>CM023532.1:38792948-40062444 GCA_013350335.1 Chimonanthus salicifolius | reverse complement strand
TTATTTTGTTATGTGGGGCTTCTTTATCCTTATCACCACTAGAGTTTACCAATGTGGAGAGATCCACACAAATGACTAATAAGATTGGTCTAATATAAAGGTAATCTATTCTATTTATTTAGATTTGACGTTTGTGATTAAATTTGTATTTTTTAATTGATTGTCCATTTAACACCTGTATAACTTAAATCTTTTAGATACACACTTACAATTATTTACTTCTGTCTCCACAATGAGAATTTTTTTGAGTCCACCCCTCCATGTCCCTGGTGTTTGGTAAGGAGAGTGATACCAACAACACATGGCAAGTATTTTGAAATAATCTTAAATACGCTTGAAAAAAGAGAAATAATCTTAAATTAATTATTTTAGTTTTTCATTAGTATGTTTTTTATAATATGAGTATTCTTGTTTTATATTAAAGGTGAAACTAATCTTACATATACAAGAAATCATCCGCAAATCTCACTTATCAAATGAGTGTGAGAGAAATTAAACCAAAATTTTTAAAGCATGCAATATTAATTTTGTTTATTGATTAAAGCAATTTTTTTTTCTATCAGAAACAAAAGGTTGCATTGGCAAAAGAGTTGAACCTGCGTCCTCGACAGGTGGAGGTCTGGTTCCAAAACAGAAGAGCAAGGTAAACAACACAAACATCTCATTCTCTACTGATTCATTATTTACTTATGTGACTTCACCCATTAGATGGCATAGTTTGTGCTACTCCTATTATTAGAGATATAAAAGAACCTTCAATATAATTTGCAGCACAATTAATTTGATCCAAATTTGAATTAAAATGCGAAATTCATTAGATGGTTGATAGGGATTCTAAGTCCTTGAGGAACGGAAATGGCCACAAGATGCTGAGGTACCCTTCCTTACATATGAAAATTTTGCCTCACTGCCACTAAGGCCGGAGTTGACTAGGCCAACTAGGCCGCCGTCTAGAACCTCCAATGTGATTAATGGACTGTAGGGCTTCACTTCGCTCTCAGGACCTAGGACCCCATCAATGCACTGCGTCTAGGGCCTTTGAGATTTCAGAGTCGAACTGACTGCCACCAAAACAATCAAAATTGAGCATAGTTTCATTACGAGAAAAAGGTTTTTCACCGAATGAGATTTTAAACTACAATTAAATTAGAAGAAAAAATTTAATAAAAAAATATAGAAGATTTTACTATATTAAAAAGTTTTTCTACCACTGAAAGTATAAAAGTTAGAAACCTCTTCTAAACAGAGAAAATAAGTAATGTGAAATTTACCAAGCTATTTGTGAAGAAACTCTACTTACTTTCTTCCATTGCACATAGACCCTTACAGTTGTTGAATTCCATGAATCAATCCAGGACGAAACTGAAGCAGACAGAAGTGGATTATGAATTTCTGAAGCGATGTTGTGACAAATTAACCGAAGAGAACCGGAGGCTCCGGCAAGAGTTACTAGAGCTCCAGGCACTGAACCGATCACGGCATTTCAAAATGCCGGTTCCGGCAACAACCGCCCTCACCATGTGTCCTACCTGTGAGAGAGTGGAGCCATCTGAAAACCAAACGGCACTCCATTCTCGCCACCAGATCCGGCTGTGACCTTCATTGGATTTAAGGTCATGTGCTCAAGTCCTCCTCCTTCCCACTCATCTCTTTTCTGAAATCTAATATATGTCTCCATTGTAGTCCTTAGTTGCATCCAAGAAAGAGAATCAAGAGATGCTCAGTGTTAACACGAGAAAGCAAAGGATAGAAGAGACATGCTCATATGTATTACGCACTTTTCGTGGGTAAAGTTCTATACAGGTAAACTTTGTTTTTACACATCCTTATACAAACTTTGCTTAGATGGGTATAGTGGTATACTGTATTTAGCTCTCGAAATTGTAGAAAAGTTTTGTGTATTTTTTTTTGATGACTAAGGGGTTCAGGCTTTTAAGTGTAAGGTCTAATTCTTGGTGTATGTAAACCTCCCTACGTGCACTCATGTAGGACACTGATCGAGTGGACCCATGTGGACCTCACTCATCTTTCTATTTATTTAGTAAATTAGTTTGCATTTCTAAATTTAATTTTAATTGATTTTAGGAGTCTTGGTTGGATATCCTTCCCTAAGAAAGTTTCTTCCTTGTTTATTTTTCTTATTCTTTTATAAGGCTTGCGGTGGATCGAAGAGAGAATCAATCAATCCATGTGAATATCAATGAAAATTTACAATTTGATTTTTTCTTTTACTGCTCTTTCTTCTTGCCTCCTGCTGTGTGCTGCAGGCTTTTCTTCCTTCTCTTAGTCTCTCGACTAGGATTTCTATTTTGCTCGATCGCTCTGCGAGCGCACATCGATCCCACATTATATACACACCAGGTAACTCTACAAATAATGGTTCTTGGAGTAGAGTGGGAATAGAGTATTGGATCTTTAAGAATCAAACTTTCAATACATATAAAGTATGTCTTACATAATTAAAAATTACTGAGAAATTTTAAAAAAATGAAAAATCAATATGGGGAAACACCCTTATATAAAATCTATATTCTCTAGTGTCCCATAATAATATGTATCTTTTATTACAATTGATGATTTTTTGTAAAAAATTGAATTTTATGAAAATGCTGAAAATTTTAAAAAATCACACAAAACATTTCATAAAATTATATTCACGAAACTCTCAAGATTGGGATTATCTTAAGAGCAAAAATTCAAAAATAAATGTTGAAAATAACTCAAAATGGATTAAATTTTAAGGATTTTTTTTGGAATGGATCAATACCTTTCTCATACCTTCTCACTTGAAGAACATGATTATAAACCTTATTAAAATCATACTCAATACAAGAGTGACAAATTTTTTTTAAAAAAAAATTGAATAAGGTCGATACTATGTTGTATCTGCCAATTTATAAATGTACGCACGATACGATCAGCCAATATATATCAATATATATAAAGCTGATACAAATCGATAAATATAGCATGTATTGCACAAATTTAAGACCCCTTGGTTGGGGTTTTTTATTTTCTCTAGAGGGGCCGTCCATTTATGATGGTCTAGGCCATATAAAGTAGGATGGGATGACTATTAGGACTTCATAATAAGATATTTTCAAAAAAAAAAAAAACTGAATCCAATCATCACAAATTTTCAAAATCATAAATCACTAAAGTAAAATAATTAGATGAAACCAAATTTTGCATCCTTACTATCCTTATATTTTCTTTGTATTTCAATAATAAATATGTGTCCCACTTGAGATTTTAATAAAATGCAATCTCCCTGAAGGGTCCAAGAGGAAGCATTGGGTCGCAACTATTTTTAATAATATTAGCTGTAAGGACGAAAGTGGAAATGTTTGGAATGTGGCGCCTAGCAAGATCCAAACTCTATAAATGTGGTCTGATTCTTTAGGCTTTTGGGCCACATTCTCATTCGAAGATGGAAATGGGTCAATTTTAGGTTGGGCCTATGTCCTTATAGGTGAGTATAAGGATTTTCGTATGGGCCGCCTTTTTTTTAAAGTATACCTTTGGGCTTTTCAAGGTAAAAGTGTAAAACCTTGAGCCTGCCCTTTTGGAAAAATATGATATGTGAGTCCCTTCATCTGATATATGGGTCCCTTTGCCATGAAAGTGCCTGGTTGCAGATAAATGGCCCCTCCAATTGTGGTTGATACCTACTCTGCTTTTGTGATTGACATTAGAGATCGGTTTGCATGACAACCATCAACCAACTGTACATTTTATAACACTGCATCTTTATTGATGATACCAAGATGCCATTTAAACTAAAATATTTCTACAAGGTGTGCAAGTATGCATAAGGGGATCAGGAAGGATATTCTCATATATCATTCAAAAAGTTTTTATCATTAAGGCTATTTTCATATGTGCAATCTCTAGAACCTTTTATTTGTTTGATACATAATAGTACAACACGCCCTCCAAACTCCAAACTTTCATCTGTTTATGGAGAGTTCTCTAAAAGCTTACTCTTGATGAGAAAAATGGCTCTGATGATGATAAACGTGATACCAATGAAACTCGTTGCTGCCTCATTTCCTGCAGATAAATGAAAGTTTTGTATAAACACTGTTAAGAGAAGCTAGAGGAAACAATTAAGAAATAAGTTGAAAATAATAGTATAACGGGCATCATGAACTTGCTTTCATAAAATTATGGAACACCCTTTTACAGCTAGTGCATAACAAAGGAACTCAAATGTTTCCAAAGCACAGACATTGCCTCTCAGCACTGAAGCATAGAAACCTGAATCCGAGAATGAGAATGTATGGTGCCCAGAGACATGAGATCCCTTACGAGTAAGTCTCGTTATTTGGTGATCTAAACTGTTTACATATGATTTGTTTAGTGATCCATACTGTTTATATGCTTTTTTTTGGTGATACAGACTGTCCATATGATAACCCACTCAGCATGAAGATAGCCCAAACTTTAAAAGGTTTAGGGATGTATCCAATCTGGTAGAAGTTCATGGCCACTCACATCAGTGGCGGGACCTATTAGATGTCCCATACACAAATGGAATTGGGTTGTGAATCGTCTCAGTGTCGGGCAAGAAGCAGCATCAGTCACCTGATCTCTTCTCCCTGCCTTGGGAATTGATCAACTTAAAGAAGGTATTACTGGCAATTCTGCCTCACCAAAACCTTCTATCACTGACAAGGTACATGTGCTAGTTGATCATGATGAATCCTAATTCACTTTAGTTGGTATTGTAAACCAAGAGATTCTCAATAATGAAGCAAAGTTTCTAAATGCAGCAGTAAAATTGTGACATACCAAGGAAGTTTGAAAGTGTCTTTCCACCATCCTTGCTTGGAGCAGTGTGCTACTATTTTGTCCAGTCTCCCAATAATCTCAGGAAACCTTGGTCTCTCTGCGGGTTCTGAACTCCAACATTCTTCAATCAACCTGCATGATTGACATCCAAGACACAAAGGTTCTGATTCTACTTCTATAGAGTGAAAGGTATTTAATAAGGCCTTATTTGGATCCTTGCAACTGGAAACAGCAGATCCCGTAATAGTACAATTCCGGAGAAACTCTGTGGGGATCAAATCAAAGGATCTCAGTGATACCAGCAAGAAGATGGACAATTCCAAGAATCTAAAAGTCTTTAATTTTATTTTATTTTAAGTTAACTTCATTGAATAAAAAACGGGGAAAGCTACAAAACAGCTCAAGCAGAGAAGGCTTGCCAAAGAAACCTTAGATGTGTGAGGCTGACATCCTTAAATACGACAATGCTAAAGGCTTTTACAACTATGAAAAAGAGTGAAAGGGGATTCACTTGCCAAAGACCCCTAGAACTTTTGAATAAGCCTTTTGGAGAGCCATTCATCAAGATGGAGAAATGAGTTGAAGAAACACACTTTGCTAATCATTAGCACCACTAATTGCCAAATGCTATACCCTTAAAAGCAAACAAAAGAAAACCCCAACTAGGAGGCCCCTTAGAGACAAGAGTCGGACAGATCAACAGACACAAAGCAAAGGACATAACCAAGTGACGTCTCTAATCACGAATCAATGTAAAATATACCTCATTTAGGGGCAGAAGAAGTTGCTTGCTCAAAATTTGGGTGCGAACAGGCTCAAAGTCGGGATTAAGACCGACCAGTAAATCAAAAGTGTGTCATTTGTCAACATATTGCATGTGCAATAAAGTATCTATAAGATGCTCAAATTTAAGTGTCTCCACCTGATCAAGTTTCAACCAAAAACCCTGCATTTTTTAATAATATTGAATTAGTGATAACACTCCCTGTCCAAGATGAGCAACATCCTGATATAGTTCATAGATGCGAGCATAGTTATCATCATCAGAATATAAGGCTTGGACTGTATCCCATACATCCTTCGTAGTGGGAGTGTATAAACTAGTCCTCGTACATGCTCTTCCATAGAGTCTAGTTTAAGAGCCATGATTGCACCAAGGAATTATTGGCTTTCCATTCCCTATATTTTAGATCATCCTTCTAGGTTTTTTTTTTTTTTTTTGAAACGTTAACGGCTTAATTCCATTAAAACGAGAAGAGAGTATTAGAGAATGATCAAAGTATAGGAGAGATATATCCAGAACCACGAAGAAAAAGGAAAAAAAATGGGAAAAACAAGAAAAAACATGAAATAAAATAAAAGATACACCAAAAGAATCCGCCCAACACAAGATCCAATAAGGAGACCCCTAACTCCCAAGGCTGGTAAAATGAAAAGATTTTTAAAGCTGGTCTTTGTTTATGAACACCAACTTTCATCAAGAAGTATGCTACACAATTTGCTAATCAAGGTGTATAAGTGAAAGTGATGCCACTCAACTTGTACAACCCTCTTGGAGTGTTTTTTGTTTTGTTTTTCCTTTTTCGCTTTTTCTTTGGTCTATTATCTTTTAGACCTCCTTCTTGTACCATATGTTTTTTTAATAAGATTTCTTCTTTGTTACCGCTCAAAAAAAAGGTAGAAACTAAAGGTTTAATTTGTCAGTAAACTCAAATAAAGTTAATATATGAATGATTGTCATGTTTTACTAAAGTTCTCCAAATAATGCATTTTGTTAAGTTTCTATATCATGAACAATTTGGACCAATTGTTGGTTTTCTACATTTTTTATCCCTAAATTATACAACTAAAATTTGATTAGAAGTTTATAAACTTAAAAATTAGGAAAAAGAACTTACTCTTTGAGGTCTGGTGGATAGTTTTTTGATTTGACCTTGAAAGGTGGTCTACTTCCTTCTAAACAACTCAATTTAGCAGCATCCTCTGGGGACTTCATATGAAAAGGTGGTGTTCCTTCCATCATCTGAAGCCAATCAAACGAAAGGGGAAAAAAAAAAAAAAACAGTAAGTTAAAATAATCCTTTATTGTTTCAGAAAGATGGAAACCAAAGTTTGAACAACCATCTTAAGGCTATAAATGGGTGTGTTAGGAGGAAAAAGAGCGGGGGGGGGGGGGTGGGGGTGGGGGGGTTGGGGAGGGGCGATGCGGTTTGCTTTCTAAATGAAATTTGCAGCCAAAATTTGCCACCCAATACATATGTCAAATGGTAAGTCAGTACTAAAATTGTCGCGTTTTGGGAAACAATGACTAAAATTTATTGAAAGAAGAAATATAAGAGAGATAAAAAAGTAACAAAAGAAAAACATCAATTCTCTCTACTTTTGCATTGGTCAAAAGGTTTGTCACCCCTTTCGTCATATGCCCCACTTACCTGAAGAAAACCTCCCTACCAACGCACATCTTCTTAAAGTCCCTCACCAATAGGAACCAACTTCTAGGGAGCCTTTTTGCTCCTTTAGCACAAACCATTGCATTAACCATATCTCCCTCAACTTGTAGCACCCCACACACCCCTGCCTCTCCCCCAACCCATAACTGTAGAGCTCTTTAAATCCCTAACGACTCTGTTTCATTAGAATCCCTAACCACAAATGATTTTGAGAAGAGAACTTCAACTTCCTCCTCTCATAATGAAAGACACCCCCAATACCCGTTGGACAAGGCTTGCCCCCAGCTACTCCATGTACATTAACCTTATGAAAACCCATCAAAAGGGAAACGTAGCTCTCCATCGCCCTCGATGACCCTCTCCTACCACTCAAACATCCATCCCTAGAGGTATAAAGATCTATTAACAAAAAGCCCTCAAAAGCTGTACACGACAACCACCACCCAAATAATTCTTTCTACATCAAACACCTCATCCACACCTTTTTCCTGAAAAAAATCCTAAGGTTTCTTCTTTCCAGATTGACCATAACACCACTATTTGGATCATGTCCCATGCCAATTTTCTTTTCCCACTAAAAGGCCCCCCCACCCAACTCCTCCACCACCTCTCTAGTCGAATGAGTAAGGACTCAAGAGAATCCATTAGAGCAATAAAGCATATCCATATCTCTAGAAAACTTGCACACGCAAAATAAATAATCCACACTTTCCTCTTCTAATCCACATCGAGCTCCAAGTCAAAACTTATAACTAATAGTAACAAGTACAGTACTTAAAGAATAGGTTTTTTAAATAAAAAAAATCTTGTTAGTTGTTTGTTTTCTTGAAATTCTTATTAAAAGAACAAACTATACTCTTCTTTATGAAGGAAAACAAGGATAGGCGTCATACGCTGCCTTCTCAATAGCGTTTAAGGCTATAAGTAATAAATCCATACTTCAAAACAACCATTTTACTTCAACATGAACTAAGCATTACCATTTAAAGTATAACTGAACACTACCAATACTTCATTTATTTGTTTGTCAATAATAGAAACATCCTGTGCATAGAGCTTAATGGGGCCCACATGGATAAGTGCATTTGAATGGACTTGGCTTGTATATAATGCCTATAAAAACCATCTCAGAGGGGTAAGTGACACCATGTTTTTAAGGCCCTCAAAAGTTCAGCTTTTATCTTTTTGTTATAAATTCATCGAGTTAGATCAACAAACTTTAAAACTTAGATTGAGGTCAAGTTGGATACAAGTTTAATTGATGAGGGCAAGTGGGTGTGAACCATTAGATATACTATAGGCCCCACAAGCCCAAGGTTGTGTGGATTTCCTTCGGTTTGGGGGATAATTTTTATGCTTATAGTGCTTATTCCCTAAGAATTGGTCCATAGAAATTTTCATGGGTCAACCTAGTGAAGCCTACCTTGGTCCACATGGATGATAGGTAGGTTGAAAGGCCTTGACTGGACAATTTGATTTTTGATATAGTAAACTTAAAGGTGGAGAAAGGAAGAACTAGATACAATCATGCACACACCCCATCGAAAGATGCAAGGCCCTACAAGAACAGACAATAAATAAATGAATAAACTAGGCATACCTCATAAAGAATGAAACTAAAAGAGAAAATATCAACGCTTCGATCAAATATTTCATCTTTATAAACCTCAGGTGCCACATACCCTATCATGAAAAATAAACAATCATTATCAAGAATAGAGTGCTATAATAAATAAAGCATACGCATATAAAGAATAAGGTTATTCCTTATCTCACAACAACAAGAAACCTGAAAATTAACAATGTTAAGGGGAAAAAAAAAAAGATTTTACTAATTTAAGGCTGCCAAACGGCTAACAAAAAACAAGGACATCCTTGAAGGTTGGTTGATCGACCATGAGTCCTTGGGTTTAATGTGGGGATCTGGAAATGTCATTTCATCAAATTAATGGGGACATACATGCATGAAGAATTGAAGACAGACAAAAAGGCTAGAGAGTACATACAGACTTATGATGTCAACAACATGTTGCCTTTCATTGTCATACCTCTTTAAGTGGCTAGAAATCAAGTTCGTGGTATTATAAGTTTATAACCCTCCTTGTACCATTATAACACAACTATTTTTCTCCTTTAAACGTTTAAATAAGGGATCCACACCATTTTTAAAAACCCATGTGACTAGCTCGATTTGAGCAAGAAAGTTATACTAAGTTTTTCCAAATTGAGTTGAAGAAACTCACCAAATAAGTTCATCTAGGTTCCACATGGAATTGTCAAATCATTCCAATTTGCCTCTACAATGGAACGTCCCAATGCTTCGGCCATTCCAATGTTTCTTATTGGAAAAGATTACATGAAAGAAAAAATATATGATAAAATATACAAAATGGTGAATAAGTTAAAAATAATAGTAATGATGAATATTTTTCATCATTCAACAATAACCTAAAAGAAAAATGCATAAAAGTTCCATTTGTGAACCAATGAACCACAATATGATCCATTTTGGAGAACTTCCATGACTTCATTGAATCAAAGGAAAGTTCCTCAATAAGTCCCATGTGCTCAATTCTTCATTCTTTTGTCATGATCTGAAACGTTGTTCTTGGTTTGTCAAACTCATAATGCTCCAGAGAATCATCATTGGCAATTCTTGGTTCATCATTGTATCATTAAGCAAAGCCATGATCAGTAAATCTAGGTTCCTCGATAAGTCCCATCAGCATTCAGAAGTTTGTCATTGTATCCCCTAGTACAACAATAACTAGCAATTCTTAAACTTATCATTGTATTGCCAATCAAAGCCATGACCAATTATTCTATCTCTGATTCTCAATCAGTCGCCATATCAATAAACAAAGCCATGATAAATGATTCTTAATTCATTATGAGATTCATTTTTTATCTTTTCATTCACATTTGCATGTAAAGTGACATTCAAAGAGTTCATGATTTAAATTTTCCTCTCCAAACATTATGCTTCGATCTAAGATGTTCCATGTATTGTATTTGAATATCACTCCAACTCATAATTCTTCATCCTCAAAATTTTTTTCTTAACAGGTGTTCACAAACTTTTCAAATTCTCAAACTAGAAGTCTCACCAGGCATGCCAAAAAAAATGTAGCTATGAATTTCCAAATGAAATTTGACAGAAGTTTCACAAAATGAATATATTGAATTTAAATCTAAAAATGGGTAACATGGTTCTATGGTTGGATCAATGGTTCCTCTTTGGGACACTTGTCCAACACCCCTTTTTAATGAAACTTTGAGTGAATTTTGAAATTTAGTATAACACAAATTGCATCAACTTATAAAGTATGATAAATGTAAGTATCTCCTCTAGAACCCACAAAACACGTTCCACTTTGTAAAAGTTTGGAGACGAAGAAATAAAAAATTGTTCTCTTAGCGGGGCCCACAAGGCTTGTTACACTTGTAGAAGCATGTAGATGAATCCACTGGTGGGGTCTAGTAGACTTGTTCCACTTGTTAGGTGATAACGATACTCACAAATGAATTAGATATGTATTGGTTTTCTCTTGTTGGGGTCCACAGACATACTCAACTTGTTAGAGTCCAACTTGAGTTCTTGGCAGAGTTCTACAAACTTGTCCCACTTGTAGAAATTTCAAATTTCGAGTTTATAAGATTTCAAATTTTCAGGTTACAAGTTCCATATGTTTCCAAATTTGATGAAATTAGTTTTCCTGGTCTTGACTTAGTCCATATGCTGGAGAAAAATGTCCAAGATTTCCATAAAAAAAAGCCCTTTAAAAACAGAAATGTTCCTTGAGGAAAATTCCCCAAGATTCTCCCAAAAAGTCCAGAAAGAAATCATCTAAAAATCCTCCCAAAAGATCCCTTAAAATGTCCCCAAGCATGGGATATTATAATGCACCCTCTGCCCCCCACCCAAACCAGACACATGCTTCTCACATGAATCAGCTTTGAAAGGAGGCAACTCAATCAAAATTGACAACTATGCACGATAATATGGAACTGCAGCAGAACCACACTACCAATTCAACAAAATTACATGGATGATTTCATTGGAACTTCTCATACAGTTCTCTTATTTTTTTCTTGTTATACCTACAATGTGATGGCACCATTATTAGGACATTTATCAGATCCATTAGTGGGCCCCAAATGCTAAAAAAACTGGTTCATGTGCAACTGAACAACTCATAGAAATTTGATTATAGATTTTTCATTCCATCTTGGATTTGAGTCCATAAGTTGCATTAAGAAGCTATCTTAAAGACCTCTAAGGAAGCCCAAGTTGTCATTATTTCATATTAGAAGTTGGCCCCACACCAGAGTAGTATATGCACATCAAATTTTGTTCCTTTGTATGTTTTGCACCACAAATCAGATCGATGATCCATAAGTTGCACTACAAAGCTAAACCAAAGTTCTTCAAGGTAGCAATGGATTGAATCAAAAGATGCATCTCTTTATCCATGTATTTTTTTTTTTGATGACAAAGAAACCCAAGACCCCTACCTCTCCCCGAGTACGAAGGCATTAGGTAAAACTCCGGATGCACGCAGCCCCCTGCAAGCCACGGGCATCGGGTCACTACGGGACTCAAACTTGGGACCTCTGGTTCTGAGCCAAAGTGATTGCCAGTTGAGCTACCCCATGCGAGCAAATTGGAGATCTTTTGATCCGTGTATTGGATTGACAATACAAAAGTTGCACCAAAAAGATAACTCATTGTAGGTTTGCATCTCAGAAATGGTGGCATTTCTTTCAACTAGTGGGTATTGCATTCTATGTGCCGGGGGCTTGGCATGATTTGTTTAATGAAGTAATAATTTTGGGTAGGAGCTCCTTCAAAAGGAATCTTTGGAAAGTAATGTCTCAAAGCATTGTTTGGTCTATCTGGGTTAGAGAGGAATAAAAGGGTATTCAAGGAAAGGTGTCGTATGAATCTCAAGTCATTGATTTGATTAAGTTTCAAGCCGCCTAGTGGATGTTGGGTTTGGACAACTACTGGGGGCTGCATATTTCTTATATATATAGGGATTGGGCCTTAGTAGATTTTCTTATGTAGAGTTTGGAGTCCCCACAGTTGGCTTCTTGGATTCCTCCAGAGTTGGGTCTCCTCAAGCTTAACTTTGATGGTAGTTGTGTGAAATCGTGATTTGGCCGCATTGTAACAAATACCGCCGGTATTTTCGTTTTTACCACGAAAATACCAGTAAAATATCGTTATCACGCCAAAAACACGTTTTTAACATCAATGCCCTTTTTAATGCGATATTTGATAAAATCGCGTTAAAAACGCGTTTTTACCATTCAATTTTTTTCCCTCAAACTTCCACTCTCACAGTCGCACAAGCAACTATGGAAGCTTAAAAAACCCATTTACATTCTTAGGGTTTCAACTCCTTTCTTTTGGGCTTTTTCTCTCCCACTTTCGTTTCTTTCCAGTTTCCACTGCTCTCTCAGTCTCGATCCTCTCTTTCTCGCCGCGCCGGCCACTGCTCTCTCAAAGTCTCAATCCTCTCTCTATCTCTCGCTGCTCTCTCTCTCACCGCGCCGGCCACTGCTCTCTCGAAGTCTCGATCCTCTCTCTCGCTCCTCATCGGTGGCTCGGCCCTTTCATCTGAAGTCTGAAGTAACAACATAGGCACAGAGCTTGCTTCTTCTTCCTTTATTTGCAGCCGCCCAATCTCGAGTCAGTCCCGACGATTCATCTAGGAAGTAGGAACAAAGGTAAAATCCCTAATTCAGTTGATTTACTTTCATTGGTGGGAATTGGGACTTAGGCCTTTTATTGACAAACCCCAACAACATTCTTCTATAGTTCTATCCAACATATCTCTTTAGGTTAGCTTTCTAATGATAGTGTGATACGAATTACAAAAATACAACACCATGCTGGGAAAAGAAGTAGACATTGGAGGAACATTATTGGTATGAAAATAAAACTCACATGAACAAAACTAAAACTACACAGCTAAGTTATTCTTACAGTTAATAAAAACTCAATTAGTATTTACAAGAAAATCATATAGATTTATATGATATTTTTTTACTCAAGAAATATTAGATGAGAATTATTTATTTATTATATTTATTTTTATTATTTTTTAAATATTTATATTTTCCGCGAGATTTTCCCATTAAATACCCAAGAATTTGAAAATATCCTGTTATTAACCATTGCCGCTAATATCCCAAGAATGGTATTTGTGACAAAGGACTTTGGCGGACTATGATGGTATCATTTGAGATCACTTGGGAGAGACTGGGGATTATTTTGATGGTTCTTTTCCCAATTGTTCTATGATTGAAGCAGAACTTCATGCGATGTGGAGAGGTGTCATGGAAATGGAAGAGAGTTGGGGGCTGTTGGAGGTACTCTAGAAGGTGATTCCAAGACAATTGTTGATTGGGTATCGGGTACTATTTAGTATCTACCCTTGGATTCATCTTGATAAGGTTGAGAGGATTTAACACTCCATTGTTTACTTAGGTTTTGTGGTCTCCTGGATCCCGAGAGCTGTGAACTGTGCAGCTGATGATATGGCACAACAAGGTCTTTCTCTGTCTCCAGATGTGGTTAATAGAACTCTGTAATTCTTTTGGTGGTTTCTCTCTTCTTTGTAGTGCTCATTAGTATATTCCTCTTTCTTGTAAATTTTATCTCTTGTTGTGAATAATATAGTTACTTTTCAAAAGAAAAAAAAAGCCAACTCGTGGATCTTTAAGATGGTAAATGGGTAGGCAACATTTGATCATCTCAAGTAGACCCCATACTGCATCTTTCAATCCATGTAACTAATCAACAACCCATAAGTTGCATTGAATTCCTCAAACTAAGAAATGTGATTGATAAATAGCAACTCATCTTTGAATTGTTTGTTGCCCACTTTTAGTTGGTCGGTGTAAGGTTTTGGTAAACCCAACAATTCTTGGACTTCATGCAGTTCGATTGGATTTCAATGTGTCATGTACTCATGTTCAATCAAGAGGGGCCACATCCTGTCATTTTTGAGGCAATTTTGCAAATAAATTAGATGCGAACAATTATGTCTACTTTTTTGTACAAAGCCTTCAGTGACCAACTACTTGTCCCTCTATTCCCAATGCTTATTCTGATTTAGAGTTACCACCATTTGGAATATTAAAGGTCCTTTGCAAATTCTTCATTTTTGTTGTTGGCAGGTCTAGGAAGAGTCCCTAGTTCCTCACTCAAAGCAACTTGAGACTGTAATGACCCGACCCGAATACAGGGCTTAAGGTCTAACTCAGTGTGCTATTGTCCGCTCTGAGCCTCACACACAAGCGAGCCCGCACAGATTTGCTCTTGGGCCCAGGCCCACATGGCTCGGCCCAAAACGCGTCACACAAGAGTTAAGGGGGTGGCCTCAAATAAACCCCCACCCCTTAACCTCCACTACCAATGTGGGGCCACATCGGTGGTGTGTTCACAAAGGGGCAGGGTATCACAGAGGCACTATGACTGCATTATTATTAATTGGCGCCCTCCATGCCTCAGGGACGCAAAGTGTCGATCACTTTTTTATGTGTTGCTCTCTCATATGAGGTTGTAATCCATGTGTCCAGAGTGGCCCCTTAATTTGTGGTCACCTATTGCATTGCTTGGCAGATTTTTGTCATTGCTATGATGTGGAGCATGGCTTTGGTTCCTAATATGTTGTGCATTTGAGGTGAATGCAACAATATGATCTTCACAAATAAGATTGAGTCTCTGTATGCAGTGGCTTTGCTAGCAAAATGTAGACTCATTTCATAAGTGGTGGCTGAAGAGTTTGGATGAATATTCTGGTATTTTTATGTGCTCTTTTTTTCCTTGAAATGGAAACAAGTAAAATATTCAAATTGGATATTCACATAGCACAGTGGAGTTTTTTAAGTGTTCTTTTTTCTGTGGTTAGTTTTTCTAGGGATGTTGGTTTTCACTTATATTTTGGTAACCTACCTTTTTGGAGTGTATCTTTGCATGGCTCTTTGTTTCTTTCTAATAAAAAATTTAATAACCATTTAAAAAAAAAATCCTCTTAATAGGTATAATTATAAGACAATAGTCTTTTTGTCGATGTTCAGTATCATTTTTATTTTTGTACTCTTCCTATTTGGTGTGTATCTTCCATGCCTCTTTGGTTCTTTCCAGTGAAAAATTCAGTAAACATTTAAAAGGAGAATTCTAATAGGTATAATTATAAGACAATAGGCTAATGAAAAATTGACTTACTTGAACAGTCTACTTTTGGCCATGGTCGTGTTAATTTGACTTTGTCATCTGAGAGTTTTGACAAACTTATCAAACCAAAACCTGCTACCTTCAATAACCCACCTCTATCCAGCAAAACATTTCTGGCACCTTACCAAAAACTCAGAGTGATCAAGAACAGTACATCACCAATGGGAGTACAAAAAACACTAAACTTTCAACATCCATCTATAAAATTTAACTTAGATATTTGATTGTCTTACTTTGTATTTAAATCACAATGAATTACAGGATCCGGTTTGCATTCATGAAGACAGTTCATGCCCCTAGGTACAGAAAAACAGCCATTACGATTAAAACATAGAAAATTAATAACTTTGTTGAATATGGAGAACAAATAAAGATTTAAATGATTTGACTACAAGACTACGAATTAAAAGCCAGCACTTGTATCAAATATTCAAATGATGAAAGAATGCAGAACATGATACTAGAAATTACCAAAATTCTAAGGACAATAGGCATTTTAAAGCACCAAAGAAAAAAAATTATGTATGAACCTGGATGATCATTAAAAAGGTTATATAGAATTACCAAAAAAAATAAAAAAATTACATCTCATTAAATACATTCTTTTTTATGGATCCATTTTAGTGATTTGGTGTGGCTACCATGGAGCCTACCCCTTCCAGTGTGGAGTCATCTCACATTATTTTTCTCACTCTTGCATTTCTCTTTTATGAGATAATTTTTACCCAAAAAATAAAAGAATAAAACAAAAAAAGGAACAAATAGCTAAAATTATTCTATGCTAATTCCAACATTCATTAATGAACCAACACATTTGAGGATCTTGTACGTAAAACCTACAACTAGACCCCTGTTGTTGTGTTATGGAAATATGATAAATAGCAAAAAAAATGAGAAATTTCTTAAAGAAGATGAAGAAATGGAGCAAGGTGCAGTATTACAACGTTGTCTTAAATAAAGACAGCAATTTCCTCAATGTTTGTATGTGAACTCATTGGAAATGTTGTCCCCAAGATCCAATGCCCTTGCTTTTGCTCACTGTTTTGCAACCCAATAAACAAAGAACTAAATGCCCAAAATAGAGCAAAAAGACAGAAATTTAGAGAGAGAGAGGAGAGAGAGTGTGTGTGCAGTGTTGTCTGACTATTCCCATTTCATCGCCAATAATTGAAGTGCAGACTTCAATTTATGTGACTGCTTTTTTACCACCATCCGAAACACACAAAATAGAATTTGAGAGATACAAAACCATTAAGG
Source organism: Chimonanthus salicifolius (assembly GCA_013350335.1). Lineage (NCBI taxonomy): Eukaryota > Viridiplantae > Streptophyta > Magnoliopsida > Laurales > Calycanthaceae > Chimonanthus > Chimonanthus salicifolius. Next base: position 40,045,695 of record CM023532.1, on the reverse strand, counting down.
AGAGCTGTTGAGCTCTCTTATCCCTTCGGTTTCTTCTTTATTCCTTTCTGTCTTATTATTATAATAATATTTTTTATTATTATTATTCCCTTCTCTTGCACTTGGCAAGACTGGGGTTCCCAAAGCATGGAAGAGTGGGGAAGATGAATAGGATGAGAGGGTATTTATAGATCACGACGATCGCCCAATTTCTCCTATAATACCAATGTGGGACTAAAAAAAATTTCAAATAAAATTAATTTTAAATTTTGTAGACAAAATTTCCTACTTTGAATTTTTGGTTCGGCTCCAAATTTTTAACTAAATTATTTAAAGAAAGATATCGAGTTTTGTTAAAAGGGAAACAATTTCAATTTTTTTTTTTTTTATTTGTAGGAAACACTACAGCACGTGGTAGAAAGCTAAATATTGTGTGACAAAGAAAAGAAAAGTAGATCAAGTAATAGTGATAGAGAAGATTGCTACTTCAAAGATGAATGTCAAAAGTAACAATAAAGATAGAATTACAAATTAATGCATAAAGGAAACTACTGGTCACCCCAAATGAAGAATAAAAAAAAGGAATGTTGTTTAAGATGGCCAAGGCACATGACGAAAACCGAAAACACCTCCAACACAAAGAATTGAATGGTCACAAATAGAAGAACCTAGGAGAAGGGACAAGGGAGTTACGTAAAAGTATACAACTGTCATAACTTCCTATAGGATTATCGCACCAAGCGATGGACTATCTTGCATATTGTAATCTTATCTTACTGGTTAATGCTTGTGATCATAGTGCAATTCACTCAAGTAAAGAGACAACCAATTGGAGGAGAGATATTTCCGGTATGCTGCAAATCCAATGAGATCAACCAAATGATGTCCAATTCTTCCGAATATATTTCCACCTGGCCATTTCCATTTATCCATGCATGGACACAAAATGCGGGGTTTCAATGTTTCACAACAGGACACACTTCATCATCCTCAAAATACTCAAATCATCCCTTCATCATATCCCACCTAAACTTTTACTTTTAGGAATTGAGTATCATTTCAAAAAGGAAAGAGTTTTTAGGTAGAAGAAGAAAGGGGGACCTAAACAAGGGAAGTTCGACGATGAGGATCCTTGGGATACCATGATGGAGGTCAAGCTTCCAAAAGAACCCAAACACCTTAGGGTGCCTTATACTCAATAAACCCACAAAACTAAAGCCAAAAATCCTAGCATACATCATTGGCCTCATAGAATGAAAAAGTCATACAAGAAAACAAAAGCACAGGAGAAGCCCACCCAGATTGCCGAGGTGGCATTACAAATTTCCAAATGGCATTACAGGAAAGATCTTGAAAATGAAAGTCTGAAGGTAAACAAAATTTCCCAATTCTTCTTCAGAAAAATAGAAGTTCAATCAGGTCAGTTTATATGAGATCCCCTACAAAATGTCCACTTGGGACCCAATATTTGAACCACGTCATCAACACTACCATGAACTGGGGGATATTATTCAGATGATATTTTTACAATTCATCTAGTAAGAAATTAGAGCCAACAGAGTATATGTCTATGTGCCATGTCCATCTCCAAAGTTCTCAAAACAGTACAATTAAATTTTCCCCCAAACATGAGGGTAGCTACATAAAAGAAACAAAAGGATATCTTGGTTTTAAAGCTTACTCCATCTAAAAGTATACTAGAATAATCAATACGAGACAGCAATCAGAAATCTCCAATATGAAAAAATTGTCAGCTTCTTTCAGGAGCTAACCATATAACTGCCAGTACAGAAACTTGGTATCTCGGATGTATTAAAGATCTGTCAGGCTGATTTCATGGGTGAGGTTGAGAGAGAGAAGGATTCAATCTTCCTTTCATGATTTCTTGAGAGATTGGTGACCTCAATTAGTGGTGGCACTCAAAGGCAAATATTCATTCAATGTCTAAGTTTTTTAAGCTTAATTTAAGTATCTTTTAATAAAATTAATCAGAATGCAGATGAAAAAGCAGACCATTCACAAATTTAGGGATAGATCACTTTTAAAGTCATAGGTAACACCATGTCTTTCTCTGTTCTTTTCCTTACATTTCAGTATATATCAACTCTCGCACTTAATTCTTCTTACTTCAATGATGATAATCACTTTTCAAAAAAAAAAAAAAATGATGATAGTCCACTGTTATATTACAGTGTTTTATTTAATTAAGAAAAAAAGATCTTGGAGTCCTCTGCTAAATTGTCAAGTGTCACAGAGAACAAACAAAAGGAAAAAAAAAAAAAAATAAAGATTAAAAACCCAGAAAAAAAAACATCATCACATCTTAAAGATTCTGTGCAAAATCCAATGCAAAATGATAATAATAATAACAAAAGCAGTAAAGATTGTAATAACAAATTCTATACAAATTCATGTTGGCAGACTAGAACATGCCTGGCAATATCAAGGGCAAATCTTAGAGCTTTAGAGGGCTGCAGGCGTCCTTTCTTTTGAAGGTAGGTAGCCAGATCACCCTGAAATTGACCAACATCAGAAACATACTGCATATCGTCTCAAAATCTACATACACCTATGAAGATAATAAGGTTCATATTTTATTTATTTTTTAATGCAATAAGGTTCATATTTTTTGTAGTAGTAATAGAAATAAGTTTCCACCCATCTATGCATTTTGTAAGAATAAGACTACAAAGGATGCTACTTGATGAGAAAGAAAAGAAGAAAATGTATCCCAACTGCAAGGGAATGGACAACTGATGAAACATTATTCTCAGACTAAAAAATATAGAAGAAGCTTCCTATAGAATATTGCAGCAATGATCAAGTACACCAACAAAAGGAGATCAATACAGCATTTAGAGCCCTCCAAAAAAAAAAAAAAGAATGGAAAAGAGATGAAAAACTTACTTTTGGATGGTACTCTACAACAATCATCATGGGCATATTTTGAGTAACAGCTCCAACAAACTGAATAACATTAGGATGCCGAATCTTTTCTAACAATGTCAGCTCATGTTTGAAAGCATCTCTGTTCCAAGAAGGAAAAAAGCTTAAATAATTCTAGCTTGAAAAACTCTGAAAGAATCCATAAATAATAAATAAAAAATCTCCATGGAGAAATTCCTAACATGAATTTGGTATTGATGTAAAATTTTTGACCTGACTGTAAAAATAAAACTTAAAATCAAAATACTTAATAAAATACCATACAAATACAGTATTGACATCCTCTTAAGATTCTTAAAAGTACTAACATTTGATTTTCCATACAGAGGATGGAGAATCACTCATGCCTGGAAAAATGTAGAACATCATGCAAAACAGGATTTGAGGTAGCAGGAAATAACAAAAATGAGCCTCAAAAACAAACAAACAGCCGAGTACGCATGCACATCCACATGTATGTCGGCAGTTGGTCACACACAATCAGAATGCACGCATGCACATTCCCACCAATAATGCTGCTAAATTACTAACAAGCATTGCATACATGCTTTCTACATTTTCAAGATAATGAACATGAAATCAGGAGAAAATAAAAACAAGTTGAGCAGATACATGCTCTCCGGATCTGAATAGCCGTCCTTGTCAAGAATTTTAACAGAAACCTTTGTCCCATTCCACTTAGCCACTTGATATGTGCCCTGCAAAGACAAAAAAATAAAATAACTAAGCTATCTCATTAACGGGAAAGCACATACATATTTCTAAAACTAAAATCAGTAACTGGTTAAAATGGCAGGTTCAAATTTGCAAGTAGTAATTGATGGTGCCTGAAGATGAATACAACAGGGGCAATCCATAGATGTGGCAGGAATGGGAGATTAGAAATAAAACCAAATTTCATATATAATATGGATGCCATGCCTATTCTCTAAGTGTCTGGATATCATATGTTAGAGCTGCTGATAGAGAACACAAGATAAAATTGGTCAATGTCACCCTAAATGAATACTTATGACACCATGTGATCACCACACAGAGAGAGAGAGAGCAAAAAATGGTGTGGGAATTGTTGCACCAAAAAATGCATCGTATAATCTGAGTCTCCATATTCTTGATTCGTCCCTGTCTGATGAAGTCCCCAAAAGATCGTAAGACATCCATGAGAGATTGTGATTATCTAAACATTACTCAGTTTGATATGTTGATTTGGACTCTATGCAATCCAATCATGTCATTCTGTACATCATTCTGGACATTGTACAGATTGATTGAATGAGGATCTAACAAGACTGATGAAAGATCATTCCGATCTAGACTTTATACAGTTCTTTCAATCAAAGGCCGACCATGGATTCTGCCAAGATGCCTTAAGAGGTGATTATTGTCATATCTGAAGTCGACGACATGCTACAAAAGAAACAAATAGGCAATCAAATATAAGGATCTAAATATAATATGTAGTGGCCCACTAATGATCATATGACCACAACTCCAATACCACTTGAAAGTCCTGAGATTACTTTCCTAAAGCAATTTACAAATCACCAATCCAATACGTGGACACAGAGATGAAGTGCGGCCAACATATATCGAAATTCAGGTGCTATCTTCCCAATGCAACTTAAGGACCTCAAGTCCTAGCCTAGGTGATAAAGGTATAGTTAAAATACAATGAACTGTCCAAACACATGAGTCCTCTTTATGATCATGTGGGGCTCAACAATATCCTTTTTATAAATAAGAGACCCATCATATCTCTTTAATTATTGCGGTAGGGGGTCTCTATCAGCTGTTAAATCATGCTACTTCTTTGGGTCTTTTCAGCAGTTTCAAATTACTAATTCTTCCCTCGTAATTTCTCAGCTTCAATACGTTGCTGATACAATGATCTTTTTCAATGCCAATGACGATGATGCCAAAACTTTAGTCGCTATTCTTCAGTGGCCTGGGATTTGTTCTGGGTTTAATCGTCTCAAAAGCTGAGGTTTATCACATCCATCTTAATCTGAAGAGTTTAAGCATGTTGGCCAATCTTACGAACTGTAGAATGGGTAAGTTGCCATCAACATAAATATGTTTATCATAGTGCATTGGTTCTCCTAAGTTATCATTATGGACCCCTACTATTGAAAGGTTTGAAAAACATATTTTTGTTTGGAAAGGAAGGTACCTTTCACTAGGTGGCAGAATCACTTTGCGCAAATCCACGCTTACTTGCCTTCCTATTTATTTTCTCTCTTTTCAAGTGTCCTTTAAATGTTTTGAAAAAACTTCAACCTATTAACTTCATGGAATTACTCAGAAGAGAAAAGTAGACATCATTTCCTGCAGTGGTCTTAGGTTTGTATACTTATTGAGAGAGGAGGGCTTAGCATTCAACCTATTTCTGTTGCAAGACTTAACTCGGTAAATGGCTCTGGCGTCTTGGAGAGGGTGATACTTGAAAGTGGATTTTGATTCAGAAGGATGAACTTAACAAGAATGGTTGGAGGATTCATCATGTTAGTTATTTTGCTTCTGTTACGTGGAGATTGATAGCGTGGACTGCTAGTTCTTTCATAATGACAGGTACAACTGAGTAGGGAATAAAGGTGCTTCTCTGGACAGATTTTTGGTTGGATGGCAGTCCTCTCAAGGATCAATTTCCCATTTTGTTCAATCTAGCTTCTGAAAAAGAAGCTACAATTGAAGATTACATGTCCAGATGTGGTGATGATACCACACGGGTTTCCATTTTGAGAAGAAATTTAGCAATGAGGAAGTTCTTTACTTTGTTCATCTTTTGCAAGTTCTTTAGAGGATCTGGATCTCTTTATCAGCAGATGACTTTTGTCATTAGGTTCCTGGCAAGGATGGCTATTTTTCCATCAATCATTTTATTCCAATCTCATCTCATTCAACATAATGTGGAGGTCCAATCATTTCATACTTGATTTTGGAAATCACGGTGTTCACCAAGAGTTGGTGCATTTTCTTAGGTATTTGGTTTGGATAAAATCCTTAATCTAAACCATCTTCGACATAGACTACATGCATGTGTCCTTTGTCTTAGAGAAGAGGAGAATGTCGCCATTTGCTTGTCCATTGCAATTACAGTACTAGAGTTTGGAGTGAGTTGTTTAAATTTTTCAGTGTGTCTTGGACCATATCTTGCAAGATATCTTCTTTGTTGGAAGGCTGGTTTAGTCTTTTTGGACGGTTAAGTTTAAGATCATTCAGAGATTGCTCCTTCCTATGATCCTTCAGTCAATCTGGTAAAAACATAATAATAGAACATTTAAAAGCAAAGCTAACGAAGAGGGGTGTGTTGCTCAAGGAGGTCAAGTTTCATGCTGCATCTTGGGTTTGCACCTGTAAGGAATTTCATATTGCTTTCATCTTCGGCATTTGCAGGGCTTGGAGGGAGTGTATTGCATTAAGATGTATTTTTCCTCACTTTGATTTGTTTGCTAGTGTTGCTTTCTTGTGTTTATTCTCGCAGAGAGTTTTGATATTCTTGATGTTGTATTAATGTGTTCTCGGAGTTATTTTCACTAATAAGTTAAAAAAATTAAAAAAAAGAGAGACTGATGTTAGCATACAAGAAATTAGTCAAACTTAAAGAATACAAAAATATGCAGAATAAACTAAACCAAACATGAACATGCCATACTAAGTTCTATGAAAACAATGAATTAATTATAGTGTCATTGTATATGTCAAAATAATAACATGCCTTCGCAACCACCACTTCACCACGACGAAACTGAAGCTCCATCGGATTAATCTCATACTCTGGTACTTCTCGAGGATTCAAAACAACCATTGGAGTTTTCCTGGTTTTCTGCAAATGAAAGGATAAAAGTTTGAATACGAGAGACTGTTGTCATCTAAAGATGATAACTTTTCTTGTATATGTCAGAAGATATATCAGAAGGTGAGACCATACTGGAGCTCTGGCTCCTCTAGCTTTCAAGATATTGAAGATTTCATGATTCCCGTAGTACTTTGCATCAGAAGCAGCCTGTCATATGAAGAGCATTTCGGTCCACATAAACAATTTCATATAGAAAAAAAAACAATATATCATTAAAAAAATGACATTTTGAATTCAGTCCCTTGGTTGTGGAAAAGATAATTCACACCAACAACCAATACCCCAGAACACAATTATCAGAACAGAAGGGGGAAAAAGGAACTATCTTAGTGCAATGGCCATCTCAGTTTTATATTTTCCAGTCCTAACTGCGACGATAACCTGAAATTATACATGAGGCTACATCCAAAGATCCTTATTCTCTTATTTCTGAATGCTCCCAAAGATGTCAAGCTGTTATTATAATCTAAACCACTATGAAAATCAACAGACATCAACAATCTCTCTAAATTCAATGACCAATTTTAAGGAGACTAGAATACCAAAGGAAGTTGGGGCAGGTAGAGAGAGAACCCAAGTATAGAACAGCCAAAGTAAAAAAGAATATAGATAGATAAATGTGTTTTTGTCTCTATTTTTAATTAACTAAAGTAACTTCTATTTTTATCAAGTTTCACATACATTAAAATTTCACTCTGTTTTAATCAATTTATAGTTTCCAGTAGAAGGATGCGATTTAACAAATGGAAGAACATATACAAAATGAGTTTAAAAATAATTATTGATCTTAAACACCATTTGTTTCCAGAACATGCAATGGAATTAAAATAGCAGCAACCAATAGCCAATTGAAATGTAATCATGAATAGTCATGAACAAAAACTAGAAGGGTAAGGCGAATTTACCGTACTACCCCACCTATCTCTGGCATCAATATTAGCCTTCCGAGACAGCAGGACTTTCACAACTTCAACATGCCCCTCACAGGCAGCAATATGCAGAGCAGTCCGACCATCCAAATCGATGCTATTTACATCAATGCCCTCATTCAGTAAATCCACTACAGCATTCACGTCTCCCCGGCATGCCATGAACAACAGCTGCATCGTTGAGTCCAAATTCTCTGGCACAGTCAGCTCCTCATGTGCTGGACTCCGTCGGATAGGATCCATGGATGACTGCCTCCCAAAGCTGAAACGGAATGCGGCCTGCCTCGGATCCATCGAGTTTTGCCGCTTGAAACTGAGCTTCCCGCTCAATTTTAACGATCCTGTCGAGAATTGCCGCGAGATCCCCTTCTTCAACTGAGCAGCGATTTCCATGATTGTATGCCCAAAACCAAATCAAATTCCAATCCTGCCGGAAGCCACCAGAATACAGTCCTCACTGACAATATTCCCTCCCCGCTCTACCCAAAAAAACGACCAAAATCTACCAAGTAACCTCCATATTCCTATGATAATCTCACATTCCAATATTGAAAGGCCTTTTCCTCCCAGAAATATCAGATCACAAACAGAGAGTGATAAAAGAAACACAAATATGAAGCGGAATTGTCAAATATACCGCAGTTTTCAAGCAAAGCTACTAAATCACTTGCCACCATAAATTGCTGATAAATCACCTCCATGAAAGATAATCATTTTTCTACATTAATTTTTTTTAAAAAGACGAAGGCCACTAAGAAACCACCACAAATCCTGCATTCCAGCGTTGAACGATCCTCGCCTTGGTCCTTCCAAGATACATCAACCAAATTAGAAGAATCAGTCGAAGGAACTCAAATTTCGACAGGAATTAATGAAGAAACTCTAGTTTTGAACGAGATTAAGTGTTGGGATAGGCATCTTGAGAGGTTGAAACCAGAGATCTGATGGATGTAAGACATCTGAGATGGCAAAAGCAATGAAGATCGTAGAATTGGGGAGAAATGCAATCGAGAGAGAGGAGGGGAAGGGAGATGGTCAGCTCTCCTTTCCTAATTCCGTTACTTTGCGGAAGAGTCGGGAACCGTCGGCGGAATTTGTAGCCGTTAGGATCGTTGGTTTCCTGCCTCTACTGTTGGCGATTTTTGGTGGAGGGACGCATAGTGCGCCGCCTACATTTTTAGTAATATCGCGAAAAAGCTGGCGGCAAGTGAAAGGTGAGTGGCGGACCCTCCCGAGGCATGTCAATCTCGCCATTGATAATGTGTGTACCTAAATTTCTTTTGTCTTTTTAATTAATGGCTCATCTATTTTTCAAGAGAAATTCTGGCAATAATATAATTTTAGAAAAGAATTTTTAGCTAAAAATACCACAAAAGTTATAAATTTGAGTTGCCTACAAATTATGAAATCGGGTCAAAGTGACTCATAACACTGATCAGACTTTTTTAAATAAATTACTCATTCTATTTCTTTTTAAATCACAAACGCAGCCAACAAACACGTAAAAGTGCTAGTTTATTTACGTTTTAATTTATCTAGCACTTTAATAATTTACAATGTTATATATATATATAAAAGCAGACGTAAATTAAAAATATAAAAATTATTGTAGCTTAGTAGTAAATATATTTATTTTTATTGGAGGCTTTGGGTTCAAATCTTGCTCAACTTAATTTTTTATTCTTATCCTTTTTTCATTTTTTTTGAAAAAATATTAAAAACTAACATGCATTCATTTGTCTAAGCTCGATCTAAATAAATGAGCTTCAACAAATATTATATGTTTGACAGTTTGGACTGAGGTATGGCCCCTTTGCTTTTTAAGTATAATCGCAACAGACCTCGATTGGCGTTAAGCAGGGGTAGAAAAATCGGCCGGGCTGAGATCCCGGCCGATTTTTCATATCGGCCGATATATCGGTTCGGCCGATATATCGGTCGAATTTTTTCTCTCTCCTACCCGTTTTTATTTTTTTATTTTTTTTAAAAAAAAAAATTCAAAAAAATTACAGTAAATGCAGATAATTATGGGCTTATTGAATATGTAATTTTTTCATAAAATATCGGACATTTACATCTTCTAATATATTTTTGAAGTTACGACAACGAGAAATTATATAATTAGTAATAAAATTGTAAAAATTACAAGGAAAATGATATAAATGAGGAAAATTTGTAGAAATAATTTCATAATTTATTTTCTTAGTCAATGAGTGTTATTTTAAGTTAGGATATCCCTAGGGTGTGCCGAAAACACAATATTTTACAAATAAGGGTATCCCTTGGGTGTGCCGAAAACACATTTAGGAAAATCAAAAGACCTTGAAGTCTTAAAGTATTTTTATCAGGTTATCGTAATTAGTCCGGATATTCAATTTGAGAAATTTTGAAAATACACAGTGCTTAAAAAATAACTTTAAAGTTTTAAAGGAGATTTTATTATTTAACACACTATGCACATTATTTTTTAAGCATCGTGTATTTTTAAAATTTCTCAAATTGAATATCCGGACTAATTACGATAACCTGATAAATATACTTTAAGACTTTAAGGTCTTTTGACACTCCTAAATGTATTTTCGGCATACCCTAGGGATACTCTTATTTGTAAAATACTGTGTTTTAAATATTTAAGAGTGTCAAAAGACCTTTAAGCCTTAAAGTATTTTTATCAGGTTATTGTAATTAGTCCGGATATTCATTTTGAGAAATTTTAAAAATACACAGTGCTTAAAAAATAATTTTAAAGTTTTAAAGAAGATTTTATTATTTAATTACTATGAATAGATACCCTAAAATTATTAGATGGTAAATATAATATTAAATTATTACAATAAGATAACTAAAAAAAATATTATAATTTTTACTTTCTATTTAAAACAAAATTTTATTATTTTGAAAAAATATTAAGTTACACACGTGAGCTTTTTAGTAAGCTCACGTCTGTTACTTCTTCACTTACAAACCCTAATGCACTTCTTTTTATACCCTTCTTCTCTTTCCCTCTTTCTGATAAACCCTAACAGCCGCCGCTCTCTGTATTCCTCTCTGTATTTTTCGAGCAACCGAAGAAGAAAAAGAAGAGAAAGGTAAGCTGTAGCGATTTTTTTTCTTCAATCTTATCTCCATATTTTATTTTCTCTCTTTCCATCCTTTCTAGTCCGATATCTCTAAAAAAAAAAGCTTTTTTTAAAAAAAAAAACAAATAACCGAATTTTTAAAATTCGGCCGATATCATGACCGAATTATCGGTCAGAAATTCGGTCATATCGGCCGAATTTTTTTTGTACGGCCGATACTATACGTATCGGCCGATATAGATCGGTCGTCAAAAAAACGATATAATTCGGCCGATATGCACAGTATCGGCCGAATTTTTGACCCCTGGCGTTAAGTAGAGCCCAAATCCACCTTCGACCTGGCTTTGGCAAATCTTTTTTCGATACGATAGACTCAGAGCCGGGCTTTTTAGGCCAGTTTATTTTTTATGCATAAGCCCGACATGCCTTAATGGGCTTTAAGTAAAGCTTAAGCCTATCATGATCTAAATAAAAGGGCTTTGACACATTTTTTGTTCTATATGATGGACTCGTACTTTTACCCCAATTTATTTTTTAAGCACGAGCCCGACGTATCAAATAAAAAATCTTTGTCCGAGCCTATTTATTTAAGTCGGATGTGGGCTCAGGCTCTACTTAAAGTCCACCGATGCCCGTTGTGCTCGTACTTAAAAAATAAACGGACCTAAAAGCCTGTGTTTGACCCGTTGAACAAATAATATTTGTCAAAGCTCATTTATTTAGGTTGGAGTCAGACAAATGAACATATCTTAGTTTTTACTTATTTTTTTCAAAAAAATGGTTAGAATATAAAAATTGAGTTGAATGGGATGTAAATCCAATACCTCCATTTGGAAAACAAATATATTTACCATTAGGATAAAATAACTTTTATGTATAATTTACGTCTTTTATAATATATATATATATATATATATATATATATATATAGTATTTTTAACTAATGTTAAAAGGATAGATAAAATAGCAATTTAGTGAGTTTGTTTGGCAGTCGTTGTAATTTTAAAATGGTAACATGGGTAATTTGGTCCAAAAATCTTACTAACACTTTAAGTCACTTTGACACAATTTTAAAATATGTAAGCGTAACCACCCAAATTCACAAGTTTTAAAGTATTTTCAACTAAAAATCTCCTAAAATCAAATATCAATTTACAATTTAATATATAATTTATAGAATTAAATGCTAGAGTCATCGAACCATCACATTAATGTGAACGGGATTATGAGGTCAACGCGTTTGATGATGATTAACCTTTTGCTTCTGCAAGACCCGGAACCATGTGTCGCTTATCCAGACTTGGATGTTATCGTGAATTGGAGGACTCCTCTCCTCCTGCTTCATCATAATTGGAAGATCCATATTCTTCAAATAAATGTCTAAATGATAGAGATTTTTTTTTTTTTTAATTTACGTGTCAAGAATTCAGACACAATCATACTAAAATATTACGAATGGGTTCACTATTTCTAAGACACACTAAAATTAAACTATGTAAGTTTGAACCTATAATCTCCCATTTTTTGACAAAGGAAGTAACCAACTGCGCTACGCCATGTGAATAATAATAGAGATCTTTTAGTAGCCTTTGTGACCACCGATTTGATTCTAGCCTCTGTGACCACCGGTTTGATTCTAGTCTTCTAGTCCTTGGCTGTATCACACATTCTCAATTTTTTTCAAGTTGACTTTGATGAATCGGTAGGACAGAATTTTTTGGCCCAATTTAAATTAAAAAAGCATGTCTTTAACAAATATATTTTCTCATGAAAAAAAAAAAAGATTGAAGGTTAAGTTGATAATTATGAGAATCATTGTCATGCCATACTTATATAAAGTTATTTAGTTAGATAATGATCCATGCATCGTGAGTTTTAATCACCACTTTTAAAAGTAAAATATCATTTTATTCTCTCTTTTTGAAAAAAAAAAGAGAGGAAAAAATTAATGTCAAAATGATTTTTCCTTTTAAAAGTGGTGTAACTGATGAGACACGAATCATTATCCAGTTAGTTTGAACCAGTGTTATCAGAACCGGACCGAACCGCGGCTGAACCGCCGGTTCAGCCGCGTCCGCGTGGTCCGCGGTTCGGTCCGACGAAAAAACCAACCGGCGGTCAAAACCGCATAAAACCGGTCAAAACCGCGGTTTTATGCGGTTTTGACACCAAAACCGTGAACCGTGAACCGCGGTTCATGGTTTTTGAATTTTTTTATTTTTTTTATTTTTTTTTTTAATTTTCTCCTTAAAAAAATTGTGTATATTTGAAATATAAAAATTTATTACTATTTCTATCCTATATATTTCACCGTTTTGGTATATTACTCAGAGTTTGAATGTTATTTTTAATATTTATATTAATATTATTGGTAAAATATGTCTTACTTGATATTATATATAATATTTATATTATTTTAATACTTGACCGGCTTTTACCGGCTTTGACCGCGGTCGAACCCGGTTGAACCCTGAGCGCCTCGAAGACGGTTCGGTACACGGTCCGGTTCTGATAACATTGGTTTGAACAGATTTAGTCAAAATGCAGTACATGTATTTATTTTTAAAAAAACACTAAAGGTTATCCAATATTTACTTTTAATTTTCAAAAAATGGTAAAAGTCGTTCTAATGTAATTTTTTAATAATTGACTGAAAGCCTTTTGAAAATTCTAAATATCAAAAGTTTGACCAATAAGCCTATTTAAGTTATGAAACTTTATTAAATTATAGATAACTATGTATATTAAGAATCATATTAAAAATGGGCTCCTCATTTAAAATAGAGTCTATAGACAAGGAAATAGGAAAACAATTGGATTTCAAGTTTTTAAGCCCATTTATAACAAATTAAATAATAATTAGTAAAATTATCATGATTAATGTATTTTTGGATTGAACAAAATAGTTTTTTAATCTTATTGAATTAAAATAAGTCTCTAGATGTAATAAAACACACAAAATATGACTCAATCTAGATATTTATTTATATTATATAATAACACTAAAATCAATAGTCAATATTAAGTTCTCCATGTTTAATGCTAACCATCAAATTCTTAGCTCAATATCGTATGGCTTCAAGCTTCAAATACATATATTTGTTTTAACTAATAAGGGTATATGTTAACATTTAACACTGCAATTTTATACTATTAAAATATTTAAAGTCATTTTTTCTTTTTATTTTATTCAATTAAAATGAAAAAATAATAAATAAATAAAAGAAAAAAAACTCCTCACATTCTACTTCAAATGTCTTCAATAATATAGTTTAAGGGAGCACTTACACACACCCGGAAAATCTGCCTCTACACACCCGAATCCGGATTTTCGGGTGAAATTACGATTCTGCCCTCGCGTTTCCATTCATTCGAATGAATGCCCAGTTCATTTTGGATTCATTCGAATGAATGGGCTGAACAGTAATACGGAATACTGTTCAGCTCCATTCATTCGAATGAATGGATGATTCATTCGAATGAATAGTGATAAAATAACCACCATTCCTTCCATTCATTCGAATGAACCCATCATTCATTCGAATGAATACGGACTCGTTCATTTCATTCATTCCGTTTATTTCATTCGAATGAACGGATTCGTTCATTTCATTTGCCCAGTTCATTTCATTCGAATGAAATGTGCAGTTCAGTCATTCATTTAAATAATAAATATTTTTTTCAAATTTTAAACTTATTTTTTGAATACTGTGTATTTCCAAAATTTCTCAAATTGAATATCTGAACTAATTACGATAACCTGATAAAAATACTTTAAGACTTCAAGGTCTTTTGACACTCCTAAATATTTAAAAAATAGTATTTTACAAATAAGGGTATCCCTAGGGTGTGCCAAAAATATATTTAGGAGTGTCAAAAGACCTTGAAGTCTTAAAGTATTTTTATTAGGTTATCGTAATTAGTCCGGATATTCAATTCAATATTTAAAAAACAACTTTAAAGTTTTAAAGGAGATTTTATTATTTAATATACTATGCACATTATTTTTTAGGCAGTGTGTACTTCCAAAATTTTTCAAATTGAATATCCGAACTAATTACAATAATCTGATAAAAATACTTTAAGACTTTAAGGTCTTTTGACACTCCTAAATATATTTTTGGCACACCCTAGGGATACCCTTATTTGTAAAATATTGTGTTTTAAATATTTAGGAGTGTCAAAAGACCTTGAAGTCTTAAAGTATTTTTATCAGGTTATCGTAATTAGCTCAGATATTCAATTTGAGAAATTTTGGAAATACACAGTATTCAAAAAATAAGTTTAAAATTTAAAAAAATATTTATTATTTAAATGAATGACTGAACTGCACATTTCATTCGAATCATTCGAATGATTCGAATGAAATGAACGAATCCGTTCATTCAAATGAAATGAACGGAACGAATGAAATGAACGAATCCGTATTCATTCGAATGAATGGAAGGAATGGTAGTTATTTTATTACTATTCATTCGAATGAATGAATGGGGCTGAACAGTATTCTGTGTTACTGTTGAGTCCATTCATTCGAATGAATGAATCCAAAATAAACTGGACATTCATTCGAATGAATAGAAACGCATGACAGAATCATAATTTTATCCGAAAATTCAAATTCAAATGTGTAGAGAGAGATTTTTCGAATATGTGTATGTGGTCCCTCTAGTTTAAATGTCTTCATGATAATAAGATAGAATACCATTCATTGTCCGACATGATCTGTCAAACCTCCCCCATTTCCCAAAAACGGCCAAATCCAACTGAGTCAACTTTACAGCGTCTCCGCTCTGACACGTCCACTTGTGGTGCCGACAACCGATATCTGTCCGTGATGGACTGGCAAATGAAAGCTGCAGGCCCACTTGGGATGGTTGTGTTGCAATGTGTTGACTCATTTAAGAAAGGGGCCCACACCACTAACCATGGTAAGGTAAAATAAATATGTTATCTTACTTATAGTTGACAAAGGCTTTATTTTTTCAAAATAGTATCAAATAGGTTATTGGGTCCCACTATACGCAAATTATAATTATAAAGCATTTAAAATTAAAATTTTTGATATAGTAAATGATTGTTAGCTGTTTGATTTAATTATACCAAATTAATAATTATTTTACTGTTAATTTTAATAAATTTAAATCTAACAATTAAAAAGTTTTATGTTTAATTTTTTTATAGATTACTCTATAATATCATAAGGCCTACTGATATATAAAGGATTTTTGTATGAAAATATCTTGAAAATTGAATTTTTTTATCATCGTACCTTCTAAAAGATTTTATAGTCAGGGTGTCTTGTATTTCTAATACTTCCTTTTTCCGAAGTACAACCATGCATGAAACTTATATATATATTATTTTATTTTATAATTTAAATAAGATATAAAAGTTATTATAATTTAGTGGTAAAGATATTTGTTTCTCATATGAATGACCTATGTTTGAATCTTATTAATGGTTATTTATTTTATTATACCCTTTTTTCATTTTTTTTGAAAAATAATGATTAATAATTAAGGAGTGTTTAATTGTTCGAGCCTGACCTAAATATACAAATTTAGATAAGATTTTTTGTTCGGCGGGTCAGACTTGGGCTTTTAAGCTCAAGCATAGTTAAGTACGAGCTGAATGGACCTCAACGGGCTTCAAGTAAAAATCTAAACCCAACCTCGACTTAAATAAATGAGTTTCCACAAAGAATTTTGTCTTAAAATCAACCTCGAGTTTTATATAAAATATGTTTATTTAAGTTGAGTTCAATGTGTCAGATAAATAAATCTTTGTCAAAACTTATTTATTTAAATCGGGACTAAGCTCGAACTTCTTAATTAAAATCATCGAGACCCGTTAGACTCATACTTAATTATGCTTGAGATTAAAAGTCCAAGCCCAAACTTTCGTACAAAAAATATTTATCCAAAGTTTATTTGAGATATTAAAAAGTGAAATGATCACCCGCGGACAGTACCTTACAATAATATTGTTCAACACTTCCAGGGCCGTCCGATTGAAAGAACGTTTACGATTAAAAGTGAGGGTAACCGGCTTTTGCAGCCCGCTCTCTCTCTCTCCTCCCCACTTTCTACCTTCTCACGCACTCAAACCCTTCGATCCTCAAATTCCTTCGTCTGTTGCCGATCGCCGCCGTCGCTACCCATTCTAACGAAAAAAATCAGAAACTTTAATTGTTCTAGTTTCATTCTAAATTAGTGTATTTTTAGAAATTTAAAGGAATTAGAGTGATGACTAATTGACTATAAATCCACTTTAGAAAATGAGAGTCTTATGTTTGATTTTCGCTCTACTTCAAAAGGTCACTTTCTATAAAGTTATCTGGTGTATGTAAATAGTCTCGAAAATTAGTGAGATGTTTTAAGAGACCTAAACATCTTAATAAAAAAAATAGTGTATTTTAGAATTTTAAAATATGAATAAAAAAGGATAAAGGAAAAGTAACTGATACCATCATAAAAAGTTTTTAGATTAAATTGAACTAATTTATTAGCATTGAATTCAAAATTTTATAAATTTTACATGAATTTTCTGCCAGACAGACTCTATAATTTCGTTTCTCAATCTGTTCGAAATGTGGACCATTGAATATTTCTCTATTTATTTTTCTGCCTGACAGTTTTATCCACACAATGGATAAGACTGTTAATGTTGTAAAGTAAATTAACAAATACAATGTCAAAAGAACCACAAGCAATTATCAATGCTCAGTTAGAACTTTTAATTTATTTTATGTGATTGTAACATTAAGTGTTTTTTGAAAGAAAAATATTTTTTAATGATTAAAGGGTAAAATATTAAGGGTCAATGCTGAAGATAAGAAAACAGGTGATGAGGTCATCTACTGATAAGTTCATATTTCATTTTTCTTGGAGTCTAGTTTTTCTTTAAGAAAAGTTTTACATCTACTTGTAAATTTTTATTACAACTTGATCATATTCAATGTTTCCATAAAACCATTAACTGTAAGAGTGCAACTTAGGCCGACTTTAACAAAAGCCCACATGAGAATTCCAAAAACTTCTTATTCATGGTGATCATTTTCAAGCTCAAAATATCATGAACGAATTTGAATTTGAATTTGAATTTGTATTGGATGAGACCAAGTTCAAGAAAGCCTAATTTTGCCTCGAAAGCCTAAACTTGAGTCGAAACTTGTATCAATCCTAATTTCCATTAGTTAAGATTATGTAAAATATAAATTCATGCAATATAAAATTTATATTTTGTAAAAATAATATAAACCTAACCTATCTTGGAACCAAAAAGCCCAAGATCCATAGGCCCATAAGTCCATTTTGTATTTGAAATGAGGCTCAGTCCTCATAAAATGAACTTGGTTTGTGCTCTGGTTTTAGCAATTCCACAGTCCATGGTGGGACCTTGACATGACAAATTGAGCCCAGTTTTGACCCGACACGCATGACCAAACCCGAGAAATCAACTGGGTCGGGTCAGGTTGAGAAGACAAAAACCTACATTGAATTCAGGATCGAGTCGAAGTTGAGGGATTTTCAAGTTAACCCAACCTAACCCGGTTAAATTTAAGCTAAAATGAGTTCAAAATGCAGGTCGGATCAGAATTCATGTTATAATTCAGGTCAAGTCGAGTTTAGACGTTCAGGTCAGAAGCTCAGATCGGGTCAGGTCGAGTTCCATATTTTAGTAACTCAGGTCGGGTTGGATTTTAAAATCCCGACCTGATCCAGCCCGATTTCAGCCCTAAAGCCCAGCCTTGCCCAAGTTGCAGAAGGAAAATCTTTGAACTCGAAGTATGTTTTAAATGTACTTCTTGCCTATTTGGATTTAGTTATTCAATTTATTTTCAGAGGATTTTGAATAAAGACAGTCGATGAGTTTTTCCTAGTTCTTTTTTTCAAAAACTCGGCCAAGTTTCCCGACTCAATAACTTTTTGAGCTGAGTCAGTGATTGGAGTTTACAACCACCAGTTTTAACCAAGTCTGATCTGTTGTAGCTCAGGAAATCAAGTGGACCAGACCATCCCAGTTGGGTCTAATTCTACCCAATGGTCCAGCCCTATTTTCGAAACAGACTGGTACAGCAAACCCACCCATTGCACAATTATATCCATCCAAACTCGGCTACTTATGCTGGTCCAAAATTTTAATATCTTGGATCAATGAAATGAACTCACTGGTGCCTGGTGACCAAAAATCAACGAGAGAGATTATTGCATCGGTTGTGCCGGATGCATGCTGAATGGTTCAAACATGAATTTGGATCTTAGGGAGCAGAACTGTGATTTGGAAGCATTTGGATGATCAGCTGGAAACACTGATACTGGAGCAAAATTCACACAATTTTCCCAACACAAAATAGTAAAACTTCAGGTTCTACTAAAAGCTTATTCTTCAACAGAATAATCTCCCAAATTTGAGATATCAGATGTTCAGTCTGGCAAATGGTAGCAGAAAACACACATGATAGAAATACATATCCCTTGTATTAACCCATTCATTCTGAAATTGATTCAGCAGATGGCAATATCCACTTTCGCAGTGCAAAGTTTCAGATGACATAAGTTTTTTTTTAACTGACGAAGGGGAAGAACTTCGAGCACAACCCTACCTAAACCCCACCTTCAGGTGACGTCCCATACCCCCACATAATAGCCTCCGGGTTACATAAGTTGGGGCACTGTTTTCTTACTCTTTTGATGTAAATTTGGTTCCTATGATCTGATTTCTATTTCCGTTTACAGAGCAGTGAAGTATCACGCATACTGTCGATACCAGTTCTTGCACTGGCCCTAAACATACTAGTGGATTGTATTACTGCATCCTGCTAAAAATTTCAAACCCATTGCCAAGACACAACAGAGATTTACTAGGAGCTAAAAATACCCAAATCAATCAAGGCAATATCTGTCATGCATTTGCTTTCCTTTATCTGCATGCAATAGATTATCTAGACAAATGGACATCAGATAAAGAAACAAAGGGTGACATAAGTGCCAGATTAGGATAAAAAAAGGTACATGCAGACACAAAAGTAATGGGATGGACGCAAGATGCAATTCCAGATTTCCCAAAACTGAGTACACCATCATTAGTAAGAGCACTCCTACCCAACTCTTTGATGGCCTAAGCCATGTGATTTTATATATAATGAACTGCATAAGTTCCAAGTACTACATAATTTGGTCTTGCAATCCATGCTGCATAAAAATAGAGCAGTTCAAATAGATCTGGTAAGTAAAACTACTTCAAAGACAAAGCTAAGTTTCTTTGCAGGCTTTTCTGGTAAGTAAAACTACTTCAAAGACAAAGCTAAGTTTCTTTGCAGGCTTTTCTGTTGTTTTTCTATGTACTTGCACCTCTGGTGCTTTCTTTTTATTAATATGATAATCATTTAAAAGAAAAAAAACTAAGTTTCAAGAAATCTTCAGTGGGAAAATGGCATGAACCTTTTACTTGCAAGCATTTAGTCTGATAGTAAAGGAAACCCATAATAGAAACGTTCAACTTGAGAAAAGTTTTATCAAGTAACAAAAGATAGATCAGGTAACAATGAAAGAGAAGCAATTAGCAGTTGTGACACAGAGAGAGAGAGAGAGAGAGAGAGAGTTTTGCAATCTTGACCCCCCTAAAAGGACAAGTCTCAAGGAAGTCATGACTCCCTGCGTTGTTTCCTCTTCTAAAGATCCTACTGATTCCTTTTTGGTTGATTACTGCCAGTTTGATCCCCCTACAGTAACAGTGTATTTGTTGTTACATGATGCAGTAAAGCAGGTAGCCATAAAACTCACAGTTTGAACTTTGAACTGGTACGGTTCAATTTTAAAGACCATCAGTCTATTGTACTTACTCTAAGAAACACTTGGAAAACTGAAGGAAATGACAATCAAAACTGAACAGCACTGATTTCTTGAAGATCACTAATCAGAATGTTCAAGAAAGTAGATGGCAGACAGAAAATTCTGGAAAATGATGCAATCAGTAAATGTGCCAAATAGTTTTGACATTGTTTTGTAAGAATTGTGAAATAATTCCAATAAACAGGAATATAGAATCAGTCAAGTGATTTTGATTTTAGAACAACTTTATGGCAGTCATGTGACCCAAAGCAAGAAAAGTATTCATAATAGCAAAGCAATCATCATGGGAAAGTTGAACATCAAACAACAATAATAAGTTCCGAATTGGTGAGTCTAGAACACAAAATCCATATTGATTTTCAGTTCTAGAATAGATACGCGGGGACACAAGCCAAGGAGAAGCCCACAAACGCTCCCATTTGGTCTGCCATCTGCTTATAATGGCAAGTTCTGAAAATACTATTGTACATGAAATGAAAGTATTATTAGATAGACTTCAGCATGACTAAACATCTACAAAAAGATGTACAAACACTAAGAAACAAATTATAGCTACAAATTAACAGAAGTACAAACTATGTGAGAGACCAACTTTCAAGCATCCCAACATTATTTTTTTTAAAAAAAAAAACCTCATGTCCTAACTTTTCAGTTATCAAGAGTTTGTTCCGAAGTAAAATGTTGCGTCATCATCGTCATCACCATCATCATCACTAATCATTACAAGTTATAACCATTTACCCTTTTAGGATTGGCTTAACAGTCTAACTATAACATTGCATAGATTCTAAAAAAAAATTGAAGTTGGCTGTCAGTCTGACATCACTCTGCTTTTCAAGCATGATAGAGGCACATGACAAAATACAAACAACTCTCCTCCACAGCCCCTGTGTGAATGGACTAGAGGGTTGCTAGTTCAAGGTACTGCAAATTCAGAATGAAGTAGAGGTGACCAGTTAGGCTAAGTGGCAAAATGATTTAACCCCAATAGGGATGGGATGAGGCTCTGTTAGCTGTAAGGCTTTTAAGGTTTTCCACCTTTGTAGATCAATCAATGTAGACACTAAACCATCAAGTGAACCAGAATATGGAGTGCATAAGAGGTCCCAAACTAACATGGCCCATCTCACTAGGCTAGGATGATTGGATGGAGGATGGAAGTTCATCCAACTTCTATCCAAGTGCCCCCCAACATATCCCGTCCACCTCCATTCATTGTGTGCACCTGACACTCGTAATCATCGAGCTCTATTCACTATAAATAATATTACCATGACACTATTTAAAAAAAGAAGGTTACCTGCACATAATGCACTCAATAAACGTTGAAAAGCTGTTCAACCATGAAACAGGGACCTCATAATAATCTATAGAAAACTAGGTAGAGAATTCTGATACAGCAATTGACATGCGTCAGAAACAACTTGAACCATCTTTTGGAGACAGCTTAGAGGTCTTTTTTTTTCCTAATGGATTTTGGCATTAGCTCTTCCATTAAGATTTAGCACATATCTAATGAAGAAGCATATTGAAAAGATTAAGCTCTTATGAGCTAAAATTTTAAATAGAATACACACTTACAAACTAAATTCAAGTTTGGAAGAGTGGGACTAATGCACCATCTTCAATAGGTTGCCAGATGATTGGATTATGTGATAAACACACTAAAATTGAAGAAAATAGCAGCTCAAATTAGTGAATGGAAACTGGATGAACTCTCTGGAAATGGATCTAAGAGCATCATGAGAGATGGAGAGATTCAAATTGTTCTTGGAACTTTATCTTGCAAATAGAAGAAAACGAAACTGCACATATAACTGATGGACTGGAAAAGAGAAAAGTGGTGAGGTAAATGGGGAAATTTACCATGCTATACCCACCTCAATACATACATTGGCATTACACTCTATCCATTGGCAGGAGAAACAGACTGCAACCAGGCAGAATGAAGTAGAGAAAACATCCATTAAGAGAATGCATGGATTTTACATCCATTAGTAAAGGATTTTTGAAATGACTAAGAACAAACTTCATAATAACCAAGTCCAAATGAATAATACAGAATTGTACCTCCTCTTACAATGGGTATTTCACTAAATTCATCCTATCCATGGTTTGTCAAAATTCTACCCCATCCATAAATCATGAGATTCTGACCACGACATTTAGGGTATGCTTGGATGCAGCTAAAACTACAAGCAGTTTGGAAAATTAACACCACTCTTCTTTTGTTTTCTTTTTTAAGTTAACGTGCATTAGGTGACAGAAAAAGGATACCATCTTAACTGGGATACAGTTTCAATTCTTATGTCTTATGAACATCAACCATGCATTCACCTATGAGCTGTAAACATGTAGAGAAAAAGGCAGCCGACCTAAAGTAGTTTCTGATTTCTGGGATTGATAGCATCTCAAAATACAGCCTTAAGTGTCACACCTAGAGATTAAAATTTTGGCCAGGATAAAAAATTCGGTCCTTGACTAAGACCAGCAAAATCAGGCCAAGTTTTTGGTCATATTTGCTGATATTTGTAAAACGTTTTTATTTTTATTTTTTAAAACTGATATTGGCCAAAATGGACTTGATATGGACTGAAACTTGGCTCAGTTTTGGCCGATATATTGGCCCATATCGGTTTTCTTGGATAGACTGAAACATACTTGATTTCAGCAACATTTTTATTTCAGCCCCAGATAAACCAATATATCTTGACCAAATACAGATTTCGGCCAAAATTGTTAACTCAGGTCACACCATTACTTATTGTAAGGACCATCAAATTTCCAACAGTTCTCTGCTATTCTCTAGATGAGTGATTATTTTATTACACCCAGTGCATCATTGCATATCAGTAGATAATGGAGACAACCTTGTTATTACAGAGTGAATATGTACATGTTATGACATAAATAGGATGACATAAATAAAAGCATGATTAATTGATAGGATGTTCATACTACCTACAGAAGCTCCAAACAGCATACAATATGAAGTACAGCAACCAAAACATCCTTAATATATTACAGAAAATAGCTCTTGCGCAAAGCACATGATCCTTGAAGAAATACTAGAGATGCTGTTTTTTCTTGTGTCTATTGCTATGTTATGCTTATTAACTCTTCATTGAATTACCTTCATTTCATGTGCCACAATAAGTTCATCTGGGAAATCACCACTGTCAGATGGCAACAATATCTCATCGTCAGCAGGTAAAATGGTATCTCTCCCCAATTGCTCTTAAAAGCTGGAATACTTCAAACATCGTTGGTCTTTCTTTTGGGGCAGAAAGAACACAATTGCATGCAACTTTGAGAAATTGTAGGAGCTCACCATCACATCCCTTACCAATCAATGACTTATCAATGGCAGTCTTGAACAAGAGAGTTATTTGAAAGATAAGTAATCCATTCAACCAAGCTTCCCTTGAAGCTTTCTGGGGCATTAGCCACATGAGTAGGTTTTTCACCAGTAACCAGCTCAAGCAGCACAACTCCAAAGCTATAAACATCACCCTTCGGAGTGGCCACCAGTGTTCGTGTATACTCGGGAGCAACATAACCCAGGTCCCCAAATTCACCATTTACGAAAGTACTAAGATGAGTGTCAATGGGATTCATAAGCCTTGCCAGTCCAAAATCAGATATTTTTGGTTCATAATCCTCATCTAAAAGGATGCATTTGGAGCTGATGTTCCGATGAATTATGCGTGGGTTGCAGTTATGGTGAAGCCATGCAAAGCCTCTTGCTGCCCCAATAGCAATTTTTAGCCCTTAGAGACCATTCCATGACGTTGGCACCAGCTTCTATCTCATGCAGCTGCTGATACAGTGTCCCATTTCTCATGTTTTTGTATACCAGCAGCCTTTCCTTTTTGGCAATGCAAAAACCCAAAAGGGGAACCAAGTTGCGATGTTTTACACTTCCCAGTGTCTTCATCTCAGATAAGAATTCTTTCTCTGAATGCTGAGAATCCTGAAGCCTCTTAACTGCAAGGGAAGAACCATCTGGAAGCTGTTGCCATGTACATTGTGCCTGTTCTTCCCTGACCCAATAATATTCTGTTTGTTAAAGTTATTGGTGGCCTTCATGAGATCGCTGAATTTCATTTTAGAAACAGACTTCTCAAACATGGAGACCTGAATATTGAAAAAATTTCATATAAATATTGGAACTGAAACAAGAAAAACTCTGTTATATATCAACCATTGCAAACCCTTCCATTATTGTACTTTAGGCCTGTTCCCATGTATCTGCACTAAAAGACATTTTTTACTGGTATCTAAACAACATGGAACAGATATAAAAGTTCTGAGCCATCCATCAGGTAATCCCTGTTGAGGTCTCAACTCAAATATTAAAGTGCGCTGCCAATCGGGTGGCCATCAGTGTATGCAATAACTGGATGTTTGACCGAAAAGCTTGTCAAAAACATCCCTTTATTTCATTTAAGCGAATTGTAAATTAGCATCCGAGCATGTTTGATAGTGCAGAACATCTGGCATGTAGGGATTGCCAGATCAATAGTTTGGATATCCAAGTGCATGTGTTATGCATAGCTGCATAGAAACAAGCTGCACTTTCATTTAATCAAAGTTTACAGCAAAGAATTGCTACATTGTTTAAAATCATAAAACTAGACAGCAGTATGCATAAGAGTAACGAAATCAGCTTGCCTTGATGCCTTTAGTGCCTTTAATACTCTTTGCCCATTTGTTTCCTTCAAGATCTTCATCCTTCTTCTTTCTAGACACTCTACGGAAACCAAATAACATGGCGACTGCCATGACAATGATTGCAAATATTATCCCACCAATTGCTGCACCGACAATGACCCCAGTGTGAGACTTTTTTGGAGGTCCTATGCACCTTATCCAAAGGTTCCCCGCAGAGACCATTATTACCCAAAAAATTTGAAGCAGGAAATTTTTGTTTAAAATAAGGAATCTGCCCTGACAAAGAGTTATCTTCAACACTGAATTTATTTAGTCGAGCAAGCTGGGTGAGTTCCCCAGGGATCTGACCAGTAAACCGGTTGTGTTGAAGACTGAGGCCATTCAGAAAGGTGAGATTCCCAAGTTTTGATGGAATTTCACCTGAAAAGTTGTTTGAAGAGAGGTCGAGTATGGTAACATATGGTATGATTCTATCAATGTCAGTTGGGAGGGATCCATTTAGTTCATTTGCAGATAGATCTAATCCTGTCATGCTTGTGCAGTTCTTGAGAGCCATTGGGAATTGGCCTTGGAGGCCCATGTTGCTGAGCCGTATATTTAGGACCTTGCTTTCATCAGGGTGCCAGCATTCAATGCCATTGAATTTACAAATGGCACCTTCAGTTGAGTTTTCCAAGTACCATGAGTCTAGGTACCCATTTGGATCTTTAAGTTCCTTCTTCAGGGCTCTTAAGCAATTCATGTCAGTCTCGACTCCATAACATGTATTACTGCAACCGAGTAGAAGCCAGAAAAGGGTATGAAGGAGAAAAAGAAGACCACTGTTTCCCATGAACATGGCCATGAAGCATACCACTGAAGCCCCCTCCCTACTCAACATCCAACACTAGTACAAGCCGAGTCAGTTCTACTCCCATCAGCCATTAAAACCCATGGGAAAGAACAATTGCCGATCATAACAGATACAAGTCCTCCAACTGTTTGCCTGCAATTAATTTCATCTAACATGAGATCAAAGAAAATACAGAATCCGAGACCCTAAAACTGTAAAACAAACAACGAATTTAGCCCTCTACCATCACTTACCAAGAAACCAAATTACAGAAGTTACAGCTCAGGTTTATGATATACAACTATCACCAAACCAAAACAACTCAACTCCAAAGACACCCACAATTAAAAAAAAAAACTGCAGAAGAGTAAAAAAATTAAGAAAAGGCGGGAATTTGACTAATGACAAGTGCCACAGGCTTCTTTGTTCAAACGCAGATGTCGTGAAAGTTCGAGTCGCACTGCTCATCTTTCCAAAAATGGAACGATCGGCCTAATTACCATCAAATTCGTATCGTATCTAATAAACAAGAGGAAGGAGGAAAAAACAGAACACAACGCAAAATACCCTACTCTTAAAAAGCAAAACCCAGTTCACTTCTAGTTCTTCCTTGACCGCCCATGAAAATACATCTAGATCCAACAACACCTAGAAAAAAATTACAGAAAAAAAAAGAAAAAGAAAAAGGAAAAGGAATCAGTAAAAAAACTCAACATGATACAGCCCAATTCAGCTCAAAATCTAAAGGATTTTAAAATCCCATCTCTCTCTCTCATTCAGTCAAAATAATTACAAAGGAAGTTAGGAAAAAAAAAATAGCAGCAGCAAATAATTAATTGCAGTACTGACCTGAGAGAATCTTGGAATTGCAGAGTGGTGGTGGAAGAGGAGAGATTGAAAGCAAAGGGCAAAGGGGGGAGGCTAAGAAAGAAATGGAAAGGGAGAAAAGCGGAAGGAAATCAACGCCGAAGTTTCGTCATGTGGGAAAAGACTTTCCGGTCATAATTTCCAACCAACCATTTCATTTCATTTCATAGTCCATCAAAGCCAAAGTCGTTTGAAGATTCAAAGCCCTCTAAACAGTAACAAAAGCTAAACAAGCCACGACAACACCACCCCCAACCCCCATTACTACTTTAGAAAAAAACCCAAATCAATAAATAAAAATTCCTCCATTCTTTTCATTTTTATATTCTAGACGAGTAGACTCGACTCAGTGCGCTTGCTTTTTCTTTCAGTAAACCTCACCTTTCCAGAGATTACCATCTGCTACTGTACCTGTCAAAGAAGATGACTCCTTCAAACAATGAATCAACAATGTTTTTACATGAAGAACTGGTTCATGATTGAATAGGTTGAGATACATCAAATTCATCTATGATTTATTTATGGGTTTCCACAGTAACACGGACATACTCTTATAATTGATACAGATTTTTCGAATTTTCCATGTTTCTATCTGCATAAATCGAACAGTGCACCTATAAGTGAAGTGATTTATGTGTAAAATGATCCACTCAGTATACCAATTTGGATTCTTAAAAAATCGGTGTACCGATTTTCAAGTGATCTAATCGGTGCACCGATAAGTGAACTGATTCACTGAAAAGTGAACTGATTTCTATGGATAGATGAGGGACAAAATGAGAAGTTTACTAAACCCTGTGCCTCCTAAAAGATAATGTCCGTATTAAGATGGGCACCATTTATATGTATAAAGTTGGATTAAACTTAGAAACTTGATATAAAATATGATATTATGCGTTTAATCAAAGTTTTTGATGTATTAATTGTTAAAACTCCGTGTAGCTTGATCATATGTAACAAGAGTAGTCCTTCTTCATATATTATCTTTAAATACATTGAATTGGTGTTGAACTGGTGGATTCACTGAAAAAACCACCTAAAACTCTATATATTGTAGTTTACTTTTTCTTTTTTCTCTTTTTCCCATATTGCTATTTGTATAGTAAGGTGGGTGATTTTCTCCCAATATTTATTACGTTAAAGAAGATTCAGAGAATCATAATATTCAAGGGAAATGATTTGTGCACCCCCTATTTTACCCATGGTGCACTCCTTCAATTGTTTTTTCCAATTTTGCCCCTCACCTAAAAAATGATAGAAATGGAGAAAACGCGAGTGGAAGGCAAAATTGGAAAAAGAAATTGAAGGAATGCACCATGGGTAAAAATGGGGGTGCACAAATCACTTCACATATTCAATATATATTATAACATAAGATAGAATTAAAAAGAATTAAATTTTCCCGTTTCATAAACACTTAATTTTTTATATATATTGATGAAGGCCTTAAAATACAATATTATATATATTATCTTACACTTACTATTACTTCATAAATTCATTTTTTAGTCAATATAAATTTATTTCGGATCAAACTCACTTATGAGTTAATTTATCCTGCGGTTTTCCACACTAAATTCAAAAGAAAAAAAAAAAACCTATATTTTAATATTAATTTTTACAAATTTTAAAAATTATTGTTGATACAGTCTTTTATTCTAGATTGAACAGAGTATGAATCAAAGAAAGCCGGCCCTGAGTTAATTAAGAAGAGAAGAACTGTGACACTGACCGCATTTGTCGGTTTCAGATCCTCAAGTCAAGATCTTTGACTCACTGTCCTTCTAAATTTGTTTTAATATAATTACTTTTAAAATATTGTTTTAAAATAGATTTTACTATACTATCTGTATAAATGCAAACATTAAAAACTTTAAAAAATTATTTCATTAAATTAATTGAGAATTGTAAAGTTGCACATTAGTATACAATAAACGAGTTTTACTGGGTTCTTTGATGTTATTAAGTTCATTTGAATTAAATTCAGAGAGAATTGCTCGCATTTTTTAAGAAGCTCTCTTCGTAAAGAAAAGTCTTAAATTCAATTAACGTTCAAATTCCTTTGAGCTATTCTTCGTAAGATTATTTTTCATTGACTTAATGAGTATGTAAGAATTAGAAAGTTTACACATGTTCGTAAGATGTCTCACCTCCAATATGAGATGAAGATATTCCTGTTTAGAAAAAAATGACTTGTTGATCTAATCTACGTGTGGCCTCATATTCAAATATGGATCTTCCAAATTGAAGTGGTTTTAGTGAGCTCATATGTGTTTGAAGGCTATAAAAGTTTTAGAGATTAATAAATAATTTAAGTGTTCAAAATCTAAAGGCTTTGATCAATATAATTGATGTGAATTTTGATTGATGATCTTTTTAAATCAAAATGATATTTAGTTACCTACATATTATATACAAAAGTTAAAGATTAGAAATGATTGAAAGTGATAAAAATTTAATAAATTAAAATATATAACTTCTTTTATTATCCAATAAGTAGATTTCTTTTTAATTCATATTCTAAATAGAACCTATCACAAGTAGGGTCAAGAGGACTCATTATTTATACTTAAGTGATGATTTATATTTATAAAATTGATTATGAGATGAAAAGTGAAAATAAAGAAAATATGGGAAATATATATTATTTAATCATGTTGGAGTTCTGTGAGAGTCCATTGAAAATGATATGGATAAAAATATTGATAGTAAATAATTCATTCTTTACTTCACAAAGCTTGTGTACAAATTATACTAATATAAAAATGTGGACCAAATTTATCAACAAAATCTCCTTTCTTATTTCTTTATCATTTTATATGATTTAGGATCGAATCAAAAAATTTAAACTCACGAAATTTAATCTTAAATCTTTTTTCCTATATTTAGGTGTTTCTTATATGAATTTCTCTATTTTTTATAGTAATATGATAAGGATAAGTAAATATTTGAAACCCTATCATATCAATTTTGAAATTCTTTTATTTTTTATTTTTAGTGAACTTTTCCTAATTTACATAGAAACAAATCACAATTATTTAATAAGTAAATAGTCAAAATTCATTTGATGATCATCTTAAATTTACTTTTTTATATATAAATATAGATAAATAGACAAATAAAATTAAGTGATACATAATGACTTCTCCTCTAAAGTATTGGGTATTATATCAACTAATTTTTTTAGAATCTTGTTAGAGTAAAGAGCTAATTAAATATTTATTTTAATATTCAAATAATATAAATATATTTATATAGTATTTTAAACATATATACGGTGTTCTTTACATTGTAGTTTTGTATGTATGTGATGAAAAATAAGCTTTTATATTATTATAAAATAAATAATAGATATTAACGCAGCAAAAGGAAAGGAAAGAGAGGAGGAAGATTATACTAGACTTAGACAGCGGAGACTAGCAATTTCATTCATCTACTGAGTCAAGTGGGTGCTTTTGCTTTTGAATTGATTTATAATTATTTTTCTACTGAGTTTATAACGTCGTGTCAAACACGGGAAGCAATTTTCCAGTCCCTGTCGACGGCATCTATCAGTGGGAAAAGATCCTGGCCTTGGCATGAAAATTGCATTAGCTGGGGGGCCCACCTTCTGTGATTATTGAGCCATTACCGAGGGGACCACCTTTATATGATTAAGCCATGTTTGAAAATCAGTCCACTATTTTTTTTTAAATCGAAGGTGTCCCGGCACGGCCGTCTAGAAACAAATTGAGGCCTAAGACAAAAAATTTAAATGGGCCTTCTTGATATTTAACATATTATTATAAGTAATATTTAATTAAAATTTTAATTATATATTATAAAATAAAAAGATCAAGAGGCCAATAATACAGAGCATTGAAAAATTTATCCATCCGAGTGAAATTAACATATTCATCCCAGTGAAATTAGCATATTCAAAAATTAAAATAGAATAAGAACACTTTAAAAGATAAGTATACTGAGTAAACTGAAGTGCAAACAGAGAGCGAGAGATGTGTTCTCTTTACTGCTTTTATCTTCTTCTTCTTTTCTATATAATTTGAATAAGGATAATTATTTAGACACGGGATTTTTCTTTAGCACACATGGGTTTTCAAATTTTTAATAGAAATTATCATTTTGCCCTTCTGCTTTTCCACCGTCCGGACGTGAGTTAAGAACATTTTTCGATCGTTCGGACCATTATTCATGCATAAATTTCATTCGTCCGGACAGTCTACAGATGCCACAGCATGGTGCATTAGTTAAAAAAAACTATATAATTCTTATAGTTTTGAATAATAAAATCTCCTTTAAAACTTTAAAATTATTTTTTAAGTACTGTGTATTTCTAAAAAATTTCAAATTAAATATCCAGACTAATTACATTAACCTGATAAAAATACTTTAAGATTTCAAGGTCTTTTGACACTCTCAAATATTTAAAACACAGTATTTTACAAATAAAGGGTATCCCTCATCTGTGCTGAAAATACACTTCTGGAAGTCCAAACGACTAACCGTAAAAATCGTTGAACTCCAAATTCAAAACTAAATAAATATGTGAAATTTGAAAACTTAGATATTTCAAATGATTGTTTAACTGGATTTTTTTTTTGTTCTGAAGAAGGGACGGGTTAAACAATCATTTGAAAGATCTAAGTTTTCAAATTTCACATATTTATTTAATTTTGAATTTGGAGTTCAACGGTTTTACAGTTTGTTGTTTGGACTTCCAGAAGTGTGTTTTCGACACAGCTGAGGGATACTCTTATTTATAAAACACTGTGTTTTAAGCATTTGGGAGTGTCAAAACACCTTTAAGTCTTAAAGTATTTTTATCAGGCTATCGTAATTAGTTCGGATATTCAATTTGAGAAATTTTAGAAATATATAGTGCATAAAAAATAATTTTAAAGAGATTTTATTATTCAAAACTATATCAATTATATAATTTTTTTTTAACTAACTCACTATTGGAGCCCAGCCCGCGAGAAGGGCCTTCTTCATCCGGGGGCCTAAGGCGACCGCCTTTCTGGCCTAGGGGTGAAGACGGCACTGTGTCCCGGTCTCGTCCGACTAGTTCTTAAGACATATACACATCTCCTTACACATACGTCAAGTTCAAGCTCCATGGAGAGCGATCCTTCATTTGAATTATCGGAGATTGAATCTCTGACATCTTGTGTCTCAACCACTAGCCTCTATTGGAGTTAAAATCAATCAACAATTGATATATATCTTACAAATATTCAATTTCTATATTTATAGAATTAAACTACGTTCAACTTGAATAAAAATATTCTATATAATTTTAAAAAATGTTATATTATATCAATGTAATTTTATTTAATTCATTATTCGATTCTCATTCCACTCCAAAGGCCACTCTCTGTAAAATTACTCATATTCTATGGATAGAGAGGTTTACATATGCTTCGAGAATTAATTGAGTGCTCTAAGAGGCTAGACATCTTGACCATAACAAAAATTATACTAATATTTATATACTACGTTTTTGGGATTGTCACTTTATAATTCTAATATTTATAGTTGATAACCTTATAATTTTAAATATTTAATACTACAATTACCATAAATACAATAAAATTGAATTTGACCAAAGTCAGCTAATACAAGCGATCCATCTTGCAATTTTTAAATCTCCAATTTTAATTCGAATAATAATAGTAATTATTCACTTGCAAATGCAAACGCAATTTTCTACTTAAGTTGTTTCACATATAATTATTGAAGGAAACTCTAGAATTGATTCAAGTGAACAAATTCAAAAATACTAAATTTTTATTATTATTTTAGCAAAGTAGTAAATTTTTATATGGACCAGTGAGACCTTCATCTAATCATAAAGTACTTAAAAAGATTAAAAGTTAAGATCAAAAATATTTTTAATCATTGGATTTAAATTCATTCAAAATTAATACTGAAATATGTATTAATTTCAATATATTTAGATTGAATGACTAAAAATTACTTTTGACCTCAATTTTTTAATACTTAATACTTCCCATGTATACTTTTAAAATAGTTGGACCCACTAACTTATTATTTAATAGACAAAATTTCGATTGTAGAGATGTGCATGATGTGTTGGATAAGTGGACTGACCCTAAAAAGTAGAGTTAGAAACAAATGTATTAGGATAGTCATCGGTAGATAATAGATAAAGATAAACTCATTTCAAATGGCTTGATGATATTAATAGAAGACTAAGAATGACCTTAATGCGTAAAATTGATGGGTTACCGATCATCAGCACTAGGATGAGAGGCCAACGACTGAAAATATAGATTGAAGAGAGAAATAATATGTCAAAATGCAAAATTACTGATTGTATAATTTATAATAGAGTCAATTTGAGAAAAAATATTTGTAAATACGACTCTAAATAGATGCGATTTTAACTATAATGACGATGATAAGCTAAAATGGACATCTTTTTTTTTTTTGTTTCTCATTTTCTTCCTCAAGATTAAATCTATTTATCTGAAAGAGAGAAGAGAAAACACTCTTCTAGACATTCCCCATCATACGGGCAAGTGCACAAGACAAGGGGAGAAAGTGTGCTGTGTTAATTGTAGATTTACCTATTAATGGACAGATGAAACCCTAAAAATGGGCAAATCCTAACCATCCAAAATTGGACCAGTGCTGATGATCATAAGTTTGATGAGATGATGAAACTGAATTGAAATATTGTAATTGTATGTTGTAGACCCTTTTCAGTCAAATTTTCACAATTGACACTCCATTAGCCTTGACCATATTTGACTAAGCCTTGGAGAAAGAATAAAAGTGTGAACGTAAGGACATTGGCACACAATAAACGGAGGGAGAGGGTCACATTAAAACTGTGGTCCGGCAGTTGAGTCGAGCTTACTGCGGATCATCAGATCATCAGAACCGTTCATGAAGTAAATACCACTAGTGATATAAACGATCTCAGCCATTGGATTGGAGTAATATGGTAATTATATACAAGTCAAGCACGGGTCGCCGTCTTCCAGTCCTCGTCAATGGGTACGACCTTTCCACAGGGAGAGTCAAGTCAACCTTTAGTTTATTTCTTTATTAACATCTTTTCATTAATTTTTTTTTTTTTTTAATAACTGAGGGAAAATCCAAGCGACTACTTGCGGTATAAGCTCTTTTAAACTCCTCGAGGATGCCCCACATTTATATAGGACACCCTCGATTTACACAGTTAGGACTCAAACTAGTGACCTCACTTAAATAATTTATTTCTATATTTCATATAATCACGGTAGATTTAAATATGGATACATGTTTATTATTTTTTATTTAGATAAAAATTACTGTATATTAATTATTATTTTTTGAAGACAAAGGTATTCAGACTGTCCCACTTGGCTAATCCTTGGGACATGTATAAACCTCTTTATCTGTACACACTGGATATAAACTATGGAAATTATTGTATTTTAATTATATATTAATAGAATATATAAGAAAAATACTAGGGAGATTTCACAAAATTTTTTTATGACCGAGATTCTCAAGTCTTCTTATTTAAAAAAGTGGTTTTTTAAATATTAAAAATGAGTCATTAACTATGTAAAATTTGATCTTTTTTCAGAATATTTTAGCTTTGTAATTTTTAAAATTTGAAAATTTAATTGTTATAAGATGTTAATTATTCATGACACATCTCACGACATTGTAAATATAACATTAAGGAGTTTCTATCAAACTGTATCATTAATGAACTTTTTTATTCATCTTTTTTAATAATATAGAATCTAATATGTGATAAATATATATGCTCTCTATTGAAAATGTACATTAAATCTTATGAAAAATCTCAATATTTTATTTCTCTTCGAGTACAAAATACATAAAACTCTAAATGCATACAAACCCCCTGTAAACGACAAGTATAAAAGGACCACGGGACTACGACACTTGAACCTTCGTAATAAAGAAACAAAATATTTGCCATATGTATTTTTTAAAACTTTATCTTTAAATTTGGTTTGATATTTAAAACTCCACTCACAAACGAAACTAAGTGTTTGATATCCGCCCACTGATTTGTTGGGCCCACTTGAGATGCAATCTTCTTCATTGCGAGGGGCCCCACTTGAGATAAGGTGGTCTTTTCAGTTCTAGTTTTCATACTAGGATGGTGACTTGGTGAGGAAGGGGGGTTCGCACTTCCACACCAAATCCCATTGATTGGAGTTAGATTTGCTCTCACTTCAACTCATGCCTTTTTGAAGATCTTTCTAAAATAATATAAAATCCATTTCCATTGTTGTTCTTAGGACTAATTAAAAATATAGTTGAACATGAAAAGAAGGATGTAATTTGATTTACAGCAAAACGTGTTTCACATTTATTTTTTAATATGTAGGGTTTTGGGCACTTGGGGATTTTAAATATGTAGGACTTTGCCATTTTTTAACTAAAGATTATTCGACTAATCTTTAGATTATGTACGTGCCTCTTTATCAACACACACTTAGTAATTCTATTGAGAGTGATCCTTTGAGATAAGGTAGGAATCGAACTCAGAATTTTCACTTTTTGAGACAGATTTCTGAATATCACTCTAACTCTTTGGATTAAGTAGGATCTATGTATAAACATTGACTTTAGGATTTTTGAATATGTAGGATTTTCATTGGTAGATATGTATTGGCTTGTATATCATATAAGTAGTATGGTGTATCAGTTTTTTTTTTTTTTTTTGAAATTTTAAAATATAAATAAATAATAAATAATTAAGAAAATATAGAAAAACTATTGTGATGGCATTTTTGTTAAAAACTTAAAATAGTATTTTCTTATATTAGTTTGCATCTTCACATATATGTCTGTTTCCCTGAGTCTCTCTTTGAGAGAGTGTCTATAACTCCATATATTTTGGTATAAAACTTTTTCTAAGTGATGCGATCAACCTAGCATCCGTCTTTCTTGCTACTGCTTTTGATAACAATGAAACATTAGTTCAAAAAATACTAATAAATTATATTAACTAAAATTTTAAAGTTTAAAATTACGAGATTATAATAATTGAGTACATGACAATTTTTTACCACTCATCCTTCGTACATGTAATTCAAAGATGATATATGATCTATTTAAAATTAATAAAGGGTCTTCTTAATTGAGAAGCTGATGAAATCTCTTTAAATCTTTCATTTACTTTTTAAGATTTTCCACTGCAGTAGTGCAGTCAGGACTTTTACTACGACTTCACGGGATTCGCATTTACTGCATTCCCATACAATTATATCTTCTACCACGATAAGTAACATTTTCACAGTAATATTACCTTTTTTTTTTGTTTTTTTTACATGGGTATGCCCACTGTATATCGGGGGCGAGGCAAATCCCACAAACATATAAATAATCCATACACGTTGATTAAGTCAATGAGAAGTTTAAGTGTGAATTGAACTCAAGACCTTAATTCATAAAAAGAATTTTTTAGACCATCAGGCCGACCTCCTCTAGGTTACAATATTACCTTTTACCATAAGATAAAAAGTGATCATTGCATTCAAGACTTTCCAAAGTTTGCTATTTTTCCAATAGAAGAGATTCTTTATATTTATTTATATTGAGAATTTCTTATATACTATTAGAAAAATTATATTAATGTGTATTTTGACCGAGTGAACGCTAACTTTTTTAGAATTATTCTTTAGTTTCTACCAAGCACATTAAACTTGTCAAAATCATTTCCATTTTCATTGATTCTATATACTAAATAGGACCTAAGGTTCGATCCTAGGAGTTGGCTTCTGAAATTTTTTTTTTTTTTTTTGAATTTACGTGTGAAAAACTTTAGGATCCCCAACGTAAAACCCTCACGAGTGAATCCACCACCCCTAGGGCACACCAAAGTTAGGCTACGTCGGTCCCACTAATGACAAGATTTGTCAATGCAGGCACCAAATGACTTGAAGTTTGCATTTGGATGAGTGGCATATGGGTGAATGCAAAAGTAATCCTGACTTACCCTCGTTTGACAACAAAGGAGAGGCGAGAAAATCTCCTCAGCATAAATTTGAAAGCCCATTCACTATAAGAGGTAATTACTTTATTTCAAGGTAAGTTTTTTTTTTTCTTATACTTTTTTCACTATAATTACCAAACAAAATAAAGGTAATCCGTGTTCAATGAAAACTCTAACCCAAGGAAACTCGTACGAACTTTACCTCTAATCCAAATGCAGCCGAAGAAATTCAATGATATGAGTATCAAAATCCTTTCCAGTGTCCATCCAAATCCAGAAAGACCTTTCCACTGCAACTTGGAAATATGAATTACCTGGAAGAAGAGCAATCCACTCTACTAGATTCCATTTGGAGTTATGTGGGACATTGGTCGATTGACTAGTTCTTTGCCAGCATCCAGCTTAAGGAGGACCAATCCAAAAGCAGTAAATATCACACTTTTTGAATACATCCATTGCAGAAATGAACTCAACAGTGACATAACCCATATCACTAAAGTATGCCACCGGCGTAGTTTTGTGTTAGACTTTGTGGAACTTGATAATCAAAGATGCACTGTCTATCTGATCGCGAGTTGAGCTCCACGTTGAGCTTGAGAAGGGTCAAAGGGGGCAGTGCCCCCAACCTGAATCTTTTTTAGGGCAAATTTGTATTTTTCATATGCCATCTTATGTAAACTCTAATTAGGGTAATATATACGGTCGTTTTGTGTGTGAGAGAGAGGAACATCGATAACGAGAGCTCTCTCTCCTTCGTTTTTTTTCCTTTGAGTATAGTGGATCAGTGTTGAACCTGTGGACGTACTGAAAGGTAACTATGTAAATCTCAGTGTTGTGGTTTGCTTCTCTTTGTTGATTTCTCTTTTCTACTTTTCTAATATTGTTGTTTGTGTGTAATTAAAAAGATGATTTTCTCCCAACATTTTGCATATGTGGCTCTAGATTTGTCATAATCTAAGACAAGTCTCATCATACTCTTATCCAAAGATTTACATGGCTCCGAGCAACCACTGTCTGTAAGCAAAATTCAAATTTAATATGGGTTCTCAGTATTTTGAACATCTGGGTGCAATTCTATATCACAACCAGTCCTTAATCACTTGAATAGTGGGTTATTTCACAATGTCGAAGAAAACTTTCAGGAGTGGGAGGTGAATATCAGGTCCAGCGAGGATATTATAGTAAGAGGGAGAATTTCTTTTCACCAAAATGCCATGGCACTCGTCCAATTGAAAGAATGCCCTGCAACTGAGGATTTCTCATCAAGCTGAAATTTTTGAAGTGAGGATGCCTTGTTCTTTGAAGCTTTTGCTAAGTAATGCATATCTTCCACCATCAGCAGATATCATTTGACTCTACCACTTAGCAGTTCATTCTTGGCAGGTTTTATTTTGGATAAAATGGGTATCCCATCCACATTAGAGGTGAGACTAATCCCATGGATACACAAAACTACCTACAAGTCTCGTGTATTAAGTAAGCTCGGGAGCAGTCGAACCCAAGACCTCTATTCTAATCCTAGAAGCTTAGACCAAATGAGCTACCTGTGCGGTTAATTGCTCGATCAGTTGATGGATCAATGGGTTTTGGAATTTGAAACTAGATTTAAAAGGATGGATGCTGCCCTGAAATTGCATCTCGTGTCCTGAATCACATTCAAAGCATCCAACTATTGCTTCTTGTGAAACTAGATCTATGCTTGGACTGTTTAGTTTCGACTACAATTAAATGTAGTTCATGGTTTGCTAATTTTTGAACTTGAATTCTAGAAGACAATTCAGACATTTGCTACTAGTTTTCTGCTATAAAAGCTTAATTTGACAAAAAAAGAAACGAAATTATATATTGATAAGCATATGCCTGATAAAATCAGTTCCATTAACACTCTTATTACATGTATTATTGTATCCTTTCAGTATTATCATCCTACTTCCAGTATTATCATCCTACTTCCTGTCGGAATGCAAAGAACAGAACGGCCAGAGTGACTACAAATGTGAACATTATCCACTAGTGATGACTCCAGTACGTTAGTTTCTAGGAGCTCCTTTGCAAGGATCCAAAGGTTTGCCACACAGACCCTTATTACCTTCAAAGCTCGCAGCTGAGAAGTTTTTATTGGGGAAAGCAGGAATCTTCCCTGACAGAGAATTATTGGCAACACTGAATGATCTTAGCCTCCTAAGCTGACCCAGCTGCGAAGGGATCTGACCATTGAATCGATTGTTTTGAAGATTGAGGATATTAAGATAGGTAAGATTTCCAAGGTCTGATGGAAGTTGGCCTGAGAAATTGTTGGAAGAGAGGTCGAGTTTGACAGCAAATGGTATAATTTCATCCATGTCATGAGGGATGGACCCAGACAGATTGTTGTTCGACAGATCCAATCCTGTCAAGCTTGCGCAGTTCTTGAGACCCTTGGGAAATTGGCCTTGGAGGCCCATTCCTGAGAGCTGTATCTCTAAGACCCTGCTTTCATCGGGGTGCCAGCATAAAATGCCCATGAACTTACAAATGAATCCACCAGTTGCATTAGAGAAATCCCATGAGGACAGGTAGCCATTAGGATCCTTAAATTGGTTCTTCAGAGTTCTTAAACATTGAACATCACTTTCAATACCATAGCATGTCATACTGAGCAACAACCAGGAAATGGCATGGATAAGAAGAGAACTTTTCATTTCCTTGGCCATGGGAATGAAAAATGATATTGAAGTCACCTCCCTTCTCACAATCCAACAATACTATGAAACCGATTTAGATATACCTCCTTCTCAAAATCCAATGATCATATGAAGCCAATTTCGATATACTCCAGTCAATCAAAACCCATGTTGAAAGCTAAATATAATGAATTCACACGTTTCCGACTGCTTGCCTGCAATTCAAGCCAAAACAGATTAATCAGACCAAGAAAATCACAAAACCCAAACCAAGAAGTAGATAGGCTACTGAGAAGTTCAATCCACTACCCTCACTTCCCTAGTCAGGACACAAGATTACAAAGAATCCAATTAACATCCCTATAAAAACAGTGAAAACCTACTAAATTCTTTTCTAGTAAATCAATTTTCTCTCTCATCTGACCTAATAGAGAAGTTCAGAAACACTTAATGCCCCACCCTTATCCACCTTCTTAACAGTAACATGTGAAATCCCCCAAAGAATCCAATTGTTCTTGCAAGCACTAATCACTTGTGCGACAAACTCCTGTCACAAGTATTGAAGACCATCAAATCAAAATTGAATGTTATGGCTGTAATTGAAGGGGATGGATGAAAATATGAAATTATTTGTTTGTTTATTTATTTTTTAATGGATAACATGACTCGCATGGTGTTTCTTTATGTTCTAAAGAAATTCAAGTCCTGTTGAGTGTCCAGAGAAGGTAATGTCAAAGGCAATAAATTAGCAACCTCAGTAGTCCATATAGAGGAAATTCTGGTTGGAAGTGCTGTTGATCATGGACATGCTCCATTATATGTTCATTCTTTAAATAAATATTTGTGTATATTCAAACAAATAGAAATTAAAGAAAAACCACTCCTCTAAAAAACTTGTTAAAGAGAAAACGTCTTTTCTACCATACAGATACATCAATATCGAAAAAGAAAGCAGAAGAGAGAAAAATCATCATAAAGACTCAAATCATAAAACAAATATTTACATAGTTTCCTTTAGGTATGTCCACGGGTTTAAGACTGATTGCCTGTGATCAAAGGTAAAAACTCAACAGATAGACGGCTCTCACCCTCGTTACAATTTTTTGTGATATGCTAAAAAAGAAAAAGTAAAAGTACAAGAAAGAAGAGAAAGAAAAACTACAAAGGAGTAAAACACTAAGAATTCAGTACCGCCAATTCAAACCACATCAGACCGGTAAAGAATATCCACAAAATTCTTACTCTTAAGAGACGAACCCAAGTTCAGCTCTACTCTCACTACCCATTAGAATCCATGAAGTTCCAAAGACACCCAGATTTTTTTTATAAGTTGAGAAAAGATCAGAAAAAAAAAAAAGGAAATTTAAAATATCATCTATCATTAAATACAAATTTGAGCTGAAAATCCAATGAAACACGTACCTGAGAGAGAAAAAAAAAAGGGAACTTAACAGAGGACTGAATGGAAAAAACCACCAAACTCAAAACTCTGATTCACAAAAAAAAGGGCAAGAATTCTATCGCTTACCTGAGAAACCGCTCGAAGAACCCTAATCCTAAAAATATAAATCAAGCAAAAACATTTTAAGGTTTTATATCTAATCTAACTAAAGACCGACGACACAGTCAATGACTCGATTCAATATTCAAATGTCAAATGGCACCAACTTCGTCTGCGGAGAAAGCAAGACCCGAACGAAGGGAAAGGAAAGAAATATAGGAAAAGAACAACACACGATCAGTTTTTCCAGACGAGATGACGATTGATCCATAACAGCAAGGAGTCACATTGCTCTTTCTTTTCTAAGTTCATTGCTACAGAATTGAGGGGAATTGATTTGTATATTGATGGTTTTTAAAAGGAGACTGGGAACCAATTTGTCTTTTAATCTATTATAATAGTTTAGAAAATTTAAAAAGGATAAAATAAAAATATTATTAGTTTATCATCATTTACAAGACAAAATGTTTTATTGTTTTTTTTTTTTTAAGAAAAGAAGACTAATTTCCCAAATTGAGAGTATGAATTATTAAAAAAATTAGGATGAAATTTTAATCGATAAAAAATAATAGATTTTTTCAGTTATCAAATCAAACTCATAATTATAAACTCATCTCATTCTCTTTTTTTTTTTTCTTATGATCAAAGTGTTTAGGCCTCGTAGAGGATTACTCATGCCTCGTAGAGGATTACTCATCCTTTTTCTTATTCAGAAGATTAGTTGAATATTGTAAGTTCGAACACGTAAAAAAAGAAGAAATTCAAACCAAGTTGTTAAACAGCGTAACCCAAATTTAAATCACAACATTTTTACTCCAAAGTTGAGCCCATCTGAATCTGGATGTGCTCAAAGCCTCGAACCCAAATTTTCCTGCCATGCTGGATTTTTCCCAACTTATATTATAAGCTCTAGAGATGTTAAGGGCCAGGCTTCAGCCAGGCATCTCATAACTTCTTCCACCATTCTGGTAGCCCAACTTGCTATTTTTGTAGATGTCAAGGCCCAGATTCAGTCCAATCATGATATACGCCAAAAGTCTGTTAATTAAGAGCCGACACTTTATGTATTATGTATTGAGATTCATCGATGAGTTATCATGCGTTCGATGGAGCCCAACTTAGAGAGTAGATCGACTTAACATGGTATAAGATAAAAGATTTGATTTGGTGCGTTCTTTCAATTCTGTAGCTTTTGATATATTGATCAGATTCTTAATGCTGTAGTGTATAATAGCTTCTAATGTTCCAACAATCAAAGATATGATACCCATGTTACCTAAAATTTGTCATCGT
The DNA here is from genome assembly GCA_013350335.1 of Chimonanthus salicifolius. Classification (NCBI taxonomy): domain Eukaryota; kingdom Viridiplantae; phylum Streptophyta; class Magnoliopsida; order Laurales; family Calycanthaceae; genus Chimonanthus; species Chimonanthus salicifolius. The sequence goes on along the minus strand of CM023532.1, from coordinate 40,003,233 downwards.
ATTTAACATACAAGAGAAATCCACAAAATGCTTGAATGAGTTTTAAGGTTTATTCTGTTCTACAATGATATTTCTTTTTTAAGAATCTGTCTCGATTATAATATTGTTAGCTAGAATGTATCTTAGATTGCTCCTTAACTATTGAATTTGAGAAAATGAATCATTTAGCATCATCTCATTCAAACTATTCTTTATTCTTTAAGGCCTTAATAAGCAGTGCAAGGACAGAGCCGTAGCCTTCAATGAATCAATTTTCATGACTGGAGTTTTTACTTTTACACAATCAATTTGAACCTCCTCTACTGCAATGTATGGTCAGATAGATCCAAACCAGTCAATGTTGCACACTACATTAACATCCAAACTTGAGAAAATTTCAGACAAATGATATAAATAGGTGGATTTGGACTTTCAAAAATGTGGGGCTGCTCTGGGAGAGGCTTAAGCTCAGGTGTTCTGATAGACTATGTTAGATGGTGGACTCTATTTGATGATTATAAAAATTATATAGATGGATAATTATCATAATAGCTATTATACTGTAAAAAATTAGGCCCATTTAATCATATTAATCATTGATTTTTTAAGATAAAAAATGAATCATTGAAACCTATTCCGTTTAATTCGATAGTGAAGATGCATAAAATAAAAATTCTAAAAGGTTAGCTCTAAACTTTAAGAAGGAAAAAATAATTCTCATAGACTAAACTCAACATAAAGTAGATCCCACGAGCCCATACTCCATAGTCCCCAAGCGACAAAACAGTTGGGCATTTTGTAGATTTCCACAATTCGTGCAAAGTTCTTTTTTTTTTTAAGTCCAAAAGTAATGGAGGCTAAATGTTTGGGTTGCAACTCCTATATTAGAGGTGTAGAAGGAGATTTAGGAGTTTATAAAGGACTTAAGTCACTCTACCTAACGAGCTAGTCTTTTGGACTGAGAAACCCAGGTCCTAACAAGTGGTATTAGAGTCAAGTCTTAGACTACCTCATGTGGGCTCAAGAGATCCTCCCAGCGTCACTCTCTCTGCCGGAGGGCCTCGTTTGAGGAGAGGATTGTTGGGGGCTGCTGCGAACGAGTCCCATATTGGAAGTGTAGAGGAAGATTTAGGGGTTTATAAAGAACTTGGGTCACTCTACTTAACTGGTTAGTTTTTTGGGCTGGAAGCCCAGGTCCTAACACTAAATGGGGTTGGACCCAAAATTTCAAACTTTTATGCATGCTTTTCTTTTGATCAAAAATATTTTACAAACCCACAAATGATAACCCTTTAAATGAAAAAAAAAAAAAAAATAAACTCCAAACTCCAAACCATCCTACTGTCACTCGCCAACTCTTCCCCTTTTTTCTTCTTTTTCCTTTTCTTTTTGACCCATGCACGATTCTTTTTTTAACGATTCAAACAAATTAAAATTAGATATATGCTAAAGTTAGAGCCAATCTAAATTACAAGCAGTTGGGATGTAAATTGGTGGGTTTGAACTAGGTATCAGGTTTTGGTGGTGAGGTTCATTGGGTTTTTGAACTCTCCAGCTGAATGGCTATGTTTTTTAGAAGTAAGTGGGTCAGATTCGACCCAATCATAATATAGATCAAGCCCTATTTGTTATGAGCCAGATTCTTAGTTCGTTTGAACTGTGGCTTTGAACTTTTGACTAAATTACTATCTCAATTTGATTTTGATTAAGATTTATTGTGTTTATAGCGTGAGCACAAAGGTTGATACCTCCATTAAAATGCAAAATCTTAGGCTGGATTTAGTGCAGTCGTTTCTTCTTCTTATTTCTTAGTGTCGGGTCAAGCACGGAATGCCATTCACAAGTCTTCTTCAACGGGTCTTTATGTCTTCATCAATGAAGTTTTTCCATGGAAAGGAAATTGCTGGGGGAGAGCTAGTTTCATATGTGGTGGGAATCTTTTATCTGAATGACTTTATGTCTTTGTTAAGATATTTGACCTGAACTACTTCTGAAGCTCTTAAATGCCAATCTTTTTATCGAGTCATGAAGGCCTCTAACAACAAGAGAGAGTAACTTCATGAGGGACTTGGTCGGCTCAAACACGTCTTGAAATTTATGTGGTGGTAATACTTTATTTGAACGACCATCAACAACATTTATACTGTACAGTGCTTCACCAAATTGAGAAAATGTGGTAGATATTGAATATTGTCTTTTAAGAGCACCTGTTTTTTCGGTACTAAGGACAATAATTTAGCATTTTACTATTTAAATAATGACAAGTGGACAACAGAACAATCTTAATGTTCCTTAGTGAAAACAACTGTGCTCCTAACATTTTCCTTTAATAAAAACTGGACATGGTTTTCCACTGAATGAGGTTAAAGAGATTTATGTTTGAATTATATTTTTTTGACGGGGAGGAGTGGAAGTTCCTATCTCACAGAAAATTTGACATCTCACTCCAAAATCCGCAGACTTGACTGGAGCATGCTAACTTGGAAATTTAGACTAGAAGTTCAATCAAGTTGAGTAATGTAGATAGTTTCTTCATTGACTTGCTTTTATTGAGTCAACTTGAACTAACTCGTTTTAATATTTTAGAGTTTTTAAACCATCTTCTTTGAAGTCTTAGAATCATTTTCATTTTCCTTAAAACATGTTAGTGTGACCAAAGGCTTACATTAAGTCGACAGGCCTATGATTCTTGTCGAATTTATTTTAATGTTTGTTGGTGAACCTTATTTGAGCCCAACAATTAGTTCTAACAAGTTTGCAAATGAATGGTATATTCACAAAAGAGAATGATTTTCAATCCTCTCTTAGAAAAATGAAATTCAACAATATTGAATTGAATTTGGCACCCATAGTGTGATTTTTATTTTTTTTGAAATGGTAATCATAGTATATTAAGAGCGACAGAGGTGTTAAAAAAGAGAGAACAACAAAAAATAAAATAAAACCATCAACCCCTTACACCTAAAAAAGATACCACCAAAAGGACAAAAGAAACTAGGAAAGGCCGATACACTCTTTCCAAACACACAATAAGTCAGTCATGGAATAATGCACTCTTTCCATGCAGCTCATGGTGTGATTTTCATTCTTGAGTCTTTAACCTCTCACTCTTTAGCCTTCTGATCATGGATTCTTTTTGTTAATTTTCCAAATAAATATTTCACTTTGGTGCCAAACACAAATAAAATGACAATTTTATGATTTGTAATATCATAACCTTAATATTTTTTAATTTTTAAAATACATAATCAAAACTATGTACGACAAAAACATTCACTTACAATCATTGAAGGGTTTTAGGGGAAATTGAGTTTCTCCTCTTGGGTGAGGGGAATCCAAAATGATGAAGAGAAGAGGCATACAGGGGAAAGGAGGACTTGATTTTCCCTTGTAAGGTAAATATCAAATATGGGAAAAGAGGAGAAACCCCTCTTTTTTTCTCATTTATCCCTCCTCTAAATGCAGCAATTAAAGGTATTTTACAATCCACCCCTACCATCGCAAGTCAACCCATTGTTCATGTTGACCAGGCCACATCTTGTTTCTTTAGATATACGAGTGCAGTCGGGTAGATGGGTCGGGTTAAAGAGCTAAATTTTAATCCGCATATATTTAATTCGAGTTTACTATTAGTTAACCCACCATATTTTGACTTCCTTCAACTCGCCAATAATTCAATCCATTTTCAAAATCTAAAATGGTCAACCAATATAATGAAGTAGATAACTTAGTCTATATATATATATATTATATTGATGTGTTAACCGGTGTATAGATATGAAAGTTTGCATATGCCTTAAAGATTAATTGATTGTTTTAAGAGATCCGAAGACCTTGGTGTGTATATATATAGTAAAAATGTATCTATAAAACCTAAGTATTTATCTACAAACATAATCATTCTAGAGAGTTAATTTAAAAAAAAAAAATCAAATAATGATATAAAAATAAAGGATAGTGATCCTCCTACGGACATTTTGTATAATTCGACACAAGTTTTAATGTATTGTCCATTTTGCCCTTTCGAATCGGCTCACCGAACCCTTCAAATCACTTACAATAAAGGATTCGACGAGTCGATTCGAATGTCAAAATAAACAATAGAGTAAAACTCGTATCGGATTATAAAAAGTACTCGTGGAAAGATCATTGTCCAAAAATAAAAAGTATATTTCTATCTAATTTAAATAAATGGAACCAACACTAATAGAGTTATAGGGCTCATCAATATTTTTCGATTGGATCAATCAGATTGCATAGACACCCAAGTTGCACTGCAGTTTTTCACTTTTACTGCAGTTTTTCACTTTTACTGTCGCCAAATTTGTCTATCAAAGTTAAGCAAAGACTAAGCAATTTCTTTAGAACAATAAATCCTTTTCGTGACCATCTTCTCTTGCCAGTGAAAGGAAGACTCCCGTACGACTCCCGAGTCAAGTCGACGCTCTCCCTTCTCTCACCATCCTCGACAGTCGGTACTTTGTTAAAATGTAATAAATATATTTGATATTTTTAAATTTGTCAAGTTTTTATCGATAAATTATCAGTCACTCTTAATATTTTGGGATTTATCAATACAGTGATAAATTCTTAATAAAATCGTGTTAAATAGCAATATCGTCATAATATCTCGATAAATTCTCGGTAAAATACAATATATTCTTTTTTAATATTCCTATTTATTATATTTTTAATATTTTTAAATATTATATTTTTTACAAGATTTTGTTTTTAATTTCTCGATAAAAATTTGAGAATTTAAAAATATTCTGATATTATCGATCGCCATTAATATTCTGAGAACGGTATCTGTGAGTATGCTTTGTTATGAAGACTTCTTTTGCTTTGATAAATTACACCAATTGAATATCATAACGTAAATATGCATGGAAATGGTGTACGATCGTTGATGATGTAGTAATATTTTAGGCTTGTTTTATTGAGATTTAATATTAAGGTGTAATGTAAAAAGGAGCATCCTAAATTTTTTTATTAAAGTTTTATATTCATTTAGTACTCTCATTTATTAATTTTACATTTTTAAAATCATTGACTTCTCATCATCAACAAATAATTCTATCCTATCTAGGGTTGGCTATATGAGTCTTTTTTTTCTTCCAATTAATCTTATCATAGATTATATCATCAACACTCCAAAGTCTATCATATTCTTTTTTTTTTATCTATTTCTTCTATATTTTTTTAAGGTCACACTCTCTTCTTAATGTCTAATATGAGTAATATCTGTAGCATCTTTGCTCTCTACAATGAAGTTGTTTAGTCTTCTACTAACATGATCAAATCATTTTAAATGAATTTCTTTCAATTTATCATCTATTGGCCTGTTAAAGTAGCGTAGGAAGGACTCCCGTTTCGTGAATATCACTCCAAACCTTTGGATTTAGTATATCCTTTTACTCACATGGGTTTTCTACCTTTAAATTTTTTTGTCTTAGTTAAGTCTAGTAGACACTTGGATTGAGAAGTTTGAGTGCTCAAGCATACAATGTTAGAGAGTGAGAGCTATCCTATGATCAAAAGAATTAAATAGTTGGATAGCAATTGGAGTTCATCATAATCATCCAAAATAAATATTTTTATCTATGATGTTCGATCTAATGCTAAAGATGTATCACATGAACATCAATCTAAAATTGGATAAAAAATCTAAAGAAGAAAATAATATTTTGAGCAATTTGAATTTATCATTAGATTATAAATAAAAACAGTGAATTATGGTGCATTTTCATGGAAAATATATTCAAGTGAAAGGGCAGTTTCACATCTTTAGAAAAAAATAAAATAAAGGCAAGTATCACAATAGCTCAATATCGTTTGGTTCAGCAGTTAAACATTTTTTTTGGATTCACTTGTAGAAAACTCAGACACAGTCCTATTAAAATTCCCACGGATGAGCCGATTACTTCTAAGGCATACAAAGGTTACGTCATGGGAGTTTGAACCCGCAACCTCCTGCTTTCTGAGGCAGGACGCAACCAGTTGAGCTACACCCATCTGATAAAAAAACCATCTCAATGAATGACTCAATTTTTAATATTACTCCATACAATACAATATGATTAATCAACTAATGAAAAAAAAATTCAACAAAGTTCAAATACAGGCCAAGACACGAATAGCTTATAATCAAGGCTTTTTTTTTTTTTTTGCTTTTTTAGGAAGAAGACTGCAAATGCATGGTTCCCAAAAACCTTCACTTATTCTTCGATTTCATGGATTTCATGTATTTCCTTCGATGCAATATGTTCATCAGCATTTTTGGCATAGTTGTTGATGTTATTTGGCGGCATTTTCATTTCATCTTCGATCAAAAACCCGTACATGTTGCCAAGTTCACCTAGCAACTGATATACTTGAAGCATTGTGGGTCTTTCCTCAGGAACAGATGCAACACATGCATATGCAACTTTAAGACACCCGAGAAGTTCATCCTCGTAGCCCCTCCAAATCATTGACTTGTCGACAGCATTCAGAAGAAGACGGTTATCTGAAAGATGAACAATCCATTCCACCAGGTTATGCTTGAAGTTATGAGAATGGTTCATCACTTGAGTTGGTACTTTGCCTGTAATTAGCTCAAGGAGCAGAACCCCAAAGCTGTAAACATCACCTCTTGGACTGGCCACCAACATGGATGTATATTCAGGAGCAACATAACCCAAATTACCAAAATCGCCGTTAACAAAAGTACTAAGATGAGTGTCAAATGGATTCATAACATGTGCAGACCTGAAATCTGAAATCTTTGGCTCATTATCATCATCCAAAAGTATACATTCTGAGCTAATTTTGCAGTGCATGATGCTAGGATTGCATTTGTGGTGTAGCCAGGCCAAACCTCTCGCCACGCCGAAAGCAATTTTCAACCTAAGAGGCCATTCCAGGAATGTTCCTTCACCCTCTGTCTGATGTAGCTGTTGATACAGAGTTCTCCGAGGCAAGTACTTGCATACCAAAAGCCTTTCGTTTCTCGCGATGCAAAATCCCAAAATTGTAACCAAGTTGCGATGTTTTACTCTCCCCAGTGTCATCATCTCAGATACAAATTCTGTCTTGTACTGTTCAGATTTCAGAAGCCGCTTCACGGCGACTAGAGATCCATCCAAAAGCATTGCCTTGTATGTCTTGCATCCTCTCTCTGAATCGATGATGTTGGCATCACTGAAGTTGTTTGTTGCCTTCTTCAAATTGTGCAGCCTCATTTTTGAAATCGAATTCTCACGCATAGCGACCTGTAAACAGAATGGATTTGTCATTACATCAAAGTTGAAAAATGTAAAGCAAAATTAACAGAACTAGGAGCAATTCAGATTGGAGAAATGAAAGGTACTTGCCTTGATGACATCGGTTGCCTTTGTACTCATCACCCAATTCTTTGCTTCAATTCTCTGTTCATTCACACAAAGTTCATCCTTCCATTTAAAATTTATTCCCTTGATTTGTTCATCAGCACCATTGGCACAGTATTTGATATTGTCCGATTGAGAAGCCACTCTGTTTCTGATCACACTTAAAATCTGGTATACTTCAAGCATTGTAGGCCTTTCCTCAGGAATAGATGCAACACATGTGTATGCTACTTTAAGACACTCGATGAGCTCGATGTCCCAGATCTTCCCAACCAAATACTTGTCTATGGCATTCAGAAGAAGAGAGTTAACCGAAAGATGAGAAATCCATTCTACCAGATTGTGCTTGAAGTTATGTGGGGGATTAGCCACTTGAGTTGGTACTTTGCCAGTGATTAACTCAAGCAGCAAAATCCCGAAACTGTAAACGTCACCCTTTCGACTGGCCAGCAACTTGCGTGTATACTCAGGAGCGACATAACCCAAATTATCAAAATCTCCATCAGTGAAAGTACTGAGATGGGTATCAACTTGACTCAAAAGCTTGGCAAATCCAAAATCCGATATTTTTGGCTCACCAGTTTCACCCAGAAGTATACATCTGGAGCTTATGTTGCAGTGAATTATGCAGGGGTTGGATTGATGGTGTAGCCATGCCAAACCTCTTGCCACTCCACATGCAATTTTCAACCTGAGAGGCCATTCCATACTAATACCATTGGCATCTGCTTGATGTAGCTGCTGATACAGAGTTCTTCTAAGCTTGTGCCTGTAAACCAGAAACCTTTCCTTTTTTGCAATGCAGAAGCCTAGAAAAGGAACCAAGTTGCAATGTTTCACTCTGCCTAGGGTCAATATCTCGGATATGAATTCGGCTCTGTGTTTTTGAGCATTTTGAAGCCTCTTAACAGTGACCAAAGAGCCATCTGAAAGCGTGGCCTTGTAGATGACGCCTGATCTGTCCAACCCAATTACGTTTGCATCACTGAAATTATTGGTTATCTTCTTCAAATCCTCCAGCCTCATTTTTAAGATAGTATTTGAAAGCACGGAGTCCTGCATGTTTAAAGCACTTGCCACTATGTCAAAATTGAAAAGGAAAAGTGAAATTAGCGAACGCTAGTAGGTGTTGATTCAGATTGAGAAATAGAATCAACTTGCCCCGTTATAAACAATCAGGTACGTTCATACTTACCTTCCAGTTGTTTCCTTCAATGTCTTCCTCCATAGAAGAGAGTTTGCCCTTTGATCCTTTGTTCTTAGAGACTTTATAGAACCAAGCAACCTGTACGACTATAATTACGAATGTTATCCCACCACTAAATGCTACACAAATTGAAAAATCTGTGCTCATCTTGCAAGAATCCAAAGGTTTCCCACAGAGACCATTGTTATATGTTAAAAAAAAAAAGGGGGTACTTAACGGAGGACCGAATGGAAAAAACCAGCAAATGCAATAACTGGATGTTTGACCGAAAAGATTGTCAAAAACATCCCTTTATTTCATTTAAGTGAATTGTAAATTAGCAGCCGAGCATGTTTGATAGTGCAGAACATCTGGCATGTAGGGATTGCCAGATCAATAGTTTGGATATCCAAGTGCATGTGTTATGCGTAGCTGCATAGAAACAAGCTGCACTTTCATTTAATCAAAGTTTACAGCAAAGAATTGCTACATTGTTTAAAATCATAAAACTGGACAGCAGTGTGCATAAGAGTAACGAAATCAGCTTGCCTTGATGCCTATGATTGCAAATATTATCCCACCAATTGCTGCACCGACAATGACCCCAGTGTGAGACTTTTTTGGAGGTCCTGTGCACTCATCCAAAGGTACCCCGCAGAGACCATTATTACCCAAAAAATTTGAAGCAGGAAATTTTTGTTTAAAATAAGGAATCTGCCCTGACAAAGAGTTATCTGCAACATTGAATCTATTTAGTCGAGCAAGCTGGGTGAGTTCCTCAGGGATCTGACCAGTAAACCGGTTGTGTTGAAGACTGAGGCCATTCAGAAAGGTGAGATTCCCAAGTTTTCGTGGAATTTCACCTGAAAAGTTGTTTGACGAGAGGTCAAGTGTGGTAATATATGGTATTATTTCATAAATGCCAGTTGGGAGGGATCCAGATAGTTCATTGCTGGATAGATCTAATCCTGTCATGCTTGTGCAGTTCTTGAGAGCCATTGGGAATTGGCCTTGGAGGCCCATGTTGCTGAGCCATATATTTAGGACCTTGCCTTCATCAGGGTGCCAGCATTCAATGCCATTGAATTTACAAATGGAACCTTCAGTTGAGTTTTCCAAGTTCCACGAGTCTAGGTACCCATTTGGATCTTTAAGTTCCCTCCTCAGGGCTTTTAAGCAATTCATGTCAGTCTCGACTCCATAACATGTATTACTGCAACCGAGTAGAAGCCAGAAAAGGGTATGAAGGAGAAAAAGAAGACCACTGTTTCCCATGAGATAGGCCATGAAGCATACCACTGAAGCCCCCTCCCTTCTCAACATCCAACACTAGTATGAACCAACTCAGCTCTACACTCATCAGCCATTAAAACCCATCAAAGAAAAAGAAAAACAACATAACAATCGCTGACCAAAAGAAATGCAAATCCCTCCAACTTAACTCTTTGCCTGCAATTAATAATTTCATGGAATATGAGATCAAGGAAAACACAAACAACAAAACCCAAATCCTGAAAAGAAAAAAAACCACCAATAGATTTCAGCATTTCAATTTCAAAGACACCAAGATCAGAAAAATATTCCAATTCAGCTACACCATTGTCACACATCTAAAGCAACTCAATTTTGAATCGTAGATTTTGCCAGTTATCAAGTTTGTCCTGCTTACCTTCCCAAAAATGATTCAGGAATTTCCCAGCTACCAGCAATTTCGTGACAAATATTAAGTAAAATATAAAAGCATCATATTCAGTGTTCTACACTGAATCAAGGATTGAGGGGTTATGAACTTTTAAATGCACTCCAGCGTCTGTCATTCCGCATATTTTCCAACCATGGCCTAGACTACCACACATGTGGGGCCATGGTATTCAGAAAGGTGTGTTCAATATAAAAAATTATTTGATTTTTAATCCAAATTTTTTTCTCATGTTTGTGAAAAACCTGTCGCTAAATTTGTTAAAAAAATGTAAAAAAAAAATAATAATAAAATATTAAAAAGTAGTCATTCTAGTTAACACTATACCGTGTGACGAGGCTGGCTAAAAATTATAGCCAGCCATGTCATAAAAAAAATACTATTTAATTATATGGTTGACTATATTTAGTGACATAGCCAGCCATATATAGCCCTCCCACAACACTTGCCCTAAATATGGATGTCTGAACTAATTGCTAGTGGTTCATCCTTCCAAGGGTTTAAAATAGGTATTGCCGATACGACTTCTCTCTTCTCTTTATTTTACTTTTTTTAATACAAAATATATGAGAAAAATAGTGGAAAACCCAGTCCTTAATCACTTGAATAGTGGGTTATTTCACAATGTCGAAGAAAACTTTCAGGAGTGGGAGGTGAATATCAGGTCCAGCGAGGATATTATAGTAAGAGGGAGAATTTCTTTTCACCAAAATGCCATGGCACTCGTCCAATTGAAAGAATGCCCTGCAACTGAGGATTTCTCATCAAGCTGAATTTTTTGAAGTGAGGATGCCTTGTTCTTTGAAGCTTTTGCTAAGTAATGCATATCTTCCACCATCAGCAGATATCATTTGACTCTACCACTTAGCAGTTCATTCTTGGCAGGTTTTATTTTGGATAAAATGGGTATCCCATCCACATTAGAGGTGAGACTAATCCCATGGATACACAAAACTACCTACAAGTCTCGTGTATTAAGTAAGCTCGGGAGCAGTCGAACCCAAGACCTCTATTCTAATCCTAGAAGCTTAGACCAAATGAGCTACCTGTGCGGTTATAATTGCTCGATCAATTGATGGATCAATGGGTTTTGGAATTTAAAACTAGATTTAAAAGGATGGATGCTGCCCTGAAATTGCATCTCGTGTCCTGAATCACATTCAAAGCATCCAACTATTGCTTCTTGTGAAACTAGATCTATGCTTGGACTGTTTAGTTTCGACTACAATTAAATGTAGTTCATGGTTTGCTAATTTTTGAACTTGAATTCTAGAAGACAATTCAGACATTTGCTACTAGTTTTCTGCTATAAAAGCTTAATTTGACAAAAAAAGAAACGAAATTATATATTGATAAGCATATGCCTGATAAAATCAGTTCCATTAACACTCTTATTACATGTATTATTGTATCCTTTCAGTATTATCATCCTACTTCCTGTCGGAATGCAAAGAACAGAACGGCCAGAGTGACTACAAATGTGAACATTATCCACTAGTGATGACTCCAGTACGTTAGTTTCTAGGAGCTCCTTTGCAAGGATCCAAAGGTTTGCCACACAGACCCTTATTACCTTCAAAGCTCGCAGCTGAGAAGTTTTTATTGGGGAAAGCAGGAATCTTCCCTGACAGAGAATTATTGGCAACACTGAATGATCTTAGCCTCCTAAGCTGACCCAGCTGCGAAGGGATCTGACCATTGAATCGATTGATTTGAAGATTGAGGATATTAAGATAGGTAAGATTTCCAAGGTCTGATGGAAGTTGGCCTGAGAAATTGTTGGAAGAGAGGTCGAGTTTGACAGCAAATGGTATAATTTCATCCATGTCATGAGGGATGGACCCAGACAGATTGTTGTTCGACAGATCCAATCCTGTCAAGCTTGTGCAGTTCTTGAGACCCTTGGGAAATTGGCCTTGGAGGCCCATTCCTGAGAGCTGTATCTCTAAGACCCTGCTTTCATCGGGGTGCCAGCATAAAATGCCCATGAACTTACAAATGAATCCACCAGTTGCATTAGAGAAATCCCATGAGGACAGGTAGCCATTAGGATCCTTAAATTGGTTCTTCAGAGTTCTTAAACATTGAACATCACTTTCAATACCATAGCATGTCATACTGAGCAACAACCAGGAAATGGCATGGATAAGAAGAGAACTTTTCATTTCCTTGGCCATGGGAATGAAAAATGATATTGAAGTCACCTCCCTTCTCACAATCCAACAATACTATGAAACCGATTTAGATATACCTCCTTCTCAAAATCCAATGATCATATGAAGCCAATTTCGATATACTCCAGTCAATCAAAACCCATGTTGAAAGCTAAATATAATGAATTCACACGTTTCCGACTGCTTGCCTGCAATTCAAGCCAAAACAGATTAATCAGACCAAGAAAATCACAAAACCCAAACCAAGAAGTAGATAGGCTACTGAGAAGTTCAATCCACTACCCTCACTTCCCTAGTCAGGACACAAGATTACAAAGAATCCAATTAACATACCTATAAAAACAGTGAAAACCTACTAAATTTTTTTCTAGTAAATCAATTTTCTCTCTCATCTGACCTAATAGAGACGTTCAGAAACACTTAATGCCCCACCCTTATCCACCTTCTTAACAGTAACATGTGAAATCCCCCAAAGAATCCAATTGTTCTTGCAAGCACTAATCACTTGTGCGACAAACTCCTGTCACAAGTATTGAAGACCATCAAATCAAAATTGAATGTTATGGCTGTAATTGAAGGGGATGGATGAAAATATGAAATTATTTGTTTGTTTATTTATTTTTGAATGGATAACATGACTCGCATGGTGTTTCTTTATGTTCTAAAGAAATTCAAGTCCTGTTGAGTGTCCAGAGAAGGTAATGTCAAAGGCAATAAATTAGCAACCTCAGTAGTCCATATAGAGGAAATTCTGGTTGGAAGTGCTGTTGATCATGGACATGCTCCATTATATGTTCATTCTTTAAATAAATATTTGTATATATTCAAACAAATAGAAATTAAAGAAAAACCACTCCTCTAAAAAACTTGTTAAAGAGAAAACGTCTTTTCTACCATACAGAAACATCAATATCGAAAAAGAAAGCAGAAGAGAGAAAAAATCATCATAAAGACTCAAACCATAAAACAAATATTTACATAGTTTCCTTAAGGTATGTCCACGGGTTTAAGACTGATTGACCGTGCTCAAAGGTAAAAACTCAACAGAGAGATGGCTGTCACCCTCGTTACAATTTTTTGCGATATGCTAAAAAAGAAAAAGTAAAAGGAAAAGAAAGAAGAGAAAGAAAAACTACAAAGGAGTAAAACACTAAGAATTCAGTACCACCAATTCAAACCACATCAGACCGGTAAAGAATATCCACAAAATTCTTACTCTTAAGAGACGAACCCAAGTTCAGCTCTACTCTCACTACCCATTAGAATCCATGAAGTTCCAAAGACACCCAGATTTTTTTTATAAGTTGAGAAAAGATAAAAAAAAAGGAAATTTAAAATATCATCTATCATTAAATACAAATTTGAGCTGAAAATCCAATGAAACGCGTACCTGAGAGAGAGAAAAAAAAAAGGGAACTTAACAGAGGACTGAATGGAAAAAACTAACAAACTCAAAACTCAGATTCACAAAAAAAAAGGGCAAGAATTCTATCGCTTACCTGAGAAACCGCTCGAAGAACCCTAATCCTAAAAATGTAAATCAACCAAAAACATTTTAAGGTTTTATATCTAATCTAACTAAAGACCGACGACACAGTCAATGACTCGATTCAATATTCAAATTTCAAATGGCACCAACTTCGTCTGCGGAGAAAGCAAGACCCGAACGAAGGGAAAGGAAAGAAATATAGGAAAAGAACAACACACGATCAGTTTTTCCAGACGAGATGACGATTGATCCATAACAGCAAGAAGTCACATTGCTCTTTCTTTTCTAAGTTCATTGCTACTGAATTGAGGGGAATTGATTTGTATATTGATGGTTTTTAAAAGGAGACTGGGAACCAATTTGTCTTTTAATCTATTATAATAGTTTAGAAAATTTAAAAAGGATAAAATGAAAATATTATTAGTTTATCATCATTTACAAGACAAAATGTTTTATTGTTTTTTTTTTTTAAGAAAAGAATACTAATTTCCCAAATTGAGAGTATGAATTATTAAAAAAATTAAGATGAAATTTTAATCGATAAAAAATAATAGATTTTTTCAGTTATCAAATCAAACTCATAATTATAAACTCATCTCATTCTCTCTTTTTTTTTTTCTTATGATCAAGGTGTTTAGGCCTCGTAGAGGATTACTCATCCTTTTTCTTATTCTAAAGATTAATTGAATATTGTAAGAAGTTCGAACACGTAAAAAAAAGAAGAAATTCAAACCAAGTTGTTAAACAGCGTAACCCAAATTTAAGTCACAACATTTTTACTCCAAAGTTGAGCCCATCTGAATCTGGATGTGCTCAAAGCCTCGAACCCAAATTTTCCTGCCATGCTGGATTTTTCCCAACTTATATTATAAGCTCTAGAGATGTTAAGGGCCAGGCTTCAGCCAGGCATCTCATAACTTCTTCCACCATTCTGGTAGCCCAACTTGCTATTTTTGTAGATGTCAAGGCCCAGATTCAGTCCAATCATGATATACGCCAAAAGTCTGTTAATTAAGAGCCGACACTTCATGTATTATGTATTGAGATTCATCGATGAGTTATCATGCATTTGATAGAGCCCAACTTAGAGAGTAGATCGACTTAACATGGTATAAGATAAAAGATTTGATTTGGTGCGTTCTTTCAATTATGTAGCTTTTGATATATTGATCAGATTCTTAATGCTATAGTGTATAATAGCTTCTAATGTTCCAACAATCAAAGATATGATACCCATGTTACCTAAAATTTGTCATCGTATTTAACATACAAGAGAAATCCATAAAATGTTCGAATGAGTTTAAGGTTTATTCTGTTCTACAATGATATTTCTTTTTTAAGAATCTGTCTTGATTATAATATTGTTAGCTAGAATGTATCTTAGATTGCTCCTTAACTATTGAATTTGAGAAAATGAATCATTTAGCATCATCTCATTCAAACTATTCTTTATTCTTTTAGGCCTTAATAAGCAGTGCAAGGACAGAGCCGTAGCCTTCAATGAATCAATTTTCATGACTGGAGTTTTTACTTTTACACAATCAATTTGAACCTCCTCTACTGCAATGTATGGTCAGATAGATCCAAACCAGTCAATCTTGCACACTACATTAACATCCAAACTTGAGAAAATTTCAGACAAATGATATAAATGGGTGGATTTGGACTTTCAAAAATGTGGGGCTGCTCTGGGGGAGGCTTAAGCTCAGGTGTTCTGATAGACTACGTTAGATAGTGGACTCTATTTGATGATTATAAAAATTATATAGATGGATAATTATCATAATAGCTATTATACTGTAAAAAATTAGACCCATTTAATCATATTAATCATTGATTTTTTAAGATAAAAAATGAATCATTGAAA
The DNA here is from genome assembly GCA_013350335.1 of Chimonanthus salicifolius. Taxonomy (NCBI): domain Eukaryota; kingdom Viridiplantae; phylum Streptophyta; class Magnoliopsida; order Laurales; family Calycanthaceae; genus Chimonanthus; species Chimonanthus salicifolius. The sequence goes on along the minus strand of CM023532.1, from coordinate 39,987,469 downwards.
CCTATTCCGTTTAATTCGATAGTGAAGATGCATAAAATAAAAATTCTAAAAGGTTAGATCTAAATTTTAAGAAGGAAAAAATAATTCTGATAGACTGAACTCAACATAAAGTAGATCCCACGAGCCCATACTCCATAGTCCCCAAGCGACAAAACAGTTGGGCATTTTGTAGATTTCCACAATTCGGGCAAAGTTTTTTTTTTTTTAAGTCCAAAAGTAATGGAGGCTAAATGTTGGAGTTGTTGTGAACGACTCCCATATTAGAGGTGTAGAAGGAGATTTAGGGGTTTATAAACGACTTACGTCACTCTACCTAACGGGCTAGTCTTTTGGGTTGGGAAGCCCAGATCCTAACAAATGGTATTAGAGTCAAGTCTGAGACTATCTCATGTGGGCTCAGGAGATCCTCCCAGCGTCACTCTCTCCGCCGGAGGGCCTCGTTCGAGGAGAGGATTGTTGGGGCTGCTGCGAACGAGTCCCACATTGGAAGTGTAGAGGAAGATTTAGGGGTTTATAAAGAACTTGGGTCACTCTACTTAACTGGTTAGTTTTTTGGGCTAGAAGCCCAGGTCCTAACACTAAATGGGGTTGGACCCAAAATTTCAAACTTTTATGCATGCTTTTCTTTTGATCAAAAATATTTTACAAACCCACAAATGATAACCCTTTAAATGAAAAAAAAAAAAAAAATTAAACTCCAAAGTCCAAACCATCCTACTGTCACTCGCCAACTCTTCTCCTTTTTTCTTTTTTTTCCTTTTCTTTTTGACCCATGCACGATTCTTTTTTTAACGATTCAAACAAATTAAAATTAGATATATGCTAAAGTTAGAGCCAATCTAAATTACAAGCAGTTGGGATGTAAATTGGTGGGTTTGAACTAGGTATCAGGTTTTGGTGGTGAGGTTCATTGGGTTTTTGAACTCTCCAGCTGAATGGCTATGTTTTTTAGAAGTAAATGGGTCAGATTTGACCCAATCATAATATAGATCAAGCCCTATTTGTTATGAGCCAGATTCTTAGTTCGTTTGAACTGTGGCTTTGAACTTTTGACTAAATTACTATCTCAATTTGATTTTGATTAAGATTTATTGTGTTTATAGCGTGAGCACAAAGGTTGATACCTCCATTAAAATGCAAAATCTTAGGCTGGATTTAGTGCAGTCGTTTTTTCTTCTTATTTCTTAGTGTCGGGTCAAGCACGGAATGCCATTCACAAGTCTTCTTCAACGGGTCTTTATGTCTTCATCAATGAAGTTTTTCCATGGAAAGGAAATTGCTGGGGGAGAGCTAGTTTCATAGGTGGTGGCAATCTGTTATCTGAATGACTTTATGTCTTTGTTAAGATATTTGACCTGAAATATTTCTGAAGCTCTTAAATGCCAATCTTTTTATCGAGTCACGAAGGCCTCTAACAACAAGAAAGAGTAACTTCATGAGGGACCTCGTCGTCTCAAACACGTTTTGAAATTTGTGTGGTGGCAATATTTTATTTGAACGACCATCAACAATATTTATACTGTCCAGTGCTTCACCAAATTGAGAAAATGTGGTAGGTATTGAATATTGTCTTTTAAGAGCACTTGTTTTTTCGGACAATAATTTAGCATTTTATTATTTAAATAATGACAAGTGGACAACAGAACAATCTTAATGCTTCTTAGTTAAAACAACTGTGCTCTTAACATTTTCTTTTAATGAAAACTGGACATGGTTTTCCACTGAATGAGGTTAAAGAGATTTATGTTTGAATTATATTTTTTTGAGGGGAGGGGTGGAAATTCTATCTCACAGAAAATTTGACATCTCACTTCAAAATCCTCAGACTTGACTGGAGCATGCTAACTTGGAAATTTAGACTAGAAGTTCAATCAAGTTGAGTGATGTAGATGATTTCTTCATTGACTTGCTTTTATTGAGTCCACTTGAACTAACTCGTTTTAATATTTTAGAGTTTTTAAACCATCTTCTTTAAGTCTTAGAATAATTTTCATTTTCCTTAAAACATGTGAGTGTGACCAAAGACTTACATTAAGTCGGCAAGCCTATGATTCTTGTCGAATTTATTTTAATGTTTGTTGGTGAACCTTATTTGAGCCCAACAATTAGTTCTAACAAGTTTGCAAATGAATGGCATATTCACAAAAGAGAATGATTTTCAATCCTCTCTTAGAAAAATGAAATTCAACAATATTGAATTAAATTTGGCACCCACTCACTCTTCAGTCTTGAGTCTTTAACCTCTCACTCTTCAGCCTTCTGATCATGGATTCTTTTTGTTAATTTTCCAAATAAATATTTCACTTTGTTGCCAAACACAAATAAAATGACAATTTTATGATTTGTAATATCATGCCCTTAATATTTTTTTAATTTTTAAAATACATAATCAAAATTATGTACGACAAAAACATTCACTTACAATCATTGAAGGGTTTTAGGGGAAATTGAGTTTCTCCTCTTGGGTGAGGGGAGTCCAAAATGATGAAGAGGAGGCAAACAGGGGAAAGTAGGGGTGAAACTTGGGTTGGGTTTTGGCCCGACCCAACTGACCCGACCCAAAAATAGTGTGGGCTAGGTTATAGAAATTGTAAACTCGGGTCGGGTTGGGTTAGGAAAAAAAAACCCGACTGAAATTCGGGTCGGGTTGGGCTGAAGAATTTAAATTTCAACCCGACCCGAAAAAGCCAGACCTGAAAAAACCCGACCCGAATTCATAACTTAAATAAAACCCTACACCCCTTCCACTTCCGTTTCTCCTCTTTTGAAAATCGATATCTACCTCTTCCGCTTCCTCTTCCTTTTCCCCTCTTCCCCTCTTTAAAAAATCGAGCTAACTCAGGCTAAATCGGGCTAACTTGGGCTAACTCGGGTTGGGTCGGGTCAACTCTCGGGTTGAGAGTATTAACAATTCGGGTCAGGTTGAGTTGACATACTCGGGTTTGCAATTCAGGTCGGGTCGGGTTCAAATTTTTTTGACATGGGTAAGGGCTGGGTTTGTCAAAACCCGGCCCGTCCGACCCGAGTTTCAACCCTAGGGGAAAGGAGGACTTGATTTTCCCTTGTAATGTAAATATCAAATATGGGAAAAGAGGAGAAACCCCTCTTTTTTTCTCATTTATCCCTCCTCTAAATGCAACACTTAAAGGTCTTTTACAATCCACCCCTACCATCCCAACTCAACCCATTGTTCATGTTGACCAGGCCATATCTTGTTTCTTTAGACACACGGCTGCAGTCGGGTAGATGGGTCGAGTTAAAGAGCTAAATCTTAGTCCTCATATATTTAATTCGTGTTTACTATTAGTTAACCCACCATATTTTAGCTTCCTTCAACTCGCCAATAATTCAATCCATTTTTAAAATCCCAATTGGTCAACCAATATAATAAAGTAGATAACTTGGTCTATATATATTGTATTGATGTGTTACTCAGTGTAGAAATGGAAGTTTGCAAATTCTCTGTAGATTAGTCGAGTGCTCAAGAAGACCTGGACACCTTGGTCTTAATATGTATATATATTGTATTGATGTGATTTAGATGAAAATGTATCTATAAAACCAAGTCTTTATCTACAAACATAATCATTCTAGAGACTTAATTTAAAAAAAAAAAAATCAAATAATGATATTGTCCATTTTGCTCCTTCGAATCGGCTGGCCGAACCTTTTGAATCACTTATAGGAAAGAGTTTGACGAACCGATTCGAAGGTCAAAATGGATAATACATTAAAATTCGTGTCAAGTGATACAAAATAGTGGGAAGATCACTTTCCAAAAATAAAAAGTATATTTTTATATAATTTAAATAAATGGAACCAACTCAAATAAAACGGGTCAAGTTTTTGTTCCTTCACCAACACTTATAGAGCTATAGGGCTCATCAATATTTTTCGATTGGATCAATCAGATTGCATAGGCTCCCAAGTTGCACTGCAGTTTTTCACTTTTATTGCTAAGCAATTTCCTTAGAACAATAAATCCTTTTCGGGACCATCTTCCCTTGCCAGTGACAGGAAGACGCTCTCCCTTCTCTCACCATCGTCGGCACAATTAATATTCTGAGATTTTTCAACATTTCCAAGTCAAGTCCACGCTCCCTTCTCTCACCATCATCGACCGTCATTACTTCTTAAAATGTAATACCTATCTTTGATATTTTTAAATTTATCAAATTTTTATTGATAAAATATCAATCACAATTAATATTTTTGAGATTTATCAACATGGTAGTAAATTCTCGATAAAATCGTGTTAAATAGTAATATTGTGATAATATTTCTATAAATGTCTGATAAATTATCAGAAAAATACCGATAAATTTCTTATTAATATTTCTATTTATTATATTTTTATTATTTTTAAATTATATTTTCACAAGATTTTGTTATTAATTTCTCGTTAAAAATTCGAGAATTTGAAAATATTCTAATATTATCAGTCCGTTAATATCCCGAGAATTGTATTGTGAGTATGCTTTGAAGACTTCTTTTGCTTTGATAAATTACACCAATTGGATATCATAAGTACAACAAAAATATGCATGGAAATGGTGTATCATCGTTGATGATGTACCAATATTTTAGGGCAGCCCATTCGGACACCCAGGGGACACCCTTTTTCAAAATTTAGTTGCAAATTACCGTTTTACCCTCCCGCTCAAAATCCTTCGAACGATTTTATAGACAAATTTTCACATCCTTGAAACGGTAGGATCCTTCGAAGGATGTTGAAGATCCTTCGAAGGATCATGATTAGGATCCTTCGAAGGATCATCAACATCCTTCGAAGGATCATACCTTACAGTAACAGTAAATTTTTTTTTTTTTTAATTTTAAAGTTATTTTTTAAGCACTGTGTATTTTCAAAATTTCTCAAATTAAATATCCGGACTAATTTCGATAGCCTGATAAAAATACCTTAAGAATTCAAAGTCTTTTGACACTCCCAAATGCTTAAAACACAGTATTTTACAAATAAGGATATCCCTAGGGTGGGTCGAAAATATATTTAGGAGTGTCAAAAGACCTTGAAGTCTTAAAGTATTTTTATCGGGTTATCGTAATTAGTCCGGATATTCAATTTGAGAAATTTTGAAAATACACAGTGCTTAAAAAATAATTTTAAAGTTTTAAAGAAGATATCGACAATATAGACAGTTATTTTTTAATCACTGTGTATTTCCAAAATTTCTCAAATTGAATATCCGGACTAATTATGATAGCTTGATAAAAATACTTTAAGAATTTAAGGTCTTTTGACACTCTCAAATGCTTAAAACCCAGTGTTTTACAAATAAGGGTATCCCTTGACTGTGTGGAAAATATATTTGGAAGTGTTAAAAGACCTTGAATTGTTAAAGTATTTTTATCAGACTATCATAATTAGTCCGGATATTCAATTTGAGAAATTTTGGAAATACACAGTGATTAAAAAATAACTGTCTATATTGTCGATATCTCCTTTAAAACTTTAAAATTATTTTTTAAGCACTGTGTATTTCCAAAATTTCTCAAATTGAATATCCGGACTAATTACGATAACCTGATAAAAATACTTTAAGACTTCAAGGTCTTTTGACACTCCTAAATATGTTTTCGACACACCCTAGGGATACCCTTATTTGTAAAACACTGTGTTTTAAGCATTTGGGAGTGTCAAAAGACTTTGAATTCTTAAAAGTATTTTTATCAGGCTATCGAAATTAGTCCGGATATTTAATTTGAGAAATTTTGAAAATACACAGTGCTTAAAAAATAACTTTAAAATAAAAAAAAAAAAAATTTTACTGTTACTGTAAGGTAGGATCCTTCGAAGGATTTTCAACATCCTTCGAAGGATCCTACCGTTCGAAGGATGTGAAAATTTGTCTATAAAATCGCTGAAGGATTTTGAGCGGGAGGGTAAAACGGTAATTTGCACCTAAATTTTGAAAAGGGGTGTCCCCTGGCAGGAGAAGGGGGTGTCCGAATGGGCTGCCTATTTTAGGCTCGTTTTATTGAGATTTAATATTAAGGTGTAATGTAAAAAGGAGCATCCTAATTTTTTTTATTAAAGTTTTATATTCATTTAGTACTCTCATTTATTAATTTTATATTTTTAAAATCATTGACTTCTCATAATCATCAACAAATAATTCTATCTATCTAGGGTTGGCTATATGAATTTTTTTTCCAATTAATCTTATCATAAATTATACCATCAGCACTCCAAAGTCTATCATGTTCTTTTTTTTATCTATTTCTTTTATATTTTTTTAAGGTCACACTTTCTTCTTAATGTTTAATATGAGTAATATCCATAGCATCTTTACTCTCTACAATAAGGTTGTTTAGTTTTCTACTAACACGATCAAATCATCTTAAATGAATTTCTTTCAATTTATCATTTATTGACCTTTTAAAGTGGCGTAGGAAGGACTCTCCTTTCGTGAATTGAATTCCCCTTTCGTGAATTGAAGGCCATGGGAGCTCGAACCCGTAACCTCCTGCTTCCTGAGGCGGGACACAACCAGTTGAGCTACAACCATATGATAAAAAAAACCATCTCAATGAATGACTCTATTTTTAATATTACTCCATACAATACAATATGATTAATCAACTAATGAAAAAAAAAAAAAAAATCAACAAAGTTCAAATACAGGCCAAGACACGAATAGCTTATAATCAAGTTTTTTTTTTTTGCTTTTTTAGGAAGAAGACTGCAAATGCATGGTTCCCAAAAAACCAGCCCAGTAGAACATGCAAAAACCTTCACTTATTCTTCGATTTCATGGATTTCATGTATTTCCTTGGATGCAATATGTTCATCAGCACTTTTGGCATAGTTGTTGATGTTATTTGGCGGCATTTTCATTTCATCTTCGATCAAAAACCCGTACATGTTGCCAAGTTCACCCAGCAACTGATATACTTGAAGCATTGTGGGTCTTTCCTCAACAGATGCAACACATGCATATGCAACTTTAAGACACTCGAGAAGTTCATCCTCGTAGCCCCTCCAAATCATCGACTTGTCGACGGCATTCAGAAGAAAACGGTTAACTGAAAGATGAACAATCCATTCCACCAGGTTATGCTTGAAGTTATGAGAATGGTTCATCTCTTGAGTTGGTACTTTGCCTGTAAGTAGCTCAAGGAGCAGAACCCCAAAGCTGTAAACATCACCCCTTGGACTGGCCACCAACATGGATGTATATTCAGGAGCAACATAACCCAAATTACCAAAATTGCCGTTAACGAAAGTACTAAGATGAGTGTCAAATGGATTCATAACCTGTGCAGACCTGAAATCTGAAATCTTTGGCTCATTATCGTCATCCAAAAGTATACATTCTGAGCTAATTTTGCAGTGAATGATGCTAGGATTGCATTTGTGGTGTAGCCAGGCCAAACCTCTCGCCACGCCGAAAGCAATTTTCAACCTAAGAGGCCATTCCAGGAATGTTCCTTCACCCTCTGTCTGATGTAGCTGTTGATACAGAGTTCTCCGAGGCAAGTACTTGCATACCAAAAGCCTTTCGTTTCTCGCGATGCAAAATCCCAAAATTGTAACCAAGTTGCGATGTTTTACTCTCCCCAGTGTCATCATCTCAGATACAAATTCTGTCTTGTACTGTTCAGATTTCAGAAGCCGCTTCACGGCGACTAGAGATCCATCCAAAAGCATTGCCTTGTATGTCTTGCATCCTCTCTCTGAATCAATGATGTTGGCATCACTGAAGTTGTTTGTTGCCTTCTTCAAATTGTGCAGCCTCATTTTTGAAATCGAATTCTCATGCATAGCGACCTGTAAACAGAATGGATTTGTCATTACATCAAAGTTGAAAAATGTAAAGCAAAATTAACAGAACTAGGAGCAATTCAGATTGGAGAAATGAAAGGTACTTGCCTTGATGACATCGGTTGCCTTTGTACTCATCACCCAATTCTTTGCTTCAATTCTTTGTTCATTCACAAAAAGTTCATCCTTCCATTTAAAATTTATTCCCTTGATTTGTTCATCAGCACCATTGGCATAGTGTTTGATATTGTTCGGTTGCAGTGAGTCATATTTCGTATTCAATTGAGAAGCCATTCTGTTTCCAATCACACTTAAAAGCTGGAATACTTCACACATTGTAGGCCTTTCCTCAGGAATAGATGCAACACATGTGTATGCTACTTTAAGACACTCGATGAGCTCGATGTCCCAGCTCTTCCCAACCAAATACTTGTCTATGGCATTCAGAAGAAGAGAGTTAACCGAAAGATGAGAAATCCATTCTACCAGATTGTGCTTGAAGTTATGTGGGGGATTAGCCTCTTGAGTTGGTACTTTGCCAGTGATTAACTCAAGCAGCAAAATCCCGAAACTGTAAACGTCACCCTTTCGACTGGCCAGCAACTTGCGTGTATACTCAGGAGCGACATAACCCAAATTATCAAAATCTCCATCAGTGAAAGTACTGAGATGGGTATGAACTGGATTCAAAAGCTTGGCAAACCCAAAATCCGATATCTTTGGCTTATCAGTTTCACCCAGAAGTATACATCTGGAGCTTATGTTTCTGTGAATTATGCAAGGGTTGGAATTATGGTGTAGCCATACCAAACCTCTTGCCACTCCCCATGCAATTTTCAACCTGACAGGCCATTCCATACTAATACCATTGGCATCTGCTTGATGTAGCTGCTGATACAGAGTTCTTCTAAGCTTGTGCCTGTAAACCAGAAACCTTTCCTTTTTTGCAATGCAGAAGCCTAGAAAAGGAATCAAGTTGCAATGTTTCACTCTACCTAGGGTCAATATCTCGGATATGAATTCGGCTCTGTGTTTTTGAACATTTTGAAGCCTCTTAACAGTGACCAAAGTGTTGGACGGTGGTGGCTCAATTCCTAAAATCTAGTTGGAAGTCCCAATTAGAAGTTACCCAAATCAAATAGGAGTCTAAGATGGAAACTCCTAATAAAATCAGCACTTGTGACACGGCAACTTCTAATCTCAGTCGTGGGTTATTCTTGGCAAGAACACACACGCAGCAATTGCCTAAGAAGCAGTACCGACTGCATAGGCAATTCCTAATTAGGAGATTGGCTGGGTCACCTATAAAGGTAGCTTAGTGCTGGTTGCTGGATGCAGAAGAGAGAGACGATATAGAGAAAGAAAGACACGGCAGAGGCAGCAGCTTGTGCATGCAGGAGGGCAGCAACGTGCAAGAGAGGGAAGTCTCTAACTTGGGATTCAGCCAAATCAGCAGCGCTCTGCTGATTAGTGTGCAAGCAGTATACACGGTGTATACCTGCAAAGAGAAGGCTGGTTTACTGCTGCCTTAGAGGTTGCACTGCATAAAAGGCAGGAAGGGTTGAAGAGAGGAGTTTTAAATCTTTTTTTAAAACTCATTGTCTTTCTATTGTATAGTGTAATTCATTCTCTCCTAATAATATTATTTCTCTCTTTGTGGACGTAGGCCGGGTGGGGCCGAACCACGTAAATTTGCTTGTATTGGTTTGTGCTTGTTTTTCGTTCGATTTCTTGTTTATCACGCTGTAAGCGCTAACAAGTGGTATCAGTAGCTTTGGTTGGAGACCAGGGACTCGTGGGTGAACGGATCACAGCACACAGGGAGGCTTCGGGTTGTCGGAGGTGATGGAAATCAACACCGACCGAATGATTACTCTCAATGGAGCAAATTACTTATTGTGGAAGGCAAGGATGGAAGACCTTCTGTATTGTAGAGATCTCTACAAACCGATCGCAGGCAGACCGAAGGTGCAAGCGACGGAGTCTTCCGATGACAAGGGGAAGGCAAAACTGAAGGTCGAGATGTCTGATGATGAATGGAACGATCTTGATCGAAGGTGCCTTGGTTTTATTCGACAGTGGCTAGATGACAGTGTGTTTCATCTGGTGTCCACTGAAACGACGGCGCAATCTCTATGGAATAAATTGGAGGGATTATATGCGAGAAAGATTGCGGGCAACAAGTAATTTCTAATCAGAAAGTTGGTGAATCTGAAGTACAATGAAAGTACTTCGATTGCAGAGCATCTGAATGAGATGCAGAGTATAATCAATCAACTCTCATCCATGAAGATGGTTCTTGATGGTGAGTTGCAGGCCATCCTACTTCTCAGTTCTCTACCTGAGAGTTGGGAGACCTTGGTGGTGTCACTCAGCAATTCAGCGCTAGAGGGTATTGTCACTATGACGTCTGTGACAAGCAGTTTGCTGAACGAGGAGACAAGAAGAAAGTCTTCGGTGGGTTCTTCTCAGACACAGTCTCAGACACAGGCTCTCTACACAGAGAACAGAGGGAGAAACAACAGCAAAAAACCTCAAGACCGTAACAAATTCAGAGGGTCAAGGTCAAAATCAAGAGGGAGAGGTAGAGGAAAGCTTATATGTTTCTACTGTGAGAAGGAGGGGCCTAAGATGATAGACTGCAACAAAAAGAAGCGAGATCTGGAAATCAGACTACAAAGTTCAGATCAATCAAATGCCGTACAAAGTGACTCAGACGATGCTGTAGGTGTTGTCGTATGCACAATCACCACATGTATGAATAATCCAACTGATCAGTGGATTCTAGATTCTGGGTGTTCTTACCATATGTGTCCACGCAGAGAGTCGTTTGACACATACAAATCCTGTGATGAGGGACCTGTCTATGTGGGCAATGGTGCTAGCTGTAAAACCATTGGCTTTGGGACAGTCAAAATCAGGATGTTCGATGGTATGGTAAGAAAGTTGGAGAATGTACGGCATGTTCCTGAGTTAAAGAAAAATTTGATTTCTTTGGGGACACTGGACACTGATGTGTTTACCTTCAAGGCGAAGGATGGGGCTCTTAGAGTTTCTAAAGGAGCCATGATCGTCATGAAAGGGAAGAAGGAAAATAATCTATACACACTGGAGGGAAGTACAGTAATTGACCGGCGGATGGATCCTACTAGTCGGGCCGCAGGAAGGAGGAGAAGAAACAAAAAGTCAGATGACAGGTATGACTTTAAAAATAAAGTTTCTTTTGCAGGTTGTGATGGTCAGTCCAAATTCCATGGTGCTAGCAAAGATGGAAAAGCGAAGGGGACGAAAAATCACATAGTGGCGGCAGGACTGACATCGTCGGTGGCGGATCCAACAAATCCGGTGACGGGCGTCAAGTTCAAGCGAGGCTTGGGCTTGGGAAATTCTTCTAATTAAAGAAGACAGGTGGAGCACCCCAGAGCGTGGGGGTGCGCGCATTTCTCAAAGAGATGCAGACAGGCTACAGTTGCAGCTGTAGGTGGAGCTCAGCCTGAAGCGGTCGGTGTGCACAGAAGTGCACAGTTGCAGGTTACCCTGAAGGGATTGGCAGAATTTTCGCCAAGGTGGAGTTTGTTGGACGGTGGTGGCTCAATTCCTAAAATCTAGTTGGAAGTCCCAATTAGAAGTTACCCAAATCAAATAGGAGTCTATGGAAACTCCTAATAAAATCAGCACTTGTGACACGGCAACTTCTAATCTCAGTCGTGGGTTATTCTTGGCAAGAACACACACGCAGCAATTGCCTAAGAAGCAGTACCGACTGCATAGGCAATTCCTAATTAGGAGATTGGCTGGGTCACCTATAAAGGTAGCTTAGTGCTGGTTGCTGGATGCAGAAGAGAGAGACGATATAGAGAAAGAAAGACACGGCAGAGGCAGCAGCTTGTGCATGCAGGAGGGCAGCAACATGTAAGAGAGGGAAGTCTCTAACTTGGGATTCAGCCAAATCAGCAGTGCTCTGCTGATTAGTGTGCAAGCAGTATACACGGTGTATACCTGCAAAGAGAAGGCTGGTTTACTGCTGCCTTAGAGGTTGCACCGCATAAAAGGCAGGAAGGGTTGAAGAGAGGAGTTTTAAATCTTTTTTTAAAACTCATTGTCTTTCTATTGTATAGTGTAATTCATTCTCTCCTAATAATATTATTTCTCTCTTTGTGGACGTAGGCCGGGTGGGGCCGAACCACGTAAATTTGCTTGTGTTGGTTTGTGCTTGTTTTTCGTTCGATTTCTTGTTTATCACGCTGTAAGCGCTAACACAAAGAGCCATCTGAAAGCGTTGCCTTGTAGATGATGCCTGATCTATCCAACCCAATTATGTTTGCATCACTGAAATTATTAGTTGCCTTCTTCAAATCCTTCAGCCTCATTTTTAAGATAGTATTCGAAAGCACGGAGTCCTGCATGTTTAAAGCACTTGCCACTATGTCAAAATTGAGAAGGAAAAGTGAAATTAGCGAAAACTAGTAGGTGTTGATTCAGATTCAGAAATAGAATCAACTTGCCCTGTTACAATCAGGTACCTTCATACTTACCTCCCAGTTGTTTCCTTCAATGTCTTCCTCCATAGAAGAGAGTTTGCCCTTTGATCCTTTGTTCTTAGAGACTTTATAGAACCAAGCAACTGGTACGACTATAATTATGAATATTATCCCACCACCAAATGCTACACAAATTGAAAAATCTGTGCTCATCTTGCAAGAATCCAAAGGTTTCCCACAGAGACCATTGTTATCTGCAAAGCTTGATTCATTAAAATTCTTCCCACCATTATCACCAAAACTAGGAATCTTCCCTGACAAAGAATTAGCAGCGACACTGAATGAATTTAACCGAGCTAGACGGCCTAGTTGCTTAGGAATCTTACCAGTGAAGTAGTTGAATTGAAGATAAAGGGTATTCAGATCGGTAAGTCTTCCAAGTTTAGATGGAATTCCTCCCGAGAAATTGTTGTATGAGAGATCAAGTGAGGTGACCAATGGTATTATTTCATCAATGTTGGAAGGGATGGGTCCATAAAGATTATTCTTGGATAGATCCAATATTTTCAATCTAGTGCAGTTCTTGAGAGCCATTGGGAATTGGCCTCGGAGGTTCATGTTTGAGAGCAGTATGTCACGAACTCTCTGATCATCTTCCCAGCAATTGATACCATTGAATTTGCACATGAAACCTTCGGTTCGATCAGAGAAATCCCAACGGCGTAGGTTGTAAGAAGGATCCAAAAGTTGGTTCTTGAGGGAAATCAAGCACTGAACATCACTTTCATCCCCATAAGATGTAGTAGTAAGCAAATACCAGAAAACAATATGAAGAAGAAACACAAGACATCTAAAACATGAAAACCCAATGATTCTTTTTGACACCTTCATTTTCTGTCCAGCCAAAGGCATCATGGAGAAGAAGGAGAAGAATGTAGCAAGAAGTGGAATTTTAAAGCCTAGAATTTCACAAAATTATGTTCTGCTATGGAATCCGGGCTACCAAACAAAGCAGAGTATATTTACCGTATTCACTCGAACATTTGAAACAAGAATAGATAAATTACTCGATATCAACTGATGAACGGTAAGAAAAGGCTTTAAAGATGCCCTTAGTGTTGACTGTTGACGACCTACACAACTAAAAGATAAGTCAAAAAAAATGAGAAAAACGTGAGGAGGAAGAAGAGAGGAAGAAGAAGGCGAGATCTAGCCATAGACTTTAACTCTATTTTAGGTAAAGAATATTGTATTATCTTTAACATTATAATTTTATAGTGGAAGATTTATTGAGAGTTGTCCTGTAGTTTTTCCCTCTATACTGGAGGGTTTTCCACGTAAATACTGGGTTCTTATGATGTGTGATTGATTTATTTTTCATTTGCTTGCTTCCATCATCGTTAATATTATTTTGGCTGGATTTGTGGGATACAAGCATAAATTAAAATCTAAGAACAAAACTAGAACCCTCAAAACAAAAATAAATTTTAATCCAATTCTGGTGTTCTTATGGCTATATTTATAGCCATCACAGCAACTGAAAAACAAGAAATATAATATTAAAAAATAATTTTTTTCCCTAGGATTCTAGGAAGCCTCACATGCCTAGGGCCTTCTAAATGGGCCTTATTGCCTAATATAGGTTCCAACCAATGGCTAAAGCCATTTGGATTATTTACTTCATATTAAATGGCACTAAAACAGATAAAATTATATAGTAGTCTGCTGCATATCTGGTCGAAATTCACCCTCAAATCTCAACCATCAAATCTGGATTCTTGCCTTGCAAACGGCTTCTGAATCTACGCCCAGATCTATCCCACAATCATCCACAAGACCAGCTGATAGTTTTGATGTTTCAGCAGTAATTTTCAGCCATTGATTTCAGATTTTTTAATCATTTATATGCCCCAAATCGGTCCCATATCTGCCGTACACGTCCCAGCCAGCACTTGCTAAAATGGGTCCTTCCCATTTGGGCTCCAAATGATCCAACAGCTCCAACGTCCCAATTCCCAAAGCTTGTTTGATTTAAGTAGATTTACTGCCATGTTCACGTCCTACGTGGCATCCACATGTGCATTGATGTGGCATCTGAGGTGTAATTGGAGTTAACAGCTTCATGGCAGAAATGGACCTAAAAACATGGGTTTTGAGGCCCAAAACATCTCCAAACCTGCCCTGCCCCATAACTGATTTAAATGGACTTTAATTCGGGTACGAGTGGGTTAATTGGGTTGTATTTGAGGTCCCCTCTTCCTTTCATAGATCTGAGCATAAATTCATATAACAAATTCGTCAATTTCGTCCAATCGGGTCTGCTCGTCTTCGATTGAGTCCTTATCAGGTTCGTCGGATTCGATATCCGCATCACAAGCTAACTACAATTCATTCTCATGATCACAAGTAGGCCCCTCGTACAACTCTCACTGTGGAAATCTCTTATGGGGCATGCAGTTGAAAAATATCCTATAAATGTTTCATATATTATAATGTGCTTGAACGGCTCTAAATAATGATTGGTGGTGACAAGGTAGTCTGGCTAAGTTAGAGTTCAAATCCTTCAAACTTATAAAAATTAATCTTACAATCCATTTCCCTCTTTTTAATTTACTTTTTTTAATGAATTTCAGCTATCTTAAACAGTCTATTTGCTATGTCCCCTTTTTTTTCTTCGAAAGTTAAGTACAAAGCACCTTCCAACGGTTGGGTTAGGATTTTTTTGGGTTTGGCTGAGTTCAAGTCTGAGCCTAAGTTAACCTAAATTTACCCTAATTTTTATTTGTAGGACCTACAGGTGGATTTATCTATGCTCTAGACTTATATTTTTTGGTATTGTTTTATTAAAATATAACTATTCTGGATTTTGGGTCAAACTCAGACTTTCAATTACTAAGATTAGCTGGTCTCAAGTTCTAATTCTGACCTAACATTTTAGGCTAAAAAATGAGCTCCAGCCAAATTTGGGTCAAACTAAACTTGATTCTTTTTATTTTTCATGTGGACTTAGGTTAGATTTGGCCTAATTTGAATCATTTAATACGCGGATCAACTTTGGTACAAGTTGGGATGGTCAAGTTTCTTATAAATCAACTAACTTGGGTTGGTCATTTAAACTTAGTCATTCATTTGAATTAGATTAGGTCATTTACTACATGAGTCATGACCCATTGGCTCAATCGATTTTTTTAAATGAATTGAGTTGGGCCAACCTATTTAATCTCAATTGAGTTAGTTTAATCTATTTGATATATAGGTCGAGTTGGATCAACATGTTGAAGCTTAGTTGCTCTTTATCAACCCATTCAATAATGAGTCAGGTTGGGTATGCATATGATTAAGATGTTCTAACATTTATTTAGTTAAGTCTTGGTCGTTTGCTTCATAAATTCCCCCAAAAAACATTTTCCATCTGTCATGATGTAATTTTTTTATCATTTTTTAAAGAAAAGTTAGCTTTGAAATCTACATTTCCTTACGAATATTTTTGTAAATTAACATGGAAAGATCTTGTCTTTATGAGAAAGTCAAATTATGTGCAAACAAAGATATTAATTTTGTGTGTTTTATGTTAATCCACTCAACCTAACTGAAAAAAATCGAGTTTGGTGGTTCTTTTCTTAAATTCTTTTATGTTGACTCAACTTCATCCAACCCAAAGTAATTTTTTAAAATTTGGTTGGATGGGATAGAGGGGTCTTGATCTTGAACCTGATCTGAGTTGAATTAAAGTAATATTTTACTAATATATTTATTTTTATCTATTAAATTTAGTTTATACACTCCATTTAAATAAAAAAAATCTTAGTCTATAAACCATGTATCTTTCATTTTCTATTAAGAATAATTTTCTGTCATTTTTATTTTTTAAAAAATTACAAAAGTTTGAGCCATTTAATTTAAACCGAACTGAATCAGATGAGTAATAAAAATTTGACCTGGATTAGGTCAGTATTTTAAAAATTCGAATCGGGTCGTGTCCGATAGAGAACCCGTCGTAAGTACCCGTTCTAACCCGTTGCCACCACTATCTGTGTGTTAAGTCGTCGAGTGTCACTGAATCCCCAGCACCGTGCCATGGAACGTTTCGAGCGGCGAAGGTAATTAGGGTTTGGATTTTTCGAACTTCCACAGAAAGACGAAAAGAGGAAAATAAAATCAGTTGAACTTGATTTCCAACCTTCAAATACATCTTTCTAGCAACGGCAGTAATGTCTACTCTAGAAATTGAAGCTCGAGAGTAAGTTTTCCTTAAAATGCCCTTTTTTTTTCTTTTATCTTTGGACCCTTACTTTCTAAAAGAATGCATGGTTTCCTAGTTTTCTCATTTCCTGAAATTGTGATTTTGGTTTCTCTGAAATTGGGTAATTCTGCTGAAAGAATGTGTAAAAACTGAAAAGGATGTGGTTGTTTTAGAGGGGAGTGCCTATATGTGTGGCTTTGTTTAAATGCATGAAAGTAATTGTTTTGTTGGGAAATCAACAGTTTAACTAAAAACAGAAAGGGTTTGATTTTTGGTTAAAATGATTATTTTCAGGGAAATATTTTCCTTTTCAGGCATCCGAGGGCCATTGTTTCAATGCATAGAAAGGACAGTCCTTTCTTGATAATAATATTTCTGACCAAAAATATCAATTCTTCTATCATAATCAAAAGCCCCAATCTATATGAGGTTGGCTTTTCGAGTTCTAGTTCTCTTTTTTACCATGTCCTAAGCCATGCTGTCAATCACTCTACTATTTACCAAGTCTTTCTTTCCTCTTCCCACTACGTTATCAATGGTCTTAAGTTTTTTTAAAACTCTCTCTAACGTGCCATTTTTAACTCTTTATCTTTTGAGTTAAGTCACTATCTAATGTAACATATGCATGTCCGTTACTTTAACTATGTGTTTTTTCTTCAT
Source organism: Chimonanthus salicifolius (assembly GCA_013350335.1). NCBI lineage: Eukaryota > Viridiplantae > Streptophyta > Magnoliopsida > Laurales > Calycanthaceae > Chimonanthus > Chimonanthus salicifolius. Next base: position 39,970,299 of record CM023532.1, on the reverse strand, counting down.
CATCCGACACTCTCCTCTATAGAGCATTGCATGTTTGATATCTGTTTTATAAAATCATCCCTTTAAGCAATTTGGAACTCTCTCATCATCACATAAAATTGTTTCCAATTTTGGCTCACTGGGCTTATTTGTTTGTCAACTGCTTCTTTGGCTGTATGTACATTCCAAAAAACTTTGTTGACTCGTCTGCACTTTGCGCACCCCACTCCCATCCTATTAGTTATATCTAAGCCCATTCCTCTAGGGATTTACCATGGATCTCATGCATCTAAACTTATCATAATATGCTACTAAGTTATTTCCAATTTCAATCAGATTGCCTTCTTTATCTTCTGTCCCACTAACGTTGCCCTCAATGTATTTTGTTTTAGTTATACTAATTTTTAGACCATTTGTCTCAAAAGCTCTCTTCCAAGATTCCAACTTATAGTGGAGTTGTTACTTTTCTCACTAATTAGTTCTATATCTTATGCAAAAAGCGTCTTCCATGACACTTCGTCTTAGATACTAAAAAGAGTGATTAGCTTGAGCATTTTTGAAATTTTTATTCCAAGGAACCTCTTTTCCTTTCAATGTAGTCAAACTGAGTGTGTGTGTCTAGTGTATGGAGAGGAAGTTTCAGCGAGAAAGGGTATGGCAATTAAGTTCATAGGGAAGCCACAAAGAGATGGTCGTTAGTTTTAATTGCCTCACTAGTTGCCATGCTTTTTAATGCTTGGATGAATCCGATTGCATTGCCTAATTTATATGGGTTTCAGCCATGAGCAAAAGTGATTTAAATTGTTCTATTTGAAACCTAAAATGCAGTAGATACCTTTATATGCACTTGTATATTCTAATTTTGTACATTCTTTAGATCTAAAGCACCTTAGAAGCCATCAACGGGCATTTTTCATTTTTTACTCTTTCAAAATGCCTTTAATTTGAAAAGAATCCTGTTTAAATCAATTGATCGTAATGGCTGAGATATGTTTCCAGGTTGACTACATTGTTAATGAAGGCTTATAGGGTGTGGAGTGCTAAGTTTGAAAACCATGCAAATCACATTAGTGCATGTCAATTTGATTTTGGAATTAATTCTCAGATTTAATTTTGTATGTCACTGGGCTTTCTGTCCTTATATCACTCTGTGCTCATTGTATTTGTTAATGCTTTGTTTAGTTCTATGTATGGAAACTTGGAGTTCTCTGTTATTTTTATCTGTAAAAGTGGTGGTTGTAAATCTTACTGCTGCACTCATTTACTGTTGTCTCTCTCTCTCTCTCTCTCTCATCTCTTTTTACAGTGTTATTAAGATCGTCCTACAATTTTGCAAAGAAAATTCCTTGCACCAAACGTTTCAGACATTACAGAGTGAGTGCCAGGTCTCTTTAAATACTGTGGACAGTCTTGAAACATTTGTTGCAGACATCAACAGTGGAAGGTGGGATGCGATATTGCCTCAAGTGTCACAACTCAAGCTTCCTAGGAAGAAGCTGGAGGACTTGTATGAGCAGGTACCAAGGATATTGTTGATGTTTCCTAAATTTGTAATATTTCTGACTTCCCCTTTTGTCACCAAAGACAAACTGATAACTGTCGAAGTATGAAGAGAATTAACTAGCTAGAGTTATTCAAAAAAGGGGAATGTTGTTGGAACATTCTCATATCTATGATTAAAGGAGCCTGTTTTTTCAACTCTCTTCTTTCAATCTTTCTCTCTTCCCTAATGTTGGAGCATCAATATTTTTTTAGTCTTGAATTCATGTATGTATTTGATGCCTTGCTTTGTTTGGTGGACTTAAAGTGTGGCATATATGTTTTAACTATGTTTAATAATTGTATTCTTCATTCTTGTTTTTTTTTTTAGATTGTTCTAGAAATGATTGAGCTTCGCGAGCTGGATACTGCACGTGCTATTTTACGACAAACTCAAGCAATGGGTGTCATGAAACAAGAGCAGCCAGAACGATACTTGCGACTTGAACATCTCCTTGTTCGGACATATTTTGATCCACATGAGGTCTGTTGGTTTTGCATGAACTATTTATTTGTTATTTAGCTCCTGTAAGAAAGAAGCTGTTTTTCTAATTGATGTAGAAGCAAATGAAGGGTTGTATGAAAGAATATCAGAAAAGATAATGATAAAGGTGCCCTCATGGGTGTAGCTCAGTTGACTTGAGCTTTTAGGAATAAACTAGAGGTCTTAGGTTCAACTCTACTGGAGTTGCTTGATGTACGAGGCCTGTGGACAGTTTCGTGTATCCTGGGATTTATCTCGCCTCTATGCGATGAGGATACCCATGATATTAAAAAAAAAAGAGAAAATGATAAAGGTTAATATAGCCTTGGCTTAGATGATGAAACCAAAAGCATTAGGACACTTTTTTTTTTTTGTGGGAAAATGAATTCCAATAAAAAATGGATTCCAATGGGAATTTTTTTTTTTTGGGGAAATGCTTATTATGAATTCACATTCTAATCTAAATATTTTCCTATATTTGTTTGCCACTAGGGGTGCAACTTGGGTTGGGCCTAACATGAGTCAGCATGAATAAACCCAAAGAAATTGGGTTTAGTTTTACCTGAGCTCAGTTTGGTCTCATTTTTGTGTCCAAAATATCAGGCCTGAATTAGAATTCGAGTTGGACCGAGATAGTATATGAAAGCCGAATTTGTCCTAATAGCCTGATCTTAAGCCACATTGTGCAAATATCTTTAATTGATATTGTATCTAAATATAAAATTGTGTAACATGTAATTTTAATTTTATAAAATAATACAAAATAAATTCCATTTTAGGCCCATAGGAGCTTCAGCCCAGATAAGCTCAATATGTTGGGCTTGAAATCGCCCTATGGATACAATATGAGATGGGTTTGAGTTTTTCTAATTTGAGTTAACATAGGCTTGGGCTCGAATTTGAGCCCTTTAGTTGCAATTTAGGCCTAGGCTTGCGTACGCCCAAAACCCAGCCCAAACAACCTATGTTGCAGCCCTGTTTGCTATGTTTCACAATCACTTCAATTTTGCCAATGTGCCCTTGTCCAATCCTTAGTTTTTTATGTGTAAAATCCATGTCCTTGAGACCTTGACGTACCGATGGCATGCCTTTGACGTTTCCATATTGCGTCTGAGCATCATATGCCATTAACCTAAATAAAGAAAAGTGGGCTGATAATTGGGTTGAGTCGAGTTGGATTAACTTATTTAACAAATGGGTCGAGATTGTTAGGTATTGTGTTGGGTCTACCATTTAATAAATGGGCCAAGTGGGTCCACCTATTTAAGTTTTATTGGTGTTTGCGTCCGGGTCAACGTTTTAATAAAAAAATTATGTTAGCTATAGGTTGGACTGAACCATTTAGGATTATTCGGGTTGGGTAACTTGTTTAGTAAATGGGTTGTTTTGAGTTGAATTAACCTGTTTGATAAATGGTTTGGGTGAGGTACAAGTCAGGTTTGGTCAACCATTAAATAAATGGGTTGAACATTGGGTCAACCCCTTTAAGTTTGGTACACAGATCAAGTTAATTAATTTAATAAAGATTTAGGTCATCTATGGGTTTGATCAACCCATCTATGATTGTTCTGGTTAGGTTGACCTATATAGTATGAGTTGAGTTGGGTTAAACTTTTAATAAATGGGCTGAGTTTGGTTGCGTCCCATTTTATCTTATCTTGATCATCTGCTTGGATCGATTGATTTGTTTAATAAATGGGTTGGGACCCGTTGGGTTGACCCATTTAATCTTAGTAGGTTTGGGTTAATCCATTTAATAAATGGTTCAAGTCAGGTGTAAAGGTATTTAAGATATATGTGCACAAGTCCCTAAAGGTGAACTTCATTAATTTTCCTAGGAAAGTTTTTCTCCATGGGTCATGATCTGTGATGCACAGACATGTGCATAGGGACGTTCACGTGTAGACACGGTAAGGGGACTGACATTGACGGGAACGTGGGTGGCACAACTCCATTTTGAGTACAAATTAAAACCTTAAGAGAGAGAGAGAGAGCGCTACCGAAAAGAGCAGAGGCATGAGTCATGGATCTTTCCCTCTTTTATTTTTCATGTGGGTATCTCTCCTTTCGATTCTCTTTTTTTCACCTTTTATTTCTTCTTGTTTTTTTTGAAGGGTAACTGTATTGTTAATAAATATAGATAATTACAATAGAGAATTAGAACCCGAAAATTACAAATGACTGGAAGACTAGTTCCGTAGACAAGGAGGCACCCTCTCTGGCCTTTTCATTGGCAGCAGAGCTTGCTGACCAAGGACACCAGGAAAGATGATAGTTGTGGTTGGCGATTGAATCTGCTCTATTTTATTTAAGACCTTTTATTTCTTCTTGTTTCCCTCTTTTGATTTGCAAGTGGGTGTTCTCAAAATTATTTTTCCAGTTCCCTCAACATGTAATATTTTTCTTTAATATATGTAATGTTACCTTTCAATTTTTTTTTCCAGTTGCTGCCCTTTGGATTTTCCCCTTTTACTTCTTTGTTTTGCCTCCTATATTTCATATATGGGCTGGCATGTTGCCACGTTTCTTTCCCTTTTTTTTGAGAATGGTCATGTTTCTTTCCTTTTTACTGTATATTTTTATAACTTCAATTTTAAAACTTAAAGTATAATAAAATTTTCAATTTTGAATTATAATATAAATTAATTTAAATGACCTTGAATAAAACGTTGTATGCATAAAATAGCTTAAAATTGAAATATGATTTAAAATAACAAAATTAGTTAAGATGCCCATATATAAAACTTTATATACATATAAATAAAACATGTCGTGTCCTTGCTATCCCAATTCCAATGCCCTAAATTTTTTGTTATGCCGTATCCCACACGTGCTCCTGTGTCCCGTATCTGTTCCCATGTCCATTCCTGGGCATCATAGGTCATGATGGGAAAATTTCTGGTGTTTTTCTAGGAAATTTGACCTTGAGATTCTAGATTCCTTGTAAAATTTGTGCAACAGACATGGGAAAATCTTGTGCAAACAAACATACCTTAAGACCAAATGTATTCCTCTAGAAGTTTGGATTTGGTTGGGTGAAATTGGGTGGATTGCTTTGGTTGATTATTTAAGAAATTCTTAAGTACAAAAATAATGCTTGAAGAATGGTGAGAGTATTGTAGTCTCTTTCTATATGAATAAAGGAGATATCCAAAATTGTGCTAACTATCAAGGTACTGATTTTATAATTCATGCTCCAATAAAAAAAGGAAACAAGGAAAAAAGAAAAGAAAAAAACTCTTATAGGCCATACTATAAAGCTGTGCATAAGACAATGATCTAGTATTAAAAAAAACCAGTTTGGTTTATCAACAAAAACCAATTTTCTATTGAAATGTATCATGGACAAGTGTATTTCTATAAAAAAATATATGTAATGGAAAAGTTAAGAGAGAAAGAAAATTTACTTACTGATTTAGAGAAAGCTTATGAAAGGGTGTTGAGACAACTAATTTGGCAAACATTCAAAAGAAGTGACAATGATGGGCTTTATTGGCAAACTTAGAAGCCAGCCCTAGATAGATGGCATTATCAGCTGTAATGATGATAATGAAAAGCTGTCCGTCCTAAATGGATATGTCAAGATTATGCAGGAATGTACAAAGGGGCAGAAACGAGAAAGAATAGTATCGTACAAAAAATAAACTTCCTAGTTGAAGTGGGCTTCATAAAGGTCTACTATTAGCCCATATTTGCTCTAATTATGGAGAAGTTAATGTTACCCAAACTGTGGTTCCTTGGTGTAGGTTACTTGTCGATGATCTAATGCTAATCAGTGAGATGAGAATAGTTGGAAACGTGGAGAAAAGGTTTTTGAGGAAACCATTTTGAAATTAGTGGGGTAAAGATGAAATATTTGGAGTTTTAGTTTAGTGGATCTAAGAGTTGAGAGCATGGACTGATTAAAATTGAAAATGACTTGGTACTATTTGGTGAGAAACTTCGATGTTTGGGCGCAGCTGTAATAAAATGCAGTGTGTCTAATCTGGATATAGTTAATAGGATGGACACAGTGGGTGCAATTGTGGAACAAATGGTTAAATTGGAACATGCTAATAGGATGGGTGCATGGTGGGCTTTGTTGGTAGGCTAGTGGAGTTTCATGTGATAATAGGAGAGTGGCATCAATTAAAGGGATTTCTCTAAGAGACAGGTTTGCAATGCCATAGAGCTGAATGTTGGGCGATGAAGAAAAGGAAAGTAAATGAAGTAATGGATGACAAAGATGTATATACCAAAGTTGATATGTGGTGTAATCATCAAAGATAAAATTAAAGTAAAGGCATTATGTAAAGCCTAAAGGTTGCATTGGTAGAAGAAAAGACGACGGAATGTTGTATAAGATGGTTAGACACAATCATAGAAGACTAGAAGCAACCTAGTGCAAAGAGTTAAAGGGTTGCAAATAGAAGGTACTAGGACTAGAGGGAGACCATTATTGACATGGATTGTGGTGGTAAGGCATGATATGGTGGAATGTGGTGTCTTATGGTTGAGTGGAAAAGTAAAATTGGGAAGTTAACCTAAGCAGATTGGATAAAGGCTTTAACGATGACAAGACAATTTATTATTTAACCCTTCATTGATACTTCTGTTGTTCCCTTTTCAAAAGAAAAAAAACCCTCATTTACTTCTTTGATGTATCTTGTACATTTACATAACATTTTGTGGATTTGACAGTAGTGTTTGGTTGGATTTGGGCCAAATTCTTGATCTGTGTTGTGTTTTGCGGAGTTTGAGTTATATCGATATGTTTTCTGTACTTTACACTACTTGACTTGGTTGAAAGTCATCTGAGTCTTCGATTGACTCAATGAAAAATTGTGTTGAGTTGAGTTTTTTATTTTTAAAACTGTGGTCTGGATCCACTGTTAAGGTCCATCAAGCTGAACCAGGTTTACTAGGCATGATTTGATTAGCAACCATAACAGCTTAGGGTAAGATCTGTAGACCCATCTGACCTTCAATATGTGCTTGTTTATATTTAGCAAAAGAACTTGGTACACATTAATAATTAGAGATATGGGACTGTTATTTCTCTAATAAGGTTCAACCTTACCCATTATTAACTTCGTCAAAAAATTGTAGTCAAGACACATGGTGCCTTTGAAGCGCAAAAGCGTTTTGGAGTCAATTTTGTTTTGCCTACTTTTTTAGAAGTCACAGATATGTATGATGTTCTTTATCTTGTGTCTTTGTGACATCAAAATTAGCAAAATAGAGTTTTATTTATCCAAAACTACAATATATGGGACTTCCAGTACACACAGACAAAATTTATTTTTTCAAAACAACAAAATACATGGGACTTCCAGTACACACACACACACACAAAAACAACGCTCTGTGTATGTAGCTGCTAGATTACGAAAAGAAGAAGTCTATCTTTAGAGGTGCAAATGAATCTAATTCATGGTTTTTGACTAGTAGTATTTTGAGGATGATGGATAGAATGGATCTGTTGTAGGATTTCAGTTGACTGGAAGTACCTGTTTAGATGTGGAATTTATAATTATTGTTAGATCCTCTTCTATTTAATATTGGATTTCTCAGGGTACTTAAGTTCTTTAATCTTGTTGTCCAACGTTGAACCAATTGTACACCTGTGAAACTGTTGGTATATAGGAACCTGTTTCACATCATTGGGAAAATCAACCTGACAAGAATTTTCTTAGCTCATTTTCCATATAAAATTAACAAATCATGCATAGTTAGGTTTATTCCTGTGCAATTTTATAAGAAAATATGGATTTGGTTTACCACATTCTCTGACCATGTATATAATAAGCCTTATCTCCAGTCTATCGTGATACTGCATTTGTTTTTTCTTTTTATGCAGCATCAACTTTCGTTTTTAAACATACTGTATTGCTCTATTTCTTTTATACGTTCTTTAGATTTCTGTGATCTCTGCCTACTATCCCTTTGTGCTGTTCCTCCCTGCAGTGGTTTGCATTGGCTTCTAATTTATTTAGTTCTTGTAATTGCTCATTTAGTTTATTTTATTTTTTGAATGGCTACTTAGTGGTGTACCTGTAACCTTTGGAAGTGCAAAAGAAATAAACATTTGTTGTCCTTATTTTATCAACTCAGATTCAGAAAGATGAGACATTTGTTGCTTTGCATAAGTGCAAAATTACCATTCTTTAGCTCATAAGTTTCATGACAGGCATATCAAGAAGCATCCAAGGAGAAGCGCCGGGCACAAATTGCTCAAGGTCTGTTTCCTCTATTCCATTGAAATGCTTTTGGTCACCATCATTAATATTGAATATCTTATTATTAAATATTGGCTGGCTTCATCTTTCAAAATGTTGATTTAATATTTAGGGTTCATTATCCAAATGGGAAGTGATTTGATAAAATGCAAGAACCTTTTTTTTTTCTATTTTTAATTAAAGTGGCTTAAGCCAGTCCTGTATTATGAATGCAAGATTTTTTTAACACAATGCTTTTCTCCTTTCCATTTCTATTTTGGGAAGGCCTAGGAAGGATCCAACGGGCATTTCCCTGGTTTATTCTACATCTTATATTTATTTTGGATTTGATGATACTAATTATTTCTAAAAAATATGAGATTTTTGCGACAATGTTTAGTCTAATACATGCAATCTTCTTGTGTGGTCATGGATGCATCATATCAGGAGTTTCTGATGGCCTATGTCAGAGGTGGGGCCCTGATGCAGGACAAGGGATAGGGTAACCTAAATTCCTAATGTGATTCCCTAAAAATTAAAAGGGGATGAAAATAATGCACCCTAAATCTAAAATGGACTGAAATTAAAGGTGCAAATTAATAATTGCAACAAAACAATATAAATTTGTCGTCAATATTCAAGCAAATCATAGAATTTAATGTAAGCAATTATGAAACAATCCAAACCAAATCATACCTCAAGTTAGGAGTCGTTTAAAATTAAGGCTTATTGGATTCCTTGTTAGCGTAGACCTTTTACTCAGTATAGGTCAGCGACTTATGTGGAGGGATGGCTCAAAATAGAAGGTAGGAAGGTGGGACAGCAAACAAAGGGATATAGGACTGAAAATTTGGCTATGGAAATCTGAGACAGCAAATATGGGAGTATCGGGGATAGGGAAAAGTGGATTTAATGATAGGGGAGGAAGGACAAGGGCTGTATGGTGGTTTAGGAAAGGTGGTAATGGCTGTATGAGGCTAAGGAAGGGTCCAAGAGGGCTAATGATTGCAGTAGGATGGCTGTATGAGACTTGGGAAGGGCTTGGGACGAGTCTGGATGGGATCTGGGACAGGTCGGGACGAGTCTGGATGTGATCTGGGATAGGTCAGGACGAGTTCTGGACGGTAAACAGGGACTGTTCTGGGACAACAATAGGATGATTTTTGGGACAGTAATAGGACGATTCTGGCACAGATCTAGGATGGTTTTGAGATGGATATGGGATGGATCCGGGATGGATTTGGGACAGTAGATGACATGGCTATGAAAGGTGACAACAATGGCTCAAGGGCTTTTTGTTCTTGGAAGAAAAGAAAAGAAACAAAGAAAGGGTACGAGAGATAGAAAAGAGTGAAATTCCGCTACTAGACGTATGCACGACCTAGAGGGGGGTGAATAGGTCGGTTTTCAATTTTAATTCCCTTTTAAAATTTTCTTACCAATTTATATGTTTAAGTAAACAAAACAATCAATCCATGCATTCAATCACATATAACACAAATATTTTATAGTGGTTCGGTTTCATCAAACCTACATCCACTGTTAGACTTCCCAACTCTAGGGTCGTCCCAAATATACTATGTAAGGGTCTCACACCCAAATAGTACAACCTAGTTTTTTATAGAGGTTCAACCCAATCGGTCTAATCCTCTACACCTATTTTTTTGAGTGGTTCGAACACACTGTTCTAATCCACTTTACAATGTTTAAAAATAAAACAAGAAGAAAACTTGCCTTGGGCCTTAACCGTTTTCCTTTTAGCTTTTTCTTCTTTACTGAATCTCTGTGCTCCTTTCCATCAACTCGGCATCAGCAGCGTATTTTGTAGGCACAGCAGTAGGACAAGGTATGACTGATTTTAGTCCTATTTAAAACACCTTATTCTTCATCTTGATTACCCGAATATCATTAAGAAGGATGATGAAGAATAATGTCTAGAGGGAAGGCCGAATGCTCTCTCACTGATAATCTTATTCCTCTGTATTTTCTGAGTGGATTCGGTACATTCAACAGCCCCCCATTACTGTTATTTTATAAACATTTTCAAACAGTCCTGTTAGTCACGCCTGCGAGGCCTCGCAGATTCTGATGAGGCCTCGCCAGAGTTAGAATATGGAAAGACAGCACACGTATGTGCTGTGCAAGCTGACAAACCAAATCCATATAGATACCAGCCAGCTCGTGTTTACTGTGCAAGATTTGCAACACTTTCCTTAGCCATCAACCAAGGATTAGATGAAAGATTTTCAATATTTACCTTAGCTATCAATTAAGAATCAGATGGAAGATTTTCAACATTTTCCTTAGCCATGGAGGAGCCTTTCCATACTTGTTATGGACAGCTCCTCAAGGATATCCAAATTTAAATTTCAAACGAGGTGGCAATATCTCACAATGGGTTTATTTGTTTATCAAAATAGATTTACCATAATTGGCTGCCAATAGATTTCCCATGATTTACCTCTTAATTAAACAGTCACATATTAGTCTGAGTCAGCTGCACTCAACTTAGCATAGCTGGTTGCGAGGCCTCGGCAGATTACATGAGGCCTCGAGGCTGAAAGTCATTTATTTAATTTATTTTCCAATTGAATACTAGGTATATGACTTAGCCTAAGGTCTCCTACGGGTCACTTACCTGTGTGCCAATACTGTATTTGATGTAGCCGCTTCAACTTCATAGTAGATCTTCTTATTCATCTAAGGCAAGTCCAACTGAGTCACGTAATTGACAATAAGGGTGATTCGGACGAACCGGGGCACTTACAAAGAGTACCTGGATAGAGGAAGAGGCTTCTCACCCTTTCCCTGGCTTCTCGCTGTCCTTGGGTTCTCACCAAGGCTCGTTGATTTCTCACCAACATGTGTATGGAGCAGTTCTTTGGAATGCAACCATTGTAATCTTCTTTCATTCATTAACTTATTGCCCTAATGAGGCTTACAATGTATTTATAATAAACACACCAACAAAATGACGAAAATACCCCTAAATATAAAATAAAACAAAATATCCTTAAATAAAAAATAGAAAATTACATCAAAAGACAACTTAAAAAAAAAAAAAATCAATGTCAATCCAATGCTTCGCTTCAGGCCCACTCCATATTATGATAAATGGCTTGGGTGAGCACAAATCCTTGTGATCTAGGTGCTTTTCAGGCTTGGGTCCCTTTAGGCCATCCTAGCGCTTGATATGAGGGGCTCCACGTTTGGAAGGCATGTAAAGAAATGTCCTACCCTTGGTAGGGTTTGCGACTGCGTGAATGTATTACATCAATAGTGCATGTGAGAAACTGAGAATACTAGTTTGAATCACCTGTGCACACTTATGTGAGGCCCCTATGCCATGCAGATGGGCTTGCTAGAAAGGTCCATGCTTGTCTATGGATCTACCAAAATCAACTTCCATGGATCACTTTGGTCATGTTTTTTGCAGGCCACAAAATTTATGGTGCCTTTAAGCATGATCTCTTTTTTCAGCATTGAGTGTTACTTGAATGGCTGAAATGGGGAGGATGTGAGAAGGGAAAGAGGGGGTGGGGGTGGGGGGGTGGGTGGACGGGTGGAAGAGGGAGGGTTGGGGAGGGGAGCGGGCGGAAATATGAACAATTTGGTATAATGAGTACATGGCATTCTTAAATTTCACATCTTTTTTGTGCAACTGTATATTATTTTGTTTGTCAATGACAACTTTCTAATTTTTGATCTATCAGCTCTTGCTGCTGAAGTTAGTGTGGTGCCACCATCACGTTTAATGGCTTTGATTGGACAGGCTCTGAAGTGGCAGCAGCACCAGGGTTTTTGTTCTCCATCTATGCTTTTTGTGACTTTCAGGTGATTAACAAATTTGTCTTTGTTGCTGAAATCTCTTGGTTTTGGCTATTTCAGGAATGTTGCCTCCTGGTACACAGTTTGACCTCTTCAGAGGAACTGCTGCAATGAAGCAAGATGAAGATGATATGTACCCAACCACTCTCGGACATACTATCAAGGTTTGCATTCATTATAAATATTTCTTAACACATGTTTTGTCATATTTTTTCGATTTTTAGTGCTTATTAATATTCCTCTGAAAGGAAGGAAAAGTAAGATAAGAGGCAGAGGTACAAGCTGAGACATAAGCCAACTTGACTTGGCTCTTGTAGATCAAAGAGAAGGAACACATTGACAAAATCAAACCCTTTTGTGTGTTGTGTAACTCCTTGTTTGGACAATGGGTCATCCATAGCATTAGCATCTAAAGTGGTGTGCTAAGAAAACCATAAGTGCTCGATATGACACAAAATTCCTATATAATAATGTGCAAGTCTCAACCAGGAGTCAACCCAATTTCAATCGTTCAATGAAACAATTGAAGTCCCTTTTCATTGGTTTAATTTAAGCACTTCACAAAGGCATCGGTAAAGCTTGTCTTTAATACCATGAATGTTTAATTAATGCAATGGGAAGTGTAACCAGGGAGGAAGTGGGCAAAGTTCAAGAATCTGTGTATCCTTTACAAGATGTTCTTCAAATCCCAGTTACATTTGGAAAATCATTTTTATGGAATGGATGGCAACAATTGTGTCTTGCTGCTGGCATGGAGCGGAAACCAATATTTGTAGTTGCTGAATTATAATTCCATTTTTCTTTCCCTATCATCATCGTCGTCATCATAAGCCAAAATCATCTATTTGGTGTTGGCTTTTCGTGTTCTATTTTGCCATTTGACTCTATCATAGACCATAAAAGCAGTCACTCCACTATTAGTTCTGTCTTTTTTTATCTCATCCTTCACATTTTTAGTGGGCTACCCTTCATTTCAATTCTACATACTAGGGCCGTCTTTGGTCTTAAATTTACATGCCCAACTCACTGGAAACAAGTCTCTTAATTAATTATCTATTGAGGCTATTTTTAAACTTTCTCTAGTGCTGTCATTTCTAACAATATCTTTTAGAGTTAAACCACTCATCCATCGTAGTATGTGCATCTTTGTTACTCTAACTTTGTTTATTTACTTTTTTCCATTGCCCAAGGTGTTTGTGTTATATACTATTGAGTCAAACCTGCAACCTTCTTTTTTATTTTATCGGTTTTTAGTTACACTACCAGCTGTGCTAAAGTTCTTGTAATGGTGGCTTGTGTTCAGTACATACACCTGTTTTTTAGCTTTTTAAATTTTGGTGCCCGTGACAAACTTTATTTGGTATGGTCTTTGTAGTTTGGAAAGAAAAGTCACCCAGAATGTGCCCATTTCTCACCAGATGGCCAGTATCTTGTTTCGTGCTCACTTGATGGTTTTATTGAGGTATGCTTAACTGGGAATATTCTTATTTCTTATCAATTTGCATTTGAGTATCATCACATGCTCACTGACTTTGGAGTTTTTCTAGGTTTGGGACTACATAAGTGGGAAACTCAAGAAGGATCTTCAGTATCAGGCTGATGTGAGTTCTTTGCATGCTGTCTTCTACGTATTATGGTTTTTTCTTTTGAAGAAAACAAGTAGTTTTTTTAACACTTACAAGAAAACCATGGTTTTTCTATGAAAAGGTTTTGCTAATCTACGCATTACCATGCTAAAAATTGTGGGTGTTGTGAACCATGATACTTGTTTGCTAATTTTTTGTGTCATTATATGTTGTAATTACATTTTTCTATTGACTGTTTGTAGGTGCTGGTTTTTTAAATAAGCTTTGCTTCCTAATGATAGTATACATTCTTGAACTATAATATGTCAACAGTCTCCATTGTATAATCTATTTTTGTCTCTCTGTGAAGAGTCTATTATATTTGTGTGATTGCGTGCACATGTGCGCTTTCTGATGAATTATTTGTTTATTTATTGATTTTTGATTTCTTTGCGAGCATGGCTGCATTCTGTACGATGATTTTAACTTATGAACTCATGAAGTTCTCGACATATCTGGTGTTTCTCAGGATGCTTTTATGATGCATGATGAAGCGGTCCTTTGTGTTGATTTTAGTAGAGATTCTGAGATGCTTGCATCTGGATCACAAGATGGCAAGATTAAGGTACTTACATTATCTGGTACAAAATTATTGAAGAGATTTCCTTTATTCATTTTGATGAGGCCTTGCTTCCTATTTTTGATCTTTGCCTTTTTATGACTTTCCTGAATTCTCTTACATGGTCAGATCTTTGTCATTTCTTTTGTTTTCTGCTTGGGAAGGTTTGGTTAGTATTTAAAATCTATAAGCTTTAAGGTTCTATTCCACACAGAGACCATTACCACTGGGGTAGAAGTCCAACTTCTCCTCACACGTATTATTAAGAATTTGAATATATTTGGTTCATTGACTTTATTTGACTGTGACGACGTGACTCAAGTGCTGATCACTTGTCAACTGGGCTACAGGTTCTCATCTGATCATTAAAAAAAAAACGACCTTAGTATCACTGACATGTTCTGATTGCTTCATACATACATACACCATCATGCCCAGAAACAGCTACAGATGTGAAAAGGCAAGCCATAATTTGGGAAATTGAAAATTTTTGCACAAAACCCAATATACATACATTCTCTAGTTTGAAGCATCCTGGTGTTTATGCTTTATAAATTGATTTACCTTTTTGACTGCCCACTTGTGTGATGGTTGCAGTTGTGCATGAGGAAAACATTCTATAGGGAGGTCTATTAGACAGTTGATGATCTCATATTGTACTAATATTTTAAGTAGCAAGATTGCTACAACAATATGATGAGGACATCTTGGTCATGGATGACAATTTGGAGGATGAAATTGCTAATTTGCCTCTCCAATTTTATGATAATTTTGATCGAGCTAAAGAGAGGGCCAAAATCATCCAATTGGGTCACAAAATTATTCAAATAAGTGCATATGGACCCTAGTATATTGACCTAGGGGCTCAATTTTGCCATTGTTTGGAGTCTTTGGTGGTAACGAAATAATAGGTTGTTCAAAGATACGAGTGAGACTAGTGCGGTGGTTGGAAGACGCGTTCTTGCTAAGTGTGCTTCTTAGGCTGCTTCTTTATAAGAATTCAGGAATATCTCTATGTCTGACATACTGCGCGCTTGGAAAGAATGTGTTGATCTTGCTTGAGGCTTCTCTGTTTCGGTATTTTTCAGTTCTTAGTGTTGTTTTATCTGCTTTCTCTGTTTGTATTTGAACATATGGTGCCTCTTTATCTATTAATATATGAACCATTTCAAATATATATATATATATATATATATATATGTATATATATATATGTATATATATGTATATATATATATCCTAAGGGGAGAGAAAAGTTATGGGATTGCTTGAAAGGAGGGTAGGTGGAAATCCCTAGAATCTTGGGATAAAAAATCTGCAAGGAGGTGGCACCTTGCATAGCCGACCAGTGTTATTTTAGGTTTTTTTTTTAATATCTTTTTAGCTTCATGTAGTGCAAGGCTAGGATTTAGAGATGTTTAAGGAGGTGCAACATGGCATTCATCCATTGATGGCATGATTGTAATTTTTTTCAATTTTTTTTCCATATATAGAGGTGCCAATTTTGAGTTCTCTCCTTTGCTTTGTGCAAGTAAGTTATCTTGTTCCTTTCTAATTCTTTAATTTCTTGTTAATTTTGCTTAGAATTAACTTTTAATTTTTGCAATTATTTTTTTTGCATTAAATTATTATTTTTTCTTTCAAATTAATTCTAGATTCATTAGAATTTGTAATTTCATTGTGAATTTAGCATGATGTTGGGATTCCAGTGAGACTGAGCCTTAATCTTTTGTTGTAGAGAGAAATTGAGTTTTGGTTTATTTTGCAATTGAAATTTAGTTTTGTCGATTTCAAGTGAATTCTCAGTTGGTGATTGGAATTGAAGGATATCCGAGGATTTTGGAAATTCTGGGAAATTTTCAAATTTGGATTTCTCATCTCAATTGAACCAGATTTGAAATTTTCCATCAAAATTCGTTGGAGACCTAAGATTATTGCAAAAATCGACTTTTAGCCTTCATCACGATGCCAGATTGCTGGACCCTTAGTGTTATAGGCTGTTTGAAATGAATTCCTCCTCTGTTTCTCATTATCTGCATGCACTAAGTTCTGCTCCCTGTCAACCCATATTTGTTTATTGATTATCCTATGTAACAACTGAGTTTGCGGATGTAAATCTCATATAATCACTAGATACTTGTTTAACAACCAAGTTCTTGATAAGTTTGATGCTTGATTATACACCATGATGGGTTGACTTTTTTTTTTTCCTTTCAGGTTTGGCGTTTGAGGACAGGACAATGCTTGCGTCGTCTTGAGCGTGCACATTCTCAGGGTGTTACTAGTATTGTATTCTCTCGAGATGGAAGCCAGCTACTAAGTACATCCTTTGACAGTACTGCAAGGTTTTCTTGGATATAGTGGCATTTCACTTTCATTGAAGCTACATTCAGCTATTAAGTTTGTGTTACATCATAATCTTTAATTGAAAGTAGGGCTGCAACACATCTGGGCCAGATCAGGTTTTGTCTTGCTCGGTCCTGGGCTGGTTTTGTAATTGAAAGACTCTCTCTCGCCTGGTCGCTCCTTCCTGATGGGCATTTCAAATTAAATTTGATGGGAGCTTTTTGGGGGCTCCTGGGCCTGCGGGTTTTGGACGTCTTAGCAGGGATTCTACCATCTTTACTAGAATTTCATGTGACACAGTTCTTGCTTTATTAGCTGGGGTCAAATAGGCTTCCAGATTAGACTTATTTTCTCTTCATATGGGGGACGATTCATCCAATGTTATTTTGTGGGCCTTGAGCCTTGCCCTCTTTCCATTGTGTTTAGCCAAACAGCTGGAGGAGCATTCAGGGACATATGTAGGGGCAAAGCCATCTAATTCATATATGTTTGGAGGGAGGTGAATGAGAAAGCTGATTTATTAGCCAAAGGAGTTACCTGTCCATTTTATATGATCAATCAAGCTATGTAGTTTTTCAGCTTCTTTTGAGACTTCGCCAGTCTCCATTCTGGTAGTACTATTTTTCGCTTTCTTTTAGGAATAAAATCATCAGTCCAGACAGAGAGAGAGAGAGGAGAGAGAGAGAGAGAGAGATATGCATTGGATCATTTGACCTACGTATTAATTGGCAAGTTAGATGAGAATCTATTTGGAAGTTCTACGATCAGCTTTAATAGCTGTTAGAGTTAATGTTCCTGATAGCTGGTGCATTTAATTTTTCTGTAAATTTGAGTTTTATTTCTGTGGGTTTTTTTATTATGAATTTGAGAGGATTTGGTGACTACAATTGCCAGGATCCATGGCCTCAAGTCAGGAAAGTTGTTGAAAGAATTTCGTGGCCACACATCCTATGTAAATGATGCAATCTTTACCAGTGATGGAAACCGTGTCATTACTGCTTCCAGTGATTGTACTGTAAAGGTTACATTTTAGACCATTCTTATTGGGACCATCCTAATATCTGAAGGTTCTGTTATTACTGCTTGATGCTGCATGATTTTTTATGTGAATTGGTGGCTCATTGCAGGTTTGGGATATGAAGACTACCGACTGTTTACAGACATTCAAACCACCTCCTCCTTTAAGGGTATACTTTAGGATCTCAGCATGAGTCTTCCTTGATATTACTTCCCATTTGTTATTTCTTTTCCTTAAGGTTGGATTGTATCTCTTGAATCTGATCCCTGGCATTTATCCACTTTGGTTGTTAGGGAGGTGATGCATCTGTGAATTCTGTTCATCTGTCCCCCAAAAATACGGATCACATCTTAGTATGTAACAAGACATCATCAATATACGTCATGACACTTCAGGGCCAGGTACTTGTGTTCTTAAGAGAGTGGGTTCATTCTATCTTTATTTTGTGCAAGATATAGCTGGTGTTACTTTATAAATATTATTTTATACGTCTTACAACAATGGACCAATGCATTAAACTTCTTTACCATCATGAAGTTGTATTTTTTTTAGAGTGATATTTTTACCGAATCTGTGATATTTGATCCCACAGCTTGTTGCTCTGTCACAAATGTCATTCTTGGATAATAACTGCTGGTGATATTCTTAGGATGCAATAGGAACATCTTGCTAAAATCAAACAATCAAAATTTCAAAACAATGAATAGCACATTGGTTGTTTCTGGTGTGGGGAATATTGCGGGGAACTTGAAAGTAAATATGGTTTAGTGGTGGAGAGTTTTTCTTTGTTTGTGGGGAACATATCGGAATGGGCGGCTGGTGATCTTTTGCTTGTCTTTGGAGCCGCTGGTGTAGTGTTCCATAGCTTTGTGCCGACTGACCGACGATCTGGAAATAGAAGAAATTTTGCATTTGTTATATTCAGCAGAAGTTGGCTGGAGTGCTATCACTGGTCCATTCAGTGGGCTCCTGACCCGGTTCTATTCCTTTTTGTTTTGAGATTGCTTGGCTTAAGGAAGAAGGTTTTAAGGAGTTAATTGAAAATTGGTGGAGGGTAGCAAACAACTGGATAGAAGGGATATTGTCTTTTACATAAGCTAAAATTCTTAAAGGGAAAGCTTAGATTGTGGGAGAAAGCTCAGAGGGACGGCAGGAAGCTGCCGTCCATGAGGAAGCTTCTTTGCTAGAAGAATTACAATATTTAAATAGTTTAGAGGAGGAGGATCTTCTGTCTCCAGAAACTCTTTCTAGAAGAAAGGAGATCAAAGAAATTCTTAAAAAGAAGGCTTTGTGGGAGGAGATTAAATGGAGGCAAAGGTCTAGAATAAGATGGCTCAAAGAAGGCTTTGATGTTGTTCACTTGTATTTTGCATTTTAGTTTATATTGCATGGACTCTTCAAGATGTGTGATGCAGCCAAGACACTTTTTTTTTTTTTTTTTGAGCGGTAACAAAAAGGAATTCATTAAAAATAAGAATATGATACAAGAGTAAAAAACAACACAAGGAAAGGTCTAAAAGAGATAGACCTCCCAACAAAAGAAAAATAGTGAAAAAATTACATAAATGAAAATCCCAACAATATAACACCTTGAAACCCTGATCAAGTCTCCCAAACAAGCTCAAAGAAAAAAGACCCTGGAGTCTGAGTTGTTGACTCCAAATTTAGCGAAGAAATCCACAACTCCATTTGTTGTACGACTCACTTGGGCAAAAGAAACATCCATTCCCTAAGACAGGTCCCCAGTCTCCTTGGCAATGGTAATCAACTTCCATGGGGGACGTTTCAATCCCTTGCCCCATTTAATTGCATTTGCTGAGTCCCCTTCTATGACTAGTGGACCATGTCCGAAGACTTTCTGGATGGACAATGCCCTCTTAATACTCAGTAGTTGTGCCTCATTTGATTCCCTAATCTCCTCCTATTCCGAAAAGACCAGTGACATTTTGCCTCTTCTATCTCTAAGCACTCATCCTTTCCATGTTGGTCCCGGCTTTCCTCTAGCAACCCCATCAACATTAAATTTCATAACGCCGTGTGGGGTGGAGCCTAGGTTACCCTTGTCATTAGATTTCTATTTGCTCCACTCATACAACCCTCCCAAGAAGACGAGAAATCCGTAGGTTTAAGTCCCTTAAAGTCCTTCCCCCAAAAAGCCATGTACAAAACCTCGATTTAGCCGATTGGAGGAGTTCGGAATCCTCACTTGACATTCCTTCAAAAATTCTTAAATTTCTCTCTTTCCACAAGGTCCAAGGGGTTGCGGCAAGAACGGTATTCCAGCTGCCTTCTTCCTAGAGCTAAGTCTCTGCAACACCCACGACTCCACAACCCCAACACAACTTACCCCAAACACCCAAGCAGCATCAAAAAGACTTGCAAAGTTTAACCAGAGGTTCCTAGCTACATGACAACTAACAAAGAGATGATTAATATCCTCCTCGGGGTGACCACACATGGGACAACTGAGATCCTCATCATCTCTCATCAAACCCCTTCTTTTAAGATTCATTCTGGTAAGGATCTTACCTTTCAATGCACACCACACAAAGGCTTGGACCCTTGGGGGGGGCAACCCAATCCATGCTATTCTAGGTGTTGTATCTACATTGTTTTGTTGCCCCAATAATAATTCAACCATTGACTTTACTGAAAATGAACTCGAAGAATCTCCCGTCTAGACAAGTTCATCCTCTTCTCTAAAGGAGATAGGGAACTCCTCCAACTGAGTTAAGAGGTCCATCCGACTCTTAGTCTCAAATGATCTAAGTTCCCGTCTGAAGTCTAGAATCAAAGAAATGTTATTCCGCTCAGACTGATAGCAATCCTGAACTAGGACATTCTTGTTTCTAGATATTCTGTATAATCTAGGAAACCTCTCCTTTAGAGTGTTGTCACCCAACCAAAGATCAGTCTAGAAAAAAGTTCTATCACCTCTCCCTACCAACCTCCTAATGTTGCCTGATGTAGGACAAAGGATAGGGTGACCCTAAATGCCTAATGTGGTTCCCTAAAGATTAAAAGAAGATGAAAATAATGCACCCTAAATCTAAATTGGCTGAAATTAAATTTCAATTAATAAATGCAACTAATGAATATAAAATTTACCACAAATAAATATTCAAATATTAAGAATTTAAGTGTTCAATGGAGAATAAAGGAAAAATAAGCAATTGATCAATTCTGACAATTATCGGGTCAAACAGTCAAGACCTGAGATGCAAGGTTGCTTATTTGGTTATTAAATCATGAACTTAGGCACATGTGTAGCTTAGGTCTCCATGGAAATAAAAGAGGGGATACAGATGGAACTAGAAAAAAAAAAAAGGGCTTCACATAAAGAGGGGATACAGATGGTCTAAACGAAAAGAAGGAAGGTGGGAGGCGGGAATGAAGGCAGAGGGAGGAGTATTTGGAGGTCACGGCAGTAGCAAAGAGAAGATTTGGAGGTGGCGGCACATAGGAGAAGGGCTAGAAGGGTTGTGGCAACAAGGAAAGGGGCTTTAGAGGGAAATGAAAACACAGGGAGGGGTATTAGGAAGTGGCGATGGCTTTAGGCTCAGCAAAGGGATGAATCTAGGATTGGCGAAAACAAAGGAGGGTAATAGAAAGGCTGGTGACAACAAGGAAGTGGTTTTGGGTGAGGGCCGAAAGTCTTGGATGAGTTTTGGAGATGGGCGAAGGTTGTGGAGGGGTTTTAGGTCACTAGCGATAGCCATAAATGGTCATAGGGGCTGGCGGAAGGTTGGAGAAGAAGATGGTGGGGAATGGAAACACAGGGTGGCCTTTTGGGGCAGCGGCAACAGTGAAAAGAGTTTCGGGTTTGTGAAATCAAAAGAAAACAAGAGGACGGGGAAGGAGAAGAGAAGAAGAAAGAGAGAGAAGATGAAGGAAGAAGCAGTACCTGGGAAGATGATGGCTTCACGCCCTTGGTCTCTCATCAACACATATGCGGCAGGGTATGCTAAAAATTCTCAAATCTTATGCTAAAAATAGACACGGCAACTACTAATCATGGAAACTGCAATATATGCGCCACACCATTGCCCCTAAACAGCTTACCACAAATTGTCCTTGACAATGTCTCCACCAGCCCCTAGCAATTGGTGAACCAAAATTTTCAACGTTGTCACTTAATGCCCATCCACTACTATCTTCCAAGCCATATTGAACACTCAACACCCGAATCCATAGGGCATCTCTCTCCTTCCCAAAGCGCCAACCCCACTTACACAAAGGACTTGATTTCGAACTTAAAGTGGAGCAAGTCCTAATCCTCCTTTCGCTTTAGATTAATTGCTTCTTCCCATGCTACCAGATGCACCTTCTTTTTGTATTCTTTATCACCCCACATAAAACCTAAGAGTTGTTCGATTTTCTTCAATATCCCTTTAGGCATTTCAAACACAGAGACCCATGTCAGACACTTGAATCCATTATTAGACTCGCACCTGTATCGGAAACTTGTGCTCATTCTTCATGGACTCTTCTCATACTTTTTAGCAATGTTTATGAAGATGGTAAAATATTACAACACCTTTTTCCTCTTAAAACATTATGTTTGTCACTTAATTGTTTAGAGTAACATATTATATTGTTTTCTATCAATATCATTGTCACTCCTTAATTACATATCAAATAAATTTAGAAATAGATTATCAATATGGTGCTGACACTCACATTTGTACCCATGGAACTCCAATCTTAGTAAATGATTCCCTATTAACAATGTTTTGATTTGCATGTTTTGCTTGAAATTATCCTGTTTTAGGTGTGGAATGAGTTCATGATATCTTCTGTTGTAGGTTGTAAAGAGCTTCTCTTCTGGCAAGCGAGAAGGTGGAGATTTTGTTGCAGCTTGTGTTTCCCCAAAAGGAGAATGGATCTATTGCGTTGGTGAAGATAGGTTGCTAACTATAGTGCTTTGCCCTTATCCTGATAAAAATTGACCTGATTTCCCTGTTTTATTTCATTTCATATTACTGTGATGTTACTTCTCATTACTTTTAAGTTGATTATTGTAACAAGTCTCTGAATATTTTGAAAATTATCCAAACACTTACAGGTGAACTTTGCTGTTGGTTGTTGTGTGTTTATGGTAGCAGTGGTGTACTGTTAAAAAGCATCTGGTGATCGGAACAGATAAACTGCATCCTTTTTTGACAATGTTTTTTTTGGGTTCAGATGGTGACGGTAAGATAAATAGGAATTATTGCATTGCTGTCTATTGTTATCATCACCATCTATCAGCAACATAGCCACTGATCAGTTAATCCATCTATTTGGGTTTGGCTTTTGAGTTTACCCTATCGAAAACCATATTGTCTCTCGCCCCACACCCACCCAACCTTTCCCACAAAGAAGAAGAAGAACCCACCCCATATCCTCCACCACTCCACAATGTATCATGTCCTTTGTCCTCTCAATCCAATATTTTAAAGACATTCTACTTCTTGTACCTTCTACTTGTAGACCTTCAGTTCTTTGAAAATGAGCTGTTTCTGGTTCTCACCACGTGTGATCTTAAGCAGAATTTCCTCATCTACTTATCTGTGGGTGCTGCTTTTAAGGATTCTCTAATGTGGTCAATTCTAATTTTATCCTTTAATATTACTCAAAAATCCATCTTTGCAGTCACATTTCTGTTACCATAAGCTCGTCTGTGTCATTGTCCATCACTCAGCTCCAGTTAGCATTGCGGTCAAATAGCTATTTAATAAAATTTCCCCTTTAATCTACATTGTACTCTTTTCTCACATAGTACCTTGCTAGCATATCCTGCTCCCATCTTAATCACTATATCAAATATATGATACTCGTTTTGATTCTTGGTTACACTCAAGTATCTAAATTTATCACAATATGGTACCAAATCATCTCCAATTTTTATGTGTTCATCATCTTTGTTCTCCATTGCCCTAAAGTTTCACATTTATTTTGTCTGTTGTTGTCAGGCTTTATTGCAGTTAACAGCTCTGGTTGTCCATATTGTTATGAACTTTGTGCTGAAGATTATTGTTGAAATTTTGCACTTGGTCTATGAATTGTTAATTCCATGCTTCTGCTTTGCAACATCTCTCTTAAAAATTTTAGTAGTTATGTAGGACCATTGAACCATTCAGGATAATGCTTTGAGCGTGCCCGTTTGTGTGGAGGAGTGGGGAGCTCTCTCACTCTCACGCACACATATGTTGTGATTTGCATGCCATTTTCTTCTATGAGAAAAGTGGGGGCACTGCACAGCCTCTACAGTTTTTAATAGGCAAATAATGATTCTTCTCAGAACCCTAGTAAAAGCATCATTCTCTGGATTTAAAAGTTTTTTTCCCTCTTAGTGGTTGCAAAATAGCTTCTTGATACACTTCCAACCAACCCTCCTTTGTCTCAAGTCTCACTGTCATTAAATTTTCCATTGGAAGTCCTGTTAGGGATCAATTTTGAAGAGTTTAGAGGCACTGCATCATTTTCTTTTTAAACTGATTGCCTCCTCAAACTGTTCTGCCTACACTTAGCAAGCCATTGGCATCCTCACAGTAATCATCATTATCAGAATACTCTAGGTTGACTTTGTGAGTTCACATTCCCACTCATCCTTATTTAGGAATAAATTACTTGCACTCTGCAGTTTATTTTTGCTATGAGAATCAGCTTGTTTGACTGTATCGAAGCTTGGGACTCTTGCTGCCATACTAGTGATATTCCTTCTATTCTTGAAAAGTTCCCATCATTTCATTTTTATGTGCTGGCAATTTTCAGTTCTTTAACATAGTCTCAGTTCATGATTTCACTAACTTCAGCCAAGGCGTTTCTGTTCATGATTTCACTGACTTCGGCCAAGGCATTTGTTGTTACTCTTGTTGCTGCACTTGGCCTGCTGCTTGTTTTTCTTTCCAAGTTTTGTATCTTTTACCTTTTTCTTATTATTGTGAAGTTCTATAAGTAATTCTTTTTTTAGTATTAAAAAGAAAGCTTTGCTTTTACTATTAGCATTATATATCATTTTTCTAAACAAATTTTATCTACTTCATTGCATATTCATTAGAAGGTCCTTTTTTATTAGAAAAAAAAAAAAGACTGTATGCTTGATCTTCCCCCTCGTTTTTTTGGGTATTAGTCTAATCTTTAATACTAATGCAGGAATATGTATTGCTTCAGCCATCAATCTGGTAAACTGGAGCATCTAATGAAGGCAAGTTTCCCTTTCTATTTTTTGGTTGGTAACATGTCAAATTACCATTTAAAAATGGATCATAATCATTGGATCACAGTTCACCTTAATTGCTTGCATTTTGTTCTACTGAATTCTCCATTGTCCTGATATATCATTCTTTGTCGTACTTCATGTTAAATTAAATATTTTGAACTGTATTTTGTGGACCATACCTGTGCTTTTCGTGATCTCATTGGCCTTTTGAACTTTACCATTCTGTCACTCTGGTCCCACAAGTGCTAGACCATATATCACGACTATTATAGGCCGTAGATCATGACTATTATATCCATGGAACATGTCTTAAGGTTGCTGATCCTTCTTTACCATTGAGGATCTGGTTTGGATATTTAGTTTGACTTGTGTGCTTTGGTTTCTTAGTTCTAGTTTATTGAGGGCTTCAAAGGAGTGTAGAGTCATGCAAATTCTACATTCGGTCCTTCAAAGTATCGGTTTCTGATGTGTACACACACAGTGCTTGTCTTTTTGCATATGAAGTGTCGAGAACTGAAGGGATGCTATTACATGTTCAACAGATGTGCCACAACCACCAGTACTTTCGACTACAGTTAATGTCAAGCTGTCTCTTGGTTGTGTTTAAATTGGGTTAGTAGAAAATGAGGGGATTATCTTTTGGGGCGCTTTCATTTGGCAGGGTGGAGTGATGGTGGATAAGTAACCATTGCTCTCTAAGAGGGAGAAAGTGGTGATATGACCAACGTACCGTCTCCCTCTCTCCAAATTTACTTATTTTGGAAAGGCCTCATTCTAAATTTACTAATTGGATGGCAGTCTTAGCGGAGGTAGCAATTTCTAACCTACCCTGAAAAGAGGGATCTGGTCCAGCATCTCAACCCATTTAAGAAATGGGTTAACCCAACCTGAACCAACTTAATAAATGTGTTGGGTTTGGATCGGAATTTGACCAATTCCAACCAACCAACTTGACCCGACAACTTAGGAATGGTCATGGCAATGCGAGTTGAAATAACATGATTTGGGTTGAGTATCTCAGCCCTTTTAATTACTGTGCCTAGCTTCTTGGCTGTTTAATAAATGGTTGATCCAAGGTTTTGTTGACGGTTTAAAATAAATGGGTCAGTCACCTGAACCCAACCCAACATGACCTGTTGCCATTGTTAGTGGTAGATAGTGGGAGACAGACAGTAGAAATTCTAGGATAGAAGCCTTCAAACTCAATCCACTTGAAAGTGTCAGATTTAGATTGAGATTCAAATATTTCCAAGACTTAAGAAATATTGACATTCTCCTCTATGAAACGAAAATTAGAGTAATTAATTTGTCAAGTTCCCGTACCAAAAGATAACCAAAATCTTATACAAAACTCATACAATATGTTATTAGAAGATATTATAAGAAAGAAACTATAAAATTAGTCTTAAAAGTTGTATTTTAAAATATTTATGAAATATAATTTGCATTGTTGTCATCTGGGTTGGTGGGTTTTTTCTATGGCTAGATCCAAATCTACATCCAAAAGCAAGTGGATTTTTGTTACTGATTTGCTGATGCGATCCATTTATTTCACTGGTACTTTGTTATATTATAAATTAAAATACTAGCTATGGCGCATTTGGCAAGGTGTCGGCATTTTCTTTTTCTGCTCTTAGCTGTTGATTAATGCGATAAAGTACACACTGTTTCTTGCGACTCCCATGCAGATTGTTATTGGTGTTGGATATACCTGACTAGTTACCATTTTGATAGCTAAATTCTTTGATCCATATCTTAACAACCAGTTTTATTTTTCACAGGTTCATGAGAAGGATGTGATTGGTGTCACTCACCACCCTCATAGAAATTTGGTAGTGACATATGGAACTGATTGCTCTATGAAGATATGGAAGCCATGAATTTCATGGCTATTCCATGTTTGTGTACAAATTTTGAACTTCTATTTTTTTTTTCTAGAATCTTCAATTTGGTTGTATTTGTATTTTGTATTTCATATTAAAGGTAGGCAAATGCCATTGAAGTCAACTTTCTAATGTATTATCGTGTCGCAGCTTATTGATAACCATATGATACTCAAGGTGTCTTCAGCCAATTTTCACTCCAATTGCCTTTTCCATAGAAAATGAGATTAAGGAAATTGCTTTTCCTGCTATCTTTAAGGAAGAAAAAAAAGGAACTTTTCCTGTGAATGGTTCATGAAAAATGAAGAGCTTATAACAATCAAAATCCCAAAGTCTAAATCACAAAGCTAAATCAATGAGATGATGTTCAAATTTTACACATTCAGTGTATTTCTTATTTTTTACTTTAAATATTTAAAGAGTAGCCTCTCTAGAGAGAGAGAATTAAAAAGGTCTCCCAAGAGTTTTTCATAGAAAATACATAATTTTTTCCTTTAATCTTTTACACACACACACACACACACCCCCTCCCCCCCCCCCCACCCCCAAAGAAAAGGTATGATGGAGCTTTTCCTAAAATTTTCGGGATAGAACTTCCTTATTTAAGAGGGGGAATTTTACTTATATATATATATATATATATATAAAGTGAATCTGTACCTATGCATCGTGGATATGGGCTCACAATGTTAAACCAATCGGCTCATGTTAAATGGGTCAATCGGGTTTACACTTGTTCATTGAATCCATCAAAGCCTGCTCAAATAAGTGTTTAGAGAATTAATTTGATCAATGTTCAAGAGGAAATATGTTCTTGATGAACATGTTTTCAGTTGAGTTGGTTCTCACCAAAGATGTTCTTTAAACCGTTGTCCACATGTTTTGGTGATGGACAAACTAACATTAAAAATTCAAGATGGATAAAGAAGATATTTGGTAAACAATAATTCTATTTTACTAAGACAACACTACAATTCTCTTATTCTTTATGCGTCATTATCTTTATCTACCCTATACTACTCTGGTTGAGAATTTTATATAAAGCAACAATAGCAGGATATCGATTGTTTAGAAAAGAAAAAGAAAAAAACTCGAAATGATGCAAGAAACACTTGCTACAGATTACTGGTTATTAATATGCAACAGCAACTGTTGTACAGAGCAAATTATCTCTGTAGCATGACAGATGATCGTTGAAAAAACAGGAAACAAATCACAAAATCAAAGCAATCGTACACATACGAGAAGAAAGAACCCCCAGATATACATGGTTTGGCAAAACCTGCCTACATCCATGCGATAATTCTACTGAAAAGAAAATCAATAGAGAAAAGTTATAAGGATTACAACCCTTTCCCTCTCTTCTCTCAATCCCTGAGAAAAAACAGCTCCCCTTGAAAAAACCCTAAAAGAGAAAAAAGAATATATATAGCTGGACTTGAGTTACACAGATTGACCGCACTGGGCCTGGGCTTTACAGACAGCCCAGGCCCAATAATGGTCTTTTGAGCCAAAAAACCGACAATTATGATATTTCTCTTGCTCTGATATCAGCTGTTTATCATCTCTTCATTCACTTCCCAGTTTTGAATTCCTGGCATTGCCTTTCCCACAATAAGTTCATCCAAGACATTGCTATTTTCACATGGCACAAGCCTTTCCTCTTCATCTTCTTCTTCTGCAAAATTATACCTTTCACCTATAGCTTTTAGAAGCTGGTAGACTTCTAACATTGTGGGTCTCTTCTCAGGAACAGACACAACACAAGCAGAAGCAACTCTTAAGAACTTGAGGATATCCCCATCACACCACCTTCCATTCAAAGACTCATCTTTAGCATACATATTGAAAAGGTAAGTAATCCATTCCACCATGTTGTCCTCAAAGTTTAGAACTGCACGAGTAATTTCAGGAGGTGTTTTGCCAGTGATGAGCTCAAGTAGAACCATTCCAAAGCTGTACACATCACCCTTAAGTGTGGCCATCAATGTGTGTGGGTATTCTGGGGGAACATAAGCCGAATCGTCGTAATAGCAATCAAAAGAGAGAGTCAGATGGGAACGATCCTGGTTCATAAGCCTCGCAAATCCAAAATCGGACAACTTAGGCTCATAATCTTCATCCAACAGGACGCATTTGGAGCTTATGTTGCGATGAATTATACAAGGATTACAATGATGGTGAAGCCATGCAATGCCTCTAGCCACTCCAATACTGATTCTCAGTCTCAGAGCCCAATTCAAGAATTGGGCCGCAGAATTTTCTTGGTGTAGCAGCTTAGAGAGAGTTCCTTTGGGCATGTATTTGAATATCAAAAGCCTCTCTTTACGGGCAACGCAGAAGCCCAGAAGGGGAACCAAGTTGCAGTGTCTTATGCTTGCTAAAGCAGTCATCTCAGAAACAAAGTGATCATCAGAATGGTAAGATTCCTGAAGTCTCTTGACTGCGAGAAGTGAACCATCTGCAAGCAATGCTTTGTACATGGTACCCGTACTCCCCGAACCGATGATATTGTTTCTACTGAAATTGTTTGTTGCCTTCATGAGATTGAAGAGCCTCATTTTTGGGACCGACTTCTCAAACAACGAGACCTGCAACATCGAAAAAAGTAGTCAGCATGAGTTATCTGCTCTGTTGCAGATTATAACCAAGCCCTTGCTTAGTATATTTTTTGGCCAAATATCATGAGAAATTATATCATCCAGCAATTTACAATAAAGGGATGAAAGAAGCTTGCCTTGATCCTTTTGGTTCCCTTAATACTCTTGGCCCATTTGTGTTCTTCAACACTATCATCGTCGTCGTGTACAGATACCCTACAGAAACCAAATAACATGGCGACTGCCATGACAATGGTTGCAAATATTATCCCACCAATTGCTGCACCGACAATGACCCCAGTGTGAGACTTTTTTGGAGGTCCTGTGCACCTATCCAAAGGTTCCCCGCAGAGACCATTATTACCCAAAAAATTTGAAGCAGCAAATTTTAGTTTAAAATAAGGAATCTGCCCTGACAAAGAGTTATCTTCAACACTGAATTTATTTAGTCGAGCAAGCTGGGTGAGTTCCCCAGGGATCTGACCAGTAAACCGGTTGTGTTGAAGACTGAGGCCATTCAGAAAGGTGAGATTCCCAAGTTTTCGTGGAATTTCACCTGAAAAGTTGTTTGAAGAGAGGTCAAGTATGGTAACATATGGCATGATTTTATCAATGCCACTTGGGAGGGATCCAGATAGTTCATTGCTGGATAGATCTAATATTGTCATGCTTGTGCAGTTCTTGAGAGCCATTGGGAATTGGCCTTGGAGGCCCATGTTGCTGAGCCGTATATTTAGGACCTTGCTTTCATCAGGGTGCCAGCATTCAATGCCATTGAATTTACAAATGGAACCTTCAGTTGAGTTTTCCAAGTTCCACGAGTCTAGGTACCCATTTGGATCTTTAAGTTCCATCCTCAGGGCTCTTAAGCAATTCATGTCAGTCTCGACTCCATAACATGTATTACTGCAACCGAGTAGAAGCCAGAACAGGGTATGAAGGAGAAAAGGAAGACCACTGTTTCCCATGAACATGGCCATGAAGCATACCACTGAAGCCCCCTCCCTTCTCAACATTCAACACTAGTATGAACCAACTCAGCTCTACACTCATCAGCCATTAAAACCCATCAAAGAAAAAGAAAAACAACATTACAATCAGTGACCAAAAGAAATGCAAATCCCTCCAACTTAACTCTTTGCCTGCAATTAATAATTTCATGGAATATGAGATCAAGGAAAACACAAACAACAAAACCCAAAACCTGAAAAAAAAAACATTAATAGATTTCAGATCAGAAAAATATTCCAATTCAGCTACACCAATGTCACACATCTAAAGCAACTCAATTTTGAATCGTAGATTTTGCAGGTTATCAAGTTTGTCCTGCTTACCTTCCCAAAAATGATTCAGGAATTTCCCAGTTACCAGCAATTTCATGACAAAAATTTAGTAAAATATAAAAGCATCATATTCTACTGCTGCGAGTTATCAAGGCGTGAGGGCTTAGGTGTTACAGTGGTCTACACTGAATCAAGGATTGAGGGGTTATGAACTTTTAAATGCACTCTAGCGTCTGTCATTCGCATATTTTCCACACATGTGGGGCCATGGAATTCAGAAAGGTGTGTTCCATACCAAAACTTATGGCGCCCACTTTTCTGCTGCTGTACACACGATTTAAAAAAAAAATGGGTGAAAATAACATTTTACCCTCCTTGCTTTTATCAATGAAGTAGTTTGGATGATAAGATCGTCTCAAGGAGCATTTCAGTACAAAATGTATTCCTTCGTACGATCGAAACTATAACTTTTTTTTCATTCGAAGGATCATTAGGATTTTTCAAACAATATGTAGAGTGAGATTTTCAAATGAAGTCATTTCTTTACTGATTTTTACAAATAAGGTATCAAAATTCATTTACTCTTAATTTTATGAATTTCGGAATTGATTTTAAATGAAAATGATATAATTTTGGCCTTCAAAAGTTGTACCCAAAGAATTAAGAAAAAATGGCATTCCCTCTTAATTCTTTGTGTATGATTTTTTAAGTCCAAAACTATACTATTTTTACTTAAAATCAGTCCCGGAGTTCATAAAATTTAGAATAGATGAATTTTGATACCTTATTTGTAGAAATAGGTCGAGAAACTACCTCTTTGCCGGTACTTATTAAGCGGTACACCGGTAGAGGTAAAATAGGCATTTCACTACATCCCGTGTCTAAAATATTTTGCCCATGTTAAGATGGGCGCCCTATAAAAACTTTACATTGCTCATCAATTTATAATTAAATATTTAGACACAAGTTTTTTATTCAATTCTACCCACATAAAGACCCATAATTGAATTGATGAAATGATGGGAATTTAATAGACTTCATAGGTCTTCTGATCAAGTTTTATCTATTTACAAAATTTAAAATATTTTTTAAATTTAATATTTTAAAATGGGCATGTCATTATAAGCTCCATGAGATCATTAAAAATAAAAGATCTCTTGATTAACAAAAAATTTGATACATTTTAAATTCCTATCTACCTAGTCTAATGTAATGAATTAGATTGTTGAAGCCAAAACTTTAAATATAAAATGGTCAGAAATTTTATATGTTGTTTAATTTTGAATTTTGATTAACCTTAAAGTAATTATTTAAATTTTAAAAATATAAAAAAATAAAGAATTTCATTTAGATAAAAATAATTGAACTTATTTCAAAAAATCTAAAAAATAAAATAAAATTGAAGGGGCTCCTTTACTTGTGAAAGGAATGGATAGACCAATGAGGTCAAGGCTGAGGGTGCTGAGAACTTTCCTCCTCTTTCCGTTCTTTATTCTAACGAGTTGACTGAGTCAACAACTGCGTCTTTTCTTTAACTTTCCATTGCAGCTGACCGTAAAAGTGTTAAAACACGTGATTATTTTGTGCATGTAGAAGACTAAACAACTTCATTGTAGAGAGCAAAGATGCTACGGATATTATTCATATTAAATATTAAGAAGAAAGTGTGACCTTAAAAAAATATAAAAGAAATAGATAAAAAAAGAAAAGAACATGATTAGACTTTGGAGTGCTGATGGTATAATTTATGATAAGATTAATTTGAAAAAAAAAAACCTCATATAGTCAATGTTGATGATGATGAGAAGTCAATGAATTAAAAAATATAAAATTAATAAATGAGAGTACTAAATGAATATAAAACTTTAATAAAAAAATTTAGGATGCTCCTTTTACATTATACCTTAATATTAAATATCAAAAAAACAAGCCTAAAATATTACTACATCATCAACGATCGTACACCATTTCCATGCATATTTACGTTATGATATTCAATTGGTGTAATTTATCAAAGAAAAGAAGTCTTCATAACAAAGCATACTCACAATTACTGTTCTCAGAATATTAACGGTGATTGATAATATCGGGATATTTTGAAATTCTCAAAATTTTATCGAGAAATTAACAACAAAATCTTGCGAAAAATATAATATTTAAAAATAATAAAAATATAATAAATAGAAATATTAAAAAGGAATATATTGTATTTTACATAGAATTTATCGGGATATTATGACGATATTGCTATTTAACACGATTTTATTGAGAATTTATCACTGTATTGATAAATCTCAAAATATTAAGAGTGATTGATATTTTATCGATAAAAACTTGATAAATTTAAAAATAGGAGCACTTATACACAGCTGGAAATCCTGCCTCTACACACCCGAATCTAAAATTTCGTGGCAAATTACCATTTTACCCCTGTATTTCCAATCATTCGAATGAATGCCCAGTTCATTTTAGCATTCATTCGTGCCCAGTTCATTTTAGCATTCATTCGAATGAATAGGCTGAACAGTAACACGCAATACTGTTCAGCCCCATTCATTCGAGGAAAATAGTTTTAACTATACATTCGAATGAATGAAACCCATTCATTCAAATGATTCCTGTCCATTCATTCGAATGATTCCTACAGCAGCGAGCAGCAATAATATTATTTAAATAATAAAATTTATTTTTAAAACTTTAAACTTATTTTTTGAACAGTGTGTATTTTCAAAATTTCTGAAATTAAATATCTGGACTAATTACGATAATCTAATAAAAATACTTTAAGACTTCAAGGTCTTTTGACTCTCCTAGATATTTAAAACATAGTATTTTACAAATAAAGGTATCCTTAGGCTGTGTCGAAAACATATTTGGAAGTGTCAAAAGACCTTAAAGTTTTAAAGTATTTTTATCAGGTTATGTAACTAATCCTAATATTCAATTTGAGAAATTTTAAAAATACACAGTGCTTAAAAATAACGGTCTATGTTTTAAAATATAGACAGTTAGTTTTAAGCACTGTGTATTTTCAAAAGTTCTCAAATTAAATATCCAGGACTAATTACGATAATCTGATAAAAATACTTTAAGACTTTAAGGTCTTTAGACACTCCTAAATATTTAAAACACATTATTTTACAAATAAAGATATCCCTAAACTGTGTCGAAAACACATTTAGGAGTATCAAAAACCTTTAAGCCATAGACTGTTATATTTTAAAATGGTAATTTAGTACAAAATTTCAAGTTAGAGATTAGAGTGTGTAAAGGCAGGATTTTCAGGTGTCTGGACTCCTTTTAAAAATATCAAATATATTTATTACATTTTAACAAAGTACCGACTGTCGAGGATGGTGAGAGAAGGGAGAGCGTCGACTTGACTCGGGAGTCGTACGGGAGTCTTCCTTTCACTGGCAAGAGAAGATGGTCCCGAAAAGGATTTATTGTTCTAAAGAAATTGCTTAGTCTTTGCTTAACTTTGATGGACAAATTTGGCGACAGTAACAGCTGAAAAACTACAGTGCAACTTGGGTGTCTATGCAATCTGATTGATCCAATCGAAAAATATTGATGAGCCCTATAACTCTATTAGTGTTGGTGAAGGAATAAAAACTTGACCCGTTTTATTTGAGTTGGTTCCATTTATTTAAATTAGATAGAAATATACTTTTTATTTTTAGACAATGATCTTCTCATGGGTATTTTGTGTAATCATGATATGAGTTTTACTCTATTGTTTATTTTGACCTTCAAATCGACTCGCTGAACCCTTTGCTGCAAGTGATTCGAAGGGTTCGATGAGCTGATTCGAAGGGGCAAAATGGACAATACATTAAAACTCGTGTCGAGTTACACAAAATGTCCGTAAGAGGAATCACTGCTGCTTTATTTTTATATCATTATTTGATTTTTTTTTTTAAATTAACTCTCTAGAATGATTATGTTTGTAGATAAAGACTTGGTTTTATAGATACATTTTCATGTGAATCACATCAATACAATATATATACACACCAAGGTCTTCGGGTCTCTTAAAACATTTAATTAATCTTCAGGGCATGAGCAAACTTTCATATCTATACACCGGTTAACACATCAATACAATATATATATATAGACTAAGTTATCTACTTCATTATATTGGTTGACCATTTGAGATTTTAAAAATGGATTGAATTATTGGTGAGTTGAAGGAAGCCAAACTATGGTGGGTTAACTAATAGTAAACTCAAATTAAATATACGCGGACTAAAATTTAGCTCTTTAACCCGACCCATCTATCCGACTGCACTCGTATATCTAAAGAAACAAGATGTGGCCTGGTCAACATGAACAATGGGTTGAGTTGGGATGGTAGCGGTGGATTGTAAAAGACCTTTAATTGTTGCATTTAGAGGAGGGATAAATGAGAAAAAAGAGGGGTTTCTCCTCTTTTCCCATATTTGATATTCACCTTACAAGCGAAAATCAAGTCTTCCTTTTCTCCTGTTTGCCTCTTCTCTTCATCATTTTGGATTCCCCTCACCCAAGAAGAGAAACTCAATTTCCCCTAAAACCCTTCAATGATTGTAAGTGAATGTTTTTGTCGTATGTAGTTTTGATTATGTATTTTAAAAATTAAAAAATATTAAGGTTATGATATTACAAATCATAAAATTGTCATTTTATGTGTGTTTGGCAACAAGTGAAATATTTATTTGGAAAATTGACAAAAAAATCCATGATCAGAAGGCTGAAGAGTGAGAGGTTAAAGACTCAAGACTGAAAATCACACCATGGGTGCCAAATTTAATTCAATATTGTTGAATTCATTTTCTAAGAGAGGATTGGAAATCATTCTCTATTGTGTATGTGCCATTCATTTGCAAACTTGTTAGAACTAATTGTTGGGCTCAAATAAGGTGCACCCACAAACATTAAAAAATTTCGATAAGAATCATAGGCATGTCGACTTAAATGTAAGTCTTTAGTCACACTAACATGTTCTAAGGAAAAGGAAAATTATTCTAAAACTTAAAAGAAGATGATTTAAAAACTCTAAAATATTAAGACGAGTTAGTCCAAATTGACTCAATAAAAGCAAGTCAATGAAGAAACTATCTACATTACTCAACTTGATTGAACTTCTAGTCTAAATTTCCAAGTTAACATGCTCCAGTCAAGTCTGTAGATTTTGGAGTGAAATGTCAATTTTTCTGTAAGATAGGACTTCGACCCCTCCCCTTAAAAAAATATAATTCAAACATAAATCTCTTTAACCGCATTCAGTGGAAAACAATGTCCAGTTTTCATTAAAGGAAAATGTTAGGAGCACAGTTGTTTTCACTAATAAGGAATGTTAATATTGTTCTTTTGTGTACTTATCATTATTTAAATAGTAAAATGGTAAATTATTGTCCTTGTGCCCAAAAAATAGGTGCTCTTAAAAGGCAATATTCAATACCTACCACATTTTCTCAATTTGGTGAAGGATTAGACAGTATAGTTGTTGTTGATGGTTGTTCAAATAAAATATTGCCACCACACAAATTTCAAGACGTGGTTGAGACCATTGTGACAAATACCGTTCTCGGGATATTAACGGTAATTTGTAATGACGGGATATTTTTAAATTCTCGGATTTTTACTAAGAATTTAACGGGAAAATCTCGCAGAAATTATAATAATTAAAAAATAAAATAAATAAAAAAATTAATGAAATAAAAATGGTATAGGAAATTTATCTGGAATTTACCGGGATATTATGGTGTTATTAACATTTATCGCGTTTTTAATGCGATTTTATCGGGAATTTACTGGAAATTTATTGCTGTGGCGATAAAAATGTGTTTTTAATGCGATAATGGTATTTTGCCGATAAAAACACGGTAAATTTGAAAATAACGCAGATATTTGTAACAAGGGTTGAGACGATCAGGTCCCTCCATGAAGTTACTCTCTCTTGTTGTTGGGGCCTTCATGACTCGATAAAAAGATTGGCATTTAAGAGCTTCAGAAAGATTTCAGGTCAAATATCTTAACAAAGACATAAAGTCATTCAGATAAAAGATTGCCACCACATATGAAACTAGCTCTCCCCCCAGCAATTTCCTTTCCATGGAAAAACTTCATTGACGAAGACATAAAGACCCGTTGAAGAAGACTTGTGAATGGCATTCCGTGCTTGACCCGACACTAAGAAATAAGAAGAAGAAACGACTGCACTAAATCCAGCCTAAGATTTTGCATTTTAATGGAGGTATCAACCTTTGTGCTCACGCTATAAACACAATAAATCTTAATCAAAATCAAATTGAGATAGTAATTTAGTCAAAAGTTCAAAAACACAGTTCAAAGGAACTAAGAATCTGGCTCATAACAAATAGGGCTTGATCTATATCATTATCAGGGTTACAAATCTCGGTTGATACTGTGTGTATCAGCCACATTGACGTGATATCGGCCGATACACATTTATACAACCGAGATTTGTTAAAAAAAAAAATAGGAGAGAGAGAAATAACAGTTGAGATCGGCTGAGATCCGAGATACCGAGATATTGGCTGAGACTCCGATATCTCATTATCAACAATTTTTTGACCTCTGATCATGATTGGGTCGAATCTGACCAGTTTATTTCTAAAAAACATAGCCATTCAGCTGGAGAGTTCAAAAACCCAATGAACCTCACCACCAAAACCTGATACCTAGTTCAAACCCACCCATTTACATCCCAACTGCTTGTAATTTAGATTGGCTCTAACTTTAGCTTATATCTCATTTTAATTTGTTTGAATCGTTAAAAAAGAAGGGAGCACTTACACACCTGGAAATCTGAAATTTCGTGACAAATTACCATTTTACCCCCACATTTTCAATCATTCGAATGAATGCCCAATTCATTTTAGCATTCATTCAAATGAATGGACTAAACAGTAACACAGAATACTGTTCAGCCTCATTCATTCGAATGAATGGATTTCATTCATTCGAATGAAAATAGTTTCAACTATACATTCAAATAAATGAAGCTCATTCATTCAAATGATTCCTGCCCATTCATTCGAATGATTCCTACAGCAGCAAGCAGCAGTAACATTATTTAAATAATAAAATTTATTTTTAAAACTTTAAACTTATTTTTTGAGCAGTGTGTATTTTCAAAATTTTTGAAATTAAATATCCGGACTAATTACGATAATCTAACAAATACTTTAAAACTTCAAGGTCTTTTGACACTCCTAAATATTTAAAACACAGTATTTTACAAATAAGGGTATCCCTAGGCTATGTTGAAAACACATTTGGAAGTGTCAAAAGACCTTGAAGTTTTAAAGTATTTTTATCAGGTTATCGTAATTAATCCGGATACTCAATTTGAGAAATTTTAAAAATACACAGTGCTTAAAAAATAACGGTCTATGTTTTAAAATATAGACAGTTATTTTTAAGCACTGTGTATTTTCAAAATTTCTCAAATTAAATATCCAGACTAATTACGATAATCTGATAAAATTACTTTAAGACTTTAAGGTCTTTTGAGACTCCTAAATATTTAAAACACATTATTTTACAAATAAGGGTATCCCTAGGCTGTGTCGAAAACACATTTAAGAGTGTCAAAAGACCTTGAAGCCTTAAATTATTTTTATCAGATTATCGTAATTAGTCCGGATATTTAATTTGAGAAATTTTGAAAATAAACAATGCTTAAAAATAACTGTCTATATTTTAAAACATAGACCGTTATTTTTTAACCACTGTGCTTAAAAAAGTAGATGAGAGAAATTCCTCGATTGAGATATCGGCCGATACTAGATTTAAATCCTTGATTGAAATATTTTGATTTTTTCCAAACAAAAAATTGATAATAGTTTAAAATTTAATTTTAAAATTTGAAAAATTAAATAAGTGAGATTTGATTGATTCAATGTGATAAAATTTTGAACCAATCGGTAGTACTATTTTCTTTTTTATTTAAGCAAAAAATCATTTACAATTATTTGATTCAAATGAATTTTAAGTCAAAATTGAATTTCAAAATTTTTTAAACTATGCTTTAGAAAGATCTATGGTACAAGGTGACGAAGTTTGTGACTGATATTATGGGTTCATTGGTCCCACGAAACTTGCATAGAAATAAAGATGTCTATCACTTTTTTTCCCAAAATAAATTAACAAAACATTGTTAGCCACACAAAGATAAATGAGATGGATTACAAGAAATATAGATAAGATGTACATTATGATTATGTTTAGATGAGTAAAAGTGAGGAGACTTCTTTTGATTCCATTGTTTGACTTCATTTTTTTCAAGAAAAAGTTTAAATAAAAGTCTGAGCTCAGCTTGTCGAACAATTTTTTTATCTAGGCTTGTTTATTTAAGTTGAACTCAGATAATGAAATAAGATTAGAAGATGCTACTACCACTCCAATGAATGTACTCGACTTTTACCCGTAGATATGACAACTTGTATGTTTGCTACATAAAAACTCAAGTAAGAGAATTTATCAAGTAAAGGAGACGTGATTATAAAGTCAAGTCATGCATCTTTAGTTCTTTACCATTCACTTAAAAAATCTATATTTCAAAGAAAATTAATTTCCACTGATAAATGATGCAGATGTAAGACGTGATCTTATTATGATCATGTCTTCTATACCTTATTATTTCTCAAAAGTGCATATAACTAACACATGTGCACGGCATCTTCTTCAAAGACTTCAAAATATGACCTTGTTTAGAATTTCAAATCAATGTCCACCAATGTACTTCAGAAGAAAACATGATTTTCCCTCAACATTTCAACGGTTGTGATTGAAAGTTCACACCGATTCATTGTAAAATGGCTATAACATAATTTACCCTCAACATTCTAAGGGTTTTGATTGAAAGTTCACACCAATTCATTCTAAAATGGTTCACATGAGATAATTTCTCCAACATTTATGTGGCGTAACCAACTAGGTATCACTGTGATAGTTCAAATTGAATGGATGGAATCATGATGAGAAGGTTCCAACATAATGAAACATGGGCTGGACCACAAACATTCCTTGTTGGAAGCTACATGTGGATATTGACTCGGGTGATGGTAGTTTAAAAACCAAACTCAACTCGAATGACTCGAGCCATGTAACTTATCCACACTCATCTAAGTTACTTGATAACCTGTCAAGTCACTCACCTCAGCCAAGTCTACTTGAGTCTGGCCAAATTCTAAAACCTTAATATTATCAAACATTGCTCTTAATCAATGTTTTTCACCACCATTCATAGTCATCGAAGTTGCTTAGTTGTGAGTCCCACCATGTTGGTCTGTGGCTCATTGATTGTCCACTCATCAGGCCCACAATATAAGCACAATAAAACAGTGGGGTCTAAGGAGAGAGAAGCCCAATTTAGTGTGAAATGGCCTGAATTTCAGCCAGGTATTCCCTTGGTAGGACCTTTGATGATTGTTTGGGATTTGACCGCTGTGTACGAGAGAATATAGAAAAGATAAGCATAAGCAGCAAAATTCGAATGGTGGCGATTGTGTGGCTCTTTGGAAATCTCTATTTTGTTTACCTTTGCATGCGTAATGAACTTGGAAAAAATGGTGAGTTTTCGTAATGTTTACCCCATTGCTTGCCTGAGTAAGCATTCTCCATCACTTGTCCAATTGAAAATTGAAAGCTTCATACTGATGTTCTTTTATAATTTAAAATTGAAAGCTTCGTATTGATGTTCTTTCGTAGTACATTTAGGGCAATCATGCACCAAAATAAGGAAACATGACAAAACAAAGATTTGAAAAATGTAAAAAAATGCAGAAATCACTCAGGAGAGACACATATGACTTGCTTACGTACATTCTTACCGGAGAATAGCCTGACAAAGGCTGCTGGAGCACTCTCCAGTCCTTCATTCATGTCTTCTATGGACACAATCTTCCCTTGCTTGTAGTAATCAATAACTTTATCCAAGAACTGCGGAAATAAATGCAAATACTCACTCTGAAGAAAGCCCTTCACGGTTAGTTGACGTGGTATGAGCATGAACAGGTTACGGATTCCTGTGCCATCTGTAACTTTGCAAGTTGACCAACAAGCCCTTCACTACTGCCAGCACTTCCAACAACATAACAGCCATGTAACTTTGCAAGTTGACCAACAAGCTGACCAACTGCTCCAGATGCTGCAGAAGCAAACACGTACTCCCCTTTTTTCGGAGAGCACACTTCATAAAATCCAGCATAAGCTGTAAAACCCGGCATACCTGTCGCAGAGAAATGTACTTAAGTAGAACAGATGGAAACTGAATGATAGAAAGACCAAATTTCAATTACTTATTTAAAAAGGAACTAAGAAGATCCAAAATCTATGAAATTTAGCAAAGTATTTGAGATGATGAAATCCCCTCTGTACCTTCATCCTACCTTTAAAATATATAATGCAAGGGACAATGAAGGATACATGACTAATAACTGGATACGGAACTCATATGAACTGCATCTTGTTCCAATGTTATCCAGCTAAAGTGGTTCAGAACAGATACATAGACTCAATAGTTTTATTGCATCTGATGAGAAGGCTGAGAGGTCTATATATATGTGTGATTCTTCTCTTAGAACAATTTTCATTACACTTTCATACAAACTTTGGCATGTGAGGTCCATAGTAGACCTAATGGCGCCCCTCCCCTCCCTCACACCCACCTACTCCCATGAATTGCACCCTTACCTAATTTCACTTTTAAAGCTCATTCATCTAACCGGATGAATTTCTACCGAAGAAACTATAAAATTAGTCTTAAAATTTGTATTTTAAAATATTTATTATATATAATTTGCATTATTGTCATCTTGGTTGGTGGGTTTTTCTATATGGCTAGATCCAAATCTGCATCCAAAAGCAAGTGGATTTTAGTTTCTGATTTGCTGATGCGATCCATTTATTTCACTGGTACTTTGTTATATTATAAATTAAAATACTAGCTATGGTGCATTTGGCAAGGTGTCTGGCATTTCTTTTTCTGCTCTTAGCTGTTGATTAATGCGATAAAGTACACTCTGTTTCTTGCGACTCCGTTGCAGATTGTTGTTGGTGTTGGATATACCGACTAGTTACCATTTTGATAGCTAAATTCTTTGATCCATATCTTAACAACCACTTTTATTTTTCACAGGTTCATGAGAAGGATGTGATTGGTGTCACTCACCACCCTCATAGAAATTTGGTAGTGACATATGGAACTGATTGCTCAATGAAGATATGGAAGCCATGAATTTCATGGCTATTCCATGTTTGTGTACAAATTTTGAACTCCTAATTTTTTTTTTTTAGAATCTTCAATTTGGTTGTATTTGTATTTCATTCTAAAGGTAGGCAAATGCCATTGAAGTCAACTTTCAAATGTATTATCGTATCGCAGCTTATTGATAAACTATATGATACTCAAGGTGTCTTCAGACAATTTTCACTCCAATTGCTTTTCCATAGAAAATGAGATAAGTAAGGAAATTGCTTTTCCCGCCGCCATCATTAAGAAAAAAAAAAAAGAATTTTTCCTGTGGATGGTTCATGAAAATTGAAGAGCTTATAACAATCAAAATCTCAAAGTCTAAATCACAAGGCTAAATCAATGAGATGATGTTCAAATTTTACACATTCAGT
This sequence comes from Chimonanthus salicifolius, assembly GCA_013350335.1. Taxonomy (NCBI): domain Eukaryota; kingdom Viridiplantae; phylum Streptophyta; class Magnoliopsida; order Laurales; family Calycanthaceae; genus Chimonanthus; species Chimonanthus salicifolius. The sequence goes on along the minus strand of CM023532.1, from coordinate 39,928,114 downwards.
GTATTTGCTATTTTTTACTTTAAATATTTAAAGAGTAGCCTCTCTAGATAGAGAGAATTAAAAAGGTCTCCCAAGAGTTTTTCATAGAAAATACATAATTTTTTCCTTTAATCTTCCACATACGCCCCCCCCCCCCCCCCCCCCCCCCCCCCCCCCCCACCCAAAGAAAAGGTATGATGGAGCTTTTCCTAAAATTTTCGGGATAGAACTTCCTTATTTTAGAGGGGGAATTTTACTTTTATATATATAAAAAAAAAAAGTGAATCTGTACCTATGCATCTTGGATCTGGGCTCACCATGTTAAACCAATCGGCTCATGTTAAATGGGTCAATCGGGTTTACACTTGTTCATTGCATCCATCAAAGTTTGCTCAAATTAGTGTTTAGAGAATTAATTGGATCAATGTTCAAGAGGAAATATGTTCTTGATGAACATATTTCAGTACAAAATATGTTCTTTCGTACGATCGAAACTATAACTTTTTTTCGCTCGAAGGATCATTAGGATTCTTCGAACAATATTCTTTCTGTGGACTGTAGAGTGAGAATTTCAAATGAGGTCATTTCTCGATCGATTTTTACAAAAAAAGGTATCAAAATTCATTTACTCTGAATTTTATTAACTTCGGGATTGATTTTAAAGGAAAATGATATAGTTTTGGGTTTCAAAAATTGTACCCATAGAATTAAGAAAAAATAGCATTTCCTCTTAATTCTTTGAGTATGATTTTTCAAGTAAAAAACTATACTATTTTCACTTAAAATCAGTCCCGGAGTTCATAAAATTCAGAATAGATGAATTTTGATACGTTGTTTGTAGAAATAGGTCGAGAAACTGCCTCTCTGCCTGTACTTATTGAGCGGTACACCTGTAGGGGTAAAATAGTCATTTCACTACATCTCGTGTCTCCTAAAAGATGTTGTCGTGTTAAGATGGGCACCCTATAAAAACTTTACATTGCTCATAAATTTATAATTAAATATTTAGACACAAGTTTTTTATTCAATTCTACCCACATAAAGACCCATAATTGAATTGATGAAATGATGGGAATTTAATAGACTTCATAAGTCTTCTGATCAAGTTTTATCTATTTACAAAATTTAAAATATTTTTTAAACTTAATATTTTAAAATGGGCATGTCATTATAAGCTCCATGAGATCATTAAAAATAAAAGATCTCTTGATTAACAAAAAATTTGATACATTTTAAATTCCTATCCACCTAGTCTAATGTAATGAATTAGATTGTTGAAGCCAAAACTTTAAATATAAAATGGTCAGAAATTTTATATGTTGTTTAATTTTGAATTTTGATTAACTTTAAAGTAATTATTAAAATTTTAAAAATATAAAAAATAAAGAATTTCATCTTAGATAAAAATAATTGAACTTATTTCAAAAAATCTAAAAATAAAATAATATTGAAGGGGCTCCTTTTACTTGTGAAAGGACTGGATAGACCAATGAGGTCTTTGATGGGAAGTCAAGGCAGGGTCCTGAGAACTTTCCTCTTTCCATTCTTTACTGTAACGAATTAGATTGTTGAAGCCAAAACTTTAAATATAAAATGGTCAGAAATTTTATATGTTGTTTAATTTTGAATTTTGATTAACTTTAAAGTAATTATTAAAATTTTAAAAATATAAAAAATAAAGAATTTCATCTTAGATAAAAATAATTGAACTTATTTCAAAAAATCTAAAAAATAAAATAATATTGAAGGGGCTCCTTTTACTTGTGAAAGGACTGGATAGACCAATGAGGTCTTTGATGGGAAGTCAAGGCAGGGTCCTGAGAACTTTCCTCTTTCCATTCTTTACTGTAACGAGTTGACTGAGTCAACAACCGCGTCGTTTCTTTAACTTTCCACTGCAGCTGACCGTAAAAGTGTCAAATCACGAGAAGGCATTTTCCACGTGATGTTCAAAAGCAACTCGAGATTTAAATATCGAGATATTACTCGATATTCGATATATATCGATAATATATATTATTGATATTAGCTGATTGTTTAGATTTTAATTTAAAAAATAGGTGAGAGAAATTTCTCGATTGAGATATCTGCCGATATTATATTTAAATCCTTGATTGAAATATTTTGATTTTTTCCAAAAAAAATTGATAATAGTTTAAAATTTAATTTTAAAGTTTGAAAAATTAAATAAGTGAGATTTGATTGATTCAATGTGATAAAATTTTGAACCAATCGGTAGTACTATTTTCTTTTGTATTTAAGCAAAAAAATCATTTACAATTATTTGATTCAAATGAATTTTAAGTCAAAATCGAATTTCCAAATTTTTTAAACTATGCTTTAGAAAGATCTATGGTACAAGGTGACGAAGTTTGTGACTGATATTATGGGTTCATTGGTCCCATGAAACTTGCATGGAAATAAAGATGTCTATCACTTTTTTTCCCAAAATAAATTAACAAAACATTGTTAGCCACACAAAGATAAATGAGATGGATTACAAGAAGTATAGATAAGATGTACATTATGATTATGTTTAGATGAGTAAAAGTGAGGAGACTTCTTTTGATTCCATTGTTTGACTTCATTTTTTTTAAGATAAAGTTTAAATAAAAGTCAGAGCACAACTTGTCCTACAATTTTTTTTATCTAGGCTCGTTTATTTAGGTTGGACTCAGATAAATAAAATAAGATTAGAAGATGCTACTGCCACTCCGATGAAGATGAGACAACTCGTATGTTTGCTACATAAAAAATCAAGTAAAAAGTGGAGAGAAATTATCAAGTAAAGGAGACGTGATTATAAAGTCAAGTCATGCATCTTTAGTTCTTTACCATTCACTTAAAAAATCTATATTTCAAAGAAAATTAATTTTCACTGATAAATGAAGAAGATGTAAGATCTGATTTTATTATGATCATGTCTTCTCTACTTCATTATTTCTCAAAAGTGCATATAACTACCAAGTGTGCATGGCATCTTCTTCAAAGACTTCAGAATATCACCTTGTTTAGGACTTCAAATCAATGTCCACCATTGGATTGAATAATGTACTTCAGAAGAAAACATGATTTTCCCTCAACATTTCAACGGTTGTGATTGAAAGTTCACACCGATTCATTGTAAAATGGCTATAACATGATTTACCCTCAACATTCCAAGGGTTTTGACTGAAAGTTCACACCAATTCATTCTAAAATGGTTCACATGAGATAATTTCTCCAACATTTATGTGGCGTAACCAACTAGGTATCACTGTGATAGTTCAAATTGAATGGATGGAATCATGATGAGAAGGTTCCAACATAATGAAACATGGGCTGGACCACAAACATTCCTTGTTGGAAGCTACATGTGGATACTGACTCGGGTAATGGTAGTTTAAAAACCAAACTCAACTCGAATGACTCGAGCCATGTAACTTATCCACACTCATCTAAGTTACTTGATAACCTGTCAAGTCACTCACCTCAGCCAAGTCTACTTGAGTCTGGCCAAATTCTAAAACCTTAATATTATCAAAGATTGCTCTCAATCAATGTTTTTCACCACCATTCATAGTCATCAAAGTTGCTTAGTTGTGAGTCCCACCATGTTGGTCTGTGGCTCATTGATTGTCCACTCATCAGGCCCACAATATAAGCACAATAAAACAGTGGGGTCTAAGGAGAGAGAAGCCCAATTTAGTGTGAAATGACCTGAATTTCAGCCAGGTATTCCCTTGGTAGGACCTTTGATGATTGTTTTGGATTTGACCGCTGTGTGAGAGAGAATATAGAAAAGATAAGCATAAGCAGCAAAACTCGAATGGTGGCGATTGTGTGGCTCTTTGGAAATCTCTAATTTGTTTACCTTTGCATGTGTAATGAACTTGGAAAAAAGGGAGAGTTTCGTAATTTTTACCCCATTGCTTGCTTGAGTAAGCATTCTCCATCACTTGTCCAATTGAAAATTGAAAGCTTCATACTGATGTTCTTTTATAATGAAAAATTGAAAGCTTCATATTGACGTTCTTTCGTAGTACATTTAGGGCAACCATGCACCAAAATAAGGAAACATGACAAAACAAAGATTTGAAAAATGTAAAAAATGTAGAAATCACTCAGGAGAGACACATATGACTTGCTTACCTACATTCTTACCGGAGAATAGCCTGACAAAGGCTGCTGGAGCACTCTCCAGTCCTTCATTCATGTCTTCTATGTACACAATCTTCCCTTGCTTGTAGTAATCAATAACTTTATCCAAGAACTGTGGAAATAAATGCAAATACTCACTCTGAAGAAAGCCCTTCATGGTTAGTTGACGTGGTATGAGCATGAACAGGTTACGGATTCCTGTGCCATCTGTGAAGCTATGCTGTGATATCATCCCACAAACTGCAATTCGGCCATGTGATCTCATGTTTAGAAGGGCAGCATCAAGCATGGCACCACCCACATTGTCAAAGTATATATCAATACCTTGAGGGAAGCACCTGAATGAGTTGGACTGGTTAACAAGCTTAAGTGGAAGCAGAACAAAAGGCAGAAAAAATGAGTTATCTTGATACCCAAAGTGACAAACTGTGATCAAAGCAGAGATACCAGGGTAACCTTGTGTAGATCATTCTTGCAAATAGTAGAATAAGTTAGGATGATCAGTTCCGATGGGGGTGGTATGACCTTTTTAAAATAAGAAGCTTACATGCACAGCTTAGTAGTGTATTTTTAAGTCTAGGATTACAATCTCTGCTAAATAGCCACTGAGTTTCAAATCTCTCTATCAATTTGATTTTGCAACCATCCCATTACATGTCTAAATTCAAATTTAATCAAGATCATACTAGAAATATAGCCTTGAAAACTATTAATAAAACTAGCAACTTTTATGTTAACTCTAGTTCCAAGTGATAAATCTCAAATTCACAAACACACTCCCATTTTATTCATCTGAAATTATAGGTCATAAAAACATACCGAAAAGTCATAATTAAAACAAGCCTGACTTGCATTTCATTCATAGACAGTCAGTGTTGAACACAAGCCAAAGTTGAATTGGAAGAGTTCCAATTAGGTCAGTAGAATTTTGAAGACAATATCTAAGCAACATACACAGGTGTTTATGAGGCTTATGAATTCCAGAAAGAATGCCCGATTTTAGTGCCATTAAAGAAACTTATTTAGAAAGTAGACCAACATACACCCAACAAGCGTTTGGGAAGAAACCACATCCCTACACAAAAAGATCTGCAGCTGAATAATTTGCCTCCTAAAGATACTAAACAATTTGTAGTCTGCATCATGAGAATGCACAAACAAGTTCCACGAATTCAAGTTTCATTGCAGATGTACATTTCGTATATAGTGAAAACATCTACAAAGACTAAATTCAACTTCAACAAATTTCAACTCTAGTGATCTGGCCAATAAAGTGGCACACCCAAGTGAGAGAGAGAGAGAGAGAGAGAGATCTTAAGAACTCACCTTTTCAAGGCCACATCTAGGTCTGGCTCCTCCTTGTAATTGAATGCATCATCAAACCCTAGCTTATTCTTCAAAATATCAACCTGAAACAAACCAATTAAATTCACTATACACCATAAGCAATCCCTAATTTAAATTTGGCATTTGTAAATGTAAAGAAAAGATACCTTTTCACTACTGCCAGCACTTCCAACAACATAACAGCCATGTAACTTTGCAAGTTGACCAACAAGCTGACCAACTGCTCCAGAAGCTGCAGAAACAAACACGTACTCCCCTTTTTTTGGAGAGCACACTTCATAAAATCCAGCATAAGCTGTAAAACCCGGCATACCTGTCGCAGAGAAATGTGCTTAAGTAGAACAGATGGAAACTGAATGATAGAAAGACCAAATTTCAATTACTTATTTAAAAAGGAACTAAGAAGATCCAAAATCTATGAAATTTAGCAAAGTATTTGAGATGATGAAATCCCCTCTGTACGTTCATCCTACCTTTAAAATATATAATGCAAGGGACAATGAAGGATAAAGGACTAATAACTGGATACGGAACTAATATAAAGTTATAAACTACATATTGTTCCAATGTTATCCAGCTAAAGTGGTTCAGAACAGATACACATAATCAATAGTTTTAGTGCATCTGATGAGGAGGCAGAGAGGTATGTGTGTGATTCTTCTCTTAGAACAATTCTCATGAAACTTACATGCAAACTTTGGCTTGTGAGGTCCATAGTAGACCTAATGGATGCAATTCTCCCCCTCACACCCACCTACCCCCCATGAATTGCACCCTTACCCAATTTGACAACAATTTCACTTTTAAAGCACATTGATCTAAACAGATGAATTCCTGCCGTTGGATAAATGTGAAAGTTCTAAGATCTTAAAAAACATGACTTCTCTTATCTATTCAAGATGAAATTTTATAAGCATCATATAGAAGTCAAGCCTCTCAAACTCACCTATCCATGTGGCCCAAGTGGCACCCATTGGCCGTTTGGTTTAAACTTGTTCTTATATATATTAAAATATCAGAAATAACAAAAACAAATTATATATTACCAAAGGAAACATAACATCGTGATTCTTTTCTAAGAGCTATTATCAAGAAAAATGTCATACCAAGAAGACCCACGTGATATGACAGAGGGAGATCTTCAGATTTAATTTTCCTTAACTGTGAATGCATTTTGATAAAAGTATACTCTTCCCAACCAGTAAGTCCTGAGACAATATCGCCTGCCTTGAAGTCTGGGTGGTTGGAATCCAATACTTTGCTCACGCCAAAGCCCTCAATGGTCTTCAATAAGTACAGTAGTATTAGAACAAGGAAGATCCATTTGAAGTACATAATTTAAGTAGCAGTGTATAAAGTGAACTTGTTAAGTATATATAACACATGGAACTGATAAAGAAAACCAAAAGTATGACAGAGAAGACGAAAAAGAAGATCAAAGATCACTATTGCAAATTGTACCCTGTATCTCATGCTAATTCCTATTTAACTTGTGACTATCACCATTGAATAAAAGACTAACACAACAAAAGCAGTAGCAATAGTATTACTAGCAAATTAGTGTAACCAGTAGTAGAAGCAGCATTGGAAGTGGAGGAGGCAGCATTAGTATAGCAGCGAGTATAGAACTAACAGTAGCAGAGGCAGTACTAGAAGCTAAGGGTCAAATAGATCTGTTCGGATTGGATTCTCATTGACCCATTTATTTCAACCATCAATAGAAATCCAACCCATTTATTAAATGTATTTTTGTTGGCTTATGTACTAACTTGATTGGGGATGTAGCTGTGGAAACCAATACATATTAACTTGATCAATATAGTCGACCAGAACTCTGATTCCAGGTTAGATTTGGCAGATTGGCTCAGAAATTGCCAGGTAGGTTGAGTTTACTGAACCAAAAAGGGCCATTTATAAAATAGAACAACATATTCAACCCAAACCCTGTTTTTTAGGTGTGGTTAGTATTTAAAGAATAAGAAGAGTACCAACCAAATCCAATCTCAACATTTCAATTACAATGCCATGGAGAACACTAACCAAAACCACCTCATTGGTTTTCTACTTCTTTTTCTTTTTTTCTGACACAACAAACAAAAACAACTTCAATGTTTCTCCAAAGGAGCACCAAGGATCAAAAATCAAAAGATCCACAAAAGTTGAAGAACAGATGATTCCAGTAATTTTCACAGAAGCCTAGTTCAAAAAGAAAAGTAAAAGAGAGGAGATTATTTGAAATTTGGGTCGGTTACCGATCCGGGAACGAAGGGAGGGATGTAGGAATTGTGGAAATCTCGCATTCGGCCTCTCATGTAAGGATCGCAGGAGAGGTAGAGATTCTTCACAAGAAGAGTTCCAGATGAAGAACCATTCTCTTCCGGGAGCTTCAACCTAATTTTTCCCCACCTTCAGTTCCATGTCAGTCTCCTTGGGAGTTCCATCTACGTAGTCTTTGAATATGATCTGCTTATTTTGAATCTCAATCCCTCCTCCTTCCATGTTCGAATCGAGATCTTTCTTCTGCACTGCGAAGCAGAAGTGTTAGCAAGTGAAAGGGCTCGGATTGGCGGTGAGAAGAAGGAAAGAGAGCCGTTAATATGGGGTAAGTGCCACCTACCCTTCACTATTTCATTTGAGCGACAATTAGTTGGGTTTTGGGTTGAGTTACAAATTTCGATCGAAATTATTTTTTATAGTGAAGAAAAATTAATTTGGTCGATATTTTGGTAATAAATTAATAATCGACCATTTTGATTGCAATGTGTAAATAGATAGAATTATTGAAATCTTTAAAATTTAATTAATTTTTTTAATTTTGACCAAATATGTAAATGTTGATAATGCTGTTTTTTTTTTTCTAAAAAGTCACCAATATTATTTACATTTATATTTTGCCTCATACTAAATAAAAAAATTTGGATCCAAATTTGTTACTATATTTGGTTGGAGATGATCACTCATGCACTAGGTTGTGATGCATCAATGTGTGCACTTAGGCATGAAGCCTATTAAATAAGGTGATGATGGGTTCATTGGAATATTTTTTTCTTCAACATGGTCCACCAAAATCACTTTAATTAAATTCATTAAGTTATCTTTTTAAAGGTTGTAATATTTAAAGTTAAAAAATCATTTAAAATGATCAATTTGATCAAAGTGAATTTTGAAGGAAAGATTTTTCTATATTTGTTTTGTATTAAGGTATATATGGAAAAATTAGTTGATAAATAGATCAAGTCAAGTTCAGTTAACCTATTTCACAAATAGGTTGAAATAGGTGGGTATTAGATTGGGTCTAAGATTGCAACTCCGACAAGTCAGGCCAGATTTTGGATCTGCTCGAGCTGGAGCCCGAGCTTGAATTACTATTGGAGGACCTAAGCTTGGACTCAGGCTCAGGTCAACCCAAATGAGTCAAACTAAACCCAACCTATATTGTATTTGTAAGATCTGAGCTCGATTTCTACTCAAATATTTATGCAAACTTATTGGGGTTCACGCTCAAGCTTATTTGGACCTTAAATGAAGGTTTTGTATTATTTTGTTGAAATGTAAATCATTTTACAAATAAACTTTTTAGTTAAGGAATTAAAAAAAAAAAAAAAAAACTATATTTTATAAAGGCGCCCTATGCAGACACTCAGAAAATCTGTCTCTAAACACTCGATTTCAAATTTTCAAATGAAGTTACCATTTTGTCCTTTTGCATTTTATCATTCAAATGATTCTTTAGACACTTTCAAATGCTTAAAATACAGTGTTTTACAAATAAGGGTATCCCTCGGTTGTACCGAAAACACATTTGGAAGTGTCAAAAGACTTTGAATTGTTAAAGTATTTTTATTAAGTTATCGTAATTAGTCTGGATATGCAATTTGAGAAATTTTGGAAATACACAATGTTTAAAAAATAATTTTAAAGTTTTAAAGGAAGGCATTACACATTCAAATGATAAAATGTGGGAGAGCAAAATGTTAACTTCACCCGAAAATTTGTAATTGAGTATCTAAAGACAGATTTTCTGAGTGTATATATGGGACACCTTTATAAATTATAGTTCAAAGTCAGACTTTTGAGCCAAACTTCAGCTTCCATGTGCTAGGCTTGGCTCAATCGAAACTCTAATTGAAACTGATATCTGAGGCCCGAGAATGGATCTACCCATAAAATCTTTAGTCAACCCAAATTTGAAGTATAATTTTATCAAGTCAGGGTAATTTATTGATTCAGCTGGTAACTTAGTTTGGTTGCGTCAACCGATTTAATAAATTAGTCAAGTCGAATATGCATATAACCAAGGCGTTTAAGATTTATTTGTTCAAACTTTAAAAGTGAATTTATAAAAAAAAAAGTTCTAAGAAAGCACTTCTCTATATATCATGATGGAAAATTTATTGGACTATCTTCCTAGAAACTGCTAAACTTACTTCAAAATTATACCCTTTTAAATGACCCATGCTTTCTTCCCAACTCAGCCCAACAAGACAGGAATCCCATCCTCAATCCGAGCCCATTTCTCCAATCCACCCTTAACCAAGGGTCGAAAATTCGGCTCCACCTAATTTTTGGCCTAATTTTTTTATCTCTTCAATTTTCTTTTTCAGAAATCTCGGTGACTTTTTTTTAAAAAAAAAATCATTTAAAAAAATAAAAAAGTTATTTTTTAACTATATATATAAATATCGACCGACTAGCAACCAATATTTGTTTTTTTTTTTTTTAAAAAAAAGAAATCAGCCGATTTTTTTTTCTCTTGCGGATACTATACGTATCAGCCAAAATATCTCGGTCATCAAAAATCCGAGATATCTAGGCCAATACACACATTATCAGCCAAGATTTATACCCCTGCCCCAACTCAAGTCCATTGCCCATCAGTTTCCCAAAGATCATTCCCGGCCCAATTCCAAATAAACCCAGGCCCTGCATTTCTAATGGAGCTTATTAACCAAGCACTTAAATCACCTTCCCGCCCATCTTCTTCTCTCGTTCTGGGACATGGCTTCCCTGCAAGTCTGCAACAACGATTCTCAGCTTAGATAGATGAAGATCAAAGGGCTGGAAAAGAGATGGAGCTAGGACGAAGATTCATCATCCTTTGGTGAAGAATCAGTCCACTTCTCACGAGGGAAATACAGAGCTACTGATACTATGAATGTCAAGAAGTTCAGCTCCAACACTTGCAAAATGAGGTCGTCATACTCCTCCCGGGGCTGAAACAACTGTTGAGACTGGCGAACAAGTCTCACATTGGAATCGTAGAGGGAGATCTAAGGGTTTATAAAGGACTTGGGTAACTCCACCTAACATACTAGTCTTTTAGGCTGAAAGCCCATGTCCTATCAACAACTTCACACTCTTCTTCGGCCTTCTTCAGTTGCGCAGAACGAGTCGAACAGAGTTCAGGGGGCAAATTCATCATTGGTGTTTAGGCCTGAATTGGAGCAAGAATGCAGGTCTGTGGCAATAACATAGGAAAAGAGAAGGGAAGGACAGACCACTGTTGGTAAAGCATTGCTGGCAAAGAAGCTGGGTTGTGATAGGACTGATGATAAAAAGTTTTTGACAGTACCTAGCAGAATGGAGATCAAATTTCTGAACCTTGCTTTGCAGAGGCGGCTCTCCAATGGACAGACGGAAGAGACAGATCTTCACTAGATGCTAGGCAGTCAAGAAAATTGAACAAGCAGCGTGCAATACTTGGAACCTCTAATTTTTTTAAGACAATTCAGACGCAGGAAAAGGGGAAATTGTTCAGTTTCTAAATGAAGATAATTACTTAGAATGAACCTGGCCTGGTCCTCAGAGTGGAACCAGAGCTCTCTCAATTAGAGGGAGGTTGGTTGGTGAAGATGAAGTAGTCTTACAAATGTTTATGGCCCAAATTCTACTACTTAAAGGTCATGTGTTTCTTCAACTTGATTGATTTAATTCTACTTTCAGAGCAGTTAGTGTCACTCATTCTGTGTGACTATGTATAATAGTTGAAGAATTATTTTATATCCCCCCATTCTCTTGTTGGAATTAGAGTAAGAGCAATGTTTGAGAATTCTAGAGCTTCTGCAAATCAAAAAAAAAAAATCAATGGATGAAGGTGTCTATTAACTCAAGACTTCAAATTATAAAGAGGCTTCTTTTATTGAAGAAGGTGAATCTACTTTCCTCAACAGCTCCACTCACCCTCTTCCATTTCCTCTCCTTTTGTTGATTAAATGAATTTTCTAGTCAAATTATATTAGTTTCATCTCCGAATCTTATAGACCCACTTCAGTATCGATCCAAACCATCAATTTTTCACATTCAACTCTTAATATGTTGGAGTGCAAACGAGTCCCACGTTGGTTGTAAGGGGAAAAAATGGGTCACTCCACCTATTACGCTAGTCTTTTAGACTCGAAGTCCAGTTCTAACAGTGGTATAAGAGACACTTTCTCAAGCCACAGTATGTGGGCTCAAGGAGGCCCATAGCCGAATGTTCGAGAGAGAAATGGTTGGAAAGCGAACGAGTTCCACATTGGTTGTGAGAAAGGAAAACCAATGTTATCAGAACTGGATCGTCCAACATACTGTATAAATAGAATGTTGGGTTAAATAAAATTCAACATTGGTTAAACTTGGCGAAATCTGTGCTTTAATATAAATAATATTAAATTATTAATTAATGTTTAATTGGTAAATTGAAATAAAATTTTAACTAAAAATAGAGTTCTCTATCAAATATCAACTTTCATCCTTTAAACCAACCTTTTAAGTGTGCTTTAATTCATGAGTCTCATTCGAGGGGAAGATTGTTGAGTGTGAATGAGAGTCCCACATCAATTGTGAGAGAAAAAATTTAAGAACTTATATCAAACTATGTCACTTCACCCACCAGACTAGTCTTTTGGATTGATAGCTTAGACCTAACAATAATATCAGAGCTACATTCTCAACTCTCTTGCGCCTGAACTTTCAGTCCAAAAGACATATATGTTCACATTTGTTTGTTAATACTTGTTTTTATCTATTAAAGATATTCACAAGATATGTGCTTCACATGAAGTAGTTCAACTTACGATCAACAAAAAGTCATAAATTCAAGTCAAATAAATCTATCTAATGCATCTAGGTTGAGAGGGTCTCGAATTCATTGCCAAGAAAAGCAGAATAATATAATTATGAAGACATTGGTACGTGACGAAAGTGAATGACACGATGGCACTCACGTCCGCATGCTCTTAAATTCTTTCCTTGACACGTGAGATATATTGCCGACGTTCCTTGTTTCTAGATTCATGCACCTTGACTGGTTGACTCCATTATTTCTTAGCAAAAACTCTCACGTGATATTTCTGACTAGCCACCTGTCGTGGCTTTTAATATAATTATTTTTCAATTTTAATTTATACAAATTGCGGGCATATTAATTACAAAAAACAAAAAATTATTTGAATATCCTCATTCAATTTATTTAAGTAAATATGTTTAATAGATTATATATTTTTCAAAAAAATCATAAATAATTAGTTATTTGAATTTATAAAGTTTATAAAACTAAATTTATTATAAAATATTATTTATTTTAAGTTAACTTCAGTCACGAAAAAATCAAAACTCAAATATATCAAACTAGTGTTGTCCATCTCTGAAGGAGTTGATCTGGCATGATGAGTGATGTCAAATAGTGAATTATATTTGATGATCACAAAAATTATATATAAATAAGTTATTAGGAGGATTATCATACTGAAAAAAAGTAAGATATATTTAATTGTATTAGTATGTATTTAAAATTAAAAAATATTAGATACATATTTTAACTTGTTATATTTAATGCAATGACGATGAAATATTAAATAAAATTAGATTTAAATTTAAAAAATAATTAAATAGACTGTAATACAATATTTAGTGGATCTCACTTGAGACCCGTGTACAATTCCAAAAAAACACTCCAACTTCTTGTAGGTGCTTTCCTTGTAGAAAAGAGTATAGAGTATTAAATTTAAGTCTCTACACACTCATTTTTAGATTTTAAGATGAAATAACCATTCTACCTCTACGTTTTTACATTTTTACTTATTTGAACGAACTGACAGTTCATTTCTCAAATGTGCTAAAGGATACCCTTATTTGTAAAACATTGTGTTTTAAGCATTTAGGAGTGTCAAAAGACCTTGAAGTCTTAAAATATTTTTATCAGGTTATCGTAATTAGTGCGGATATTCAATTTGAGAAATTTTGGAAATACATAGTGCTTAAAAAATAACTTTAAAGTTTTAAAGGAGATTTTATTATTTAAATAATATATTACTATAGCATAGTTGATTCGAACTAATGGAATTTAAGCTGCGGTTCATTCGAATGAATGAACAGTATTCTGTCCATTTATTCGAATGAACTAAATTTATACTTCTGACATTCATTCGGATGAATCATTCATCCGAACGAATGTCAAAATGAATTGACAGTTCGTTCAGATCAGTAAAAATGCGAGGGTAAAATAGTAATTTCACCTTAAAATCTTAAAATAGGTGTGTAGAGGCAGAAAAGTCAGGTGTATGTAAGTGCTGCCTAAATCTATCATCAGTGTAGTAGGATGAGTGTGTTACAGTTTCTAAGTAACTCTGTAAAAGAAGTTTTGAGTATCATTTAAGATAATGTTTATAAAAAAATAAATTGTAGACAGTAGAGAAATACAATAAAAAATTACTGATTCTATCATTAGTAATTTTGATGGATTTAACTCATTTTTATGTTAATATCAAAAATAAAAAAATTTATATGAAAATTTAGGAGTGAAAAAATTAATATACTGTCAACTTGTAACTGATGTGATTATTAGACAAATAAATGCTTTCACGGATTAAACAAGGATGGAGAAAATTAAATTATAAATTGATAAATTGAAAGACAATCAGACCTAATACCTTTAAAAAATAGAATTATATATAAGTCAATTTCCATTGGTGAAATTTTTTTTATGATTGAGATTTTTTTTTTTTTAAGAGAAAGTGTTTATATATCTTAGAACACCTGATTAATTCTTGAGACATGTGTATACCTTCTTGTCCACACTCACTGAGTAACATTATAGAGAATGACCCTTTTTGTGTTGAGAGTGACTTGCATTCAAGTCCTTCGGGATCTAAAGCGGATTCTTGACTGCCAAGCCAACCTTTATGGGTAAAATCGAGATCGGTAAGACCTTTTAGAATATTCGACCAATTCTTGAGACGTGTGCAAGTTTCTTTATCCACACACACACATGATAAAAGGGTAGCGATCTTCACACAGGATTTTTGTGTAACCAGACACGGGAATGAGTGAATTTCCCATTTTACTCTTCACCCCTGCCGTACCGATAACTTAAAAAAGTAAAAAATCTGTGTCGGCGAGCCAATCACTCCAAAATGGCAAGCCGTGGGTTTTTCTGCGTTTGGCTCGGGTTTTCAAACAAGGTCGTTTCTCGACCGATTTTTACAAACAATTTATCAAAATTCAACTACTCTGATTTTTATGAACTCCGTGACTGATTTTAAGTGAAAATAGTATAGTTTTGGGCTTCAAAAATCGTATCCAAAGAATTAAGAAGGAAGACTATTTTCTTAAATTCTTTGGGTATGATTTTTTAAGTCCAAAATATACTCTTTTCACTTAAAATCAATCCCGAGGTTTATAAAATTCAGAATAGATGAATTTTGATACTTTATTTATAAAAATCGGTCGATAAACGACCTCATTTGAAAATCCAAGCGAAAAATCTACAGGTAATGAACGAACCCGACTCACCATCTTGTAGTGATCAGTTTGCCGGCCAGATTTTTTGGCAAGCTAATTTCCCATTTGACAAGTCAATTTCTGACGTTCCATTCTTAGTACAAAAAGTGAAAAGATAAAATAAAAAATTTACTAATTCTTAGACGGGGATACACAGAATGCTCGTATGAGAACATTGCTGCCCGGGGTAAAACTACAAAGAGTGATTATTCTAGATGAAATAAAATTTGAAATTACGACTTCCACTATCTGAATTGGGTTCCTGTCTTATACATAAAGTCAAATATTCTAACGTAAAGCAGATTTATCATTACATGCAGTGGGACCCATTTCATGCATGAATGTGGTGGTCCCAGCATTGCAATTGACAAGTGTTAGTGCCACCAGCTGAGGGACTGCCTAACCTTTTTGACCTCGCCTGGTTTAATGTGAAAAATCTTCAAATATTACTGATTTTCAACGTTCTTACTGATTTTCAACCCTCTTTTATCAATTGACCAATCATTTGACAATGGATCTAATTGACCTCATAATGTCAGAAGAAAAATATCTATCAGCAGTGGTCCATTCAAATCGAATTCGATTTAAATTGTTTTTTTTTTCCTTACTTAACTAGTTACATGACTCACCTATTCTTCACTTGTGACTGAATCGATTTTTGAGTTTATGAGGAGATTAAAAAAAAAAAAAATTCAATTAGAATTTGTAATAGATTAAATCACCAATTTTTTTGGAATATAATTAAATTTTCTAAAATATAATCAAAATTTCAGCTAAAATCTGACAAACATTAGTCAATACAGTTTTTTTTTCGAGAAATCACCGATATTTTCGAAAGTTATATTTTCGCCAGGCTGACGTTTGTTCAATCCTGGGCCTCTGATGTATGAGGGTTAATATTGAGATCTGTAGATCCAATAAAAATGCAGAAGGTTAGGTCATGGCCCAGCCCATTTGCAAAATATTGCCAGGTCTAATAACTTAAATGAAGGTTATATAGGCCAGATCATTCAAAAGCTTTGCAATATTTTTGAAACTTTGTATTTTTGTTAAATTATATCATATCATCTATTTGTAAGATTTTATGAAGCTCTTGATTATTACTAGGGGTGAAACTTGGGTCGGGAAGACCCAACCCTAAGAAATCATGCAGGTTGGATCATGTGAGTTGTGCAAAATGGATCTTATTCTATCATTGATCAGAGATTTCTCTATGAAAAATATGAATGGGAGTTTGAAGAAGGGGAAAGAGAAGGAGCCCTCGACATCATAGATGAAACTCCAAATGTCCCTGAAACCGAAAAAATGAACCATGAACGAAGAAATGCGTAAGAGAAATATTGGATTTGGTTAGAGAGATGCAGAAATAGTACTTCAAGATCCATTATGTGTTTAAGGTTTGTTGGCGCTACGGCGCTGAAGTAACCCATGCCATACTTGAAACTGAAAGAAACTTCAGAAACAGAAGAAGGGCCATTTCGTCTTCCAATAGGTACAACTGTCTTTTTTATTGGTACCGCGGTAGGTCTTTAGTTAGGCATGAGAAGATTAATGTCAGACCCTCAAAGACAAATGATTGATTTACCAATTCAAAGCAATTTACGCAAATGACTTTCTTTAACGGAATATATCATTTCCTGCTATGGAGCCTGCAAGGAAGTTGTGGATACTGTTGTACGAACATCAAATGCTGGATACCTCACCAGTCAATGGGTCAAATCGGGTTGAAGAATTTTCAAGTTAATCCGACCCAACCTAATCAGGTTAAAATTAGGCTAAAATGGGTTTAAAATGAGAGTCGAGTCAGAATTCGAGTTCAGTCAGGTTAGATTTTGGGTCGGATTTGATAGGGTCGAAAATTTTGGATCAATAGGTCGACTCAGGGGGGGTCGGGTCAGCTTCTATAAATATTGATTCTGGTCGAGTTGGGTTTTAAGAGACTCGATCCGACTCGACCCGATTTTAGCCCTAATTATTACTCAAAAAAAACCTTTATTCTTGAAAGCTAACCTACAACAAATCAGTAATGACTGATTATTGCAACATAAAGATTGTAGGTTTAACTATAATTGAGCCTCAGATGGGTCATCAATCCAAGAATAATAATTTGTAAAATTCAAATACAACTAGCAATTTTACATTGATGATATAAATGATATTGTCTAATCTTGTTCAAGTTAGAATCATTGCAAAAAAGGCCTTTGCCATTTCCATATTCTTGTTGACAAATGATACAAGTCAAACTGGCTTCACTATATTTGTAGTCAAATCAAGTCAAATTGACTTACAATAATTGTAGTCCACTTAATTCATTTAATTATTTACTTGTCATCATACTAATTAAGTAATTTTAAATTTAAAAATTTGATTGCTACAAAATCAGTATATTGCATTAATGAATTTATGGTTTCAATACATGCCATGATGCATTATGCCCAATAATTCATCAATCATTGCCATAAAAGCAAAGGTGGTCACATGGAATATTTGGGCAATGGATTAGAATAAGTGTTGAAAAATGAAAAAAAATAATGGTCATATTAGCATAAATCAGGACTTAAAAAATAAATAAATTCAGTATTATCCTTCCCACTTTTTTACTAAACCAACATAATCTTACAATCTAATTTGATCAATGCAGTCCAAACAAGGAAACAGATGTGGAATAAATCTCTCTTATCATATATTCTAATTTCCATATACAATATAATAATATCAGGAGTTGCAGATGATTCCAATTAACATGTTCTTAGCAAGAAATATCACATGGATGAGAATTAAGAGAAGATTTTAATATGAGATTTTTTTACGACAAATAAATCCAAAACTCTTGTCTCTGTCGAGTATGAGGGTATTATGTAAAATTTTGGATATATACAACCTTCTCTAAGATACAGACATCTGATGACTACCTGATTCGAATCTAAGACATTTGATTTCTGAGACAAAATGACTGTGGGTTGAACTATCCCGTGCGCAGGTATTTTAATATTGGATTTGAGATGATATAAGGTTGAATAAACACTTAATACATGGGATTTGTTGTGCAAGATATGAAATTATATGCTGCTAAACCTAAAACATTTTCCATGGATTGGGCCTTATCTGTAGTGATTGAAAATTATTCATCAAGTGGGTCCCAATTGGATGCCACAGTGCAAACATGGCCGTATATAAGAATTCCTTTCTCTGTCCACTTGTTCAACTTTGTTAAATCTGAAATTCTTGGCCCTCCTGTCCTATATATCTGTTTGTACTATGTGGCTTAAGGGAATTGATTAAAAAAACTTAAGGAGGCTTCTCTGGTCGAGATTTCATATCAAGGCGGCCTATTAAATTGGTCTTAGGTCATACATAGTTGACTATGATATAATTAGAATCACATGAGTAATATATATATTTATATGTTCATTCCAACTCTTGATTTTAAATATAGCTGTCAGAACTTAAAAAGGTTAAGATTACATGATGTATAGCGATTCTCATACAGAATTTTTGTATAATCAGACATAGGAATGAGTGAATTTCTCACTTTACCTTTCCACGGCGGTATAAATCGGTTCACTGACTAACTCACTGAAATCGAATCACTGCAATTTATCTAAGTGAGACTGTTTTTTCATACATAATAACAAATTGGATCACTAGTCGGATCACTAACCTACTCACTGATTTTTTTTTTTAAATGCTTTCGTACAACAATGGAAGGACAAAATGGACAATATCCTAAAACCCATGTCTCGTTACACAAAATATTCATGGGAGGATCGCTACCCTCATGTGATTTAGATGATCAATTGGTGATAAAATTTCATGTTGACATACTTTACATCCATATAATCACCTATTTCGTACACTTAACTATAGTCCACTTAATTTTTTTTAAGACCAAGGTATCCAGACGTCACACCTTATTTAGCCAGGTGTTCAACTTGATTAATTCTTATGACATGTATAAACCTCCCTATTTGTATAAGCTAGATATAAACTATGGAGAATGACCTTTATTATTTTAAAGGGGTTTGATCCCAACCAGGGGTCGAAATATCGGTTTTGAAGAGCACTATATTGGCCGATATCATATCGTATCGGCTGATATTTATAATTTCGGTCGATATATCGCCGTACCATATCGGCCGATATTTAAAAAAAAAAAAAGGAGGAAAGAGAAAAATATCGGCCGATACCGATATTTTAACCCCTGATCCCAACACCTCTCACAAATAAGGATGAGAATTGACCATTAAACTAACCCTTCAGAGCTCTCGTACTCCACTTGATAAAAAGCATCATCAGAGATTATCACTTGAGAAGTCTCTTGAATTGCCCTAAGCAATATACTTTTACGAAATCACCAATAAAATTGAAATTTTTATTTACCTCTCATTTATTTTATTAATGGAAGGACAAACTGATAAATATCAATTTATAGTATACTCAAGTCGATTAAATTTAAAATATCCTAAGTTATACCATTAGTCTTTAGTTGGCACAAGTAACATTCTAAATTTCTAATATATTTACTCTTTTGGACAGATTCAATTTAAGGTGGAAAATACGGCCCACTTCACATCATGGTGATGAAAGTGATACCTAACTTATCCCTTTAAGCAATGAAAATATTATAAGAAAAGAGGAGATCCAAACACAAAGTATTAGTAAATCATTATCATTGACATATTGGGGTCAGTTTTGGTGAGCATGTTCACACTTATAATATTTTTCATGCTTTACCTTAAAATTTTGCTAATCTCTCTCTCTTTTATTTAAATCTATTTTTTTTACATTATATTTGTATCTTCAGCATTTCTTACCAAGATCATCAGTCTCATTTTGAATCATCTTTTCAGTAACTCAAACTTGACATCTCCCACTTCTTTAAACAGGAGATTACCGATTGAATTAGATTATATGAGTATCTATCTAAATACATCTTCTCTATTCTTTTCACAGTTCAGGAAACTAAAATAAAGATAAAAAAATAAAGTTGATAGATATGTTAACCAAACTTAGGCAGATAAGGACAGAGACCAATCAATGATTATATGTGTTGACTCAAAAGAGTTGTAGACCGTTTATCTTATGGGCCGGGAAATAGGATTAAGGTTGTACTACCAATTGAGGTCAATAAGTTCAAACAACAGCTTAGCACAATTTTTTTCTTCACGGTGATCTACCATTCTTTCTTGTGGGCTGTAAACTGTAATCCAGTCCATCCAAATTTTGGAATCGAACGGCAGCAACATTCTATACACCAAAATCCAGTATATAATCATCTCGCAAAGGTAAAAAGTAACTTGAGTAACCTGTCCACTTAGTGGTAATTGCAAAACTAAGCAATGCCAAATGCATGTTCTCTTCCTTCCTGGAAAGAGTTTGATGGAGAATTGGGATGATATTTACCTCCTTCTTTTCAACGTGGGTGCTTTTGTTTTGGAGTTTGGTGATTGGATTCTTGTTCGTGTCCCCACATTTCTGTCCATTTCTGGCGCAAATCGATGGCCGCCAGCGGCTGCTCACTCGGTGAAATAAAAAGATGGATAGCTTATAGGGAAGTTGGGAAGAAGGAGGATACACGGAATCTCTGTGTATTATAGAATTTGGCACTGGCTTTTTGCTTTTATTACAATTCAGAGCCCAAATACTAGGTGCATGTTACCCTATAAGAGAGGAACTGAAATGGGTATTTTTCCTTCCCTGCTCCTCTGAAAATTGGGTTTCTATAGCATTTTCTGGGTTCACAGGTTCATGCAGAAATTGGGTCGCGGTGACAATTTATATTGCTGTGAAGAAAGAGAAAGGTTCTTTCTTTCTCGTTTTGCTTGCACTGAAATCAAGGCTGTAGCAACCATTTCTGGGTTTGAAGTTTTTGGGAAAATATGAGTTTTGAGCTGTCAATCAACTGAGCAATATTAAGATTTTTGGAGAAGGGAAGAGGCTTTTTCTTTCTTCTGCATCAAAATCAACGCTTTTGGCCTTCTGGATGCTGGGTATGATACCCATGATAAGTTTTTTTAGTTTTGGATTTTGAGAGAGGGAGAGAAGGAAAGATTATGTTTCTACTTTTTCTTCTGTTCCTTTTAGTGGGGTTTCATTCTGTCACAAATCGTTTTTCTTTGTTGCTGTTACTTGTTTGATCTCTCAGAATCTGATGAGCTAGATTTCTGAAGTTTTATTTTAATAGAATTGTGATATTTCTACTTCAATATTTGTTTTTTAGGTGATTTTTTATTTTCCATAAAAAAGGGGTTCAGATCCTGTTGGAATAGTTTATTTGGTGTTTCTGAAAGATGGGGCTTACTGCTTCTACTAGATGACTCACCAACATGATTTTTAGGCTGATTTCTGCGTTCCAAAATTTGTTACTATCTTTTGATTTTGTTCATTCTAAATTGGGGGTTTTGGGGAGGTATTTTTCCCATTGTCTGAGATAGGCCTGTTTAGTAGAGAATTCCAGCAGAGTCTATAATTCTCCAAATGCTGAAGTGAGCAAACCTTTCTGATTTTGAAATTTGGAGAACACCTACAACATTGTGTTTGGTGGTCTTGGACCATTACTCATAATATGAGAATTCCATAACCTGAGTGACTCAGGCTTTGGAATTCTAACATGTAAGACTTTTGTAAATGCCTGGAATTGAATGTTTGGGTTTAACAGGCTAGAACTACAGTTTCACCAAACATGAGTTCTTTTGGGAATTAGGTAAATTGCCAAACAGGCCTTTAAGATTAATTCTACTTCATCTGAGCTAAATTTATCAGGTATAGGTTGCATTTTCTTGGTTTTAGGTGTGTAGAAGCATTTATTTGATCTTTGATGTCGGTTTCTGAGACAATAAAGTTCCCGTTTTTTGCTCTAAATTAATATCAGATTATTTTGCATTATCTTTTGGTATAAATTTCAGGTTTTTTCTATTCATAGAATCATGGTCTTTTTCGAGCTTTAAAAGATATAAACTTCAGCTTCAGACTGAGGTTTTGGTTATCCACGTGTGGATTCAAATTTAGATAAAAAGATGTGTTGTCAACGCTGAATCTAGTGGATTGGGTTTTCTGAGTAAAAAAGATAAGGGGCTTCTTTGTTTCATTGCCTTACCCTTGCTAGTAGAGATGGAGAAGCAGCAGAGCTTTAAGGAAAAGAAATCAGTGACAAGGATGGAAAAGCAGCTGAGCTTTCAGGATAAGAAGTCAATGATGTTGATGGAGAAGCAGGTGAGCTTTCGGGTTAGGACGGAGAAGCAGCAGAGTTTTCGGGAGAAGAAGAAAAGCAAAGAATGTACAGGGAAACGTGGTGATTCGCCACTGCATCTCTCTTCTAGAGCTGGAAATTTAGGGCAAGTTAAAGCAATTCTGGAGGGATTTAATGAAGGCAATCTGAAGGAGATGCTTGCATCACGGAACCAAGATGGAGAGACAGCAATGTATGTTGCTGCTGAAAATGGGCATGCTCTGGTTGTTAGTGAACTAGTGAAGCTTTCAGATGTTCAGACTGCCTCTCTCAAGGCTAAAAATGGATATGATTCATTCCACATAGCTGCCAAAGAGGGCCATTTGGGTAAGCATTGATCCCTCATTTTTCCCATTTTTCTCAACTATTTGAATTTACAAGTTCTGTGATCATCAAATGTTGTCTCTTTAACTGTCTGCTGGTGTCTGTTACAATTTATAATTTGTTGCCAGGCTGCCATCATATTCATCATCAACCATTTTTCCATTTACCTAAGATCAGCTTTTTGAGTTCTAGCTTTACATTTTACCTTATCAAAAACTGTATTCTCTGTCGTTACACACTGTATCATGTCCTTTATCCTATCAATCCAATTTTTTAAAGGTGTCATAGTCCTATATTATAAAAGAAGAATTCAGGCTCCATGGGTTTATCTTTTTTAGAGCTTCGGAGAAACCTGTAATTTCTTTCGAGATTTTTGGACCCCCTTTATCAGTGTGTGCACATAGAGATATGCATCTGCTGGTGAGATGGGACTGTCTGCAAACATTAGTAAATCATTCTAAATTACAGACTAGGAGCCTAACACTAATAAATTACAATATTAGAATTATCGATTGATTCTTACGTAATCAGCTGCATATTCACTTGTTTACCTCATTTTCTTTGGAGCTAGTCTTTCACTCTGGTTAGAAATTTGCAGGTTCAAATCTCATACCCGTCAAAATTCTTGTGATGTTACTTTTGCAGTTTGGGAATGGGATTTTAGTTTCTAAATGACAATAGAAGGCAGTGTTTTTGGGGCAATCGATAGGGTTGGCATTTTTTTCTAAGTAATTATGAGCTGCCTATTATTGATGATGTATTGATCATAATTAAAGCTACTCTCTGTAATATGACTATAGAACAATTTGGTTCGCTTTTTAATTATTTGATCTAATTCACTTGGATTCATTTCCTGCAATGTAGCTAATTTTCTATCAATGGATTGAAACTTTGATCCCTTTGAAGTTTTCTTGACACAATTCTAGTGTAGCTGCCAAACTTCTTTGAGAACTCATCATCCAATTGAACGCTTCATTAGTTAATTCATGTTTTTGTCCCTCTTTTTAGAAATATATTTTTGGTCACTGGGAACCTTAGAGTGGGTGGAATTCTCTTTATAGAAACTGGAAATTGACACAATTTTGGCATAACCTCGCTAGCTTCGTCTTTGACCCCAAGTGTGAAGATGAGAATTCTACTGTTATTTTATCCATCTGATTTGATAATCTGGTGTCAAGGATTTGTTAATTTTTGAGTTCCTCATGCTATTCAAGTAATGTGGAACCTCTTGCATGAGTTAAATCATATTATATATATATATATATATATATATATAGAGAGAGAGAGAGACAGAGACAGATAGATAGATATAGATATAGATTTATTTATTTTTTGAAGACCAAGGTGTCCAGGCCTCTTAGAGCACCTGATGGGGAGTGTCCCTTTGGGGGAGTGGGAATTGAACTCAAGCCCTCCCACTTTCAGAGGTAGGTTCTTGGCCGTCACTCCCCCATTGGGTTATATATGTGTGTGTGTGTGTGTGTGTGTCTATATATACCGATTTTTTGTTTCATGAAATCATTTGAAAACAAGCATTTTTTCCTATTCTTTTTGCAGAGGTGTTGAAAGTTTTGCTGGATTCTTTCCCTGATTTGGCTGTGACTACCGATTTGTCAAACTCCACAGCCTTACACACAGCTGCCAATAAAGGCCATTTAGATGTTGTGGATCTTCTGCTAGAGACAGATGCAAGCCTTTCCAAGATTGCCAAAAGTAATGGTAAAACTGCTCTCCATTCAGCTGCAAGAATGGGTCATTTTGAAGTGGTAAAATCCCTTCTCAGCAAGGAACCTAGTATCAATTTTAGGACCGACAAGAAGGGCCAGACTGCTCTTCACATGGCCGTTAAAGGCCAAAACATTGACATAGTGCTTGAATTGCTCAAACCCGAGCCTTCTGTTATTGGCTTGGAAGATAACAAGGAAAACACAGCACTGCATATTGCAACCAAGAAGGGCCGCACTCAGGTGGGTGGTAATGTCCGTTTTTACCATGTTACATGGCTCATCTTGTAGATATTTGTATGTGTGGGTAGTTCTGACAGATGGCATGCATTATGTAATATAGTGACAATGTGGTGCTCCCATTTCACTTGTGTGTAGTGGTGCATCACCGTTCAAGTTGATGTTTTGCTCCCTTCTGCCTTTAATGTATCTATCAGTGTCTACTGGCAGAAACTTTTAACCATCTTTGGCAGTTAAAAATTTACCCGCATGGGTAGCTCAATTGGTCTAAGCTTCTAGGATTAGACTATAGGTCTTAGGTTTGACTCCTCCCAGGCTTACCTGATACATGAAGCTTGTGGGTGGTTTCGTGTATCCGTGGGATTAGTCTCACTTCCATTGTGGAGTGGGGATACCCATGTTATCCAAAAAATTATATACCGGTTCCCACTGGAAAATTAAATGTATATAACTTAAATGGTTTTTCCCTTTGTCATAGACACAAATCCTGCATGCATACTAAAATATTTTCATTTTTATAGAGTTATTTGTAAGGTTTATTGTTTTTGTTGTTGTTGTTGCTGCTGCCAAAGCTGTTACTGTTATTAAATCAACAATTAAAGAATTATGTAATATGTTGTTCTATACTTAAAATCCATCAACTTGCCTATTCAACTTCAGAACTGTTATATGAACCCTTGCCCCACCTTTAAACTTTTTCAGAACCATTATATGAACTGTTGCCTTATAAAAGATCATTCCTTCGTCACTCAATTTATCATGTCGTTTCCTTTCTTGGAAATGGTAACTATGATAATTTATTAAGGGGCACAAGAAGTGCACCAAAAAGGATTTATCATATCCTTTCTTACCACATCAATCTACTTCAATGGCATCCGCATTCTCCCAGTACCTTCTACTTCTAAATCCTTTGACTATTGTATAGGGCTGTTCATGGTCTTCTAGGTGTGTCCAAACCACATCAAATGGCATGCCCTCATCTTTTCTTCTATTCGGGAAACCTTTAGGCTCTCTCTCATGTACTCGTCTCTAGTTTTGTCTTTTATTGTTACACCAAATATCCAACTTAACATACACGTATTGTCACCTTTACTTTCTTTACTTCTCATTATTCATCACCTAAGATTCCACTTCATGTAGCATTGCTGATCTAACTACCATCTTAGGGGAATACTTTTAATTAATATGACACTCTTCTATCACAAAACTGCTAGCTTACCTATACTTAACCCAGTCTGTGGCCCATCCCCTACTAACTATCTTCAAATCAGACCCTCTATTTGATTCTACAGTTGCATTTTAATATCTAAATTTCTCACCATGTGGTGCCGAGTCATTTTCAATTTAAATCAGCTCATCCTCCTTATCCTCAGATCTCCTAAACTTGCACTTCAATGCATTCTGTCTTTATCCTATTCATTTTGACTATTCACAACAAGACCTTTTCTCTTCTTCTAATTCATCATTTAGTTGATCTTTTGTCTGACTGTTTAGCACTACGTCATCTGCAAACAACATACACCAAGGAACTCTATTTCCCAATGCTTGAAGAGTCAAGATATTGCAACTTGGGAGATTTTTGGACATTTTCCATCAGTTTGGGGCTCATTGTATCTACATCTGGGTAGCGAAACCTGAGCCACATGTATGTAATTGAGAGCTTCGACAAATAAACATTTTCTATGGCACGGGACCCTTGTTCCACACATCGCAGACAAACTATCAAGTGGAAAAAGGGTGGCCATACTACCAAGCGCGTGGAACTAGTGACAGAAGTATCTAACATTATCTGCATTTGCTCTTTTTTTTTTTTTCACTTTTGGTTCCAATGCTTATCTGTGTTGGTCTGTCCATTGCCAGATGGTGCGGACTTTGTTATTGGTTGATGGAATCGATATCAATGCAATTAATAGGGCAGGAGAGACGGCACTCGACATTGCTGAAAAATCCTCAAACATGGAGCTTGCATCTATTCTAAGGGAAGCCGGGGGGGTGACTGCTAAGGACCATGCTAACCCTCCAAGTGCAGCAAAACAACTAAAGCAGACCGTTAGTGACATAAAGCATGAAGTTCGTTCCCAACTCCAACAAACCTGTCAGACACGAGTTCGGGTCAGGAAGATTGCAAAGAGACTGAAGAAGCTACACCTAAGTGGTCTCAACAATGCTATTACTTCAGCAACTGTTGTTGCCGTACTCATTGCTACTGTTGCTTTTGCTGCAATCTTCCAGGTGCCCGGGCAGTTTGCTGCTGATAAAGAGGAAGGTTTTACACCTGGAGAAGCCCACGTGGCAAAGGATGTAGCTTTCACCATCTTCTTAATATTTGACTCCATTTCTCTCTTCATTTCCCTTGCTGTTGTTGTGGTCCAGACATCTGTGGTGGTTATTGAGCAGAAGGCAAAGAAGCAGCTCATGTTTGTGATCAACAAACTTATGTGGATGGCTTGCCTCTTCATATCAGTGGCCTTCATCTCTCTCTCCTATGTTGTTGTAGGCCATAAAAATCAGTGGCTGGCCATTTCTGCGACGGCAATTGGTGGTTCTATCATGTTGACCACCATTGGCTCTATGTGCTACTGTGTCATCTTGAATAGGATCCGAGACTCAAACAAGAGAAGCATAAGGAGGGGACTTGAGAGCCTATCTCAATCACGCCCTGCATCTGTGGTCTCAGATTCTGAGCTACTTAACAATGAATACAAGAAAATATATGCACTTTAGGATCCCAATTGCTTCAAATTACTCTCTTATAATTGAAGCACTTGCTAGCTCTGCATGTAAACCCCATAGTTCCAAAGCTCACCAATAAGTATTACAATTCTATAACATCATGTCAAGAATTCCATTATATCAGTGTTTGACATCATTGGGATGTACAGTTGCACCAAATCTTATGTACAGCGGAGCATCCAATTCAGACACTGGTGGCACCGAGATAATGCAATTTTAATCTAGCATGATTTTTGGTTTTGTTGCTTCTCGTGCTTCCTGCAAGCTTAATGAAGTTTAAATCATTTGACTCAACTCGAGGTGTTTCAGAAACAAAGAAGAAATGGGAATGGGTCACGGAGTTCAAGCCATTCAAGCGAAGTTACTTCTGGATTTCTTCTCTGGTCATATTACTTGTCACATGATCACCGAGGTATCCTGTTTTTCATCTTCTGAGTTTTTATGATTGTATATTAGGTAACCCACATCAGAATTTTAAAGTAATGGATGGTGGGTGGTGAATCTGTAACTGGTTAAATTGTCATTAGAAGTTTTTTCACTGGTTATCATGTAATAATCATAATCTATTAACAGGTTTTTTCTCGGAGTATTCAAGTAAGAATATTGATCCATAGGTTGTGTGGGTGATGGTATACTCTCTCTCTCTCTCTCTCTCTCTCCCACATCAGAATTTTAAAGCAATGGATGGTGGGTGGTGAATCTGTAACTGGTTAAATTGTCATTAGGAGTTTTTTCACTGGTTATCATGTAATAATCATAATCTATTAACAGGTTTTTTCTCAGTATTCAAGTAAGAATATGGATCCATAGGTTGTGTGGGTGATGGTACTCTCTCACATTTTTGTTCCCATTACTTCATAAACAATTTGAAACAGCTTGATGATAGTTATTGTAGCTTAGTGATAAAGATACTTGTTTTTTGTACTAAAAAACAATTTGAAACATCTTGATGGCACAACAAAACCATTGTCATTCCTGGATGTTTGAGTCCCAGGATTTGAGATTTACAACTTGCAATTGGATCTCTCTGCACACTGCAGTTGCAACTTTGATACAAATGCCCTCTTCAATGTGTTTGCCTGTCACTTAACTGATTTCTGTGCTTGAATTCTGCTAGAAAATGCCACCATAAGGGCAGAAATGATCCAAGTCTGATTAAAAAAGAACTGAAATTGATCAAGGAGGAAACGAAAAGCTTAAATGGGATCCTGTTGTTGTGAAAGGTTAAGGAATAAATTTTCTACCCATCTATCATACTAGACAAATGGTATAAATTTAGAAAATTGATTTAACTTGACTCTATGATTTCAAACTCGACAAGACCTGAAAAACTCGGTCAGATAACAAAACTTGATTCAGCATAGACTCAGTCAAAAAGTTTCAGTTCACTATTACAAATGTTTAGCATATTTTTGTATGATCTGCAGAATTTGTCTGGGCCAAGTCTATCTATTACATGGAACAACTATGTCTGTTGGCACCCACATGCAGGGGTAGAAATTTCGATATCAGGCATTTCTTTCTTCTAATTGTTTTTTATAAAAACCACCTAGCGGCAATATATATCGAATATCAGTCGATACATATTGTATCGACCGATATATAAAGGTTTAAAAAACTGATATTAAAATCCCTGCCCCCGAGGAATGATTGTATTGTGTTGCTCGTTTCCCTGCCTAAGGTCTGAACCATTTAGGTCTCCATTAAGTGAGATGAAGGAGATCGATTATGGAGAGAATACATGGACGTAGACGTAGGCCCACTTAGTTTATTTTATTATCTCCATCTTTAGATTCTATTTTCAGTTAGTTTCCTAATATTAAGATTCTTGATCGGATTTCTTTTCTTAATTAATTTCCTAGTTTAACTAGATTTTCTTTTCATTAGAGTTTTCTTATTTGATTTTTCTACTTTTATTTAAAGAGGCAATGTACCGTGCTCCATTCTCTACCAGGGGTATAAAATTCAGCCTAGCCGATAAATTTCTCTCTTTTTTTAATTTTTTTTAGATATTAGTTAAAAATAAATAAAAAACCAAAAAGGAAACTAATTTTTTAAGAAAAAAATTTGTAAACGTAAATGTCGGCCGATATTGTCCCGATATGGACTGATATCGGCCCAAGCCCACCACCGAATTGAATTTTTTTTTTAAAAAAAACCTACCGATATATATCGGCCGATATTATTCTTTTACGGCCGATACATATCGTATCAGCCAATATACATTGGTCTTAAAAAACCGATATCTTTTCCCCTGTTCTCTACAATTAATTTTTATTATTAAAATATTACAATATTACATGACCTTTCTAATTCTTAATCATCATAAAAATAGCAATATGTCAAAAAAATTAGAATATTAAAATCTCCATGTATGAAGAAGATTAGAATCTATCAAAAAGTTTACTTGACAAAGGTATTGGGCATCTTACTTGACTTATATTTGATACATATGTAAACTTCTCAATCCACGTATGCCGAGCAGAAAATAAGGAGAGTGACCTGTTTTGTAATGTAGAAGAGTTGGTCCCAATTCAAATGACCCTCAGGAATAGCCATGTAAAGGAAGACCTCAACTTTTGTATTCAGCTGTTCATTTGTATCCTCTTCAAATTTAATAACCATCATTATTATTATTATCAAAATCATTAATTCAATATATATAAATACTCTTTTTATAATTTGCTATTTCATTTTATTCTATTAAAAATCAACTTTAAACTAATACATTAAATTAAAATTTATTTTATACAAATAAAATAAAAAATTGAAGCATTGAATGTTAGGCAGTGGGCCAAATGATGCCCATAATTCAAACTGTATATCATAACGCAATTGGTAGAAAACGTTGCGTTGTCATTATTCTTATCTTATCTGACTGTAGCACTTTATTAAAATGAAGGGAATCACTTCAGTACTTTCAAGGCCTAGGGCTAACTCGTCGTTTAAACTTACACGAGTTTAACTCAATATCTTGACGAGTCAAGTCGACACACTCGAACCAGGGACTGAAATATCTGCTGATACTTATTATATCAGTTAAACTAAAGAAATATCGGCAGATATGATCAAGATCTCGGCTGAATATCTGCATCTGCTATTTTTTAAAAAAAAGAAATATCGACTGTGGGCTCAGGATTATCTCGGCCGATATTTACCCATATCGGCCGAATATGAGCCTAGATGTTAGCCGATATTTGAAATATCGATCAATATCGGTCGATATTTATATTTTTTATTTTTTTTAAAAACAACATTTTTTCATTTTCTTTTTCTAAAAAGAACTCACTTTTTTTTTTAACAAAATAGCCACATAGATTAAAAAAGAAAATTTTGAGGAGAGAGAAACTGTCTCGACTGATGTCTCGGTGATATTTGGACCCCTGACCCGAATAGAGCTTGTGGGACAGACTCGCCTGAGTTTAACAATATTGTTTGGGTAAGGTTAAGGTTGACACTCAAACTTGTTCACTTCTAAACTCTTTTTTTTAAGAGATCAAATTATACTAACGTCTTATCTGACTGATTTTTGAAACATGTGTAAATTTCTCAATTCAAAACACTGAGAAGTGGTCCTTTTTGTGTACTTCTAAACCATATTTAGAAGTAAAATGTCAGATCTAATTATTATATTTATTGTTTTATCTACTAAAGTTGTTTTGTTGTGTTATATCGACATCTATGTATAATAATCTGATTGTAAAAATTATTTTTGAAGTTTATTATGAATGACAAGTTTTAATATATTTTTTATAATATAGATATCTCTATCTTATATTAGAAGTGAGACGAATCCTACAAATACACAAAACTTGAAATTTAAGATCAAATTCTTGAGAAATTAGGTTGAAATGGTCCATGCCAAAACTTTTCATGGTGAAGCCATGCATAATCGGCCAAATGAGACCTATTTACTCTTAAACTTCGTTGGTAGTTATAAATTTGGGTACCACTCTTAAAATAAACTTAGCCTGTTAGACATTAAAAAATAAAAAACTAACTCATTTGGCTGAATAAGATGGGAAATGATGCTGTGTCAGATGTCTGAAAATGGGGCAAATGGGTCTCGAATTGTGTTTGAGGGACGTGGATTTTTGTAATTGGTTACTATACTACTATTTGAAACTGTTCATAAATTAAATTCTTCCATAGATCTTAGTTTTTTTTTTAAAAAAAAAATATATATGAAAACTACGGGAAATTCAGCATAAAACCCATATAGGCGATAGCTACCATCCTTAGGGCACACTAAGTGAGGCTATAGAGTCACCTTATTTTTTTTATCAAGGTATCTAGGGGTCTTAAATCACCGAATTAATTTTAAGGGCATATGCAAACCTTCTTACCCACACACACCAGATAATTTTATGAGGTTTGAGACAGTGATAATCGAAGGACTTCTAAAATTCCTAGCCATCACTTCAACCACCTCTGAATTCAGCCGTAAATCTTAATTATGCTCTTAAATTTGAAATTTTAGTTAAAATCTTTTAATTATGGACTCATTTGACATAATTTAGAGATTTTAAAATATAGAAATAACTGCAAACCAATTGCAACTTTCTATCTAATTTATTTATGTTTAATATTTAATTAGGAATTAATCTTTAAGATCAAAATATTATTATGAACTAAAAATAAACTCAACTCCCGTTTGCTTAAACTAAAGATAGCGCTAAGCTGACATAGTTGACTCGTGACTTAATTAGATTTATATGACATTTTGATGTGAGAATTAAAAATAAATAGTCGCATTAAAATGTATAACAACCTTATTGTTTTGGTGTTAGAGCACAAGGGTTCAATATGTATTAAAAAAAAATCAAAAACTTAAATCCATTTTTTTCGAATTTCCATAATATATATATATATATATATATATATATATATATATATATATATATATATATTGTTAGATCGATTAGATCAAAATATTTATCTATAAAATTGAAAGTTAATTTGATTCATTGAATTCCCTTTTTGATAATACGATAGCACCATGAAAATTCATTCATTTATATAATTTTTATGATCATTAATAGAAAAAAATTATGACGAAAATGTCTAGGGATCTTACTTGTATTTTGACATGGAGTATTTTAACTAGACTGGTCATTGAAACATGTGCAAGCCTCTCAATCTCACACACATTGAATAAGCAATTACCGATAATGATCTAAAGAGGTGTTGAGCTCTACACTAAGTATACGTGTCAGATATTTATAATGATTTATCCAATTTAAACTAAGTAAAATAGATGGCTAAAGTAGAAGATCTTTCTAAGTAACTGTTTGATTGGAATCTGATTTTACTGGATAAATTTGTTATAATGAATTATTATTATAAATAAAATTAAGATTAATTTACAAAATATTTTTACTTAGTTTTGTAATATTAGAATTGCATGACAGTACAAAAGAGTTTGGCAACTCATATTGTCAATAATTTGAAGGCGGCTAAGGATCATTCATTGTCCATTGACAAGTGACAAGCAGGTGTGTATGCCTAGACATCTTAGGGAGGAAAGAGTGGTTGAGAATATGGATGATGGGCTCCACACTTAAGAAATAGGATCTTATAGCAATAAAATATGGCCCACCTTGCCGACTAAAAATCTATTACTACTTTCCCCTAGCAAGTGGACTATTGTCTAATGAACTGTTTTCATGTATTAGTGAGGAAAATTCTCTTTAAATCACGCAAATGCCCTGCTCTTCCATTCACAACACCATGGGTGGGGTGCCTTTGAGTGACAAAAGGAAATGCTAGAAAATTTAATAAATTTAAAGGCTTTTGTCGTTATTGTTCTTTAAAATTTCAAATTCAATGGTCTATGTTAAAATTTTGTTCATACCTATTTTTTAACTTGAAAGGGCTAAAGAGATTGGAGTGATGGTCAGAAATTCATTTCGAGAAGTGGAAGTTTTGAATTCGATTCCACTCTACATGCCTAGACATGTATGAGCGGGAAACTTGCACATGCCTAGAAACTAATGTGTTTAAAGGATCTCATCTGTATTTGGACAGAAGATCATTTAAGTCGATTAGTCCTTGGGGCATGTGCAAGTCGCAACTACAGAAGAGTGATTCAGAGAGTTGTCGAGCGTGAATCGAACTCAAAACTTCATTTCATGAGGAAAACTTCTTGCTCGTCAAGACAACCCCTCTTGAGTTTACCATGTATCATGTTATGGATTGGTGCCGAAGATCACATAGAGCTCATATTCCTTAGTGTTTTTATATTTTTTATCGATTAACAATCTACTTTAGAATTAGAATGTTGAATAGTTGTTATAAAAACTGTACACTCAAACTAATGGTGATTTCACCATCATCTATATTTACTATTTGTTTTACATGTGAGACTTATGTATAAAAGTTTGTATTATTATTTTTTAAATAATATATATATATATATATATATATATATATTATTTTTTTTTTTTGAATTTACATACGGACGCATAAAACTCACACGGGTGAACCTATTATCCCTAGGACACATTAAGATTAAGTCATGAAGGTTCAAATCTACAATCTCATGTGAGTTATATATTATCATTTTTAGCAAGTTTAAGATGTCTAAGGATGAGACCTAATGAAAAATTTGGAAGGTGGGATTAATTTTTATTAGTGCTACATAAACTATTAAAAATAAGCTTTTTAAATCATGTCTATCTCTTATTTTATTTTATGAGTAAAATAAAATATTAAACTCATTTTATTTTATAGAAGAATAATCACATGTAATCATCGTAAAGATAATTAATAGTGACATTTTAGATTTGTGAGTGTGTAAGGTGAGTGAAAACCTTCTATAAGATTTTTATCAAATTATTTCACTTATTGTGAATGGATCAACGGGAGTATGAGAAGAGGCATGTTGAACTCTAAAGATTTTTATTGAATTATTACTCATTTGATCTATTTAATGACAATTTTATAAAATTTAAAATGTACGCATGTCTAAATATATATAAAATTAATAAACAAGTTAAATATTTTTAGTAGATTACACACGCATTGTTGTCTTTCTAAATTCTAAGCATTAAAATAAAATAATAATATAAAATGTATTCAATGCAATAATTGAGATGTATTAAATGAATATAAAAGTATAAAATAATTTAAAAATAAAATAATAATTTCGACTGCACATGAATTGCTTTGTGCGTGGGTGTTTGGCAGAGGGTTAGATGGGGGAGTGATGCTTTTAGCACTCTCTCCTATAAAAGCCTGAGAAGGCAAAGACGATAGGCTTCACTTTATGCATAATGTTGTCGGAACCTTCGACACCACCTCCCCTCTTCTTCCCCGACCACGGCCACACTCGTTAAATCTGTAAGTTCTCTCTATTTTCTTTCTCTTCTCTGGAATTTTTTCTTTAAAGTTACCGTATAATCTGTTCTTGTATTTTTTTATTCCGTTAGAAATTGAGCCATAAAGATGCTTAAACAGAACGTAGGCATAAGAAATGGATTTATGGGTGTTTTTCTGATCTGGGCTTGGATTGGTGATCTTGTTTTGATTATGGGGCTTTCATGGTTATAGACTTGTGGGTTTAGTACTGACTCAAATATTTTAAGTTTAGGTTACTGGCAATGTAGAAAGGTTCTCCATTTAGTTTTTTCTTTAAATTTTTTTTTACTCATAATTGTGTGTGCCTAAAAAAAGATGGTTATGCGGTTTACTTTCATGGGATTTTAGGGGTTTGACCTTTTGGTTGCCTCTTCATTTCTGGAATTTTAGCTGATTATGTTATTCTTTTTATTTTTGAGCAACGATAATGGCTAGCGTATTTTTGGTCCCTCTTTCTGTAGATTAAAGTGAGGATTGCAAGAAATAATTGCAAAATGCCCGAGTTGAGAGTCTCTTTTCCATCTTTCCTCAAAGACGGCAAACGCCCTCACACCACTCTGTACACTGCACTTAGGTTAGATGAAAAGAAGTTGTACAGTTCCATTCCCTACTCCTCTCTCTCTCTGTCTGTCTGTGTGTCTGTCGCTCTGATGCAGTTCTCATTAGTTGGTGACATAGTTGATGTTACACCTACGCTTCCATCATTGGTTGTTGTTTGGTTGTTGCCTGACACCAACCATTTCACCAAATCAATGTGAGAAAGGAATGGACCTTCACACGCATCTACCAAATATTTTCTCAAAGGGTCACACACCCTTACAAAAAGACACTTCCTAATGTAAATATACATTTTTTGAGTGGCATCTCTTTGGGAAACTGTTATAAAAAATAATTTCTATTTTGTGAACTTTGGAAATATCAAATACTTTTTTTATTTGTAAATATCCAGCATCTTCTTCATTTTTGGTACATTTGATTGGAGATTTTTTTTTCTTCTTTGGCCCCCTTTTTCTTAAATAAGTATGAGTCATTGAATTGTTTTAGGCTATCAAATTTTGCTAGAAATAGAAGTGATCTACATGGGCATGGACATGTATACTGAAATCCAACATGGGTACAAGTTTCTGATTCAGAAAACCAAAAATATAAAATTTATGGATTCAAAGTAGTATTTGGAATTGAGGTTCCCCTCTTCCGTCGTAAAACAAGAAGTATTTGGAAGATTATACTTTAACTTTTTATCAGTGTTTTGATTTTTGAATGTGTAGTTCACATTTAAAATGAGGCTATTTTGATTCTTTGATTTATTTTGTACTGTATTCTTTTTTCTTTTTGAGGAATAAAATTGTCATCCTTCAAAAAAAAAATGTATAGTTTTAGTGAAAACAACTAGATAACAACATTCTGATATTTTAGTTAAATTTCAAAAGAATAGAAGGTGTGTTAATATTGTCACCAAGAAAAACTGTGTTGAGCTGGAATAAGAACTCATGAAGATTCTAAAGACTTTGACATGGTACTGAAATTCCGTTACTAGAAGTATGCAATACCTAGAGGGGGGGCGAATAGGTCTGATCCGATTTTATTTTCCTTTTTAATAATTTATCAATTTAATAATATATGCAGCGGAATAAATGTGTGTGAAAGTGACAAACAAATGAATCTAACCTATTAAAGCAATCCACACATGCACAACGATATATAGTGGTTCGGTTCTTATAGCCAGTCACGCCCATGAGGCCTCGAGAATTCCAATGAGGCCTCGTGGCGGTATATGAAATGACAGCTCATAAATCTGCATAAGTTATTCTGTCTTTCAAACAGTGAATGTCCAGCCAATTAAGATGCCACCGTGCATGATTGACTATTAATTTATCTCAGTCATCAATCAAGGATGAGATTGATGATTGTAAATCATATTTAATCTCATGGAGGAGCCTTTCTATTTTTGTCAAAAACAACCAGTTCCCTAACCGCTCTTTATTCAAAACATGTGAGGTGGCACTTGGAGTTTCAACATATGGATATATCTTAATTCCATAATTAACTCCCAATTAAGGGAAACAAATTTAATTTCCTAAATTTGTAAGAGACTCGGTCAGCCAGATACAAGGTCAAATGAGTTACAATTGTCCAAAATTCAACTCAGCGCAAGACTGGCTGCGAGGCCTCGACAGACTGCAAAAGGCCTAGAGGCTGAAAGTCAATTATATTCTAATTTTCTAGTTTATAAACAATTGACTTATAAGGTATTTGACTTAGCCTAAGGTCTCCTAAGGTTCACGTACCTGTGTGCCAATAACATATTCGGTGTAGATTCTTCCATGCATAGTAGATCTTCACATTCTTCCAAAACAAGGTCCAACTGAGTCACTGTAATTGACAATATGGGTGACTCAGACGAGTCGGGGCACTAACAGGTACATTGCCCATTTCAAGGAATCCATGTACATAGGACGTAATGATGGAAAATATGGATAATGCAGTTAACTTCTAGAAGGAAACTTTGTGGAAACTAGCTCTGTCTGCTTGCTTTGGTCTGTATGTGTTCTTCCTTTCTTTGATTAAGGAAGTTAACTTTCAAAAAAAAAAAAAAACATTGTGGAAACTGATCCACCAAATGCATGTAATGCATGCATCTTGATGTAGACATTCCAATTATCTTCACTTTTGTTTTTATATAGCTTAGAAATCACACTCAAGCCATTGCAATCATCTCATTGTAATCAAATGGGCCAAAAAAAAAGAAACCGACAATGTCTCAAATTGATCAATAGAATCAAATGCATGTGAGAATTCAATCTATATGATTTTGGACTACTCCCACCATATAGGGACCTTTGGTTCTGAATGGTCCGAATCAATTTGCATTGGTGGCAATGTACAATGGATGAGTTGCCCCAAAATTGCTGTGGAGATCTTGTGGTACAAAACCAGATTTATTTCTTGTTTGGTGTATGCATCAATTGGAAAGATTAATAATTTGATATGGGTTTCCCTCTGCATTTGGTTTTGTGGTTGTAGAATTGGGTGAATTTTATCTACAATTGATGCTTGCTAGTTGGCATGTTGTAGTTAGTTGAGTTTTTTTTTTTTTTGAAAGATTAATTGTAGTTAGTTGAGTTCAAATTTATGAAAAGGAAAATCTAGTAGATGATATGTTTTCTTCTCTAGTTTCAATAGATTGATAATAGGGTTATAAGATTCAGAATTTGTTGGTCATGAGTGATGTTTTTATACAATTGCTAAAGTTTTGAGGTGATTTAAGTTCATCATGGCTTTGGGATTGAAAAGCTACTCTTTTTTTTCTCTTTGAGTTTGGAAGTTGTGTTATTTTCCATAAGTGCATGTTTCTTTGCACAGATTTTCCTAGGAAAATGAGATTCTTTTTATGCTTGTTTTAACAATTTTTCTATGGTATTTAGATTTTCATGGCCAAATTTTCCAAATGGTATGTTTGTGTTTTTCATTGAAATCAAGATTTTCAATAAGAATGAGCTTTTTGCACAAAAACCAAGGTAGTTTTTACAAAAGTAAAGTGGTTTTCAAATGGACTTTCTATTTTCCCATATTTGCTAGATGGGATTTTCAAAGAAAATGTGCAACAATACATGTGCAATAGGTAGATTTTCCTACCTAAAGTGTCATTTTCAAGGAACCACGGGGTTGGCAAGGGTTGTGGCCGACACCGTATTAAAAAAAAAACCTTTAAATGTTTCACCAAAAAACCCTTTAAGATATGTTAAAATTGAATGTTTGACCCCTCCAAAAAATTGTGTTTTGTACATTGACCCTCCCACAAGTACATTTCTGGTTTTGCCCCTACCCCTTCCTATAAGAGGAGATAGGTAAGTTGGTTTTCCTATGTACTTTCTTATGTGAAGTAACCGAAAAACATGCATGCCCTAAGAGAACAATCCAAAAGTTTTCCCATCAAGACCCATGGAGAAATGCTTTCTTGGAAAATTTATGAAACACACCTTCATTGACTTGAAGATATGAATCTCAAGCAACCTGATCATACATGTACCCGACTCAACCATTGTTAAATGGGTTGAGACAACCTGAGTAAGCTTAACCCAACCCATCTATTGAAGGGATTAACTGACCCAACTAAGATTAGATTGGTTGACCAAATGGGTCCTAGTCCATTAAGTAAACTAGTCAACTCACAATCGGAGTAGGTGGCCAAGCTTAAATGACTTGACCCAATTTGGC
Organism: Chimonanthus salicifolius; assembly: GCA_013350335.1. NCBI lineage: Eukaryota > Viridiplantae > Streptophyta > Magnoliopsida > Laurales > Calycanthaceae > Chimonanthus > Chimonanthus salicifolius. The sequence continues at coordinate 39,889,063 of CM023532.1, read as the reverse complement.
TTGTTTATTAAAAGCTTAATCTTAACGTGACCCGACTGACCTACTTTGATTAAATGGTTGACCTAATGGGTATCAATCCATTCAGTAAACTAGTTGACTCACAAATTGAGAAGATGACCAAGCTTAAATGGGCCAACCCAACCTGGCACATTTATTAAGAGCTTAAGCTAACCTAAGTTATACCAAATTTGATCTACTTTTGTTGAGTGGGTTGGTACAAACCTAACAATTTTAAATGGGTTGATCCAACCCATACATAATCTAAATCAATTATTAAAAGGATTAACCTAGACGGAGTACCCAACCAAGTTTCAATGGGTTGACCCAACCTTCTACCCATTTATTGAATGTTTGACTCAACCATACTTGCACCTTATCCAAACTAATTTATTGAGGGGGTTGACCCCGAAGTGACCCATTTATTAAATGGGTTGGCCCAAACTAGGTAATCCTACATGGATCAATCGGACCTAATAGCTAACTTGTTTATTTAATGGGTTGATCCCACTTGAGTGTCTATTGAAACTTAAATAGGTTGACCTACTTGATCCATTCATGAAACAGTAGACCTAATCCAGTACGTTGCAATTTTGACCATTTATTAAAGGGGTTAACCAACTCTACTGGTCCATTTGTGACCAATTTTTCCTTCTATAAGTTGGTCATAAATAAATATAGGAATATTTTTAGATAAAAAAAAAGAAGTAAAATTCCCACCAAGCCGCTTTCCCAAGGAAATTTTTTCATTGGAATCCATTTTCATATTTAAATTCATTTTCCTAGGAAACCAACAAATATAAATTGAGTTTGACAAGGTCAACAACTTGCTTTTGTATTTTTTCCATTTTGATTCTTGGTGGTATCAAACTGATTATTTGATTTTCAAGCATAAGATATCAGAGGAAGATACTCTGATCCAAAAATCCAAGTGGAGGTTGTTCACATGGCTCTTTGCTGGGAAGAAATTTAAGGGCATCAAGTTAACGGACTTCCTTAACTCTTGGGAGGGTTGTCTCGATGGGGGATCGAGGAGGCCCAGGGTTCAAGCTTCTCGGTTCCCTCCTCAACCGAACACGCACAAGTTTAATGTTGATGGGGTAGCTAGGGGAAAATCGAGACCGGCGGGTATAGGAGGGGTATTACGTGACTGTAACGGCAGGTCATCAATAGTTTTCTCTGAATCGATAGGCCAGAAGGATTCAAATGAGGTAGAACTTATTAGCATTAGCAGAGCCTTGCCCATGTGGTCTCACTTAGGGAAGGGGGAATTGATTGTGGAAGGGGACTCTACAAATGCAATAAAGTAGGCGTCTGGGCTCAGAAGCTCCCCTTGGAAATTGATCACAATAGTGAGGGAAATTAGGGTGTTCTGTTTAGGAAGAGAGATCACTTTCGTCGCGGTTTGTTGATCGGCAAATGGGTGGCTGACTTTTTTGCTAAAAATGGGGTGGATTTTAATTTAACTGGAGTTTTTCACATTGATAGATCTCAAGAGAAGTATATTGTTGTATTTCATAGGAGTGTTTGATGTGCTCATGGGGGTGTTGTAATATGATGTACCTTTTTTCCTTTTTGACCTGCCGTGGGAATAGGCGTTTTAGACCCCACAGAGCCATTTCTATGTACAGTTTTTCTTTTTAATATAATTTATCTGTTACCGCTAAAAAAAGTGATTATTTGATTTTGAAAGCTTCAAGTATGCAAGAGATTGATTTTGTAACATTAATGAATATTGAGCTACCTAGAGGATCTTATGAATTACAGTTTGGGTTGGACATTTATTCTTTTTCTTTTTCCTTCAAATTTTCAGTAAGACTGAAAAAGTTGGTTCTGCATCAGGATTCTGACATTTTGCAGTCGTGGGTGGATGTATATTTAGAAACATTTTAGGCTACGTGATGTTTTGTCTGTTTATTCATTGTGATTTGTTCTTCTTTGTTGCTAATCACATGCACTTCTTTGTTTAAAATATCTAATTTTCTGGAGATTGAGATCTCCAATCTTCGGAGGCTCAGGTTTGCCAAGCACATGCACTTAGGAGTGGCATGTTTTCCATATAAGGAGAGAGGAAGAAGATAGTTGGTCTGTTTCAGAGTCACCTGATCAAGTTGTCCTAAAGGCAGTCTTGTTGAAGGAAGAAGACACAATGAGAATGTGGGGCTTTTCATATATAAGTTCATTAGGGTAATTGGATGTCTATTTTTTTTTTTTTTTATGGTTAATTGGCTGTCTGTGTTATTAGGCGATTATGTGATACAAGTGGCAAGTGGGTCATTGGTGCGACTTGCAACCAGAGCCTGATGGCCATAAAGGTTACAGGTTTGAGTCACTGAAAGAGAGAGAGAGAGAGTGCTATGGTGGACTGTTTATAGGGAGTGACAGTAGTAAGAAGCAAAGACCAAACCATATGGATATGGTCATCTTGTGGCAATTCTTTTTTGTGAAGATCCTCACCTCCACCTCTTTGGTTCCTCCACAAATTGTGCCAGATCCACCTAAGGTCAAGTTGCCCCCCCTTTTTTAAAAGGTTGCATGGTCATCTGAAACTTTAACTTTGTATGGTCCTCAACAATGAAAAAGACTGATCTGTAGTGAATTTGATTGATGAGTTATACAAATTTTCTTTTCATATAAGTGGCAAGACTCTTTGGATGATGTTTCCTTTTTCACCCTGAGGAGATTTGAAAGGAGAGAAATAAATAAATCAAGGAAAATCAAGCAAATAAACCGTTCCCACCAGCAAATTAACAGGTTTTATAATTTGAAAATGATATTTCCTTGTAATTATGATAGTTTGGGATCTCTATCACTCTTATGCATGTTACCTCTTTGACGAAATATTGATTCCTCATCTCAGTAAGTTGATAAATCCTTTAGAAGAGTGAAAAAGGACAAAAGGAGCTGACTATGTGCCATGATTGATATGTTAAAGTAACTAACTTCATGATGTGCACTTAAATGTTTCAACTGATTGACTTCATTGTTGTTATACCAGCCTCATTGATGCATGATTGGTTGTTATTGTTGCTGCTGCTGTTGTTACTTTTACAGATTCATTCAGCTTTGATTTGATTGGTTCGGTCTTTTCCCCCATGGCCTGGGCCATTATTTGAAGGAAACTACTTCCTCTTTTGTTAGCCATTCTCTGCCATGGATGATACACAGTCAGTTGTTACACTCATTGATTCTACTGCCTCTAAGATACAACAACTTCAGCAAGCATTTGCTGAACTTGAAAGTCACCGGGCTATTTCCCTGAATCTGAAATGGAAAGAACTTGAAGAACATTTTCATGGGCTTGAGAGGTCTTTAAAGAAAAGAATTATTGAGTTAGAAGATCAAGAGAAACAATTTAAAACCAAGGTATTAGAATCTAGGGTGATGTTGGAAAAGCAGGAAGCAGTGGTTGTGGCCAAAGAGCAAGCATCATTGGAGCGCCTGCAGCAGAAAAGGGATGCTGCACTCTCTGCTGTAGGGATTGTGGTAAAAAAATATAAAGCAACAACAGGGCCTTTTGCTGAAGGCATGAGCAATGGTCATACTGATGTGATTCCAGAAGAGAGAGCAAATGTAAAAGCCATAAGAGAACCTTCTACTGAAGACATGAGTGATGGTAATGCTGATGTTGTACAAGAAGAGAAAGCAGATGTTAAGGCTGCCAAATCCACATCAGGTGTTATGAAATCTCGTGAAAATGGTAATGTGGAAAAGACTTATCCTGAGCTGATAAAATTATGTGAAGAAATGGATGCAAAAGGCCTCCATAAATTTATTTCAGACAACCATAAAAATATTTCTGCCATAAAGGAGGAAATTCCATTTGCATTAATGAGTGCAAGTGATCCTTGTCACTTGGTTTTGGACTCTTTGGAAGATTTTTACCATGTGGAAGTACCTTCTGTAGAGGGAAAGAGGGATCCTGGCCTTTTGGGGCTGCGCAGAACTTGTATTATGTTGATGGAATCTCTTATGGCATTGTTGGCTGGTAGTGAGTCTGGCCCTGTTTCCAGTAACCTGGTATTCTCATTGGATGTCAAGGAGCAAGCAAAATTCATTGCCAATGAGTGGAAGCCAAAGTTAGATCTTCTTGATAATGATGCAACCAGTGGGAACTCCTTGGAAGCTCATGCTTTTCTGCAGCTTGTGGCCACTTTTGGTATTGCTTCTGAATTTGATCAATATGACATTTGCAAGCTTGTCCCTATGGTTTCACGACGGCGTCAAACAGCTGACCTATGCCGCTCACTGGGACTGACAGAAAAAATGCCCGGTTGGTCCTTTTTCCCTTCTTTAATTTTCTTTTCCTTTGATGATAACAACAACAACAACAATTGTTGATGATGTTGTTATTGTTGTAAAGGTATCATTACATGTAACTATGCAATAGCTTAATCTTAGATGCCAGTGTCTGGTTCATTCTTCATTGTTTTAATCTTGTTGCTGTGTGAGTAATATGTGACAGTACCAAAATCAATATATCCATGTGTTCCTTGTCATGATTCATTGTGGTTTACCTGAGTATGTACTCATTCCTTCCAAGATCTTTATATATCTTGCATTTCAGTTCTTCTGAATAGATGAAATTACCCTGAATAGCTGATGATTCAAGATATCTTTTGTTTCAATTTAGTTTTGATCAAGAAAAATCCCCTTTTGAGAACTTAAACATGGTACAGAATTTTCTTTTCCTTTTGTATCTCTTATTTTTTTAATAAAAAAATCCTTTTGAGTTGGCAATAAAGGAAGAGGGCAAACCATCAGCTTAAAGTTGTCATTTGTAGTTCCTGATATTAGTTTTTGTCAGAGGGATTATTATTTTGGTTAAGCTGAAGATTTTGTTGCTGTCATGCTGAGGTAATAGTAGAAATAACATGTCAGGTTCATGGAGCTGCAAGTTTGAAAAGGTGAGATTACAAGAAAGTTGACTACTCAGATTTCTGCAATTCCATCAGTGTTTAAATGAAACTCAACTCTGTAGCCGTCATTGTTTTCCCCCAGCAAAACATTGTTAGCATGGATTAGTAAGACTTAAACATAAAAAATTAGTGCATGATGTGTTAAATAATTCATAAGATGGAACAGTGCCTTCTGTAGTTTTTTATTGCTTGCTTTGGGTTTTTTTTTTTTTTTAATTTCTTATATTTATTTTTTTCTGTATTGTAAACATTTTTCATATATTTCATTATTTTATTATTTTACCGGAACCTTTCATTTGAAAGTAACAGAAAACTTGAGATTCAAGCTCCCAAATATTACCTGGTGGCAAGACTCATACTTCAGTCATTGCCTTTCGTCATAAATGACCTGACTTTTTGTGCTACCGAAGTAGCATTCGTCATCCTTTCACTATTAAAAAACACCCCCACATTCATTACCTGTTGTAGTAAGTAACCAGCAATTGAGCTCTTGCAGTATGCTGCCACCTGTCTCATTTTCCACTTGATTGCATCATTTCCTAATTACCTTTAGTTCGGAGAGCTAAGCACTGTTTTCCTTTTATTTTCTTATGTGAAGCCTCCTATAGGCAAAAAGGTTGTGGAGACTTTTGTTGACATTTTTGCAGTGCTGCAGCTTTTGAATCAAGGCCAAAACTTCTATGAGCGAGGCTGACCTAGTGGCCTTCCCTGTCGACTTGGTTTGGGTATCATTTTCAGGACTTCAAGTTGACTTCTGGTTGGCTCTTTGGTCCAGCAAATAAATGGTCAGGCTGGGACCTAGTCTGACTACATTTTTTTTTATTCCTGCTTTTGCTTGAAGCTGGGCCTGTTAATGCATGAAGATGGGTTAGGTTCAGGCCAGCAATCTCCATAAATTATTGGGGTGGGGGGAGATTGCGTGGTTGTACTCGCAATTGAATTTGGCAACTTAGCCTGTGAGCTGGGATCTGGCCTTGAATTGTGGTCTGATAAATAAATGGGCCAGTCTGAGTTTAACCTCTCTCTCAGAAGTGCAGGACCTTGACACCAGTGTCCAAGTAATTTTATTTTATGTTTTAATTCTTTGCTTAAAACAATGTTTATTGCTTTTAATGTAAACGTAATAAATGATTTATTTTCTTCACTTCTATAATTTTTCCCCCAAATTCTCCAATCTTTCAATTGTTTTCTTCTCCTTGTCTCTGAGTGATTCCTCATTTTTCTTTCTTCATCAAGCAAGCTCCTAATAAGATTTCTAATATCTGAAAATGATAGCTTTCATATCAGTTTTATATTTATCAAGTGTGGGCAATTGGAGTCTGCTGATCATTTCAGAGTTTAGTCAGAAAACTTGACCATTTGTTAATTTAATTCTGTAGGGGTGGTAGAATTGCTGGTAAACAGTGGAAGGCAACTTGAAGCTATCAACCTGGCTTACGCATTTGAACTCACAGACAAGTTTGATCCAGTGTTACTGCTGAAAGCTTACCTGAAGGATGCAAGGAAATGTTCACAAGTCAAAGCTGGAAACACTGGTCCAACTGCTCAGGTTTGATTTTATTTAGCCATTCCAGACTTAAGAAACATACACTGCTGAGTTGATGGCATTGCTATGCTCTGGGGTTTTTCGCTTATGTTTAAGGTGCAGTGGATTGACATTCTCACAAATGGTCTAAACATTGTTGGTAAATGGATGCTGCATGTAGGATGATGCAGAAGCCAGCATTTTATGTTGGTTATAGTTTTTCTGCCTTTTCGTAATGAAGCATATCTTACCCATTTGAAGTATTCTGTTCGAAGCCAGTATCATATTTATGTGGGTTGAAGTTTTCTACTTCTTGTTCCTAACCAAATCATTGCCCAAGCCCGAAAATATAGGCCGGGAAGCTCTATATTGTCTGCATTTCTGGCATACTGCTACTACCTCTTACCCAAGGTCTTTTTTTTTTAAGACCAAGGTATCTAGGCGTCTTCTATTGTATTGATGGTACATATATAGGAGAATAGAAGTTGATGCATATAGCAAAACTGGTTTTCATTGTATCGGTCCACCAAAATTTTAAATACTGTAGCAGTACATGCTGGGTCATCAAGGACCTAGTATGCATTGGCCAATATACCAATTGCTGGTTAGGATGCTGGCGCACTGGCCTTTATTTAGCAAAAAAACAGATAAGGAAAAAACATAGATCTAGGATTCCTGTTGAAAACCTAGATTGGAGGTGAAAGCGGAAGAGGAGGGGAAGAACATAAGAAGGTTCAGAGCAAATGGGATCTAAACCATAGATAAGACCTATGTGAGCCTGGTACGGCTGGTAATCTGTTGTACTGAAAACCATTACATACTATCAAGTATACTAAAAACCAACCAGTTTTTTAATCATGGACTCCACACATTTTGTATGTTTTTCCTCTGCAGGTGTGGAACCAGAAATTTATTCTTTTTGGAGGGATTTAGAAAAAAATTATCATTTTGGGGTTGCAATATGTAAACTTTATTTTGTCAGAAGGTGCTATTTATTACTAAGAAACAAAGACTTTTTATAATTTTCCTGAAGGGCCATGCCCCCCTCACCCGACAACTTGATTCTTCCCCTGCTGCTATGAGACTAGAGCTAGCTCACCAGTCATAATTCTGCTGTTTGATTCGATTCTCTTGTGAATTTCAGACTGAACTGATTTTTACCATATGCTTTTTAATGAGGGCTTCAATTTTAAAAATCAACCTATCAACTGTTTTGAATAGGAGAAATTATGATGGATGCTTGCGTAGTTGTATGACTACAATCTGATTGGAATCTCACTGTTCTTGGCACATCTATATTCATGTTGATGAAATTATATGCATCTCAGAATGAAGCAAATGAACGGGAGCTGTCTGCCCTTAAGGTTGTCATCAAGTCCATCGAAGAGCATAAGCTTGAGGAGCAGTACCCTGTCGACCCACTTCAGAAACGAGTAATCCAGCTAGAAAAGGCTAAAGCTGACAAGAGAAGGGCTGTGGAAGCTGCAAAGCCTCAACCTAAGAGGCCCCGTGCTAACAGTGGAGGTTATGGACCCCGTATAACTAACATCCCCGACAAATGCATCTATAGAGCACCAGAAAGTTACATTTATGACAGGCCATATATGTATGCAGCTGACAGCCACGGTTCCTCACTTCTGGGTTCACCTTCCTACAATCTCCCTCACAACCTTGGAAGTTACTATGGAAATGGTTATCAGTACCCCGTCCCATATCTACACTAGTTGATTAGACAAGTTATCATGATCGCTGTAGGTGTTAGTTTTTAACCCTTACATGTTATTCCAATGTATTAATGGACTTAGTATCGCTTAAATGGTGGGAGGCTTTAGCTTTGATGTTCCAGTGGTTGTAGCATTTGGCGTAGTTCAGCAGATGCTAGTGATCCTTCTCTATCTAACAGACATCTTATGTTGTACCTGATAACTATTTATGATCTTTTGTAATTTTGTGTGCTTTTAATCAATAATGTGATGCTCTTGTGTAGATCATGGGGTTGGATTTTCCTTCGCAGTCACTTGTAGCTGTCTGGGAAAGAGTCCTACCTGTATGCAGGGCCAATGTGCTTTTGTTTTGAATTGTTACTTCTTGGTTTTCGCAACCATAGTGCCCGTTTGGCAACTTGGAATTCTTTAGTAGAATTGGACCCAATGGAATTTGTGCATTATACCGTTGGGAAAAAATGAAAATCTTCGGGCCCTAATATGCTTTTGAATGTGATGGACTGGAGCAGGGATATACTGCTTACATTGAGAAAGCATGAGAAACTTTACCGTAGTTATTGAGAGGCAAAAACTGTCGATGCACTATCCCTTGCTAGAGGATTTTGGTAGCCGACTTGCTATGAATTGTCTCCACTATGTGGCACCAAAGTAGCGATGATACAGGGGCAAATCGCTGCGAGGTGATCAGGATGATGGTGTATTTTCTGGATGGTTACAAGTGAACTCGTTTTTCATGTCAAATACTTTCGTGTTTGTTTTTTTTTTTTTTTTTTTTAAGGTAACCAAACAAACGCATACATAGAACCATATGAACAATCAAACCCACAAAGCACTCGATAAGCCTCCACAAGGTGAATCATAAGTGAAAGACACCATTATGTAGCATTTACACCCAACTTTGCATAAAAATCTTTAACACTATTGGTTGTTTGCTTGACCTGCTGAAAAGATACTTCTAGGCCTGTGCATAGATTCTTAATTTTTCTCACCACTATCGGCAATCTCCACGGGTATTGTTTTCTTCCCTTGGTCCATTTTATTTCATTCGTTGTTTCTCCTGACCTCAGCTCTCCACTATACCAAAGACCATATCCAACGATTCTGAGAACGTCAAAGAAAATACGGCGCCCTTGAATTCTGAATCTCCCCCTCTATCCTTGCTAGGATTAGTTTCCCAAAAGCAGCTCCATATACGTTAAATTTAAATGTTCCTGCTAGAGGAGGAGATCTAATCTCCCTAGGTTTAACCACCTAAAGACCACTTCTCATACAACCCTCCCACAAGAATAATAGGTCTTTCAATTTGCAGTCTTTAAATTCTTTACTTGATGTCAAACACATAATCTCCCCATAGTGCTTGACACTATCTCAGTAACCTCTTTATTCTTACACTAAAAAATCATTGCATTCCTTCCTTTCTAAATTGACCATAGGACTACCACAGGGATGGTGTGCCACGCTTTCCTCAGCTTCAACCTCAAAGTGCTAGTGTCTAACTCCCAATGACTCCTTTACATCACGTATCTAACACCTACGATACCCCTAATAGTCTTGCAAAGAAGTTCCAAAACATTCTCGTTAATGGGCATAAGGCAAACAAATGAGCCACGGTCTCCACAAAACAAGCATTGGAGGTTGCCCCCTGAACTCAGGACGTTTCTCCAACGTAATTCTCCCATTGACAGATTTTACCCTTTAATGCACAACATACAAAGATCTGGACCTGAGGTGGGGCTAGGCCTTTCCAGGTCGTACTCTCTTAAATGTTGCTTGAACAGAGAAGACCCTAGAAAGATCGTCCGTCCAAATTCGCTCGTCTTTCTCTTTCATGATATCGAAAATTCTTCTAGTAGAAAAATTAAATGTTCAAGACTTTCTTTTTCAAATTCCCTAAGTGTTATCCGGAATTAAATTTCCCAAGTGGTGACTTCCCTATCTGTTTTATAATAGTCATGTATATCTGCTCTTTTGTTTGTCCAAAACAAGGTTCTGTCTCCCTTTCTCACTAGGATTCTCAAATTGTCTTCGAAAATACTCCCAACTTCTCTCTCTCCGTGCCCTATCCTCCACCAAGCTTTAACTACCAGCGAACCTACTCTTTCTACCTTAATCCTCTAGATCCAATTCTTCCAAATAATGCCCCATATCTAGCGACAAGGATTCTTCTCCACATTACTTTCCTTTCTTCCCCAAATCTCCAAATCCACTTACAAAATTATGCATAGTTTATAGTCTGGAAAAAATGTACTATTCCTAATCCACCATTGGATTTAAGCTTTGATACTTCTGTAACAGATGGACCCTCTTCCTGTCTTTCTTATCTCTCTAAAAATAATTTCCTAACACTTGTTCCACCCTACTCACGACTCCTTTGGGTATCTCGAAGTCTGCATTATTTTACTTCCTCTGTCCCATTTTAATTATCTCATTTTAAAAATTTGAATTTTAAGGAAAGGCTTTAAAAAGACTTATAAACTTTTCTCCAACATGGAAGAGATAGATAGTTAGAATAGATAGATAGAGAGAGAATCAAAATGACATATTAGATAACTATTTTAGGACAATCCCAAAATATATATCAGACAACTAAATTAGAACAGAAAGAATAATAAAGATTGCCCTACCACCTAGAGATAAGTAACTCCTGGTCCAACCCTTAACCTTTGTTCTAACCTCTCAATCACTAGTGTTTAAAAGTTCCTTAATCTAAGGATTCTCTCTACTAGTAAGCCTAAATAAATGATGGGTAATTTTTCTGATCCTTAACCCACTAATTCTCTCTACTAGTAAGCCTAAATAAAGGTTCTGTTGTTACTCTCAAGTCTCAACAATCACAAGTTCACGTACAGGAAACATAGGTAAAGAACAAATGTTTCAATTTCAGATCTAGGGGATAACTTTGATTTACTTCTCTAAAATATTTAAATATGACTTTAATAAGAAAGATAATTCTATAAAACTGTGATAATAAATTATTATCAAACGTTTATATGTACATGATCTAGAGATAATCTCAAATCTAAACAATTCTTATCTTAATAATTTAGTGATTAACTAACAATAGAATAAAAATTTAATCTTTTTATTATAAATGATAGCTAGATATTATTGGTTGATAAGATTGAGTTGTAGCCTATGGTGGCTATATGTAATAATATGAACTGGTAAATATCTATTTAAGAGGGCTCGAGTCCGCATGGTCTAACTTTGATGTGCTCTAGGGGTAGTGGGCTCACCAATGAGCGTTTTAGTAGGACTGTATCTGAATTTTCCACACGTAAATCTAAAAAAAAAAAAACTATGTAACAGTTCAATCAGATCAATTAAAACTTTTAATATTAGTATGAGACTTGAAAATGAAAAGAAAAATTTGATAAGAGCAATTTCAAAAATGATTATTTCTTTAGTTAAGATCGTATAAATCCCTTTCAAGTCGTCAAATCTAAGCTTGAAATTTTTCATTTTTAACAAATGTTCACAAATGTTGAATATATTTTTAATCATTGACATGACAAAAGTGTGATAAATCATCCCAACCAACCAATTCTAATTTTAAAATTTCTTTTTCTATTTATAACCATTTTTTGCATGAACTTTTATTATTTTTTCAAGTCTTTGTAGAATTATTTCAGCTTTAGATTAAATGAACAATCAAAATTTATTGATAGTCACATAAAAATATCTCTGTAATACCCCAGCCCAATTTAGGAGTTAATTATGACTAATCGTGATTAATTAAATAATTTTTTTATCCATTAATTATGAATTATTTTCCTTTAATCGTAAAGAGTATCAAATAAGTTTTTCAACGGATCTAAGTTTGACTCAATTCGAATCCGATAACTCTTTTAATTAAATTCCAAAGGTATATGGGTGAGTTATGAATATAATAATAATATTATTTTAGGCTTAAACCTTAGTTGCTATATAAACTCAGTCATTTGACTTAGTTTGAACTTCAAATTTTAGGTTATGCATTATTTTTAAATTCCGGACCTAATGACATGCCAATCTCGTTATAATTTCGCTAATTTATTTTACCCCTAAGTTTTAAAGTGGTAAAACCCCAATTTGACAGGGTAGAGGAAGTCCTAAAAATGTATAGAGAAAGTCAGTACTCAATCTATAATGTAATTAAGCTGTTTATTTCTTTACACTCTAAAATAATGAGTTTTTTATATTTATTTCAAGCCATAAAATATGGGTCGTTGAATATTCTTTCACTTGGAAAATGTGGTTTTTGACTTCAAAACACTTTGAAACTTTATGGTGTTTTTTCCAGACAAATTTACTTTATAACACTGGGTTTTTGAAATAGATTTCACTCCAAATTTTAATACCATGCTCAGTTTTTAATATCTGACCAACTGAACCAATTGTATCAATTTAGTGAGACCCTGAAATACCCCGATAAATGAAAGGATATAGATGTAAATAGTAAAAAAAATAAACTAATATTATATTATAAAATAATAATAGAAAACAGATGTAAGATGAGTTTTAAAGCTAGGGTTGTAGCTTGTAGTCGTGCTGGAAGGTTACAAAACCGTAAAATGCCTATGTGGTGGGTGGTAGTTGTAATAATAATATTAATATATATATTAATAAATGCATAAGTTATCAAAATCCTATAAAGCTAATGAATAGCTTAGGCAACCTGTATGATTAAAAAAATCCATACGGTTGCCTATAAATAGGTGTAATCGGCGAGGAAGCAAGAACGTTAAAATAGCTTACTATTAGGGTTCAAAAAATTGAGATTTTTTTAAATGGGGGAAAAATAGATTTCCTCTTAAAATTTAAATTTTACCTTCAAGATTCGTATTATTTTACGTTCAAAATATAATTTTTGACCCTAAGTAAAATCGGAGAAAAGATTAACCCCAATTGACTATTGTGTGTTTATTTTTCCGCCTTTTGTGTTTAAATTCCTGTACTGTACCCTCTGGGCCAAATTCTCAATACGTCTCAATGGTCCTTCTTTAAGAAGATAATACGAGGATAGGGCACTAAGTACTTTTATTTACTTTACTGTCTATGTACCCTTTGGGCCAAATTCTCAATACGTCTCCATGGTCCTTCTTCTAGAAGACAATACGATGATAGGGCACTGAGTACTTTTATTTACTTTATTGTCTTTGTACCCTCTGGGCTCTCACAATACGTCTCCATAGTCCTTTCTCCAGAAGACAATACGAGAGAAGGCACTGAGTACTTTATATTTTTCATTTTATTGTAATGTTTTGGATGGCTGACAACTAACTTTTTGACATAATTTAAAGGAGTAGAAAGAGCCTAGGTGACTTATTACACATATCATGTTGTATGGAAAAATAGCACGGGGTTTAGGAAATTATTATGTGTATATACTGATAAATAGAAAATTTATACATTTTACTCTATCTTACAGATTTTCTGTGAAAAACTCAACCAGAGAAGGTGAGGAGACTCGAACCAACACTTGTATTATGTTATATGTTAAACTCACTAACACCAGACTGAAATGGGACCTATGGTCAATTAAAGATGGAAAAGACTATATAGGTCCAGAATACGAGACCTGACACTGCCTACATGTGAGGGATGTAAATGTTCTAACTGTTTAGAACGCATGCGTTAAAATGGTGTCGGGGAATCGAGGACTTGTAGTCTCTAACGCAGTATGGACTCATGGAGTATCTGGGAATTGTCGGGTAAAAACTGGGTGAAGGCATTCGTGTTATTAAATCCAGTTTTATATGTTGTGTGATATTGATTATTTTATTGATCTCTTGTATTGGTATTGGATACACCAAATAGTAAGGCTGAAATATGGTGGTTCTCTCAGAATAAGTCCCTTTGTAAGGAGGGCACTGGAAATCATGCATTATCATGCATTTGACATTTGCATGTGATAATTATGTTTATAAGTTAAATCTGTGGAAGATAATAACTTTGTAAAGTTTGATATTTGTCTTTGGGCTATAATTGATGAGATTAGCCGAACACCGTTTGCGAACCGTTGGATTGGACGTGTTAGTAGGCTGTGGTCGACCGCCATCAACCGTTGGTGTTGGATGGGCTAGTAGACCGGGTCGTGGAGGCCTTATGCACTTGCAAGTTGCTATATTATTTCCGTAGAGGAATTAATATTAGTTCTGGTTGGAACTCTAAATGGGGGCTGACCCCGGTGTTGTAACATGGCTGGGGACCGACCCCGGTGTTAACAATACAATCTGAATAAAAACCTTAAAAGGTGATCTTAGGGTGAAAATGGAATATGCTAATAACATGCATTTCTATGACATGCATTGCTTATGCATTGTTGCATTACAATCATTGGATTTTATGATGAGTTCTCCCCACTGGACTGTTGCTCACGTCCCTTATAATGCAGGATATAAACCAGAGGAGGGATTGGAGGGACCAGTGGTGCCTCGTTGAAAGTCGGAACTTAGAAGTTCCTAAGGTTTTCCACATGTGGAAACCATTTGCCTGTTTGAATATGTTTGAGTGTTTGTAATAAATATGCCTCATGTGGCATAAGAAATTTATGTCTGTAAGTTTTAATGTCGTATACATTATATCCACTATATTTTTGTGTGTAACACTGATGAGACAAATGACAATATTCGTTGTGTGATATGGGGACATATGGTATATGTTTGAGTCCATGTGTGAAGAGCACGTGTGACATTTTCTAGGATCGGGTTTTGGTGAACTTGAAGATCCAGCCCAGTTATGACGTTGGGTGATTAGAGTTTATTGTTTTTTTTAAAAAAAAAAAAAATTTAGTCGCGTTCTGAGCCCACATCTGGGTTCGGGGCGTGACAATCTCTTTTATATTAAATACAAGTAAAAAAATAATGACTAATTAGCCCCATGAACCTCTAACATAGAGCCTCTTAACTATATTAATGAAAATCTTAAATCTTAATCCTTCCAGTAATTTATTTATTATGCAGACAATATTTCATAATAATTAAAGTAAAGTCAATTTTACATGCAGTGTTCTCTTTTTTTTAAAAATAAATAAATTAAAACTCAATATATCTGTATAATTGTTAATGGATTTTAACATCAATCATTCATAAGAATTATTCATTATTTAATTTAAGATACATCATAATGTACATGGATTAAAGAACTATGTCTTATAAGTAACTCATTTTGTAAATAATGTTCTTTAATTAAAAAATAAATCTCATATATAAGATTTACTTTACTTCACTTAAATTTAGGAGAAAATCTCATCTTAGCAACTAAAGCGCGATGGATGCCGTTGGTATTTCTCTTGATGGCCCACCACAGATGACTTTGGAATCTGAACTTAAAACGGTTCAAAATTTAGATGTGGTGGGAGTGGATCAACTACCCTCCTGCTTTCAGTCATAACTGCCATTGAATTGGCGGGAGTTTTGGTCAGCTAGTTTTTTTTTTTCTTACTTTATCCCTACCAACAATCAGAAAATAAAATAAAATAAAAAATCACTTTAATTAACCGCCTGTTCTCCTCCATTTAGAATCTCTCTTTTACAATTGAAGGAAGATTCCCTGTTAGCAAAACCACAAATATTTCAAAAATAAAAAAATAGAGCGAATTATCAAAAATAAAAATAAAAAACGAAAATGAAAATGAGAGAGAGACGTTGCTATCCACATTCAAATTCCGCAGAAAATGGGCTCGCACTTCCTCTTGTTATTGTATTCCTCCTTTCGTCACCTCCTTTTCTCAGATTCGCAATTATCAAAATTACCAAAAATGTCACTCCTTTGACCCTCCTCTCTCTCTCTCTATATATCTATCTATCTATCTATCTAATATCTATCTGTTACCAGATTCTTTACCTGAACAGTACCAGCTGCAACATAGTTTCATTCATATCTAAATTTAGTTGCATTTCAAAGAAAGAAGAAGAAATTCATTCTGGGAACTTTCTTTTTTCAGAGAGAGAGAGAGCATTCATTTGACATAGTGCGGACCCTGCCAAAATCTGATCTCTATTTTAATTCTTTTTTCCCTTTCTAGATACTGTCCACACCAAATACCAAAGGGTCAAAGCAAAATTCCCCTTTTCCGTTCCTGGGTTTTGATCTTCTTCCACATTTGTCACTCTTTAACCCTGTTTTTATAGGTCTCGATTGGTAGAAAAGGAAAAAGGGAAGGAAAAGACAGATAAGAAGAGAACCCATTTCTCGGAATTTTGGCTTTTGAAGTTTTCTCATAAATAACCAAAAAAAGCCTTTCGCTTGAAATCTAGTCAACCTTGCCAAAGTCCTATTTTTTCTTTTAGTTTTTTTCTCCCTTTTTAGTGTAAACAAATTACATATACAGTCCACCTTAATTTAACAAAATGCTGCTCATTTGAGCTACAGATATTCTCAATTCCCCTCTCCGGGTTTTTTTTTTCCATCCCATTTCTCTAGTTCTCCTTTTCTGGGACTTGATTGAATAGATGGGGAAAGGAAGCAGAACCTTCTCTGTTTTTTATTTTCTTGTGTCCATTGCTACTATAGCAGCAGCTGCTGTTGATGCCACTAATGAACTGAATCTATGGCCTATGCCGAAGTCCGTAAGCAATGGATCACAGTCTCTGTATCTGAGCACACAATTCCAATTGCGGATGGAAGGGAGCAAGTACAAGGATGCTTCTGGGATACTGAAAGATGGCTTCTCAAGGCTTCTCAATGTTGTTAGATTGAATCATGTTGTTGATGGCAATATGACTGACTTTGATCCGTCATTGTTACTTGAAGGATTGAATGTCACCATTTTCTCGCCTAGTGATGAGGTAATGGGGAAACTAGAATTTTTTTTTTTCTGTTCGTGATTTCAAAATTTGATGGACAACCATTTCAATAACTTGACATAATGGTAGATTTGGTTTTTATGAACAAGTAAGATTTTAAGTTTGAAGAACTGAAAGAAAACTCTTGTTCCACGAGGAAATTCAATTAATATTTAGTTGATTTATGTTGTATCTGGATTAAAGGAATGCATTAGTTTTTTTATTTACAGAACTTGCACAAAGCCAACTTTGGTGAGAAAATTGAGGTTATTATTTGTATCATGTGGGATATGGTGTTTAATAAACCAAGCTATTTTATGCTATACAATTTGCTTCCTCTTGTTCTCCTTCCTTTTTCTTTTTCAAGAATATGATTTTGGTGTATTACCTGGCTTTGCACTGGATAGATTTTTCAGAGAAAAAGAAAACATTGCTTTTGATTTTAATTGCTGTAGTTTTCATGTTTTATTACAATGAGATCATTTTTGGATGGAAATTTGAAATTAGTCATATGGAGGAATTATTTATAATAAGTAATGGATTTTTTTTATATCAAGAACAGTGATAAACATGGAATACATAGGAAGTAGATGGTATATTTCTTGGCTTTCTGATGGATAAGATTCTATGAGAAATGGGGTAGGAATTTGGAATTTGAGGCAAGAGATTTCTGAGATATTAAAGGTTCATATTATTCTTTTGTGCAAGACGCATTACAAACTATTCCTCCAGATTTCTTGCCCATGGCTTGAGATGAGGCTTTTTTGTTGTGCGGAAACACCACATAGACCTACGATCCATAAGGTGAACACACAAACAATAATGCGAAAGAGAGAAAGAACAAAAAAAAACAAGATCAAATCCCACACGAGACAATGATATAGTGGTTCGGCAAGATTGCCTTCATCCACGGGCGATGATGATAATTCTATCGATGAAGAGTCACAAATTACATCATATTTTTAGGTTTTGCACAAGAGAAATATATATAGCACCTAGGGCTTCTAATGTTTTTTCCAAATACCGAAAATACCGGACGCCAAACTTGGCGCATTAGGGGCCCCGAACCCCTCCAAAGATAACCGAAGTTAGGGCCGTAAACAACATTTTTAACATATATTTATAGACAACGAGGACTCTGCATCTAACATGTGAAAATTCTTATTGGTTGGTGTGCAGTTACAATTTGGCATTGATGAGTCCTACAAGCTATCTGTACCTGCAACTGGAAATCCCAGATATGCTTATGTTGAGGTCCGTGAAGCATTCCCTGCATTATCTTAATTTTTATTTTTGAAAATAATAAATTATTGTCGTCATTGTCATCAAAGTCTTTGTCTTTTCTATCTTACAAGAAAGGAAAAAATGTCACAATTCCTATGCCAGTTTAGCTCTTGCTGCATGCCAATTGCTTGTCTGAAATCTTCTAGCAAAGACGGAAAAATTGGTGTTGCTTGCACAAGAAGTTTGAAGTTTCTCATGGAACTGGTAGTGTTATTTTGCCTAATGAAGTCACCTTAAAGGGTATATTCCTCCCATGGAACTGAAAGTATTTTGTTGGCACCTAAATTTTTTGCCAAAATTGCCTTGCGACTTACAATGGGCTGATCTAGTTCATCAATCAGAGTGGGCAACAAACAATTTAAAGATGCTGAGGTTCAACCGGTGACATATCTCACTCTGAGGGATGCTATGAAGAGATGAGCCCAATATGCAATCTAAATTATAGACCACTTCCAATGATCAAATGATCTCATGTTAGGTGCCAACTCAAAGATCCACAAGTTAGCATCCAAATGTAATGGATAGTCGATACAATATATAGATTGAAAAATGCAGTCCAGGGCCAGCATGTGATGATCAAATGATTGCAGCCCATATGTCACATCAATGTTATCAAATCCGACCCAACCCGACCCGCGGGTTGACCCGCTGGTCAACCGTGGCTGAAACATGGGTCGAGTCATTTTAAGACCCTTCTGGATTAAAAACCCTTATTAACCCTCTGCGACCCATGGGTCAACATGGTTTTTCTAATAAACCCGTGACCCTTGACCCTTAAAAACCCTTGGTTTTTTCTAAATGAAGAAACTGAAGAAGAAGGTGTTGGTTCTTTTGAAAATATGATTTTTAAATTATTAGTTTTAGTATTTACAATTGGGTTTATGAGAAAAAAAAATATTTGTATGAAATATAACTTTAGTTAATAATTTAATATTAATTATATTTTTATGTTAATAGCACGGGTTTGACCGGGTTTGACTATGGGTCAACCCAGTTGAACCTTATTTAACCCACTCTTCGTCCAAGACGGGTCACACCACGGGCCGGGTTTTAAAACATTGTGTCATATTGTATATGCCAATGCGACTTATAGATCATCGATCTGATATTTGGATCAAAAGATGCAAAGGAACAAGGTTAAATGCATAGGTATTATTCAAAGTGGTGTGGGGCCTACTCCTAATGATAAAAACAGATAACAACTTGAGGACCAGCTTAGAAATCCTCAATTTAGCTTCTCTGTAATTTACAGACTCAAAATCATAATTGGAACGAAAAGGATAAATATTGTGATTCATCCAATTGCACATGCATAAACTCCATGATCATGTGGTATCCATTTATGAATCTTTGAAGATCCCAGAAGGCAAGAATGTTGTCATCACATAGACCTTTCAGTTAGCTCACTCATACAAAAATGGGGACCAAATCAGAGTAGCAGAAGATATGGTCAACATAAGGTGGATATGTGGTCCAGGACAATCTATTTAGGTCATGGGCCCAATCTGGGTCAGTCTGGGCCCAAACCGCACAGATAAAAAATACATTTCCCTTTTGAGTTTGGATTGTGAGACAAGGCATCAAATTCATCTTCTCTAGGCTACCATCCGAACAGTTTTTTACTACTTTTTTTTTTCAATTAAGTCTTCAATTGCTTTTATGAACTCATCATCATCATTAGCCAGTAATAACGGAATCCCTATGAAGAGGATGTATATAGACACATAGATCCGTGTATCTATTTGGGGTCGGCTAGCATAAACCACATAAAGTATACCACCAGTCACTCCACAGTCTAGCATGTCCTTTTTTACCCCTTCTCTCCATGTTTTCGAAGGCTACCCCCTCCTCCTAGTGCATTCGATCTGTAGCGTCTCCACTCTCCGCACTGGGGCTTCATTTGGTCTTACTAATACGACCAAACCATCTTAAACGAGTTTCTCTCGATTTTTCATTTATCAGGGATATTTTTAAACTATCCCTAATGCGTTGTCTAACTCTATCCTTTAGGGTTAAACCACTCATCCAAATAAAAGGACTTAGAGAGAGAGAGAGGTAGAACTGGTAAGTTAGCCATTATATTCTTCTTTCAAAGTCTATTTTGGACTTGTGGTGATTACTCAGTTTCTTCCTTTTCTGTTCTCTAGTTAAATCAATTGGGCTTATCAGAAATAGAAAAGTTAACTTAATCAGTCGCATATAAATGCAGGCACATACAATTTATGGGGCTCTTCATGGATTGCAGGTAAATCAGAGTCACGCATATACTCATGACATTGCCAAAAATCCAGTTCTTGGTAGAAATATATTCTGTAAATTTGTTTTACAAACATCTCAATGTGATGTTAAATCTTGCAGACTTTTAGCCAACTATGTCACTTCAACTTTACAACTAGGGTAATTGAAGTTCAACAAGCTCCATGGGATATAATAGATCAACCAAGGTTCTCCTATAGGGGACTTCTAATTGGTAAGATGCATATTTCTGTTGGGTTACTATTGGGTTTGTTGAAATATGTGTATTTATATTAATCATATGTTATTTCTGGACATGTTAAATTAACAAATTGAATTGCAATCTATGTTGAGTCCGTTATTGAAGTCAAGTGTATTGAGGATCTGATGGTGCAATCAAAATGGTGATAAACACCCATGGAAGGTGTAATTTGTTCCAAGTTTGAACCACCCATCAATCATTGCCACTAGAAAGGATTGTTTGTACAAATTGAGAAACTTCATTCTTCCCCATGGTTTTATCTGCATGATCCTAAAAGGAAAACCACATCTTTAAGTGTGTCTAATCATAAGTGGAAACTTTATGTATGATGCAGATACTTCTCGACACTATCTGCCTTTGCCAATGATAAAAAATGTCGTCGATGCTATGACCTACACAAAGTTGGTATGTAATACACAACTTGCTATAAATTATGTGTCTTTCTTAAACTACTTTCAGATATGTGCTGTATGTAATGAACATCATTTTGTCGAAATTCAGTTATATGCAGTATAAAATAAACCACATTTTGGTGTAGTCAAAATTCTTTCTTTTTCTCTAACAAATTGTATTAGTTCAGATGTTCACTGCTGAGTAATTTACAGTCTGAACTCATTGAATGTATACTTAATGCTTGCTGTTAAATAATTACAAGTGTTGCATTTCACATGTATGTTGTAATTCATGAGTCAAAACATCAGTGTTTCTTTTCTCATTTTATAAATAATGATGCCTGCAAAAGAAAATAATGTTTCTCCCATCCCACTAAATTCTTTCAGTTTTCAATGTTGGCTTCCTTCTTTCCACTTTACTGATGAAAAGTGTATTTTTTTTAAAAATATTTTTATAATTATTTCATATTCCATGGTCCATGAATTGATTAAAGTAATGAGATCTATCTGTTTGATTCATCTTGATCTATATTTGCCTTCAACCTTATTTGCTTTTTGTACAGAATGTTTTGCACTGGCATATCGTAGATACGCAATCTTTCCCCCTGGAGATACCTTCATATCCAAATTTGTGGAATGGTGCATATTCTCCTTCAGAACGTTATACAATGGCTGATGCAGCTGAAATTGTACAGTAAGTTCTTGCTGCATTATATTGCATTGCTTGGAGGTGAAAGTATTATTCTGTGCATCATGGTATGACACCCGATCATTCATTTTCAGGTATGCACAAAGACGCGGGATTAATGTATTGGCTGAAATTGATGTACCAGGCCATGCTCTCTCATGGTATTTTTGTCTGTCTTGCTGCTACTGCAATGTGCCAAAATCAGAATAACTTGACTTAGTTATTCTATTGTTCAACATACCATAAGATTTATATGGATAATTTACTTTTGTTAGTGTTATGTGAATTGAAGTTCAAACATTCTAATAAAAATAGAAGGACTAGTTAATTATATTGATCCTTTTTTTCATTAGATGATTCTGAATTTGTTATGATTTCAAGACATTAAGCCATGTTCTTTTGTTGCACTAAGTAAATTAAAAATAAAAATCAAGAAAATAATTTTTTTGAAGATTTGGATAATTGCTTCAAAGCAATTCTAAGTCAGTTTTTCAAGAAATTTTAGTGTTCTGCACTTAGATCATTTAATACTGCTATATATCACCTCAAAAGAATGATATTTAGCACCTTTTCTGCTAACCAGTTACCAACCTTAAGGCTTTATTAGAAAGCTATAATAATGGTAGAGATGCGGAGATGGCTTTTTTTCGTTTAATTGGAAAAAACAATTTCAAGTTCTGAGTTTCAATTCTTTAACAAAGACCAGATGGAATTGTAAATGATAGATGCCATTTAGAGGAGTTTCCAGCCTAAGTTGCCATTACGGGTTATACAGTATGTTTTATGCAGAACTGACAGACATTCTCTGAAGTAGGAACTAATTTATCTTCTATATAAATGCATGACTTTCTCTGAAACTCTTCTCTCTCCAATGTGAAGGAACCATGCTTAAGATTAATGTGAAAAAAGTGTGAAGATGAAATTTTTTAAACTGCATTTGCTTATGAGTTGCATTTATCAATATCCCATGGATTTAGTTCCATAACTTGTACCAGTATTTTCGTTTTCTCCCTAATAATTTAAGACAGAAATGACAGTATATTCTGAGGAAGATGTGCCAGTTTATCTCTGATATTTCATGCCGAGATACAAATGCACCCCATTAGCCTGGCTATGTACCTTCTACCAAGTGGCTTTTGTTGTGTGAGTGGCTCCTCTGCACTATACTGTTTTTTCAAGTCACACTTCTGTTAGTTTATGTGAAACATCCATCAGATTCAAATCACAGAGAATATAAACCATTCTAATATGCAACTTCACATGCTGAACAATCCGTTTTGGCTATAGATCCTTCATACATGCCATAGGAAAGATGCTTATGAATTCTTCATGTTCAACACATTGCAGCAATTGCTATTGTTTGCAAAGAGTTTGATATAGCTCAACTTCCTTCAGGTTATGGTCTGGAGCCTAGCTTACCTACTGAGATTTTATCCTTATGTCTCTTACATTGAAAATGCACTATGGCACCAAGTTGAATTCAATGATTGCAGTTGCTTCTTGGGCATCTGCCACATTTAATGAATATATTCATATTGCATATACCCCAGACATAATGTCAGACAGTTATTCATGTCTGAATTTATACATGGTGTTGAGGATCATTATGTACATTCTAGGTAGACCCACCAGAAGAATAAAGTTGTGAGATTTCATCTTCTTCTTTGTTCCTTAGACTAACTTGCCTGGTAAAATAGAATGTGTTCCTTTTTTCACAGTAACTTGTTTCTCAAGGCCACTTATGCACTGTGTAGCTTTAGCTATGGCTATATGTTTTTTGCATGAAGTTTTTTGTTTATTTTCAGTTAACATTATGCATTTTGGTAATCATCTGAGACTGGCAAAACATGAAATTCATATCTCTAGCCATACCACTCTAGACGATGGAAATAGGCTTCTAATGGTGAAATGCTAAGTCTTTATAGAAACTTGACCCTTTTTTGTGTGGCAGGGGGGTTGGCTATCCTTCTTTATGGCCATCATCAAATTGTCAGCAGCCACTTGATGTTAGTAATGAGTTTACATTTAAAGTGATAGATGGAATTCTTTCAGGTAACCCTTCCATTTCAGATCAGATTTATGTACAAGTTAAACATAGTTTGGAGAACATCATTGCATAGTTGAAAAGAAAATAAAACAGAAAGAGGGTTTCAGTTGTTATACAATTAAGTTCTTCTCATCAAGGAAGAGTGTAAATGATTTTTCTCTATTTTCCTTAAATTTTCATGTCATGTTTCAGATTTCAGCAAAGTCTTCAAGTTCAAATTTATTCATTTGGGTGGTGATGAAGTTGACACAAGTAAGTTTGATAAACTCAACCTCATTCTATTTGCGTTCTTCATACTATTACTTTACCACTGATTACAATTATTTTATTGTTTTGTATTTTTTATTCTCTTTGCAACCACTAACTAGAAATTCAATGGATTGCCTCTGTCAATATAGTAATTGTATCAGTGGAAGTCTTTAAAAATGATATCCCAAAACACAAAAATCAACACTCAGCCACTTACACCAGATAAGATTCCATTCATTACATATCCAATCTTCCCAACCACTACCACCAAAAAATCTTAGACTGTATCACAGTAGGCAAGTTCTTATTGTTGTAACCATAAAGGTTGGGAGTAGTCATATCACTAAAAAAAAAAAAATCCCTCAAACTGTACCAGGCTCTCCTGCTAACTGTAAATAGCTGAGAATATATATAGTTATTATTTCCATGTTTTCAGCAGTTAACACACACAAAAATCTTTGTCAGCGATAATGAATTGCAATTCAGTAGGCAACATTTGGCTGTATTTGTAAATCATATTGTTTCTTCCCACTTTGCTTTGATTAAATTGCTAGTAGTGTGTAAAGTAAAAAATTATCATTACATAATTAGAATACATTGTTGATTTCAGGTTGCTGGTCGCTTACTCGTCGTGTAAAAAAGTGGTAAGGATCCTTGTAATCCTTTGTCATCTTCCTCTTACATTTTCATCTGTTTATGGAGGTTAAATTATTTCCTGTTGCACTTCCAGCTGCTTTTGTTCGATCAAAGAAATTCACTATTATTGGATGTTTTATAATTGCAAATCTTTGAGATTTCCTTCTTGTGATCGTTGATAAAGTTTTATTTGCCAAAACCGATGAAAGTCATTTTTTTAGTGTATGACACTTTATTATTAGAAAGGAGAGAGCAAATGAGTGCAGGAATGCATTTCTATCTTCTACAATAGGATTCAACCCCCTTATGCACTTCTTTGCAAGATAAATCCCTATCTAATCCCTAATTTACATCTGGTAAATCTCCAATTTTCGTCTAATCTCATCACCTAATAGAACTACATTAATGGAAAATAATACGTTATTTAAAAATAATATAATATTCTTCACCACTATACAAATTTGTATACACCCACTTACCTACATAATAAGGTACTCCACAACGCCTTCTAGAATTATGGTCCTGGTGAAAGAGGGAAGAACATATTTCAAAAGGGAGATAATTTCCAAAGCACAGTAATTCCTTTGCCACCATGTGGTTTAAAGTTTAAACAATTAGGTTCATGCTCAATCATTAATATAGGTCAAGTTATTCTTGGTGTGCATGTAATCACTGTCGACATCATTAATCACCATTGTCAAAATCATTTTTCATTCAGTGAAATACTTAAGCAGCCAAAATTTAGTTTCTATAAGTGGCATGAAGCAGGAGTGCAAAAAAAAAAGAAAATAGTGAAAAGAGCAGATTTAGGATGCTAATTGTCTAGAGTGTGCTTGCTTGAGTTCATGTTTGCAAACATTAGTGTGTTTGTCTGTTTGTATGCAACTATGTTATTTAATGCATTGTTGGGTTATTTCTTCTTTGTAGACATGGCTTATTTCATAATCCTCTAAATTTTTTTTTGCTTAATGGGCATTTCAATTGTGTGGGTTTGCCCAAGGCCGACTGTACATCGAGGTGCTCATGCACATGAATTTGCCCAAACCCACACAGGTATCTCAGTTGGCTTGAGCTTCTAGGATTAGACTAGAGGTCTCAGGTTCAACTCCTCCCAGGCTTACCCTGATACACAGGGCCTGTACGTGGCTTCATGTATCCATGGGGATTATATACTCACCTCCAGCATGGGGTGGGGATACACCAAGATAATCCAAAAAGTTTATGAACTTATGTCAATTTGTGTTGAAGAGTATGCTTCTGCTGTGCAGGTTAAATAAGCAACAGCTGAGTGAATCTGAAGCTTATCGGTACTTTGTATTGCGAGCTCAGAAAATAGCATTATCGCATGGATTTGAAATTATAAACTGGTTAGGAGGCCTTTCCCTCAGGATTTCTTTGCTTTTAATACGAAATAATTTTCAGTCTTATTTATGTGCTTGTGAAATGAACAGGGAGGAGACATTCAATAACTTTGGTGACAAACTGAACCCTAAAACAGTGGTGCATAACTGGTATCCTCTCTCCCATGTTATACGTAGTATCTTTTCTTCTTCTTTTTTTTCTTTTCTTTCAATTTTTTTAAAGGTGGTGTGGGGGGTTCTTTTAGCCCTTGTACCATGCACTAATGCTGGCTGCAATTAGAAATGGCATATTAAAAATTAATATAAACACTACCAAAATAACAAAGTCATTTCTTCAATGACTGACTGTATGCTCCATAAAGTTACGGTTTAGAATTATATATATGAGGGATACACTTAGTTGGGGCCTAATCCGAGCTTATGTTAAAAAGCCAAAAGAAAAAGAAAACTAGGATGGACCCCACAAGGGCTTCTGCCAAGCAAAAATTATCCCAATTTGAATTCTTCCTAGGATTTGGCCTACTCTATTTTGAGCTTGAGCCCAAAAATTCTGAAAACTCCCCATGATTATACAAAATTATATAAATAAAATTGGGTTCAAAATTGGGTTCGGTCTTTGTAAATACAAACAAGATTGGTCTTTGGCTAACCTGAGGAGGTTAGCCTGACGGTCAAGACGCCCGACTCATGAAACGAGGTCTTGAGTTTAATTCACGCTCAACACCTCTGGGCCACTCTCCATAGAGTTACTCTCCATCGACTAAATCAGTGTGTGTGGATTGAAAGGTTTACACATGCTCGTGGGATTAGTCTCACCTCCAATGCGGTTGGGGATACCCATGTTATATTAAAAAAAGACTGGTCCTTGGCTAGACCAAATTAGTCCGATCTGGGCCCGTCCTTGGGCTAATAAAGTCAAATCAGATAGGTTGTTGGCCTGGCTGAAGGGTACAACTGACCTTACTTGCATCACCTAGTATGGCTATCTACAGCAAAGATAAATGGAATGGGAAGGGCCATCATGCCCTCAAACTAAGGACACTTCAGTAGAAATTGAATGATGAAAACTATTAGGAGTATCCAACCACTTGGTTCTTTGGATGATTAATAAATCTAGAGTATGCACAACAAGCCTAATGTTGCAATATTTAGCAGTGATTCAATATAGCAACATTGATTTTTTCTCATTTTAATGCCTAACCAAATGCAGAGATAAGAAATTGTGAAACCTTCCTATGAGGCTAGATTTTAATGCTGCATCATTGATGCATGGAAAACTTGCAATATCTGGGAGTGCTTGGGACAAATCCCTGTGTTAACATTATTTACCTGACAGGCTTGGTGGGGGTGATGCTCAGAGAGTGGTAGCCTCTGGATTGAGGTGCATTGTTAGCAACCAGGACAATTGGTACTTGGATCACTTGGATACCACATGGGAGCAGTTTTATATCAATGAGCCTCTCACTAATATCACTGACTCTAGACAGCAAAAGTTAGTGATTGGGGGTGAGGTATGCATGTGGGGAGAGCACATTGATGGATCTGATCTTGAGCAAACCATTTGGCCACGCGCTGCAGCAGCTGCAGGTATTCAATATTGCATCGATTCATTTATTGATAACAGTGGAGAGCTTTCCAAAGCTACTGATTGGGACGCTGGTAGATTTGATAATACAGAACATTTTCTTTCTGTGCGCTTCAACATTCAAGAGGTGAAAAGCAAGACAGGTGTTCCTTATTATCAAAAAGTCCCGGTGTCCTACCGGCTTTCTCTTAATATCAGACACCACATTCCATGAATTCCATTCAGATAAATTTGTGGATGGGAATGCACTTGTACCAAATCCAAGCAGTGCATCAAGTGGATCATAAAGCATACATGCCCTGTCCAAAAATTTGGCTGGTCATTCATTGACATATTCACAAGCCCAGTTGACTGAAAATGCACTTTGTTGTTTACAAAATGGCCTAACTTGTTCTCTTGGTCTCCTGCAGCTATTGTAGCATTATTATGAAGGTGCTCATTATCTCCAAATATTTAAAATTCATCTAAAATATGGGAGTTGTCATTCCTTTGAATTTGATATATCTTTGTTTAGGGTTCTAGCTTCTATACTTATTATAGTTTCACAAGCCTTCATTTCAAGGACTGCATTCAATTTGGTTAGGCATCAACATTTGAAAATCCAGTGGGATTGAGGCTTAAAGTTATGGCAATGAGAGATGAAAACAAGAATGCTAGATATTCTTTATGGGATTAAAAATCTTCAATAGGAACGAGGAACTCGTAGGTTTAACAACAAAAAATTAGCATTTTCAATTACTATATTCATTGATTCACCATTGTCATCAACAACCATTTATTTTGTCTATCTAAGGTTGGCGCTCACAATTAGATTTGACACATTATTTGTCATTGGTTGAACATTATTTAACACCCATATGATAAATAATGTGATAGAAGTTCTAGTTTTCTTTTCAAAAGTTTTCAATCAAAGCAGAGTCTTATACCTCTTGTCATCATAGTCATTGGTTTCATGGCCAAAAGTATTTTCACTGTGTAAAGCTGAGGTGAGTGTATGATGCTCATTTCTTGCTATTAAATGATTGTTCATCTGTTGAATTTATCTATTTTGTTGTTTGGTCTGTTATATATGACTTGAAGAGCGGATGTGGACGCCATTTGAGATGCTAGCAAAGGATCCATGGAAGGTTAGAGGAAGATTGGCCCACTTCAGGTGTCTGTTGAATGAAAGAGGAGTAGCAGCGGCACCGTTGGACGGACCCGGACGGGTTGCTCCTGAAGAACCAGGCTCTTGCCATGAGCAGTAGCAAGCTCAGGTTGATGCTTCATTTTTTTTCTGGAATTTCTTTGACCTCTGATCAATATATGGGTTGTAAAGTGGTTCTCATCAAATGATATTTTCATCTAATAAAGAAAAAGTAATCATAGTTACGGCTTAAATCCTGCTTTGTCAACGTTGATTCCCCTTAATATATGTTGGAAACAAATTTAACTTCAGCAAAAACTGAACTGCAATTGGAGATTAGTGACATGGGAATCAACCGAGTTGCAAGGTTTAAACATCTGTCGGAGCTCCATATTTCTCACATCCTTCCTGGGCTGAATCTGGGATGAAGCAGAAATTATTTCTTTTTGAGGTTTTTTTTTTTATTATTATTATCAATCAATAAGAAAATATTGATAATGTAAAATTCTAACTTGTGGAAAAAAAATAATGAGGATGCATTATTTGGGACTATTCATGGGCTCACTTCGAGATAGGTTACTCACATGACAGACCTTGAGATTTCAGAGGGTCCTAGGCGAACTCTTAAAATGAACCTTTTATACACTTATAAAAAATAAAATCATATTTTTTTTACAAAGTGTGAAATATCCAAATAAAATATCATAATCAAATTTATAACAAAATATTATTTAAAATTTATTCTTATCAAGCATTTTGAGATGCAAAATCACTAATTAAATTAATATATTTAAGTTTTTTTAACATATCTTTTTCAATAAATAAGATAGTTGATCCATTCAATATTTCTTATGACAAATTTAATTTCCACTTGTGTCATGTATATTGATTTTTTATTTTTTATTACTATTTTACTATATTTAAAAAAAGTAGTTGACGTGCTAAAGTATATAATACATTTAAAACAACTTATAAAATAAAATTATATTAAAAAATTATCACTCAATTATAAACTATAAAACACAAAATATTCATTCAAATGTAAATCCACCTTCTTTCCATTCAACTATCTATATTACAATGAACAATTAGTTTCCTCAGTTGAAGACTTATTTAGGTCACAGTTTTATTAAAATTTCTAAAAAAATTATAAGAATAATGATTAGTTAAAATATGACCTTTATATAATAATTTTAATCTTGTAATAGAGTCAATTAATCATCCCAATTCTTTATTTTTAAAATAAAAATAAAACTAAAAGATAAATGTTTTTTCTTAATTTTTAAAACAAAATAAAACTAAAGGATATATATATTTTATCATGATGTTTAATTCAAAAAAATTATCTATTGAATGAAAGTCACACCAACTCCCATTACGCCATAAATCCATTTGCTAATAAAATAAACATTAAAATAATTTTATAATGTAAAATAAGGTGTGTGAACTTAAAAAATTAAACTCGACTTGGGAGCCTATCTATTTGGAGGCCCTAGGCGGTGGCCTAGTTTGCCTAAGGCCAGGGCCGGGCCTAGTTACTCATTCGGTCTGAATGCGGAACGTTAAAAATGTGAGCCCACCAGTAGTGCAATGGGCTTTTAGGCTAAAACTAGAAGCCACTCCTTTTGAATTAGTGAGTATATAATAGTTAGCCTAACTTGTCTAACAACCGGTTAAGTTAGGGACTTTTGATAATGGGCTAAGTCGTGGGAGGAAAATCTCAGTTTAATTTTTTCCTTTTTAAGACTCAGGTATCTCGGCGTGCATTTAGTGAGTGGTCTTTTTTGACTAATCCCGAGGCATGTGAAAACTTTTATATCCGAATACACCCGATATAATGGGGAGTGACTCTTTTTATATCGATGAAAACTTGATCCCAAGACCTCCCATATATAAAAATAGAAATATGACATAAAGCCTAAGATATTCTATTAGGGTAAATCTCTTATAACCCATTTTTATAAATTTCTATACGAAGACTTCAACAGGCCTTTAAGTCTCCTATAAATGGAAGAATGGATTTAAAGGTCTCAACTTGTATATTGTTTTATAAAATTTCATCTTTAATTATATAAAAAAATAAAACATATCGTACTTAATTTTTTAATGATGAAAATTTATCGAATTAAATCAATAAAGTATATCATTGAAATTCGTAAGAAATGTTGCACACAAAAAAGGAGAATGTATTATATAAACTAGTTCATTCAAACAATGTGTTATTTAATTTGTCAAATAATTTGATATTAATTTAGTTTAGTTTATAAATTAGATCAATTTAGTTTGATCTTATTATATTTTTCTAAATCTAATTTTATTTATTTTTATAAGAATAAATATTTTTTTGTTGAAAGAAAAATAATTTATCTTTAAAGAGTTCATCAACAAAGACCAATGAAAATTTGATTGAACTTTAAAATATAACTTTAACAGAATTATTTAAAATTAGTTTAACCATATAAATTATATAAATAAATCAAATTATATTTAAATAGAAATTTTAATTTGTTTATTTAAATTAGCTAACTTAAACTTTAATTTTGACAAGTTAAAAAAATGAATTTACTTAGTGAATCAGCAAATCATTATACATATTAATTTACGAACTTTCAATTCAAATGAGAATTAATTGACTTGCGAACTAGGTTACCTGTAATATTGTTGAATTTCCATATAAAGCTAAAATTAGTAAGAAAGTCTCGAGTAAACCGGCGTCAAGAGAAAATATATATAAGCACACTGTCGCTGAGATCAAATCCCTAAAACCCTCTCCGTCTCTTATCCCACATTCCAGTTTCCATCCGTCGCCGCCCATTTTCGCCGCCATCTCCAGGGCTTTTTGCGTCTTCTCCTTCGCCGTTCCTTTATCTAAGCTCTGGTTTCCTAACAAGACATCAGCTTAAATAGACGAGAGTTCTCTCCCTAAAAATTCCTCCAAATTTTCCTTTTTGTAACCTGAGATTTTTATTTTCAGATTTTAGTTCTCACCAAGATTTCAGATTTTCTGGAAAGGAAGGAAATATCAAATGGGTAGCAGAAAGCTTGTTCGCGATTTATTTCTCTCGAGACAGACTGTTTTTTATCATCAACTGTCGCGCCAGGTAAAGAGCTCATTATTTTAATCTCAAGGTGTTGTATATCTTCTTCGTTTGGATGGATGAAAGTGAATACTTTCGTGGGCGATGTATATATTTTTCAACCAAACATGGTTTAACCCTAGAAATCTGTTTTCCTTTTGCTTCATCCATATTTTTGCTACAATAATTTGAAAAAAATGCTTTTCTACATTTAAGAGGCTATTTCGTTCTTTCTTTCTCCCGCTCCCCTCTCTAAAGTTCAGATTGGATGTACCTGAATCATAGTTTACATGATATTTTGTTGGAAATTAGAAATTGTGTACGTTGGATGCACTTATTCTACCTTTTCCTGCCACAAACTGTTGTGGGCCTCAACGATCCAATTTGGAATTTGGATAGAAATTAAAAAAAAGAAAGAAAAAGAAACGAAGAAGTATCTCATCCAGTGTCCTTCCTGATTTTGTTACTTATTCTAGCACATTTTGAAACGAGTACATCCAAATGGATAATCAAGTTCTGTCTTCCTGTTTTAGGCTGTGGGTGCACGTTCACATTTGATTCCGGCAAATGGGATTATGGGCACTCGCCGTTTCAGTATCTTCAACGAGTTCTCAAACAAACTGAAAGGAGAAGCTCAAAGGTATGGAATTTTAATCCATTTCTTTTCTGTAATTGGATATTTATTTGATAGTAAGTCTTTGTCTTGAGAAACTTACAGGTTTTGAATCTAGTTTCACTTCAGTGATTGGTGTACATGCCATATGTCCGTTTTCTTGTTTCAAGATTGATTGTTCACCCGAAGTAAATTGTAGTACGTTTCAGGCTGAAACTGATTTGGGCAGTTTTATATGTCCTGCTAATGCAGTTCATAACTTGAGAGAGAGATGACCATTTCTTTTTAGTTGATAAAATTTGCATGGTTTTGAATCTAGTTTCACTTCAGTGACTGGTGTACAGGCCATATGTTCGTTTTCTTGTTTCAAGATTGATTGCTCATCGAAGTAAATTGTAGTACGTTTCAGTCTGAAACTGATTTGGGCAGTTTTATATGTCCTGCTGATGCAGTTCATAACTTGAGAGAGAGAGTCATCAGCAAATGCAGCTGAAAGAAAGTGTTACTTCTTTTTGCTATACGAAGTGACATCTTATTTTATTTCTCAGACCCTTCCATTAATGCCTTTATATTTCTAAATTCTAATCTTGTACTTTTCTTTAAATATTTTTGAGATACCTTGATACAATAATAGTTCATAGTTTTTTCTGGATAACATGGGCATCCCCAGTTCCCCACCCAACATTGGAAGTGAGACTAATCCCACGGGCATGTGCACACCTCCCAATTCACACACACCGGCTACGGGGAGTGGCCCGTTGTGGTTGAGCGTGAATTGAACTCAAGACCCTGCTTCATGAGGCAAGCATCTTAACCGTCAGGCCAACCCCTTTGGGTTAATAGTTTATAATTTGCTACTATGCTTTAGCCATTACCATTTTAAAATTTCATATGGAAGGAAAGATTAAATGAAATTGACCTCACATTGAGTTGTCATTGTGCTGAGTCACTTTTTTGTCATGAGAAACCCTTGGTTTCAACATCCTTCCATGATAATTAATGATTCCCAACATCAACCCTACATGAGCGCCATTTGCTGTTAGGTTGAATTTATAGTGGGCCACCAATGCACTATTAAATTCTAGTCTATTTCATGTTGTATTTAGGTCATTGTGAAATGCATGATAATGGAGGGATGTTGAATCAATTATTTCCCATTATGATAATTGGGTCCCAAGTGTTAAAACTACTAACGTCACTATAACTTGTAGTGGGATAACTTCATCCTTTTTCCCCCTTCTCCTTTGAAATATATATCTTTATCAAATTGTTCCTTTAGTTTATGTACATAGTAAGGTTCCATTGTTTGAACCCGGCATGTGTGTAGAGAGGCATGTGCATATCCTGAAGGACTAGTCAGGCGAGACACCTGGATACCTCCGGTCATAAAAAAAAATTGTTCCTTTAGTTAGAACTGTATTATTTGGGTTGCCAGAAAAGTAATAGCTTACTAAAGTAAACACATCACCATTTCATCTTGTTTGGATTGTGGACTTCATTTGACATTTCAAACACTCAATCGAAGAATTGAAATTTGTTTGTGTGCGTGTGGAAAGAGAAGATATTAAAAGTTAGTTCACACTAACAGATACCTTCCTAGATTCTTGGGCTTTTGGATGAGGAGAGCTTGTAAGTGGGAGTTCTGTTAGTTATTCAGTCACTTTCTTGGCAAAAGTCGGTGAAGTGGTTGGTAAGTTAGATTTGTGTGTGAGGGAGAGCCAAAAGTGAGAATAGCTTTTGATTTTTCTGTTATCCTGTTTCTATAAAAAAGTGGAAAAGTGGTCTGTAGATTTTTTTTGATTTGAATGTGCAAGGGAGCAAAAAGTGGAGTTCTCTTGGATTCTTTCTTGTTGTGAGTAGAATATCAGTTTTCCATACACTAGGGTAACAAGTTGTTCAATGTGACATCCAAGAAAATTTGATGGTTCTCCATCTATTTCTCTTCACCAGAACACATTTTTTTCGGCCTGATGTACTTAATAGTGCAGTCCAATTGATGAACTTAACATTGATGTCATTTTTTTATTTAATATAAAAAACTAATCTACATTGATAATAACTCATTAACGAGGTTTTTACTGTAAATATTTTGCATGCATGTATCACAGTTTACAAATGGTGCCATCTGGCCTTTATCATTTCTATTTTTGGATGTTGAACTATTAACAAACATTGCATGGTATTTTTGTTTTCCTTTTTCTTTTTAATTTGCATAACTCAACGTCTTTTAGTGTCTAGCTATCTATCTTTTTTAGAGGGGTTAGTCTCTCCTTCAATATGAAAATGTGAAAGCATCATGATTTCCAAGATGACAATTATATGTGCCCAATGTGGCACCATTACACTAAATGTCCTCTTTTTTATTCTGGCATTTGTTTGGTCCTTTTAAATAGTTTTTAAAACACTCTTGCAACTTCAGGAAAAAAATTACTTGGTTTTTATTGATGGCAGTGATCCAGATTTCCAAAAAAAGGTGAAAGAATTCAAGGAGCAAGCTGATGTATTGAAAGAGAAGAAAGATGATTTGAAGGCCAGGTAATTTTAGGATGTAATATCATTTTGGCTTCCATGTTTTTTGCCTTTCCTAGTGATAGGTTAAGACATACTTTGTATGTCAAGGCTCGCAGACCCTTCAAAGGAGGCCCTGATTTAGGAGAGATGGTGAACTCGCAAATGCAGAACAAAGCAGACAGCGGAGCAGCTATTTAGGCGCGTGGATGGTGCTTGGACAGAAGCTGAAGCTAAGGCAAAGAAGGTTGGATTGATATCTCCAGATACCTGTCTTGTCTTGAGGCTTAGTCATAAGAATTCCATTTTTCTCAAATCAAACTTTATTACTCTTTTTTTGGGATAAAATATGAAATATTATTTTATGATTATCATTTGTTATAATGTGATTGTGCTGCTATCTATGCAAGATAATCATTATTCTCGCCCTCGTTATTGTTGCTTACTCATCTACCTTAGCTATGGTTTTTGAGTTATAATCTTCCATTTTACCTATCGTTCTGAGTTATAATCTTCCATTTTACCTATCGTTCTTCAACCCCCCCAACACCCCCCCCCCCCCCTCCCCCCCTCCTCTCTTCTCTCCCTCCCCTCTTTTCCTCTCCAAATTATTAAATGCCTTCCTTCTTCTCATAGTACCTTGTATATGTGACTTTTCAATTCATGTGATGGGGGCTATTCTCTGTCTTCTACATGTGTCCAAAAAAGTTAAGAAGACACTCACGTTTTCTCTTTTATTGGACTATTCAAGGTCTCCCAAGTGTGATTTTCATGCGCTTCGAACATTTTAATTTTGTACACACTGCCCAAGTATCAAGCTCTCGCTCACCTCATACTTTGAATAATTGTATTACAAAGCTTCAAAGCTCCTCTTTATCTCCACAACGAGAGCCCAATTAGTTCTCATCACCTTTCAATTAATTTCCCCTCTTCCAGTAACTTTAGAACTTGTGATCCACGATTTGCAATTTAAGACATCTTTTGATTTTAGGACTTGATCAGCTTCTGACCATATGTTTTTTTTAGAGCCATCCATTTAAGCTGGTTCATACCGCTCTGATCTTGTTCTATTACTAATGATTTTTTTTTCCCTTTTTTTTTTCTCTATTGACAGGTTTCGGCTGATGTTAAAGAAAAGATAGCTTCTGCCACTGAGGAGGTGAATCCAAGTATAAATTGTATCATCAGATTTATGGCACATAATATATGCTATCTTGATAACTCTTGTTTTGTGTTGTTTCCCAATTCAGGTCAAAGACTCACTAGGACTTGGCAAGCAAGGACCTTCTACTAACTCTGATGCTGGTGTACAAAGTGGAAGTCATACTACATTCAGAGCAGATGGTTCTCAGAACTCATCCAGTAATACTGAAAAGAGAGTTGGAGTTTCAGATACATTTTTTGGCAGGATTAGGTCAAGTGTTTCTTCTACTTCTCCAAAAGTTACCATGGCCTTTCAGAAATTGAAGGATGCAAAAGTCATTGACTTGGCAAAAAAGGGCTATGATATTGTGAAAGATGAATTGAGTAGCAACCCAACTAAGAGAAGGCACATGAAGCATGCAGCTGCCTCTCCATCAACAGAATCTAGAAGTACTAGAACTGATATTGTAATTGTGCCTAGGAAGAAGTCGCGCTTGGGTAAGCAGTGGGAAGCATTCAAAGAAAAGGTAAGCAGCATTTCTGTCAGTGTATAGAACCTGATATGTATTGAAATAAGTAATCACCCCCTTTTATTTCTGCAGATTCAAGGCCATCCAATTTATAAGCGTATGAGTGGGTTCAGTGAACCTGTAATATCAAAGGGTCAGGAGGTTGGTATTTCTTCTTTCTTCTTTGAACTTGAACGATTTAGCTTAATAACAGGGATGCATTTCGTTTGTGTATCAAGTGTCACCTTTTCTATAACGAACTTGCTCATGTAGTGAGCCCACATTAGAAGGAGATGTGTAAGAATTC
This sequence comes from Chimonanthus salicifolius, assembly GCA_013350335.1. Lineage (NCBI taxonomy): Eukaryota > Viridiplantae > Streptophyta > Magnoliopsida > Laurales > Calycanthaceae > Chimonanthus > Chimonanthus salicifolius. The sequence continues at coordinate 39,852,108 of CM023532.1, read as the reverse complement.
AATTGATGTCAATATTAATTGTTTGAGTAGCCTTCTGTGAAGTGCAATCTATCTAATGTAATCGTTTGGCTAAGATCATCTGCTTGGGCAGGTATTAGTCCTTGCAATTGGATAAGTTACCAAAAAGTCGCTCTTAAGTGCATAGTTTCAGGGTTAAATGAAAGTCACATTTTTTTTTTTTATGGTTCAAGCATCATTATTGGATGCCTTTGTGTTTTTTTTTTTTCTGTTGTGGCAGTTAGCTGAGGACGTGCGGGAGCATTGGGAAACTAGCGATAACCCTGTTGTACACAAAATCCAAGAGTAGGCTTCTCCTCCTCCAGTTTTTTTTCTTTAAATACATAAATGAGCTAGTAAATCAGATAATTATGTTCATTATTTTTTCTAAATTTCTTTTCTTAAGAAAATCATGCTTTTTGTTAATTTTGATGGTTTGCCCACCTTTTAGCCAATCTAACCCTCCATAGGGCCCGCCATACCTCCTTTTGGTAATTATATATTTGAAGTTTTTTTTTATTTAAGAAAGTGCACAAGAGGGTTTTAGATTTAGGCATGATTATCATATGCAGCTATAGTTACAATTACTTGTTGTCAATTCTCTTCCAGAGATAATATCTTTTTTTTTTTTTTTTAATCTTTTGGAGATAATATTAGAATATCTAAATTAAATAGGGACAATATAATAAGACCATCTCCTGCAAATTCATTTGAAAACCTTTTTTTTCCTGATATAAGAAACTCAAATAATAAATTTTGAAGTGTTTGAATTTACAACAATATTGTAATATTACTTTTTTGTTAATATGCTTACAATTGTTATCAGAATAATAAATATATTGAAAAATACTATATGAGAGAGAGCGCTGCCTACTACTGGTTCCATTCATTATGAAGCCCAGCTATGATGAAACTCAATTCTAAACCTCCTCGATTCTAAGCCTCTTTAGGACTATCTCTATGTTTGACATTTTGCATCTATGGAAAGAATGTGCCAATTTATCCTGATCTATTTTCTCTTCTGTTGTTGTTGTGGTGGGAGGTTTTCTTCCACCTTCTGTTTGTAATTTTGTTTAGTTTTTTTCTCAGTAGTTTCACCTCTGGTGCCTTTTCCTATTAATATATGAACCATTTCCAAAAAAAAAAAAAAAAACTTCCATGATTACCACCTACTTATGAATTGGTATCATAATACAAAAACTCTATTACTTGACTCAGAATCTTATTTAGTTGGAAACTCAAGTGAGTCTTGGAAATTGTAACTTGGTTGATATGTTATTTTTAATAATATAGGTACTGAAAATTTTCTGCAGAGTGGGGTGGGGTGGGGGGTTGATGTACTAACATGAAGTCAAATTAGAGGAGTCGCCTGCTAGAAAAGTCAATGGTTGGCCTGGTGACCAGACTTCACCAGAATGTCACCAATTAGAGGAGCAGCAGAAGAAATGGGGGTGTTTTGATGTACTAACTTGAAATCAAATTAGAGAGGAGTCAATCTCGCATCCTGCTAGTCAATGGTTGGCCTGGTGACCAGACCTCACCAGAATGTCACCAATTTCAGGAGTAGTAGACGAAATGGGGGTCTTTTGGGATGGGGGACTTTCTGACTCTTTTTATAATTTTTTTTTTTACAGTTGTACTGTTTTTATCCTTGTATAAGTACATTTAGGCCTTCCACGGTTTCCCACTACATCTCAGTGAAAGATGTACTTAATCAGTGATGGTACGATAAACGTTACTCAAGAGCTCTAATATGACCAATTTTTATGGGGAGCGTGGGCAATAAATGAGTTGTCAGATTGAGCTTTTGAGCTGTGATTGGCATGTCCTGACGCCACACATCCTATCCTACTGAAATTAACTATTTCATGAAAAGCTCTGTCTGTCTTAGTCAAAATAAACTTAGGACCCCTCATTCAATGGCTACAAAGTTTGATGTGGCTTATTTTCCCGTCTTTATAGTCCATGTGTGTCCAATGTGATCTCACTACTTGTGATTGTTGTGGCCTAACATTTGTTATATGGGTTTTACTTTGGGTTTCTAATTGAAATTCCCTTGTATCTGTTGCGTGTATTGCTTGCATAGTGTCTCTGCAGTTGTTAGTAGGCCTTTTGTTGTGCTTGTATTCTTGCAGTATGAATTGGTTGTGTTTTTTTAATATACTACTGATACTAAGAGGTGTCATGGCATGCATTAACAGTTTGAATGAAACTGTTTTTGGAGAAACAGCCACTGCTCTATCTTTCAAGGAAATACGTCGTCGAGACCCGTGAGTCACTGGATTTGTGCACCATATTTCTGTTTAAGGACTAACATTGTTCACCTGAAGCAAACTTTTAATCCATGTTTTATTGAATTCTTAATGTATAGGTCATTTTCTTTACCAGAGTTTGTAGCTGAAGTTCAGGAAATGATCAGGCCTACCCTTAGTGCTTACCTCAAGGTAAATGGTTTATCTCATCATTTGATCAGTGCCGCATTTGAATGAAGAAGTTTTCTAGGGGATTCCCTTGGGGTAGGGGATTGTCCTGCAGAGGGATTCTGTTGTACTTTGTTCAGTAATTCAGGGAAGAAGTTATGAGGAGAAAAGAAGTAAAGAGAGAAGCAAGGAAGGAAGGAAACCATGGTATCTCCTCCCTCTTTAGGGCAAACCAAATTTAGGCTTGAGTGGGGGAAAAGTGGGCTGGGGTTAGTAAGTACCAAATTTTTGTGTGAGGAAACCAGATTTCCCCTCATCCAAATGCAGCCTTTAGGAAAATATCTCCTTTGTTGTCTTCTGTATTGCAAGTTAGCATCTTAAAACCATGTAGGCATACACCCTGGAATGAGAGGTAAATGGATTTTTGATATTGCATCCTGAAGTGAAATTTTGTAGCAGATGCCATATCCCAGGCCCCATTTTGGTGTCATGGATTATAAAATGTTGATGTTTGGTAATGTTATGCTGGCAAGCATCATGAGCCATTGACAATTAAGACGGATGGCAGTGCAATTTTTTTTGAAATGGTTAATGTATTAAAAAAAAAAAAAAGGGCACCAAAGGTTCAAAGACAAAATGTACATAAAAGGAGAAGAAGTAATAACACTACGAGCTTCCCAAAACCTACAGATGAAGCCAAAAGCTTGGAGCAACACTAATAGAAAAGAAAACTACTGAAGACTAGCCCATTCTTTCCAGGCACGAAGGATGTCAGTCATGGAAATATTCATGAATTCTTCAAGCAAGGAAGCCCATGACGCACACTTGACCAAAGCTTGGCTAGATCAAACGACTATTAATTTTTAAACTTTTTATTTTTAATATAAATAGTATTTCATTAAATTTTTAGGGTCAATGGACCTGATTGTGATGCCACATGTCATGTATTTCAAAAACAAGTCACAAGAATTTATAACTCAATTATGTCATCTTAGACTGGTTCTATTTCACATGTGGCCTACTTCCTTTATTTTTGTCATATATTTCTAATAGTTTAAATTTAAAATTTGAAATCACTAAGAGTTATTGGCCTAATTTAATGCTCTTAGTTATTAAATATAAGTATTTTTAAGATGGGATTGCGTTTTTGTCTGTGGGGAATGCTGCAATATATATTTTGCATGAACTTTGGTACAAACTTTGGATTATAGGGCCCACAATGGATCAAATGACTCCCCTCCCCTCCCCCTTTCAATCGACCTACCACGGTAAATTGCATCTTAAAGTCCATTGATCTAACTCGATGAATTTTCACGCTTAGGTAAATGTAAGTTTTCGAGGGCATTGAAAAACATGACTTTTCTTGTCTAATCAAGATAAAATTTCAAACAATTTTTTTAAACCCATCTAACTCTATGATTATAGGTGCTTTCTAAGGAGCTCCCACCTTGAGAGCACTATATGGGGTGTGCGGTTGAGCGGTTGAAAGCTACCCTTTGTACACGTATGAAAAATTCTTATGAGACTTCAATGCAAACTTTGGTCTGTTGAGTCATAGTAGACCTATCGATCCAATTTCCCCCTTGCACCCCCCACCTTTCTCTTGTGAATTGCACCCGTACTCAAATTGACACCAATTTGAATTCTAAAGTCCATCGTTCTAACTCGATGATTTTCCACCATTAGATAAATGTGAAATTTTCTGGGCATTAAAAAAAATTGCTTCTCTTACCCGTCAAGATGGGATTTTCTAGGCACCATATTCAAGTTAAGGGCTTTCAAACCTACTCATCCATGCCCATTAGCTGTTTGCACCAAACTTGGTGAAAACTCGTTCTTCGGAGAGAACTCGTCTCTTCTTAATAATTTTACTTGGACTTACTTGGTCTGTATATTCTAAGGCGACTGTATATATGTTCTTAGTAAATGTGTACCTCCTCTTAATAATTTTATTTCAAATCCTATAAAAAAAGAAAGTGCAGTAGCAAAGATGTGCATTATGTTGCACATGTTCCTGTTGGTATGGGTATGGGAAGAACGTTTCCAAAGCAGCAAAGCCTTATCATATTCATTTTTTCAGTTGTTTCTTGAGGTCACTTTTTCTAAAGGGAGATGCTACATTTACCCTTAGGTTATATCTTTTTATACCCTCAAGCTTATGTGGCAAATCACAGTGGGTTGGTTTTTCAAAAGTTACTTAAGATTCCAATCAAATGACTTGCAACATTAGCGGAGTTTATAAAAGGGTATAACTTGAGGTAAGTTTAGCATTTTCCTTTTTTGAAGTATTTGTTTTTGATAGGTCACTGTCCCATCCTTATAAAGGATGATGGTTTTATGCTGCTTATCTACTTTGTGCCACCAGTTCCTTTCCCAGTCCTTATGAATTATGCCAAGTTAAAAGAATATTATGATATTAGGCAACTACATTAATCATGGAATGCCTGAAATATTATGACTGTATTTACATTGCACAGGGTAATGTTGAAGTTCTGAAGAAAATTTGTAGCCCTGAAGTAATTGAGCGCTGTAGAGCGGAGCGCAGAGCTTATGAGAGCCAGGGGATCTTCTTTGATAACAAGGTATGGATGACTCCTTTCCTAATCTGGTTCTTACATTGTTTTCTCCAAGATTACTAAATTATGAATTAATGGTTCCCACCATTCATACCCCCACCCACAAAACAACACACACACACACACATGCAGATAGGTGCCAGTAAGAAGCGAGGTTTAAAAAAATTACTTTTAAGGTATTTGCTTTCTCTGACTGATTCTTGGGCTCCATATGCTTGCATGTTCATACCTATAACAGTTCGATTTAATATTTGGATAACTTGATGGGAAGAGGCTTCACCCATCATAATCAAAACCATTTTGCTATATATTTGTGGACAGTTCTCTGTGGTCTCTGTTTCTTTATAAATTCGGAATCCATTAAATGATAAATGAACCTTTTTTTCAAAAAAAAAAATTAGTGTTCCACATTGTTGCCATTTAAATGTACAGTGAAGAATTGTGCAATGAAGTAATTAGTTTTATTGGACCCGTGTAGGCATGGAGGAATATGTAACCCTCTCCTTTTAAATGCAAATTTCTTGCTTTTACTTGCACATGGTTCCCTTTTATCATTCCCTATCAAATGATAGTATTTGCATCAAGATTTATGATGCAAATGTTTACCTGCACTCCCTCATAGTTTGTAGGTCCTACCAATAATAATGGTGATGAGTTTGTTGGAAAGATTTATTTTTGAATATGTGGCCCATGTAAAGACATTTGTTTAAGTCATTTTTTAAGTTCTCTGATTTTTCACTTTAAATTAAATTTTTAATCCCTAAGCTTTTGTCCGTTTTAAAATTATGACTTGATTGATACAATCAAGGTGATTATTGTTGGGCCTTGTATTCACGCAATCCTATTCATTGGTGCTACATAGGGGTGTGGACCATATTATTCCTTGCCAGGTGCATGGAGGAGCATCTCTATATGTAAAATACACCATAATTTATCCCTTTATTTCTGATATTGTGAAATGGTTATTGATCTAATTTTCATTGTATATTTACCATACTGCAGATTCTACATATATCAGAGGTGGAAGTTAGAGAAACCAAAATGATGGGAGACTCCCCCATAATCATTGTGGCTGTAAGCATTTCATATTTTATGTTTTAGTTTTACTTCCACTTTGTCATGAGCATGAAATGTGTTAAATGGGATTGAAATTTGATCAACCTTTTTTGTGTTATATGGTTGCAGTTCCAGACACAGCAGGTGTACTGTGTACGTGATAGACATGGTTCAGTAACAGAAGGTGGAAAGGTAAAATTGTACTCACTTGTCAGGTTATGTAGTCTTGACGCAGGCATATAATCACAAGCATGCTTGGATTGGTCAACAATTCAGACATCCACAGACATACATATAATACATGAATGCATACATACCTACATAAGGAGATATACACAGTCATTTCCATGTATAAACAGCAATCATATGCTTTTACTGACCAGTCAATTTGACCAGCTCTGTTAAGAACGATGCCGTAGTGCCATGAAAACCAGTGTTTGCGCAGTTTGTGATGGTTGAACCGGTTTATGCTGCATGTTCTCCACCAGTTCATTGACAGATAGGCAGGCCCATAGTGGGCCATGCTTGTTTAGTGTTCTGTTAGTTTTGCCTCATAATTTTGGGTGTAAGTTTCAAATTTTGACTACATGGCTCAGGCTTCTTTTATCTAACCTGCTCCAAGATTTAGTACTATGTGCTCCAATTTTCCTCCCTTCCTGTGCACTGGATACGGGCCTATTATGTTTGACAGTACCCAATTCTTCCTGCCATCAGCAGCACCCTTCATCCCAAGGAGAAATCTGGATGCAAATTAATTAGCTCTTATGTTAATACATCGATAATGATAGGAATTGTCATTTAATTTTGTTCTGTTCTTACAGGATACTATCCATACTGTATACTACGCATGGGCAATGATTCAAGTGGAAGAAGAAGATTCCCTGTACCCCATTTGGAAGTTGAGAGAGATGCAGCAACTTGGCATCCAAGCCCTCATTTAGTTCTTTTTACCTCCAATCACCCACTTGTTCATGACAGAATCAAACTGCATCCTATTGCACTGCCGAGGAGAAATCATAAACTTTTTCAATTTTGTTAGATTGCTGATGTTATCTATTTTTTTTAGGAAAAGAGGCAGCTGAGTTAATTATGTTTGCTTATTTTGGAAAACTGGATCCTTCTAATTTATTCATATTTTATAATGAAATTCCTTTTAAAGAGGATGAATATCATTACTTTTTTATGTACAAAATACTTTTTATCTGAATGGATAGAATAGTGACCATGTCTGGCATGCATGGTAGGAGGATTTAGGTGCTAAATACATTCTGCTTAACCAGCTTAGCCAGACTCTCATCTGTTGACACCTACCTGATACCATGATTTAATCTTGTGTTATCTACAATAAAAAAATCTGACTCATGATCCAGGCCAAAATTTGAATTCGAATTTTATCTTAATTTTGCTACTTCTATGTATAATGTTATTATTATACTGTTAAGATTAATGGGTTATCTCAATTTGATCTACCTATGCCTAAATCCATATTAAAAATAATCACATTAAATCCATGTGGATTTATATCAAATACATTAAAAAATAAAAGGATTAATGTAATGTCCTATCTTTTTATAAAGGGACATTCTTACTATTTTATTTTAAATGATAAACATGCTATCCAATAAATTTTCGTACATTGATTAGATATCATAAAAATGTTAAAAGAATATAATAAGAGGTGTTCTTATAGATTTGTCGAATCAATATAGTCACATCAAGAGTCAAGTCGGTTTTAGTCAAGTCTACTTATTGATTTTTCGGTAAAATATAATTTATTCTTTAATCAAACCCATTTTGAACAATTAATCCTTGTCATCTTAATTAATCAGATTTTGTAGCAAAAACATACATTTTCAGATCATCATCATCATTATCAATTCTAGAGTTGTCTTTTCGAATTTTAAATTCTATTTTTCTATTTGACCCTATCATCAATTGTAAAGATAATCACTCTACTCATCATTATTAGCCAGTAATCTCATCTAACTATAGTCATTTCACTATCTATCATATTTTTCTACATCTTTTTCACGTATTTTTTGAGTTCCTCTCTTCATAATTTCTTATTTTAGTGATAAACTATTTGATGCAAACTTAATCATTCTACTTGACATCATCAATAAGTTATTAATATCCAAATAAGTAAATTCCATATCAATACTCAATAGACATTGATGAGCATCGTTCTACTCAGTGTTTGTGTGAATGCATGCAATTATTCAGAAAAATGAGCCAATGAGGCACGAAAGCGACTCTTTTTCATGCTCAACTCTGTGTGTATAACAAAACTATTCCAAGAAGGCAACTTTGGAACAGTCCGATTCAGCCCTGCAAGCAAAGCTCTGACCCACAACATCTACCTAGCAAAATGAGATCATGTAACAAAAACTTTTGTCAGATTATAGATCAAAATTGGATGTTGGAAGTCACTATAATACACATTGGCTTCTTGTTCCATTAAGAAAGGGATTAGTATGTTAATATCATTGATGAATCTCAACAATCTCTCTAATCAATGACTCTATATATAACAATTGATGACTTCTTATATGATGAACTACCATATTACAACTTTGATACCAATCGTTCGATATTTGATCAATATGTCAAAAGTTTCAAAATTGATGAAATGTGTGAAATGATACTCTTTTTTCATGACCAAAGTGTATAGGCCTCTTAGAGCACCTAACTGATCTTCGGGGCATGTGCAAACCTCTCTATTTATACACATCGAGTAACTCTATGGAGAGTGACCTTTTGGAGTGGAGTGAGAATTCAGGACCCTCGTTTCCAAAGGTGGATTTCTGACATTCATTCCAACTCCTGTGAGTTTGAAATCATACTCTTTCATAATTAGTCATTGATCAATCTCAACAAGCCTGACTCAACATGATGTCCATTCCCTTTGTTGGGCCCCACCAAGCACATATTATACCGCCACGCTTTTGAGTCGACATCTTGACGGTTGATTATGTGGTGGCTTTCACTTGGACTAGATTGCCCTTTTCACTTGAGTCGTGACTTTGACTGAGGTACCAAAAAGCCCTCCAAGATTGAAACCAAGAGAAGGGTAACTACCTTGTTACCAGAAGGGTGAACTCAGTTATTTTATTGTCATATTTTTTTAAATTTACGTGGTAAATCGCAGGTCCACTACCCCTAGGACACATTAAGGTTAGACTATAGGGGCTCGAACCCGCAAACTCCCACTTCCTGATACAAGAGGCAACCAATTGAGATACAACCATGTAGGTATTCTATTGTTATTTTATTTATTCTTTTAACTGTAATTTTTATTTTTAATTATTTCTTTAATTTTTAGAGTTAGATTTGAGTTAGGATAAGAGTTATAGTTAAGTTAGAGTTAGAGTTTGGATTGATTTAAAATTAGGGTTTTATTTTTCTATAAATATATTAGTGGTTGTAATATGAGAGATTATTGATGAATAGAACATTGAGTGACGTAGGATTCATGTTTCTCCTCTCCTCCTTCTCTTCGCCCTTTCTCTTCCCTTCCCACGTTTTGCCTTTCTTTTCTTCCATTATCCACCTACCACCTTTCATGCGTCTCTCCCTCATGCTGCTGACCAGCTTTGCCCGAACCAACCTTAATCCCTTTCACAACCATTGGCCTCCAATTAGCCTTTGACCGTTTTTCCTTTCTTTATTTTATTAAATCCCATTTAATAATACCCATCTTTCTTTATCTCATTCAAGGGTCGAAAAACAGTCTAGACCGATAGTCCGATACGATATATCGACTGATATCTCGTTATCAGTTTATATTTTTCTTTCTCCTTTTTTTTTTTTTACAAAAACGGCCGATATCAACTGATATGATGCGGTTGAGATATCGACATATCGGCCGATATTCGGACTCCTGACCTCATCAACTTGATCTTAACTCCACTATAGGAATAGTGTTTAATTGAGTATATTGATTTGATTAGTAAATAGATTGACCAAAATCTGATAATACCCTGATTTTTTAACACTACTCATTAGTCAATTCTAGATTTTCCATATCCAAAGAGAAGACTATGGGAGGAAAAGAAAAAAAGGAAAGGAGGTAGGTTGTCACGCACAAGAATATCTACTTGTCCTTTCTTTTTTACTTGTACCATTATAACTCCTTTACATGCCACTCATTGTGTTTTCACACTGTTGTAATATCATTATCAAATCTTTAGAAAAATAATTGAAGTCCAATTTTGAAAGGAATTTCTTCATCCGAATAGATTCTTCACAAATGACTCGTCATTCATGTATATTCTCTTAATTGTTAGGATCCTAATCAAGAGATTACAGATCGATTTCACTGATTCATCAATTTATTATTTTCCTTCTTTAGATATTATATATATATAAATATATATACATATGGGTGTTAATAATATCGATACATCAAATCATTTTTCTAAATTTTTCATAGTACAGAGGTAGACGATGACCTTGGGTTTCTCCCATCATTGTATTCAAGTATGGGTCTGGTCACTACGACGTTGGCTGCTTACTAGTTCTCTCTCGCTTTTGTCAGTTTACCTCTCTCATTGTTGACATTTTAAAATGAGATTTGTGAATTGGAAGAATTTGGTCCAACTTTGTCATATTATTATCTAAAAATGGAGAAAAATTAAAAAAAATTGACTAATAAATTAAAAAGGAATTTTATAATTCAATTTGATGTGTTTGAAAGATATGGTCAAGAATTTTTATATCACTATGTTACAATAGAAAATTTTGTAAAAATATGTGAATTGAAGAAAGAATGAGTCATTAACTTTTTTTGACTAATTTGCACTCATGCGAAGTGCGTGCTTTCTACTAGTTTTAACAATGAATTATTATATGTAATCATTATTGATTAGTGTTATATAAAGAGTTAGACAAGCGAGACACACTAATTAGATGGATTGTGGGTCTCACAAATTAAGATTCATTTGGTGGGTGATTAAATGGATATATAGTATATAAAGTTTCACCATCAATTGATGATCCAAGCCACATTATCTCGACCTTTAAATTTTGATAAGTATGGCCCATTGATTTTTAAAAGTTTAAAGTCAAGGGATAAGGCTATCATATAGAAGTGAAACTTTATAAAAGAACTATTTATATAGCCCTGTCTACATTCGACCAAATAATATGGGCTTAAAATTCCAATTTTAAGAAATATCTCGCTATCCATGTCTCGGTAGAGTTTTTATTATATAAATTGTAAATGATCCCATTTCTTTTTAATAAGCAAAGTTACAAATCTATCAACTCCTAAGTCAAGATTCAACAAAATGAGGTTTTATGTTGGAATATTAACTAAAATGGTAACAGTGTCAATGGAAAGGTGACAGGGACGGGCGGGGTATATTCTCAGCTTCTATAAAGTTCATGTGACTTAGATTTACAAGCCATGTGGATTGCATTATTGGGTCTATCTAAATGATTGGATTTAAATCATAAAAATATGACTTACACTAGGTTAATTTAAAATTTATCTGACTAAAGTGTTCAAGTCTTTTACAGTATCCGACTAATTCTCGAGACATATATAAAAATTCTTATTTACACATTGAATTATTATAAGGAGAGTGACTCTTTAGAGTAAAGTGGGAATCAAACTTAGAACTCTCGTTTTCTGAAATTGATTCCTAACCATCACTTCAAGTGCTTTAGATTTGAATTCACCCATTTGAAAGTAGTTTCAGACTAATATGACTTTGTTTAATAAACTCCTCGAGAATATTGGTACATTATACTCATCCAATCAAATAATGTAGGTTGAAGTATATGAGTCTGCTTAAGGCTTACAAAGTTACAAGGTCTATCTAAATAAAATGGGTGTTACTAAGATTTATGATTATGTTAATTTTTGTTCCTTAATTTGCTAGTTAGATGTTAATAAGAATAATTTTTATTATGATTAAAAATTTAAAACAAGAATGGTGCTTATCATACTTTGTTAGTTTATAAAACAAACACAATTGTTATATTGAAATTCGAAGTGAACCTTACAATGGATGTTATATTGTATGCGCAAAAATGTGTCATTGCTTCAATTGGTGGATTGAGGCTTGTCATTTGTCTAAGCGTCGGGCTTGACTTTCATCTTGTGAACCTGATGGAGTGGGGGTGGTTTTGGGCTTTGCTGATAAAGATGGGCTTGGGCTTGGGCTTGGATGAAAAGAAGGACGACTTGAACCTAGTTCGTGAACAATATTAGAACTTCATGTTGGTTTTAGTGGTTGATGAAGATTCTTTTTCATGACCCAACTTTTTTTTTTTTTTTTTTGAATAATTAGTTAATTATTCATTCAAAAGCAGAGAAAGCCCAAATAACAAAAAGAACAGATATAAACCCATAGTCCAGGACAAGCCAAAAAGCCAAGAAATGGCAAAAGATTACAGGACCTCAAGTGGCCCAAACAAAAGAGAGGCATAGCACAAAGTCCGTGCCAAGAAGACACAGAACCGGGCCATAAACAAAAAACCCAAAAAATAAAGTTAGTCAATCCAACTAAAATCTTAGGGATTAAAAAAAGAAAAATAAAGACCAAGGGAGGCAATGTGCTCTTTTGAGTGTGTAGTCTTATGTAGGTGGTCACTCTTTGGATCAAATTGAGAGACTAGTATTTTACTAGGAACTAAAAAGATTTTGTATTACATGATAATTAGTGAAGTTTGTTCTCTATTGTCTCAACAATTTATAACTAAAATTGTAAGAATAGTTCAGTTTGTCTAAGCTTTTAAGATTAAATTAGTAGTCTTAAACTCAACCCTTCTCAAACTTACTTAACGCACGATGGTTACAAGTGATTTCGTGTATTTGTAGAATAAGTCTCATATTCAATGTGGAATATGAAGATACCCATACTATCAAAAAAAAGTTATAACCCAATATTGCAAATAACCCATTTAACAAAAGTTAATCAAATGGATCATTAATGGCTAATCTGACCCTCAAAAGTCCTTATTAACATTCAGAAGTGTGGAGTTGGCCAGGCCCACAAGTAAATTGGAATGAACAATTTTAATGCTTTGAGATCCCAAATTTGTCACAATTCCATTAATATGAGCATGAATAATTTTGATTTAGGAGCATTGATCATATATAGAAGATTCGACAATAATATTATTAGTTTGATACACATTTATTACAATTTTTTTTTTCAAAATTAATAATACAAATCCTAGTGTTATTATTATCAAATCTCTTATATGTGATTATTTGTACTATCAGAATCTCTTTTTATTATGACAGATTAACAGTGTTGAAGAATGTGACAGTGTACTATTTTGTAAATATATTTATAATTTGATTAACAAATGAGACCCAATGTGCTAGTCTAATTAAGAGAATATTTACCAAATATAAATGAAGAATAATACACCTCTACATTTAGCCCATTATTTTTCTGACATTCAATAATATGGATTACATGATTTTAGACTATAGACTACTAGATTTGGAGTTGGGCGCTTGAAACTCAAGCTCAGTTGTTCCACCCAAGAAAGTTCTGAAAAGTCTTATGGAACTTTTCATCTTTCCTCTCACTTTATGCCTTTCTTAAAAAATAAAATAAAATCATGAGCTCAATACAGAACCAAATTAAGGGAACAAGAATATTTATTATCTAAGTATGTTGATAAGAAAATAATCATTTGATAAAATTAAGGATAATTTGTGTTTAGATTCCTATGGTATAAATTATTTGTAAAAAGGATTTTATCATTTTTGTTTTTGATGACGAAAGTGTTTAGACTTTTTAGAGTATCTGATTGGATTAATGTTTAGAACATGTGCAAGTTTTCTTACTCACGTATATAAATCTAAAGAGAGAGTGATCTTTTAAGATGAAGTGGAAATTAAACTTAGGGTTTTTTCTTCTTAAGACAAGGTTCTTGACAATTACTCCAATCCCTTCAAATTTTCTATTATTTTTGTTATTATAATTTCGTCAAGAATTAATTATAATTAGATTTCGATAATGTCATTGCATGAGTAATGCTTTAGTACATAGGTTAATAATTTATACTAATGTCATTGAAATGTAAGTGACACGTAGAAAGATGACATGGATATGAATCAAGAAAAAGTTTTGTCTACTTTTTGCCACTTGGTAGGTAGATCATATAGGTTGATGGTTTATAAAACTTTAACTTTAATATATTAAAATCAAATGGAAAATATGACTAAATGAATATCAAATTATACTTAAAACTTATAGATGCGCTTAATCAAACATCCAACTTATTAAATATTAATAATAATTCAATAAAAGTGATAATTATAAAAGAATGTGTTCATTTAAAAGTATTATATTAATGTGAACTTTTGCTAATTGATTTTTGAAAGAGTCATATAATTGACACTTTAACTTAATAAATATTCAGAAAATTAAAAACCATTATAAGTCATGATCAATAAAAAAGTCCACACTATCAACTATCATAAAGTTATTAAAATATAAATTAATCTTTATTTAATTAAAATATATTATATCATCTTTATATTTGTATCAGTACTGGCCGTTCCTCTGCCGATAACATGCCAGATGTAGTGTGACGGGGAGAGCTGAGTCTAAACCGATCCTTAATTCCTTGCCCAGTGCCAGCCGCCAAATGCCTATACAGACTTAAAAACAGGATTCTGTTTGGAAAGTAATTTGTTTTTTTGGAAAGTACATTTATTGGAAAGTAAATTTTTACGAGGAAAACAACAACTGTTCTTCTCTCTCCCGTTCACAAATCTTCCCAGGCCAGATACGTTTCTCTCTCTCTCTCTGAAATTCCAAAATCCATACATAATTCCATATATATTAGAAGAAGCTGCCCACAAACGAAGAGAGGGCTGCAGCTGAAAAAGCAACATGTCTAGGCTTTTGCTACCTCTAAATACAGCCTTTTGTTCCTCTGATTTCCCTTCAAAAGTTGCAAACATTTTCGCCCACAACCCTAATCTGTTCAAGCCCTCTTCTCCCTCTTCACCATTTCAAGGAAAATGGGTGGAGGGCAAACCACCAAAACACTGCAGAAGAAGCCTTTCTTCAAGACAGACGGTATATATCTTTATCTCATTTATGCCTTTTCTTTGCCTTTATTTATTTATTTGTTTTTTAGTTTGCAGAAAAAAACTGTATGAGTGGATTTTTTTTCTGCGCTTATATTCTCTCCCTTTTAAGATTTCTTTTGGATTATAATGAAGTTTTGGTACTTGGGTTTTCTTAGTTGAAGCTGGTAGAGTGATAAGTTTCTATTTGTTTTCCCTTTTTTCCTCTTTTCTTCTTTCCCCACTCGAAAAATGCTGAAGAACTATGTTTTACTTTCTTTCCTTTTCTATTTTTTTGGTAAAATTTCCTTTTATTGTTTTTTAAAACCTCTACTACTGAGATGATGTGGAATTTCTAGTGAAGTGATGTGAATTGTTTTCCTTTCGTTTGAATGGAATTCTACAATTTGATCGAGAAAGTTGTATTCCTCTTCTGAAATATCATGTGGATTTTTATGTATCATTGAGAAGCATTGGTGGTTTCTTGCTGCATAACTTCTGTTAATGGAACGATTAATTTACTTCTGCTTCAATTGTATGCATATGAAGGAGGGCACTTTTTCAGAAAATAATAATTTTTAAATCATTTCTATGTTTAGTTAGAAATTATCATTTTCATAGAAACTACTTCTCTTTGTGCATCCAGATGGAGCTAATGTCGGTAGACTGATGGGTGCTGTTAGAGAGTTTATATATATATATATATTAAAACTTTATTTGGTTTATTGAGTTTTAGTTGTAGAAGTTCTACCTCACAGAAAGAATGAGTTTGCTTATTCTAGTTTAAATTGAATAAGTTGTTCTTATTTTTGCCTTTTTATCTCTGAAGTGGGTTTTTGGCTATCAACTTTAGATGTTTTGTAGAGTGATTGTGTTTTCTGGTTTTTACTAATGATTTAGTGACAGGGGCTGTTTTTTGTGTACTGGTATAGTGGCTTTGTGATTGCACAAGAAGAGAACAAGATTCAGGTAATTGGACAAATGAAGGGGATAGTGTGTCAAGCTTCTTTGGTTCTGATGAGGAGATCACTACACAAGTTCCTACCCAAGCCCAGACCCTTGTTGAAGGTTCAGGGACTTTGGTGGTGTCAGAGTCGAAGCCGATCCTCGACCTTGATTATCTACAGGTATATCATGGTTTTACATTTTGGAATTGGTACGCTGTAATTTACTAATTTACAATATGACTCTTTCTTGTGTACTTTTATTGTTATTTTTTAAAAAACTTTCTGTTGACATTGTGTGTTTCCCTCTGGTTGCTTAATGCATCCTAGGGTATTTCTTTGTCAAATGGTTCATCATTCTGAAAGTAATCCTGCACTTTGTACGCAAGTATTAATTGTTTGCTAGGCATTCATGGCATCCCTTTTTAGCATTTAAAAAGTTACTTTCTTAGTGTATCCAAATGAAGAGATGATTATGCTTTAAAGAGTTTTGCTTAATATTCTGTATGCATGTAACCTAAGTGCAGTGTGTATATATGATTGAAGTTATACGTCAAGTGGGTTTCGTGATGTTTCTGTTCTGACTCCTTACCTATCTGGTTGCGCTCCATAAGAGTGGTTCACAATTTGTAAAAACATAGATGATGCGGAAAGTTGGCGATTGGTCCACATTAAGTGTCATATAGCTCTATGTTGGTGAGATTGAATAAACTGCACTGATACTGGCTGTGGAAAACTTGTAGACTTTGCATGCATGCCTTCCGGTATTTTTTGAATCTGATGCCTCATCTTTTCCGACACTATTAAGTGCACAAGTGCTGGGCTACATTTATTGTTGTGAACTATTATTTGTCCTTTAAGAGCAAGGACCACGAGTGGATAAGTGTGTGCATGCATGAGTGCGTGCAAGAGCACGTGACCACATCTTTTAATGTGTCTAAGTTACATAATTCTATTGTTGCAAACCATTATTGGACATTTAAGAGCAAGGATCAAGTGGGGATAAGAGACTGTCTGTGTCTCTGCCCAAATTTGTGACGCTGTTGATACATCTATAGTTGTGTGACTTCTGTCTTACATCGGTCTGTTCTTGTGAACTATTGTTGTTAGTATCTTAGGAACTGTTATTGTTCATTCAGACTAAGAACTAAGGCTAGATAGTGGTAAGGGCAATGTTTGAAAATTGAAATTGTGTCATAACTCATTTTGGTTATCAAATTGCATTGAATCATAAATCTTCTTAACTCATAAGGTTTTTTAATGATTTTATTAAAAAGGCAAAACATTTTAAAACTTCCTAAAAATAAAGAGGACAAGATTTTACGCTCCATGCATTTTAAAGTCAAATCATCAGTATAAGTGACAAATAGAATGATGATTGTATCATATTTAAAACTTAATTTTTGTGATATGTAATTTTTTTTTAAGATTAGAAATAGAAAATCATGTACATGGATTTGTAGTTGCATGTGATCATATTTTACTAAGTGATGTAATTACATGTGATCATATATAGCTTCTAAAGCGATTGGTTTAAAAATTGGCTTGAATAATAAAGAGAAACCATATTTTCGTTAAAATTTGCATATAAATTTTAAAAATTTACTAAAATCATAAGGTTCTTAAAAATTAGGTTCATGTGTAATATTTGAATTGTTTCATATGAAAATCATGTCAACTTGTATGACTCTAATCATAAATTTTAAGATTTTAGCGGCTATGGTTAAAGTTATTAGTTCTATTATTGGTCAATCAAGAGCAAGACCAAGAGTGGACAAGGTTGTATTTCTGTGCTGTCAAACATTATTAAATTTATGTAACTTTGTTTGTTTCTTGGCAAGAGCTTGTAGGCTTATAATGCAACATTAAAGGTTGTAGGTTTGAGTAACATTATCATTTCAAAATTAATTGGTTGCCTTCTTTGGTTTGAGGTTTTAATGACTTTGGTTTAACTTTTATAGGAACTATTGGCCATTCAGCAGCAAGGTCCTAGAGCAATTGGCTTCTTTGGGACACGGAACATGGGATTCATGCATCAGCAGCTTATTGAAGTTCTGAGCTATGCGATGATCATAACAGTATGATATTCTAAGCTTCCACTATCATCTGATTCATTTTTATCCTCTAAGGTACTTCTGTATATCTTACGAAATTAATTATACTTCTAACTATGTTCCAGAAAAATCACATTTTCACATCAGGAGCTTCAGGGACTAATGCTGCTGTTATAAGAGGTGCTTTAAGAGCAGAGAAACCCGAGCTACTTACTGTAATATTGCCTCAAAGTTTAAAGAAGCAACCACCAGAGAGCCAAGAATTGCTGTCTAAAGTGAGTTTCGAGTTCATTGTTTTTTTCTCCGCGCTAAAGTTCGTAGTTTTGTTGCTTTATTTTATCAAACAAAGTGTGTTTCTCAAGCATCATTTTTATATATTTGGTATTGGTATGTGTACTAGGTTTTTTACATATTGGCTGATACTGGGATTCATATCAGACTTTGGTTGATGCTGGGATTTTCTAACAGCTCAAAAGGATTCAGATTCCAATAAATGGAAGAAAATGAAAAAAGCCAAATTTTGTAACTTTATTGGGTGTATCAGCTTGTCAAAGTGATGCATTGGAACCTCTCTCTCTCTCTCTCTCTCTCTCACATGCAAATGCACACACGTGTATTGGTTGCTTTCTATTGAAAGCCTGTTTTTTTTTTTGTTTTTCAATAGTCACATAACAAAGTTAAAAAAACATTAATGGATTAAATGCTTGTATCTATTTGTGAATACATTTTTGTCGGAAAACTTGTATAAACCATTTGTCTGTAAGGCTATTAAATGCTTAAAGAAAAATTGCTACATAAAACTTACAAGGGCGTAAAGGCTATTGTAGATTTTTAATTGAAGACGGGAAAATGCTACTACTGCGTAGATTGTACGTTTAATTAAGTTTTATACTAATAATAGCTAATTACTACTAATTTCCACTAGTAATTAGGTGATACAGTCCCCAGCCAATTATGCTTTATTCATGGCTAATCTCATTAGGTGTTCTTTTCAACAATAAAGGTTGCAGCATTGAGATGAGTTAGTTATAAATGATATGCCATGATTAGAGATTGAGAGTCTAATTAAAGTGATGTCTGCTTATTGGTGTTAGTTGTAATCGGATGTCACTACTGTTTGGGTGCTCTCATCAGGTGTGTAGCAATCTTATACAATGTGTATCACATGCACTTGATTAATTTATGAGTAAGTGTTGTATCTATTTGAGAGATGATGATGACCAGTAATACTATAGGCCTTTATCATTTCACATCTAGGGATATAAATGAATATTAAAAATCGAAAAGTCCAAAACATCATACCGAAAATAAACAAATTTCAATGCAAATTTTAGATGTTTAGATTTTGTATCTGAACCCACATTTCAATCTAACATCTGTTTATTTTCAGATGTGGATTTGGATCAAACTCTATTCAAATCTTATAGCCTGATGCAGTTCACTTTTTGAGTTTTACTTTTTCATTAACCTTATAAAAAATCACATTTTCTATCATGCCACAATCTATTATTAGTTTTCTAAGGCACATCATTTAGAAGTACTATAAATGTTTGTTTTGTGGCTCACAAGGTATGCTTTAACATTGATGTTGTGAGCCTCAGTTTTAAACACAGTACTATCAATGGCTTTGCTAAAATGGCTTACATTCTAATTTTTTGGAAATGAAAACAATCATGAAAAAATCAATAACTAAATTTATATGGACTGAATGAGTAACACATAAATATTTTATATTAGGACGTATCATATGATAGAGACAACTGATAAGTCCTTTTTTTTTTTTTTTGTTCTTACAATTTGACAACTAAAAAGTGATTGGAAGGTGGTTGGGGACCATTAGCTTCTTATAAAAGATGGAGGTTCCTAATTATATTTTCTACTATGTGTTCCGGAATTTTCTTAAAAATTTCTTTGGGCCTTTTATTTAGCCTTTAGCCACTTACACATGTTGTTGGCCATTTTTTGGGCCTAAATGAAATTAAAACGTTAGAGATCGGTGTCTATGGTTTTTATTTTTTTAAGAAAAATCTTATCAATGGGTCCAATAATTAGTGATTACAATATGACGTAGAATACCATCATGCATATGGGGTAAGGTGAGGTGATGAAGTTAGGGTATTTTTGTTTTCTATTTTTTCTAAAATAGATTCCTATAATTGGGAAACATTGAAGGTTAAGATTAGACTAGTATTTCTTTTACTTTTGAATAAACGATATGTACATTGTAAATTTTTTTTAGGTGTTTAGTATTTCTAGTGATAGAATAAAGATTTTGATCGATGATCTTTGAATATTTCAAAAACTTTCTTGATGCTATCTTTCTCTTCCATTTATCTTCCATTTGGTGAGTGGATTTTCTTTGTCCTTTTTTCCCCAATATGAAGGTTTATTCCATCTATTAGGGGTCAACTTTCCATGTTCTACTTTTTCCACTCAATCCTAAGAAATCACGTTCATTGTCACTTCACAATTCATGATATCCTTTCTTTTATCATTAATCTAAGTATTTAATGTTTCTCTTAGTATCTGTTATTTATAAATTGTATTCCTTGAAATTCCTTGAACTGGGCTTGAGTTGGTTTGTCCTTTGTGCGAAAATTGTATTAAAAGTCATTCCCTTTTATTTTCTTTTATTGGGGTAGCATTTAGGCTTTTTTTTTTTTTTTTGAAAGATAGCATTTAGGTTTTCTCTTATGAAATCATTTCTAATTCTTTCTTTTATTGTTATGATTCGAAAAAAGGAATCCTACCATTTATTGTTAGACCATATATCCATCTTAATATATGTATCTCTGTCACTATTTATTGTACCCAGCCGTCTTCCACTCTTTGGCCATTCAGCTCCATATAGTATTGCGTCTGTACTTACCATCTTATAGAGATGCCCCTTTAATCAATATGACACTACTATCGTGTGGCAGTTCAGTAGCTTATCCATATGCAGCCCATCTTGTGCCTGTCCTACTGGCTTTATCCAATTAGACCTTCTATTTGGTTCTACAATTGCACTTAAATATCTAAACTTCTCACATTACGGTACAGGATCGTATTTTTTTAGTTTGAATCAATTCATCTTCCACTGAAGTTATGCTCCGTATTTTATACCTTTCTTGTAGAAGCATTCTGAACATTTGCCTCAAAACCTTTTCTTCACAATTCTAATAAAATAATACCGTTGTCATACATTATAGTTTTGGGATATTATTAGCAAAAGATAATATCAGGATATTTTTATATTTTTAGTTTTTTTTTGTTATGATATTGTTTAGAAAATCCCATAGGAGATAAAACAATTAAAATAAAAAATATATTAAAATATATACATTATTTTTTGAAATACAATTTATACATATCTAGTTAAATGTATATTTTAAAAGTATAGGGATTTTAGGTGATTATTGGGATAATTGTTGTATTATCATGAAATGCCATGATAATTTTTTTTTTTTTAAAGAAATTGTGATAATATTGTTCGTAGCAATATTTTAAAAATGTCAGTATATTACTGGGAGATGATAATATCAAGATGATGTTTGTTATTTATCAAAACATCAAAGGTTTTTCCGACATTGATTAGTACTGATCATCTGTAAAGATCGTACATTAGGGAACTTCATCTTGGTTGTCTAATGTCAAATTGTTCCTTCCTAAGATAGATAATCAAGGGTTGGGAGTAGAGCCTTGCTGAAGCCTAACTTCAATTGTAAACACCATCATTTCTCCGTGTATCATTTTTACACTTGTAGTTGCCCTTCCACAAATGTCTGTTATAATCTCATCGTATCAGTTTAGGATGCATTTACTTTTTAACTTTTACGAAATTAATTTCCCTCACAACCTATCATAGGCTTTTTCTAAATCAGCAAATTAATTTCTATCAACCATTCTTACACTTGTTGCCCTTCCATGCATATCTCGTATAAACTTGACATATCTGTTTGGGATGTATTTCCTTTTCAACTTTTTGCCAGATTAATTTTCACAACACCACATTGTAGGTTTTTCTCTCTCTAAATCAACAAAAGCTATTAAAGGTTTTTCATTCTCTTTAAACTTATCAATGAGTTATCTTAATAGGAAAGTGGCTTCTATTGTTGATTTAGTTGGAATAAAACCTGATTCTCTGAAATACTAGTTTTTTATTTTAGTTGATGTTCTAGTACTCTTTTCCTAAGTTTTATGGGATGGGTCATTAGTTTTATAGCTTGACAGTTACAGCAATTTTTTCCATCTCCTTTATTCTTATAGAAGGGGACAATGCTGCCTATTTCCTTTCTTTGGTAATCAATATATTTTTTAATAGTTTAACCTAGCAACCCCTTTCCAAGAAAGGAAGAAAAAGGAGAAAGTTGAACCAACCAACTCCAATTTCACCAAACAAAACCAATGGTTTCTATGAGCATATCATCTAGTAGGATGGTCTTTTTTTAAAAAAAAAAATCTTACCTAAGGCTATCAGTACATCTGTTTTGGATATTTTGTTAATATTCCTTTTATTTGCTACCACTCAAAACAGAGAAGTAAAATTCCAGTCATTTCGTTCTAATTCATTACCAATTCTTTCAAATAATTTGTAGTTTTAGGTCTTTGAAATACATAGCTCACCCGTCCTCTATTTCCTCATCTTTCACTAAGATCCTATTTTTAATTTTTAAATTATATTCTTATTTATAATCTATGCCTTTTATTCTCTTGCATCAGTTTTGTTACCTGAGTGAATCAGAGTAGTCAATAGTAGCATTGTGTATTTGAGGATACCAGTGGCAGTTGGGGTTACCATCTAAGAGTTGTAGTAACCGGTCCTGCATCATGGTATGAAAGTGATTCATTGTTTTGTCTAAAAGTGAATCCATACTGCATTAGTTGCTGTCAAAGTGGATTAGGATTAACATCTGAAGGACATGTTTTCCTCAATTGTTTGGGGGAGATGGAGGGGGAGCTTCTCTTTACACACAGAGCAGTATGTTGAGCATAGCTTGTGTAGCACAGGAATTAGGTATTTCATGCAGGCCATATATGTTTTAGATAGGTGAGCAGTTACAAAAGAAAAAAAAAAAACTTGGAGCCTGAGGATTGGAGTTGCCTCACTTTGGGGCTAATTATCTACATAATTAGTCTATGTGAGGCCCAGGCTGTCGTCATATGTTGTTCAGAGATGGCATTTAGATGAAAGGAAGCTGCCATTATTGCAAAACAGGCATCTCATTTGATATAATGAAATATGGATGTTACATAATTTATAGTTTCCAGGTATGATAGTTGTCATCCCTTTCTCTTTCAAGTTTTTGCTCTTGAACCTTATGGGTTATTGAAAGGTGTGAACCTTTCTATATTTATATCTAATTTTGTAGGTTATGTTTTGAGACTTAATTCCTCCAAGAAGCAAGATATTACTATTATGAGGCATTGTCATCAAAAGCCTTTTGACTTTTTTAGGGCTTTGAGTGTGCAGTTCTCCTTTAGGGATCAATATTGAGAATTTTGTTGTATCCCTCTTCTCATCTTTCTTCTTGATTCAAGCCACCTGCTTGGTCCTCTTTGTACTCCTTATGGTAATACTTTTACAGTCTCACTTCTATTTTATAATCTTATATAATCTTGTATACCTTTGTTGATTCGCCTCTTCATCTTCTTGGCCATTACATATTGGAAATAGCCATTCTCCCATTGAGATTTGTGTTGTAAAGTATTTTTTGGCTTGCATCTTTGTACACATTTCCGCAGGAGCCAGTCAACAAGATTGAGAAATAGAACCATCTGATTTAATTAGTTCTCACTAGCCTTGAGATGATCACCTTAGGGTGATCCTTTTGTCGTGGATGCTCCTATTACACTCATAGTCTTTGAAGGATGAGAGTCAACTATATAGCATCTACATCGATAATTCTAGTATTGTATATGCCATTAGTCCGATCCTTTGTTGTCATTCCTTTTCTCTTTGAAGTTTATGCTCTTGAACCTTATGGGTTATTGAAAGGTGTGAACCTTTCTATATCTATGGCTAATTTTTTAGCTTATGTTTTAAGACCTAAATCCTCCAGGAAGCAAGATATTACTATAATGAGGCATTATCATCAAAAGCCTTTTGACTTTTTAGGGCTTTGAGTGTGTAGTTCTCCTTTAGGGATCAATATGGTGAATTTTGTTGCTACCCTCTTCGCATCTTCTTCTTGATCCAAGCCACCTATGGTAATAGTGTAATACTTTTACAGTCTTCTATTTATAATGTTTTATAATCTTGCACATCTTCTTGATTTTCCTTTTCATCTTCTTGGCCATTACATATTGGAAATAGCCATTCTCCCACTAAGATTTGTGTTGTAAACTATTTTGACTTGCATTTTTGTACTTATTCTTAACAATCTATTGATATCCACACTAGATGGATATCATTGATTTTTGAGACTGAAAGGGAGTGAGATGAGAAGAATATGCAGGACGAAAGGAAGTGCATGATTCAGTCATCATTATGCAAGATTTTCCAAAGGCTAAAGGTGTCTTATGCAAGATTATCCAAAGACTAAAGGTGCTCCAGAGTTTTAGTCTTCCAAATAGGAGGATAAGCATGAAAACCAGTTAGACAAGTTTGCCGAGATAATAAAATAGACTCTGGTGGTCCTTTTTTTTTTTTTTTTCAAAAAAGGGTAATGAAATATTTGCCAGTAGATAAATCCATTACAAGATGCTATGCAGAGCTATACTGCATAGGGTACGTTATGGGTATCAGCATAGCTTTTCACTAATAGTTATGAAAGAGACACTCCTATAAACATCTTTGTATCCATGCCATTGTTACTGAGGAAATCAAATATAATTTGCTATTCTTTGAAAATGACAAAAAGTAAAGCCCAATAAATATACTAGTTTATACATCCCTTAGAAGTTGAACAAATCTAAATAGAAACATAGTCCCCCTTGGATGCACAAAGTATAGCACTAGTGGAATCTTCGTCTAGAGTGAGAGTGTCCTCATGATGAAGTGACCTGAACAGAAATTCTGAAGATTTTCAGCATCATGTGCCAATGACTCCTCTTCATTTGGCTCCTTGATATCAATCAGCCTAGAAAAGGAGGAACATACCTTCTCTTTATCACTAAGAAGAGATCTCCCAATTCCCACCAAATCTTGGATTACCTGAATCCACTCATATGGGGTGGACCATTACCAATAACCATGTGCCCATCCTAACTTTCACTCATTACCAATAACCAGGTGGCCATCCTAACTGTCACCATTTAAAGATATTAAAAAAAAAACTTTCACCATTTCAAGGCCAAATCTGTATGAACATAAGAGGTTGGACCAATGGTCCTGGTGGTATCTTTTCAAGCAAATCAGTATTTTTCCATCTTGAAATCCAAATACAAGGATCCTAGTGGAACTCTTCAGCCCCTCGTGGATGGAAGTGTTTTGTTGGATAGCCAGTTTCAACAAAAATCCTCACTCTTGAGAAGTTTTTCTTTTGAGCGGTATCTTGAGAAGTTAAAATCCTGATACTTTGTACTCCCAAAAATTTTGGTTTTTGTGTTGGGCCAATTTGAATAATCCATCGACAACTTTTTGCACTGCCCTCCTTTTCTTCCCCATTTGATACTTGTTCCTTAACTTTTTCCCCCTGTCTGCACTCTGCAGCTGTCTCGAGCTCCATTAGATCCCTAATGGAAGGTTGGAGAAGAGGTCCTTATGGTAGGCCAGGCCAAGTTTTGTGGGATTTGGTTCTATTTGCTTTTGCTTGGGAAGTTTGTAAAGATAGAATCAAGAGACTTCAACACAAAGTTGTGTTTGGAACATATTTTTTGCTAGGTTAATGCCTTCTTTTGTTCAATAGTGCAGCTCCTTCATGGAGATGCTGGGACTCTTCAGGAATTGACATTGGTGTATAGCTAATTAGCTTCATGAATTGTTTTTATTGCTGATACATTTGTTTATTCCTTCCACCTCTCATGGACAATTGGTTTTCGTTCATAATTTCATATTCTTCTTTTCAATAAAAGTTATTGTTCTCTCTCAAGAAAAATGAAATCCATTTAAGCTCATAGCATCTCATGAAGAACATCATTACACCAACTTCTAGTCAAATTTTCCAATGAATCTACCCCGGGAGAGCACCCAAAATCATTTAAAGGAAAGATTTGCTGAACCCCTCATACATCAGGTGAAGGAAAGAACTGCAAATCCTAGAAGAAAAATATTGTCTTATTGTTTCCACGCAAATACACATGAAGCACCTGAGTCCTGGAGGGATGATTTGGCACTGCACCATACTGGACTTTGTGTAGATCCTTTGAGAAACTGCCGATCAACAAGAAATACAACCTGAAGAGGTGCTAACTCCTCCATACAAGGGCCCAACTATGAGAACTAAAATCAAGGAGACACCTAAAGAGTAATTTGGTTACTAGAATGATCCCAAAACTAACTTTGATGGTTGCTTCAGTTTAGCCAATTTGTTGAGATCGACCTCTAATACATAGAAACTTCAAAGTAGGTATTTTCTATATTTTGTCGTGTCTGATAGTTTAATTTTGTGTAAAATCCATGTCTATGCCTTCTCCATGTCGTCTCTCTCTCTCTCTCTCTCTCCCCCCCCCCCCCCCTCTCTTTAAAATTGCCAAATTGCCCTGATATGGTGATACCAATAACTTTGATCTTGTGTTAGGGAATTGATATGGACATCAGTGTTTTTTATAATAAGGGACACAACTGTACATTTCTACCACTTAGATGATGACAAGTAGAACAAAGGACAGACTCGGTGTCTCTTATTATAAAAAACACTAGTGTCCCTATCACTTCCTGTCATGTTATTTGCACAAAGATTAACACTTTGGTATACATTATGTTAGGTTTTCAACAGAGAACCTCTCCTGTTAAGAAAGTGGTTAACTTTGACCAGGCCAACATATGGTCTATCTGAACTCTTAAAAAAGACCTACCTCTGTTGAATTGGTATGCATCCTAAGTTACACACATCACAACCCACACCCCTCCCCCCCTCCCCCCCCTCCAATACACCATCAGAACATTCAGGCAGAGTTGTGTTCATCTAGTGGTACAAACAAGATCAGATTTGGACACTTTCTATTTTTAAAAGGAAACAAAGGGCCCTTGGTCTATATGTCAAGTAGGCTCAGCAAAGTGCTAACCCCATCTTGGACTGATTCTGGCATTTAGAACCGTACTCCCCCATGAATTGGCTTTCATCTAGATGAGCCTCAAAGAAAGTCGTCTTATTAGCATAAAGAAGGATTGCACATATGTCGCATGCATAGAAGACAAGTGGCACTTGTGAGGACTGAAGGTTTACAAGTCAAATGGAATAGTTTGTCAAAAATGACAAGCTAGATTATAGAGTCACTGTTGACGTGCCTCTTATATAGAAAGTGGCTTCCTAGAGATGGATAAGGCTTTGATGATCCTAACGATAATGAGATATTCATTTTGCAGGTGAAGAATGTGATTGAGATGCCTCATAATGACCATCTCCCCCTGATTGAAGCTAGCAGGTTTGTCAATGCTCTCTTTTCTTTTATGTCACAGGATGGAAAGAAATACTTTTAGATTATCCAGTTAATACTTGAAGCTTCCAACTCTAGATGCAACTCAAAAAGAAATTCTCATACCTCATTTCCTAATTTAGCTCAAATCAATGAGAAGCTTTGCCAGTATATCTCAAAAAAAAAAAAAAAAACTGGAGAGTTGAGTTGATCATAAAGTCAGACATTAAATCATTCAAAAGAAAAAAGGTCAGATATTCGAAAGTATGATTTTGATCTCCGAAGCTGAACCAGACCAAATTGAGGTTTGAAAGCGAATATGATTTTACATAGTGAGCTGCCTAATAATATGACTCCTAAATGATCATACATGAGATGAAAATTCAAATTTTATAGGCGAATGCGAAGTGTCAGATACATCACCTGTTTCTCTTTTTGACAAGGTTGCCACAATATATATACTCTTGTGGACCTGAATTCAATTCAATGTCCGGAAAATAAATTTCAAATGGACTCCACCCCATCCTTTGGCCCTTACACATGTGGGCCTCACCAGGCCACATAGTCACTGTCGTGCATGAGCGATGTTGCTTAGGTGAACCTGGTTATGTAGATAGATAGTGTGGATACCCTGCTACGCAGCCTGGTGATCCTCGCCTGTGCCAACAAAGAGGAGTCATGGGTGGGTTGTAAAGATATTTGATGCTGTGATTTAGGCACTTTCAATTTTTACAGGAGGAACTCTTGTTTTCTCCACACATCAGTATAAAAAATAGAGTTCCTAAATCACTACTTTTTCGGAGAGATGAGCCAAGTTCCGAATCTGACATTTGCTGCAGCTCTTGATTGCAACTTTCTTGATGGAAACTTTATTACCTTTCGTATGTCAGATTTATTTCTTAGTGACTACTCTGCACAGATGAAAACATGGAGAACCCAGCTACTCTCATGGCATTATACATTAATGGATTGAACCACTGCATTTTATTTCCATTTCTATCATTGATCTTTGGAATGCAGTCTTGTACATTAATGGTTTGATTTTTCTTCTGTTTTTGTAATGACAGGCTCTGTAACATGGACATTCTCTCCCATGTACAACAAGTCATTTGCTTCGCATTCCATGACAGTAGGTTGCTTATGGAAACATGCCAAGAAGCGAAGAACCTCCGGAAAATCGTCACTCTCTTCTACCTTGACTGATCTTCGAGAGGTATTTTCCGTCCAACTGTAGATGAAATTTGATAGGCAAACAACAAAGGGAAAGGGCCTCTTTCTTTTTGGTAGATCATTATTATCATTATTCTTTTTATTCCAACAATATTTTGGTTACATGAAAAATATTGTGAGGGGGGGAGTTCTATCTCGTTTTGTTGGATATCATTAACTTCATATTATTCATTTGTATTTGATCATTGTCTCATTATTAGCAAAAGAAAAATTATTATAATGTCCAATAATATTTATTCTCTTGCGATATGTAAATTTTCTCTGTAAGTGCGTAAAAAGAAAACCATTTTGTTTCATTTTAAGAATTGAAATTGAAATTGAAATTCGATCTTCACTTTATCATTAGTAGTGAGGACATAATGAAATTAAATCAAGAGGGGGTTGGCTTGATGGTCAAGAAGCTCTTCTTCATGAAGGGAGTTCTTGAGTTCGATTCACGTTCAAACTCCTATGTATCACGAGGTTACTCATCGACTTACCCAGTGGATTACACATGTTTGTGGGATTAGTCTCGCTTCCAATATAGAATGAGAATATCCATGTTATAAAAAAAAATGATATTATTGTGTGGCCATGTTTTTTTTTTTTTTTTTGGCCCAAAAAAAGCCGCTCTAATATTTTGTGTGTAAAGGGGAAGTCATTTTGTTTAGAAATAAATTTGAAAATCTCTCTAGCTCGCGCATGGGTAAAAATCTCAGTCGATAAATTTCTCCCATTTTTTTTTTACAAAAACCACCAATATCGGTCTATATATATCGAATATGGGCTGAGATGATTACCCTTGCGCTCTCGTGTATGCAATCACGTAGAGGACAGTACTAAAGTGTTAGAAATCAAACTGTTAATTAAATTGTTATGTATGATTTAGTTTAATTAGGTTCAATTGTTGGATCTATATTGTTAAATTTAAAAATAAATCACTAAGTGAAAAAATTGAAATGTCATTGCAACTATGATAGGAAAACAATGAAAATTGGTATTTTCAATGAGCGTTAAAGAGAGTAGTCGGTTTATAGAAATAATTTTATCAAATTTAAATATAGAAGTCAACTCTACATTGATGGAATAATGGTTTGGATCAGGGGTTAAAAAATCGGTATCGGCCGATACGATATATTTACCGATATATCGTTATCGGCCGATATTTTTCTCTCTCCAACCGATATCGGCCGATATAATACGGCCGATATTTCAGCTGATATTGTGAATATCAGCAATAACGGTATATATCGGCCGATATTTGCAATCTCAAAATCGGTACATATCGGCCGATACGATATGTATCGGCCGATATTTGTACCCCTGGTTTGGATGATCATAATGGTGGCACATTTTCAATGAAGAGAAGAAGAGAAAGATAAAATACATAAGAACAATAATGTTTTTGAATAAACTGAGCTTTCTTAAGTACTATATTGCCCTCGGACTGGTTTAGGTCTAAACGGGTCGAACTGGATGCTTTGTTTCAGTTTTTAAAACAATGGTCATTACTGGGGTTGATCATGGTGTTAAGATTCCGGGCTAGCCCATACACATTTTTGCTCAGGGTGAGCCCAGACTATTTGGGAACTGATTATTGGGCCCATGTATCAGGATGGGCCTGGCTAATAATTACGAGCTTTACCAAGATGCACAAAATAATACATTCACCTTCAAGCAACACAAAGGTAAATTTTCTATACCCAAAAAATGTCCATACTGAGATATCGGCGTCTCTGCCGATATCTTGGATCTCGGCGTCTCTGCCGATATCTTGGATCTCGGCTGATATCTCGCTTGTACAGCCGACAAAAATCCGCGATTTATACCCCTGCCTATACCATATAGGTATATCTAAAACAGACCAAACCACATTTTCCCACTTTAAAAATGCATTCTCCACTGTGTTTTCTTTATTTTTTCTTGAAGACCAAGGTATCCCACCTGACTAATTCTTGGAGTACATGTAAACCTCCCAATCTACACACGCTGAATGCAAAATTAAAGAGAGTGGTTCTTTTTGTATTGAGGGGGGTTTGATCCCAAAACCTTCGATAAATAAGAGTGAGATTTGACCATCAATGTTGGTGTGTTTTCTTATCTCTTCTCCAAAAATGCATTATCCATTTTATAATTGAATAAAAAGTCAAAATTTTAATATACCAACATTTTTCTCCCACTCACAGTATCTTCAAGAGTTCTATGAAAACATTCTCTTTGCTTCTTCGAAAGATCATATTTCCTTTGATTTAGATAATAAATTTGGTCTCATATTCACATTAATCCAATACTGACATCTATTACCACCACCAACAATCAATTTGAAAAAAAGAAGAAGAAGAAGTTCCACCCACTTAGATGTGTCTTCTACATTTGTTTTTCATTCACAATTTAATCTGTTCCTTATTTGAAAATGTGCCAAGTCCTTTTGAAGTAGCAAAATTATAAAAGATTGTAGAAATGAGATTTCTTTTTTCTTTTGGGCTTTTTCTAGAAAGGTTCAATTTTTAGATTTATTTGAAAGAAACTTTTATGTTTTCTACAATTTTAAAAAGGCCCTAATATTTGACTAAATTCTAAAAAGGTCCCCATATTGACTAATTATCTATCAGTATTTTGTGTTGACATTTTGGCTCACTTTAAGGTGAATACTTTAATAATGTCTGAAAATCAATAATATTAGATGATTATAAATTTCAATTTTAAAGCTTAAAAAATAAATGATGACATGGAAACTGTGTTTCCTAAAAAAACTCCACGTAGAGAACATAGAATCAATCAAATTGTGTGAATAATGACTTACAAGCACAAGTAATCTTTAAAGAAAAGTCAATATAGACAAGGGGCTTTTTTAGAAATTTAATCACAATTTAAAGGACAGGGTCTTCTTAAAAGATAAACTTTTCTTTTTTAAAATATAGTGTTACCTTTCTGCATGTTCAAAACAGAGACTGAAGGCTTCTTTTTAGCATATTTATTTATTAGTTTGTTTATTATTAAATTAAACATGTATTCAGTGACTAATTCCAATAATTGATCCCCCACCAACAAATTTAGATAAGCATATTGGAATGGAAGAAAACTTATGAAGTGTAAAATTGTTATCAGATTATATGAAAATACTACTTGGAACAACATTCATCCATCTCAGTGATTTTATTCCACATGAAAAGGGTATGAGATTCATTTTAGACCCAACTATAACTGAAATGAACAAAAGAGCAAGAATATAGCTTTATATAACAAAAAGAAAAGCTCTAAAAGAAGAACAAATGAATTTGATGGGCAATGTAATTTGGTTTTCAAGGCCTCCATGGTGGGGGAGGGGGTGGCGACATCGGGTAGAGCGGTGGTACTGCTGAAAATATTGTATTTTTGTCGACACCAACACCGGCAGTGCTTGTTAGTGAGACAAGAGCTGCAACTAGGCCTGCATTACCAGCTAATGTGGGCTCTGTGTAACTGTAATTTGTTCTCACATCTTTGAAACCGTCGAACCGATCGGGTCCACCAACCATGGCCCCGGTTATGGTGTTTGGGTTTCTCGCCCGAGTATCTCGCCACTTCCATCCTCCAGTACATGAGTATTTCTTACCGTCGTGGGGTACGGATGCACCACGATGGTGAACATGTCTCGCGGTAGTTCGAACCATAGCCTACAACATAGCTCATCTTCCTGGGATTGGCTCCTAAGATGTAATTTATCTGTAATGACAAAAAAAATCTACGATAATTAGCAGTATGTTTGTTAATACAGTCAATAATCATATTAGACTTTCCTTGAATGCATATAAATATGTCAGCTAAGAAATTGTTTATTTCCTCACAAGATTGGAAGTGCCACTCTCATTCTGAATTTCAAATGTTGTTCTTAGTGTGAGGAATATTTAATCTTTGAGTTTAATCAAAGGATCAAGCTTTCACCTCACTAGTTCATTTGATATGGCCCAAGTGGTTAACATTTAAGCCAATATGGCTAGTTTTATGAACCTACTCTGCACATTGTTTTACCTCACATAATTCTCTCTCAGAGAATAGAAAGTAGAGTTTTTCAAAATTAAATAAAATTTTGGACAGTGATTTCTTGAAAAAGCAAGAGTACAGTGACAAATCAACATGAAGTATTTGCCTTTTTTTTAAAAAAAAGAATGTACATTTTCAAGAAAAGTAAATTAATTTCCATGCATCTCAACTGTACCAATAGAAACAATAGAGAGATGAATTAAATAACCAAACATTACCAAAAGAGTGACAATGTGCAGAGTAAGTTCATAAGAGGAATAATTATTGTGAAGAATAAGAGGAAAGGAACCTGAGAAGTGGCAAAGCTTCGGAGAACGTCGGAAGAGAAGTAGTTCGGGCCACAGAACCATCCAGGAACATCAGTGGCATTCAAATAGTCAGCAAACAGATTAGCTAAGAAGGCAGCATTGGCTACATATTGTAGAGGTTGGGGGCGTCCATGATTTAGTTGGATCATTCCTCCTGCAAGAAAAGGTCGTGTCAAAAACAAAGTGTCGCGCATATTTTATATATCGACATTTCATGCACAATCCATGTTCCTCACTAATAGCAATTCCCTTCAACCTTGGAATCATGTACTCTTCCATTCATTTGAACAGCCAAGCATTATACACTTTTTAAAATAGATGCTATGGACATAAATATAGAAAGAGCTACATTTATATTACCATTTGGAAGCATCCGAGCATTTACTAACCCTTAATACAAAACAAATTTGCAGATGGTGAATGCTCCAAGTTCTTACCAATAAATGGTTCTATAATGGAATCTGCTTCAGCATATCAAACAATAGATGCCCAACTTAAAGTGACTTCTTATGACGATTGTAAATATAGTTCAAAATTTTGTTAAGAGCTTGACTTGAATGGGACCAAATTCAACTGAACAGATTCAACCAGGTATGGACACAAATCAAGCAGCCCGGCCTGTTTATAGTTGGTAAAAACTTCTAATGCTATGGTTAAAAAAAACAAATAGAAATAATCAAGTTCGGATTTGGTCCTGCTTTGAAACCAATTGGGTAGAAGGCACTTCCTACCCTACTGAATTATAAATCATAAATGCATCCAGTCATTCAACCTCAAACAAACAATATAGATAAACAAAGATGGATGGTTACAAGGATACAAGAGAAGAGAGGAGAGAAAATGCACCATGTGTAAAGTTGAAGACTTTGAACTGATGAAGGTAAGAGCACATGTTTAAACCCGTAATATTGTGGTAGCTCCTCAGCATGTCCTCATATGGGTAGCCAGGGTTCAAGAAGATCCTAAATCTTGTTAGCAGCAGCTGAGCTGCTGGAAGCTTGTTGTCCCAACTCAAAACACTCAAATCTGGTATCCCAAGGAATGCCTTTGCATTCTTGGGAATTCCTGGATTCGTTGCAAGGGATAGATAACTAGAATTCCCTGTTGCATAGTACATCCAAGCGGCACCCCACATGTACTCGTCATAGTAACCACTCGAATTGTAGAACGGTGCAATGTTTGGATTCCCACGGCTATAAGATGTCCTCTTGCCATTATCCCTTGCAAATTTGAATAGCGTAGCAGCCCCCTTGACAAGCTTCTTTGAGTAAGCCTGATTATCACGGAAGACAATCGAGGCAGCTGCAAGTGCTGCTGCCATCTCACCAGCCAAGTCAGGCCCAGAGACAGTGGTTTGCACGGGACGGGCATAGGACATGTCCTCTGGCCTCTGCCAGCAGTAGTGATCGTCTGGGGTTGTAGAGCCATTCGTTGCCGTGCCAACCTAGTGGTCAAAGTCACATGAATTCATCAGGCCAACACTGGAAAGACCATCTTCTGTGGCCATTGGAAAAAGTCAAATAGTAAAGTGGAATTGTAATAAAGTGATCAGGGGCCATTCTGGTCATGTTCTGGTAAGTAGATCATTGGGAATAACAAGGTTTGATATAAACTGAAACTGATTAATTATGAACTGGAGTCGAATTATAATCAAACTCAGAATTTAACAGGTTAGTCTGGGTCAGATCAGGTTGCTCAAATCATAGAAAATTACAACCAGTACAATCAAGTTAAATACCAAACAACTAGTATGGTTGACTTCTATATCATCGAGGCATGATTTTTGTGAGATGAACAACAATGGCCGAACACACCATGATGATCAACATCAGCAAGCAAATGCCCTACTAGAAAAGGTAGTATTTTTTCGTACCTGGCTGTAGACTTTGTTGATGGTGGAAGCAGTGGAATTGAAAGTCAAGAGTAGGTAGTCAGTGCCCCATTTGATCAGCTCTCTAGCATGATTGTATTCTCCTATGCTTTTGTATTTGTGACTATATTCAATCACAGTCCAGCTTAGCATGGTCATGGAATAGGCCATGGGAAAATGGAATTTAATATTGTCACCAGCATCATAATACCCTCCGACTAGGCCACCCTTCACGTCTGTCAAATCTGACCCATCTTGCAAGCCAGAATTACCGCGCCACGACACACCATTGTTCTTGGGCAATCGGCCCGCTGCAAGGCGACAACAACGACTGTGAGATTATCGTTTTCGTGTTTCTTTTTGAGAGAGAAAAAAAATAACTGATAAAGCATCCCAGATTTTGGTTTATTCATCAAAGGCCCAAACAACAATGGGCCTTGTCTCCAAAAGCGCAATGATCAGATGAAGTGATCCTAGTCAACCATCAAAAGAAACAACTTGTTTATGGTCTTGCCCCTTTCCCTTCCACATCATCCATGTAGAATTGTTGAAATTTGACATTGTGATCAAGTAAAAGCCCCTTTGTATGGATGGTGCAGGCATTTAGCCTCATTCGTTATCAATTTCAATTAGTTTCCAATCATCAAACTTCTGCAGCCTCTAAAAAGCATAGCTTTAATGTTTTTTATCACAGTGATTTTGATAAGCCCAACATTCAAATATAAACTTTTCCGATAAACACGATCTGTATGTACATACCGAATTAACCTGCACCTAAGGGCACTTTTTAGTTTAGAAAATAGAGAGGGGGGGGAGGGGGAGGAGAGAAGAAAGGGATGATACCTTGGGATCTATGGAATGAATAAAGTTTTATCTTGAAAATAAATAATTTTATGATTCTTTTCATTCATCCAAGCAGTCATAACTTCTACAGCAAGAGACTGTGGAAAGAAATAAAGCAAAGGGAGAGATTTCTTACACTTTTGGGCGTTGAAGAAGAGAAGAGCTTTGTGAAGAGCAACCGTGTAATTATCCGGTGGAGGGACAGGAGTTTTGTGCTTGGGTAATGTCTTTACAATAACAATGGGAAGGACTATGACCAAAAGGGCAACGACAATGGACCAAACAGTCCACTTGAATGCCTTCCGGCTGCAGACTATGCAGCCAAAGTCTATGTATTTCTTCTTCTTCAGGTTTGGATCTGGGGGGCCAAGTAGCCAACTCTGTTGGGTCTCATCCAGAGGCTGAGACAGAGCTGCCCTGTCCATATCCATGTTCCGGCTCCGGTCATCATCAGTTGATTCCGCATTGATCTCAAACGAACCCCCCCAGTGATTCGCCGAATGCATCTTCTTTGTCGCCGACTCAATCAAAATTCATCAATGGGGTGATAATACGATCACTGCGAAAAGGAGCCGCTCAAGGCAGATTTATTGTGTGTTTAACGGATGAATGAATGATCTGAAAAGGAAAAATCCATTCAGATATCAATACAAGTTCATGACAAAAAAACAAGCACTAAAAACAGAAATAAATTCATATATTTGACATGACAAAACCAAATTGAAAAAAAAAAAAATCAACCAAATTGAGAAATAGAAGCAGACAATATTTCAATCATCTATCTAAATATCTAAGCTAAAATGCATAAAACAAAACTCTTCCATGGAAGAAAAAGATATGGCTTTACTTATAATTCCTAAATGGAGTTGTCAGAGAAATCCCACTTCTGCAATCATCAAATCGGAAATCGTTTGAGGATGACCCAGAAGTCCCACCTCCTTGCCTTGTAATTCTACAATTACATGTGTTGTTGGCCTTCTGACTCCTTTTGTACACCCATCTTTCTTTCTAATTCTAACCTCTGGTTTGGCAGGGAGTAGGGACAGAAGAGAGAAAGCAGGGGAGTTGACTCTTCTTATTTTATTTGATTTGATTTCTATTACATTGATTTGGATCGATAGAGGTGCAGCTGTATTGATGGAGAATATCCTCAGCACTTTGCAGGGGATTCGGGTTTCAGTTAACTCAATAAAAAATTAAAAATTAAAAACAATATACCTGAACAGCTGAATCGGAAGGGAGCTTCGAGAGAAGAGGGAGGGAACAGACGACGGCTGATGGAGAAGTAGAGCTGGAGATCGCGTCGGTCGCAGTGACAGAAGGATTCACCGTCGCAGTCAAGAAAGGAAAGGAATTACGGATCTCTCTCTCTTACTCGGTCGGTCCAGCTCACACTCGCTTTCTCTCTTTCGAGGAAATTGAGGAAATTGCAGAGCATCAGTTACTTATGTATGGTTGTCTACTGGGGTCGGGTCGGATCCATTCTAGTCACATCGAAATCAATTTTAAAAATTTTAAGTCAGTTCGACTCAAATTTAATTTGGCTATTTTTTTCAAATTTTTTTTTTTTCAACTTAATCTGATTGAGAAGTTAAAATCTGGGGGCGAATAAGATATCGGCTGATATCGCCAATATCGTCGATATTAGATATCACTTGATATTTTCTCTCTCATATTTTTTTTCAAATCTCAGGTTTTTTTTATATTAAAAATTAGAAAATTGACCCATTTTATTAAAATAAAAAATTATAGAAATAAAAAAATATCGGCCAATATCGTCGTCGATATTTGACCAATACCGGCCAATATGACGATGGCAGGAAACTCCAATATTCAATTTTTTAAAATCGCCAATATTTATGATACCAGTTGATATTTGGTCGATATATTGGTTAATATTATACTCGTCCTACTGATATAAATTAGCCTTAAAAAAAGCGATATATATATATATATATATATCGGCAATTACGATATATATCAATTGATATTTTACACCCTGGTTTGACCTTGATTTTAAAATTGGATAATTTAGCCCAGCCCACTAATTTTTTGAGTCGGGTAATATGGGTTGGGTCAAGTTTCACCCCTAAGCAGGGTTTCTCCTGCTAAGGAATTATCCTATGTTTGTTTGGTAGTTATATAAGAAAAGTTACAAGGGGAATAGAATTTAAAAAAGATATTTGGTAAATATAAGTAGAAAAATATTATTTATTCCAATTCTATGATTATCGTCTTAACATGTTCATGTAATAAAATAATCAAATTTTACATTTTGACACAAACATAATTATTGAATAACATCTATTAAATAAAAAATAATTATCCATCTGATGAAGGAAAAATATACTAATTTTCAAATAGTCTATTTTAGCAATTTCTTTCAATAATGATTCAAAATAATTAATAGATAAATACAATATCTGTGAGGCCGTTCTCATGTTAAGTAAAATAAAACATTAAATTCTTTAATAAAAAGAAGAGTCAACTTTTTTATATAAATTAGAGAAATGCATAATTGACGTAAAAATCACAAAGTTTCTATCTTTAACTAAAAAATTTAAATTAATAGTTCATTTATAATATTTTTATTTATATTTATATAAAAAGATTAAAAAAATTAAATTGTGGGTGGATCAATGTTATCAAAATCGAACTGAACTGCAGTTGACTCGTCGTTTCGACCAGAACCGACAAGGCTGCAGTTTGATCAGGTTGAAAAATTCGTTTTTGGTCAAAACCACATAAAACCGGTTAGAACTGTGATTTTATGCGGTTTTGAGGAACCTTGAACCACGGCTCACAATTTTTTTTTAAAATTCCCTTCAAAATATTAAAAAATAAATATATTTGAAATATAAAGGTTTCTTACAATTTCTATCACATATCATTTTGGTATATTACTCAGAGTTTAAATCTTATTTGTAATATTTATATTAATTTATTTGTAAAAAGTATCTTACTTAATGTTATATGTAATATTTATATTATATTATTCATTGATCGGCTTTGACCGCGGTTGAACCCAGTTGAACTCAAAATGGCTCAAAGACGGTTTGTTAGACGGTCCAATTCTCATAACATTGGTTAGGATAGCAAGATTTTACTTGCCAGACACACTAACCGAGACATATCATTAAATGAATTTTAACTTTTATAAGTTTAGGCTCATATAATAGATGATTATACGGATATAAAGTATATAAAATTTTATTATTAATTGATGGTCCACAGAGCCGGCCTTGGGCATATGCGGCATAGGCCACCACCTAAGGCTCTCAGACCGAAAGAGCACCCACACACTTAAACTTATTAATATACCATTCACAAATGCCCCTGAAATCTCACTCGGTCTCCTGAGATTTTAGGGGATCTCAGGGTCGGCCTCAGTGGCCCAAGTAAA
Source organism: Chimonanthus salicifolius (assembly GCA_013350335.1). Taxonomy (NCBI): domain Eukaryota; kingdom Viridiplantae; phylum Streptophyta; class Magnoliopsida; order Laurales; family Calycanthaceae; genus Chimonanthus; species Chimonanthus salicifolius. The sequence goes on along the minus strand of CM023532.1, from coordinate 39,812,864 downwards.
ACAATTTTAGCTTAAGATAAAACTTTATACAAGATCTTTTCATTTGATCTTCTTTACATCATACCTAATAATGTAGGGCCTAAAATCTATTTAATAATATATCTCATTAATGTATTTAAGTAATATTTAATAGTCATTCGGTGTTAATGCAATTTGGGGATGGAACTCACACGTGGATAAATATGAATTTCATCATAACTTGAAAGGTAAAGTTTTTCAATTTTATATTAAATCATTATTGACAATCATTTATGTTGAATTTTATTTACAATTTGTTATTTATTTGGTGGAATTCATTCTAAAACACACTAATATCAAATAAAATAAAGAATATATTATTTAACTTTTGATGTATTGATCAAATATCTAATCTTTTAACGTCGGAGCAAGTATTATATCCCGTGTTTGAATCCTAGACTTTTTAATGTACTAATGTTACTCTAAATTGTCTTCCTATTGAACTAAATTAACTAAGATTATTTTAAAATTCATCTTTTAAAACTTTGTAATTCATAATTACAAATTTTAATTTTTCCATCTCCATAATTAACAAGTTTTCGATCTTTATTATTAAGTATTTATTTATATAGTTTTTTATTTTTTTTCAAAGCTTTACCAGTATTATATCCATCAGTTAAAAAATTAAGGAAAAAAAAAAGTTATGGAGTCTTGAGTTCGATTTTTATTATACTCTGAAAGGTCACTCCTAATAAAGTTATCCCAAGACTTGTACATATTTCGATAATTAGTTGAGTGATCTGAGATCCCTAGAAACTTTGGTTTTAAAAAAGCTAATTGTAAGTATTTTTGAGTGTGAGCAAAATTTTGTCTTTCGGAATTAGTCGAGTTTACCGTCTGTCTTAATTATGGAGCATTACAAATATATTCAGTGGGATATCTATTGGGCCTCATATGTGATCGGTACAGATTGGTAGATGAGTAGCTATCAATCTAATTCCAAATCAAATAATTCTGTAGGCCCCACAGACCTCACTATCCACCGTACACTAACACAAACATTGTTAGATGGATCTCTGACTTCCATACAGTGCATCCTACTTTGGATTATTGAATGGGTTATTTTTTTAATTCTAATTTGAGAAAATCTAAACATGAATTTATTTTAAAAATTAAAAAGATATGCCACTTGAAATGTTTTTAATATGTAAATGAGCCATTGAAGACCGATCAAAAATAAATAGAAGAAGTATAATTTACAAATATAAAAAGCGAAGCAATCTATGTACCACCACTTTTACTATAGGTGCACCAAAATTAAGAGAAATACTCATCTTAACCAAACGTTTTTCAATCTCGCCTTTTGGTGTACTTAGAGTAAAAGTTTGGATTTCTCATACAAAAAACTCAATTCATATTTCTGTATTGATCATTTTAATTATATAAGATGAATTATAAAATCTAATGAACTATACTAATCACATTTTTAAAAGTTTTAAAATCAAATGAAGGTAGCTATAGATCAAAATAAGTTTCAAAATTTACCGACTATTCTTTATCAATTTTTACATAAACCTATGAAAAACTTGTGACCCATTTAAATCAAGAAGACTTACCCTCCATGTTCGGTAGGAATTGCGGTGCATGGAAACTTGTGTGGGGACACCGAGGTAGAAGATTTCCAGGTGTGAAAGAGAGATTTAATAAAATAATAAATAAATAGGAAGAAGAAGAAGGAGGTTCAAGAATAGAAACGTGTGTTATTAGTGTATCAGAAAAAGAAAGCTGGCGACAGGAGGAGTTTAAGGCGCGTCTGGTGCCTGACCTAAAGTCAACAAACTTTTGTAATGCGAAATTGCGAACCAATTGCGGGCGGTCTTGAGATGAACGAGGCCTTATTCTATTTAGTATTTGATAATAATGGGCTAATGGCATGTTACTTTCTCTACATAGACATCGCATTCAAAAGGGTTTACAATATTCCTACTTCCCCCTACCTTCCCTGGTTGACCCAAATATTTTTTTTTTTATACTCACTGAATTGCCCTCTTTTATATTATTTAAAATCTTATTAAATAGAAAAAAAATGAGGAGATGAAAGAGAGAATCTACTTCTTTCTCTCAAGTTTGATAATAAAAGAATCTATTTGAGGAAGTGACAGTCACGTGTTCGATTCAATGTCGGTTTTGAGATGTCATGAAATTTCAAGAGTCCTCTACAAAATCGTAAGATGTGGCCCTACTGCAATTAATATCTTTTGTTTTGGGGACCTGACATACTCTAAAATTTTAGAGTCCCTAGGAGGCGGCCGAGACCACCTAGTCAAGACCAGCCCCGGTCGATTCACGCTCAACTGTAAAAGGTCAATCTCTATAAAACTTATCTGGTGTGTGTAGATTGGAAGGTTTACACATACCTCGAGAATTAGTAGGATGAGATGACGAGACACCTTGGTTAAAAAAAGTTTGATAATATTTATCAAGTGTTTTTGATGTATTATTCTACCTCAAGCGAAGGGTAAAAAAATCGGCCGAAACGAAACGACATGTTGACGATATTTTTTTCTAATCCGATATTTTTTACAAGTACAACCACGCAGATGATAGTTACAACCACCCTTTTAAGAGTATGACTATCTATGGAACAACGTGTGCTAGTTTCACAAGCGCACATATGCAACCAAGTGTTCAAAATGAATTGAAATTTTGTGTTATTGGATTGATTTTAGAATATTTTTTAAATTTTTTAGAAATTATATATAAATAATTCAAACCAGGGCCGTCTTAACTAGTAAGCAAAAAAGGCGGTCGCTAGGCCTCCACTTGAGGAGGCTCAAAATTTAGTAATTTTTTAAGTTACCACTTACACGACAAAACCCTAAGTCTAACTCTTAGAAAAACCCATCCGCTCGTCTCTTACTGAAAAACCCATGCGGTTGTGGAAGATGAGGTCTGCTGCATGCAATCAGCAACAAAGGGGAAGATTTCAGATTTCAAATCTGAAAGTAGTGGTGATGTCTGCTATTTTTTCCCTTCCCTTATTATTTACTTATTGTATAAAAATCCAACATATATAAACTAAGTCCAACTCCTATATAGATATTTCTCACACAATATAGAATAAATGCAATTTAATATTAGGTAATCTGGAGCTGAACAATTTAATAACACTAATTTTACTATTCAAATTGCTGTTTAAATTAAAAAATGAAACATGGTTGAAACTGCCTCAAATCTTTCATTTATTTGACTATTCATCTTACGTTGACGCCTAGATTTTTATCTTAATATGATACTATTCTTTTTACTTTTGTTTTCCATGAACTTTAAACTTATGGATTGTAAGAATTAAAATCTTAAAAGGAGAATTTTTTTATTATATATAATTAAATATTACTTATAACAATATTTTAAATACCAAGAAGTCCTCATTTAGAATTTTTGCTTTAGGCCTCAACTTGTGTATAGCCGGCCCTAATTCAAAGCTAGAGTCATCAGGAGAAATTCATTTTCACATCCACACAAAGACAAAAAAATAAACATAAATCACAACACAAAAAATTTACGTAGATAATCAGATTTAAATGTGGTTAACAAAAGTGTTGACATTGAAGCAAGCTGGTAAAATATCACAATCAGATCATAATTTAGTGCTGAAGTTAGTAAAATATTGAAAATTACATCTTGGATAGAGGGGGTCATTGACTAAGGCATAAAGACTAGCATATGCTTTTGAAGTTGCGGTAACAGCGGTGCGGCCCTCTTTCTCTGTCAATTGACCGGGCTTGGTTTCACTTAAACCTCTATTTTGATCTGGTCAACCCTACTTAATGAAAAGATGAATAAAGATGATTATAAATAGTGATAATTAAGATATACAAGATTTTTAATTAAAATTCAAGTTATTAATTATTTTTATATATGTGTTTATATATATTTTATAGTTTCTTTTATAACTATTAGACTCACTATTAAATAGATCAAATGAAAATAGTTAATTAGAAAATCTATAATATTTTTCAAAATTTCTCTAGCTCGATCGATCCAATTGTAAGTTCAATAATTTTTCAAAAACTAAAAGGAGATGTACGTGGAAATATATGTATAAATATTAATAAACAGTTTAAATTTTTACTAAGTGAATCTCAAATATTTTAAATGACACTATTTTCTATCATCTTTACCATTAGAATAACGGCATAAGATATTTCTATGAGTGCAAATAAAAGCTCTATTACTATAAATCACCTCAATGGACTAACTACGTAATTTTAACAAGAGATGTGTAGTAAGTCCAACATCAACTAACTCGAGGAGATTAGTGTTTTACTCAATAACCCGTTTCAAAAAGTGAAAATTTTGAATTTGAATCTCATCTTACTTTAAAGGTCATTTCTTATAGTTTTACTCGATGTCTGTGTTAGAGATTCTTGCACGCACTTCAAAAATTAATTGAATACTCTAAGAGACCGTGGACACTTGGATCATAAAAAAAAGTGAAACCATCTATTGCACAATAAATACACGAGAGGAGATGTGGATTGAATATATGTTAGAAAATTATTTTATTTTTATTTTTAATAATAAAATGAGCTGATTTAATATTTATCCTCTACACAGATCTGTTGAATTTACCATTATTTTGCTCTAATTTATTCTCATTTACATTTTTGGGGTTTGAAATTTAAATAATCTGTATCTTACCATGGCTCACGTGTTCACCACGTGCGCCATGACTCTCATGAGGAAACTTCCTATTTGAAGGGAGGACAGAACAAGTCCAATACACAATCAACTATGTGAGGCTATTTAGAGCCGATTATTGTGGGGAAATTTTATAAGAGAGCAGTATTAAAGAGATCGACAGTGTTGATTTCATTAGAAATGTTAATTAAATAATTAAATTAGATGGATTCATTTTTTTTTATATAAACAATATGATTCAAGAGAAATTAATTTGATAATTTGTAAGACAGGAAATAAAAAAATCAACAGATTATAGCAATCAAATTTTAAAATTACTGGACTATAATGGTTAAATTATGTTTAACTTATTATTCTTGTCATTTTTATTTAATTTATCAAAGAATATATGACACACTTAATTTTTTTATAAATTACTTCCTTAAATAGGGAGACTTAAAAAGTTAAAAGAGTCTCTCTGAACTTTTTGTTACGATTTGAGTTTTGATCACATTAACCTTAGCATTCAATCTAATTCTTATTAAGCTTGCCATTATTCCATTTATTTAGAGTAAGCTTCTTTGTCAATCAATTCTATAAATAATCATATTCTCCGTCACTTCACATTCTATTATATCACATGTAATTATTTATAAAAGTAGACTTCTCCTAATATTATGGTTTATTACATATTTCAACTATTTTAAATCGGTATCAGAATGAAGAGCCAATTAAGTAACTTCTTTCTTAATTCAATCAGTCAAAGTATACTTTGACATGAATTTTTTAATTACACAATAAATCCCCTTAATAATATTAAAATATATTTAAAACTTAAGATGATAATTAAAACTCTTTCCACTTAGATCATTTGTCTTATAATATGTATTTGTTTGTCTTAGACTCTCAGCAAATTAGCATATCTTCTAATACTTTATAAATGTTATTTTGTAACCTTCCCAGGTGAAGCCAAGCACTAGAAACTTGAAAGCTGCCTCCCTAAAGACTTGTCTTTTCGCTTGACTTCTTCCAGTCATTAGCTTAATGAAACCTAGAATTATATTATTATCCACATGGGTGTAATTCAACTCGTTAACCTCTCATTTTCTGAAATGGGAGGTGTCAAGTTCGAGCCCCCATGGCCTAACTTGGTGTACTCTAAAGGAAGTGGGTGTCAGATTTTACACTGGATTTTCTGCAGTTTCTTACATGTAAATTAAAAAAAAAAAAAACCCTAGAATTATATTATAATGGATTTCATAGGATTTAGAATTGTGACCACTAAGTTGATTTTGATGGGCCAACTTCAATCTAGAAGTGCATGGAAAACCTTCACTTTCCATGTCTATTAGTTTGGAAATAAATCTCTCACTTCACCAGATTGATGACCAATATTTAGTTGTTTAATAGCTATTGCTCTTGAGTTTTTATTCTTTTATATATGAATGACAGATGAAGCTGAGTATTCTAATTGTTCCACATGTTCAGACTTTTTTGGATAATTTTTTTTTCTCTATTTCAGACTTAGAGAGTGATTGACATCAAGGATAGAATTGACAGAAGATTCCATCAGTTGACAAATTCCACATATGAATGAAAAAAGAATCAGGGTTGAAATTGGGCACAATTGACATTTCGGCTGAATTTTTGGAAATCTCGGTGGGTTCTTTTTGTTTTTTGAAAAAAATCATTTTAAAAAAATAAAAGGCTGTTTTATAAAAAATTAAAAAAAAAAAAAAATATATATATATATAAATATCGGCCAAGCCTACAACTGATATTCGGCCGAGATTTATACTCCTCGAGTTCAATAATGTGCAAGGCCCCATCACTTGGCCCGGTTTGTGGGCTCTCTGTATTTCTGGCCTCTCTGCTATGTTTCTTTTGTTCCCTGGTTAGTGGGGCAGTTTTTTTTTTTGGTTCTGGGCGGTGGCCCTGTTTTGGTTTTATTTTGGTTTTAGTGGACTCGAATCTCGGGCCCATAGTGATCCAATGCCCATGACTTGCAAGGGATTATGTTCATTCAGAGTTTTACCCAATGCCCTTATATTCGAGGAGAAGTAGGGATCTTAGTTTCTTCCTCTTCAAAAAAAAGAAATTGTTAAAAAAGGTAGTGATTTCTAACATATTTTTAGAAATACAAAAAAAAAAATCTTGAATTTAGTCCAAATTGCCTCCTCTTGATTAAATTTTGATTCAAACAAGTCAACAAATTTTATTAAACTTTTATGAAAAATAACACAGAAAAACTTACCAAGCTATCTGACTCAATTGAATTTGGAGTTGAATTGAATTTTGAACTTTGAACTATAATCTATAATTGAATATAAAATAACAAAGAGATCCCTATTTGTGTAATATCATTTAGAGGCATTTTGATTCCCCCTCTTGTAAATTGTAATGGACGAGTTTGATATTTACAGCCGAACACAATGAGTCTGTTTAACAAATATGGAGCTTCGGCCCATCTCGGTTTGGGCCTAATGACCCTGGCCTAATCCAGTTGCCTGGGCCTGCTTGGCCCGTGCAGGCCACCTTAAGTCAGGACTTTAAATGCCTCCAGTTTTAGACTTGATTCGGCGGAATCTCAGTGGGAATGCAAGCTGAACAGGCAATGAAAGCCCATTCACGGCTGAAGCCAACTAGAAGCCTATCCAACCATGGCCCATTGGATCTAATATTTTTTAAACACATGAGTAAAACTTATCCTCAGAAGCAGACTATTAAGGATAGGGACACATACGCTTATAAACCCCATAGCCCAAATGTTCATTGGCAATGTGGCATTTTCCTAACACTCCCCTCAACGCTAGAGTTGGAGACACTCAGCTCTCGCCCTTTATGTAGGGCTAGAGATACGAACCTAACCTATCCCCGCTCTGGTACCATGTTAAACATATGAGTATAATTCATCCTTAAAAACCGATTATTAAGGAGAAGGAACACATGTGCTTATAAATCCCATAACCCAAAGGTCCATTGGAGATTTGGAACTTTTGGTAACGATATTTATTTATTTATTTAGTCATCGACAAGGCGGGCCATACAGACACTCGGATTTCCTGCCTCTACACACCCATTTTCGATAACTTTTAGGTGAAATTATCATTCTACACCCGCGTTTTAACTCATCCGAACGAACTATCAGTTCATTCTTAGTTCATTTCGATGAATATAGTCATCCGAACGAATACCTCAATGTATTTTTAATTCATTCGAACGAGTGTTCATTCGAATGAAGGACATTGTTCATTCGAATTAAATGTCATATATATGTCAATCCTTCACAAAATTAGACTCATTCATTCGAATGAACACTCGTTCGAAGGAACGAAAATTACACTGAGGTGTTCATTCGGATGATTGTATTCATCTGAATGAACTAATAATGAACTGGCAGTTCGTTCGAATGAGTTAAAATGCGGAGGTAGAATGGTAATTTCACCCAAAATTTTGAAAATGGGTGTGCAGAGACAAGAAATCTAAGTGTCTGTTTGGCTGGCCATTGACAAATGTTAATTAATTTGTGAAATATTGCATGGTAGACAGGGCCATCTAATCAAAGTGGGCCTAGAAAGGCCTTTCCTGATAGCTGAACTCTATCCTCAGATGATTGCATTTCATCTCTCTCTCTCTCTCAGCTTGAATCCTCAAAATAAAACAATGAACATTTATGTCTCTTCAATGAGAGGCACAAGTAAGAAAAAAGAACAGACTATCGATCTTCTTCAACAAACTTTGGATAAATTAAAAACATTTTGATTAGTTTTGATGTTTGTCAATTGTATAAAAAAGACTTCAGAAAAACTGCAACAAGTAGCAATGGAAATCGCTTTGAAAGCCCAAAGGCCCAAAGAGTTCAGCCCACAAGTAACAAGGCTTATTATACACAAAGACTGGCCCAAGATCAGCTCATCTACACATACTGTGTGAGAATTTAACACAGGAGCCCAGAGAGACCAACTCACAAAATGATCATTCAAACATACGTGTAAACACACACGGACACGTGCGCCCAACTTACACACAAGTGCATCACAGGCCCATCTTGGCCCACTTCGATGGATGGATAATCGGATAAGTTAAGTCATATTTTTAAGGGCCTAAAATATTTTATATATACAATAGGCTGTCGAAATATATCAAAATTCATCAGATTAGATCAATGGACTAAATAACCCAAAATAAAATCAAATTGGAAATGGATGTGGGGAGCCGGTATTTCATCTCGATCGAGATTTTTTTCTCTCCTTGTTTTTTTTTTGAAAAAAATCATTTAAAAAAATAAAAAAGGCCGTTTATATATATATATATATATATATATATCGGCCAATATTCGCCCGTATCGTATGAATATTGGCCGAGATATCTAACTAGACTCACGCCGATATTTGTTTTTTTTAATAAAAAATAAAAATCGGCCGAGATCTGGGCCGTATCGTCCGATTTTTTTTTATCTCTGGTCGATACTATGCATATCGGCCGAGATATCTCGGTCGTGGAAATTCCAAGATATCTCGGCCGACACACACAGTAACGGCCGAGATTTTGACCCCTGGACTGGGGAGTAAAAAAGGAGTGAGAGAGGTATAGGTGATTAAATGGGCCAGGGGGGCCCATAATGTACTGTGTACAAATTGTCACTTGCCCACCAAACAAATTTTAATGTCTCAAAACTGGGTGTAGTAAAATTACAGCCCTTTGGCCCATATGTTTCGACCTTACTTGCGATTGAGATTGGCAATTATTATCTTGAGTTTCACATGGAACAATGTAAGTGAAGAAAAGTGAGAAAAGCCAAAACTTGTATCCATCCTCACCAACTTGTGGATATCAAATACTGAAACAATCAAAATATTGGTAATTTTGTATAATAAGGCCCTTCATTTTGTAATTAGTTACTTAAATTGTTAAAATGTGATAGTTTTTAAAAGGAAATTTTGGCACTAGTATCTTTTTGTGGCTCCGTTTGAATCATTTGTCTCTTGAATTTGATTGTCATGAGAAACATTCAATTCCTTTTTTTATACGGATCTGTCTGATTTAATATCTCTAGATTTCCTTTCCATCCGAATATATTTTTCTTCTGTCTTTAGTTGTGGATCTCATGCATATCTTTGCATGCTTCTATTCATCTGTAGCTTATTCTACACATGTGGGGCATTGGTTCTGTTCTTGACTTCTCCAATACATCTCAGCTATTATTTATTTTCGGTCTATCAGATGTCATCATTTGATAATTAGATCGTCAAACAAAATAAATTTAAATTCAAGTGGGACCCACTTGAAATTGAGATGGTGTTAAGATATGCTAGGATATTATTTAGATTGTGTTAAGATTATGATTGATTGTGATATATTTAGAGAGAGACTATATAATCTCTATTAAAAAAATAATATCTTGATGTACTCATTTAATGGAATAAAACAACCAAAAAAAAATTATCACAATGAATGTATTGTCTCTCTCATATTTCACATGAAGCACTAAATGATGTTAAATTTTGGTGTTTTACCATTTTGCCTCTAGTATTGTAAATTATGAATTAAAAGATTAAGGGGCAAAATGGAAAAACCTCACAAGACATCATTGGGTGCTTCCAGAGAAAAACAATGCACCATTGTCCAAATCAACTTCTTTTTAAAAATGAGCCATTTTAGACTTATAATAATAATTATATAATTCATTATTTTTGTCATTTTTTATATTTTTTATATGTAAATTCAAAAAAAAAAATACAATATAATTTATATATTAATCTATAATAATTTAAAATATAATATAATTTAGTTAAATTGGGCATTTGAAATTTGATACATTCAGACACTTTGATCAATTGAAAGCTCTAAAAGAATTTATTTCTAAATACAACTTAATTGTATATTAGAGTTGTGATTCAAATATAAATTTATATTAGAAGTTTATGTTTTATTGACTTTTATGTAAATTGTAATAAGAAGAAAATATTATTAGAAAAAAAAAACGAATTTATTAAAAAACTTTTAAAAAATAATAAAGGTGTAAGTTCTGCGTCCCTCCCTTTTGTCGCCCTGAGACCGTACTGTTTCTTGACCCCATACGACTGGCACTGCCACTACACGCGCCTTTAATGCTCTCTTTATGACATGGCTTATCACTCCCTCAAACCCAGTCACATCCATCCATCCCATCACAACACTTACTCCAAAATCCCACCTCCTTGTGCCCTAATAATAATAGAGAGCATTTACACACACTCGGAGTTTCTGTCTTTACATATTTGAAATTGAATTTCTGAGTAAAATTGTGATTTTACCCTCACGTTTTTATTTATTCGAATGAATGCCCAGTTCATTTTGGCATTCATTCGAATGAATGCCCAAGTGTATTTTCAACTCATTCGAATGAATGGACAGAGCAGTAATACGAAATACTGCTCAGCCCATTCATTCAAATGACTCATTCATTCGAATAAATGTCCAAGTGTATTTTCAATTCATTTGAATGAATGGGCTGAGCAGTAACATGGAATACTGCTCAGCCCATTCATTCAAATGATCCATTCATTCGAATGAATGAGCCCATTCATTCGAATGATTTAAATAATAAAATTTATTTTAAAAATTTATACTTATTTTTTAAACACTGTGTATTTCCAAAATTTCTCAAATTAAATATCCGGACTAATTACGATAACCTGATAAAAATACTTTAAGACTTCAAGGTCTTTTGACACTTCTAAATATTTAAAACACAGTATTTTGCAAATAAGGGTATCCCTATGGTGTGCCGAAAACATATTTAGGAGTGTCAAAAGACCTTGAAGTCTTAAGGTATTTTTATCAGGTTATTTTAATTAGTCTAAATATTCAATTTGAGAAATTTTGAAAATACACAGTACTTAAAAAATAAGTTTAAAATTTTAAAATAAATTTTAACTGACTACTGAACGTTCATTCGAATCATTCGAATGAATGCCAAAATGAACTGGGCATTCATTCGAATGAATGGAAACAAGGAGGTAAAATCATAATTTCACCCGAAAATCCGATTTCGGATGTGTAGAGGTCGGAAATTCAGGTGTGTGTAAGTGCTCCCTAATAATAATGCCTCCAAAAACAACTCTTTCTCCCCTCCCAAGTCTTATAACCCATTCACACCACAAACCATGATGGATTTAAAAACGAAAAAAAATAAAAATCAAAGAAAATACACAACACATGTAATCCAAGCTTTTTATGTCTTTTAAAGTATCCAATAATCTTTAAAACATATATAAATTTTTCTATTTACATGCAATGAATAATTATAAAAAAATGACCCTTTAACGTAAAACAAAAGTCGAACTCAAGACATTTGAAGTGGGTTTTATCCATCACTCTAGTGCCTTTCGATTCTTAAATTTTTTTGAGTTAATTCGACTTTGATATAATTTTGGCTGAGCCAATCTACGAGTTTTTTTATTTTTTCTGAAAACTCGATCGATTCGATATGATATTAAGTCACCTGTATATTTGAGTTTTCAAATAAATATCCAAACTGTTCTTCACATTAAATGAAAGGAATTGACAGAGAGATCGATATTTTTATAATAAGAAACATCGGTGTACAATTTCATTAACTAGGTAATAACGAGTTGTAAAAAATACTGACGCTCTAATTCAGAGGTCGAAAAAATGGTCTCGGCCGATACGATATATTGACCGATATCTTATTATTGGCCGATATTTTTCTCGCTCCTTAATTTATTTATTTTTTATAAGAATAGTGAGCTCACTTGTGAAGGTTTTACGCTAGGTATCCTATGATTTCTCACACTTAAATTAAAAAAAAAAAAATATTTTTTAGTGGGCCATATATATATTTAATGAAAAAACTTTCTAGTAGACTAATCACCAGTCTATTTGATAGACTCTGAGGATCATCCTTTCTCTCCTTTTTTTTAGTTGGGACAAAAGGATTTCATAATTCAGTTTAAATTAAATAAAAATTGACCATGAAATGAGGTCAAATGATTAATAAAATAAAATACATAGTTGTCAATAAAGAAGGTAAAGAAATTAATCTCAGTAAATACAAAAATGCAATCGATTAAACAATATAAAATAGATGGTTAATATAAAGCCTTTTATCATCTAATAATTTCATTTGATTCAATCAGATAAATAAATAAAATTAATTATAAAGAAAGGTTCACCCATGTGACATTGTGCATGCGTGCAGGTAAGTTTACGGAGCTTAATTGGATGGGGTTCAAGGGATGAGATTGAATCATTCAAAAGAAGATTTTATCACAATGATACTTTTTATAAAAAAAATGAAGTCTATTAAATTTTAAAAGCCATGATTTTAAAATATCTAAAATTCAGATATAAAATAAGAGAAGTTTTGCATCGAGAGACCCTTTTGCGTCAATTTTGTTCCCAATAAAATATCTCTTCAAAAAATACACATTTCTCTTTCCTACAAATCCAGCCACAATAATGATAATAATGATGGTAACAATCAACTGAAAAAAAAAATTGAGAGTTTTCAATGTTTTTTATAAAATGAACAAAGTAATTTTGTTCAATAATATAAAATACTTTTCTCTTCTTCTAAGGAATTCAATTTATATAGAAGGAGATAAGAAAAATTTAATAAGAAAAAGAGAGATTTTCTTTACTTGATGACAATTTATAAATTGTCGTTACGGTTTGCCGATACTGTTGTAGCACATATATTTTTCTCTAAATCAATAAATACTCATATTAACACAAATATTCTTCTCTAAATCGTGAAAATATTAACTAAAATTGTCAATTTCAATATATGGTTATTGATTCAAGTTTTTTTAACTAAATAGATTTGGCCATACAATAAATTGAATTTTTATTTCTCTTTTACTTTAAATTAATCTTTTAGTTTATTGTAATAAAATAAAAGATAAAATAGAAAAAAAATTAATTTATTACACGTTGGTATAACGATTTCGGTTGGTAACGCCGTACCTCAAGTTAGAAAAGCAATGAAAAAATGACCTGTCTAGAAAAACAAGACGATGTTATAATTTTGGAAGTTTCTCACCGTACCCTTTAGAGAGAGGATCGGGTGTTGTACTAGGAAGATTCTAGTTTAATTGTAGAATATTTAGTAATATGATGTAATTTATTAATCTTATAAAGTTAAAAATAAATTAATGTAATAATTTCCAAAAAAATTGCAAATAAAACATATAAAACTATTAGATTTAACTAAGTAAGCGAAAAAAATGTCCTTAGAGCACATCCGGTGAGACCATAAGGGCTACATTGTATTATTTATTTGTTTCTTAAGTTTCATTTTTGTCTTTGTTTTTTATCCTAAAGCCTAGAATTTATACACAACTCACCAAGTTTGCTGGTGTTGGTTGGAGGAGGGCAAGTTGGATCATCGGACTCAACTTTGCAAATTCATAAATCATATGCTCATTTTAAATGGTTAATTATTTTCCAAGTCTAAAGTATGAGTTCAGTGTCTGTTAAAATTTACTTGTAGATATTGAAGAAAGTGACGAAGTATTAGAAGGAAAGATCCTGGAACAAATCAAAGCCCTAGTCTAATACCCTTGTTTTTTGGGATACTTCGTTTAGAATTCTATTATTTTTGTTAATTTGAAAAGAACTCCATTATTTTTCTTTATATTTTGAAATATGGCTCAATATTTTTATTAGTAGTTTGCATAAAGACCTTGTCTTCCTCCATCACATGTTACAAAAAATTCAAGTAGTGGGATCAAAATGGTTTGTAATGGGTTCAAACTAAGTAATAGTGTGTTGCTTTTTAAAATCTACATTATAATAAAATGAAGAGAATACGTCTTCTCAATGAAATTAGTCACAAATATAAAAATATTAAAATACCAATAATATTTCTGAGTAGAGATATCTGGTTGGATCATCTTTGGTTAGTGTTTGCACAGTCTCGAGTAGCAAACTATCTGGTCGAGCCCAGGTTGCACTCACGCTTAATCTCAACCCCTTGACAACCCTAATAATGCCTTTTACCAATGAATTCCAAGATTTAAAGGTCACTTCAATTTATGTAGAATTTAATTAGTGGGTCTGAGAGGAAAATTTGCCATCTGTTTTCATTGTCAAAACATGGTAATATTTTTGAAGTAAAACTTTCTCAAAAGTTAGTTATTGAGAGAATGGTACTTCAAGTTTATATAGAGTCATTGGTTTGACAAATTAACCAATGTAGGACTTTTTGTCACTTCACATCTGCTCTCGCGTGAAACTGCACCCTATAGTTGCACTTCGAAACTTCGCACATGCCCTCATGTGTAGCTGCACACGGAATACTATGTTAGAATATCAAGATATGATAACATTTTTAGGTAGAATAAAGTGTTATTTAAAGTCATTGGTTTCACAAAAATTTTTGATGTTGGAATTTTTGTCACTTCACCTATTTGACAACATGAAAAAGCCGAGGCCATTGGTGTCCGTCAAGAATGTGTGCCTCACAATCATTAACCAATATTTCTCTCATGACTTTTTTTCAAAAAGAATGAAGACGAGAAGATAATTATTTATATTTAAAAGAAGAAAGAACTTTGTGAATATTGATAAGCGCAAGTTCAACCATTTTTGCAAGGCCTCACTTGTGCTTGATCGAGCCTGATGAGATAAACTGTGATGAGAGTGAGCCAAATTACAAGCCCAAATTGCGAACAGACTGGCTTGATCAGTGCCCTTGTCATTGTTAATAGAAACTTCAATTGCTTTTTTTTAATGCCGAAGAATTCGAAGATCCCTCTCTCTCTAAAAGTACGAGAAGTTAAGGACGTTGGATAAAACTCTAGATGCATACAGCTTTTTTCAAATCACGGACATCAAATGACTATAGAACTCGAACATGAGATTTCCGAAAATTGGAAACTCCAATTGCTTCTACAGCCCCACTGGGTATTAAAGATTTAAAAGAGCCTTCAGAAAACAGCCTTAGAGGAGTTATATGGTTCATTCCATTCTATTCAAAGCATTTTCTGTCATCACCTGTGTAGCATACATGCTTCCTTACTGATGATCATATCACCCAATGGCCCTGAAAAAACAATGGGAAAATCTCAGTAAAACAATACCAATTACATTTTCTATTGATCTACTTGGATCTGAAACATCAATTGTTTGTATCCCAGTAAGGGATTTCTCTCTTTAGAAAAAAGAACCAACAAAATTCTTGAAAGATCAAAATCATTTTCTGAAAGTTGAAAATGTTTTGGAATACGATCGCTTATTTATTGTGGGCTTCGTTTTTCAGATTTCAATTGCCATTAATGTCATCAAGATTACTCTAAGTGATTAAATCTGAGATTTAAAGAGATTGGATGATTGGGCTTTTTAAAGTTAAAATTAAAATTAAAAAGAAGAAAAATTATAAAGTGATTGGCCATTGGCATACTGGTTTTGGAAACATATAGAGTGGCCTGAGAAATTTTGAACTCCTTTTTGCCCTTCTTTCCAGTGTTTCAGAACATCAGATTATTCATCAACCGGACATATTGTGGATAAGTAATGTCACTAGACAACCACAACCATTAAATAATTGACAAGAAAATGACCAGTTAAAAAAGGGAAACACAAGTCAAGTGGTTCACAACTCAACAAAGAAAGAAATATGAAAAAGAAAACATTTATGAGGTGAAAGTGCTTGTTAGAAAACAGTTTCTCATTAGAAAGAAAATTTGTTTGATGACACAGTTCATAATAAGACTATACAGAGAAGTATAACTCAAAAAACTGACCTCAAATAGATAAATTTTTTGAAAACGATAGTTTTGAGTTCGATTCCCACTCCATTTTAAATAACTACTCTCTATAGAGTTACCTAATATCTGGGTAAGAAGACTTGTACATCCTCTGAAAATTTCAAGGAAGGTTTGCACGAGCATGTGACATGATGAAGTTCTGCTGGTGGACTTCACGAGCATGTATGTTTAAGTTTTGGGCCTTTTGCTCAGGAGTCCATCAAGCCGGGAAAACATTAGGATTTAGAGTTTAGAATTTAGAGCTTAGTATTATCTCTCGACGTAACATCAAACTTCATTTCGAGAAAATCCAAATACATCAATAAATTAATTTTCTTTAATCAATCAAAAGGTTTTCTAACATACCTTAATAGAGAATTAGAATATCAAAGTATAGATACATGCATTTCAAATCATACCATGTTCTGCATAGATTAACAAATAAACCACAATTAATCAAGCTTTAACAATTCCAGCTACAAATTCCTCAATATTCTTATCAGAGCTGCCTCCTTTTTCCATTGCTTGTTTCACCAACTCCTTCCACTTGCTAGAATTCCTCTTAATCTCTTCTGCTTTCCCTCCCTCCATCACTTCCCTTATGCTAAATTCCATTTCTTCTCTTGTCACAATTCCTTTCTCATCAACCCTAGCTCTCACTCCCACACCCCACACATCTGCTATGAATTTTGCATTTGTTGGCTGGTCTGTCCACTGTGGTACACCCACCATTGGCACACCTAAGCTCAATGCCTCCAGTGTCGAATTCCACCCGCAATGCGAAACGAAGCATCCGATCGACTCGTGTGCCAACACGTCGAGTTGTGGACTCCATGTGACAACCAGTCCCTTATCCGCCATCTCCTCCGTGAACTTGGTGGGGAGCTTGTTCTTCTCAGTCTCCCTCACCACCCACAAGAAATGGTTGTTACACCCCCTTAGCCCCATTGCCACTTCCTCCATTTGCTCTACGCCTAACACTGCCATGCTTCCGAATGATACGTAGACAACAGATCTCGCCGGCTTCTCGTCGAGCCACTTCATGCAAGTGCCACTGTCTGCCTTGTACAGATTGATACTGTAATTGTCATCTTCTTCCATCTGCTTGTCTAGGTACTTCGACGGCACCGTCGGCCCGATTGTTTTCATCCTCCACAGCCCTGCCATCCACTTCCCTATCTGCAACAATTACACATCATATTCATGAGGAAATTTGGAAAATGTCTTGCTTTCTTTAGTGTAATAGAAGTGTCTTACATTCAGCTACTTTATTATAAATTTAAATGATAATAATTGTTATTTTTTAAAACTTAGATGCATATAATGTCCATTTGATCATCCACTTCAGCAGATTGATTATTATTGAAAAAATATTTATTGGATAATTTCTTCTTAATCCTTTTTTATGATAAAAAAATCCAATACCCTATCTCTCTCTTCGAGCACAAGGACATTTGGATAAAACTCCAAATGTACACAGTGTCTTACAAACGACATGCATTAGATGACTACGGAATTAAAACTTATGACATTGGTTCCCGAGCCAAAGTATCTACGGATTGAACTTCTCCATGCGAAATAAAAATCAAGAAGATCAAGAGTTAAAAATCATTCACTGAATAACAATTTAATAGCTTCCATACTCGATTTACCTATTTAATCAAAGAGTGAGGCAGACCCCTTTTTTTTTTTTTTGAAATTTCCGTTTTACCCTTCCAACCAATTCAGAAAGTGGAGGGTAAAACAAGAATTAAAAAAAAAAAATTCCTATATAAAATAAAAAGATTCTCTCATGTGAGAATATTTACTCCCATATTGGTTGATCAGAGGGATATATGTGACCTTGACTTTCCATAAGAATATAATGTGTAAGAGAATACATAATATGTTGGCTTATATTTAGAAATATGATTGCAATATTCGATTCTTACCAATGCCACTAAAATAATTGGCCCTCACATCCACCCAATGGTCCCAACCTTGAATTATTAATCTGTTTCCAATATTTTGCAGCAACTGCAGCTAATGTTTGAGAAAGTTTTAGAGTTATAGGATTTACATATAATTTATAAAAAAATTGGGAAGAAAGATTTTTTTTTTAATTTTAATTGTTAAAGATAGTGAAATTATTTTCATCTCGCTATGTTTGTAAATACGTTGTCAAACTCAATTGAATTTAAATTGGATCTAGGTTTTAAATTTTAAGCTCTAATTATTTCTAGAGAAGCAATTTAGGTTAAAGATGATTTGAATTTAGCTGATTTGGTTAAAAAAAATGAGTGGACTAATCTAACTTAAAAGCATAATCTAAAGAATTTAACATTTTCAATTGAGCCAAGATAGGATTTGACAATTTGCCTTCTGTAGCAACCCGACCTGAATAAAGGACTTAGGATTTGACTCAGCAAGAAATTATCCGTTTTGAGCCTCGTACACACGGTGCAAAGTGAAGAGGGGCTGGCCTCTTAAAACCCTTTTATTTTTCTCCTCTTCGACCAATGTGGGACTCCGACATCGGTGGGCAAGATGTCACACCTTCTCAATAATTTCATACCTTTTTCAACATCATTATGACATTTCATACCTTTTTCGACATCATTATTACATGTCATGAAACATCATCAAGTCTTAAATCATAAAAGTGTGAATGAAAGAAGCTTAATTTCATAGTTTTTAAAGTGTCCCTCTCCTATCCTTCATTAATTGAATTATTAGAGTTAATCTAGACTTAGTTTAACCCAATCAAAATTAGTCAGTCTGAATTGAAATGATTGGCTTAAATTGAAAATAAACTATAATTTTAAAATTGGAAAGAGTTATGGACAAAGAAGAGAAGGTTGAAATAAAGGTTAAGCTTAAAATGATGATTCAAATTGTTAAATACCTAACTTATATTTATATACTAAACATCTCAAATCAAACTAGTAATTTAAATTATTGATGAATCTCAACACTACTCACTACAAATTTTATATAGATCCACAGATTTAGGTTATGTGATTCAAATCCCAGCCACATTTCCCCACTGTTGCACATAAATTTATTAGAATCAGTTTCATGATGCATCAAACATTCAAACATTATTTATAATGTTTTTTCAGGAAAACTTAATTAGGACGAGTTAGTTTGATGGTCAATTTTCACCTTTCTTTGTTTGTAAGAGAGTTTGAGATGAAGCTCCTCTTAATACAAAAAGGAATAATTCTTGTATACTTAAAAAATTAGTGATACCTTGGTCTTAAAAAGAAGAAGAAAAAAAACCCACCTCATCCTCCAGCTTATCAATTGTGTTGAAGAGGACCCAATCTGCATCTTCCAAGTTAGAGAACTGATTGAGAATAAGAGCAGTGTAAGCTGGGTATGCTCCCATATCTGAGAAAAACGATGGCACGTCTGAAATTTCAAGCTTGGGCATCCCAGGCATCGGAATTTCTGCAACACCAGCAGGAACACTTGACTTTCCATGGCGGTACATATGGTAGCTGATGGCACCAACAGCACAAGACATTGTGAAGAAAGCAGCTCCAATTAAGCCGATCTCTTTGGCTACTTTGAGAGCCCAAGGAAGGAAGGCATCATACACAAGGCAGCTAACAGGGTGGCCAGACCTGGCCAGTTTGTCGATGAGCTCAGCTAAGCTACGTGAGCCGACTGATTCCAGCCGGTCAAGGTAGTCTTCTACGCTTGCAGCCTCGCCGAAACCGTGTTCGTCGCAGCCATCGGAGATGGGCTCGATTCCGACGGGGCCGGCCTGGATTTGGACAGACTTGGTTATGAAATTGGTGGTGCAGAGTGTGGCTCTGAGGCCTTTGGAGACTAAACGCTTGGCAAATTGCATTGTTGGGTTAATGTGGCCTTGGGTTGGATAACAGAGGATTAGAACATGGGCTCTGTTCTTGCTTCTCTCTGTCTTCTCCATCTCTTTTTCTCTCTCTCTTTCATTCATGATGGTACCTATCCATGGTTTATGTACTGAGCCGGTCAAATTTCTTAAAATTCTGACCTTAAAATAGGTTGTTTGTCATTTTTCATCTCATAAAAAGTGAAAAAAAAAACTGAGAGTTTTCAGTCTTTTTTTTGAAATGAACAAAGTATTTTTGTCAATAGCATAGAATATAAAATATTTTTCTCTTCTTCAAAAGAATTCAATTTATATAGAAAGATATAGAAAAATTTAGCCAAAAAAAGAGAGATTTTTCTTGCTTGATGAAAATTTATAAATCACCCTTACATATCGGTTTGCCGATACGGGTTTAGCACAGATATTCTTCTCTAAATCAATAAATACTCATATTAACACAAATATTCTTCTCTAAATCGTTAAAATATTAACTAAAATTGACAATTTCAATATATGGTTATTGATTCAAGTTTTTTTTACTAATTAAAATTGGCCATACAATAAATCAAATTTTTATTTCTCTTTTACTTTAAATGAATCTTATTGTAATAAAATAAAAGATAAAATAGAAAAAAAAAATTAATTTATTACACGTTGGTATAATGATTTCGGATGGTAACACCGTACCTCAAGTTAGAAAAGCAATGAAAAATTGACCTGTCTAGAAAAGCAAGAGGATGTTCTAATTTTGGAAGTTTCTCACCGTACTCTTTAGAGAGAGTATCGGGTACTGTACTATGAAGATTCTAGTTTAATTGCAGAATATTTAGTAATATGATGTAATTTATTAATCTTATAAAGTTAAAAATAAATTAATGTAATAATTTCCAAAACAATTGCAAATAAAACATATAAAACTATTAGATTTAACTAAAAATATACAGTTGAAATAAAGCATTTTGTTATTTATTAACTTCATTTACTTAAATTTAATAAAAGTTAAAATATTTTTTCTAAAATTATAGTACTTATAATTTATAATTATTTTGATAAGATTTTATTTAGTAAAATAATATTTGATCAAAAATAAACCGTGTCATAAGCTTTTTGTAACTCCGTTATCTGATATTAGAGTTTGCGTGGTTGAGAGTTGAGTTTTCACTAAATTAATATGTAGAGTTTTAGTATGTTAATTATAAAAATATTAATTAATTTTCTTTATTTATCTGATTGTAGCGATGAAATTATTAGATCATAAAAGGCTTTATATTAACCATGTATTTTATATTGTTTAATCGAGTGCATTTTTGTATTTACTGAGATTAATTTCTTTACCTTCTTTATTGACAACTATGTATTTAATTTTATTAATCATTTGACCTCATTTCATGGTCAATTTTTATTTAATTTAAACTGAATCATGAAATCATTTTGTCCCAACTAAAGAAAGGAGAGAAAGGAATGATGATCCCCAAAGTCTATCAAATAGACTGGTGATTAGTCTACTAGAAAGTTCTTTCAATAAATATATATGTATGGCCCACTAAAAAATGCTTTTTTTGAATTTAAGTGTGGGAAATCGCAGGATACCCAATGTAAAACTTCCACAAGTGAACTCACTATCCTTTGGACACACTAAGATTAGTTAGACCATGGGCGTCCAACACTCAACCCTCCCGCTTCCTAGCAGACTATACAGGGTACTTGCATTTGAAATCATAACACAAAGAAACCACAAATTGATCAAGATTTAACTATTCCAGCTACAAATTCCTCAATATTCTTAGCAGAGCTGCCTCCTTTTTCCATTGCTTCTCTGGCAAACTCCTTCCATTTCCCAGCATTCTTCTTCATTTCTTCTGCTCTCTCTCCTTCCATCACTTGTCTAATGCATGATTCCATTTCTTCTCTTCTCACAATTCCTTTCTCATCAACCCTAGCTCTCACTCCCACACCCCACACATCTGCTATAAATTTTGCATTTGTTGGCTGGTCTGTCCACTGTGGTACACCCACCATTGGCACACCTAAGCTCAATGCCTCCAATGTCGAATTCCACCCGCAATGCGTAACGAAGCATCCGACCGACTCGTGAGCCAATACGTCGAGTTGTGGACTCCATCCGACCACCAGTCCCTTATCGGCCGTCTCCTCCGTGAACTCGGTGGGGAGCTTGTTCTTCTCAGTCTCCCTCACCACCCACAAGAAATAGTTGTTGCTGCACCCCTTTAGGCCCCAAGCCAGTTCCTCGATTTGCTCTTCACCCAACACTGCCAAGCTACCGAAGGATACGTAGATGACCGATCTCGCCGGCTTCTCGTCGAGCCACTTCGTGCAAGTGCCACTGTCCAAGTTATAAAGATTGATACTGTAATTGTCATCTCCTTCCAGCTGCTTGTCTAGGTACTTGGACGGCAACGTCGGTCCGATTGTTCTCAACCGCCATAGCCCCGCCATCCACTTCACTATCTGCAACAAGTTGAACTCTCAGACTCAAATGAGAATGACTTTTAGATTTTTTTTCCTTAATTGTGAATTTTTCAGTTATAGTTTCTGAACATTTTAATGGCACACTTCTGATTTTGTGAACATGTATTTTTTTTCGAGTAATCTCAAATCAATGCAGGAAAATAAAAAAAAAAAATCATTATCTGAAAAGATATAAATTTACGTAGTTCAGGCAAGGCCTACTTTGCAGGTTACAGAGAGGAAAAATCCACTAATACGAGGACGAGATACAATTTCACTCACTCTCTTTCACGTATGTAGTCTTCTTTTTTTTCATATAATAAGTTCTTTAGAGAGTAAATAAAGGAGATTCTAAAATTAAACTAAATTCAGCCGGACCAAATCGAGCTAATAATCAACATATTTATTTTTCTTAATTGTCAAAAACGAATTAACCTTTTCTAAGCACATTGAAACTCTCAAAATACTTTATATCATAGTTTTTTTAACAAGATGCGAGCTCCTAATCAACTCAACTCAATAAAAAATATCATCACTTGGTAAGGTTAACAAGTATTTAAAAATTAAACAATCTGACTCGAATTATATAAATACATAACTCAAACCGATTTCTCGGATCGGATTTTACCCCTAGCAAAGAAGTATTGTTATTTAAAAAGAAAAACACAACCCACCTCTTCCTCCAGCTTGTCAAATGTGTTGAAGAGGACCCAATCTGCATATTCCAACTTGGAGAACTGGTTCACAACAAGAGCCATGTAAGATGGGTATGATCCCACATCGGAGAAAAATGACGGCACGTCGGAAATTTCAAGCTCCGGCGCACCAGGCAATGAAATGGCTGTAACATCTAATGGAACACTCTGTTTTCCATGGTAAACATGGTAATAGATGGCACTAACAGCACACGGCTGAGTGAAGAAGGCAGCACCAATTAAGCCAAGCTCTCTGGCGACAGTGAGAGCCCATGGAAGAAAGCTGTCATATACAAGGCAGCTCACAGGATGGCCGGAGCTGGCTAGTTTGTCAATGAGTTCAGCTAAGCTCCGTGAGCCGATGGATTCCAACCGCTCGAGGTATTCATCGACGCTGCCGACCTCTGCAAAACCGAGTTCGTCGCACCCATCGGAGATGAGCTCGACGCCGACCGTGTCGGCTTGGATTTGAATAGACTTGGTTATGAAAATTGTGGTGCATAGTGTGGCTTTGATGCCTTTGGAGACCAAACGCTTGGCAAATTGCAGTGTTGGGTTTATGTGGCCTTGGCCCGGATAAGGGAGTACAAGAACATGGGCTTTGTTCTTTTCGTTGTCTCTCTCTGTCTTCTCCATCTCTCTATCTCTGTCTCTCAATAACTCTGAATATTATGAGGTATTTATTGGCAATCCTGCAATTATTTAATGGCAAAGCATTCTCCATGCAGATGATTAATTAAATAAATGAGTACATGACTGAAGAAGTTTTAATAAATAAAAAATTGAAATTTTTATTATTTTCAGCTTATAGAATCTAAGACAATGGAGGTTGCGTGATAAGCAAGAGGACATTCAATTCAACACCAGATGCAAGAAGAAGAAGAAGATGAAGAGTACAAGACTTCTTCATGAAGAAGATGAACAGTACAAGGCTTCTTCATCTGGTGTTGAATTGAATGTCCTCTTGCTTATCACGCAACCTCCAGTGTCTCTTCCGCCTGTGTACCTAAACTTTCATGCAGTGATGGCCAAGTGGAGTTATAGTTTGACTACTTATTTTTTTCTAAATTAAGGTGTGAAAAATTTAAATACCATTTTATTAAAATCTCCACAGATTCTGCTAGCCCTAAAGTTAAGTAATAGGGGGTTTGAACCGCAACCTCCTTTTTTTTGAGGGAGGAGGCAATTAATTGAGCTATTTAGAGTTAAATGGACCACTGTTCTAATTTAATTTAGTTTATATAGTGAATAAAAACTGATTTTTTTAATATTCGAAAAATATTTTTTCTTATTTAATCAAAATAATATTTTTGACAAATATCCTATTCAAAGTGAAGAGATTTTCAAATTTCAAGTAGCCTATTTATGTGGGTCCCACATGAGAGCACAACAGATAAGGAACTATAAAGGATCTGAATTTGATAATTTGAGGTGTGTTGAGAAATATATTTAGATATTTGTTGTGATCTTGTAAATTGATTTTTTTTTTAAATATTTTTATAATTAAGATACTAAAACTCTACATATTAATTTAGTGAAAACTCAACTCTCAACCACGCAAACTCTAGTATCAGATAACGGAGTTACAAAAAGCTTATGACACGGTTTATTATTTTAATCAAATATTATTTTATTAAATAAAATCTTATCAAAATATTTTATAAATGATAAATACTATAAATTTAGAAAAAATATTTTAACTTTTTTAAAATTTAAGTAAATGAAGTTAATAAATAACAAAATGCCTTATTTCAACTGTATATTTTTAGTTAAATCTAATAGTTTTATATGTTTTATTTGCAATTTTTTTGGAAATTATTACATTAATTTATTTTTAACTTTATAAGATTAATAAATTACATCATATTACTAAATATTCTACAATTAAACTAGAATCTTTCTAGTACAACACCCGATCCTCTCTCTAAAGGGTACGGTGAGAAACTTCCAAAATTATAACATCGTCTTGTTTTTCTAGACAGGTCATTTCTTCATTGCTTTTCTAACTTGAGGTACGGCGTTACCAACCGAAATCATTATACCAACGTGCAATAAATTAATTTTTTTTCTATTTTATCTTTTATTTTATTACAATAAACTAAAAGATTAATTTAAAGTAAAAGAGAAATAAAAATTCAATTTATTGTATGGCCAAATCTATTTAGTAAAAAAAACTTGAATCAATAACCATATATTGAAATTGACAATTTTAGTTAATATTTCCACGATTTGGAGAAGAATATTTGTGTTAATATGAGTATTTATTGATTTAGAGAAAAATATATGTGCTACAACAGAATCGGCAAACCGTAACGACGATTTATAAATTGTCATCAAGTAAAGAAAATCTCTCTTTTTCTCATTAAATTTTTCTTATCTCCTTCTATATAAATTGAATTCCTTAGAAGAAGAGAAAAGTATTTTATATTATTGACAAAATTACTTTGTTCATTTTATAAAAAACACTGAAAACTCTCAATTTTTTTTTTTTCAGTTGATTGCTACCATCATTATTATCATTATTGTGGCTGGATTTGTAGGAAAGAGAAATGTGTATTTTTTGAAGAGATATTTTATTGGGAACAAAATTGATGCAAGAGGGTCTCTCGATGCAAAACTTCTCTTATTTTATATCTGAATTTTAGATATTTTAAAATCATGGCTTTTAAAATTTAATAGACTTCATTTTTTTATAAAAAGTATCATTATGATAAAATCTTCTTTTGAATGATTCAATCTCATCCCTTGAACCCCATCCAATTAAGCTCCGTAAACTCACCTGCACGCATGCACAATGTCACATGGGTGAACCTTTCTTTATAATTAATTTTATTTATTTATCTGATTGAATCAAATGAAATTATTAGATGATAAAAGGCTTTATATTAACCATCTATTTTATATTGTTTAATCGATTGCATTTTTGTATTTACTGAGATTAATTTCTTTACCTTCTTTATTGACAACTATGTATTTTATTTTATTAATCATTTGACCTCATTTCATGGTCAATTTTTATTTAATTTAAACTGAATTATGAAATCCTTTTGTCCCAACTAAAAAAAAGGAGAGAAAGGATGATCCTCAGAGTCTATCAAATAAACTGGTGATTAGTCTACTAGAAAGTTCTTTCATTAAATATATATGGCCCACTAAAAAATACTTTTTTTTAATTTAAGTGTGAGAAATCACAGGATACCTAGCGTAAAACCTTCACAAGTGAGCTCACTATCCTTAATTTTATTCTCAATATGATATCTTTCTCTCTCATATTTTTTTTTTCAAATCTTGGGTGTTTTTTTTTAAATTAAAAAAATAGAAAATTGACCTTTTTATTAAAAAAATATGGAAATAAAAAATATCGGCCGATATGACGGTGGCGGGAAACACCAATATTCATCTTTTTAAAATCGCCAATATTTTTTATATTAGTTGATATTTGGTTGATATATCTACCGATGTTATACTCGTACGGTCGATATATATCGGCCCTCAAAAAATCAATATATATCAATCAATACGGTACATATCGACTGATATTTTATACTCTAGTCTAACCTTAATTTTAAAATTGTATAACTTAGCCCTACCCACTAATTTTTTGAGTCGAGTGATATGGGTTGGGTCAAGTTTCACTCCTAAACAGGGCTTCTCCCACTAAGGAATTATCCTATGTTTGTTTGGTAGTTATATGAGAAAATTTACAAGGAGAATAGAATTTAAAAAAGACATTTGGTAAATATAAGTACAAAAATATTAATTATTTCAATTCTATGATAATTGTCTTAACAAGTTTATGTAATAAAAATAATCAAATTTTACATTTTAACATAAACATAATTATTGAATAACATCTATCAAATAAAAAAATAACTATCCATCTTATGAAGGAAGAATATACTAATTTTCAAATAGTTTATTTTAGCAATTTCTTCCAATAATGATTCAAAATAATTAATAGATAAATACAATATCGTTTAATAAAACATTAAAGAATCCTTTAATAAAAGGAAGAGTCAACTTTTTATATAAATTAGAGAAATGCATAATTGACGTAAAAATCACAAAGTTTCTATCTTTAAATAAGAATTAATAATTATTAGTTCATTTTATAATATTTTTATTTATATTTATATGAAAAGATTAAAAAATTAAATTGTGGGTGGAATCCGCCGCTGGTTTGTACGTTTTCTTTGGTTCACGTGATGAGGGGTTCAGCCGTTCAGCCACCCGCATGGATGCATGTGGGGACCATTTTACGTGATGAGAGGTTCAACCGTTCAGCCACCGGCATGGATGCACGTGGGGACCATTTTTCGTTCGTTTAGTGGTTGTCTATTGGCCTCAGCTACCATTACATTTTTTTTGAAACATTAACAGCAGCTTCTCATTAAAAAGAAAATATAAGGGATGGGATTCAAGTATAGGAGAAGTATACTCAAATCCCAACGAGAAGAACATCAAAACAAATATAGAAACCAAAATACATCAAGGCTGCATGGAATAAAATTTCAAAGATGGAACAAGAATAAGCACCCCGACTTTTGCCAAAAAATCTGCGACATAGTAGATCGAGGAGAGTGAGTGAAACAAACTCCACCACGCATGCACATCCGCCAAATGTCCCTAGCAATACCGATCAACCTCCATGGGGGGAATTTCCTATTACTAGCCCAAGAGATGGCATTGGTTGAGTCACTTTCAATGATGAGATTACCACTCCTAAAACCAAACCAAATCTGAAGTGCTCTTCTAATAGCTCTTAGTTCAGCCTCATTAGAATCTATCAACCCAACTGACTCAGAAAAGGTGGCCAACATATGCCCACTGTCATCATGAAGCACACCTCCTATGCCTGCCGGGCCAGGTTTGCCCCTTGCCGCCCCATCCACATTAAATTTACAATACCCAAGCGGCGGCACAACCCACTTAACCGATCTCTTCTTAACTTTACCAATACCTTTCATACACCCCTCCCACGACAGATAAAAATCCTCCAGTGAAAGGCCCCGAAAATCCTTACAAACAGACAGCCAACCAATCAGATGCCATTTAGCCCGCTCAAACACATCTCTGAAGTTACCCCTCTTGCCCTCAAAAATCCTCCTGTTGTGCTCTTTCCAAACAGACCAAGAAATAGCAAATGGAACCATTTTCCAGGCTATTCTAGGTCGCCCTCTAAAAGGACCCCCCATCCAAGAAGCGAAAACCTCCTCCATCCCTCTATTAAGCACCCACTCGCACCCAAAGAGCCTTAAAAACAAGTCCCACACCACCCTAGTGAATGGGCAACTGCAAAGCAAGTGGTCCACGGTTTCCTCCTCGACCTCGCATAAAGGACACAGTAAGGTAGCCTCGGGTGGAATAATGCACCTTCTCCTAAGATTGTGTCTGACCAAGATTCTCCCTTTTAACACTGTCCACATAAAGAATTGAATTCTAGGGGGAACCAAAACGTTCCACGCCAAACAACACGTAGGATAAGAGTGTAAATTTGATGAGTAAGTGGCACGAAGAACAGATTTTACCGAGAAATCCCCTGAAGGGTCCAATGACCAAATCCATTTGTCCTCATCCCCAACCCACAAGCTGGTATCATTCAGGACTCCAATCAACGTTTGAAGGATAACTTCTTCAAAATCACGCAAGGATCTCCTAAAAGGGATTAACCACTGAGGTAAGTCACCAATCTCACTAAAATAATCGCTAATCAAAGCGTCTTGATTTTGGGCCAATCTAAAAAGTCTGGGATAATCAACCATAAGCGGTCTCTCCCCCACCCAAATATCTCTCCAAAATAACACCCTTTTACCATTGCCAACCACCAATCTAAGCTCCGTGAGCCGATGGATTCCAACCGCTCGAGGTATTCATCGACGCTGCCGACCTCTGCGAAACCGAGTTCGTCGCACCCATCGGAGATGAGCTCGACGCCGACCGTGCCGGCTTGGATTTGAATAGACTTGGTTATGAAAATTGTGGTGCATAGTGTGGCTTTGATGCCTTTGGAGACCAAACGCTTGGCAAATTGCAGTGTTGGGTTTATGTGGCCTTGGCCCGGATAAGGGAGTACAAGAACATGGGCTTTGTTCTTTTCGTTGTCTCTCTCTGTCTTCTCCATCTCTCTATCGCTGTCTCTCAATAACTCTGAATATTATGAGGTATTTATTGGCAATCCTGCAATTATTTAATGGCAAAGCATTCTTCATGCAGATGATTCATTAAATAAATGAGTCCATGACTGAAGAAGTTTTAATAAATAAAAAATTGAAATTTTTATTATTTTCAGCTTATAGAATCTAAGACAATGGAGGTTGCGTGATAAGCAAGAGGACATTCAATTGAACACCAGATGCAAGAAGAAGAAGAAGATGAAGAGTACAAGACTTCTTCATGAAGAAGATGAACAGTACAAGGCTTCTTCATCTGGTGTTGAATTGAAGGTCCTCTTGCTTATCACGCAACCTCCATTGTCTCTTCCGCCTGTGTACCTAAACTTTCATGCAGTGATGGCCAAGTGGAGTTATAGTTTGACTACTTATTTTTTTCTAAATTAAGGTGTGAAAAATTTAAATACCATTTTATTAAAATCACCACAGATTCTACTAACCCTAAAGTTAAGTAGCACGGGGTTTGAACCCGCAACCTCCTTTTTCTTGAGGGGGAGACAATTAATTGAGCTATTTAGAGTCAAATGGACCACTGTTCTAATTTAATTTAGTTTATATAGTGAATAAAAACTGATTTTTTTAATATTCGAAAAATGTTTTTTCTTATTTAATCAAAATAATATTTTTGACAAATATCCTATTCAAAGTGAAGAGATTTTCAAATTTCAAGTAGCCTATTTATGTGGGTCCCACATGAGAGCACAACAGATAAGGAACTATAAAGGATCTGAATTTGATAATTTGAGGTGTGTTGAGAAATATATTTAGATATTTGTTGTGATCTTGTAAATTGATTTTTTTTTTAAATATTTTTATAATTAAGATACTAAAACTCTACATATTAATTTAGTGAAAACTCAACTCTCTACCACGCAAACTCTAGTATCAGATAACGGAGTTACAAAAAGCTTATGACACGGTTTATTATTTTAATCAAATATTATTTTATTAAATAAAATCTTATCAAAATATTTTATAAATGATAAATACTATAAATTTAGAAAAAATATTTTAAATTTTTTAAAATTTAAGTAAATGAAGTTAATAAATAACAAAATGCTTTATTTCAACTGTATATTTTTAGTTAAATCTAAATAGTTTTATATGTTTTATTTGCAATTTTTTTGGAAATTATTACATTAATTTATTTTTAACTTTATAAGATTAATAAATTACATCATATTACTAAATATTCTACAATTAAACTAGAATCTTCTTAGTACAACACCCGATCCTCTCCCTAAAGGGTACGGTGAGAAACTTCCAAAATTATAACATCGTCTTGTTTTTCTAGACAGGTCATTTTTTCATTGCTTTTCTAACTTGAGGTACGGCGTTACCAACCGAAATCGTTATACCAACGTGTAATAAATTAATTTTTTTTTCTATTTTATCTTTCATTTTATTACAATAAACTAAAAGATTAATTTAAAGTAAAAGAGAGATAAAAATTCAATTTATTGTATGGCCAAATCTATTTAGTAAAAAAAACTTGAATCAATAACCATATATTGAAATTGACAATTTTAGTTAATATTTTCACGATTTAGAGAAGAATATTTGTGTTAATATGAGTATTTATTGATTTAGAGAAAAATATATGTGCTACAACAGTATCGACAAACTGTAACGACGATTTATAAATTGTCATCAAGTAAAGAAAATCTCTCTTTTTCTCATTAAATTTTTCTTATCTCCTTCTATATAAATTGAATTCCTTAGAAGAAGAGAAAAGTATTTTATATTATTGACAAAATTACTTTGTTCATTTTATAAAAAACACTGAAAACTCTCAAATTTTTTTTTTTTCAGTTGATTGCTACCATCATTATTATCATTATTGTGGATGGATTTGTAGGAAAGAGAAATGTGTATTTTTTGAAGAGATATTTTATTGGGAACAAAATTGACGCAAAAGGGTCTCTCGATGCAAAACTTCTCTTATTTTATATCTGAATTTTAGATATTTTAAAATCATGGCTTTTAAAATTTAATAGACTTCATTTTTTTTATAAAAAGTATCATTATGATAAAATCTTCTTTTGAATGATTCAATCTCATCCCTTGAACCCCATCCAATTAAGCTCCGTAAACTTACGTGCACGCATGCACAATGTCACATGGGTGAACCTTTCTTTATAATTAATTTTATTTATTTATCTGATTGAATCAAATGAAATTATTAGATGATAAAAGGCTTTATATTAACCATCTATTTTATATTGTTTAATCGATTGCATTTTTGTATTTACTGAGATTAATTTCTTTACCTTCTTTATTGACAACTATGTATTTTATTTTATTAATCATTTGACCTCATTTCATGGTCAATTTTTATTTAATTTAAACTGAATTATGAAATCCTTTCGTCCCAACTAAAAAAAAGGAGAGAAAGGACGATCCTCAGAGTCTATCAAATAGACTGGTGATTAGTCTACTAGAAAGTTTTTACAAATACAACCACGCAGATGATGGTTAGGACCACCCTTTTAAGAGTATGACTATATATGGAACAACGTGTGCTAGTTTTACTAGCGCACATATGCAACCAAGTTTTTAAAATGAATTGAAATTTTGTGTTATTGGATTGATTTTAGAATATTTTTTTAATTTTTTAGAAATTATATATAAATAATTCAAACCGAGGCCGGCTTAACTAGTAACCAAAAAAGGCGGTCGCCTTAGGCCTCCACTTGAGGAGGCTCAAAATTTAGTAATTTTTTAAGTTACCACTTACCACGGCAAAACCTTAAGTCTAACTCTTAGAAAAACCCATCCACTCCTCTCTTACCGAAAAACCCATGCGGTTGTGAAAGATGAGGTCTGCTGAGTGCAATCAGCAACGGAGGGGAAGATTTCATATGTCAAATCTGAAAGCAGTAGTGGTGATGTGTGCTATTTTTTCTCTTTCCTTATTATTTACTTATTATATAAAAATCCAACATGTATAAACCAAGTTCAACTCCTGTATAGATATCTCTTACACAATAAAGAATAAATGTAATTTAATATTAGGGAATCTGGAGGCGAACAATTTAATAACACTGATTTTACTATTCAAATTGCTATTTGAATTAAAAAATGAAACATGGCTAAAAGTGCCTCAAATCTTTCATTTATTTGACCATTCATCTTACGTTGACGCCTAGATTTTTATTTTAATATATTACTATTATTTTTACTTTTGTTCTCCATGAACTTTAAACTTATGGAGTGTAAGAATTGAAATCTTAAAAGGAGAATTCTTTTTATTATATATAATTAAAATTTTAATTAAATATTACTTATAATAATATGTTAAATACCAAGAAGGCGTTATTTAAATTTTTTGCTTTAGACCTCAACTTGTGTCTAGCCGACCCTAATTCAAAGTTAGAGTCGTCCGGAGAAATTCATTTTCACATCCATACACAAACAGTAATATAAAAGACAAAAAAATAAAAATAAATCACAACACAAAAAATTTACGTAGATAATCAAATTTGACTGAGGTTAACAAAAGCGTTGACATTGAAGCAAGGTGGTAAAATATCACAATCAGATCATAATTTAGTGCTCAAGTTAGTAAAACATTGAAAATTACATCTTGGATAGACAGGGTCATTGACTTTGGCATAAAGACTAGCATATGCTTTTGAAGTTGCGGTAACAGCGGTGCGGCCCTCTTTCTCTATCAGTTGACCGGGCTTGGATTCACTTAAACCTCTATTTTGATCTGGTCAACCCTACTTAATGAAAAGATGATTATAAATAGTGATATTTAAGATATAAAATATTTTTAATTAAAATTTAAGTTATTAATTATTTTTTATATATGTGTTTATATATATTTTATAGTTTTTTTATAACTATTAGACTCACTATTAAATAGATCAAATGAAAATAGTTAATTAGAAAATCTATAATATTTTTCAAAATTTCTCTAGCTCGATCGATCCAATTGTAAGTTCAATAATTTTTCAAAAACTAAAAGGAGATGTACGTGGAAATATATGTATAAATATTAATAAACAGTTTAAATTTTTACTAAGTGAATCTCAAATATTTTTAATGACACTATTTTCTATCATCTTTACCATTAGAATAACGGCATAAGATATTTCTATGAGTGAAAATAAAAGCTCTATTACTATAAATCACCTCAATGGACTAACTACGTAATTTTAACAAGAGATGTGTAGTAAGTCCAACATCAACTAACTCGAGGAGATTAGTGTTTTACTCAATAATCCGTTTCAAAAAGTGAATTTTGAATTTGAATCTTATCTCACTTTAAAGGTCATTTCTTATAGTTTTACTTGATGTCTGTGTTAGAGATTCTTGCACGCACTTCGAAAATTAATTGAATACTCTAAGAGACCGTGGACACTTAGATCATAAAAAAAAGTGAAACTATCCATTGCACAATAAATACACGAGAGGAGATGTGGATTGAATATATGTTAGAAAATTATTTTATTTTTATTTTTAATAATAAAATGAGCTGATTTAATATTTATCCTCTACACAGATCTGTTGAATTTACCATTATTTTACTCTAATTTATTCTCAATTACATTTTTGGGGTTTGCAATTTTAATAATCTGTATCTTACCATGGCTCACATGTCCACCACGTGCGCCATGACTCATGAGGAAACTTCCCATTTGAATGGAGGACAGAACAAGTCCAATACACAATCAACTCTGTGAGGCTATTTAGAGCCGATTATTGTGGGGAAATTTTATAAGAGAGCAGTATTAAAGAGATCGACAGTGTTGATTTCATTAGAAATGTTAATTAAATAATTAAATTAGATGGATTCATTTTTTTTTTATATAAACAATATGATTCAAGAGAAATTAATTTGATAATTTGTAAGACGGGAAATAAAAAAATCAACAGATTATAGCAATCAAATTTTAAAATTACTGGACTATAATGGTTAAATTATGTTTAACTTATTATTCTTGTCATTTTTATTTAATTTATCAAAGAATATATGACACACTTAAATTTTTTATAAATTACTTCCTTAAATAGGGAGACTTAAAAAGTTAAAAGAGTCTCTCTGAACTTTTTGTTACGATTTGAGTTTTGATCACATTAACCTTAGCATTCAATCTAATTCTTATTAAGCTTGCCATTATTCCATTTATTTAGATTCAGCTTCTTTGTCAATCAATTCTATAAATAATCATAGTCTCCGTCACTTCACATTCTATTATATCACATGTAATTATTTATAAAAGTAGATTTCTCCTAATATTATGGTTTATTACATATTTCAACTATTTTAAATCGGTATCAGAATGAAGAGCCAATTAAGTAATTTCTTTCTTAATTCAATTAGCCAAAGTATACTTTGACATGAATTTTTTAATTACACAATAAATCCCCTTAATAATATTAGAATATATTTAAAACTTAAGATGATAATTAATACTCTTTCCACTTGGATCATTTGTCTTATAATATGTATTTGTTTGTCTTAGACTCTCAGCAAATTAGCATATCTTCTAATACTTTATAAATGTTATTTTGTAACCTTCCCAGGTGAAGCCAAGCACTAGAAACTTGAAAGCTGCCTCCCTAAAGACTTGTCTTTTTGCTTGACTTCTTCCGGTCATTAGCTTAATGAGACCTAGAATTATATTATTGTCCACATGAGTGTAGTTCAACTTGTTAACCTCCCGTTTCAGGAAACGAGAGGTGTCAAGTTTGAACCCCTATGGCCTAATTTGGTGTACCCTAAAGGCAGTGGGTGTCAGATTTTACACTGGGTTTTCTGCAGTTTCTCACACGTAAATTAAAAAAAAAAAAAACCCTAGAATTATATTATAATGGATTTCATAGGATTTAGAATTGTGACCACTAAGTTGATTTTGATGGGCCAACTTCAATCTAGAAGTGCATGGAAAACCTTCACTTTCCATGTCTATTAGTTTGGAAATAAATCTCTCACTTCACCAGATTGATGACCAATATTTAGTTGTTTAATAGCTATTGTTCTTGAGTTTTTATTTTATTTTATTCTTTTATATATGAATGACAGATGAAGCTGAGTATTCTAATTGTTCCACATGTTCAGACTTTTTTGGATAATTTTTTTTTCTCTATTTCAGACTTAGAGAGTGATTGACATCAAGGATAGAATTGACAGAAGATTCCATCAGTTGACAAATTCCACATATGAATGAAAAAAGAATCAGGGTTGAAATTGGGCACAATTGAGAGATTTCGGCTGAATTTTTGGAAATCTCGGTGGCTTCTTTTCTTTTTTTTGAAAAAAATCATTTAAAAAAAATAAAAAGGCTGTTTTTTTAAAAATTAAAAAAAAATATATATATAAATATCGGCCAAGCCTACAACTGATATTGATATTCGGCCGAGATTTATACTCCTCGGGTTCAATAATGTGCAAAGCCCCATCACTTGGCCCGGTTTGTGGGCTCCCTGTATTTCTGGCCTCTCTGCTATGTTTCTTTTGTTCCCTGGTTAGTGGGGCAGTTTTTTTTTGGTTCTGGGCGGTGGCCCTGTTTTGGTTTTATTTTGGTTTTAGTGGACTCGAATCTCGGGCCTATAGTGATCCAATGCCCATGACTTGCAAGGGGTTATGTTCATTCAGAGTTTTACCCAATGCCCTTATATTCGAGGAGAAGTAGGGATCTTAGTTTCTTCCTCTTCAAAAAAAAGAAATCGTTAAAAAAGGTAGTGATTTCTAACATATTTTTAGAAATACAAAAAAAAAAAAAATCTTGAACTTAGTCCAAATTGCCTCCTCTTGATTAAATTTTGATTCAAACAAGTCAACAAATTTTATTAAACTTTTATGAAAAATAACACAGAAAAACTTACCAAGCTATCTGACTCAATTGAATTTGGAGTTGAATTGAATTTTGAACTTTGAACTATAATCTATAATTGAATATAAAATAACAAAGAGATCCCTATTTGTGTAATATCATTTAGAGGCATTTTGATTCCCCCTCTTGTAAATTGTAATGGACGAGTTTGATATTTACAGCCGAACACAATGAGTCTGTTTAACAAATATGGAGCTTCGGCCCATCTCGGTTTGGGCCTAATGACCCTGGCCTAATCCAGTTGCCTGGGCCTGCTTGGCCCGTGCAGGCCACCTTAAGTCAGGACTTTAAATGCCTCCAGTTTTAGACTTGATTCGGCGGAATCTCAGTGGGAATGCAAGCTGAACAGGCAATGAAAGCCCATTCACGGCTGAAGCCAACTAGAAGCCTATCCAACCATGGCCCATTGGATCTAATATTTTTTAAACACATGAGTAAAACTTATCCTCAGAAGCAGACTATTAAGGATAGGGACACATACGCTTATAAACCCCATAGCCCAAATGTTCATTGGCAATGTGGCATTTTCCTAACACTCCCCTCAACGCTAGAGTTGGAGACACTCAGCTCTCGCCCTTTATGTAGGGCTAGAGATACGAACCTAACCTATCCCCGCTCTGGTACCATGTTAAACATATGAGTATAATTCATCCTTAAAAACCGATTATTAAGGAGAAGGAACACATGTGCTTATAAATCCCATAACCCAAAGGTCCATTGGAGATTTGGAACTTTTGGTAACGATATTTATTTATTTATTTAGTCATCGACAAGGCGGGCCATACAGACACTCGGATTTCCTGCCTCTACACACCCATTTTCGATAACTTTTAGGTGAAATTATCATTCTACACCCGCGTTTTAACTCATCCGAACAAACTGCCAATTCATTCTCAGTTCGTTCAGATGAATATAGTCATCCGAACGAATACCTCAGTGTATTTTTAGTTCATTCGAACGAGTGTTCATTCGAATGAAGGACATTGTTCATTCGAATTAAATGTCATATATATGTCAATCCTTCACAAAATTCGACTCATTCATTCGAATGAACTCGTTCGAAGGAACGAAAATTACACTGAGGTGTTCATTCGGATGATTATATTCATCTGAATGAACTACTAATGAACTGGCAATTCGTTCGGATGAATTAAAACGCGGAAGTAAAATGGTAATTTCATCCAAAAACTTGAAAATGGGTGTGCAAAGACAAGAAATCTGAGTGTCTGTTTGGCTGGCCATTGACAAATGTTAATTAATTTGTGAAATATTGCATGGTAGACAGGGCCATCTAATCAAAGTGGGCCTAGAAAGGCCTCTCCTGATAGCTGAACTCTATCCTCAGATGATTGTATTTCCTCTCTCTCTCTCAGCTTGAATCCTCAAAATAAAACAATGAACATTTATGTCTCTTCAATGAGAGGCACAAGTAATAAAAAAAAACAGACTATCGATCTTCTTCAACAAACTTTGGATAAATTAAAAACATTTTGATTAGTTTTGATGTTTGTCAATTGTATAAAAAAGACTTCAGAAAAACTGCAACAAGTAGCAATGGAAATCGCTTTGAAAGCCCAAAGAGTTCAGCCCCGCAAGTAACAAGGCTTATCATACACACAGACTGGCCCAAGATCAGCTCATCTACATATATTGTGTGAGAATTTAACACACGAGCCCAGAGAGACCAACTCACAAAATGATCATTCAAACATACGTGTAAACTAGGGCTGAAACTCGGGTCGGGCGGGCCGGGTTTTGACAAACCCAGCCCTAACCCATGTCAAAAAATTTTGAACCCGACCTGACCCGACCCGACCCGAATTGCAAACCCGAGTATGTCAACCCAACCCGACCCGAATTGCTATTACTCTCAACCCGAGAGTTGACCCGACCCGACCCGAGTTAGCCCGAGTTAGCCCGATTTAGCCCGAGTTAGGCTGATTTTTTAAAGAGGGGAAGAGGGGAAGAGGAAGAGGAAGAGGAAGAGGAAGTGGAAGAGGTGGATATCAGTTTTCGAAAGAGGAGAAATGGAAGTGGAAGGGGTATAGGGTTTTATTTAAGTTGTGAATTCGGGTCGGATTTTTCCGGGTCGGGTTTTTTTGGGTCAGGTCGGGTCGGGTTGAAGTTTAAATTCTTCAGCCCAACCCGACCCAAATTTCAGTCGGGTTTTTTTTTTCCTAACCCAACCCGACCCGAGTTTACAATTTCTATAACCCAGCCCACACTATTTTCGGGTCGGGTCAGTCAGGTTGGGCCAAAACCCAACCCAAGTTTCACCCCTAGTGTAAACACACAAGGACACGTGCGCCCAACTTACACACAAGTGCATCACAGGCCCATCTTGGCCCACTTCAATGGATGGATAATCGGATAAGTAAAGTCATATTTTTAAGGGCCTAAAATATTTTATATATATAGTAGGCAGTCGAAATATATCAAAATTCATCAGATTAGATCAATGGACTAAATAACCCAGAATAAAATCAAATTGGAAATGGATGTGGGGAGCAGGTATTTCATCTCAGCCGAGATTTTTCTCTCCTCGTTTTTTTTTTTTTTTTTGAAAATCTCGGTGGATTTTTTTTTAAAAAAAATCATTTAAAAAAATAAAAAAGACCGTTTATATATATATATATAGGCCAATATTTGCCCATATCGTACGAATATTGGCCGAGATATCTACTGGACTCACGTCGATATTTGTTTTTTTAATAAAAATTGACCGATTTTTTTTATCTCTGGTCAATACTATGCATATCGGCCAAGATATCTCGGTCGTGGAAATCCCAAGATATCTCGGCCGATACACACAGTAACGGCCGAGATTTTGACCCCTGGACTGGGGAGTGAAAAAGGAGTGAGAGAGGTATAGGTGATTAAATGGGCCAGGGGGGCCCATATTGTACTGTGTACAAATTGTCACTTGCCCACCAAACAAATTTGAATGTCTCAAAACTGGGTGTAGTAAAATTACAGCCCTTTGGCCCATATGTTTCGACCTTACTTGTGATTGAGATTGGCAATTATTATCTTTAGTTTCACATGGAACAATGTAAGTGAAGAAAAGTGAGAAAAGCCAAAACTTGTATCCATCCTCACCAACTTGTGGACATCAAATACTGAAACAATCTAACAAAAGTGGTACATTCTTAAAATTGGTAATTTTGAATAATAAGGCCCTTCATTTTGTAATTAGTTACTTAAATTGTTAAAATGTGATAGTTTTTAAAAGGAAATTTTGGCACTAGTATCTTTTTGTTAAAAGTATATGGGTACTATTTAGATTGTGTTAAGATTATGATTGATTATAATAGATTTATAGAAAGATTATATAATCTCTGGATTAAGAGAGTAATATCTTGATGTGTATCTTTTTGTGGCTCAGTTTGAATCATTTGTCTCTTGAATTTGATTGTTATGAGAAACATTCAATTCCTTTTTTTATACGGATCTGTCTGATTTGATATCTCTAGATTTCCTTTCCATCCGAATATATTTTTCTTCTGTCTTTAGTTGTCGATCTCATGCATATCTTTGCATGCTTCTATTCATCTGTAGCTTGTTCTACACATGTGGGGCATTGGTTCTGTTCTTGACTTCTCCAATACATCTCAGCTACTATTTATTTTCGGTCTATCAGATGTCATCATTTGATAATTAGATCGTCAAACAAAATAAATTTAAACTCAAGTGGGACCCACTTGAAATTGAGATGGTGTTAAGATATGCTAGGATATTATTTAGATTGTGTTAAGATTATGATTGATTGTGATATATTTAAAAAGAGATTATATAATCTCTCAACTAAGAAAATAATATCTTGATGTACTCTATATATATTATATGGTTGACATTTAATGGAATAAAACAACAAAAAAAATATATTACAATGAATTTATTGTCTCTCATATTTCACATGAAGCACTAAATGATGTTAAATTTTGGTGTTTTACCATTTTGCCTCTAGTATTGTAAATTATGAATTAAAAGATTAAGGGGCAAAATGGAAAAACCTCACAAGACATCATTGGGTGCTTCCAGAGAAAAACAATGCACCATTGTCCAAATCAACTTCTTTTTAAAAATGAGCCATTCTAGACTTATAGTAATAATTATATAATTCATTATTTTTGTCATTTTTTATATGTAAATTAAAAAAAAATACAATAAATTTATATATTAATCTATAATAATTTAAAATATAATATAATTTAGTTAAATTGGGCATTTGAAATTTGATACATTCAGACACTTTGATCAATTTAAAGTTTTAAAAGATTTTTTTCTAAATACAACTTAATTGTATATTAGTGTTGTGATTCAAATTTAAATTTATATTAGAAGTTTATGTTTTATTGACTTTTATGTAAATTGTAATAAGAAGAAAATATTATTAGAAAAAAAAAACGAATTTATTAAAAAACTTTTAAAAAATAATAAAGGTGTAAGTTCTGCGTCCCTCCCTTTTGTCCCCCTGAGACCGTACTGTTTCTTGACCCCATACGACTGGCACTGCTACTACACACGCGCCTTTAATGCTCTCTTTATGACATGTCTTATCACTCCCTCAAACCCCATCAAATCCATCCATCCCATCACAACACTTACTCCAAAATCCCACGTCCTTGTGCCCTAATAATAATAATAATGCCTCCAAAAAAACTCTCTCTCCCCCCCAAGCCTTATAACCCATTCAGAGCACAAACCATGATGGATTTAAAAACTAAAAACAAAATAAAAAATCCAAGAAAATACATAACACATGAAATCCAAGCTTTTTATGTCTTTTAAAGTATCCAATAATTTTTGAAACATATATAAATTTTTCTATTGACATACGTTGAATAATTATAAAAGAAATGACCATTTAACGTAAAATAAAAGTCGAACTTAAGACACGCAATTTTTTAGACGAGTTTTATCCATCACTCCAATACATTTCGATTCTTAAAAAATCTATGTTGACTTGACTTAATAGAAATGACCATTTTTCTATGATATTAAGTTAGCTGTATATTTGAGTTTTCAAATATATATCCAAACTGCTTCAGATTAAATGAAAGAAATTGAGAGAGATATCGATATTTTTATAATAAGGAACATCGGTGTACAATTTCATTAACTAGGTAATAACGAGTTGTAAAAAATACTGACTTTCCAATCTACTCTTTTACATAAATGACATATTTTAAAATTTTAACTGAATATACTTTTTGACTTAGTCAGAGGCAGCTCTAAAATCTCCTAAAATCTCAGAGGTCTTAGGCGGAGTGAGATTTTAAGAGCCCTTTTTGACTGATATATTAAGGAGTTTACGTGTTGGAGGTCCTTTATTTCTGGAGGCCCTAGGCAGAGGCCTACACCTCCTATGCTCAGGGCCCGTCTTAGACTTACTTAATATAAATCCACTCCTAAAATGTCTAATTCTTAAGATAGTTTATTTTTAAAATTTTCATTAGTTTAATAATTTATTTACAAATATAACAATAATATTATAATATTATTCTAACATTTTAGTGTAAAACAATTTCAACTAAGTTAAGTTTTTAACTTTTGAAAATATTGATACATGATGTCACTTCATTGTCAACTTGGTCTCTAATATTAATTATCAAAATTTTAATGGTAAAAGAAAACCTCATAAATGAAAATCATCACTTATACATACTAATCCTGAGTGCAGTTGCCACGTGTCATGAAACCCGTGCAGGTCGGTAGAAAATAGTGACAGTGGCAGTGGCTAGTCTTAAGTCAAGTTGACTAACAGGGTGGGTGGTGGAAAGAGAAAACCGCTAGCGGTTTTTGGGGGAAGCCGCTTTAGTAGTGTAGACTGTAGACTCAGTTGAATGGATTAGGATAATTCCGGAATAGTCGGGGTGGCGTGAGTTTAGTCACTCGGAAAAGACGTGAACGAGTGAGTGAGGGGAGGAAAAAGGTCAACTGAAAAGGGTGAGTTGACTGGCAACTGCCAACAGCAGGTTCGTATCTGCCCAGACAGCTCGGGTATGGAAAACGGTGACCGCCTCTCCGGGTTTCCGTTCGACCTGCTCCACTAATACAACTGCAGATTACTATAATACTATTCACAACTTTTTCCTTTTCCCTTCAGAGTAATAAAAAATTGTATGTTTGAATTAGTGATATTGAATTTATTTTCAACCTTTTTAAAAAAAATAACTTATGGGAAATCTTGGGTGACCATATAGACACCGACATTTTCTGTCAGCAGACATCGAATTTCAGATTTTAAGTGAAAATTACTATACTGCCCTTACACGCATGAAGGAATCGATCGATTGAAGCACAAGTTGATCAATCGATCTATTCCCAAACGAGCGGAAGAAAGCAGCGTAACAGATCGATCGCACGATGAAGCGATCGATCTCTTCATGAACAAAGCAGCGTAACAAATCGATCGCACGATCGTTCGATCGATCTGGTTATGAATGGTAAAATAATTATATTATTTAAATAATAAAATTTTCTTTAAAACTTTAAAGTTATTTTTTAAGCACTGTGTATTTTCAAAATTTCTCAAATTTAATATCTACACTAATTACGATAACATGATAAAAATACTTTAAGACTTCAAGGTCTTTGGACACTCCTAAATATTTAAAACACAGTATTTTATAAATAAAGGTATCCTTAGGATGTGCCGAAGACACATTTAGAAGTGTCAAAAGACCTTAAAGTTTTAAAGCATTTTTATCAGGTTATCGTAATTACTCTGGATATTTAATTTGATAAATTTTGAAAATACACACTGCTTAAAAAATAATGTTAAAGTTTTATCTTTCCTTTAAAACTTTAAAGTTATTTTTTAAGGCATTGTGTATTTTCAAAATTTCTCAAATTTAATATCTGGACTAATTACGATAACCTGATAAAAATACTTTAAGACTTTAAGGTCTTTTGACACTCCTAAATATTTAAAACACAGTATTTTACAAATAAGGGTATCCAGTAGGGTGTGCCGAAAACACATTTAAGAGTGTCAAAAGACCTTGAAGTCTTAAAGTATTTTTATCAAGGTTATCGTAATTAGTCCTGGATATTTAATTTGAGAAATTTTGAAAGTACACAGTGCCTAAAAAATAACTTTAAAGTTTTAAAAGAAAGATAAAACTTTAACGTTACTTTTTAAGCACTATGTATTTTCAAAAATTGTCAAATTAAATATCTGGATAATTACGATAACATGATAAAAATACTTTAAGACTTTAAGGTCTTTTGACACTCTTAAATGTGTTTTCGGCACACCCTAGGAATACCCTTATTTATAAAATACTGTGTTTTAAATATTTAGGAGTGTCAAAAGACCTTAAAGTCTTAAAGTATTTTTATCATGTTATCGTAATTAGTCCAGATATTAAATTTGAGAAATTTTGAAAATACACAATGCTTAAAAAATAACTTTAAAGTTTTAAAAGAAATTTTATTATTTAAATAATATAATTACTTTACCATTCATAAACAGATCGATCGCACGATCGTGCGATCCAATCTGTTACGCTGCTTTCTTCATTCATAAACAGATCGATCGCTTCATCGTGCGATCGATTTGTTACGCTGCTTTCTTCCGTTCGTTCAGGAATCAATCGATTGATCAGCTT
Organism: Chimonanthus salicifolius; assembly: GCA_013350335.1. Taxonomy (NCBI): domain Eukaryota; kingdom Viridiplantae; phylum Streptophyta; class Magnoliopsida; order Laurales; family Calycanthaceae; genus Chimonanthus; species Chimonanthus salicifolius. The sequence goes on along the minus strand of CM023532.1, from coordinate 39,768,834 downwards.
GTGCTTCAATCGATCGATTCCTTCATGTGTGTAAGGGCAGAATGATAATTTTCACCTAAAATCTGAAATTCAGTGTCTACTGGTAGAAAACGTCAGTGTCTATATGGGCACCCGAAATCTTAGGATACTCACTGTAAAATTTCACAGGTGAGTTCGTTATCTTTAAGGCACACCAATGTTAGATTTTGGAAGTTTGAACCCACAACCTTCCGTTTCTTAAAATGAGAGGCAAGAGTTGAATTAATTTCCACTTCTTTTAATAGTGTTGTGTATAAGAAGGTGAATTAATTTCTATGATAAAAATCTAATGTCTAAATTATTTATTTTGATTTATTTGTGGTTAGTTTTGGAAATTAATTTGTACACTCCAATATTTTTTTTATTAAAATAGAGAATCGCTTCTAATTTTGTTCTCATTTTATTATGAAAATTGATAATATTTCTATTTTATCTATTCACTTTTTAATCTATCATGATAAAATGGATTCAGTACCTACATTTTAGTACAAGTATTGATGTACAAATTAATTCCTTTACAAATTCATAATCAAATAAGTTTTAAGTTTATCTAACTTAATCTACTATTGCCCATAGGTCTTCATAATGTGAAAGCTTTTAGATAATGTTGATGAGAAGATTTTGTTACATGACTTGTCACTTAAGAGCCTCCTCAATTTTATAAGCCAATGAACATGAGTCCAACATTTAATTTATAATACATATTCGTCACTCAAAGGTAAAGAACCTCCTTGATCTTTGACAAATTTGTAATTATGGGTTCCAATTTTTAATACTCATTGCCACTTCATTGGCCCGAATATGATGCACATGGGCTAAGATGGTCTAGCTTGACCCTTCTGAAAAATCAAATTCTAATGAAAAATGGGTACCACTAAAGCGTCAAAATGTAAAAAAAAACCTATAGCCACATCAATCGTACCGAGGGGTCTAAATCTCGGTCGACATGACCGATATCGGTCGATACAACTGAGATTTGGCAAAAAGAAAAAAGAGAAAGAAATATCGACCGATATATCAAGCGATATCCATAGGCCCGAGATCTCGGGTCTACCATTTTTTTCTACTCTTGAGCGTGCCAAATGGTTTCCAAATAAACCATTGTAGAACACATTGGCTGATTTTTAGTCTTATTCAATAGCAGCTTGATATCTGACATCAAGATCCGTTCCCCCTCTAATAATTGGTTTTAAGATTTAGGATTCATATGAAAAAGAAAAATAGAAGCTTTTAAGTGTATGAGTTCTGTCAAAAAAAAAAAAAAATGGATGTTTATAAAAAAAATTGATTCTTCATTTGACACAATTGGTAAAATTATTAAAAGAACCAAATTAAATTAATTTTAGTATTTATCTTAATCTAAATACTTCTACTACCTAATAATAGAGTTCACGAGTTCTACAAATATGCAACATGTGTTACTTTAAGGTCACAATTTCTTGCAACTATATTTTATGGAATTTGATTTTCTAGATCATGCTTTTGATTTGTTTAAAAGTTAAAATATGTAGGAATTATTTTTATAGTTTTTAATTTTTATGACTTAATTTTACAAAAAAGAAAAGAAATTATTGACTCATTAATCAAATTCTTTTATTTTGTAAATTGGGTATAGTTCGATTTTATCCTACTTTTCACTCAGATGGATTGGATTAGCCATACATCATAGTTGAAATTAGCTGGATCATAATTATGTTGAGACGTGGTTAGTCCATTGATTAGATAATAAATTTTGAAATCTATATTTTATTAGGAGAAATTTGTTTTTGCAAAATTGTGTAAAATAATCAAATGCTAGAAATCTAGTTTTAGAGAAAATTACTAAAAAATGAAAAAGAAATTTTAATAAGAAAATTATCTTTTGTTTACACCATCCTACCAAAACTGTTGAGAATAACTAGGGTAGAAACTTGGAGAATCACATCGGGTTTTAATATATTTAACTTAACTCATATAAAAAAGTTATTGAACTAGACTCAATCCAACTCGAATTACTCAACTTGGATCGATCCGAATTATTGACCTACCTGAGTCAACTCGAGTGGTATTTTATAATTTAGTACACATGGGTAGAATCAAGTTATGTATAGTTGAGTCGGATTAATTTTAAATTTCTCAATCTAATTTCACCCAAATTTCATATGAATTTTTATTTTCTCAACCCGACCCGATTCGACATATACAAATATATGAACCAAATCCATTGATTTCTCGGATACGAGTCGAATTAATAAAAAGAAAAAAAAACCCTCTAGGTGGGCCCTTTTAATATCTCTTGCTCAAAATCCAGCTGGACGACTGAGCAGCGGTGGCACGTGCATACATTGAATAGGGACCATTGCCACAGGCTTCGTTATCAGTCGGCTGTTATCACTACTTTAAACAGGTATTGTCCGACATCCGCTCGTACCGTACCATTGGCCCGCATCTAACGGCTTGGATCTTTCACACATGTGGACACCAGACAGAAAGGATGAACGTGCAATTTATAAGCAAAAACGTCACGACAGACGGAGAGCAATCAATTGGCATGAGTTTTTAATTATAAATTTCGTATGTGTTTTATACTCATCTAAAAACAATAATAAAAAGTTTATATAATTTTTTATAAATCAGTTCACAACAAATAATTTTGACATGCATATGTAGCAATTGAGTCATTTGTAAGAAAAAATAATTAAATTCAATAATTAAATGATTTATTTATATAGTTCAATTTAATTAAAATTTAACATTAAATTGTAATGTCAACTTATCATTCTAAGAACACGATACACTATCATATGTAAAATAAATTATCAAAAATATTTAAAATAAAAATAAAAATCGCATTGTAACGATGATATATAAGGCAGTAATAGAGAATGGAGTTTTAATCGAAAAAAGAAAAAAATGAAAGAAGATAAATAAAATTTATAATAGCCTTTAAGCAATTCGGCTGTACTAGGTATCATTTAAGATCTTACCATGTTAAATTAGATGGTTCGATTCGATTTTTAAAATATTATCCACTAGGTGTTTGATTAAAAATTTAATAGAATTTTTTAATTCAAATTTATATTGAAATATGTACTTTTGTAAAGTACCAACTATTATTTAATACATCAATTAAAATTTTAAACTGTTAGGTAAGATTTTCTAATATATGTTAAAATCAAAAGTTTTCCACCCATCAAATTTCCAATTCAAGTCAAGTCAATAAATTCATATTTTTTTTTTTATCGAAGTGTTCAGGTCTTTTATAGCACTCGACTAAACATCAAAATATGTACAAACCTCTTATCTACACACTACTAAGTAACTCTAAAGAGAGTAAAAATCGAATTCAGAATTTCTACTTTTTGAGATGGGTTTCTAGTCATCACTCCAACCCCGTGAACCAATAAACTCACTTATTACTAATACAAATATACAAATTTGAACTTAATCGTATTAATTTTGTCAATTTGATTGATTCTCTACTCTGGATGGTGAATGGATGGTGATGGATTGGACACCTTACGTGTTTTCCTCTTTTCTACCCAATTTCACATTTTCAATCATTTTCTGTTTGGGAACTGGGAATTGGAAATGGAAGGGCGTGAATGCATGGCGTTTCAGCCCTCCCTCAAAATAAGGGCTCACGGGGTAGCAGTGGGACCTTGGGTCTCATTTCAGCGACTTTTTCATTAATTTATTTTAAATATATAATGATAACTCCTATATTTTTGAATGTGATATCAACTATCAAGTAAGCAAAGATATTTAAATGAAAGTTCTCTATCAGATTTAAGACGAAAACTCGTATTTATTTTTAAATTGCGACCTTGAGTTGAGTTCGCATCTAACATGAATGATACCAGCAAACTGCCGAGACTGTAAATGTCGATCAATATTTATGTTATATAAAAGTTAATTACGTGTGGAAAATCACGGGAAACTCAGCGTAAAATTCTTACGAGTGATACTAGGGCTGCAACACTGGTCGGGCTGGTCGGGTTCTTTAAAACCCAACCCGACCCAAGTTGATATATGTAGAAGTGAAATTGGGTCGGATTTTGGCCCGAACCCGCATGACACGACCCGAAATTAAGAAAGTCGGGTCAGTGGGTCGGGTCGGATTGAGAATTCAAAAACCAGCAACATTCGAGTCGGGCTGAGTTGAGAGATTTTTAATTTAACCTGATTCGACCTGACCCACTAAAAAGTAAGCTAAAGGAGGTTCAAAATGCGGGTTGGGTAGGGTTTCGAGTTAAGTCGGATTATAATTCGGGTCAGGTCGGGTTAAGACGTTCGGGTCAAAAGTTCCGGTCAGGTCGTGTTCCATATATTAGTAACTTGGGCTGGATTAGGTTTTAAAAAACCCGACCCGACCTGACCCGATTTCAGCCCTAGTAATTATGCATAAATAATTGATACATAGTTGTATGAGTGAAGAAAAGTGTTCACCTCCTTGAGTCGTCAATGATAGAAGGTTACAAAATCAATTTGAAAACTTAAGAAGAAATAAATATTTACAATTGTTTTAAACGAGATTACAAAGAAATATTGTTTGGCGGTTAAGAGCTACTCATCTTAGTTTAACTTTATTCATATCTGTGCCAAAATTTTGCTAATTAATACTCTAGAAAATGACAAGTGGATGGGCAAAAGTTCACCCAATGAACTTATGAGGGTAGGTTTGACGGTGTAGAACTTTAATAAGTTGGGAGAGATTCTGGATTTAGGTTCCACTCTCAATATATAAGGGTCACTCTCCCTAGTTTTACGCGGTGTATCTGGATAGGGAGATTTGCACATATCTTAAAGACTTAGTCAAGTGCTCTAAGAGGCCTGGATGCCTTGGACTTAAAAAAAAAAAAATTCATCCAATAATCCCAATCATATGATCTAAACATTATAAATTTTGCAATTTTTTTTAAGACCAAGGTGTTCAAAGCTCTTAGAGCACCTGACTAATCCTTAGAGTATATGCAAAACACCATTTCCATATACACCGGATAGCACTATGGAGAGTGACCCTTTTATGTTGACATTGATTTGAACACAAAACTCCCGCATTTTAAGTGGGTTCTTGATCGCCAAACCAACCCTCACAAATTATTGAAACTTTTGCATATGGATTTGAAACATGAATTATTCCCCTTTCTTTCTATGAATTTGGTACCCATGTCTTAAATGATGGGATGGAACATAAATAATGAAGAAGTTTTTAGAAAAGGGACAAGTTGCTTGGCAATTCTTGAGCCAATTCTCTATGTAAACTCTTCAAAGTCCACTAAGTCATAAAGAGGGCTCTAAACCCTAATCCAAACTTGACAATTTAACTTCACTTGATATAAAAAATTATTTTTAAGTCAAACAATTGTGATGATGTGAACATGGAGCTAACAATTTTTTTATCAGATTTGTCGATTTAACTTCACTTAATATAAGAAATTATTGTTTAAGTCAAACATTTCAACTCATTTATTATATAACCTGATTTTTCTTGCTTAACAAATAAATTTCATTCTAGTTCAAGGCCAATCTTGCCAAACAAATCTAAAGATTTAACAAAAGAAAAATCAATTTCAGTCCCACCCAACATGAAATCTTTGATTTTTTTTTTAAATGTTGACATTGTTATAGCAAGATGAAATGGTGTAGTTCAACTGATAATCTCCCGCTTCAGGAAGCAGGAGGTGTCAGGTTCGAACCCCTATGGCCTCATCTGGTGTGCCCTAAGGGCAGTGGGTATCACCTAGGGCTGCAACTTGGGTCGGGTTTTGGCCCGACCCGCATGACCCGACCCGAGAAATCATGCAAGTAGGGTCGAGAATTTTGGGTCAGTGGGTCGGGTCAGGTCGGGTTTAGAAGATAAAAACCTGCATTAAATTCAGGTCGGGTCAGGTTGAGGATTTTACAAGTTAACCTGACCCAACTTGATCAGACCTGGCTAAAATTAGGCTAAAATGGGTTCAAAATGTGGGTCGAGTCAAATTTGGGTTGATTCGGGTCGGGTTGGGAATTCGGGTCAGATCAAGTTCCATATATCAACTTGGGTCAGGTTGGATTTTAAGGAACCCGACCCATTAATTACAATATCGATAGGACTGAATTCCCTTTTTTTTTAAGTGGTCTTTTACTACTTTAGTGCACCCACTTGTCAAAGTGCAATGGGCTACATTTGGATTATTTTTCAGTAAAAAATGAATTCCATTGGATTCACTCATAAAATTTAGAGGAGAGATTTTTTTTTTTTAATTAATGTGATACATTCATTCGTCATATCAAGATGGGAGCACTTACATACACCCGGATTTCCTGCCTCTACACACCCGTTTCTGAAATTTTGGATGAAATTACAATTTTACCCCCCGATTTTCATTCATTCGAATGAATGCCCAGTTCATTTTGGCATTCATTCGAATGAATGCCCATGTGTAATTTCAATTCGTTCGAATGAATGGGCTGAGCAATAACACGGAATACTGCTCAGCCCATTCATTCGAATGAATGAGGCTCATTCATTCGAATGAATGGGCCTCATTCATTCAAATGAACTAATCATTCGAATGAATGAAGCCCATTCATTCAAATGATTCCTTCTTTCAGTCGTTCATTCATTCAGCAGTAAACATAATATTATTCAAATATTTTTTTTTTAAACTTTAAACTTATTTTTTGATCACTGTGTATTTCCAAAATTTCTCAAATTGAATATCTAGACTAATTAAAATAACCTGATAAAAATACCTTAAGACTTTAAGGTCTTTTGACACTCCTAAATATTTAAAACACAGTATTTTACAAATAAGGGTATCCCTAGGGTGTGTCAAAAATACATTTGAAAGTGTCAAAAGACCTTGAAGTCTTAAGGTATTTTTATCAGGTTATTTTAATTAGTTTAGATATTCAATTTGAGAAATTTTGAAAATACACAGTGCTTAAAAATAACTGTCTATATTTTAAAACATAGACCGTTATTTTTTAAGCACTGTGTATTTTCAAAATTTCTCAAATTGAATATCTAGACTAATTAAAATAACTTGATAAAAATACCTTAAGACTTCAAGGTCTTTTGACACTCCTAAATATTTAAAACACAGTATTTTACAAATAAGGGTATCCCTAGGCTGTGTCTTAAGGTATTTATCAGGTTATTTTAATTAGTTTAGATATTCAATTTGAGAAATTTTGGAAATACACAGTGATCAAAAAATAAGTTTAAAATTTTAAAAGAATTTTAATGAATTTACTGTATAATGTATACTGAATGATTCGTGATGAATCATTCGAATGATTCGTGACTTCCTTCATGTTCGGATCTAAATCATTCGAATCATTCGTGACGGTCATTTCCTTCATGTTTATTCGAATGAACGAATGAACGTCCATTCATTCGAATGAATGGTCTATTCATTCGAATGAATGGATGGAATGAAGGTCATTTTATTACTATTCATTCGAATGAATCATCCATTCATTCGAATGAATTGGGCTGAGCAGTATTCCGTGTTACTGCTCAGCCCATTCATTCGAATGAATTGAAATTACACATGGGCATTCATTCGAATGAATGCCAAAATGAACTGGGCATTTATTCGAATGAATGAAAATCGGGGGGTAAAATCGTAATTTCACCCAAAATTTCAGAAACGGGTGTGTAGAGGCAGGAAATCCGGGTGTGTGTAAGTGCTCCCTATCAAGATATATAAATTATTAAAATTCAATTATAAAGCTTAGATTCAATATCTTGATACATTTTACAATGTGTTAAATTCTAACAACATCTAAATAAAAAAGCAATGATTAATTACTCAAATTTATCAACTCTAGTTACAAATTAAAATAATTTATATAGTGACATTTGATAACAATAATTGTGAAATTTGATAATACTCGGTCTCTCCCAAAAGGAGTGGTGATGTGTTTTATTTATAATAAAATTGAAATACATCAAGATAAAGATAAATTCATCTAATTCTATAATAAGATAAAATCAAATAATATGATAATGAAATAAAACTAATCTAAATTCATTCTAGTCTAAATTAAATCCAATCTAATCTAAATTAAATCAATCTAATCTAAATTCTATCAATAATTCTCACTGAAATTGCCTCTTTCTTTATATTAATAGTGTTAGGTCTATAAGAATTGTGGCTAAACACAGTTACTGTATCCTACTAAAATGTTTGGACCTAACCTAAAATTCTGTTCAGTCAACACTTGGAAACAGTAAAGCATGAGCTTTTGGATATATCAATTTAATATATTATTATTTATTAGAAGACGCTTTCTCTTGTCCACAGATAAATAAAATCAATAATTTTTTAATAAATGAATCAAACTTACAAAAAATTATAAATTAAAATGCAAAATATCTAAAACTTCAAGGGTTCTAAAAATAAGATTCCACATATCTAGTTAAAATTTGTATTTATTATTTAAAGATAAAAATTTCATTAGATTCATTACATGAGATGAAGGTAAAAATTACCCATAATTTTTAAAATACTTAGTCGTTTTAATATTTCATTTTGAAAGGATGCTATGGTAATTTTTTGTTAAATATATAAAAATAAAAGGTTAGGAATTGAATATAATAATAATAAAATATTAAATAATAAAATACTGGATTATATTATAACCATGAAAAATAAATAAGTCAAGAATAAAAAATAGTAATTAGAAATAAAAAAACTAGTAAATTATATTAAAATTATGAAAATGCAGAAAATAGATTATATTTCCTAATGAACTAAGTATGAGAAAGGTTAAATTATAAACAAAATCGAAATAAATTTATATTTCATGCCAAAACACAATATATTTACCAAGACACACCAACTCCTTCATTTTTAACTAAAACAGACCGAAGTGACAGAAACAGACAAAAGTAAAAAAAAAAAAATCAAAGTAATGTTTCATTTTATATCAAAATAAAATATTTTGACCCATTTCTTCTTAAACAAAATAAAATTAACAACTATACTTCCTCTAGACCACACGTGTAATCTTCTATGCCATCATTATGTCACAAATGTCGGCGGTATTTTCAAATTTACAATGGTTTTATTGGCAAAATACCATTATTAGGTTAATAACGCATATTTATCGGCACGACGGTAAATTTTCATTAAAATCCCAATAAAATTGCGACAATATCTTGATAAATTTCCAGTTAATTCCTTATTAAGATTTTTATTTTATTAATATTTTTTTCTATTTTTATTATTTTTAATATTATATTTTCTGCTAGATTTTCCTGTTAATATTCCATTAAAAATCCATAATTTGAAAATATTATGATATTATCAATCTTAATATTCTAAAAACAATATTTATGACTATAAATTGCCATGCCATCGACTCGCACAGTCGCACCACCAAACTACACGTGGGGTTCAACTGGAAATTGCAAGCACATGATAATCACGTAAAGAGAAGTCCAAAGAATAGAAGTAAGTAGAGAAAGGTGGTGGCCCAGCCAAGATCTGCTCACGTGTCACTCTTTTCCTTTTCCTTTGCCCTAATCGACCGCCCGCCAGATTGCCGCCGGATTTCGTTTTGCACTTTTAAATTTTAATATAAACAATTGAAAACTCTTGCGTTGCATTCGTGTCACGACTCTCTTTTTTTTTTTAATAAATTTGAATATTTTAAGAAAAAATTTATTTTAACTTAAAATTTTAATTTATTAATTTAAAAAGGTACACAAGAGCCAGATGATAATAATAAATAAATAAAAGCTTTTAAATTAAAAAGGAACCAAAGAAAGAAAAAATTGATATGCATTAGAAGTCGATCTCAACTAGATAAAACTAACATTTTTAATATAATGATTATGACAATGATAAAATTCTATCTTCTTTTTTATTAGTGTTGTGAGTGATATCTAATTACATGAACTAAGAAATTTAAAATAATTGAAATATCATAATTCAGCTACACTTTTGATTTTTTTTAATAATTTGATATAAAACTATGAATAAATTAGATGAAATGAAATATGAAAAAGTTAGAAATTTTAAATATTGATGACTTTTAATATTTCAACTAATCTAATGCTTTGGGTTTATGCACAAGATGCCATATATTTATTTTAAAATATTACATTAAAATCATATAGTATGATAGGACTCTTTTCAATAACTTAAGAAAGAGACAATAGGCTTTTTTTTTACATATATTATAAGAAAGATTTTTTTTTTTCAAATTGAATTAATATAAAGAACTTTTCAAAGTATTTAAAAATTTTCATTGACATATAAAAGAAATCAAAACATGTATTATAAATACGAAAAAAATGGAAAAGAACTCTTTCATTAGACATTTACAGAATTTTCATTCTAGTTGAAATCGTATTCTCTTCCTACAATATTTGAATTGCCTTATTTCAAACAATTAAAAAATGTTTAAAACAAGTTATTCTTGACTTTAAATGCTTAAATTAATAAATTTATTTTTGTAAACTGCTACGATATTTTAAGTCAATAAAAATAAAATAAAAAACTTTTGAGAGAGCTCTTTCATCATCATTCATAAATAATCAAAATTACTATAAACATGGAGATCACGTGAGAAATATGAGATCTCAAAAATAACCATCTCAAAGCTGATTAATGATTAACACAAAGGATCTGAAGTGATGGATCAGAATCCACCTCAAAATACGAGAGTCGTGAGTTCAATTCTCATTCTGCCCCAAAGACCACTCCTAGTAGAATTACCTCGTGTGCGACTGTGTCGATAGATACACTTGAACGTACCATGAAGATTGGTCGAATGCTCTTAAAGACAAGGACACTTGGTCATGAAAAAAGCTGATTAATAATTTGACACAAACTATCTCTAGCAGGGGTTGAAAATACGGTATCAGCCGATATTTTTCTCTCTCCTTTTTTTTTTTTAAAAAAAGGCAGATATCGGCCGATATGATATGGCCGATACATATCACATCGGCCGATATTCACTAGTTCCAAAACCGTTTCATATCGGCCAATACGTATCGTATCGGCCGATATTTGTACTCCTGATCTCTAGCATAGTCACAAACATCGTTCTTGGGATATTAACGTCGATTGACAATATCGGGATATTTTCAAATTTTCAGATTTTTACTAAGATTTTAACGGGAAAATCTCTCAAAAAATGATTAAATTAAACTAAAATATTAATAAAATAAAAATCTTAATATGAAATTTACTGGGAATTTACTAGGATATATTTGCAATATTACCATTTATCGCATTTTTAACATGAATTTATCAGGATAAATATGCATTGTTTAACATGGTAATATAATTTTACCGATAAAAACGTGGTAAATTTAAAAATACCACTGATATTTATGATATAGGTCTCTAAGTAGAGATCACTAGTTTAATGGCACTTGATCTCTCATTTTATATGTTAATGTTGGTCGTGTGGACCTGAATTTTGAAGATTGAACTTTATATTATTTATTTATTTAATTATTGATTTTTCACATTCAATGTACAGAGAGAGATCCTTACAATGTTTGATGAGTTTTCATTAATACTCAGGAATTTTGTATTAATTTCAATATTCATATTCATTGACCTTTGTATACGTCCCACCTTATCACGAGCGGCCACTCCAGAGGAATGATGGTTTGCTAAAGATCGCAACACCCCCAGTGTCACGTTAGTGCACAGCTGAATAAATTCTCTTTCTCCCTTGTTTTTCTCATTTTCCCCGTCCTTTCCTCTGCCGTCTCTTCACCATCTTTCCATGCTCTCTAGAATTCTCTTTTGTGTTTTCCGGCTAATTTCAGGGAAATACGGACAAGGCTGAGGAAGAAGAAGAAGGAAGGAGGAGAAGAAGAACGGAAGCCAAGAACAGAAGAAAACGACAGTACAGACTCCAGATACAGATACAGATACAGAAGCAGATCCAAAGAAAATAAAAAAAAAGGAGACTCCAAGACGAAACTGTTCGAGAATAATACAATACAATATGGACGTGTGGAGATCGAGAACAGAATAAGAGATTAAAAAATTCCAGTCTTGGATCGCTTCAACGCTTCGCCTTTTTAGGCTTCCCTTCCCATTTCTTTATCATCACTTCTTCTTCGTTAAATGGACAAAACCTTGGATCTTCCCACCACTTTCTGCTTCTTCTGATCATCCCTTCGAGAACTCGATACTGTAAACAAGTAGAAGAAGAAGAAGAAGAAGAAGACCTTTTTCACGCGATCCTAACCAAAGCCAGCGGTAAACCTAACGAATCCAAACCTCTTTCTCTGTTTTTTTGTTTTTTTTTCTTGGTAAGATTTCGACAACTTTCCAAGATATGTTCAATATCTGGAGCGGATGTGAAATCCTATTCTTTGTGTGGCGGATAAATCTTTTCAGATCCGTAATCTTCTTTCTCTTGTTCGTTTCCAGCACAACCGCCTCACTCAGAAGAGAAAAGACGAGGAAGATCCGTTGCCGATTGGTTACTCAGATTCCACATTTTCCAATAGAAAGTATGGATTTTCCCGGATATTTGATTCCGTTTACTCGCTTTTTCCACGTATTTTCTCGATCTCTCATTTGTAGTTTCATTTCTCCGTGATTTCGTTGCGCATGGTACGCAAACGCGGCAACGATTTCTCAAAAATTACAGATTTGCCCTCTTTCGCTGTAGCCGGCCTTCCTCGAAGATTTTGCGGAAAATTACTTATTTTCCATACATCCAAACGTAACTGTGTATTTAGCGAACTCTCTTTGGGACATTATTTTTGTTTAAGTATGTTTTATTTATTTATTTATTTTTGAACTTTTCTATCATTAGCTTCTTCTTTTGCATTCAGTTGCACTTGCACCTTCGCGTTTAACTCAAGCTATAGGGTTTCTTTTTTTTTTTCTTCTTCTTCTTCTTTTTTTCAAATAAAAATATGAAATTAAACTCTTTTATTTGCAAATAGTAGGCATCTTAAAGGGAATCCATTTCCATTTTCTTGAAAAGAGTTGCGGCAGGAGTTTCCTTCCTCATTCTATTACTTACTACAAATGAAATTCTGCAATTTCTATATTTCTTCCTTTTTTGAAGAATTTTCTTTTTACGTACCAGTTCAAAACATATTGCAAATATACCCTTTATGCCCTATTATCTATTTCTTTTAATGTATTCGATAAATATATTATTCTAATTAGTTTTTCGGATCTTCCTTCTTGCAACGGGCTCTTACAGATTTAGACCAGAAACCCTTAACTTGTCGACGGAAAAAATAAGCTTCTGCCTCTAATTTTTAGAGTAAAGCAACACTCACTTTCTTAGGTTATATCATTGTTAACTGTATCGAGAAGCTCTACGTTGCAATATTTTGAATAATTTTTTTTGGGTAGTGACTTAAACGGGAATTTTTATTTTGCCATTGAAATTTTCTTTTAAAAATACATTCCGAGAAAAAATGATGCTGCAAGAATCTAAGGAATTCTAATCTTCCTCATTGCAGGAAGACACCGATTCAAAGTACATTTCAAGCCCAATTCTTTTTTCCTAATTGCACGAGATGGCATCTTCGACAAGCTCTCCTTGTGCGGCATGCAAGTTTCTCCGGCGGAAGTGCCAACCGGAGTGCGTATTCGCCCCATACTTCCCGCCGGACCAGCCCCAGAAGTTTGCAAACGTTCACAAGGTTTTCGGTGCAAGCAACGTCACCAAACTCCTCAACGAGCTCCACCCGCACCAGCGAGAGGATGCCGTTAATTCCCTTGCTTACGAGGCGGATATGCGCCTTCGTGACCCCGTCTACGGCTGTGTTGGGGTCATCTCCCTCCTGCAGCACCAGCTGAGGCAGCTGCAGATGGATCTCAGCTGCGCCAAGTCGGAGTTGTCCAAGTATCAGAATGTCGGAATCACCGGGCATGGACTAATTGCTGCCGCCAATGGCCACATGGGCATCGGATTTTCGCGTGATCAGTTCTTCGTCCGCGAACCACAAATGATGATGCGGAATTACGACAACGAAATGGCTAGACTGGGTGCTAATGGAGCATACGATGCAAGTCTTCTGGCCATGAATGTCTCGGCAAGCATTGGTACGTTGGGGCAGATTCAGCAGCACAAAGCCGGAGGCGATGACCGCCGGGTCATTGGCCCATCTTAAAACTCTACCTCAATGGACGATATACTCACCTTAAACTTTAGCCAAGGTAAAAATTCTTTTTTTTTTTTTTCCTTCTGAATTTTCTTTCTTAGTTTGCAAATTTTCATCAAATGAACGAAATCTATAGAAATTAATAGACATTTATTAGATTCTTAAAACATTGAATTTAAACTAGTGGTGGGAGACAAATTGAGAAATGACATCCAATTCGCTTGAAACTTGAGAGACAAGTTTTCGGAAGTAGTTGCAGACACCATTAGGATCAAATCCATGTTTCAGTTGACAAAGGGCCCGATTTCTGCGAAGAAGGATTGTTTTAGAAATAAAAATAGGTGTGGCTTCTCTTGGACACTTGGGCCCACATTGCCAGCAAAAACAAAGATGTTACCATTGGAGAAATCTTTGATTCTCTAAGTCAACTTGAATAGTAATTAAACTTCAAGTGAATTACTTTTCACTAGTTAACATATAGGTAGAACGAATCTTAAATTTGTGGAAAATCTTGGAATTAACTCTCAAGATTAATCACATGAGACTACTGAACACCTTAATCTTAAAAGAATAGTAAAAAATCATGTTGGTTACATTTTTAAAATTTAATTTTGAAGACCATATAATCTAAATGGCTAAATGTTTATAATATACAGCCATTTGGGGTCATATGATTATTTCGTTCATTTTATTTATTTTCTGATTTGCAGGGTAGGAGGATGGAGACTATCTTGTTAAGAGAGAGGGAGGGAGAAGGGGAGAGAGCGAGTGTTTGTAATTTTCTTCAAAACCATGAAAGATATATTAGAACCTCTATTTTGAATTTTGTTTCTTGTCTATATTTTTTGCAGTAATTATACTCTAGCCTCCTATCTCTAGTTTCCCTTAGCCAATGTTGCAGATTTATCTACTCTGATACTATTTAGTAATTGATATTTCCAAGATTTTTTTTTCTAAATTATGATTTTTGGATTACATGGTTATCCCTACTCCACATTAGAAGTGATATTAACCTACGGATATACGAAACCACGTGTAAACCTTATGTATCAGATAAATCTGGGAGGTTTTCAACGTAAGATCTCTAGTTTAATTTTATAAACTTAGATCATGTGCTAAAATGTAGAAAAACGTAATTGACTAGTTAACCATGGGTACTAAAATTCAAAGTCCACCACTTTGATGCCCCCCACATCAGATTATTTTTCTTTCCTAAGAATTCATTGGGATTCATTATGATATGATTTGATAGTATATACCATATCGAAAAAGAATACACATGTTGGAATGAGATTAGCAATATTCTCTCATCTCTGCTACAAATTTAAAAAATATTTTGATGTTCCGATTTATTATAAGTTGGAATACCTAGCAACATATGATAATGCTTATAGATCATTACTCACTCTCCTTAGTTCTGTATATTATATGTAATCTAAGCATGTGAGAGTGTCCATTTAACTAGGGTATTTAGCCGTCATCCCTTCACTTTGAAGTCTAAAATCCTAAAGTATTGTTAAAAAACTTTAAATAATTTAGGAGGAACCTGTCCAAGTGGACTGTTTAAAAACTTGATTGAGCTTATCAACTCAATGGAATTTCAATTCGAGTTCGAGTTTAATATTTGAGAACACTGAAATAAGGTGAGAGAAATCCAGATGGCCCCCTTGATATTGATTGTTTAGATGAAATGATTGTCTAGTATATATTGGTTCGAAAGTCCTAAGTCAGGGAGAGAGATTAAAATTGTATAAAAATTCAAATCGCTAAACTTGATAAAGATTATGAAGATTTCGACTTGAGAAGGTAAATTTTATGAGTTTCTTTAATCTCGTCTGATAATTATAGAAGATAGACGAAGTAAAGGATTTTCGGATTTATATGGGAGAGGAGAACATGGTTTATCCTTGTTTTCACTTCTCTATCTCTTATCTAAATGCAGCAAAGGTGAGCTCATAAAAGATATTTTTAGAAGTTGTCAAAGAATGGGAAATGGAAATGGAGATGTGGGTTGTTGATTAAGGTTTTAGGGAATTTAATGGTGTCTGGGAGAGGGGAGGAGGAGGGGTTAAGAGGGACAAAAGGCGAGAGAGAGAGAGAGAGAGAGAGAGGACAAGGGTAGAAGACAAAAGGAAGACAAAAGGTTCACAAGAGAAGATGTGAAAGTGAAGATTCACCGCAAAATCCTCCAACATCCTCCCATCACATTAAATCAATGACATGAAAGGCCGTTGCAGGAAATGTCATGGGCTTTTAATAGACAGACCCAAGCAAGCAGAAAGGAATGCGCAGAGAGAAGAGGCGAAGGCAAGTGAAGAGAAGAGGTAAAAAAAAGAGTGAAATCATATCACTTTGAATTTCAAACGTAGTCAATAGCATGCATGACAATGATGACGTACCAGCTAATGATGACTCTCTCCTTAAATGCTTCCACAGTACCACCCATGGATCATGCCGGTGGATTAAATACATCCACACATCACCCCATTCATCATCCATCATCTATTTTTATAAATTACAAACCCACTTAAATAGTTTTTTTAATTACACTATGATCTAATGATTTTTTTTCTTATTATTTTGAATTTTAAAGATTTAATTTTTATAATACATTGATTGTATGGCTTTACTCATAAAAAAATATGTTATTCAATTAAGAGAGTTCTTCCAATACACTAAGTATTTGTTATGTTAAGTTGTGTTACTATGTTTTTTAAGAAGTAATTCACTGCCCTTTTTAGGATCATCATTATCATCAAAGTTAGAGTCAAAATCTCATTTATTTAATTTCAACTTTTCAATTTCTATTTTTTTTCATTTGATTCTATTATAGATTATATATATATTACTCCATTGTTTCTCATTTAAGTACATAGCGAATATTTTAAGTTCAACCCTAGATAGAAATTAGGTTATCTGCTTTGTGAATTTCAATTTTGACCCTTTGATATCACTTCTTTAAAAGATTCATCAACACACATAATTCAATTCAAAAAATTTGTTTAACACATGAACAATACAATAAAATTTTAAGAGTCGATAGAAAAAAACCTGTTTTATAGTTAGACTGGTCCAATACAAAATCTTTATAAATATACCCCACTACAGATCCAACAAAATTCTTCTCCATTATGGGATCCACAAATGTTGAGAGACCCATCACCCACATGAGGAAGTCCAATAATTTGGACTTGGGTCGACAAAATATAAGTAGTAGTACAAGATGATGTCTGGTCTAATCAGTCCTTGGAACATTGGAGATTTGCAATTATAACCCTCACTTAATCCTACTCCTGGCTTAAGCAGTCCCATCTAACCCAACAAGCATGCAATCCATTGCAGTGCAGAAGTAAGAAGTAAGGGTAGGATGGGAATAGATGGTTTCTGTGAAGTGAAAGGGATGGTTTGAAAGGTTGGGTGATATCCCGACACGCGCACGCGTACCGGGGAAATGTGCATTAAATCGGGCGACTCAGAAATGGAGAAGAGAGGGAGCGTAGGCATTGAATTTGACAGTGCCAAGACCATGAAACTCCATTTATTCCTTTTGACCATTCCTTGTTGGAGTTTGTCCCTTGCTCTTTGTTTTTTTTACCGTCCCAACACCCTTATTCACCTCACCCCTCTTCTACTGCTCATTATACAACCATGGAATAAAATCCTAAAAAACAAAGAAAATTTTACTAGTGCTCGAGGACTCTCTCCCTATTTTTGGCAATCTATAGAAGTATATTTCAGAAGATATAGAAATATTATAAATGTAATAAAAAATAAAATTTAAACGTTATCTCATTATTTTAGCTTTATAAATTTGATGTATAATAATCAATATTCCATAGTTACATCTCACAAAAGTGGGCCTCCGTAACTAGATGGAGGCTATGCATGTGGCTCTTAGTGAGTGAGGTCTTTCAGGATTATAAGTTGTCAGATTCCTTGATCTCATGAGAGGGGTGTATGAGTAGAGGCCCTAGGAAGGTTAGTGTTCAATATAGATGACTCTTTTTTAAGTTTAATGTAGCAATTATAAGAAAACCCGTACCAGTAGGAATAGGAGGAATTCTTCAAGATACGAGGGGTGCTTCTTGCTTGCCCTTTCAAAATTCGTGGGGATCAAATACTCTAATGAGATTGAGCTTTTTGTTACTAGGAGAGCACTGATGGTATGGAGATGCTATGGCCAAAGAGGCTAGTAACATAAAGGGACTCAGATAATGCAATCAAATGGACAATGGACAACAAAAGGCCACCCTAAAAACTAATCACGATGGTTAGAGATATAAAAAACATGTCCAGAAGTCGGGAGGTATCCGTCGTATAGGTTAGACAGACGACTAATGGCATTGTTGACTTTTTTATGGTAAAGGCTGGCGCCAACTCGCTACTCCAAAGAGTATTCCATTTGTAACCCACATTAGATAGGGTTGGGGGAGTTTATTTTATCGACGGACTGGAATTTGTTCTGTTTTATTTTTATCCTTCTCTTTTTCTTTGGTCCATGTCTCTTGGACCTCTCTTGTATGATTTCTTCTTCTCTTTTAATAAAAAATTTTAGTTACCATTCAAAAAAAATAGTTATATCTAACAGAGTTGTGATAAGTATATGAATGAGCATTTGTTTAATCTTATTATCTATGAATTTTTTTTTCGTCTATCCCACCCAATATGAGGCCTAACCTTTGATAAATATAATGTCTTCATATTAAACATAGATACCTCTCTCCCTAGAGTTGCTCTGCATAGTAAAGTTATTTATTCTTAATATAGGTTTATTAAGCTAAAAAGTGGTTTATTTTCTTGACCACATTATGTAACATTTTTTACTCAATTTTATAGATTTTATTAGAAAAATGATAAGCTTATATTTTAAAACATGTTATATTTTTTACTAATGCATTCCCATAGTGTTACTCAGCGTGTGTGAATAGGGAGGTTTGCACATGCTCCATGGATTAGTCAAGTGTTTTAAAAGATCTGAATACCTTAATTTTCAAAAAAAACAATTTAACACTTCATAAAATTTAACTTCAATACATCAAAGTTGAATTCAAAAATAAATCCTATTTATCGAGGGATGGTGAGCTTAGGTGAAGCTGTTCTAAACTCAAAATTTACGAAAAAAAATTAATGCAATTTTTTTTTTAAAATAAATTCCAAATGTTTTTAAGAATAATAAATTGGTCTATTTTGTGAAGAAACTTAAAAGTGATTGTAAACAGTCACTCATGCATATAACTATTGTGTATAGGGGATGTAAGGCCCATGTGGATCTCACCTAATGAGTCTATCAGAAATTCCTATTTTTCGAATATGGAGTATACCAATAGTTCTCTTGATTGGATATGTGAAGTTGTATTTTTGAAGCTTTGAAGCTTTGATGATTTTTTATTTTTAAAACCAAGTTTTTCAAGTGCCTTATCTGAATTTTTTAAGCGTTCCACCTATTTAATCTTTGGGGCATGTGTAAACTTCTCAATCCGCACACGCCGGATATAGAACTAAGGCGAGTGACTTTTTTTGGACTTTTGATTTATTTTTAATTTTTAAGTTTTGTATTTTTGCCTTACCAAATATGATTTGATTTATCTAATTATAATATTTTTACGGGTTCAACATTTAAGGGTAGAGCTTTCAGTGGATCTATTAGATAAGGCTCATGTAGACTCCACACCCCTGTGAGTAACTGTGTACAATATGGGTACAAAAATAAGGTATGGATAATTTTTACTTCAATTTGGTCATTCTTGTTTTATGAGATGAATCATGAAAAAGGTATACTTATGAAATTATTTTTTTATAAATCAAGAAAAGTAGAGAGAAGTGAAACTTCATTAATGTAAGTGCTAATGCAATCCCTAATATTTTACACCTATAGCTTTAAAACTCATTTAGTACAATGCTTGCATTGATTTTTTTAGCAATACCAAGTTATGAATTAAATCCCACATTACAATATGGAATTGACACTTTCATGAATCATTAGTAAGATAAACATAAATCAAAACTTCTGCAACCGAAACAAGTATAGTTTAAAGGGATTAGAATGAGGGTTAAGAACCTATCTCAATAAGTAAGAATTCTGAGTTCAATTCTCACTACACTCTAAAGGGTCATTCCTAGTAAAAGTATTCGGCATGGGTGGATAAAGAGAGTTGTGCATATCTCGAAACTTAGTCAAATACTTTAAAAGATCTCGACACTAGTTTTGATCGATATTACACATTTCGAAAGTAACATTTTATTCTCACATTGAAACATGAACTTTTCAAAATCCAATGTGTCTCAATTGCTAGACCTTACCTAGTATGTGCCACTTTTCCTTTAAGATGTCGTTGAGACTAGAGACCAATTTCACCTTCGGTTTTTTTTTTTTATTCGACATATTTTACTTGGATCCAATGAAATCAATGGAGTTCACTGATTATGAGATAAAAGATTAGCCTTTAGTAGGTAGATTAATGAAACCTTTCTAGTTGATCTAAACTTTATTGCAGACGCACACAGGTTTGGTAATCCCTTCTCTCTCTCTTAAATACGTGCGTTTTGTCGGGTTGAGGATGTAGAGTTACTTTCCCAAGATTCAAACCACTGAACCAAAAGAATTAAATATTCAGTGAGTCCACCACCAATCTTCCCTCATAAACTATCAATGCTGCATCCTTTTTAGAATTGGACTAACTACAACACACAAGCAAGTCAGTTTATCAAATACAGCATTATTTATACAACAATAAACTTGAATTAAAATTATTATTGAAAAATGACATCCACTAAATAAGAGTAATTTGAGTGAACCCCGAACGTGAAATTAATTATTAAACAAAATAACATTAAATAAATTGGAAGAGTTTTCTTTTTCATAATCCGTGAGTGTTGGCTTAGACGGTTAAAATCCCAATAAGTTGTCTCTCAACATATAAGGGCCACTCAATAACAAAATTTTATACCACGGAAAGGTTTTCAAAATCTATTTACAAATTCATCCATTCACTTTTATAACTTGTTAAGAACCCCAATAAGTCGTGGAAGGTTCTGGATTCAAGTCCAGTTCTCAACGTATAAAGACCACTTAGTAATAAAATTTTATATCACATAAAGGTTTTCAAAATCTATTTACAAATTCATCCATCCATTTTATAACTATATATCAAATGAATAAATTATATCTTTTAAAATTAAATAGAAATATCAATTCTAAGCAATTATTTTGTACTGTTGGAGGTTGGACCATTCCTGTACTCTGAAGCTTAAAAATTAGAAGAAATTATTTGTTTTGAACTGATTCACTCTGTAACAATCCAACTCATATACAGGATTTAGGACTTGATTCAATGTAATATTGTCTACTTTGAGACTCGCACACAGTTAGAACCTGCACGGTTTTATTCCTGGACCTTAGCTCACATGGCCAAGGCTCAAAAAGCCTCATTCTTGGTCAAGAGGGGATGGCTTCTTAAAACCCCTCACCCCTCATCCATCTAAACCGATGTAGGACTTTCCCACATCAGTTTTGAAGGTGCAGGATATCACACACTCTGAATTAGATGGCCATTTTTATTGAACTTATATTAGTCTATTTTTCATCTTTGTGCTCATTATTATCTTGATGAATATTATTTGTACTCGATTTTAATTATTTTGGAATCACATACTGTTTGATTAAGCTCAAGTTATATCAACAGTTAGAATTTTTTTATCCTTTAGAATTATGCTTGAAATAAATTTTCCAAACAAAATTTTACCATACATCCTATTAATACGAGATCTATCAAATCAAGTCATCCTCATCATGTAAGACCAGAAAGGATTAGTCTAAATCGGTAGATAATTTCTCCAGAAATAGGTAAAAATTAAACAACTTTCGATTGTAAAATAAATAAAACCACTTAAACTTAAGATGAGTTTTATTTTCAAATAATAAAGTACTTAAAATAAAATAAAATTATAACAAATACTTAAATTACAGGAGAAATTATTATATAAAATGATATAATTAAATTTTACACGTCAACTACAACTAAGGTCAAAAGTAAAGACACTAAGGAGTCCAAAAACTCAACTACTTGAGAAAATTTCAAGTCGAATTCAAATTATGAGTTTTTTTAACTATTCAGAGAACTGATATATAATCAGCGAAAATAGTTCAAATTTGAGTAGAAAACTATGATAGAAATAAAAATATAGTCAATTTAATCGGTAATAGTCATTGGACACCAATTCCGATTAGATAGTTCAACTTGTAGACATTTTGATTCAGGAACTAGAGAGATTTTAAATTCGAGTCCCGTACTAACCCGTTTGTTTGGAGACGAAAAGAGATCATAGTAAACTGAAGAGTCAGAGTATTGGGATTACTTTAAAGAGTTTTTATAGGTTCCAAAAACAGAGATGAGAGAGATTTTCAAGGAGGAGGTGCATGGAAGGTAAACAGCCATGGAGAGAGGGACTATTGTGTAAATTTTCTTTACATCCAATGTGGCAGCGACTAATTGGTCCTCCAATCCTATGTGGCAGCACCAGGTTAACTTCCCTTCCTGATTTAGAATTAATAATTTATATGAATCGATAATACCCTAACACAACAGCTTAGAACATGAAATGAAGAGAAGAAGAAAATGCGAGCTTAAAACAGTCTTTCAATTTAACCCCGAAGGGTTAGTTTGATGGTCTATTTTCACTCTTAATTGTGTAAAAAAGAGTTACTCCTCTTAATTCTATATCCAGCGTATGCAGATAGAGAGGTTTACACATGTCCCATATTACTCAAGGCGGGACGCCTAAAAAATTCAAATGGAACGCTTAGATACCTTCAGAGCCGGCCCTGAGATCACCTAAAATCTCAGGGGCCGTAGGCGAAGTGAGATTTCAGGGGGCCTTTGTGACTAGTATATTAAGGAGTTTAAGTGTGTGGGGGCTCATTCTGACTAGGGGCCCTATTCCCAGCGCCAGCGCTGGATACCTTAGTTAAAAAAAAAAAAAATCTTTCATCTTTTCAACTAAGGTCATGTCTTATGTGCACCCCTCCTTTAAACATAATACTTAACATGAAGTAGGGTTGCAGCTTGGGTGGTTAGACATAAGTTTAGGTCTTTAATTTTTAATATGAGTTTAAGCTTTGATTAAATTCTATTTCAAATCTAATATTTCAATAAATTTAACACTATTGCTCCTTTATTAAAAAAAAAAGTCGCCCTTTTATTATGTGAGTACTCCTCTACTCGGCCATACTTAACCCATCTTATCTACTAATAATAAGAACCCGTACATATGGTGCCAAAGGTTTTATTACTCTAGAACGTCCATTTTTTTGGCCCAATAATGGTAGAGGATGCCCTAAAATCTAGACTGTCCATTTGTTAGGCCCTATTTTAAATGGAAAAGCCCTGAAATTTTTCCAGAAAATGGTAAATATATTATTTTGCTAAGACTGTTTTGGACCATTTTGCTTGAAAGCCCTGAAATTTTTCCAGAAAATGGTAAATATATTATTTTGCTAAGACTGTTTTGGACCATTTTGCTTGATTAATTTTTGGGCAATCAGAATTTATTTAACATATTGACATTGAAGACCAAGAAATGGTGGAAAAATAAACTTTCTAGGGATGTAAAGGTGTAAATTGGTAAGCTTGGGCCCGGTGTGACATGTATCAAAGCCCAGTTATGGTTTGAAATTCATGGGGATTTTGAGCTGAATTGCCGATCCTGTAAATGCCGACGGCCCATTTAGAGCTGAGCTTGAAACTGCGAAGCCGTATTACTACAGGAGAGATCATTTTTAAGATTTCGAGTAGGGGCGAAACTTGGGTCGGGTTTTGGCCCAAACCCTCATGACCCAACCCGAAAATCACACGGGTTGGGTTATGAAAGTCGGGTCAGCGGGTCGGGTTTGGTTGAGAAGTCAGAAACCCGCATTAAATTCGGGTCGGGTTGAGTTGAGAGATTTTTAAGTTAACCCAACCCGGCCCGATCAAACGCGACCCCACCCAGTAAAAAGTAGGCTAAAGTAGTTTCAAGATGCGAGTCGGGTCGGGTTTCAGGTTGAGTCGGGTTATAATTAGGGTCGGGTCGAGTCAAGACGTCTGGGTAAAACGTTCGGGTCAAGTCGGGTTTGGTTCAATATATTAGTAACTCGGGCCGAGTTGGGTTTAAAAAACCTGACCCTACCTGACCCAATTTCATCCCTAATTTTGAGCAAGTTTGTCGTCATGGAATGTTAAATGGGTCCGACTTATTTGCAACCCTATCCATTGACTACATCCAGATGGGCTGGGCCATGTCGTCCTAACATATTTGTTAATGGTTCAATCAAGCATTGCATGCCATCCAAAGTTCCAAACACGAGTGAACATTATCTCAGCTGGCCAGGCTTTGTCCACTTTCAGGCCATGACTTAAATACTGGGCCTGGATATGCCACCTAAAGTAAACTCAGGGGTCGAAAATTCGGCCGAACCGAGATTTCGGCCGAATTTTCTTATCAGCCTGAGATTTTTTCTCTCTCTTCAATTTTTTTTTTTTTGAAATCTTGGTGGCTTTTTTTTTTTGAAAAAATTCATTTAAAAAAAATAAAAAAGGCTTTTTTAATAAAAAATAAAATAAAATATAAATATCGGCCGGGCCCACAACCGATATTCTGCTGAAATTATTTTGTCTCTAGCCGAGACTTTTTGTATCGGCCGAGATATCTCGGTCCTTGAAAACCCGAGATATCTCAGCCTATACGCACAGTATCAGCCGAGATTTATACCCCTGAGTAAACTAGCTGGACCTCAAACAATCTTTAGTACTATAAAGAGAATCATGCACTACATGGATAAGTGATAGGTTTATTTAATCATAATAATAACAACAACAACAATCCAGTTGATGCCAATGTGGCATCACGCGAATAATGTCTATCCATGGCATGAATATTCAGCTCCCGGAATCTGACTTGCGGTACTTATTTAAAAATTATCGTCGATATTTGTAACATTGATTGGAAGGAACTACTTAGAATCAGTATGGATAGAAATGTGATCTAAATCAATATTCCAAAGTATTGGCTCATTATCAATTTCATCGGTGTCTGAATCAGATCCTATTGTTATTACTACTGATTACAAGTATTTTGGTGATGATTTTTTGTTAATAAGAGTAGTGCTTATGATATTAATTTAAAACAAGACGACAACACAATTATCACATTGAAATCCAAAACTTAGGCTTAGTGGGTTTTACATTTTGTGCCCACTGAAAATATTTGTTTGTTTACAAAGGGCTTAAATGTGTATGTTGGCCTTCTGATAGAAAGAACCTGCTGGGCTTTCGGGAAAGCCCTGCTCAAATCTGGCTCAAGAGTAACCTCATTCATGAGAGAGAGAAAGACACCTCTCCTCTGACTGGGTCTTGTTTGTAGACTAGAGCAGGGGTATAAATTTTGGTTGATATTGTGCAAATCGAGAGATATCTCGGGTTTTTTACGGTTGAAATATCTCGAGCGATACGCACAGTATCGATCGTACTAGCGAGATATCGGTAGATATGGCCAAGATCTGGTCGATATCGACCGATATACATTTATACGGGTCCAAAAAAAAATTTAGGAGAGAGAGATATCTCGGCCGAGATCCAAGAAATCGAGATATCAGCCGAGACACCAATATCTCAGTAAAAGCGATTTTTATACCCTGGACTAGAGAGAATTATATGTGTATATTAAAAAATAATAGTATTTAATTTCCAAAAGAGCATTTATTAACTCTCAACTTTAAAAATATTTAAACAAACTAAAAATATTATAACCTGAGATGTACATGACAAGTCCTTGTAAGCTAGATGCTGTTGGACCCATTTTTTATAGGGCCCATTCTGTCTTCTTTTGTTTTCACGATTAGACTTCAAAAACTGAGGGTTTTTTTTTTTTTTCGAATTTACGTGCGAAAAATCTCAGAGATATTCTTACTTGGCACCTTCTTCTTTTTAAAGCGGAAGATAATCAGCCGAACTAACTCAAGAGGGAAAACGACAAAGTTTCTCTTTAGCAAAATGAAAAATTGAATTCTCTCTATATTTTTCTCTCTTCAATTAAGAAAATTGCAAACGTGTGATCTGCTTTTCAATTTGGAAATGTAAAAGCGAGCAGTTTGCTTCTTAATTAGATGGAAACTGCAAATATGTTCGATAATGGCTTTATTTAAATTTTCTATGATTAAATATAGGATATAAAAATAATGTTAATTTGATCAAATAATTATATTTCTTTAACCATCTATTTTTTTTTTTTACTATAAATTACTTTTTTACTATAAATTTATTGTTTTTCAATGTTACATAGGAAAGATCTTGATACTTCTCTCCAGATTTTGAAACGTAAATTCAAAAAAAAAACATAGAACTCTCTAATAATCATGTTAGTTAAATCAATTCAGCAATACATTTTCACTCTTCAAAACTGTTCATTTTAAATTATTTTTATCTATTTTTAAAAAATATTTCTTTTTATTTAAAATTTAATAAATTATTTATACAACAATAAATTTAATAAAAAATATTTTGATTGGACGAAAAGTCGACTTGAGAAGGCCGTTACCTGCTTTTTCCACATGTCACAGAGACAATGTGGCGGAAATCCACGTGGCACCATTTCATTCAGTTACATTGTCTCGTTCAAAAATTCAAACGGATACCTTGCACAGGGAAGAGAGTGAGAGAGAGAGACGATGAACAGAGCAGGGAAGAAATGTTCTCCGGCAGCTCCTCAGAGGAAGGTCGGACGAAGGAGAAGAAAAGTCCAAGAAGCCCATTAAAAGATCTCAACAGCAGCTCTTCTATCTCAGTCGAAGCCCCAAGAGGATGTTTTAGGTTCCTTCTCTCCAACTCTACATCCAAAACTTCCGTTCCCAGATCTAAATCTCTTCCCAAAACCCCCAAATCAGCCCCAAATCCAACCAGTCTCCACCGAAAGACTGAAAAAATTGCCTCAAACCTCAGATCCAAACCCCCCAAGAAAAATGCCCCCAGACCCACTTCTGAAAACTCACACGAAGCACCCAGTTCACAGGCTCCCCAGAAAGCCAGAAGCTCGTATCTCCTCCATAGGCAGAATGGTAAGAGACCCATTTCTGGCGTGCAACTTTCAGAAGCAGATCCACAGTCCAAGGCCCACATGCATCAATCTTTTGTGGAGACTGGCACAGGTAAGAGCGCCCAACTGACATTCTTGACAGTTTTGGAAGAAAATGGCACCCCTTTAAATAAGTTGGCATCTAGAAATGGGTTGATTTCTACACCGGACAATGCTTTGCGAGGTATTTCCACTACACCTCCTCTGCAGTCTTCTGTATCTCCAAACCTTGATTTAATCAAGCCATCTCAAGTGAGATATGGGCCTCTATTTGATATCAGCGCTACTCCTGCAAATAAACTGTCATCCATGTCTAGTTTGGTTCCTACCCATGACAAGGAGGCCTCGGAAAAGCACACTTCAACAACACCAGATGTGAGTGTCAGGGCGATTTTGGAATTGAATGCCACTCCTGCAAATAAATCAACATCTGGGTCTTGTTTGGTTTCAACCCCTGACACCACAAACACACCCCCAATTCAGGCCTCTATATCCCCAGAAATCATCTGTGGATCTTCTTTGGTGTCTACTCCTGCTTGCTTTGCTGCTGGCTATGTTGTTGTTGGGGTCTCCGACAAGAGGAAATGCAGGCCTAGAGGCATCCTGACTGTGGGAGAGGAAGTTGAGAATCTAGAGTTTAGTGATTCCAGGGTTTCTTTGGTCCCTGTACCTGCTGAGGCATCCGTGCGTTGGCACTTGTCACCTTCTGAGGAGTCCAAGAAGAGAGCTATAGAAAATGCATCACCTGAAGTTGAAGGGTTGATGGCCCCTACTGTACCAGTTGAGAGCACCCATGGGCTCTCAGATGACAGCATTGTTAGGGTTTCCATGGTTACCTCCCCTACTGAAGCTTCTATGAATTGGCTGTTATCACCTTCTGAGGGTGAAGTGGGTGATGTCAATAAGGAGTCACCTATGTCTGGAGGGGTAGTGGTGCCCACTACGTCTGCTTCAGATGCCACACCTTCATCTGGCCATGGATTTTGTAGCTCTTCAAGTTTTGCTGCTGGTTTTGGGAGTAGGGTTCTAATGCCACAACATAAAGTAAATAGATACGATCAAATGGTAGAGAATTCTCCTTTATCTGTGCAATCTTGGGGAAGTTGCAATGTCATTTGCACCCCTGTGTCTGATTCAAGCTCAGACAGACAAATTGGGTCTTCTTGGATGAACCCAGATGATGTTTTGGAATGTCAGCACAACCTGGATTCAGTGGTGGAGGATCTTCAAGCTGTGAGCTTGTCTCCTGGGAGTCAGGTTGGAACTTGTCACCCAACTGACGTTTCACCATTGCCCCCTTTGAGTTTCCAGTTCTTATGTCCAGTCACACCTTCCAATTCCATAGATGTAACCGAAGCTCTAAAGCCTTTACATGGTCAGACATTTGGAATGGAAGAGTTTTGCAGATGGGAGAAAGACATGTCAAGTCCAAATTTTGAGAAAATGTCTCAGGTGAGGATATCATGGAGGGAGGGACTGATTAGTAGGATTTTTGAGATGGACGAAATGGATTGCTGTCAATGGCTCTCAGACGAAGAGGAAAATGTAAATTATTGCAGACGTGATCAATTCATTTCTTATCCTGGACATGAATTGAAATCAAATGTAAGAGATTCTATCTTAAATAGTCAAAATGATAGGCCATTAGCAGATGGCTTTGGGTCTCCCCAATTCTTATTTGATAAACAGGGTGAACAAAAAGGCAAAGGGAAGCTTCCTTCTCCTGGACCCATTTCTTGTGCAGAGTCTATCAGTACAGAGGGAGGTGGTTTGGTTGCATCTGGCGATTCAGATTGGACTGCCTTCTATAAAAACCAGCTGTTTGAAGTATAATTTCTTATCTCCTTTTATCTTTCTGAATCATACTGTATGCCATGATAATGTCAATTTCAGTAATCTTATCTGTAGATTGAGATCAGGTCACCATATGAGAACCTATTTGTTATTTATAATTCTAATGTTCAACAGTGTACTTCAAGACCCTGTAGCATAGTTTGAAGTTGCTCGTCAATGCAACCACAAGTTTATGGGTTTGAGACTGCTGATCATTATTATTACTTGTTAGATTTAAAAGGAGTTTACAATTCATGCTCGTAATATGCTTCTGTTCATTTCTTATGCAGCTAAGCAAAACTGTCTAATGGGTTGCTTTTGAAACTTTTAAGTGGAAAACTGTAATACCGGATGATAAATGATCAGAAGTCCGGAACCAGTTGTCTAAGTGAGTCCAACCACCTTTTGTGACCCAATTTGGCCCACCTACCTGTAGGTTGCATTTTTGCCAAAATCACCTTGATTTCATTATTTTGTATCTCATGAGTGGTCTCCAAAATGAATGGACTGATCTTTATCCAACAGCTCAAATTTCATGATCTTGATTCAGTAGTTTGGATCATCAAATCAAATTGAAGTAATCAGGTGCTTTGCAATCAAAATAAACTTTATTTTCGTGCAGAAACCCTTTAAAATGACTACATTCATAAACTCAAATAGAGACTTGTTATTCTTGTCCATCCATTTCATTTGCAGAAACAGAATCCCTAGACGATCTGAGTCACTAGGAACATGGTGAAGGTGAATTATCTAAACCTTATTATCCTGTTCAACTGTTCATCCTTTCATGGGTTTTAGAGAAGATGCTAAAAGAAACAAATCAGTCATTTAGATGAATGGAGTTGCCAATGATGGCAGCTATAGATGGTTGCCCTTCTATTTCTAGCATCTTGAGTCCAAAGAACATTTGGTAAACATATAGGATGATCAATACCATTCATCTGTAGATCAAGCATATGTGGATAGTTCAAGCATAAGATCCTCGTGACATCCATCTTGGTCTCATACTACTACCAAGGTTCAGCTTTCAGGATAAACAAAGAAAAAAAAAAATCAGCTTATAAATTACAATTTATTATAAACCAAACGCAGAACCTCACAATTCTTACAAGATGATTGGAATTTGGAACCTATATATACATTTATTAAAATTAACATTAAAAACTGCATATTACTTTTTAACTGTCTTTTAGAATGTTATCGAGTTTCCTTGCATCTTAAACTTCTATATTACACTTGTGCGAGAATAGGCATACTACACACCAGTTATGCATGCAAACATTCGACTGCTTCTAGCACGAACAATTTGCCTAGATAAATTACAATTTATTATAAACCAAACACAGAACCTCACAATTCTTACAAGATGATTGGAATTTGGAACCTATATATACATTTATTAAAATTAACATTAAAAACTGCATATTACTTTTTAACTGTCTTTTAGAATGTTATCGAGTTTCCTTGCATCTTAAACTTCTATATTACACTTGTGCGAGAATAGGCACACTACACGCCAGTTATGCATGCAAACATTCGACTGCTTCTAGCACGAACAATTTGCCTAGATAAATGATGAAGCATACTACACACCAGTTATGCATGCAAACATTCGACCGCTTCTAGCACGAACAATTTGCCTAGATAAATGATGAGGCCTTTCGTCTTTCTTCTCTGGTGAAAACCTGCTGGAGAATACTTCGACTGACTTGCTCCGCCTGTGACCAACACACTCTTCATCGAATATGGTGAGCACTTCTGGTGGTGGTGTCGTGTATAAATGACTGTGAAATTGAGAATCAGAAACATGAAATCTTTGAGCTGGGCCCTGTGACAAGCATCGATACTTCCGCCGAGTGTTGTTTCTCTTGATTACCTTGTACACCAAGGGAATCAGACCCTCCATCGTTTATTACAGAGAACAGAGCATTTGAAGGTTGAAGGAATTGGGTTTGGTGTAATGAAGATTTCCATGAGCTTCTTTTATAAGAAAGATCTATGAAGACATACAATTGACTTGCAGTGGGAAAGTATTAAAATACCCTTATTGGGTGTGTGTTGAATTTTTTATGGAGTTAAGGGTAGGTCTGATTAGCTTTTAGTTTGGTTTTTAGACTGAGTACACTAAGAGCAGTTGCATTTATTCTAGTTGAAGTCGAGTTAAGATTACTGAAATGCCCTTTGAAGACTTGTGCTTTGCTAAAATAACCCAATTTGGTGCTTATACTTTGAAACATTCATCTTGTTTTTAATTGAAATTGGAGGTGTTGAAGTTCAGTTTCCAAATGAAATTTCAAATATTCTCTGTTTATATGATTGTTTAGAATTTCCATTATGACCATTGAGTACTCAAAACACCTTCCATGATCAGTTGTCCAATATTGATTGTTATTGCTAAATTTTATAAGCTGACTGTATTGATAGAACAGGTTTTAGTTCTAATAATCGACTTTATCTCTATAATGACAATTGCGTAATAAAATTACTGAAATCCCCTATCTTCTCATTTTAAAGATGTCTCATTATTAACATTAACAACTGGGTTCTTCCATTTTTCCCCAACATACATGAATATCCCCTTCTATGGTCCAAATCAAACTTGGGTGATATCAACCCATTTTTGAGAAACTTCTTTCTGACTCATATTCAGCTGTCTCTATAATGTTTGGATATCTTCGTCTACAAGTTGTTGGAGGTTTGTTCTTTAGTTATTGGAGCTGATTGGGTTGCATTCATATTTTACACACAGTAGTTGTCATTCTTTATCCCATTTCTTCTATGGTTTTTACGTGACATCAGAGATCAACATCAATGGGCCTACTTATGTGGGTAAGATTCTACAGAAGTCGTATGCTCTTCGCCTTTCTAGCTTACCTAATCCATTTAGAAGGGTTCTTGAGGTAGATTGCTAACCCTTCTTCTTCAAGGGACTCTTGAATGCTCCATTTTTTCATATTTGTGGTTCATAAAATGTCTGCAATATAATGATAACCAAGCTCTTGTGTGTCACATCTTAACCACTCTCTAATTTGAAATTAATATCTTCTTGGGTGTTTTCAACAATAAAGCAATCTATAGTCTGACCCATTAGACAGCGTTAGAAGTCTGGCACTTTTGTCTTGGAGTCACTTGTCAACCATAATTAGGGTTTAAGATGTATCTAATGTGCCATTTGTGTGTAAGATTTGCTTGAAGGTTTCACCTCTCTACTTAGAACCTATTGTGGGCCACACTAAGGTCGGAAATCACACTATCTCATTCTCGAATCAATCAACTCCTATGAATTATATTCCTATTCAATTTGAACTCATTTGCAGTTGATCTCATTGTTGAATTAAAAATTCATCCGTTGATCATGATCTTTAAAAATCACGACCTTTCAAATTCAATGGATCCGATGTTTTTGTGAGAAAAATCACCTTGAAAGCAGGGGTACAAAAAACGGTATCGGCCGATATTTTTCTCTTTCCTCCTTTTTTTTTAAAATACCGGCCTATATTTTGATATCGGCCGATATTGCAATATCGGCCGATATGATGCCCTCTAAAACTGATATATATCAGTCGATACGATATGTATCGGCCGATATTTCGACCCCTGCTTGAAAGTACCTTTGAAATGCATCCATCTTGCATTCGACTCCAAATCCCTATGGCATAGGGCAAAATTGTTGTCAATGGATGATGTCACCCCGGCGAAAGGGCTCCATGACATGTCATGGATGTTTAACTGACGTGGCCTCCAATTAAGGACAAAGTGAATACTTTAACCTCCAATTAAGGGCAAAGTGAATGCTATAAGCAGGTGGATGTTCTTGGTTCCTCTCTCAATGATGAGAGTGTAAAATTATGAGGTAGTGGCCGGTGCAGCAAGGTCACTGAACCTCGCACGCTCTGTCCTTTAGTTGGGTCGTTTTCCTCTCTTTTTTTCTTTTTTTTTTTTCTATTTTTCAATTTTATTTTATTATTTTATTGAACTTTTAATTTTAGAAATCCAAAGTTTATATAGGTGGCCTAGGGTTTCCAATGTAGAACAAAAAAATTTAAAGATCTTTCTTTTTGAGTTTTTTTTTTTGAATTTAAGTGTGGGAAACTGCGGGAAATCCAGTGTAAAACTTCCACAGGTGATACCACTGTCCTTAGAGTACACCAAGTCAGCAGGAGATTAAGTGAGAATCGTGAAAATTCTCTTTTATAATTTTGAGAATTCTTTTGTGAATGAGAGTGAGAAGGTGAGTTTTTTTTTGTACTAAATTTATTGTAATTTTCTCATATTTTCTCCTTTTTTTCCCATAAATGTAAGCATCAAATGTCGAACTATGTTAAATTTGTCTCGCTTTTTGTGGTATATTTTATATATTTTAATTTATTATAATATTTGAAATTGCATTTTCTCCATCATCATACCACAGTCCTATCTTCTTTTTATAAATTATAATTTATTTGTTGCTAGCTTGTAAAGTTTGAATGAGATTGATTTCTTCAAGCAGGAGATGTAGTATGTATATAAAATGAAGATCAATTAATATTTCACACATAATTCATTCAATAACTCTATTCGAACCTTGCAGACCAATTAATCTTGAAGAGTTGGTTTGCTTGTCAAAATCCGCCATTATTTACGGAAAGTCTTAGAATCAAATTCCCTTTTGTATAAAGAGGGTCACTCCTTATTATTCTATTATTGTATATTGAAAGTAAGATTTTCAGTAAAAATGATTTTTTATAAAAACTAAAATGATTCTTTAAAAAAATAAAATAGTTTGCAAACTCATTTTTTATTTTCCATCTCATAATAAGATATGACTTTCAATAAAAATGTACTTTAATACGTGTGGCTTATGAAACTGTGAATATATGAATTCAGGACATATTAGGTTCTTATCTAATAAATTATTCAATTGGGAAATTACAAAGTGGAGATGCCTCTGAGGTTTAGACATTTGTTTGGCTGTTGGAGCAACCCACCCATCTTTTATTTATTTATTTATATTTTTTTATTACTTTTTTAAAAATTCAAGTTGGCCTGCATACTGGTTGAGTCAACCACGATTATGCTTACCTGTCCATGATTTTAATTTCATTTTATCATTTGAGAATTAGTGAAAACTACGTTACGTGAGAAGAGTCTTGCTGTGATGCTGTCAAGTAGCTAATACAATCATTAACTTAGTGGATTTCAAATATCTAAATACTATTAGATGGAATTTAATTGATTTATATAATTTTGAACACTTATCATATTTTTACATTATTCACATCGAGATGTTTATCTCCTCTCTATTGGACATACAACAGGTTGGGTTGAAAAATTTAAAATCAATCCAAGTCAAACTTATGTAACCTAAGTGTACTAAGTTATAAAACTTCAGATTGAATTAAATTAAAATTTGAGTCGAGTTGGGTTGAATGATTCGAATCCAATTAGATTCAATGAATTTTGACATTGCCATGGTATAACAGCAAATGACATTTTTCAGAAAGACACCCCACCCCTTCTATATTAGATATTGCACTCTCTGATTTGTTTATCTATACCCAACATGTAGGCGACCTAAAGGGAGCCCCAACACGGCAAGATATTGGTTCCTATTGATTCTGGTCAATCCCCTTGCTCCCTTCTCCTTCTCCACGAGGTCAAATTTCCTACTCTTCCTCAAAAAATCCAATTCATGCCATTCTTCCTCCAACTACAGATCTTGACGGAATTCTCCCCGCCTACAACCGTTGAAGATAGACTAGGGATAATTCTGGGCTGAGAGCCCCAAAAACCGTAAAGAGAAGAAAACCTCATTGGAAAAAAGAAAAGCAGAGAATTTTTTTTTTTTTGAAGGTAAAAAACAGAGAAATTATTAAACATTGAACAAAGCCAATTATTAAAAATTTAACTGACTAGGGCCAGGAAAGCCTTTATAGCTAAGAGGCCCAGAGACCCAAACCATAAAGAGAGAAAAAAAACCTCATTGGAAAAAAGTAAAGCAGAGAAACTATTAATCATTGTACAAAGCCCATTATTAAAATTCTAACTGAGAGGCCCAAAGACCCAAAACATACAGAGAAGAAAGCCTCGTTGGAAAAATGAAAAAAGAGTTACAATTAAAGCCCATTTAAAAAAAATTTAACTAACTAGGGCGCAAGCAAATAATCTATCCGAAGCTTTGGAACTTAAAGGCCCAGTGACTCTGGAAGGCAGGGTCCAAATAACAATGAGAAAAAACTAAGACTTCAATTCGGTTTGGTGGGGTGCGCCAGGCCCGTGCAACAGTGCAACACATGGGCGACGCTTGAAGACCCCAGCAGCAAGCTGCTGTGGTGGGCCTTCCCCCTAAAAAAATAAATTTAATATCGTGTGGCCCGATGGGCCACGTATCAGATATTAAACTGATAAGAACAGATACTACACTTGATCTTAGCCAAAAGGCCGAGAAAGGTATGCTTTCTCTCATCTCAGCGAACTCCTTTTATAGCCCTCTTCTCTCTTTCCATTTTCTTTATTTTCCGATGTGGGACTCTAAAACCTCCTCCTTTTTTTTTCTTTTTATATACTGAAGCGTACTTTCGCTCTTCTAAGTCTGTTCTCTGAGCGAGACAAGGCGACGCATTATATGAAATTCAGGATTAATTAAAAACATAAACTAAATTTAATTACCTATGCTACTTGTAGAGAATTAACTCCAATATATTGTATAAGATGATAAATTTTTTATAATAAAAATTAAAATCAAATGTCATTTTTAACCATTAAATATAAATAATTTAAAATAAATGAACTAGTAATAATAATTAGTTATTCAAAATTTCTAGGTTACATTAATTATATGAAGTTAAAATTTTACTCCTCCATTTTTTCTATGTATGATCTAGACATCTCAACCTATGATATTGATTTTTAACAATTAAACCTAAATAATTTAAAATAATGAATCATAATAATTATTTTTTCAAAATTCAAGATTACTAGGTTAAATTAATTATATGGAGTTAAAACTTTACTCATTCATTTTTCTTAATTATGATATTCGTTAAACAAATTTTGGTAATTTTATTTTTAATCTTCACAACATCGCCTTTATATAATGGGATATTTTGCTGAAAATATCTTGAAAATTGTAAATTTGTGTCAGTATGCCTACAAATTCTGAAATTGGATCAAAGTATCTCATACCCCTAGTTATACTTTTTTGGACTAAATTACTCATGCTACTTTTTTAGAATCAAAAGTGCTGCCACACAAATGACACTACGAATGTAGTGCTTTCACTGGTATATATGAGCTAGTAAAACTAGTGCATTGTTCCGGCCGTTGCAGTGTTATTTGCGTGGTGATTCTACAAAAGTAGCATAGGTAATTTGGTCCAAAAAAGTCTAACTAAATATTTATATGAGATATTTTGACTCAATTTCAGAATTTGTAGGTATACGGATCCAAATTCGCAATTTTCAAAGTATTTTCAACAAAATATTCCTTATATAATGGACATTTTTAATAATAAAAAATCTCTTTATATATGTCAAAATGAGTGTACTATGTTCCAATCATGTCATCATTCAAAAATTCAAAAAAAATTGAACAAGCCAGTCCAGTGTTGACTTGATTTAATAAGAATGAATCAAGCGAGTCAATGAATTTTATAAATTTTTTGGGTAGAAGTTATACACCAAAATAATTATACTATTGAGAGACAACACGTTTTCTCTCGATTGGTGATGCCCGTGGTATCAGTTACTCTTGAGTCTCACGGAGCTTACAAGGGTAGAGTTTAATGGAGGAAGATGACTTAATTTGAAAATATTTTTATTATGGTATTTTTCATAAAAAAAATTACTCTTATCTGATTTGAAAAACTACGATTTTCAAGATTCAACAATCAACAGTCAAGATAAAGTTAGTTTTGAATAGATTTTTTTATCATCAATAAGACCAAATTTCAAATAAATTTAGATTATTTATAATTACGATTCGTAGAGAATAGATGAGTGTGAAAAGTAGAGACTGATTTTCCATAGGAGAACTAAAGGCACCAATGAATATACTCTGCCAAATGCAGCTACCAACCGAGGATACAGGGAATCAAATCAATGATAATATCAATTTCTGCAGGCAAAAACATTTTAATGGAATTTTGTCTTCAAGATAATATTTCTTTTCATAGAAAATGAAACTACAAAGTTTGCTTCCACAATGATTTATCAACAAAAAAATTCAACAGGTGGGCGGGCGAGTTTCTAGTCCAGTCAAATATTTTATGATACTTTTTTTCTTATTTAAAGCATATTATAAATAATTTTTAAAAAAATAATTTTTAAAGTTAACTTTCTTCTAATTCGTCTGATAAAAACAAATTTAAGTTGAAAATATATCTGTAAATATTTACTTCAATTTAAATACAAAAACAATAAGAAATATAAATATATAATAATTTAGGCAAATCTTTAATTAAATTTGTATTAAAGTCTCATGGGAAGTGTTTTCGAGAAAGAATTGTTTATATATATTACTCTTTTTTGTATTATTGTTTGATGAATTTTTAGAACTCTCTCTAAAATGATTTAGTTTTAGTGAGAAAGAATTTTTTTAAGCATATCAACACAATATATATATATATATATATATATAGCAAATTATCTATTTTATTATATGAATTGACTCCTGACCTGATTTAACACAACCAGAATTGATTGACTCAAATTAAAAATGAGTTGGGACTTTAGAAATGGATCGGGTTATGCGTGGATTAGAGGAGACTAAAATATATACTGTGTTGAAAAATAGAAATCTAAATTAAATATATACTGGACTCAGATTTGGCTCTCAACTCGAACTGCCGACCCAAACTGCAACCTAAAATTCTCCTATTTGGCTTCCTTTTGTAGAAGAAAATAAGCCTGCAAGTGCCTAAACTTCTCCTACTCAAGGAGAAAAAGTTTTCTACCTTTTGCAGAAGAACAATCTCCTGCAGTGGAAAAGATTATGTGCAACCCACCACATAGGTTACACTCGATTATGCTTTTATTTTTTATTTTTTTAGAATTAAATAAATGATAAATCAATGGGAAGAATGAAAATTCATTTAAACTCAACTTTGTAGACCAAATCTTAACCAATTGATCTTAGTGTTTAAACATCACTCCGTGTCCTTGTTTCTTTTTAAAAAAATATAAAAACGCATGATGATTTTTACCATGAAAATTAAGTTGCTAAAATTTGACTTTTTAGTTGGAATTTAGTCCACGTGCCAAGCTTCAAATAAATTTGATCCTACCAATTTTTTATTTTTTTTAAGATTCATAATTATTCTAAAAAAATAAAAAGATTTGACATACAACTTATCCAGTCTTACTAAGTTTTCCACCTAAACCATTCAAACTAACAATTTCCAGGGAAACCTCAAGGGTAGAGATTTCTTTGACTTCCCTTACCCCATAAGAAATAAGGAGACTTCTATTTTAAGTTTTCCTCGTCCAAACATAGCCATTATCTCTTCCTTGAGCCAATGGAGCCTACCAACAGCAAAGATGTAGAGAGAGAGAGAGACTTACAGCTGCATCAATATTTTTACATGGGAAGGCAAGGCGCCATTGTCATGGTAAAAAGTTCTTTTTTTTAAAAAAAAAAAAAAAACTTAAAACTAATCAACTAATTCCTGCTAAGACCCCATCCAAAACCCTGCATGCCACATTCTATACCTGAATTTTACTAGGATGTGAAAGGTGAACCAATTGCTGAGCAATTGTCCTCAAGAGAAGGAAGGAGCCAGTCTAAGAAGCCGCTGAATGTATGGCCCTTCAACCTCTTAGATGAGTAATCAACTACCATGCTCCAAAGGTCTCCAACTGTCCATTCATGTGACAAGATCCATTGGCTCACCTATCAAACAGAAAAAATATGTCAAAAACAGTTACCTGTATCAATCACCAGAGGCAAGGTATTTACGTCGGCATGAGAACAGAGGAATGATTTTGTCGAACGCTATTATTTCAAGACCATAAAAGGCCAATATTTCAGCCTTAGGCTAGAATCAGTATTTGGACTTTGACCCAACTGAGATGGAATATCTCAGTACCAGACTTGTATCCCCTGGTTATATCTGGCATGGACATGGTGTGAACTGAAACTTTAGCTACTATACGTGAAATACGGCCAAATTTGTTGGCCAAGCAACTCCCAGGCCCAAATATTGGTTTCAGCTGAAATTAAAATTATCAAGTTCAGATTAGATCAAATAGATCACATTTGGTGAAGAAAAATGAGTGTTTTTGAACTGAGTAAATACAAATACTTTGCATCATGACTTGATACGATGATATTTGAAAGGAAGAAGACAGAGTTGCAACTGAAAAACAAATTATCCTCTATGAAGAAGAGTCTGAGAGCACTAGAAAATACCTCTTCTAATCTCTGCAATGCTGTTTCTCCAAATGTGTAGTAAAGAATGAAAGGTCTTTGAGCCTTCACATATGGACCCAGTTAATTTAAGCAAGAAATATTAATGAGGTTGAAAATAGAAAGAATTCTGCTCAAGATAAGAATCATTAGGGTTTTTTTTTTCAACGGAAATCCAAATGTTTTTCCCCTTCTTTTTTATTCTCTCAAGATATTATTAGTAGAAATGGGACAATAACTAGATAAAAGTTCTTTCCAGAAAAGGGTCAATTAAAAAAAAAAATCTCTGAAGAAATTTCTTGACATTATTGTTTCTATTAGTTACATTTTTTCTAGCTCTTTTGAAAAGTATTACTTAGAAAAACACAACATGAAATTAAAAGAAAGTTGCATCTTGAAAGAATATGATTAGAATGACTACCTGAGAAGCTGCAAGCCACTGCATCATACTCTTGAGCTCTGGGTCCCCACCAAAAGCTCCACAACCCCAATTGCCAGTTGCAACGCCTATACAATCTTGAGATTCCAGATCTGGTCCATGTACAGAACTAAAATTTGTAATCAGTTCCACATGCCTTGTTCTGTCATTTGATGTCATGACAGGCATAGAATCTCCAGTATCAACGAGCATTTCTTCAGGATTATGGGTGGAACAATGGGACTTCTCAGATAAATCGTTGCCTGTTCTGATGGAAATGTCATCCCCCACCTGCTTCAAAAATTAAAAATAAAAGGGCCTAAACTATACATATTATGAAAATATCTGGAGATACCTCCTAAAATAGAAACCTAGGAAAGAGTTTAAAATAGCCGACCCACTGTGAATCTGGACATATCCCAAATTGGCACCCATTCCCCTTCATAACATTCATTAGAGCTCTACAAGTTTAAACTCCTAAATGTGTACCATGATGAGGGATAGATCTGAATTTTGCCTACAAATAAGGCCCCTGAGCGGCTGAGCCACCTAGTGACCTTTCTATTCACTCATTCCTTAGTGATTTGCATACTTTTAGGTGGACCCTATGATTAAAAAAGGTCAGGTCTATTAGCAAAATGAAGACCGGTATGCAGGCGCACACACATGCAGAGAGAGAGAGAGAGAGAGAGAGAGCATTTACAAAACCATGGGTTTAGTTCTCTATTTTGTATTTCTTGTGTTTAATCAAAAGAGGATACACGTATATATAGAATATAGAGAGTCAATCAAGGCGAGCAAAACTAGAAAGGAAGATCAATTTCAATCAATGGTATCTAAAGGTCAAATGCACATGTAAAATGTGAAATTACTATAACATTTACGACATGTTTAAAACCAGTATAACAAAAGGAACAATCGAGTCCAACTGGCTATGCCACAAAAGTGGTCCAGTTCACCTTAAGGGGCTCATTTAACCCAACTGTCAAATTTTGGATGGCTGGATATGAATATCAAATGTAGCTTGCATATCAAAATTCAATTTTATTAGATGATCATAACCCATTGAATTGTGAGCACGTAATTTGAAATGTTAGATTGAATTCTACATGCAACTTATTTAGGAGGCTGTAATCATCAAATCAAGATTATTTTTGTTGGCCACATGCTATGCAAGCAAGACCCTCATCCAACAGTAGTGGATGGGCCAAAGTAGCCACATAAGGTAAGTTGTACTACTAGTAGAACTGGTTGGATTTGATCGATTCTCATATGAGAAAGGAGAGTTCTTGAGTAAGCTGTAATGACTGGACCAGGTGGACAACTATAGCATGTGGTTGTGGTGCCACTGATCCACCAGATTTAAGGGAGGTTTGTGAGACAGTCTACCAAAAAACTGCTCCAAAGGGCATTACCAGCCACCTATCCAACTAGTATGGTTCTGGGGAATTCACTAATTTTATTTTGACTGTCTATATCAATACCTTAAATTAGATGACTAGGAATGATAAATGGTGCTGATTTTGGGTAGAATCTAATCAACTTCTCATATCTTCTAGGCCAGCAGGCTCAACCACAAGCCATGTATCACATGTTCAGTCACTTGTACAGCAGCTTAAATGTTGTGCACAAGTTATGCAAGCACAAATCTATAAGAAAAGGCTGTGGTGGAGGATACTCACTGGATGAATGCTCCCAACCTTCACATCCAAACCATCCATATCCTGATCAAAACTCTCTCTGTAAATAGCATGTTCTTGAATAATTTTCGTGTAATGATGATATTTTCTCTGATCAAGAAATCCACAGAATGCCTTATTTGTCTCCCTGTTAACTCCACCAGTTAAAATAAATAAATAACCACTCAAAGAAGTTACTGACGTTCAAAACAAATACAAGATATCAACTGAACAATCAGTGATACAACCCCAAGAAGTAAAAATACACAGAATTAAAAAAAAAAAAGTCATGTAATCATCAACAAAATAATACGAGATTACACTCAAATATACTATACAAAAAAGTTGTGATACAAGTGACTGTTTCAATAATTAACAGAAATGAGCAGAGACTAAATGTGCATGCAGTTGATATAATGGAAGAAAAAAAGTACTGTCACAAAACTTTTGCGGTTGTAACCGTTTCAACAATGAACAGAAATAATGAAGAAAGATCAACGTCTATCAAGGTAAAATGGTGACACCTAAACATACACAACAAAGAATACCTAACCAGGCCATTTTTATGCTATATCTGGAATTTTCATCTCAAAAGGAAGCGCCTGAATATTTCTTCTTTGATTAGAATTTTTTGTTGGCATTCTTTTGATTGGGTCTATGCCTAGATATGGTGCTTATCTAAAATTAACTTCATTGAATGACTCTAACCATGGCTTTGAAGGATCCAAAAAACAATGGTAGCAATTTTAGGAAGTTCAATAAAAAAAGGGGTGTAACCTGATTATGGGATTCAATTGGGTAATGAATTAGTGATCCAATTCAATGGAGGGTCATGGATACGGGATGGAAAAGAGTGCAAATGGGGGCCTAGGGTGGACCCCACACGAAGGGTTCTCATGGTGTGTGTGCATGCATGTGTGGTACATATTTATGTACTAAGGCCCAATTTAAAATTTCAGTGAGATGATTGTCTTGAGAAAGTTCGATATATATATATATATATATATATATGGGGCAATTGGGGTTTATAATGTGTATACACACAAAGTTGGCTAAACAGCCTGAAAAGCTCGACGGGCCACATAGGTTTTTTTTTTCCTCGAGAACCTAAGCCTCCCCATACATTAAACTGGCTCAAAAAATCAGCACAAGTGACGCAGTGGGTAGGATCGGGTCTGGGAATAAGATGGGTTTGAATCAGATCAATGGGTAAACGGGTCCATGGAGGGTCAAATGGGTCTCACAATTAATAATAATAAAAGATATGAAGAAAGGGAATAGGATCAATGGGTAGGATCAACGTTGGTGGATTTTAATGGATGATGGGACTTAAAATTTTAATAAAGGCATGATGGTGTGTGGTATGTGAAACTGGGATGGGAAAAATAATTAAAGAGAAAGAAAGATTGTGGTAAAGGGGTTGCAGGGACAGGGTGACGGATCTGTGTTGTTGGGCGATGGGGATGGTGAGACGTGAGGCTCAGCCAGGTTCTGGGCATTGAAAGGACTGTGTGATGGCTGTTTGGTGGAGGGAGTAGATGGCAACGTGCAAGCCAAGAGGACTGCAGAGGCGTCGGCATAAAGGGAACAGCAAGAACTCTGCTGCTTACCCGTTCGCAGAGACAGAATAGAAAGAAGAACAAAGAAGGGGTGAGAAGAGAAAAGAAGAAGAAGAAGAAAGAAGAAGCATAAGAGAAAATAAGGAGAAGAGACAAAGAAGAAGAGAGGGGGGAAAGAGGAAACGGGAATCCACCAGTAGGGAGGGGAGAGGTTTGGAAAAATTCCAATATCAATTCATTATCAAATCTATCCAA
The DNA here is from genome assembly GCA_013350335.1 of Chimonanthus salicifolius. Lineage (NCBI taxonomy): Eukaryota > Viridiplantae > Streptophyta > Magnoliopsida > Laurales > Calycanthaceae > Chimonanthus > Chimonanthus salicifolius. The sequence goes on along the minus strand of CM023532.1, from coordinate 39,725,508 downwards.
AATACAGTCCTGAATGGGGTTTTTAAAGAAAACCCAAAATAAAAAAATGGAAATAAATTTAAAAACGAAAATGGAAAAATAGAAAAGGAAATAAACCTAAATAAATCTAATTTTACAAATATAGAAATAGAAATAAATAAAAATAGCAATTGCTGGATTTCTCCGGTATTTTTTCCTTTGAGTTTTCCGATTTGACTGAGCTTCTAATTTCAGACCCAATGTCGAGTCGATGCACATGCTGCATCAACAAGCCAGCCCATTGATTAAATATACATGTTTAAAGTCCATCTGTCTCCATTGGGGTTAAGCCCACGAAAGCCCTAGAGAAAGCCAAAGGAAAGGTAATACTTAGGTTCTTTCTTAAAAAAAAATCTCAACTCGTGATCATCAAAGACATTTAACCCATTTATTTGTGGTTAGGGCTCATCATTGGATTTGGCAGATCATTTTCATAGGGCCCAATGCTTATCTACATCCACAGGACTCTAGATTGATTGATTGTAGTAATGGGCACTTAGCCATATGCTCTTTGTCAAAAGCTATAATGCAAAACTATGTAGTTTAATTTTTCCAAAGTACAGTTTACAGAAGCTTCAAAAGGAACCTATTATCATCTCAAGAACAAAAGCTTAACATACCTGAGGAGACCTTCAACTCTATACTGTCGCATTCTTGGATTGCATAACGCATCTATTGCTGCAATTCTTGTCTTTCGTCTACCCAGGGAATTTACTGGTTTCTTATCCAAATAGTCGCCTGTAAATGTAAATGAGGCAGCATAACTGCATCACATAATGAAAGTCAACACACAAGGACTAGTCCATACAAAATATTTTAATGGCAAAATAGGTGATCATCCTAAAACCTGACAAAAGTACATGTCCCAAGAAGCGTCTCCCACTAATGATAAATGACCAACCCAAATTTAAAAACGCAACTACAAAATTAACTAAATAGGTACAAAATTATCCAAATCAATTATCAACACAACCTTGAGTACTTCGACAATCCTAAACATGACTAAAGGAACAAGATGATCATAATGGCATACGAATAAAGTTGGAATATTTAGTAGAAGACGACGAAGAAGAAGATGAAGCCAAAAACAACTTATAAAATCAATGTGGAAATAAAATGGAACTAGGTAAATTCCATTTAAATATCTGCCTCGGCACCTCCATCCCACCTCTCCTCCAATCCCAACCCCACTCCCCCTCTTTGAATTTTTTTTTAAATATGTGCCAAATTGACTCGGAGTGAGGGGTGGAGGGTGGGTTGTCATGTAATTGCAAGAAGCATGGGGATTTCAAGAGTGGAAGGATAAAATCAAAATTGGGAAGCTGGGCACTTGTGCAGAAGAGCTAATAAAGAAAGTACAAGAATTATGATAGAAAGCAATGCAAAAATCAAATTGTAAGATGTGTCGCTATATGATGAACTACCTACAAATAGAATCCAACAGAATATTCAATTTAAAATAAAAAGGTACACTGTTTTCAATTTGCTTCCAATTCAAATTTTGTTTCTTTGAGCAGTGAGGACAACTATGCACATCTGAGCTCAAAATTAATATTACTTTATTTTACCCCGCACCGGTAGCTCAACAGACAGGCACTCTAGCTCAAGAACCAGATGTCCCAGGTTTGAGTCCCATAGTAACCCGATGCACATTACTTGTAGGGGGCTGCATACATCCGAAGTTTACCCAATGCCTTCATACTCGGGAACATGTGGGGGTCTTGAGGTTCTTTGTCACCATAAAGAAAGAAAAAAAAAAAGAATCCAACAATAATTGACGTAAAAACCAACACAACTGACAACAAGAAGCCACAAATCAACTCTAACCTATCCAAAAGGATCATTCAGGTCTATCTAAATCGGATATTGAAGAGGAGAGAGAGAGAGAGAGAGAGAGAGAGAGAGAGAGAGAGTTGAAATTGTAACTTCTGTAACTTAAGCACTAAACCATCTTTCAGGTGAGATATTGTGTAGAACCTTTATTCCAAGACCTACACAATTGCCTTTTGTACCATAGTCTATCTGTACATTTTCTTAGGAATTAATTTTGTTAAAGATTTAAAAAAAAATGTGGCATGAATACTAAGAATCAACAATTAAACAATTCTAAAATGAGCATACCCTCTATAATTTGAAAACCTCTCTGCACCAACAATTTCTATGGCTTCATTGTCTTCCATTGCAGGCATGAAAAGCATGCCTACAATTAATTCAGGATTGATCATGAAACGGATTTCTTCCTACATCAAAAAATAAACACATGAAGGAGAAGTAAATTCAATAATCCAAACATACTAATTAATTAATATTATAATGCAACCTAGACACGAGGAACCATAGGATCCATGATTCAAAATTTTGCAAAGTATCCCCCAAGTCTTGAGTTTGTCCACCTTTGACCCATGATTTGATGACCCAGACCACGGTGTTTCTTGTCTAGGAAAAAAATAGAGATTTCATTTCAAAAATATATCTTGGGATGTCCTTCAAACCTTCGGGCTTTTGCTCAGGATCATCAAGGCATTTCTCATTAAAATAAGGAAAATTAAGATTAATAGAAATTATAATTTGGACAAGGATGCCTTAGATATCTATTATTTGAGATTTTAATCCTTTAACTGACAGCCAACAGAAAGGAAGTTAAAAAGAAACATCATGATCCAGTGAAAGGTAAATGAATGTCCTTGGTGTCCCAACCGCCCGTTTCTGGCACTTCCCATATAGGCTAGAGGCCATCATTGCAACATGGACTCATATATGTATTGATCCAAGTTGCACATTCATTTCCTCAGGCCCAAGCATAATTCCACAACCTAATGGTTAAGTTGGACCTGAAGGAGAGTAGCATATAGTCGGACCAGGCTGGGTCAGGCCCAAGGCTAGCCAGTCTATTATGAGGAGAATTACAGAGTCATCTCAAGCCCACAGCCTAAAATCATCCCAAACTAATCCCATTAGTAAATTATTAGGTCTGATTGTATTGAATTTGCCAGGCCATTAGTACAGTTTTAAAGCAACTACAAGCCAGGTCCCTCCAAGCCCATTAACTTAAAAATAAAGATCATATCCAACCCAAAACAAGTTGGGTTTGGGCTAGCCTGCCCACTTGAAAATCTTCAAGAATCCTGCATAATAATTAGGTCAGCCTGGTTTTCAATTAGCATAAATTACTAGTAATAAACACTTGATTCATCAGTTGTCAAAAAAATATACATATGTTTAAACTTTCTAATTATGAAAATTAATCACAGGTACACAATCACTTACACATGTGAACATGAATTAATTGATTAATCTTTTAGTGAAGAAAACCATGTTAATATTCTTGAGATAGAACTCACTCTTAAAAGCTATCCATTGAGAGGAGGGTGTCTCAAGTGTAAGTAATATAGTCATTGGTTTTTCAGGTCTAGGCGATATGGGACTTTTTGTAAACTTCATACCCTCCCTCACGTGCTCCCTCACATGCAGCGGGCTCCACGTGGAACCTGACTGATACGATGAAGAAAACTATGTTAATATTCTTGAGGTAGAACTCACTCTCAAAAGATAGCCATTGAGATGAAGGTGCCTCAAGTGTTATATAGAGTCATTGGTTTTCAGTCTAGGCGATTTGGGACTTTTTGTCAACTTCACATTTAGTATATTGACTATTTAATTATCATAAAAAAAATATATGTGGAGTATTTACTTCTTAAAACCTTCAATTCCTTTCATATAAAAAATACAGGGGTGTATAAATGTGCATACATGATTCAATGCATTAAAGAAATTTCTCTGGCCAGTCCACTACAAGTGAATGGGGCCTAAAATGGGTAGCCACTTAATTTTAGTTCCCTATTTCTGAATGAAAGAATTGAACATTATACCCAGTTCATAATTAACTATTGATAAAAGGATAAACCATCGAACCTTGCTCACCACACATGGTCATACAGGATTATGATACACAGGACATGTGAAACATGAAGCATGGAGGGTCTGTAGGGACTCACGTACTTGCAAATAAAACCTGACGATTTAGGTGCTTACCAATCATAGACTCAAACCCACTAGAACTGTGAAAATTTTGAATCTTTTCATCGGAGATTGGGACCCTGTGGCACCTTAATGTACTTCAGGAGGAAGGAAAGAAAAGAAAATAAAAGCACTTCACTAGAATACAAGATTCTCATTCATAGAACTGATTGAGCAAAAGAAGCTGAATTTGACTAGGAACCATGCCAAGTAGGCCATGTGTTAATGAAATGTGGCCAGGCATGCAAGTTGTCATACACTTCCTACCTGAAGACATTGGTGTGTCAAGGGCTTAAGGAAATAATACCCCAGTAGCGTGATGATGATAGTTGGTTTTATGATAGAATTAGTATTAAAGAACAATAACTGTGATTCATAGCACACCATATATTAAGGGAATTCAATGAGTAGAAGGGGCATGTTTCATGAGCAGAACCTAAAAATATAGCAGTCTTAACAATTTTCCCTTCCATGGTAACGGTATACTTTTTAGGTTCTCAGTTCTTTAAAGGGGAAGAAATGCAATTAAATAGAAGTACAAATCTATTGAGTAGGACGTTATAAAGAATGACACATAAAACCCAGAGAAAGTGACAACCAAGTAAGTGTGCATCTACCAAGTCCAAAAGTCTAAGAAAGGAACCTGTACACAACCCGTATGAAGAGCACCACCACCAATATATTTATTGGCAAAATCTACTTCAATAGCTTCATACTGCTGATCTTCTATGAAGCCTAAGTATGAAATCTAAATGAGAGAAAAATATAATACAGTGAGACACTTAAGCAAGAGTAGCTCTAAAGATAAACTTAAAAGTAAAGTTAGAGATTAAATCATCTAGGAGTAGAGTGGGCTTCTTCTCACTTGCACTTCAATATCCTATTTTCTTTTTTTCTTTTTGTTTACCTTAAATGAGCAGAGAGGAACAATAGAAGTGCTCCAGAAATCAGCATCAGGATATGAAGTACAAAGGGAGTTACGCTTCAATTGAAGAACCTTCCGCTCAAAAGAAACAAAGCCTGCTGGCATACACGAGCATATCCGTTCAAAATAGTGTAAAAGGCACTTAATCTTATTTTCCTGGCTTCGTTTTGCATTGGGATATAGACACCTGGAAAAAAAAAATTTGCTTAGCATGGTAAATTTGTTATCTAATGAGTATTCATTAATCAAATTTGTTATCCAATTAGTCACTGTATGTTATAACTACTGATTGCATATGTAGCCATTAAAAATGACCTCCAGATATGGGCATAACTACTGGCGTGATATTGGGTGTAACTGCCAATCGCTTCAATGTCATTTCCCCATTTTATATAGGGTCACATTCGATGAGGATACAAAGGTAATGACTGTTTTGAGGTGATCAGTGGATCAAGTGTTTGGAATGCTAGATTTTGTTGAAACCTCACTGATGTAGAGACCACTGAGCCAGTTCCATTGTTGCAACTTTGCAAGAGATGAGGATTGCAGGATACCGTGGCCAAAAATCAGGTTATAGTTCTGTTAAATTGATTTATGTGTGGTCAGCAAAGAGTGTAGTGATAGCAGTGCTATGCCTTCACATTTGATTAAAAGCAACCCCAGGTATATTGGTCTTTCAGTTGCATGGCTGGATTTGGTATGATTTGATGATAATTTTAGAAAATGGCAAAGAATCATTGTTAACAGATGCCCTTTATGTCTTCAGAAAAAATAAATGGTTGATCATTATATTATTCGCTGCCCTTTCACTTCAGAAGTTTTGACAGGTGCACTACAGCTGTTTCAGGTGCAACTTCATTTCTTGAACAGTAAATGATCTCTTCTACACTTGCCTTTAGGGCATAATTGTGTGTTTCCAAACATAAGAAAGTTGGAGTGGAAAATCAAGTTTCCTATCCCCCAACTGCCCCCTCTCTCTTCAACAAAGTGGTTTCCATGCAAATGACCCTTTAGGTAGAGAAATCTAATTTGCACAAGTATCAATATACTTTTCATTGGAAATTATTCTTCCAGCAAAGATGGGGAAACAAAAAAGTAGATTTGAAAACTGACTTCCTTCCTTCTCGTAAAAGGTACCTTGTGTTTGTGCAAAATTCCCTTTTAAAAATCCTACTCTCAATTAAAACACAAATAGAACCTTAAGGAAAGTTCTATGTTTGGTATTACGAGATATTTGGTTCTTTGGTAATTCTATGGAATATCTGAAACAGTAGATATTAAAACGAACTTCCTTTTCGTAAAAGGTACCTTGTGTTTGTGCAAAATCCCCTTCTGAAAATCCTATTCTCAATTTAAAACACAATCCGAACCCTTAAGGAAAGTTCTAAATGTGCAATTATGAGATATTAGGTTATTTGGTAATTCTATGGAATATCTGAAGCAGAGACAATTGCATTCTTGTACTCCTTCAAGTGACATGCAAGGCGAATTCATAGGCTGTCAGTCTCGAGGAGTTTAAGGAATCTTGAAGTATGACTTACATAGAGGGTTTGGATTGACAGTTTGATGAACTCTAGTGGATCTGTTTTGTCTACCCTTAAGTATCTTATCATTTTTCCTTTGTCTTTGGGAGATAGTTAAAGTGTATTATGGGTGTTTAGTGCTTCATAGTTTTGCATTTTTCCCTGTATCTTTAGGCACGCCTGTCGCACGCTCCTTATCAATAAAAAATCACCATTATTAAAAAATAAGAAATGACAGAGAATGCTAAAAGGCTTAAATAATTCCAAAGCAGTATGGACTAGGATAGCATACGCAAATAAATAATCAAAGTTGATGGTCGGGAGATCCTTGCCACTCCTAATGAGGATTGGAAACAAACAAAACAAAGAGCATGCTAGCAGAGCACTGATCAATTCCTGAAAAGCAACAAATGATTAAAATGCAAATACAAATAACAAATCACAAGTAACAACGAATAGAATTGTTTACACTTTACATGATATAAGGGCACAAACAAATGGGATTCATTTTCCCTCCAAAACAGATAGTTGGTCTATTATAGGAAAGACACAATCCTCAGTTTTGGGAAAGTATGCTTGCTCTCTCTCTAGGGATTTATTTTCCCTCCAAAACATAGATGGTCTATTTTAGGAAAGACCATAACTTAGCATGCATGCACGTTCCTCAACACAAGCATGCATGCACGTGCACATGCACACACATCATGCTTGCTCTCCCTCTCGGGATTCATTTTCCCTCCAAAACATATAGATGGTCTATTTTAGGAAAGATCATAACTTAACATGCAAACAGTGCATGCACATGCATGTGCAACAGACACACATGCACATGCACACACATCCACTCACCAAAGCACACACACATGCAGACACACAGATATATGCTTTTCGGTTTGTACTTTTCTAGTTGGCCCTATAAAAAATGACACATTCTTCATCACTTTGCAATCTAGTATGTCCTTTTACTACTTTGAGAAGTCTTTATGTACACAAAGAACTAATGGTCAAAACGCATATCAAGTTTCATGATTTCAAACCTTTTTAAAATAAATAAATAATTAGTAGATCCAATTGTTAATGTTGATATTAAAGAAACAAAAGAAAGATAGAAATTTAACTCAAGTCATTGGGAAAACCACATGTATCAGTTTCCTTCATTACAAAATAGGAATTCTTGTGTACATCCTAAAGTATAACATCAATATGTACTTTTGCTGAGTTTTCAAAAGAAGTCGTATAATTGCACTGACAAATGTTTGAAAAAACTGAAAATTGTAGTAAGCCATGGTGTATAGGAGAAGCCCTCTATCAAAACTCCTTGATTTTGATCCCTGAAGACAAGTGGGGTTGTATAGGTGTGAATGCATTCTCATTCCATGGACTTGCACAGCACAAAGTCAATCACTTAGCTATATGTATCTTTTTGAGATGCCTAAAGGATTGTCAGGAAAATGGAACAACTATTCAGAACTTTCTGTGGGGGGATAACGAGGATAGGAGACGAGGATAGGAGAAGGGTGCATCTAGTCAGTTGGTCAGAGGTCACAAAACTGAATCTACAGGAGTTTGGGTTTGGTCCCGCTTGCTATCAAGAATCACATGCTATTGTGTAAGTGGAGCTGGAGATTTGGTGAGGAAAAAGAAACCATGTAGAAGTGGATTCTTGTTGCCATATATGGGGTAGAGGACCTAGGAAAGTGGACTCTAGGGGTAAAGGTAGAAAAGTGTCATTCATCTGTTCTAAAAGCCTGGTGGAGATTAGGTAGAGGAAAAGGTAAGGTAGGTAGCCTTTTCAAAGGAAAGCTAAGACTGTTTGTAGGGACGAGTGACAGAACATTATCTTGAATGGGGAGAGACCCTTAAAAGATGTTTTCCTTGTACTGTTCAAGATTGAAAACAATAAACAGGACAAAGTACAGGATTGCTATAAAGTAGTAGAAGAAGCTACTAGATGGGAGTTAGCCTTTAGAAGAGAGCTTAGGGCTTTTAAGCAAGGTAGCCTGGGAGAGTTGAAGACCATATTAGATGAGTTCCCTATTGCCAGAGAGGAGGAAGATGAGCATATCTGGACGGGGGAACCCTCAGGTGCCTTTATAGTTAAAGCAGTAGTGGACTTGGCTATGCAAGAACCAAATAGTGGGTTCAACAACTCGTTCTTGGCTTGGTAAGGACTAGCTCCTCCAAGGGTTCAAACGTTCGTATGGTGTGCTCTAAAAAAGAAAATACTTTCCAAAATGGAACTAAACAGGAGGGTGTTTTGAGCTCTACTGAGGATTTGACTTGAATGCTTTATGGTAGTTTTGCTAAGATGATGGATGTCTCATGGATTTTTGATAGGTCATTCAGAAGGATTACTGATAGTTGGGCAATTTCTAATCTCGGATTCAAGATGAAGGAAGCTTAGTAATATTATTCCAGCAGCTATATTATGATCGGCGTGGAAGGAAAGAAACTCTAGGATTTCTTAGAACAAAGTCTTTGAGGAGAGTGAGATTTTCCAAAAGACAAAATGGAGACTTTGCACTTGTCTCTTGTCGAGTAAGGGACTTTACGAGTTTCAAAGTGACGGACCTATACAATTGATGGGAAGGATGCATAAGTGGTGGACCAAGAAAGATAAGGATTAGTGTGAAATGGTCTCCTCCTCCGCCAGGTGTTGTAAAATTCAATGTGGAAGGGGCAACCAGAGGTAAACCTGGACCAGCAGGAATAGGTGGAGTTCTACAAGATTTGAAGGGGATATTGTCTTTGGTTTTTTCAAAATTTGTACACATGAGAATTCAAATGAGGCAAAACTATTAGGGATTAGGAAGGCTCTAGCATTGTAGGCTTCCATGGGTCATAGGCAATTCATTATTGAGGGGGATTCGAAGAATGCGATTAAGTGGGCAATGGGATTAAAGCAGCCTCCCTGGAAACTGATACCACTTGTTAGGGAGATTAAGGAATTGTGCCTAGGTCATGAGATCTCATTTCAGCGCGTAAGTAGATCAACCAATGGTGTTGCAAAATTCTTTGCAAAGCTTGGAGCGGAGTCACATAAGGAGGGCATTTTTTCTCTTAACTTTGGGGAATAAGGAAATTTTTGTTTGGGATCCCTTGTAGGAATTGTTTTTGTATTGTTCCATTTCGAACTTGTAGATCCTATTGTGTTTTTCTTTTCTTCTCTTTGGGTTTAAGTCTATTAGACTCTCTCCATGTACTTGTTTTGTTTTTAATTATTTTAATAAAATTCTCTTGGGTTATTGTTCAAAAAAAAAAGAGGTATTGGATAGTTTCTCTATCATTGAAAAGAGCACTTTTCCATCCCTATGAGTTCCAAGTATATCACAATTGTTTTGTTATTTGAGTAAAAAATAGGATGGATGTCCCAGCCTTTTCCATTTTCTGAAATCACTAGTCATATCCCAGATCTTAAGTTGCAGCAATAGGTCAGGGTTCATAAGTCAATGCTAACCCTGTAATAAAGAGCACCTAACCAGCAACAAGTAAAGCAGTAGACATAATCTTTCCAGAGGAAGAGAGGGGACAACATGTAAAGCAGTAGTTACTAATTTCAGAAAGGTCAAATAATTATTTTTCAAAAATGATATGATTGTTATTGATTGAAATGGAAAATAAAGTGAGAATTGAAGGTTCTTCATTCCAAGAGAAAGAGTCATATTTAAAACAAATAAGAGAGAGAGAGAGAGAGAGAGAGAGAGAGAGAGAGAGAGAGAGAGAGAGAGAGAGATGTTTACTTGACTGAGAAGCACAATGCCTGCTTCTTGTGAATCTAATAAGCGAAGCCCAGATTTGATTTTCAAACCATCTTTTCCTTCACCAAAAATATTATCAGCATTAGAATAATGGTCTTCCAATAGAGAAGGCAACCGAAGCAACAAGTTTGCAACTGCCGGAATGATTTCTCCAAACCATTTCTGTGATTCAGCCCGAGACATGAGCTACAATAAACAAAATTAATTAATTAATTAGTGATTAAGTCAGTTAGGCAACAAGCTGTAAACTTGAATTGAATAAAAAATATCAACAAATAATAGAAAAATAATTCCAAATTTAACAATTGTTTTCCTACACTAATCCTGGAAAAATCTCAATTGCCTACAAAAGCATCCTTTCTTGTGTAATTTTTAACATGGATCTATGAAAAACCTAAAGACAATGATAGTAAATTTTTAAAAAAGAGCCAAAAAGTAGAATGTAACCAACCACAGTTTCTATGTTCCAACAAAATAAACCCACCAAGTGAATTTATAAATAATTTTAAAAAAAAAATCCTTGCAGACCTCAAAGATCACTTGAAATAATCAGTTCCCTCCAAAATTCAAACTAAAAAGAGAGAAAAGTGGAATTACATTGTATTCTTCCACAATTTACAATTTGAACAAACTAAAACTAATCTTCTATACATTCGGCTTGCACCCAAGAGAATACACATTGTCAATATACTTCTTCTTTTATAACAAGAACCCAAAGCACAGCTCGTCAAAGCTCATGGTTGTAGCCTAGAGGTTGTGCTTAAGTCCGATGAGCATCAGATAGGGACAATCGGTCCGTGAAAAGATTTGCCAAATCTAAATATGAAAGCCTACCGGACTGAGAGGATAAATGTCTAGATGATGATTTGCTTCTTTTTTTTTTGGTTTTTTCTATGATGACATTACTCGAAACTGCAAACTCTAATTAACTACTGATCACTGTAATCGTTGTTGTAAGCTTAAAAATAAAAGAATACCAACATGATAGTAGTCACTAGAAACTTAGTAGTCTAGATTATCCATCAGTGTGCATGTATGTCACTTGGGTGATGGATAATTTTTATTTAATAAAAAAAGGTGTATGTATATATGTCTTTCTTTATTCAAATTCCAAGCCCTAGAATTTTCCTTTATTCAGAAACAAAGAAAAAAATAGAGTTCAGGCTAGAAATTGCAGAACGGAAAAAAAAAAAAGTGAAGGGGATACATCGTCGAAGAAAAGGGAGTATCCATCTGAGGCGGAGAATGCCAGTCTCTCTCGGGAGAGACCGAGGGAGTCTCGCAGATCGAGGATGGCATCGAAGAGGATGGATCCAGAGTCTACTCCACTGAAATCGGGTCCTCTGGAGAGACCTTTGAGAGCTTCGATGGCTTTGGGAGGCCAGAAGAGAGATGAAGAACGGAGGATCAAGGGCAAAAACGGAAGGATGGAGTTCAGATCTTCGCGGTTTTCCATTTTCCCCAGCCAAGCCTTGCCCGAGCAAGGGGAAGAAGGCACTTCTTCGAGGCTTGGTTGGAATGGTAAACGAGTCAAGCTAAAGCCTTATGGAACTCGAGCTCGGCTTGGTAAGCTCGAGTTATGCATCTCGAGCTCAAGCCTTGAGCGAGCTCAGCTTGAATAAAAATTAATCACAAAACATGAAAAAAATTGATAAAGATGGAAATCAAGTTATTAGAATATATTTAGGATTTTATTAATTAGTAGAACTATTCTGTAATTAGGATTATAAATTTGAGTTTATCATATTTGATTTAGAATTAAGTTAAGAGTTTGAGTTTGATTGTGATGGCCTTAGAGTTAATTAAAGGCTATAAATATAAATATATGTGATACCATAATTCAGTTTATTATTTCCTCCAAGTACTCTTCCTTAAAAAAAAATATTTGAGATATTGATATGTTATCTAAGAATCCAATCCCACTGAATCATTGGACTTCAATCACAACCATTGTTACAAATACCGTTCTCAGGATATTAACGGTGATTGGTAATATCGGGATATTTTCAAATTCTCGGATTTTTACTGGGAATTTAATGAGAAAATATCACGGAAATTATAATATTTAAAAATAATAAAAATAAAATATTAATAAAATAAAAATGGTAATAAGGAATTACCAGGGATATTTTCACGATATTACCATTTATCGCGTTTTTAAAGTGATTTTATCAACAATTTATCATCGTCCCGATAAAAGCGCGTGTTTAACGTGGTAATAGTATTTTGCCGATAAAAACATAATAAATTTAAAAATAATGCCAATATTTGTGACAATAAATTCCGAACTTCATATCCATATCCATTTCAGGAATCTCAACACGATCGTTTAGTCTGCTATCCATTGCATATAGAACATTAAAGACTCGCTCCAAATCTTGTTGCTCTTCATTGATTGTCTCTCCCTCCGTTGTTGGTGGTATCTCGCTGAACAAGCTCTTCATCACTGATGCTAACTTATTCAACATCTTGCAGCACAAACATACTCGCTGGCGTCTTCGAATACATGGGGATACAATTAACCTTTTGTTGTCCAAGCTGAACTGATCTGATATCAGCTCCAATGTTCCTCCTGACCACTGTGCTATTGCTACGGACATGATAAACAATTTGGTGGGAGATACTGCTTCCTTCCCTTTTTTTTGCTGGTAGTTTCCAGGCCTAATTATGTTTGAGCCTAGTTTTTTTCTTTAGGCTATTGTTTCTTCGGCCCATTCTTTTGTGTAGAGTTCTCTTTTGCATTTTGTCTCCATAATTTGCCTGGCTCAAGCTGTGGATTCCTCTTTTGTACATTTTTGAACTCATTTTTCTCTAAATAAAATTTATTAACCATCATTAAAAAAAAAAAAAAAGTATGGATTCCTCTTTTACACAGGACTGGTGAAAATTTACTTCTTCCCAATTGTCAAACCCACTTACAGAACTCTATCTATTATACAATCAAAGGAAAAACAACCAGCCTCCACATTCTTGAGACTTAATTTGGAACTTCAAACTCCCCATATTACATACCTTTTTATGGCAATTTGTCTAGCATACCTTTCTTTCTAGTACTAATTTTCATAAAAGATCTTTTTTTCATACCCTCCATTTGCTCAACCACATCTAAAAGTGAGCATCTAACATGACCTATCAAGACACGTGAGTCATTGTCTAAATTAAATGATAATTTTAAAATATGATTAATAAAAAATATGTGCTTCATCAAAATTTATAAAGAATAATTTTAATTCACAATTTGTCATGAAAGATATCCCCTACGTATGTTATTTAATCCTATAGAGGTTGATTACCGTTGTACAGGATATTATGAGAATGTATAAGAGTAAAAATGTTCTTTTTAAACATGTTCGTCGATATGTAAATAACATTGTAAATTTCTTAGTAAAAATCTGAGTACAAAAGCAATAACTGACCAAAGAATTATTGCAATTAGAATTTTAGTTTGGAGTGTTTGAAAATGGTGTATTTTCACGTATAATGTAATTTCTTTTAATTTAAAGTTCATAGCCTGGTTGAATTCTTTTACACAAGACTTTTTCATTGTGAATAACTTATTTTTTATTTTAATAAAGTTATTATCTCTAAAAAATATTAGCAATTAAGCATGCCACGTGGACGTCTAAGCGCTAGCATCCATAATCGCGTGGCACATGCTGCACCGGGTCTTGAGCACCGAGTCCCGACTCTTACCGAAGGGTTTATGTAAATTCGCCTATAAACCCTATGACGTGTTATATTCTCGGCTCTCGCCGACGAGGAAAGGAGAGAAAAAGCTTTGATTGCAGTATTTCAAGAACTGACAAGACTTCTTCCCATTCAAGAAGCGCAGAGACCGAATTCCTGCACTTTCATTTGTATATCCCATGATTCGATCATTTGTAAGCAAACTGTTGTCTTCAGCTTTCCGTTATTTGCCAATTATCAACAATCTCTGTTTGGATGCATGAAAAAGGGGAGTACTTTCTACAAAATTAACAAAACTTTAAACGAAACCGGTTCAACCCATTTCAATTGTTGCTTAAAAAATGTTCATTTTCCAAGTAAGTACTTTCCTCTCAATGCATTCAAGCAGAGTAGTAGCTTCCCGTTGGATTCCTGCGCAAATAAGTAGTCAATGTTGATCGAATCTGATTGCAATTTATGCGAATAATAAATTCCAGAGAAAGCTGTTGACGCTTCTTCCCAAGAAGAGCTACAGAACATCTGCTTGGAACACACGAGATGGGGTTTTAGCTCTCACTACATTAGGTGCCGGCGCTGTATATTTAAATGTCTGGAATTCGGACACCGGTCAGCATCCATGCTTTTTTTTATTTCTCTGTGGTGATACAATGATCTTTTCAATATATAATGGTTATTTCTTCCCGATGTTTATGAAATTTGTGATGTCAATATCTTGAAAATTCCGTTTGATTTCATTATGTGGTTGTACTTTTTGGTGAGTTAGTTTGAAATATCCATTTGAATTTTGTCCAAGCAAGAAGTGGCTTTAATAATTTGAAAGAACAAGAGAGGGACAGCATGGAAGGCTAGAAATTGAATTTTGAGCTCAAATTTGATCCACTTGTAGCTCATTATGTCTATTTTCAATCTGAATAGTTTAATTTTTAATGTTCTCAAAGGGACGGGCTTGGGCTTAATGTTTTTCCAAATGTCCAGGCTCTGGCTTTTGGATATATAAACGGGCTCGGACTGTCATAGAGCATAGCACGGCCCAAATCCAGGTTGTGAACACCCCTAGTTAAAAGAGATGAAAGAGGTAGAGAATTAATGAAGGTTGCTAGCCTGCTCCCTTTCTGCCAAGTAACACTGCGAGCTTCATGCATTACTGATTGGGTGAGGAAGGAGACTCCTCTGTTGTCCAATGGGCAGGTGGGCCTTGGTGACTCCTAGACTTAGTTGAGGAGATTAGATAGGGATAATAGTTCTCACTTAGGCACATTTAAGGGAAGCCAATGAAAGGACTGATCAGTTGGCAATGGATGGAGTGTTGTTGAATAATCTGCAGGTGATATCTTTGTAATCTTATTTGGTTTGGGCTGTTATGTTTCTTTTAGTCAAGTTATGTTTCTTTTAAGTCAAGGGTGTATTTTTGGGTTTATTCTTTTTTCCATATTCAATAAAGGCATAAACTTAAAAAAAAAAGAAAAAAAAGATATCAAATGATGGACACAAAATGATTGTCCAATGTACTAATGAATATTATTGTCGTCATCATCATCAATGTCGTCAAAGTCATTTATCCCACCCACTCAGAGTTGGTACTCATAATTGGATTTGGCAATTTTTTCCATGCCCAACTGTCTATCTGATGCTTGCATGACTCGAATCTACAACCTTTATGCTTAAAACAACTAGCACTTGACAACTATGCTAGAGGCTCTTGTCAAGGCTATTGAGATTTGATGTGCATCTAAATGCATCCTATGACCATGATATTCTTTATGCTTTTGCAACGAAGTGTGGGATAATATCATTCTATTTGCAGAAATGTGTCAGAATCTACTTTTAAGTATTCACCAATGAAGAGAATGATACAATTTTCTGTCAGGTTTTTTATTTCTTTTCTCTTCTTCTTCTTTTTTCTCCTCTTTTTTGGAGAAAGAGGTGGCCGCGGGGTAAGAATGCATATTATTTTTAATTTGTTGTAATTGATTGATGAATCCCAGAATCAAGTGTGTCGGTGTCCCCACCATTGTGTGGGCTTTTGTTGCAGTCATGCAAGTATCTCCAAGATTTTCCCAGAGCATATTTATGGAATCACATCACAGAATCAGGTATAGAACATTTTAAGGTTGCTTATAACTCTCAATTGTGAGGCATGGTAAGCAGGTTTCTCATTTCTATATTCATGTTCGAGACTTTAGGACATCTTCCATTACATTTCTCTAGAACGAGTTCTCTTCCATCAAGTGATTTTGGGAAGGAAGCTTCAGAAGGTGCTGGACACCATGCAAAGTGTTGTAATGGGTGTTTAGGTAGAGATTCTATTGCTACAGCTGCTGCTGCAGCTGGCCCTTCTGTTGTTAATATATCTGTTACACAAGGTGAGTAAGCTATTTCATGAAGTTTCAACTGCTGGTGATTATTATTTTGAATATAGATGAGAGCATAGTATTTACCATCCTTGTAATGCTTTTTTAGGCTTTCATGGGATGATGCTGGGGAAGAGCATTGGCTCTGGAACTATCATAGATCCTGATGGTACAATCTTAACTTGTGCTCATGTTGTGGTGGACTTCCAGAGTGCAAGAACTACTTCTAAGGGAAAGGTTTGCAGTGTTTATTCTTAAGTTTGTGAGCACTGTCTGCACTGTTTCTTTCAATATGCACTTGGGAGAAACCTCCAGGATTGTTCTCTCTAAAAAAAGGGAGAACATGGGAGAATCGTATTGGGCACTTGATGGCTGTCTTATTTTCAAATCTGGAAAAGAAATTGTGGATGGGATAGTAGAAAATGGACGTCCCTCCCCTGTAAAACTTTCACCTGCTTTCATATTACCAAACAGATGACTTTGGGGAAAGTGGACTCCTCCCCTCTCCCCTCTTTCATCAAACCAAACATACCCTAGGTTTCTCCTAAACCAAGGTCTAGACATCCTCTGTTGTGTTTTTTAGTATGCAGTGTTATCTGTACCATCCAGGCACTGCCCTTCAGTTACCTGTTCTGCTGTTATGATAATATATACACTTGTACTCTGTAGTTAAAGTCATTTGATTTTCCACTTAGGCGTCTTGTCCATTAGCTACAAATAATTACAAAGTCTATTTTATAAATGTAAACAATTTATTTTTGTCATTATTATAAAGTTATCCTTTCTAATGTTGTGCTTGCTTCATGCCCATCTTGGGATGGTTACATGTTCTCCTATAAGTGTGATTCATCCCTCTTTGACCACTAAAAAAAAAAGATTCATCTTTTCTTTGGTCTTTCCTTGAATGACTGTGACTTGTTATCTTTGCAGCGTCTCTTGTTGCCTCTATTGTCCTCTAGTTTTTGACATCCTTACTGAAACCTAGATGAACGATATTTCTGCAGAGATCATTGACAAATCATTTGACATACCTACTGTTCATTGTTTAGAAACTTACTGTTTAGCATTGTATCAATGATATAAAAATTGGTTTCTCTAAATTTTGGTGAACTCTTCATCTTTCTTACCCTTGTATCAATTTGTTGCCTGAAGGTAAAGATGATATCTTCTTCTCATTGAATGGTGATCCTTACTTCTCTCATTTAAGATGATTCCAATGATTTATCATCCCCATTCTAGACATCCTTGATTCATTCGTGTCTGAAATGATATCTTTGCAGGTTGATGTAACTTTGCAAGATGGTCGAACATTTGAGGGTACTGTTCTAAATGCTGATATCCATTCTGATATAGCTATTGTAAAGATCAAATCTAAAACCCCACTACCATCAGCAAAACTTGGCGTGTCAAGCAAGCTTCGTCCTGGGGAGTGGGTTGTTGCCTTGGGCTGTCCTCTTTCTCTGCAAAACACAGTTACTCTGGGTATAGTTAGGTAGATAATTGCATTAATTAATAAAATGATGCCATTACTTTCAATTGTTTTCTGTCCAAATGGCTATTTGTTAATGATCTTTTAGTAGTTTTTCTAGATATTTAAGTAAGAGATGGCTTTATTTGCTTGTTCTCTTGATATATCTTGTCTATTGATTTTTCAAAGAAATATATCTAGCCTATTAATGTCCTCAACTTCTCCATATCTTGTGTTTGGTTCTTTATATTTCTTTTCTGAAATCAATCGACAATTGCATCCTTTTATACCTGCAGTACCTCGTGGAGCCATGTATAGTAGAAATTTTTAAGTCATTCAGTAGATATGACTTCTGGTGTTCCTTTCTCCCCTTTTAGTTGTGTTGATCGCAAGAGCAGTGATTTAGGCCTTGGAGGATTGCGAAGAGAGTATCTACAAACTGATTGTGCAATCAATGAGGTAAGATGGCACCTTTGTTTGGTTGGCACATTCTTTTGTGTTTGCATACAAACAAGCAAGTGCCGTTCTCATGTTTTGGCTGGTAGGCATTTCTATGTTCATCCTGTTGGAAAATTTGAGATTGAAATGACGTAGGAAATGCAGAATCCTTTCTTGCTTTTGTTTAATTGATTCCTCATCTCATTAATTATTGTTGTATCCTCTGAACAAAAAGCGTCCTTGACATTGAATTGACGTAGGAAATGCAGAATCTTTTCTTGCTTTTTTAGAGAGAGAGGTTCTAATTAGTGATAAGATTTTACTCTTAGGTGTTTTTCTTTCGATAGATAAAATGATGAGGATGACTTGATAGAGGGCGACTCCTTCACCGCCATCCAGTGGGTCATTGAGAGAGAGAGAGGTTGTAGTTCTAATTCGTGGATAAGATTTTACTCTTAGGTGTTTTTCTTTGGATAGATAAAATGAGAGAGAGCGAGAGGTGCTATAGGCTGTAGTTCTAATTCGTGAATAAGATTTTACTCTTAGGTGTTTTTATAAGATTTTACTCTTAGGTGTTTTTCTTTCGATAGATAAAATTAGAGGATGACCTGATAGAGGGTGATTTGTTCACCGCGCCAGTGTTCTTCATTCTTTATCAATATTTGGTAACCTTTCAAAAAGGTGTGACAAATGACACTGCTGCCAGGTTACTGGCATAGTGAGTGATGCATGTGGAATAGCTGAGCTCTAATGTTTCGTATTATAATAATTAAAAAATTATGATGACTTCATTTTTCTGAACAATATAAGGAACTTTCATTAAGGTTCTATAAAACTTTTTTATCCTCATCATTCACTTTGCTCTTGGTACCTATCCTTTATCATTATCCTTTTCATCCATTATGCAGGGGAACTCCGGGGGTCCCCTAGTGAATCTTGATGGAGAAGTTGTTGGAATTAATAACATGAAGGTTTTGGCTGCTGATGGTTTGAGCTTTGCTGTGCCAATTGACTCAGTTGCAAAAATTATAGAGCACTTCAGAAAGAATGGGTATGCTCCATGCTTTGGTGTGTATCTTCAAGTACTTTCTTCAGTAAAGTGAATGAATGACCTGTTGGATTGATCTTGATGCATTTTAATTCTTGGAACTCTTCTTTTTTAAAACAAATAATTTTTTTTATTAAATAAAGTACGAAGATGACGGCAGTACAAGAGATCTCAGTTGAGAGAAAAGGCTAAATACCAACCACTCACACTTAACCCAACAGGACAAATTACACCACCCGACAAAAGGCCCAGACCTCTCGACTCTTGTCTTAGCTCAAAACTCTGCCTTCCCATTGGCGATTTTTCTAACATGCTTATGCTCAAATAATTTCATGGCATGACATGTATTGGGTGTGAAAGGGAAAGATATGTGATTATTACCAACAAGCACAAATAATTTTCAAATTCAGATTTTTTTCGAAGTTTGGAGGCTTTTTAGAAATATAGAAAACCAAGGGGCTTGTGCAAAATAGGCCTTCACGGGTGTAGCTCAGTTGGCTTGAGCTTCTAAGAATATACTAGAGGTCTTAGGTTCGACTCTCCCCAGAGTTAATACCTGAGGCTTGCAAGTGGTTTCATTTATTCATGAGATTAGTCCTTAGCTCCAATGTAGGGTAGGGATGCCCATGATATTATATATATAAGGGTATTTTATGAAAAAAACCTTATTTTGATGATTTTAATTTTTTTTTTTGAGAAATTATGATGAATTTAAATTTTATGTGATACAGGAGAGTTGTTCGGCCTTGGCTTGGATTGAAAATGCTTGATCTCAATGAAATGATTATTGCTCAGCTTAAAGAAAGAGATGCATCATTTCCCAATGTGAGCAAAGGGGTCCTTGTACCTATGGTATGTTTTTCTGTCTACATTTATGTTCTTTGGATGTCATTTACGAATCAGCAGCCTACATCATATTATGACTTTTATTATTGGAGTCAATCCAATTAGTATTTCATTGTGTTTATATGTCAATAATGCCTTAATTGCTGATGTCTACTTGTACTCATATCCTCTCTCTCTCTCACTAACAACAATTATAAACTAATTCTAAACCAGGTAACTCCAGGATCCCCAGCTGATCGTGCTGGGTTCCGCCCTGGTGATGTTGTCATTGAATTTGCTGGGAAACCTGTTGAAAGCATCAAGGAGGTATAACCCACTTTCCACTTCTCTCTAAATGTGATTCTTTGACATGGCTAAATATGAGTTTACAAGCGTGGCCCTCTATCTATGCTAACTGGGATTTCAAGCATGCTTATATCCTGGGAGGTCAGCAACTTGGATACTAGATTGTCTGTCAAAGCCAATGCTTCACACATTTGGAGTTGAACCTAGTTACATAGCCATTTGTGTACATGTATATTGAGTCAGGTTCTTGTACTTCTTTTCTGATTTGTAGATCATTGAAGTGATGGGCGACAAGGTTGGGGTGCAGTTGAAAGTTTTAGTGAAACGAATAAATGATAAGACAGTTACATTGACAGTAGTGCCAGAGGAGGCAAATCCCGACATGTAATGTGTTTCAATTCATTCTTCGTGCATACAGCAGTCACCTGACTTCTTTTTGCCAGTGTTATTTGTTTGAAAGTCAATTATAATAGCTCCCTAGATAGATTTTTGAACTGGATCTATGGCAAAGGAGGGAAGAGATACAGATTTGGTATATTGTAACTTGTAGAGCTCATTTGGGTTTTTTATTCCCTTTTGAGATAAATCTGTAAAGTTAACCCCATTGAAATAAATATTTAAAAGAACCCACATTCTGAGCCGCCTTCTTTTTAAGATTAGAAGAAGAATTGTTAAGAGTTTCAACTCTCAAGCCAAGTCACAAGACAATCCTGTAGCAGGGTTAACAAGAGCACAATGTTGCAACAATAGAGTGAACTTACTAAGATTTTCATCTACTCCAAAGGGCCAGTTCCCGTAGAATTACCAAGTGTGTGTGGATAGAGAGTCTTGCACATGCTCCAAGAATTAGTCTTGTGCGTTAAGAGGTTTGAACACCTTAGTAAGAAAAAAGAGTGGGCTATCATGGTTGTTTTGAAGAGTAGGCAATGTGTTGTGGTGGCTCTTATTTAAATATCTAGCTATTTGTAAAATGTCCCTGAAAAGTTCTGTATTTTCATAAATTTATTATATCATTTTGAAGGATAAATTTCTCTCATTTTTTTTTTTAAACAAAAACCACCTATAGATATCGGCATATGATATGATTCGTATCGGCCGATATTCGGACCTCCGGATTTTTGTTGTCAAAGAAATTTACTCCATTACTTTACAGCTAAAAAAGTTTGGGAGCTGACGTTCTCAAAAACTTTAGGGCCATTTTAAGAACCATTTTTATTATTATTTTTGAACTTTTTTAGTTTTATGAAGATGAAGTACTATTTTCATTCGAAAGCGTGAATAAAAATTTATTTTCATTCTATTAACAAATGAATTGGGTTCATTCCCAAAGTTGGATTTAATGAATTGGGTTTATGGACCTACACTAATTTGAAAATGTTTACCATAGATGGGTTTTACTTTATCATATTACTCTAATGTTATAATTTTGGACATTAAAACTGTTATTATTATATACTATTGATATTTATTATTATCTCATGAAAAATCAAAAGCAATAATTAAATGGAATAATTTTTTTAATATTTTTTACATGTATCATCAAATATAGTTCTTGTAAGGTAATCAACTTTGTAAAAAAAAAAAAGATATTCTTTTTATTTACTATTATTCTTTTCATCATTCCTATTTTCTGGTGTTGTTTTCACTTTCAGATCCTTACAAGCTTAGCAAATTTTTTTTTTAACACCTTTTGCATGTAATGAAAGAGTGTGTCCCACTAAAGCTAGTGTAAAATAAGTCTTGCTGTGATTGCTGTCAAGTAGCTAATACAATCATAAACTTAGAGGATTTCAAATATTTAAATAGTTTAGATGGTTTAATTGATTTGTATAATTTCAAACACTTATCACATTTTTACATTATTCACATCGACATGTTTATCTCCTTTCATTGGACCCTAGATGGAGGCTGGCAAAATTAATTGAAGAGTGGGCCCAGATCTTAGAATCATCTCTAGGGGATGAAATTTACCTGAGAAATACATTTGTATATTTTGGGTCCGACTGGAACTCGGGGGTTTGAGTAAGAATTTTGGATATGGTGAGTCCACAAACATTATTCAAAAAGACAACCCAGCCCTTCTTCATACTGAGAGAAACAAAGACCCAAAACATGAAGAGAAGACCCTCATTGGAAATTCGGTCGAGAAATATTGGCTGCGATCTCGACCAAGATTTTTCTCTCAAAATCTCGGTAATTTTTTTTTTTTGGGACCTACACCGATATTTATTTATTTTCAAATAAAAAATAAAAGTAGGCACCGAGATTTCGACCTAGGGCTGAGCAAGCAAATAATCTATCCCAAGCTTTATAACTTGGGGGCCCAGTAAAGCAGGACAGGAGGTCCTGAATAACACGGAAACAAAATATAGAAATTTAATTCGGTTTGGTGGGGTGCGCCAGGCCCGTACAGTAGTGCAACGCATGGGCGACGCTTGAGGACCCCAGCAGCAAGCTGCTGTGGTGGGCCCTCCCCCTAAAAAAATAAATTTAATATCATGTGGCCCGATGGGCCACGTATCAGATATTAAACTGATAAGAACAGATACTACACTTGATCTTAGCCAAAAGGCCGAGAAAGGTATGCTGTCTCTCATATCAGCGAACTCCTTTTATAGTCCTCTTCTCTCCTTCCAATTTCTCTTCTTTCCGATGTGGGACTCCTAAACCTCCTTCTTCTTCTTCTGTTTTTTTTCATATACTGAAGCGTAGTGTCTCTCTTCTAAGTCTGTTTTCTGAGCGAGATAATGTGACGCATTATATGAAATTCATGATTAGTTAAAAACATAAACTAAATTTTATTACATGTGAAAGATAATAAAGTTTTTATAATAAATTTTAGTTTCAAATGTCATTTTTAACCACTAAATCTAAATAATTTAAAATAAATGAATAATATTTTCAAAATTTCTATGTTAAATTAATTATATGAAGTTAAAATTTTACTCTTTCATTTTTCTCTATATGGTCTACATCTCTCAACCTGTGATATTCATTTTTAAAAATCAAATCTATTAACTGCTCAAAAAAAATCAAATCTATTAATTTAAAATAATTAATCATAATTATTAATTATATAGCAAAATGAGTGTACTGTGTTACAATCATATCATCATTTAAAAAATAAAAAAATTGAACAAGTCAATCCGTGTTGGCTCAATTTGATAAGAAATATAAATATATAATAATTTAGCCAAATATTTAATTCTCAAAATTTTCAACTAGAACGTATCATACTTGTAAGCATTAGTTCACGACTTTTCTCTACTTTTTATCTCCAAAGTCTTCACCATATTTTCAAAAAAAAAATTGCAAACAAAATATTTCACTCCATACTCTACTGTACGCCAAATTTCTATTAATCGGCAATAATATTATTACAACTTTTTAAGTGTAATATATCATAAATCATGAAACATGTCACAGATGAAGTTATTGATCGATATGTATCAAAATTTTAGTTGTTGATATATATCGGCCGATATGTATTATTACGTTTTGTCAAGGTGCGAAACACCTATACACCTCATATCATCAGCTGATGTACATCTTTTTATTTAAAAAAGAAAACAGTTTTAACCAATTATTGAGTTATTTTCACTAATATTTTCAATTTTAAAAGGGTTTAAAAGTAAGTTATTTAATTTTAGAGTTATTTTGAATTATTTTCCTTAATTTCTTCAAGTTTCGGCTCTAAGATAATCTCAAAATTTGAACTTTTTGTAAAAATAAGTTAATGAAATAATATTTACTGCTTGTGAAATTCAATGGAAATGTGTTAATGTCATTCACATATTTTTTAGGTGTTTCTGTAATTTTCTAAAAAAATTCTAAAAAATTGATAAAAGTCAAAATTTCTAATATACTTCCCATTTTCGAGTTTATTATCGAAAAAATTGTCAAAAAATGACAATTTTTTTACAATAAATAATTCATGAATTATAATAGAAAATACATATTAGTAAGGTAGGGGATACTTTCCAAACAGCAGCCTCTCCATGCAACAGCCAACAGCTAATGCTTTCCCTTGACTCGGCAAGGATGACTTCCTGTCATTTTTATAAGAAAAATTATATCAATTTAGCTTCGACATGAAATTCGACTCAAAAATTATAAACTTGGGTGGTTTTAGATTTTCAAAACACAAATTACACATATTAAGTCTTAAAATTAAAACTTGCATAAATACGTGTAAAATACGAAATTAAATGCAAAATAAATGCAATAATGTTCAATAATATAAAGATCTAAATGCAATTCTTGACATTTATCAAAATCTTTGCTCCAAAGTTGAAATCTATTGTTTAATTGATTCCTCATCTCATTAATTATTGTCGTGTCCTCTAACAAAAAAACCTCCTTGAGAATAAAATGTAGGAAATACATAATCCTTTCTTGCTTTTGTTTAATTGATTCCTCGTCTCATTAATTATTTTTTGTATCCTCCGCACAAAAAACCTCCTTCACATTGAATTGGGGTAATGATTTTTGTACCCCATTTTCTCCTACAGTACACTCATTTAAAAGAAATTTTCAAATTTGCCCATACTTCTCTCTTTTCTTCTCTTTCCTATTTTCTCAAAGTAAGGAGGATTGGAAAAATAAAAATAAAAAGCCGCGGAGAGAAACCGTATAGCCGATAAGGGCGATCCTAATATTCCAAACAAACTTTTTTCTGTTGCTGTAGTAGTCATCATCAATATTATTTTGAAAAATATGGAACCTTTTGTCATTACGTCAAGAAGATGATTTTTCCAACTTCAATTTTAAAAAGACAATAAACATCTCTTCTATGCTCAAAGATGGTCTTGAGAGCTGAGGCTCACTTGGTCAACTATTCAGTAATGCAACTACAGAAATAAGTATGATGAAACACAAGGTCTTGAGTCACCCATGCAAAGAGAAACAAATTCTTCAAATCCACTGGTTGCCCCCATTTCACCTCATAATTGTATATAGTTGCAGCAAAACTAAGCTCAAGCGTCTTCAGCAGCACTGGCAGCACTCAGATCCACACTAAGGTCAACAGCCTGTACCAAAACAAATCTCATGAGTACTGCACAAATGCATGAACATAATCCTAAAGACCAAAACATCGACAACAGATACCAAATTGAAGCTATGGAGACCATGCACAGGCCAATCCTGATGGACCAAATTGAGGCAAATTTAACCAAATCGTACTTTGACAATGGTCAGAAGAGAATCCTACCTTCCCAGTAATCAGGGTATACAAGTTGAGCACATCCACGACAGTTGACTCAAAGTGTGTTGTGGCATCATAACTCTGCAAGTTTTCAATATCTTTGTCACTAAGAATATTATGATCATGGGTATGAAAAAGAGCAAGATGAGGATAACTCACCGTTGAGATAAAGCAGTTGTCCAAAGAGGGTTCATTAATGGGTTCGTATCTGTCATAAATATCAAAAAAAATCTCGTCCACTGGTCCCAGAAGATCAATTCCTGGCTTTAATTCTATCTCGGGATTGTCAGTCTCGGCTTCCGTTGAGACGAATGCAATGAACTTTCCTTTAGGAGCAACATTATGCGAGTACGAACAACAGAAAAGATACCTGCTCAACCACAATACCACAGGATGGTGGTTGGGTAATAAACAATTCAGTCTTCCATGAAAGTTGGCAGAAGAGACAGCTAAGCTAAGTACCTATATCCATACACCCAATACATCCACTAATAGGACTTGGGTTTAAATTCAATTTCTCTTGCCTTCAAATTAGTAGTAAGAAACTCACATGTCTGATTTGCGGCCCAACTGTTTCTGAGGAAGAATAATTTGCACCGAGTGAGAATCATTGGTATTTGGGATGGGGTGACTCATAATACAGATTGCTCTTGCAACCCTATTAACCTTCCTAACCTGTTTAAAACATTCAAAGCCTCCATGTCAGATGTTGAATGCGAAAGCATTTCTTTCTGATAAAATGAATATTGGGTTAAAGCTTAAAAACTTGCTCATTGACTCAAAGCTTGGTTTGCCTAGATTTCTAGCAATGAACATAACTGCCAATATGCCACTCAATCAGTGAGCCAAGTGAACTCATCAAGCTGAAGATGGAAAGTGAGCTAATTCGGCTTGATCACAAATTCTGATATCACTTTCAAGTAAAAATTACAAAATTATTGATACATATCTTGGTTCAAAACTTCAAATTATCACATGGACCTAAAATTTTTTCATCAAAAGTAAAATCCCATTACCTTGCTTGGTAAATAGGACGGATCACATACAACTTGCTTGCATCTGGCAGTCTCTCCTTCTGATGTCACACCACATGCTTTTCCTTCTTCATCGAATTCTACCTGTCATTCAAGATGACATAGTATTTCAGCCTCCCAAAAAAGACTGAATTGAAGCTTCAGTAAAAGCACTCTAGATATGAATTCAACTCTTCTGAACTCACAAAAACTACCTTGCAGTCAGGTTTATTCAACATGTATGTACCACCATAAACAGCACTGAGACGAGCAAATGCCTGCAAGTTTTTTTCCAACAACTACAAGTAAGTGGACAAGATTTTACCGGTTTCAGACTTGAGAAAAGGGAAGTGCTAAACAGACCTGTGGGAGCTCTCCTAAGCCATACAATGGGTAAATGTATGGTGATCCTCCTTGAAAGCGTATAAGAGACTCTGCATAGAGCTACAAGAAACAAAAGACTACATAATCAACTGTAAGTATTTAGATGAACATAGAAGAACATCTTGGGTCCTTTGGAAGGAAGATAATCACAGAAACCAGTAATAATTCTTCTGCCAATTCAGCCATTCAAAAAATGGCTCATTAAACAAGCACATACATGAGAAACAATGGAGAACAAACCGAGGATTAAAAACCTCGGTATTGAATGCTGACTTGGCCAACAAAACCCAAAACAATTTGGTAACTCCAATACAATTAATAAAAAAAATTATCTTGGAGAACAAACCGAGGATTGAAAACCTCAGTACTGAATGCTGACTTGGCCAACAAAACCCAAAACAAATTGGTAACTCCAATACAATTAATAAAAATTTGAAAGATAAAATGGAATTGAAATCAAATTTTAACCACATGAAGACTGTTAAACAGAAACAAATCATTCAAGCAAGATGAGAAGAAACAGACAGAAAAATATAAACAAAAATGAGAAAACATAACAACAAACAACAATTAAAGAACTGCTTCAAACCAACGTAAGGGGAGAATAAAGAAAGCAAAAGAGAGAGGTGGCAAATACAGGGAAAGAACAATTCAATAATATGAAAATGACCCAAGTATAAGATTCATGACAAGAACTTGTAACACCAATTGTGCACTCCCTCCCTCCCTCCCTCCTCCCCCTCCCTCCCTCTCACGCGCACACACACCAATTTATTAGCCATTTGTCCCATTTCAGTCACAAGCTTCCATTCGCTCCTCAAAGCCACTAGGTGCCAACTAGGATGCGAAAATATGGATTCCACTGTTGATATGGGTAATAACATTTTCTAAAATCAAAGATATGGATGCAAATTAGCTCTGACATTTTTAAAGTATTATTTACTGTGAAACATTTTACCCTCATCAAATGCAGTAGTATTTCAAGCTTGGTAAATGTTATGTGACTCTGTTCTATAAATTGTATCACAAAAATATCTTTCTATAGCTTTCCTTCTATAACACACACACACTGACACACATTACGACAGGCTAAAAAATCATCACAAGTTCAAATGCAAGGAAATTGGGGCAACAGGATTAGCTAAAGCATAGAAAGTATCCTATAAATCTTCAGCAAGTACCAGGGTATCCATCATAGGTACAGGTGTCCACGCATGATGCACCGAGCATGTACAAGTACCCAGGTTCCATAGGGTGCCACTAGAACTAAAAGAGTTATCTGCAATGCAAAAAGCGAATGCAACAAGTGCCACCCCAAGAACTCAAAAGGCTGCCTAATTATTGAATGGACAAAGGTACTGCCTCTTAACTACTGCACATTGTACTTAGGGCATTACCAAAATGAATTGTGTCCCACCTTCATTCTCTTCACAGTATCTAGTGCAGGTTCATCTAGATATCGGTCATCTGGATGAAGTGCCAATGCATGCCCAATAAAGTCCACAGTGTTGTCATCAAGACCATATTTTCTGGCCAAAACAAATCAGATCATCAGCCAAATGAATCCAGTTCTTGATACAAATGATGCTTGAACAATATTCAATGCATAAATAACACTTAAAACCTGGTCTTTAAGAAAATCACTTAAACCTGGAAGTATGATTTTGAGAAAAGAAAATCCGCTGTACGATTTTAAAAAAAGCATGATTACAAGTCCCTGTGAAAATTAAAAGCAAACATGATATGTTGATGCAATTTATTTTCTATCTAGACAACAGGCAAAATATTAGAAACCTGAGAAAAAATACTAAATAAAAACACTACTGCTGCTGCTGCTGCTGCTGCTGCCACACCATACAATAGGACTACATGACTCAATCTACCACTTCAATAGCAAACAAGTAAAAAGATACTGTGTTTAAAACTCCTACATAGAAATCTACATGATTGCAATGTCAGACCAAAGATTAAGCAGTGGTTGGTAGATCAAAGAGATTCCTATGACTGCATTTGAGTCTTCCATGGTAATATTTCTCAACATCTGATCTGACCTTTTTAATAAAAAAGTCCTTCCCCTAAAAGGAGAAATTTATAAAGCAATTATCAGAACTGCAATACTTTATGGAACAGAATACTGGGTAACGAAGGAAAGACAAATACACTAAAAGTTACGACTACAGAAATGCATATGCTTTTTTGATGAGTCTATTAATCCTAAAGACTATAGAAATGCATATATTTTTTTATGAGTGGATTAACCCTAAAGGATAGAGTTAGAAATGAACGCATTATGGATTACTTAAAAATAGCTCCAATAGACAAATTGAGAGATACCCGTCTAAGGTGGTTTGGTCGTGTAAATAGATGACTAGACACATTTCCATTGCATAGAGTTGACAGGCTACAAATTGCAAGTACAAGGAGGAGAGGACAACCGCTAAGAACATGAAGGGAATGGATAAAGAAAAAATATGTTAGATTGTGGAGTAACTGATGGTATGGTTAATAGGGTCAAATGGAGAAGTAGAACTCGTAAAGTTGACACCAAATAAATGGGATTTTGGCATATGATGATGATGATAATGATCTGACCTTTTAGATCCTTTTTTATATAACTACACTTTATGAATACATGAAAAATGGATATAATTCTAATGACCCATGAAACAAAAGGAATGACATTGGTCTCCTCTTGCCCTGTGAACATAAAACTGCCATTTAGAGATCTGAGATATAAAACAAAGATAGAGAAAGTGGAGTTCATCGATGTTCATTAACAACACATATCAAAATCGTCTCACACATTTAAGCAATTTATACAAACAATGTACCTATATAGTGTCATCAGCACAATAAAATAGTTGCATGAAAAGTCAAAAACTGAGATTTGAGAACATACGCAATGAGTTCTCTAGTAGTCACCCTCGTAAGGTCAAGCCCTTCATGCGTCTTGGGGTCAGCTTCTACATAATTTTGGACATAGATGAAGAATTTGCGAGCACGACGTTTTTCAAATAACCCCATTAATAGGAGACCTGAGGGCCTCCATGTCTGTAGCTGGAACTTTGTGAATCTGTTAAGACATTTATGTTATTAAAAAGTTCAGTAAATAAACACTAAGAGAAGACAGACACACAAATCGTCAGGATGACAAAACTCAACTACTGAAATGGGGCTACCTTTCCTTTACTGAAGACGAAGCTTCCATCCACAGCCTTGAAAGATAAGTATTTTGTAACATCAGTATGAATAAGAACCCGAACAAGAGTACCGTTCCCCATGATGTACTGGTCAAGCAAACATTATTCAAATAGATCATTATCACTATCAAGAAACAAAATGATTGGTAGCCTAGCATTGTATTATGACCTGGACTGCTTCAGATCCTTAGTGTTAATTTCCATCTGTACTTTAGGAATGCTTTAAGAAACACAGAAATCTAGAATTCTAGGCTAGTCTTAGGATAATCTAAGGATGGGATTTTAATACATCCATGCAAAAGGAAAATACATGCATATATAATTTTTTGAGATATATCTCTCCAACATATTATAAGTCTCTTCTACTTGTAATCTGATATATACCAGCAACCAGCTTTGTGAACAATATCAACAAATAACTAAATTTTCTTTCACTGCATTTTAATCATTCCCAGTTTCTTTCTTCTTTCATTTATTTATTTATTTGAGAGAGAGAGAGAGAGAGAGAGAGAGAGAGATCATTCTCAGTTTCTTTCTTGTTGGTAATCTTACTTCTTTCCTCTCTTCTTATCAATAGAAGATACTGTGCATCAAAGATTTCGAAGACATGAAACAACAGGGAAATGGTAAAATATTGAAAGAATCAATAGGGTGTCACATACATTGGAAAACAAAATCAGCCATATTATTTATTTCAGTTTGTAATTAAATATCTCTACTCATACTATGTTCTGCATTATGCTTCTATATTTTCCTCTTCCTTCAACTTGAGAGACTGAAGAAAAAGAATCTTCAAGACCTTAAACCATCTCTCAATCAATACAAGTGTACTGAAAACATGAATAAGAACCTGTATTTGTTTCAGTACTATCCCCTCCATTATTTTTTTATTTTTTTGATGACCAAAGGTGTCCACGTGTTTCGCCCGACTAGTCCTTCGGGACATGTGCACGCCTCCCTATACACACATGCAGGGTTCAAGCAGTAGGACCTTACTCTTACTCTGTACATATCCTATAGAGAGTGGCCCTTCATTGAAAGTTACCAATGATTGAACCCAAGACCTCAATCCTAAAGTCTTGTGTCTCAACCACTAGGCCAACCCTTGGGGTTATTATCCCTTGCATTATTAGTGTAACCAACCAATAGAGTCCCAGCTCAAAACTAAGGTATGGCTACAATGGTAGAAAATCTTTAATCTGGCAAATCCCAGAAAGACAAGATTTGTCAATTCAGAATAATATTTGAATAAATATTGATTTTAAAAAAATTAAAAAGTAATTTACAATATTTACTCAATAAAGTAACAAACATCTCGCATTTTTAGTTATTAGATTCCAATAGTGGAAAAGGTGTATGAGTATGTAGTCATCTTGGAAAAAGCATAAAGATGTACCTAGAGAATTCATGGAAAATCTGACTGCAAACATGTCCAACAATGGTAGGTCACTCACTTCAAATTTGAATAACATAGAGTCAAACTCTGAGTGGTATAATCGACTGCAACAACCAGTCAGTTATTCAAGAATTCCTTGATATCATTTTAAACGGGAAAGTGGTGTTTTATTGGAAAAGAAAGAAAGCATAGACATTTTTTAACAAGCCACCCAAATCAGTAAGAAGGATCGTTTAAAAAAAAGATTGATTGAAAAGTCTCAGTAATACAAAGTATGATTTTGATTAAAGATCCGTTATTCGTGCACTTCATTAAGTAAGCGAGCGGCCTTTATTGAAGAAGCAAGAAAACATGAAAAACAACTGAAGAAGCTATCCATTGGAGAGGGGAAAAAGATAAAACAAATAATTTCATAATAAGGGATCCCATCAAAAACATTTCTCGGCTCATGTCTGAGAAGTAAGAAGCTACTTCAGTTATTCATGCAGTTTTATAGAACCTAATATAATTAAATATATAAGTGGCAGCAAAAATATAAAGAAAAAAAAAAACTGAGTTATTTATTGTCATAGTCAAGGCAAAGTTACTCTAGCTAAATGAGGTTATAGATGTTCAAGAGCAGAACCTTTGGGATCATGTCAATATTGAAATCCCTGCTGGAACCCAAATGTACTGGAGGTTTGTCATTTCCTCGAAATCTTTTCCAGAGCTGTATGTGAAAAAAGGGGTTACAAAGTTAGGGCTGGAAAAAATGTAAACTTATTCCTAAATCCTGTCTGTATTGTATTTATAAAGATTTGTAGGGTTCCTCTGCAACACCTGAACAAGGTTGAGTGATGTCGACTCTCCTCCATAATAGTCATTCCTATCCATGTGCAGGACCTGAGCAACATGCATTAAATCAGCAGGAATCAAAAGTACGAGTAACAACAAATAGCTGCCAATATATAATCACAGTAAAGGAAACAACCAAGACAATATAATCAATCCATTTCCATGGGAAAGTCTCATTTTTTATTATAGATTTTAAACAGAACTCCTCGGATCAGTTTGACAGGAAACAATATTAACATTCAGGGACAAGGATGTATAAAAATGCTGCTTTAACTATCAAAACTTTGCTTCCATTGGAACAATAGGAGAGCCATAAAACCAAAGGTCACTTGAGGGTAGGAATAAGAGTGATACTTGCATGGCATGTCTCTCATTCATGTGTGTGCACATTATAAACCACTTCTTCCATCACAGGTAAAGAAGCAAATCAAATGAGATGAGAAAAAAATAACCTAGTGACGTAATTCCAAATGAATTTAAAACTCTAATGAAGTGCTCAATTGAATGAATGAGCAAAGAATACAAATCTGTAAATAGTGTCTGAAAATGTCCAGAGTTCAGAATTTCATTTGCAAGTCCAAGATATCACAAATATTGACCCTTTTTTAAAAAAAAAAAAATGGAACAGCGTATACTGAACTTCATTCCATTGTTCAAAATTAACTGCAACAATCTGCAAGTGAAGTTTCATAACCTAGAATTAGAAGACCTAAATTATTCATGAAGAGAATATTCAAAGATGAGAATTGACACTTGCTAGGTCTTCAGATACGGGCTCATCCCAAATCAAACCGGCACTACTCATTCCAGTAAACAATTAAAAAAGTAAAATTTTGTGTTACAACCTGGAAATTACTGAGAAATGAAAGAGCCCGACAATTACAACCATACAAGTCAAATTTGGGGCTAGGGTGTATTTGCAGAACACATCATATGCCTATTTGAAGCTCAGCACAGAATCATCAACGCTCAATGAAAACTGAGTAATGAAATTAATTAAATTGAAGCTTGGGAGTGAGGTCCGTCTGGGGCATCAAACCGCCAGTTTTGAGCATAACTAAATGCTAATCTAATCAATATCAGAGAAAATAACACAGACACATACCACAAATCACAAGTAAACCATCGTGATCACAATAAATGAAAACCAGTGATATTGTTACCCAATAAAACCAATTGAACTTGAAATGTGTAGTTCAATGCAATAACAATAATTCGATACAATTATTGAGACTTTCAGTAAAAGCTAGGACTACCCATTCCAGTAAAAAAAACAACGATATCCAAATGTTGGGGCTCATCTCGGGCTAATATAATCAATACAATGAACAAGGAGAGAAAGAGCATACAAACAGTACAGAAAGTGGGAAATCTCAGTGTCTTTTGACAGACTGTATAGATCGAGCCAAATCACCATCAATACTCAAACACCCACATAAAGTACAAGACCAAATCATCCAATTACAAAGAAAACCGCATGATTTCAAGTTAATCCGAGAAAATAAACATCATCCATTCAAAAACACTCCAAAATGCAATACTTGTGGGTCATTTCAGTGCCAATACAACCATCAACTCAGAAACACGAAAAGGGCCGGTTCTTTGACGATATAATCAAGATCAGGACATCATCATAAAAGAAATCAAATGTAAAATTCGTATTTAAGACCAAATCGTAGAAATTTTATAAGAAAAGCGACAAGACCTTGAGGCCGTCAACGGAGAGAAGACCACTGAGGATGCATTCCTTGAGACCTGTGCCCAGTACTATCACATCGTACTCTTCATCCATGTTGAAATTGAAATTGGATCAATTGAGATAGTGAGATTGCAGAAATTACAGAGAGAGTGAGAGACGAAGAAGAAGAAGAGACGCTTTGCCGATTGAGAAAGAAAGCTGCGAAAGGCTACTTCTTATTTCTCTTTATTTTCATTGGGAAAATAAACAAAATGATTATTAAATAAAGAAGGTAATTAAGGAAGGAATCAACTCATAAGACGACACTGTTATTATTTGGATTAAGATAATTTAATAATTTAGATAAATTGTGAGTTTGTTAAGATTTTAAATTTTCAAAATTTAAAACGGATAAAGTCAGAATTTTATAACTGGTTTTAAGTACGCAGATTTTTTATTTAATTCTATTTTTTATTTTGAAATTTTGTCGAGTTATTTTTTCAGCCATCCATTTTACTTAGTTTTCTCCATTCTTGAAATTAAAATAGTTTAACAAATATTAGTTTATAATTAAATTTGACAAATTCATTTAGGAGCTTGGAATAAGTTATTGAAGACAGTGGATTCGAGATTTCAGAACCACGAATATCGCCTGATATCTCAGCCAATATCGGGCGATATTTCTTTTTCTCATTTTTTTTTCTCAAATTTCGATAATAGCGACCGAGATCTCGTCTGTACAACTAATACATCTCATATTGGCCAAGATATCTTGGTCGTCCAAAACTCGAGATATCTCGACCGATACGAGATATATAGGCCGAGATTTGACCCTTGGTTGAAGGCACCTCTAAGGTTTGATATAGAGTGGATGAGAATAAGAGTGGACTAAACAATTTAGATCAAATTAAATCAGGTCACAAGTCAACTCATATAAATAAGCAAATAAATTGGTCTTATCATATAATAGTATCTTAAAAGAAAATTTTGAATTAAAATTAATTATTAATCATTTGATTGAAATTTACTAATACCAATACCCAAATCACTGTTGATTTTGATAGATGTAAATCTCATAACTAAAAACAGTATTTATGCTTAAAAATTAAATTTAGTATATCTTAAGATTATATATTTAATATAATAGGGATATCCAATATAATTTCTTATATAGAAAAACAATTTCCAAAATCATAATATATCCTCTAGTATTCATCATGCATTAAAAGAAAAACACTGCGGATGTTGTTTAGTGGTGGAAGAAGAGAGACAGGTAGGATTAATAAAGAATTGTATAAATAAAAATAATTATATAAATAAAAGATTGATGGAAAACATCTCTTTTAATTATTATAATTTTATGAGATGTGTTATAAAAATAAATTTGATTTAAAATATTTAAATTTTCAAAAAACTAAAGTAACATAATAAATGATAAAATAAGGTTAAATTTTAGCAGGTGTTTTTACTATTTTCATAAATTTTCTAAATGTATATAGCCCATTAAAGATTCTGTGAGATACCAAAGTTCCTATATATAGAGAAGTAAATGAATATTTAAAAGTAAAAAAACTCAAAATAAACATATTTGAATAAAAAATTAGTTATATTTAGGTTTTTTTTATCTAAATCACATTTGAGTTTAATATCTTATTATTGTTTGGTACTTTATGTTTTTAGTTGCAAAGTGGGATCCTGCAGTCCTACCACATGCATTAAGGGGCAGTTATTATGTATAAGCCATAATTAATTAACTAATTAATTATATTAGTGCCATTTAAGAAGAAAGTTTTTTCATTAATTTAAATTTAAATGGGACAGCACATGCAACACCAAATGCAAACCCCTAAAGACTCCTAGACACGTATGCAAAGTCTGCAATTCATCTTTCTTTACTCAAGTCAGAGAAATTATCAATTGAAATTTAATAAATTTATATTATTAAATTGATATTTATACTTTTCATCACGTTTCTTCTTTTGATAATTTAATTTTATATTTAGATTATGTTTATTAAAAAAATACACCTAAGCCATACGAATTGTCAAATAATCTGTTTAAGTTGATTATGCATATTTTTCAAATAATTTATGTTCATAATTAAATTAAAATTGAATTCTGTATAGGTGTAGTTCAACTGGTGATGTCCCATCTCAAGAAGCGGGAGATATCAGGTTTGAGCCACTATGGCCTCATCTGGTGTGCCCTAAAGACAGTGGGTATCACTCGTAATTTAAAAAATAAAAAATAAATAAATTCTGCATGCATGCCTCTAACAGCTTTTAACAACTAAATTTTTTGGTGTTTTCTTTAATTTTCTTGAATATATGCATGTACATATATCTATTCCTTTATTAGTGGAATATATTCGTAATAATTGTTTTGTCATTTAATACTTTTTTTTTTATTTATCAGTCTCAAGTGCATGTGTAGGCATCTATAAATACATAAGAATCTCCTTTTTATCATTTACATTTAATTTTTTTAATATAAAACATCAACATTTTTTTTTAAATAGATTCCATGCTTTCATGAATTAGACATCTTGTTAATGGGTCATGTCAGCTAATAAGGTTTATTATTCATAGAGTTGTTACTAAATATGTACACTTAATTACTTAGATTTTAAGTCTAGAAGGCTTTGAGATCTATTTGATCATTGTGGCTTTTGAAATTTTTATTTTATAAAATTTCAATTGTATGATGATGAATATATTAAATTTAATGCTAAATATCACCCAGAGAGACATATCAAAGAGTTGTTAAATAAATTTAATGTCTCTCTAAGTGATATTCATCATTTGATATGTCTCAAATATATTGAATGCACAAAATAGAAAATAAAATTATTTCGAAGGGTTGCAATCAAATGGATTTTTAAATAAAAGAATGAAAAAATCATAATTGAAAATGGGTACACATTTTCACATGGGAGAATTTTACGGGAATTCAATTTTTTTTTGAAATTCCCATTTTACCCTTCCAATCAACACAAACAGTTAAAGAGTAAAATAAGAAATTAAAAAAAAAAAAAAAAATCCTACGTGAGAATATTTACCCTTGAAAATAACATTCAAGCTAATACACATAAAACTACAAGTGACAAGAGGAATAAAAGCATGAAAAGAGGTTGTTTTAAGGCGAAAGGGCTAATTAGCCGTACTTGCAATCATCGTGACAAATATCATTCTTGGAATATTAACAGCAATTGGTAATATCAGAATATTTTTAAATTCTCATATTTTTACCAGAAATTTAACGGGAAAATCTCACGGAAATTATAATATTTTAAAATAATAAAAATATAATAAATAAAACATTAATAAAATAAAAATGGTAATAAGGAATTTACCAGGAATTTATCGGGAATTTACCTGGATATTATCGCGATATTACCATTGATCACGTATTTAACACAGTTTTATCGAGAATTTACCAGAAATTTATTGCCGTGGCAATAAAAACGCGTTTTTAACGTGGTAATGGTATTTTGCCGATAAAAATGCAGTAAATTTGAAAATACTGTCGATATTTGTGACAATGCTTGCAATCATTGATTCATTTCCTAAGCTGGCTCTTCTATCTACAAATAAATTAATTTTTTTTATTGGGCTTGGATGGAATTGTATATGATATTTATAAAATTTATTTTAATTGATTAAGAGAAGTTATATTTTTTAAGACTCTTAAAATTTTATATTTATTTAAATGTCTAAATTTATCGAGTTAGACAAATAAAGTCAAATTGATATCAGATAACCTTTCTTTAAGACAAGTTCTTGCCCATGGGAGAAATTCTTAATGCAAAGACACATGATCATTATCTTGGCACAATGGGCTCATTGCCTAATTGGTGACTAAGATTTTTAAAAATTGAAGACATGGCATATTTGTGGAGCTTTTAGCTTTCATTGTAAAGGTTGAACACATGGACATATATGCTCATCAAAAGAGTGTAACCTAACTTTTCCCTTGTTGTTCTTGAAATGGAGATTCATGTAGCTAAATTGATTGAATGAGTCTTGTCAAATCTTTTTTAGTTATTTTCTTGTAATGATAAAGGTGTTTAGGTTT
The DNA here is from genome assembly GCA_013350335.1 of Chimonanthus salicifolius. Classification (NCBI taxonomy): domain Eukaryota; kingdom Viridiplantae; phylum Streptophyta; class Magnoliopsida; order Laurales; family Calycanthaceae; genus Chimonanthus; species Chimonanthus salicifolius. The sequence goes on along the minus strand of CM023532.1, from coordinate 39,687,359 downwards.
CTTAGAGCACTCAACTATTATTCGAGATACGTGTAAGTCTCTCTATCTATAGACACCGGGTAATTTCACAGGGATTGATATTTTGAGATGGAGTCTGAATCGAACTCAAGGCTTTCGCTTCTTTAAACAGGTTCTTGACCATCACTCAACACTTTTGGATTGTCTTTTCTAGTCAATTTACATGTTCACTGATTATCTCTAATCTTTTAAAGTTAAAAGCAGTTAATTTTTGTCTTTGCATATGTTCAAAATTGTTGTATGCACTTATATATTATATGTTTTTTTTTAATAAAGAAATGATGGGTTGCACCATCCACCATGTCTATTTCTTTTTTTAATTTTCGTAAATATCATAAATAATTGATCAAAGATTGAAAGTAGACTTAATAAGATATATATAAACCAAATTTCAATGCCAAACTCAATATCTAGTCACTTGATCATAATAATCAAATTCACTAGGTGTTTTTAAAAAAATTAAAAACATTTTGTGGTTACAACCATGAAGAAAAAGTGGCTTAAAATACCCATATGGGTATAGCTCAGCTGGTTATCTTCTGCATCAGGAAGCGGAAGGTCATGGATTCGAGCTTCCATAACCTAATTTTGGTCTGCCTTAAAATTAGTTTTACAATGGGTATCTTATGGTTTCCCTCACATAATTTTTTTTTAAAAAAAAAGTAGCTTAGAATTGAATTTAAGGATAAATTTTGGTCTAGTTATATTTATAACAAAAAGATCAGTTGCATAACATAGGCAATTTTTTCCTATTTTTTCTCATTTCCTACTTTATCTATGGTATTTTTGGCCAGGTCAGCCTTATGTTTTCTCATGTGCATCATTATATTTCTTTGTTTTTATTTTCTTATTTTTTCTATTTTTAAATATTTTTATATTTAGATTTGAAGATCGAGATTGAATTATGTCAATCAAAGTTTTAAATAAACTTTACATGAAAACTGCAAAGCACATGCTTCGTACTAGTTAAATAATATAAATTTGTAGCAAAAATCACTTTATTGTGATACTCGTACCACCTAATGAGAAGCAAAATAAATAAATAGTTTGACTTTTGGGTAATCGTTTGAGACTTTTACTCTCCAATCTCAGATCTTATGATGATTGATTTTTTTTTTTTTTTTTAATTACCTATGGTAAATCTTGAGAAACCCAATCAGGGGTAGAAAAATTGGGCCGAGATCTTGGCTGATTTTTCATATCGGCCGCACTTTTTCTCACTTCAGCCCATTTTTTTTAAAAGAAAAAATTTTAAAAAATTATGAGCTTATTGAATATGTAAATTTTTCATAAAATATCGACCGTTTATATATTCAAATATTATTTTCGTCGTTTTAAAAAAATGACCATTAATTTCTATTAAAAAACGAAAATCACCATTAAATTTTCATAAAAGAATGAAAAGTCACAACCATAAATTTCATTTTTCATTAATTTCCATACAAAAACGAAAAGACAATTAAATTTGCATCAAAAAATGGAAAGACACAATTAAATTCATCAAAAAAACGAAAACTGACAATAAATATTCATCGATTTTGATTTACCCATTATTAATTTTTCATTTTTTTTTGAAAAGTCACCATTAATTTTCATAAAAAATGAAAAGATACAATTAAATTCATCAAAAAACGAAAAATGACAATAAATATTAATCGACTTTGATTTAGCCATTATTAATTTTTCATTGTTTTCTGAAAGGTCACCACTAATTTTCATAGAAAACGAAAAGACACAATTAAATTCATCAAAAAACAAAAAATGACAATTGAATTCCTATCAAAAACGAGAATTCAAAATAAATTTTCATCGATTTTGATTAAGCCATCATTAATTTTTCCATCATTTTCTAAATACTCACCATTAATTCTTATTAAAAAATGAAAAGTCATCATAAATTTACATCGGTTTTGATTAAGCTATTATTAATTTTCATCAAAAAAAGAAAAGTAAACATTAATTTTTAATAAAAACGAAAAATAACCATAATTTTTTTATCAGTTTTGATTAGGCACTATTAATTCTCCATGGTTTTTAAAAAGTTACCATTATTTTTTATCAAAATACGAAAATCACCATTAATTTTTCTTAAAAAAAATGAAGGAAAAGTCCATTATTTTTCATTAAAACCGAAATGTCACCATAATTTTTTTTGGTTTTGATTAAGCAAAGAATGAGAAAAAAAAATAGTTGTAAAAAAATAAATATCAATTTTCCATATCAATTTTCCATTGATTTTTTATATTTTTCCACTCATATTATAATATCGCCGATATTATATGTGTACGACAGATAATATAAGTATCAGCCGATATATATCGGCATCTGAAAATCCGATACATATCGGCCGATACGCACAGTATCAGCCGAATTTTTGACCCCTGAACCCAATGTAAAACTTTAAGGCCTGATACCCATCGCCCTAAAGACATACCAGGTGAGATCATGTTGGCTTAAACCTGACACTCAGGGGTGCAGATCTCGGCAAGACCGAGATCTCAGCTGTTAAAATTCTCTCTCCTCTTTTGTTTTTTTTTAAATATTGATATTTTTTTTATATTTATTTTTTCTGAATTAAAAAAAATAAAATAAAGCTAAAATGAAGTTTTTTTTTTAAAAAAAATTAAAAATAAAAATATCGGCCGATATCTGGGCCGATGTTGGTCCGATATTGGCCGAGATATCAACTCGGATCCACCACTGTTTTGATTTTTTATTTTTTTTTAAAAACCGATATTATGGATATCTGTTGATATCATACCGATATATATCGTAGATATATCGGCCGAGACCTATCGTGTACGGCCGATACAATATGTACCGGCCGATATAATAAGGCACTAAAAATCCATAATATATCGGCCGATATTTTCACTTAGGCTGAAACTTATATTATATAAATTTATGACTAATATTTTTGTTCTAAGCAAAAGCAAAAGCCCACTTGGATAGTTGTTCGGATGCATGAAGTCCATGTGGGACCACTGAATGATAAATCCAAATATTTGAAATTATTATTTTCTTCTTTAAATTTAAATGTAATTAAAATTGATGTTCATTTCATGTATTTTCAGTATTGATTCATAAAAATAAATAAACATATTTATTTAATAATTTTTATCTTAAAAACTAATGATTAAAAATGGTATAAAGGATCTCTTACCAATTGAACTTTGAACATTTTTTTATATAAAATGGAGAATGGAAAAATAAAACAAATGAATATTTGAAGATCATATACAGTGTAGTGTGTGCAAGCATAAATATTTTAAATTTGTAGAATAAATCAATAATTGAAACAGACCCAAATGAGAGGATTGGATTTTTTTAAGAGAATGAGGGTTTAATTGTTTCTTCTCCAATGGAAGGATGGTTTAATTTTAGCCATTGAAGGTCAAGTGGTTCCCTAGGTTTGAGCCAGGCCAATCACAAGGACTGAATGTGGTGAAGTTTTGAGAGCTGGAGAGAAAAAAGAGGGGAGTGGCTGTAGAGGGACCTCCCAATTATTACCTCACTTTTCTTTGGTGATATTAAAATAAATATAATCTTATTTAAAAAAAAATTATAGACTTTTCTACTGAGAGTCAACACTAAATCTATCATTTAAAAGCATTTCATTTGATTTTGATTTCATATTATTGAGTGTAATGAAAATAGACATTTAGATGAAATTATATAAATTTTATTTTTTTAATTATTCTATCTTTTAAATTTAAACTTTTATAAATTAATAAATTTATTTTTAAGAAAAAAAATAAAATATTAATGATAAAATGATGACAATCTCATTAGTAAATTTTATTAAAAAAACTATTGATAACATAACTGTTTAATATTATATAAATATTTAATAAATGCTTTTTTCTCATATTGGTGTAGTTCAATTGGTAATCTCACAGTTTATAAAGCACGAGGTGTCAGAGTTTGAACTCCTATGATCTCACTCAGTGTGTGTTAAGGGCAGTGGATATCACTCATAAAATTTACACTAAATTTTCTACACGTAAATTCAAAAAAAAATGTAAAATTTTATCTCAGTAAAATTGCAGTCAATAAAAATAAGTCAAAAGAAATTATTAAACTTTTGATGAAATGGATTTAAAGTTAGATAAATATTAATTAACAATTATTTATTTTAATAATGAATTAATAATTAACATTTTTTTCTCAAAGCAATTGATCTGAATTAATCTACACTCTATCTTTTAAAATCAGTAGATGAAATAAAATAATAAATAGAATATTTTTGGCGTAGAGAGGGGCAGGGTAGGCCCCAGTAGGCATCATTGCTTGAAAGCACGAGAAAATGAGGAGGGAATTGTAATTTCTCCGCAAGTGTAATCATTGCGGTGGGGGCCATGTTTCAGCCTAAAGGGAGCTGTGGGGCCCACCAATTAGGGAGAAAAAAGGAAAGGTTGTGGTGGTTTGTGGTGACCCTCGTTTTCATGAGAAGAAGAGAGGCTGATTTTTGCAAGAAATTTTAAGCCAGTTGGCCCTCTCTCTCTCTCTCTCTCTCCCTCTCTCTCTCCGAAGGAAAGATGAGTAAAACCCAAATTTTGTTCTCTCAGCAGCCTCCAGTTCCCATTTAATCAGGTTACATTCGCCTTCTGCCCCTTTAATTTTTTTTTTTTCGTCTTGGTTTCCTTTCAGAATCTGCTTCAATAACTATAAATGCTTTTTCCCCTCTTAAATTTTATGTAGACTTTTTTTATTTTTTATTTTAAATTTTGCAATCATTGATGATGAAATTGATGTGGGTTTTCTGGGTTGGTTTTGGATCTCTGTTTCCTTTGCATGGCAGTTCCCTGGATTTATTGAGAATCTTCAGATGCTAGGGGTGTCTAGGGTTCTTACAGGAAAAGCAGTCACTGTCTCTCTCTGATTGGCTGCTTATGATTTTTGTCTAAGCGAAGTTGGGGCGATTGCTGTTTTGTGATGGGTTTTGTCTCTTTGAAGAAAGAGGAGCATTGAACATTTGGAAAGAGAGTAAGGAGACCAAAATCTGTAAATATTCTATCTATCTCACTACCTTTCTGGACGGGTTTTGGTAATCTATATCACCCGGTGATGGGTTTTCTTTAAATCTGGTTTTGGGTGTCTCTTCTCACACCCTGGTGTCAGGTTTGGCTAATTAGGAGAATCTGAGATTTGGGAGATTTATTGCTTACAGGAAACTGGCATTAGTAATTAGAACTCTGAAAGATTAGGTTCTTCGGAAGATATGAGGATGACCGTTATGTTATTAAAAAATATTGAGCCATTGCCCTGAGCCAAAAATCAGATTTTTGGAACGAACTGTGGGTGTCGATTGGCCAGTAGAGAATGGAAAGCCTGTCGGAAGATCTCTTATGTTCTGAGATGGATACTGATGAGAATGGGATGGGAAATTTGAAGAGTAATGAGGAAGCTTGTGGATGGGAGAAAGGTGAGGGGAGCGGTGCAGTATTTTGTAAGGAAGCTCCTGTTATTGAAAAAGAACGGAGAATTTCCAGCGGTTGTAGTTGTGGTGCCAAGAAGCTCAAATCTAGGATGTCTGTGACTGAACATGACCACCGGAAGAAGGAAAAGAATGGGCAGGACAGAAAGCTCAGCAGGCAGGACAGGATCGAGCTGGGGCGCATGTTTCAGGGTGCAGTGAGTTCTCATGACTGGGAACTTGCAGAGAGTTTGATTCTATTGGCGGATCCCCAAACGCTCAATGACGCGCTGTGCATCACGTTGGATTCTATCTGGTTTTTGAGCACACAGCAAGAACTCAATGGAATCACTGGGTTAATCAAGAAGATCATTTCAAATGGTGCTTATGACTTCACCAGGGCAGCGCTGAGGACATCTTTTCTTGCTTCATGTGTCTCTGCCTGTCAGAGCCGAACTATGAGTCTGACGGACACTGTGACTGTTATGGCTCAAAGGTATGGCTTGCATTTCTGACTTGATGGTACAAAAATCTTTCTCTTCATCAAAAGTTAGGATCTTGTTTTTTGCCAATTGCCAATTAGGGAGAGAATAAGAAAAAAAATATAAAGAAGTCATCGTGGCTGTTTCATAGTGAGCACCTTCTTTTGTTTTCTTTTTCTTTTGGTTGGAGATTAATCTGCTCAATTAATTGGTTTCATAAAGAAATTGAGTCATATTGATCAGATTTATTTTTTTTTATTGTCTCTAAGCCTAATCATTTACTTCTGACACCCTCTTTGGCAAAAGACCGTGGAAGATTATTTATATGTATTGGAAACTCAAACCTACTGTTTGATTCATCTTCTATTGTAATTCATTACCATTTGATTTGTTTCTGTTGTGGAAGATTATTTATATGTATTGGAAACTCAAACCTACTGTTTGATTCATCTTCTATTGTAATTCATTACCATTTGATTTGTCTCTGTTGTGCTTTATAATTTGTATAAATAAATGACCTTTTTATTCGAAAGGGGTGGAAAAAAATCTTAGTTTTGGTCTGCAACTTGTCTACTTCCGTAAATTTGAGTGGGTGGATGATTTCCATTTCAGTGGATGGATGAGTGAATCAATTTGTCTTATCAGGTTGCGTGAGCGCCTCCAGGAATGTAATGGGGACGAGGTTTTGAAGGCAGAAGCTGGTGCCAAGGTCCAGAAATTCACAGAATGGGCTTTAAAATGTATTGGCTTCCACACACGTTGCCAAGGAAATAGGGACAGAGTAAGTCATAGCTCAGCCCTTGAAATCCAACTCCAGCTGTCTGCATTCAAGACGTTCCTGGATCTTGCTGGTAATCAGCTTACAGGAAAGGACTTCACAGAGGCATTTGATGCTGCTTGCTTTCCCCTCACACTTTTCTCAAGTTCGTTTGATCCCGGTTGGGCATCTGGAATTTCTGCAACTGCAATTCAAGGGCTTTTAGGTATGTTAGTGGAGGGAGGTGCTGATAATGTCAATCAATGCTTTCTTGAAGCTTCGCGTTTTGGGAGCACAGAGCTTGTACGCATCTTATTGCAGGTAATTGTCATTAATTTGTGCCTTAAGATATGTGTTTGACTGTCTACTTTGTGGTTATCAGTCAGGTAGTCTTATTACTAATAGATCTTGGTCTATCACTCACACACACACACACACACACACACACAGAGACTCAAGTAGGCTGGTATTGGCTGGACTTGCCTCTGGTACACAAAAATCACCAGCCATCTGTGTCCAAATCATCCCCTACACAAACACAAAAGATAAAAAGAAGCCATTTAGACTCAAATATTTTTGATTAATTTTTCTTGCATTGCTGTTTTCTTCAAGCCATCTGTTGTTGTTCTTAAACCTCTTTTCCTTGTTAGAGATCATTCTGGCTCCCATAGAGCTCTAATGGATGATTGTGGATGCGGTTCTTTCAAGTGGAAGGGCCAAGTGTTGTGGGTCTGGAAGGGTAATGGAAAGAAAGGTACAAAAGAGTGTTTTAGGGACATATCTTCATTGAAACATCATGAGCAACTTCTCCTAAGAGATGTTGGGTATCTCTCTATGCAATTTATATAGAAACTGGAGAACAATGGTGCTGAAATGAGACAATGCTGCAGTTACTGCAAAGTTTAGTCTTATGCCGAATGTTATTTCAAGGAAATGGTAATCACATTTTACTTGATGGATGGATTAAGATGATAAATGAAACAGGTGGTAGTTGTCCGTGGTGTTTACATTTCAAAGCATGATAAAGCAAATCTGTTATCAGATTAGTTTCTCCAGACTGTACAGTTGATCGTCATGCCATCAAGTGTAATATTCTTTGGATTGATCAATTCTTAAATTTAGATGATACAGTATCTTCATTTGTATTTCTAATTTCATTTGATTGCGATACTTGGGACTTGTACGAGCTTGTGATTTCCTCGTCTTGTTTTCACAGAATCTGTGGGGACTAAGGACTCGAATGAGGCAAAACTTCTTAGTATTAGAAGAACCTTGATTTTAGGTGTGGGTCTGGGGGAAGAGAAATTGGTAATTGAAAGTGACTCATACAATGCTGTTAAATGGGCTAAGGGAGCGAAGCATCTTCCTTGGAGGCTAATCACCTTGGTAAGGAAGATCAAAGAGTTGGTCTATGGCCGCGAGGTATCCTTCGTGCACATCAGTCGGACAACTAATGGGGTGGCGGACTTTTTTTGCAAATAACGGTGTGGGCGGATCGATTAGTGGCGTATTCCAGCTAGTGGCGAACTCGATTTGTTTTTGTTTTGATTTTTCATATTACTGTATTGGGTTTAATCCCCTTAGGCCTCTTGGTTGCCTCATGTACCTGTACTCCTTGCTTTTTTTAATAATTTTTTCTCTTATGGCTCAAAAAAAAAAATACACCTTCCTTTGTATAGGATGGATTATCTACAAATAAAGAGACCCAAGGAAGCTAGGAAAGAAGACACTAAAATGAGGGAATTCCTGACATCTGCTACAACTGAAGAGATGATTAGTGGTCCAAGAATGAAGATTCCATAATCCAACAAGATGAGGACTGGCAATGCTATTTGCTTCCTATGAATGCCGAAGTATTTTAAAAAGCAGAAAAAATATTGTTGATAATTTCAGAAAGTTTTTCATAATTCAAGTTGAAATGCAAATGCATATGTATTGTTTCACCATTCCCTAAGACATCAATGCATCTCTGAATTGGGAAGTCAAATAGGAAAGTGAAGGTGAAGTTTATTTACTCATCTAGTCAAGTTATGACGTTCCACATCATTCGGGTTTCGAAGTTGAAATATGAAATTGCTATCACTTGCAGACTACTGCAATGACACCAGATGTTCTTGGACCTTTCCCCCCTGCAATGTCTCGCAACATTTCAGTCTTGAGTTTGGTCCTATCTGTTTGGTTAGGAGAGGTGTTTTGAGGAGGGTTCAATCCATGAAGGATCTTGAAACTGTTTAACCACCCATCAGCCATATATATCTCTGTTGATTGATATAGAACAGAAGGGGCTTGAGTTCTCTTTCATTGCTTGTAATGTGAATAGTCTGGAAAGTCATCTCAGGTAAAGGATTTCTGTTGGCTTGCTGCCTTAGGATTTTAATTTGCAGACCACCTGAATGCAGGTGTTTTTGGGTCTTATCTATAGCATCCCTGTAACATCACATTGGTTTGGCCCTGCTCTGTTGATTCAACTTTTAATTCATGGTCTGCCCCATCCTTTTACAAAATGAAGGTGGTAGAGCTCCTTTTATATGTTGTCTTTTGTGCATCTTGTTGGAGTGAATTGGAAGAATCTTTAGTTCTGCACATTCCTGCTGCTTTCAAGGAGAAGTGCAAGTTGAGTTTACTGCATTTGGTGTTAGTTTGAAAAGAGTTCCTTTGCCTTCCGTCAGGGATTTTAGTATGTATTTTCTGCAGCTGAAATGACTTTCAGCTTTCAGTGTAATTCAATCGTTAGGGAGTTTTGAAGTCTAGATTGTTATCTCATAACTTACATAAGTTAGCCTTTTCCATCTGACATTCTTCCCCAGACTTTGTTGGGGCTTCTCTGTTCTCTGTGGTGGTTTGCTCTCCTTGATTTCTGCTTTTTTTCTTTTTTTCTTATCACCCCCCCCCCCCCCCCCCCCAAAAAAAAAAAAAAAAAGAAAAGAAAAAGGGAACAGTTCGTTGACTAGATATCTAGTTCTATGTAGGAAGGAGCAGGGAACGAAAGTGTCCCTCCAAATAGCCTTCCATGGTAGCAGGTGGCTGGCAGCATTAAGGTGGTGTTCGTGGCTTGGGTATGGTGACATAGGAATTCAAGGATGTTTTGGTTGTGGAACTTGATGTAAGATGGAGATTGGCATGTGTCCATCCTTGTTGTCATCACTCAATGCATAATAGTGAAGCTGAGATGGATATCTCCAATTTTGGGGGTAAAGAAGCTAAACATGGGCAGTATTGCATCCAGGCTCTTTTGTGTTTGCTCAGTTCAGTGGTGTTTGACAGGTGTTGTGCATTCAAATAGAGTTGAAAGCATTGCAATTAACTAAAATATAGAACACTTGAAAAAACATTCCTCAAGCCCTCTAATTATTGAAGCATATTCAGCTAATTTATGTCTTAGGCCAATGGATCATCTAATGCTCCTCATATATTGACTGGTTTTTTTTAATGAAACATGGGCTTTATTGAATCATAGATGTATTGCAAGGCAAATTTCTGTGTTGATTTACAAGGTAGAAATAAAAATATTTTTTAAAATTGAAATGATTAAATGAGGTTGATCATGCTGTAAGTTTTGGTAAGATTGAGTTAGTTTTACATGTGTCATCCACTTATTAATCAGAAGAAACCCTTGGATCTCAACATAGCACATGATTCTTTATGGTCCCCAACATCAACCATCCATGTGGATTGTTCACTGTTGGATTAAGACACATCATGATACTTGCTGGATTTAAGAGACTTTGTAGTCTGCCTTATTCCAATGGTACCTCATGGGTACCTCATTTTACTATCCATTGTATATGGTGAAGGAAATGTGAGATCCAATGGTTTCGCATAATTAACTCAAGTTTATTGTATCTTATAATAAGGTTGATATCATTTAATTATTGCTCCCCCTAGATAGAGGGGATAACTAATACCCTTATTGGTTCTCTTTGCTTTTCAAGAATTGTCAGTGAGTCATGTTTCAGAAAGGATTGTCAATGAGCGAAGCAATGGTTAGCTGTTTCTGATTTTGTTGGGCTTTATTATTGCTAGTGTCACTGCCACCTTAAATTTTCAATGAAAACAGAAAGGAAATGGCCTCTTCTTATTTTAGTATCCTTTTTCATAATTGTTTATGTATCATGCACTGAAATCGGAATCAGATACCCCACATGTGTGATGGTAGTGGTATGTTATTTGCGCTTATTGTATCAGGGTGCCAGGTTTGAGCTTGCACTAGTTTTAACTTAGTTGAGAATACTCATTGAATGTTATGGGACATTGTGATAGGATCTAGTTAAATAAAGTATTTCAGGGATATTATAATTTTTATTATTTCTATTCTGAGTTGTAACTGAACCCTATTTATAGTCTGAGTGAGTAATGAAATAAATAGTGAAGAGTTTTCCCCACAAACAACCCTGCGGCTAGGAGGCCGGTTTCTCCTCGAAGTGAAACCAAAGGAGGTTAATTTTCCCTCAAAGTGAAATTCCTATCTCCGATTTTTTCCATTTTCTATTTTATTTCGTTCAATTTGGTATCGTAGCTTGCTTCTATTCCTACCAATCTCTCCTTCTACGTCTCTGACCTCGTAACCATCCCGATCTCCATTTCCATCCTCCATAAAAAAGCCAAAAACAAAAAACTCATATCTGCCAAGATCTGTGCGGCCCAGATCTGAAACTGCCGCAGCTCCACCACTCGAGAGACACTGCTACCTTTCAGTTCCGATCCGTCAGCCCACACCACAGCCTGCCACCCCCAAGACCTTTTCAACCTTAAATTTGTTTCAGATCTGCCTACTGCAAACCAGATTTGTGAAGGAGTTAGAGGGAGTGAGAGAGAAGAGGAAAGAAAGAAGAGGGGAGAAGAGAGGTGTGTTGCCACCTTCCTTCCCCAATGCATCTCCTCCCGATGCTGCTTCCAACGTCAGCTAGATTTGCCACCAATTCCCACCATCTCTACCACCAGATTACCCCCACCCACCACAATTATGCTGTCGTTTTTTCTTGCTATCCTGCTTCTTGTTGTCACCGCAATTGTCCTCCTCCCCTTTCTCACCAAATCCACTGCTCGGCTCTCCCATCTTTTTCCTTACCCCACACCCTAAATTGCAACCCTAACCTTTTGCCCAACCCTTTGACTGTACTTGATCCACGCAAACCCATTTTTCATCCATTTTCTTTTCTTTTCAAACTACGTTTTTCATTTAAAAAATACGTTTATCATATCCTTCTTAAAAACTTCTCCTTTTCTTTATTTTCTTTGCTCAAAAAATTGTTTTTCCCAACCCATTTTCTTTTTCTTTCCTTTCATTTTTTAATACCAAATCATCTTTGTAGTTTTTTAAAATCCAATATTTTTTTTTTAGTTTCAAATCCCACCTTTATTTGAAAAATTAAAAAAAAATCCTTCCCTTTACACGCATTTTCTTTTCATTTTCATTTACAAACCCACCTTTCTTTTTTTTTTTTAAAAAAAAAAAACTCCACCTTTATTTTTCCAAAAAAAATTCTAAACCAATTTTCTTATTTTCAAATGAACTCTTATTGAAAATAAAACCATTCCTATTTGCATCCTTGCTATGGCATTAGTAGAATAATGAGTTGAGGTGGTTTTTGGGAGAATGTCCAATGACATGCAGGACATAAAGAAGTCGTTGGGTGTTCTCGATAATAGCATTGATCGCTTGATGGCAAGGGTTCTTTCCGAAGAAACTCGCAATCAGTAATTTCTTTTTGAAGACCAAGGTGTCCAGACGTCTCACTTGACTAATCTCTTCTTCAGCAAGAGGAGTTATCTGTTGTGAACTTGTTTGTGGTGAACCAGTTATTTAATTCTTTCTCACCCTCACACCCATTTTCTTCTCCTGAGTTGAATACATACTCAATTTGAACCCATTCCGAGATACATTTATCATCTGATTAAGCCCAAGTCTTATGGACCATGAAATCTATGAAGTCTTTTGAACCATACTTAGAGTGATTTATTCAAGCTGATCTTTGGTTCTGGTATGCCTGTCCGTCTGTTTCTGTTTTTGAAACATTGAGCATTCTGAGTAATTCAAACTGCTACCCGTCAATGCCTACTTCAGTTACATAATCCTGTAATAATAGTTGTCTTTCAAAAAAAATGCCTACTTAAGATGCCATGCTTTCAAGCATATCGTAATTGTCATTTATGCCAGAATGCATTGGTAATTGACATTGTATCCCCATATCAGACTTCAGGTGCATTAACCTTTTAACCCTTATTTTTTTCCTCTGTGTGTGTGTGTGTGTGTTTTTGGTTGGGTGAGTGAGTGAGGGATCTGATCTTTGTCATCCATCCAAAGAAAAGTAGACATCTGAAAAAAAATGGTGACCTAAGGATGCATCTAGATTAGATTCCTAAAGTTGTTACGGTTTAAGGAAAGATACAAAAAATCTCCCACAAAATGTTGTTGTGCTCTGCATTAACCCCAAGCCCTAGTGGAACTGATAACCATCAATTGAGAAAAAAGTTTAAATCCCTTACAATTTGAGGTAAGTCAAGATGCACTAGAAAAAAACCATTATTGAGTGCGATCTCCATCTCTGTCATACCCATAAAAAATCCTTATAATTGACCAATTAAGACAGAACTTCAATGTCTACCTACTGAAGCTAAAGGCTTTTTGGTTATTTTATCATGAATGAACCAATTTTGATTAATGTTGCTAAGCCCTTCACCAAGTGTGACAAACTTGTGGGGAATGGTTGATGCTTGTTTCTTGACTCTTGATATTCTTTTTCCTTTAAATTTAAACTAGTGCGTTTGTCTGTTTAGATTGCTCAAAGGAATAGCTTGGATGTGGATGTTGACTTGGCTCTGGGCTTTGCTTCCCACTACTGCAAGATTGGCACAATGGAGTGTCTCGTTGAAGAGGGGAATGCTATTGCCTTCTTGGGTCCTTTAATGCGAGCGGCAGAGAGGGGATGCATGCAGGTGGTCCAATGGTTTGTTGAGCGAGGATGCCGTGACATGGAGCTTTGCCTTGCCCTCACTGCTGCCACCTCCAGTAGCCAAGTTGAAATTGCCACCTACCTCCTCCCACATGTGCCTCAGCACGTCCTTGCTGCCCTTAGCATCGAGATTATTAAAGCTGCTGGCGAACGGAGTGGTGGGTCTCTTGATGGTGTTGCCTTTCTTCTCTGCTCTGATTTCCTGGGGGACCCAGCTGCCACCTATGCCGTTGCAGACAGCATTGCAAGGTCAGATGATGAGTCTGTAGCGCCCGAGCTGAGGACTTTTTTGAGAGAACACTGGTCAGAGGCTGCATTCGTTGATGGCTTGAAGTGTGGACAGGAACACTATGTCAACCTGATGAGGATTCTGAGACGGGGTGAGTCACCCATATGCCTGAGGGATCTTCCAGCACCTCTGAGGACTTCTATTGCATATTTGCCCCTATACAGGGAGTGTGTTGAAATGGGTGGGCGTCTCTTGTCGCAACGGCTTAGAGGTCAACTCCTGGAAGCCGTGAGAAGGCTTGGAGATGGGCGGGTCGATGAAGCTGTCCATGGAAGAGAACTGCTGGCAATTTTGGAGCATCACCTTCCTCCTTTTCTGGTCCATGTCTCCAGTGTTGCTTTTAACCCTTAAAGTCTCCTATTTTCATCCTATATCAGATGCTATTTCGAAGAGGTTAAGTTGACTGGATGGTGATTATCAAGTGATTTAATTCTTCATACAATATGAGTGATATGCTGATCTTTTGGAGGAGTATATATTCTTATGCTTATGCTGTGTAACTCTCCTGTATATGTAGGGTTGAAACTTGAAACACGAGGGCATTTTGGATGTAAGATAGAAAGAGGATATATTGTTTATTTGAAAAAGGCGATTAGGCAAAAGGCCCATGCAATATTCAATATGTTAGCTTCCTGGGTAGGATTCATATCTTTTTAACACCAAGAACTACCTTGGTTAAATGCTTGATAGCTTTGAATGATCCAACTAAAGTAGGGGCTAAGCCCCCATAATTTTTTATATTTTAGGGAATCTATATGAACAAATGTTCGTGCCTACCATTTTTACTGGAAAAAACTTATAGAAATGGAAAAAGATCTTCACATTGGAACTGTATTTCATTGTTTTTTATATGAATTCCTAAGAGGTGTTTTAAGTGCAACTTGTATGACTTGTTGATACCAGGGTTAAATTCCAAGTGAATATTGCTCTTTCACCTCTTCTTCAAATTTGTCAAGACGTACTACAAGGGGTTAAACAAGAACTTAGCCATGGTCAGCCAAAAGTGGCTCTATAGAATTACAGCTTGTCATTGATATCATGGCTATCTATGTGACAGTTAGATTTGACATAATTGACAATGTGAATGGTTTAGAAAGATGTATGGGCAATTCCACTGCCTTAAGAGTTATTAATGCCAGCTCTTGACAGGACCTTCTAATCTGCTTATGGGCCACAAAAATGACATTTGTTCTTGTACATGCTTTAACACTGAGGCTTCATTTTAAATAGATAATGACTGTTATAGATAGGTGATTACGCGAATATAAAGTATTAAAGTATATAAAGTTTCGCCTATCGATTGCAAATTATGCATTTATATTTTAATGAATATGTCATTGATAGATTAATTAGATTAGGGCAAAACTTCATATACATCTTATTCATATGATCCACTTTAAACATACTCAATTTTTGTAGAGTTTTCATTTAATATTCATTAAAAGCTCATACGTGTCAAGATAGATTTTTTTTTTTTTTTTCAAATCTCAAATTCTATATAGATATGATTGATTCTCGACCAACTTACACAAGTAATCCTAATGCCATGTTTAATTTGTGAGGGATCAACTGGCTGATGTACAAAGTACAAACTCCTGCCTTGATAACTTAATAGACCTGTCAATGAGTCTGGTCAATTTTGGGTTGGATTAATAATCTTCAATCTATTATTTGTTTATTAAACATGTTAGTCGGTTCAGGCCTATTTCGAATTTAGATCACAAAAATTTAAATTCATATCTATTTAAAATGCTCGGGTTCAATTCAGGTAATTGGATTAAGTCAAGTTTTGTGAAGTTTAGTTCAAGGTAGACCTAGCAATAGGTCGGCCAAATCAATTTTAGATTCAAGTCAACAACTCTCAACTCGTTACTTGTTTATTAAATGAGTTAGTCGATTTGAATTGCAAAATTTTAAACTCATACCCATTTAAAATATTCAGGTTTTTTCGGGATAATGAGGTGGAGTCAAATTTTGTCAGATCTATAGCTGAGGGGGTGAATGTGTGATGGCAAGTGAGCTATAACTCCAAATAAATTCAATTCAAAAGGTGATTTTGAATCCTTAATCCTTGATAGTTGATACCATATCTTTCACTCACGTAAGGGGAATCACAATGCGGATTATTAAAACCATTGCCTTCCATTGAGGTAATGGTTCTCACTGACAAACAAATATAATTTTACAGGTTCCAAGTCAGGAGCTCACCATTCCCCTTTGAAAAATATATTCAATATTTTAGCTAGCAACTAAAGCAAGTCGGTCGCAATCAACCCAATTGAATTGATTCCACCTTATCTGGTGTCAGAGGATGCTAAATAAACAGATAAACATACCTCAATCAAATCTTAGTCTAAGACTTGAGAAAAATACCTCAATCAAATCGATCAAGCCATGTTTTTAAAAATTATATTAATTTTAAAATAAAAATAATTTTAAGTGATTAAAATTTAGAGAGCATGAAAGCATGACTTCATTTTTTTTTTTTTCCCGTGTTTCATATTCAAACAAAACATTTTAAATGAAGCCATTGCATGGGTGACATGCTTGAATGCACCAGTTCACCTCTTTTCTTGAGTCTCTGAGAAGATTGTATCTCAGTTTACACATATTAGTGTGATTAATCTCATATTAATGAGATTAGTCTCACATCTAATATAGAGTGGGAATACATATGTAAAAAAAAAGGCTCTTTGGATTTTTTTTTTTTAATTTACGTGTGGGAAACCCAGTGTAAAACTCCCACGGGTGGACCCCTACCCTTAAGGTACACCAAGGTAAAGCCATATAGAGACTCAAACCCATGCTCCTACGTCCTGAAACGGGAGATAACCAGCTGAGCTACACCCATGTGGGTGCTCTTTGGATTCTTTACAAGCAGGCATGAAGCCAATTTGAATTTGAATGCTGAATTCCTGATGGTTTCAGACAAGAAATCCTGGCTATCAGACGTACTTCTTGGCTGATCTTTGCTGCCTTCTTCAAGTTGAATAGATTTTTTTCTTTTTTCATATTTATGTCGCATACTTTCATCTGGCTTCTGCTAAAACTGGATTCATTCTTTTGGTCAACATTGTGATTTTAATGTTCCATTTTGGATTTAAAGTGATTACACAAGTTGGGTGGGAAAAAATGGGATCCCCAATGCAAGAAAGCTCAGAAATCATGGTGCCACTGCAATGATTCAGATATTATAACACCATAGAATGAGTGCTCCACTTTGTTCGATAACAAGATAATTTTATCAACTTTTCATCTCCAGATCCTTGTTTTGTTTTTGGTGCCCAAGATATGAAACTGGGAATCCTTGCCAATCTACACTGAGATCTAGTTATTATATGGATGGTCTAGATCACTTCACTGCCAGGTAGAGAAGCATGGACTATTCAGGAGAAAAGGTAAAGGGAAGTGTTAATCAGGGAGAAGAACTTCATCAGAACAGGACAGGTAGATATGGATTATCTTACCAAGGTTCAAATTTACCTTCCAAATATGAACAAAGTAACGGCTATTATCTCCAACTATATGGTTTGTGTAGGCTGCTGATTGCCATCCATAATAATAATAATAAAAAATCAATCTGTGTTCCTTGCAGTTCAAACGATTTCGATTTTCTCAGGAAAAATGTCATTGATTAGAAAATTTACTACATTGTGAGGGATGAGGCAAGCAGTGCCAGCATTTCAGAGCCTGAAGAAAGAATGATAATCATGTTTTGATAGAAGTTCTATTAATTGAAGATGCAAGGATTGGATCCTAGCAAGAAAAGGATGTAAGAAGCTAGGACATCAAAAACAGCTTCAAGATTAGCAGAATTAAGGTCAAATGTGCTGTTTGGGCTTCCTCTCTTCAGGAGTTTCGAGACTTCTCTAAAACCGACGTCTTCCGAGCTTAGCAAGAGTGCATTGGATTGTCTTGATCTTTAGTTGTTTTTATGGTTTTATTTTCAGTGTGATCTCATGGTGGGTGTGTAGGGATAGTGGGTCTTCATCTTTTTTCCTTTGCCATGTACTTTCTTTTTGAATAATTACCATGATGCAACATTGTATTTTTTTGGAAGTGCAATGTATTTTCTTAGAGAACAATGAATAAGGAAGCATCACATGGTCACATCTGTAGAAGAGTGATATACATTGAGTACATTCATAATAAGAACTGGATCATCTCTTCGTTGAAACAGACATTCAATACTACCTTTTAAGACAACAGATAAGGAAACAAGTATTACAGACATTGCTCATGGAAACGTATGCTGTGACTTAATCTTCTGAAGTAAACACAGTGAAAAGGGGGAGGGGAAATGTAATCAGTGTGTTCAGTTGTTTTGGAAGAAAAAATAATTCTTATTCTGAGAAAAGAAAATGGATTGGAGATCCATACTATGCATAATAAGCAGACGCTAAATCTCGGACATCAGAGGGCGTAAAAGCCAAAATCAGAAGCACAAAAAATATGCCTAAAGGTAGCAGCAGCAGTATGAGGGGTGGAGGTGGCAATGGTGGTAGTACAAGGGGAAGCAGCAACAACGAAGCCGTGAGACAGAGCAACACCAGGATGGATTCTACACTGAAATAGCTTGAAGGGAAGGATCGTCGGCTGTTCGCTCGTGTAAGAGGCTTATGATCTCTAATCTTGCTATCCACCAAATAAGCCCTCCTAGATGCACCTTCCATTACACCAACCCAACTGACTTGTAGATTAGATAGTAATCTGTGATAGTCTCAATTCTACATCTGACAATTCAAAACTCATTTAATTATCTGTCTAGGCTATGTTCAGTCTTAAAATCTGAGCAGACTTCACAGCCAGTATTCACAAAACCTGCTGATGGCACAGAATCGTAAATAGGAACTGCAAACCGGGATGCTATTCTTCAAACGAGAGGTGGAATTCCGTCACAGAACAAGCTCTAGTACTGTATCAAAGCACTGGTTTGATCAACTCTGCAGCCAATGAACATCACAAGTACCAATTACCTCGCCAAAATTGGTGCAAATTTAAGAATCTCAACAAATCTTAAGCTTTGCTAGATTCAAGTTCTGCTGCAAATCAGATGTTGATGGTTCAGAAAGTCCCGACAATCTCAAAATCCTTTCAATTCTTCTAGGTGGCAAAGTTAAGTATCAGATTGTCAATTTTAAAATTGGTGATCAACTATATAAGCCAGACAACTGAAATAAGATCAACAGATATTGCAGAGTAGCAGTTGAATTTGAGATTCAAATTTCAGGAAACGGCACCTCCAAACAAATGTTCCCAATAAATGAATACAGTTAGATTCTCACTGTCTGATACTTCTAATTGTACAAAATCACTTTTCCGGCAAATGAAATTAAGAATGCCATGACCAATAAGCTCTGCCAATACTCAACTGAACTTCAACCTGTAAAGAATTCAGTGAAATTACTTGTCAAACAAACAACTTCAACAATAGAAACTTAAATACGACTATGAGATAAGAAAGAAAAGAGGATAACAATGAACTCATTTTCGAACACTTCAAAATCCAATATCAGTTCAGGTCTGATTTTATGCTTTGAGGGTAAGCAATCACGCCTGACCCAATGCAGCTCTTGCTTTCTATGAAACAGCAAATGGCATGGGAGTAACTTGTGGTAATCTACATACCCCTAGTGAATTTCTTCATAACTGATACTGATACTTCTACATGCACAAAAACCGGTCCCATGATCCATTATTAAATGGTACAAGAAGTTCTTCTACATGGTAGAACTTGTGCTAATCTACATACCCTTAAGTCAATTACTTCAAAACTGATACTGATACTTCTACATGCACAAAAACCAGTCCGATGATCCATTATTAAATGGTACAAGAAGTTCATTTTCTTTCGTTGATGGGTGGCGGCGCAGGCTACTCACCAGATGTTAACATACAGACGAGCATCAGGGGAAAAAAGGGGGGAGAAAACCCCAATCGATCAGTTCATAGATTAACCCTAAAATCTAAATGTAACTGATCAGTACTTTAGAATTTTTAAAAGAAGCAATACGAAACAAAAATCCCTTTCGGATTTTTCTTTCATGTCACCCCTGTAGAGTATTCGCCTTAAAGCCCAAGTCAAATACAAGATACTGACAAATGAATATTAAAATAAAATAAAAACCAAACGTTCTCTTCACAAGAAACCATCAAGGGGGGAAAAGATAGTGTGAAGTTGTATTGATAATTGACATGAAATGCATGAAAGAAAACAGCCCCCTCATAAACCCATTTGCCTCCTTGCATTTTAGCCACTCTTCTAACCTTTTCTCACGAAACCCAAATCACGAATGGTTGTTTCCATCCTAAACCTGTTAGCCCTCTTTCATCTTCTTTCTAAAAACCCCAATAGAAAGAGCGAAGAATCAAAAATATAGCACATATTCTTCTCAATGTAAAGAAAAAGAAAAAGAAAAATAGAGAGCGAGTTAAAGGGGAAAAGAAATTATACATGCAATGTTGATATTGCTGAGACCATTTGCATTTCAGCCCTCTAAAATCCACTTCCCCTTGAAACCCAACTCACAAAATCACAAACGAGGGCAGGAAATGAACATGAGAAGCCAATCCAAATGTTCTTACTGCCCTTTTTTTAAATTTGTTTCAGAAAAGAACTGGGGAAACGAGAAGAAAATAGGGAGAAATGGGATTGGCTAGAGAGGGAGGTGCAGAAGCAGTACCTGTAACATGGATGTGGATGTGGATGTGGATGTTGATGTAGTATATATCTTTTTTTATTGGGAGTAGCTGGGTACGAGGGGAATGGGCAATGAAAGGAAGGAGGTGGGGGTCTCGTAGAGTTTTACGTGTAAATAGACCTTAGTACAAGAGAGAGAGACGACGATCTTGTAGTGTTGGCGTGTAAATAGAGACCTAAGTACAAAAGAGAGAGAGAGAAGATGAAGAGAGAGGAGGGCGGATACATTGCACAGATCCAAGTGGGGTTGCTTCCATGCAAGTGGGTTGGATTGAATTTCGGAGAGGTGCATGTCATCAGCTTCTTCATCTCTCTCTCTCTTTCTCTGTGTTTGGGGGACACAGAAGGACCGACCAGCCATGAGTCCATGACTATCATGTGCGTTTGACATCAAACAAAATCTATAACCATTAACCATTTCAATTAACCATTTCAATTAACCATTTCAATTCAAAGGGTTGGACCCATATATGTTTCTAAAGCCCCACGGGCTGCAATTTCCTGTCTTGACTAGAGGTTTATGTTGAAAGTATATGCATGAAATTTGAATTCTTGTGAACTTACGAAGAATATCTTTAAACATTGCTTTTCACTGATTTTCTATTAAAATAATATTTAAGTGTTAAATGTAATAAAAATAATTTAAATAACTTTTTTATAGAAAGATCAATGAAGAAGAGTGGCTCTTGAAAGTCCACTTCTAAAGAATCCAGACTCCATCTATAGTGGGTACTCTTTCATTGCATCATGCACATATGACAATAGCAAGAACAAAGGGTATAAATCTCACTATTGACCGATAAATTTCTCTCTTATTTTTTTAAAAAAATTACAAATATAGGCCGATACGTCTCATATCTGCTGTTATATAAAGGTTTAAAAAATCGATATAGCATTATCACCCTAGTAAGAATCAAACCATTAGTTTGATATGATGATCATAACTATACGGTGAGAGGCTACTTAAATGAATTTTCATTTTTGGTTGACACATGATAACAAATTGATTCTATTGGCCATTTCATCATGCACCTTGTAACTAAAATTGAATACTTTTCCCTTTTTAATTTTTAATTTATCAAAGATAAGTCATGAGTAAAATGGAAAAGTGTCAAATTGAACTTTGTTATCAGTAGAGTAAATTAAGGCCATGTTTCAATGAGAAAATGAGAGTCAATTTGGAGATTGAGAAATTAGAATTGACGAAGTTTTCATCTAAGACTTTTGGGTTTCTTCGATTACTTCTATGACTCCTTTAATTTCTATGGTTTGGACTTTTAAGAATTTCTCTAACTTCTGTCTCTCTTAAAATATGAAAAAAAAGCATCACTTTGTTGAAAATGAAAGAAACCCACGAACTCACGAAGCAAAAACTTGTGAGGAAAATGTTTTCCAAAGAGTTAAGTTCATGCATCCAGAGATTAAATCTTTTGATGAAAATGTTTTCCAAAAGAGTGAAATTCATGCACCCAAACACACCTCCTGTTGACTGAAAAACAGAAATAGAATTCCTCACGGAAGAAGCAAGGTTGGGGTAATGGAAGTGTGCATTGGATCAGAGCTCTTCCTTTTCAAGCCACCAATTGATGCCCAATTCTTTTTTGACGACTGAGAAATTAAAATTAGTTCTTTATAAAAAAAAAATACTTGATAAAACTTTTCTTCAAATTGATTTTAAAGTCTACATTAGGATGTGAGGTAAATATTGTTAAAACATACGAGTGGACAACGCTGGAGACATTCAGCTCTCTCTCCTTAAAGAGTTGGAGATACGAACCTGACCCATCTTCGTGGTAGCTCTGTTCTCATCCTTACCTTAAATACCTGTTGTTAAGGAATGTGAACCCATATGCTTATAAACCTCATAACTCAAAGATCCATTGGTAATGTGAAACTTTGCTAATCGACCACATGAATAGATTGTATATAAAATTTTATGTCCACTTAATCATTCTATTTCATAATTTTAAAATTTTTTAAAAATAATTTATAATTCATCAAAATCTAAAGAACAAGATCATATAACTTCTATTATAAATTGATAGTAATATTTTATATTCATATAATCATCTACCAAAAATACTTGATAAGATAAAAGACTCTAAAAAGTCCTAGTTAGAAATTACCCCTTACCTAACTCTTAGAGAAATGGGTCCATGGCCATGGGTTTCACCTGTTTTTTGCATAAATCAATCCAAAGCCTCCTAGTTTTAAAATAGAAAGTGTACTTTGTTGGGTTTGATGAAAGGGTTGTTGGTTGCTACCCTTTGAGGAATAAAGTGGGTCTAATGAAGAGAACAAGTGTGAGTGGTCCACACCAAGGGAACCATGAGAATTTGAAGGACAAGCCCACGAGAAAAAACCATTCAAACCAACGAGAGTAAATGAAAATTAGGAGGAACATCGATGTCTCTTTACCACTTACATCAAATTGACATTTTACCAATTTTATATTTATTGGATGTGTTAACCATTCAATTAAAGTGAAATGGCATATCTGATTGTCTTTAACATTTATTTTATTTCATGTGTTGGATATTGGTTCTATTTTAGCAGCCTTTTAATTGAGAAATTCTTTGTTTTGGAAATTTCTTTCTTCTCTCTTTTCCTCTTTCCTCTTTATAAAATATCATATATGTGAGAAAATAGAGACTCGTGGGTTCAGCTGTGTATTTGGCATCGAGAGTTTGGTTTGTGAGGAGCGAAAAATAGGAAGGAAAAGTTTGTGGGAGTTATATTCGTAATCTGAAGAAAGCAGTTTGACAGAAATTTATAATTTGTATCTATCTTTGGAACTAGTGGAATTTACTCAATTGTTGACTGTAAAATTTGTTTGTCTTCTGTGTGGAGGCTTAATTTGACTGTATTTTTGCTTGCTTCCATTGCTTGAAATTGATTTTGCAGAATACCATAGTCAACCAAATGAGATGGTGAGATCATTGAAAACCTTTAGCATTTTTATTAGGTTTTATTAGTCAATAATGATTTAAAATATTAAAGTAAATGATGAAGATGAAAATTGATGCATTAGATCCTTGTGCTTTTGATGACTTATGTCCTTCATATATTGTCTCAAGAAAATATTGACCATGTGATTTATGAGAGAATTTGGATCCAAAATAGTCATGATATTGGGGTGCTCCAAAGCAAATTTTGAGTTCTGAAACACATGGGAGACTTAGTTTCCAACTTTTATTTTACCACCTCTTATTTATCAATGGATGGAATCCACATCACATGTCAAGTGTTTTAAGTTAGTAAGAGGTTACCATCGACACTTTTTAAAAAGACCACTGGGTATTCCATGGTTTCCCACATGTAAATTAAAAAATATAGATCATTAAATCTTTGTAATTGAGTATGATGAATAAGTAATCACATGTACTCGAAATCTAAGCAGAGAATTATATCAGCAATTGGTCATTCAAGTCATATTATCTTGGTCTTTTAAGTCATTGCTTTCTAAAAGGCTCAAAATCAAATGATAATAAGATAAGATGCGGATGAAACTTCATAAAATACTTATTCATATGATCCTTTTAACATCATACACAATGAGACTTATTTAAAAGATAGTTCAGAATCTTATTAAAGTTTGTATAATAAAAGATTCACGAATCATATGAGATAACACACAAACAACAATATAGGAAAAAAAAGAAGAAATCAACAAAGAAAAGCAAACCAGAAGACATAGATTTACATGGTTCTCTTTCAGTATGTTCATGGATTCAACACCGATCTACTATGTTGAAAGGCAAAAAAACGAAAGAGATACGCCCCTCATTACAAATATTCAGCTCTCTCACACAAAACCACCTTATATACTACCCTAATTAGGATTTAAATAAAATATCATATGAAAAATACGTCGTGCAACTAGATCGACAGTATATCTTTGATGATCAAGTTCCACGTAGCTTAATAAGACCTACATGGATATAAAGATTAAATAAATCTATTTTTATATGTAGAAATGTAGAAGTTACAAAGAATCATCTTATTACGTGTAGTGATTCACTTTTTGAACTCTTTTTTTTTTTGGATTAATCTGTGGAAAACTCAGACAGAGTCCTACTAAAACTCCCACGGATGAGCCCACTATCTTTAAGACACGTCAGGTTAAGCCTATGGGGGCTCGATCCTGCAATCTCCCGCTTCCTGAAATGGGAGCCAACCAGCTGAACTATACTATGTAGGTAAAATGAAAACCCACGACCTCCTCACTTTTTGTACTCTTTGACGTTTGATAAACTTTAAATTTATTTTTAATTTGTAAAATGTTAGAAAATTTTCCAACAAATCTAATTATACATAGAAATAAATAAACTCCACATACTCAACCAGGTAAAAACATGCGTGGGAAAAAATCACTCGGTGACTTACTGTTGTATTGATAACTCGTTGATGACCTTCCAACTTGTAGGTTTCACAGATTCACAGAATGGTGGCTGGATGGTCAGACTCAATCATGACATTGATGCACCAAATGTTAGTCCTCATCGTTTATCTAGATGGGTTCTTTTAGGTCTAATTAGAAAGAGAAAACAGGCTGATTGAAAATTTAAAAATTCAGTAAAACATTTTGACCTCTAGAGTCCTTTTATTTTTCTTTTGTTAAAAAATTTAAATATAAGAGTTCAAATATTTGTTAGAAATTAATGCTAATCAAATATCGGTGTATTAGTGATATATATCATATTGACAATATGCAATCGTATTAGGAAAAAAATATCATATCAGAGATAGTCAACAATAGGCAATTGTCTCGGTGATATATCGGCCAAATAGAACTTCAAGGGGTTGGCTTGACAGTCAAGGTGTTGGCTTGACAGTCAAGGTATCCATCTTGAGAAGTGGGGTCTTGAGTTTGATTCATATTCAACTTCAACGGACCACTCTCTCTAGTTATTTATCCAGTATGTGTTGGATTAGAAGGCTGATACATACCTTAAGTATTAGTTGGGTTAAAATTGTCCTCTCTCTCAATACAAATGAGACGTTTGGACACATTAATCATCAAAAAAATATCTCAGTCAAATATTTTAGTGATACTTTGATTGAATCAACTATATACAATACATATTAGTTGAATTATATTAGAAAGAAAAAATATACTTATCGGCCAATACAAGTCGATATGATATAATTTATATTGAGAGAGAGAAATGATGATGTAAATGAGATTAAAAGAGAAAATCTAAATCTAAACTTCCAACATTCTAAACTAGCAAATGCCTCCTTTCATTTCAAAAACCGGCTACTCCTAGTCCTGTCTGAGTGAAGTTGACATCTGGCCTAACATTCTTCTAATTGGTGTGGTCCTCAAGTGGTTAGTACAAAAGATGTCAAATCTCATAAGAAGTACTGTTAATGTGGACTAACTTTGTCATTTTTTATGCAAATGAACTCAAATCTTATAACAAGTTGGGTAAAAATAATAATAAATAAAAAGATCAACTAAATTCTATGTCAATAATAAATAATAAAATAATTTAGAAGAGATTAGTATGATGGTCAAAAAGCTTTTCTCATGAATGAAGATCTTAGGTTTGAGTCACACTCAAACTCCTCTGAATTATTCTCGGTAGAGTTACTTCTCATCGACTTATCCAGTACTTGTGAATTAAAAGATTTACACATGTTTGTAGAATTAGTCTGACCTCCAATATAAAGTAGAAATACCCATGTTACAAAAAAATCTATATCAATTTTCTGTTTTGGCGGCCCTGTACAGTGAATCAAAATCTTCGAAGATTTTAATCCATGTGTGGCCATTTTTTTTCTTTTTTTATTTTTCTCTCTTGGAAAAGTAATGACTAATGAGCATGTTTAGCTGTAAATGGAAGTGTGATCATCCATTTTGCAAGCTTCTAGATTCGTAATCTTGAGCCTTGTGAAGAAAAATGTCAGAAATCTTTGGTTAGAATCTTATTTTGTATTCTATCTATCCTCTGCAGATATATTTTAGTAGTTTGGATTGTAATTTGGTGATATTAAAAGAAGTATGTCTACCAACTCCACCACAAGTTTCTAAGATTGAAAGGAATATAAATCATGATTGGAACTAACGCTTCATCTCTTCTCAATTTGGAAAACAGAAAAGGACCCTTCTTTGCTTAAGAATCCATTAATTAATTGATTAATTGATCTTCTCTGCCATGGTTGGTGGCGGCGGTGGCGGTGGTGGCCTTCTGAAGACTAGTAGTAGAAAGTAGAAACAAGAAACAAGAAAGAAATTTCATCCAAACCAATGAAAATCGGTGGAGTCGACACGAAGAAGAGTATAATGTGAAATCAAATCAGATACAATGACAAAAGACATGGGCTTTAAGCCTTTATTGTCAGTTAGAATTGCGTGAGAATATCAAATTATGACGGGAGGTGAGGAATTCACTTGTTTGGTAATTAAAACATGTGAAAAATCTTTTTTTTTCTTCTGCTTCGTGGGTCTTCGATTCTTTCACGGTGAATGGTTTTTTGTCGATTTCTTTAGAAGAATTAATTTTATAAAAAAATATTTTTATAGTGCAATTTATATTATCCATATGTCCTAAACTCCGACATCATATCAAGTCATTGGAAATTCAGTATTTATTTTTTATTTTTTTGATGACCAAGATGTCTAATCTTCGAGAAATGTGCAAGTCTCTTTATTATTTTAATAAAAAATGAACGAAATATTATCTAAGCCAAGTGAGAAACATCTTCCTCTCGGGAAATGGATTTTTCATAAGAAAAAAGAAAATATCTTGTATTCTATGCTCTTGAGCAGGGGTTTAAATACCGTTATCGGCCGATATTTTTCTCTCTCCATCGGCCGATATGATACGGCTGATATATCGACTGAGAAGGTAAATATCGGCCGATAACGATATATATCAGCCGATATTCATTCATTCAAAATCGATACATATCGGCCGATATTTGTACCCCTGCTCTTGAGAAAGAGACCTTGTTACACAGCAGCAGAAGAAAAGACTCATTTTCTTTACTCTTGATTAAAGCAGGGGTTTACTCTGCAATATGGGACTCTCTTTTCCTTTTTTAAGTTTTTTGGGAAAAATAGAAAAATAACATTAAAAAGGGAAAAAGTGGAAAACATAGGGTGAGAATACTTTTTTAAACAAGTAGCAGTCGTTTTATTTTAATTTTACGCCCTTGATAGTCGAAATTTCAATACATCTTAAAAAATTGAAAAATATCTTAAACCTTTGGAAATTGTCTAAAAATTTTATAAATAAAAAAACCAACATGAGAAAACACCTAATAGGTGTCGGCCAATTCGTATCGACAGCCTCCAGGCTGATACGTATCGGTCAATTCTTTGACCTTTGAGCTGAAAAATGACAAACAACACTAAAGAATTGTTTTGAGAAATTTTACCCCTATGAGAAAGTGGATTTAATGACTTTAAATGTAGTTTAATGTGAAAATAAGGGTGTTCATTTTTTACCTAACTTGAAAAATCTGATTTTGAGTTATATATATCTTGAAAAGATTTTAAATTGACCCAACCCGACCCTAGTCAAAATAAATCTATGTTAGATTGGGTAGATAATTTGGATCTAAACCCAATCCGATCCAAATTGAAAATTATCATTTAAGCACTATATTTTATTTCATTCATTGGTTTTAGCCATGTATTCTACCCTAAGTTCAAACAACTTAGTCATTGTCTGTATTTTTTATAATCAAATGGCTCCACAACTCCTCTTATCTTTAATTTTCTAATAAATGAAAATAATACTTTTATCTCTTTTTTAATTTTTTATATTTTATAAAAATTCAAGTTGAGTCGGCTAAGGCAAAAATCTATTACTATCTATGATCATCATAACCCAACCTAACCCTTGCCACCTCTATCTAGAATTACAAAATGGATATGGACCTAGGGTCCAAGACTTCCCAGGGCAACAAGGTCTGGAAATCTGATGGAGAGAAAACTCCTAGTCTAGTCTTAACCATAACATCTTATAATTTTATAGTGGTGGAATGTTGTATAAATTTAGAATAACTTTATGGAAAATGATCTTAAAAATATCATTGAATGATATATTAGGTCTGATGTGGAAAAAAAATATATGAATAGAGTGTTGGTGTAATTTTATGCTTATTGAATCAACACACATCACCAAATGAGTCATACAAAACTATTGACTTATGACACTCTAACTTTTAAGGATCAAGTTCACAAGGCTAAAATAATCAAACATCGAACATCTTGTTAATATAGTTCTTTACACATTTCATCCAATCATATTACCTTATAATTAGAGCTGAAATTCGGGTCGGGTCAGATAGATTTTAATAAATCTAACTCAATTCATGTCAAAATTTATTGGACCCGACCTGACCCAACTCGAATTGCTGACCTGGGTCAGCCTGAGTGGTATTTTAAAATTTGGTGCACACGAGTCGAGTTGGATTACGTTGGGTCAAATCAGGCTAATTTTAAATTTCTTAACTTAACCCAACCCAAATTTCATATAGAACTTTATTTTCCCAACCTAACCCGACTTGAAATATACAAATACATAACCCAAACTCATTGATTTCTCCGATCAGATCATATGAGTTGAATTAAAACCGAACCCAAGTTTCACCCCTACTTCTAATCAATTTTTTAAAAGCATTCCCTTATCCCATTTTGTTTACTCATTCTGCATAAAATTTTCTTATGTAGTTTGTCTGTGATACATGGAAAGTATATTAAATTGAAGGAAAGTCGACTTAGATAAAAGCAAGATAGTTGTAATAGCAATTTTTTTAATTAAAACTTGATAAAAGTGTCAAGGTGTGTCTAATCATGTTTCTTCACCAGACAACAACAGTTTTATAGAGGTTGGGTGAAGACTAACACAGCATGGTGACAAAATGGCAGAATGAATTGAACCACCCTCGACAGTCGACAGCATGGTGGCCATAATATTCTTAGTTCTCCAAGCTTCTTACATGTTGGGGGCATGTTGACATGATGTTGTTGGGAGGATATTTAATGGGCCAAACTTGGATTCGATTTTATTTACGTTGAACCCAATTTGTAAGGTTCTCTTTTGTTACATGTTTATCTTTTTTTTTTTAATCAATAAATGCTAATGGAAAAAGAGATTTTAAAAATGAATTTGTTCCTTAAATTAGTCTAAATTGGTATAAGTTAAATGAGGTCATCACCTTTTTAATATAGAGTTAGGCTAGTGAAACTTCCCAAATGAGACTCTCTATGGAGATTTTCCATCAAATAGAACATGGGTTGTACATAATCGAGAGTATTTGATAGATTATTACATTGATATAAAGTATGTAAAGTTTCACTATCAATTCATAATCCAAGCCATATAGTCTTAGCCTTTTAAATATTAATAAGTATAAACCATTTTTTTTTTAATTTAAAATCAAGGGATAAAACTATCAGGGATGAGAGTGATTGAGTTGAGTCAACCTATTTAAAAAATGAATTGAGTTGAACTGGATCAACTCACTAAACTTAGTTGGGTGCATCTAAGATTAAGATGAGCTCATGTAAACATACTTTGTTAATATTTTTAAGAAAGTATCTTTCATGAGAATTTTTTTGAAATTTCTTTTTTTAAAAAATCCGGCTTAAAATTTTAAATTCTTAGAACATTTTAGGTAAATAAAGATGTCTTAAATATCAGTTTTAGCTATTTCTTTTTTAAAAAAATAAAAGAATGTAAAGAGGCCAATAAAGGAAATGCTTATACATAAATATATCAAAAAAAATTGAAAAAAAAAAATGAAATATGACAATATGGCATGTAGGGGATGACAACAGTGATAGGGACATTGGGTTCATGTTTTTCAAGTGATATACTCTATTGGATACAATGAATTTTGACTGACATTCAAGGGACATCTACACCTGACATAGGTGGACACATGGTCACAAATAGGCCTTCACCTTTCCAAATAATCCAATATCGAATACACACTAACATTCTTGAATTATCATTATCATTATTTATTATTCTATTTTATTTAAAACAGGTTATTTAAACTCCACATTCTCATTTATTTCTATTAAAAATTGTATTCTTCAAAATTTAAAATAATTAGATCCTAAAACAACTAATGTGGTTAGGGAAGTGAGAATCTTAACAAGAGATGTATATTTTTTTTTTTGTTAAAATTGGACGAACAATTAATAGAGTGGCATATTATTTTGTTAAACTGGGTGTTTTCTGTTTGTTGTTTCTCTTATTTTCCTTTTGATTTATTCCTTTTAGACCCTTTTTGTGACCGCTAAAAAAAAGAGTAAAACAGAGGACTTACCAGACATGTTGGATACCTTTTCTCCCTAAACCTCAAAATACTGAAATTCTAAAAGGTCTTAGCCATGGAACATTTGAGGCTTACAATATTTTTTTACAAAGAGAGACATTGATATATCTTTTTTATTATTATTTTTTTGAATTTACGTATGGAAAATCGTGAGAAACCCAACATAAAACTCCCACGAGTGATATCCACAGGCCTTTAAAACACAGACGAGGCTATGGGAGTTCAAACTTGACACCTCCTGATTGATGAGAGAGGAGATTACCCATTAAATTACACCCGGTAAATAAAAAGATAATTATATTATCTTTACTATAAAATATAA
Source organism: Chimonanthus salicifolius (assembly GCA_013350335.1). Classification (NCBI taxonomy): domain Eukaryota; kingdom Viridiplantae; phylum Streptophyta; class Magnoliopsida; order Laurales; family Calycanthaceae; genus Chimonanthus; species Chimonanthus salicifolius. Next base: position 39,656,120 of record CM023532.1, on the reverse strand, counting down.
ATATTTCCTATCAGTGACTTTAAGAAAATGGATAAAAAATTGGGTGTAGACCGTTGAAGTTCAGTTGTCTAGAACTGTGAGGTTGTGGCTTGGTAGCTTTGTTTAAGTAATAAAGGACTGCATTTGATGCATGATTCCATGCACACAGAGAGGTGGGTTTGTCAGACAGAGATTACTGGAAGGAAGGAATCCCTGTGAGTGAGGAATGGAGATATGGTTCTTTGAACCTTGAGAAATTATTATCAATCGTGATGGTCAGTCATTCTCTATCCCTTGAACCTTGAGTCAGGCACTCAGCCCTAACCCATTTTTTAAATGAGCCATTGTACCATTTCTGATGACCCTTTGAAAAGGGGGTTTAAAGAGGTCACACACCACACAAGAGAGAGAGAGAGAAAAAAAGTTCAGTGACAGATTTGATAAAATAAAAAAGTTTAAAAGTCTATTGAAGTTTGACAGCTACACTTCCTTTGTGAGAAAAACGTACCATCAGTTGAGTGATGAGTGGCCCGGTATTGCCCTGCATATCTAAGTGTAGTAATTACAATTTACAAATATGAGAGATGATAAGTTCGATGGAATGAATTTTTGATGTAATCCAAATCTGGGTTAAGAATGGTCTTGACTAATTCAGTGTCAACGGAAGTAAATTAGGCAATCTTAAGGAATATATCTTAGTTTAATACAACACATCGGTTCGTTGTGAGCCAAAGTCTGGACTGGTGATAGATGAATGCAGATAGAGAGGTATCGACTTGTAACGGCTAATACGTGCGTTGCTCCAATACGAGCGTATCAGTGGCCAATATCAATACAACACATTTTTATCCCAGGTAAATGATGTTGGGATGTGGCTCGATTCACACATCTACCGTAGAGATTTTCGCTTAAAAAATCTAAAGAGGATGGGCAGTTGCTTAAATGAGACTCCTAATCAAATTAGGAAGCTCTTAAAGAGGTTACAGTATATGGTGATATGCATGTGTGCGGGCAGCCAGCGTGGAGAACTAAAACAAGAAGGCTACCGACTGCACAGGTGTTTATGCATACACATTATCGGGAGAGAGGTTGAGGCATAGTGAAAGGTCTTCTAGCCTTTGGCGATACGCATGGAGATGGCCTGTTGGCCATATACGTAGAAAGGCTACAAAAGTAAGTGTCCGAATTGATTGCACCAACCCATCAGAGTGTGTGGGAAGACACTAGGGAAGGAGACGCAGCCTCATGTTAGGGAAAGTACGTGGGGTGTACTCGGGGAGTGCATGAAACGTATAGGAGAGTGAGACAGAAGATGTATTCTTCTAAGTATGAAAGTAGTAAAAAGAGGGATGCTTTAGGTTTGAACTCTAAACTCGGAAAAGTCATTATATTGTACATGTATTCTCTCTCTCATAGTGAAGATTTCTATCGCTTCGTGGACGTAGACCATTGGGCTGAACTACATAAAATTCTGGTGTTATGTTGTGATTGTTTTATCCCGTTCATTATTTGTTAATTCCACTAATTATCCTAACAAATGACAACATCAAAAGAGGAAAAAGAAAAAAAAAAATACATAGACTTATACAATGGAATACCTCATTTCTTATCAGTTCAAATACATAACAAAAGAATGAAAGTCAAAGAAGCCCTCAAATTACAATTGGAAAATGACTTAGAAAATCTGTATCTAGAAAACCCCCAATTACAAAGGCTAAGGATAGTTATTACAATAGATTTTCTATTTCAAGAATTCCCTTACTACTATTTTTCTTTTTTTTGAAGCGGATCAAGATTAGCTTTCATTAAAAGAAGAATAAAAATACAAAAGAATATAAAAGGAAAGGAAAAGAAGGTGGTAGCCTAAACGAATTAGGCCCCCACCCATAAACAAGGAAAACATAAAAAAAACCAACAAAAAACTGCGAAACAAAGAAAGGGTCCCTACAGGAAGAAGCCGCTATCCATCCGTGGTATGAAAAGTGCCACGAATCCTTACTGCTGATTTGAAATCCCCTTTTTATAGTATCTATGGCCATCTATCAGCTCCTTGGTATTGCTCTTGGTGTTCTGGTTTATTACTATTCATTACTCTTTCACTTACTCAAATAGTTTGGTATAATATAATCTTTCTGATGAAAAAAAAAAAAAACACTAAAACGCATAAACAAGCACATAAAAGATACATGAGAATTACATGTAATTTTTAATTTGTAATGACAACAAAATGTTATAAACTTTTCAAAAGATAAGATAAAATCATGGTTGATTATCTTTACAACTCCTTTTTCTCCAAATCATGGGCTTTTCAATAAAAGTTACATGTGTAGACAAAGATTAAACCTAAGTTTGCAATTTGATCAATTGAAGAAATGAACTTAATGACCAATTTCAAATCTTTCTTAAGAGTGTGCAGGATGGAATTGACTTAGAAATAAATCCCACTAATATTTTCAGACTATAAAAGAGGCACATTCCTAATATAATAATAATATATATTGCGATCACTCGTAAGAGATTGACCTCAATATTTAGATCTAGTGATAGGAATCGTTTTTTATAACTACAAAATTAAATTTTGGTCAAATAGATGCATTAATCAACTCAACTGTACACTATCCATCGTTTGAATTACTGACTAAATCAACATCAGAGTAAGCAATCAATTGACATCAAAATGAATACTAGAGTCACGAATCATAAAAAAATTGTGTTGAGATTATGAAATATAACTAACCCATGTTTGGATAACTTGGTATTCCAAGCATATATGTTCGTTCAAGACTTCAAGCAAATCAAAGACTGAATTTAGATAGGGTCAATAATAGTCCATTGGAAGTGAAATGGGCCTAATATGAAGAAATAATGAAATGGGCCTATATATTTCATAGAAGATTCAAAACTGAGACAATATAAAAATGAGCTTTAAGTCATTCTCACTTTTATCAGTGACGCTAATGTCATCAACATGAACTAAGAGAACTATGACAAATCCAATTGACTTCTTCGTAAATATATATATATATATATATAATATGTTTACAAGGATAATACTCGGCTTGTGGGGCTTATTTAATATAAACACAATTTTTTTTTTGAATTTATGTATGAGAAATTATAGGATATTCAGTGTAAAAACTCCACAGGTGAACCCACTACCCTTAGGATACATCAAGATTAGACCATGGAAGCTGTTCCTGAAACAGAAGGCAATCAATTAAACTACACCAAATTTTAAAGAACAAACAAATTTAAAAGTTTAGACCAACTAAATTATGACCATTCTTTTTATATAGATTATATTGATTTTCAATTTATTTTTAAACTAATTTTTTTTTCTTTCGGATCATCTAGACCCTAATGTGCTTCAATGATAGAAACAGGAAGCCTCTCAAGTCTCAACCATTTATAAACATTGTCAGTAGGCCCTAAATTTCAATGGCTATAAAAGTTAATTGTATCAATTTGTCAAAATGGCCCAGTCATTTATACCACTAGCTTTCTTTCTCAATAGTCAAGAGACTGGGGACAATAGTACGTGCTAAGAGACCATGTAGCTGGGAATCTGGGCCCTACCACATCACATGTTCTATCAAAATGCTAATTTTACAGTTGTATGCCAATGCATCATTCATTGGGCCAATAATTGCTACTTACAATTTATGTTGGCCATTTGGACCTGCCAATTGCCAAAAGTTATATTAAGTCCCTTCTTTTAAAATTAGATTCAAAATTTCGAGTGTTCATATTGGATAACTCTAGAGGTAGTTAGGGCCTAGGGGTGAAACTCAGGTCGAGTCGAGTTAAGAAGATAAAAACTCACATTAAATTTAGGTCAGGTCGGGTCGGGTTGAGAAATTTATAAGTTAATCCGATCCAACCTGACCTGACTAAAATAGATTCAGAATGCAAATCGAATCAGAATTCATGTTAGAATTCAGCTATATCGGATTTTGTAAATATTAACTCGGGTCGAGTTGAGTTTTAAAAAATCCGACCCGATTTCAGCCCTATAAGTAGTGCCTCTTGAAGTAGAATGAAAATCGAACTCCAAACTCACATTCTATAAAATAAATTCATTGTCCACTTAAAACTCCAAACCACTAACAACGTATGTATTTGATAATATAAGGTCATACTTAAATTAGATAGATGTAGATATTTTTTATTAACTCATGAGTTTTAACCTTTTACCATTGCAAATTTAATATTTCAATTTTCAAGCTCTTAACTCTGAATTTTCAGGCGATATTGTGGTTATTTCAATTAATTTTGGACTCATTTTTTAATTTTTAAATGCATTTTGAATGGGGAAAAAAAAATCTGAACCTAATTTCAACCAAAATTTCTATCAATATTGATATTTCCGATTTTTGTTGATAAATTTTGATATACTCATATTAGACCCTTTTAAGTATCGGATAAATATTGCCTAAAATTTTAACTGATATTTGAAATCTAGAGCCAATGTAAGCTCTGCAACCGGGTAAGACCCCGATGGACTCATGGTTGTATCCTTGTATATGCAATTTAATGTGGAAAGTGGAATTTCTAGTGTTGATTTTTTTCTGGATGTTTCCCTAATTGTGAAATTTTCTTTTATAATTGCATTTGTTTTTCTTTTTTATTCTTTTATTCTTTGTATTTAGAGTACCCATCCTAACACAAATATTATCTTCAAGATGCACGGGTTTTTCAAATTTCCACTTTGTCCCTGCAGAAATCGGTTCACTTTTCAGTGAATCGATTCACCTGTCCAGTGAACCGATGAGTGAACCGATTCACTTAGAAATGAAAAGAGTCAAGTTTGGTGAACTGATTCACTGGCAAGTGAGGCGATTTCTGCAGATGGATGGAAGACAAAATGAAATGTTCACTAAAATCCGTGCCTCCTAAAAGATAATGTCTGTGTTGTGATGGACACCCTTTATTTATTTTCTTTCTTTTATTGTCTCTTATGTTCTATTTCTCTATAAATAAAATATTCAATAGATCTCTTTTAGATCAAAGAAGAAACAATTAAAACCACGTGTTAGTTTACATAGTATCATACTAATCATCGATCCTCTTTCTTTTCTCTAATTATTTTCTCATTTAATTTACATAATTAGATTTCTCATTTTCATCTACTTGATACATGTACGTCCAATTAATGGAGGGGTCCACCTAATATAGAGGTAATCGTAGGGGTTGATTCGCATATCCTATATGAACATTGGAAAAATGGAGGTGTTTTTAATAGTAAAGTGTGCATTCCAGAATTTTACTATTCAAAAAGAAGTAGAGATTTTGAATTCTCTATTATCAAAGTAAAATAATAATAATTGAGTAATCTAACTTATCGAGTAAAACACAAAAAATAATTTTAAATAAATAAATAAAAAATAGTGATGAAAACAAATCTATCAATTTTTATATTCTTCAAGTTGTGAGGGTATTTGAAAGTAAAAGAAAAAGTTAAATGTGAATATGAATTCTTTTGTCCACAAAGAATATATTCCATTAGACTTGAATGGTGATGGGACATTGAATAAACAATTTCTTCATTTTTAATATCAACTACTCATTGCTAGGAATTACAATCTAGATCCAACAAGGAGTGTCGGTTTGCATATATTTTGGATTCAAATCTATTTGGATCTTGTTAAATGGGTTAAATTTATTTAGATTTATTTTAAGTTTGCATTGGATTTATCTATTTACTTCACTAATAAGACATTTTTGACAAGGCACATACCTTTTAATGAAAGTAGACCTCATTTTATAAGATGTGTTCCATATAAATATGGTAATAATTAGCTCAGTTGAATCAAACTCATTTATAAACATGTTTAAGTTGAGTCAGGCCATCTATTAAATGGATTAGATCAAATTAGGTTGTCATTTATTAGAATAAGTCAGATTAGATTAGAGAGTCGAGTTAGGTCAGTTTTGAGTTAAAAGAAGGCTTGAGCTAATAATCGAGTTAGGTCAGTTTTGAGTTAGAAGAAGGATCAAGCTCGAGCCTGACCTGAGCTTGAAGTATGTGGTCTGAGCTAGTTTAAATAAGAATCTGGATTGACCTGCACATAGATGGCGTAGGCCGCCGCTTAAGGCCCTCAGACAAAAAAAAAACCCCCTCACACTTAAACTCCTTAATACACCAGTCACAAAGGTCCAGAAATCTCACTCTGCCTAAAACCCCTGAGATTTTAAGAGATCTCAGGACCGGCCCTAATAAGAAGGCGGCTCAGCCACTCGAGTTTGGTTTATAGGGCCCATTGGCTTTTGTTTATCCAAAGTTCTTCACCCCATTCACACAAAGTTGAAAGAGTCAATTAAGCATCTCAATAATAAGCGACATCAAATATATAAAAAAATTCACATGACTTGCACTTTTTTTTAATTAGGGATAATAATGGTAACTATTATTTCATATAGTTTGATATTGAAAATCAGGATTGCCAATAATAGTTTTCTGAGTGGAACTAAAAAAATCTTTTTTCTGAGTTATATGAATAAGAGGCATGGGCCACATGTTGTACCTGAGCAATCAAGTTGCATGAAAAATACCCAATATCCAACAGGGATTTAAAATGTGTATTGATGATAAGTACTGCTGATAAATCACCAATCTCTATAGTTACTCTTTGTATGTGGATAGAGATGCGACATATCTCAAAAATTAATCGGGTCTTCCAAGAGGCCTGAAGACCTTGGTCAAGAGAAAAGTTATCCTTTGACATGTCTTAAAATAAGATTACATGTATCAGATTGAATAAATTAAAAAATTTAAGTTCTAGCACTTTACTAATGGGAGCACTTACACACACCCGGATTTCCTGCCTCTACACACCCGTTTCTGAAATTTTGGGTGAAATTACGATTTTACCCCCCGATTTTCATTCATTCGAATGAATGCTCAGTTCATTTTGGCATTCATTCGAATGAATGATTCATTCGAATGAATGCCCGTGTGTAATTTCAATTCATTCGAATGAATGGGCTGAGCAGTAACACGGAATACTGTTCAGCCCATTCATTCGAATGAATGAGGCTCATTCATTCGAATGAATGGGCCTCATTCATTCAAATGATCCATTCATTCGAATGAATGAGGCTCATTCATTCGAATGAATGGCTCATTCATTCGAATGATTTAAATATCAAGATTTATTTTTAAGCTTTACACTTATTTTTTAAACACTGTGTATTTCTAAAATTTCTCAAATTGAATATGTAGACTAATTAAAATAATCTGATAAAAATATCTTAAGACTTTAAGGTCTTTTGACACTCCTAAATATTTAAAACACAGTATTTTACAAATAGGGATATCCCTAGGGTGTGTCAAAAACACATTTGGAAGTGTCAAAAGACCTTGAAGTCTTAAGTTATTTTTATCAGGTTATTTTAATTAGTCTAGATATTCAATTTGAGAAATTTTGAAAATACACAGTGTTTAAAAATAGTTGTCTATATTTTAAAACATACACCGTTATGTTTTAAGCACTGTGTATTTTCAAAATTTTTCAAATTGAATATCTAAACTAATTAAAATAACCCAATAAAAATACCTTAAGACTTCAAGGTCTTTTGACACTTCCAAATGTGTTTTTGACACACCCTAGGGATACCCTTATTTGTAAAATACTGTGTTTTAAATATTTAGGAGTGTCAAAAGACCTTGAAGTCTTAAGGTATTTTTATCAGGTTATTTTAATTAGTCTAGATATTCAATTTGAGAAATTTTAGAAATACACATTGCTTAAAAAATAAGTTTAAAATTTTAAAAAGATTTAAATAACTGTAATAAATACTGTAACCTGTAATTCATGAAAATCATTCGAATGATTCATCTAAGAACATCTTCGTCTCATTCCGTCCGTGTTCATTCGAATGAATGAATAAATCAATCGTTCTGAACATTCATTCGAATGAACGGTCGGTTCATTCAAATGAATTCACGAACATCTTCGTCTCATTCCGTCCGTGTTCATTCGAATGAATGAATAAATCAATCGTTCTGAACATTCATTCGAATGAACGGTCGGTTCATTCAAATGAATTCACGAATAAGATGAATCATTCGAATGATTCAGATGAATCATTCGAATGATTCATGAATTACAGGTTACAGTATTTATTACAGTTATTTAAATCTTTTTAAAATTTTAAACTTATTTTTTAAGCACTGTGTATTTCCAAAATTTCTCAAATTGAATATCTAAACTAATTAAAATAACCTGATAAAAATACCTTAAGACTTCAAGGTCTTTTGACACTCCTAAATATTTAAAACACAGTATTTTACAAATAAGGGTATCTCTAGGGTGTGTCAAAAACACATTTGGAAGTGTCAAAAGACCTTGAAATCTTAAGGTATTTTTATCGGGTTATTTTAATTAGTTTAGATATTCAATTTGAAAAATTTTGAAAATACACAGTGCTTAAAAAATAACGGTGTATGTTTTAAAATATAGACAGCTATTTTTAAACACTGTGTATTTTCAAAATTTCTCAAATTGAATATCTAGACTAATTAAAATAACCTGATAAAAATACCTTAAGACTTTAAGGTCTTTTGACACTTCCAAATGTGTTTTTGACACACCCTAGAGATACCCCTATTTGTAAAATACTGTGTTTTAAATATTTAGAAGTGTCAAAAGACCTTAAAGTCTTAAGGTATTTTTATCAGATTATTTTAATTAGTCTAGATATTCAATTTGAGAAATTTTGGAAATACACAGTGTTTAAAAAATAAGTGTAAAGTTTTAAAATAAATCTTGATATTTAAATCATTCGAATGAATGAGCCATTCATTCGAATGACCCATTCATTCGAATGAATGAGCCTTATTCATTCGAATGAATGGATCATTTGAATGAATGGGCTTCATTCATTCGAATGAATGAAGCCCATTCATTCGAATGATTAGTTCATTTGAATGAATGAGGCCCATTCATTCGAATGAATGAGCCTCATTCATTCGAATGATTAGTTCATTCGAATGAATGAGGCTCATTCATTATGGGCTGAACAGTATTCCGTGTTACTGCTCAGCCCATTCATTCGAATGAATTGAAATTACACACGGGCATTCATTCGAATGAATGATTCATTCGAATGAATGCCAAAATGAACTGGGCATTCATTCGAATGAATGAAAATCGGGGGGTAAAATCGTAATTTCACCCAAAATTTCAGAAACGGGTGTGTAGAGGCAGGAAATCCGGGTGTGTGTAAGTGCTCCCTTTACTAATAAGCTCATCACATGAGCAAAAGTAAACCCCACACACGTGTGCCCATGTGCAAAGTCGACAATTTTATATACACCTATCAATTTTACTGGTCCACTGTTCGTACAATTTTTCACGGGCCGCTATATTGCATGACCTTGAATTGTACCCCTTCTCAGTGCACTTCTTGTGTCTTGTCGATGAAGTTAATATTTAATATTTTTTTTTTAAAAGTCCTTGGCCCTCGTGATAAAGTGTTGGTAAAAATTTAACACACTTGAAATCTCAAAAGTGGAGATCTTTACCCCGACACTTAAAAAATCTTTAAAAGGGCCAAGTCTTTCAGAGGTTGATCTAGCAATTCTATTATGCAAAAAAGTCTCAAACAACTTAATTTAAAAAAAATCAACGACGCTATATAACACTTGAAGTACCCTCCTCTCAAATGCTAACTTTTGAGAGTGAGTCATACCTCAAAAATGTTATCTAAATCATAATCTTCTAATATAGTATTAGAGTAGATTTTGCGTGCAATTTCCACATGCAGGCATACGATCCTGCTGCATGTAAAGGCAAATGTTAAATAACAAAATACCACACATCAGTTAATTCAAGAAAACCAATTACTCCATATAACACTTGAGGTACTCTCCTCTCAACAACAAACTTTTGAGAGTGAGTTCTACCTCAAGAATGTTATCGAGTCATAATTTTCTAATATCCATTCCATTCAGTAGGATCGTTGGGCCCAAAAAACATATTAGTGCCCCATTTTTAAAATTACCTATCCTATCACACATCCCAGAGAGAATCTGATGAATTAGATAGGCACTGATAAGAACATGAAGTTTCGGACATGCTCAAAGAATCACATTCTTAAAGAAATACTGAAATCTTGTTATGAAGCTATTGATGAATGGTGATTCTAAATGGAGTGAAAATAGCTACCGGCAACGAATTTCTTTCAACCAATTGCACATTTTCAAGAATAAGAAGAGTCAAACCCACTGAACAAGATATTATTAGTGATAATAAGAAAAGAAGCAATAAGATTCCAACAGCATATCAAATAGTTTGCAGTGTCCACACAGATAGACCAATCACTGGACTCAACAGACACACAGAAGTTCTAATAATATGCTGAAACAATAATTACCTCCAGCAATCAACCCCAACGCCACCTTCAGAGGATCTTCCAGCCTAAAGCAATCAACTCTGTAGACCTTGCACTGCTAATGTAATTATCGAAAGCCTTCTAATCCTGCATAAAAGACCAGGAAATATTCAAAGTTGCATTAGTAATCCTGCATAAAAGACCAGGAAATATTCAAAGTTGCATTAGTAATCCTGCATAAAAGACCAGGAAATATTCAAAGTTGCATTAGTCAGATGTTGAATGGTTCAAGCTATCCAATTTTACCTAAAAATGATGGTAAGCAACTTCAGTCAAGGTTTGTACTTCGTACAGATTTTCTCTTCCCTGTGACCCTCGTGTCAAATGTACAATGGATACACCAAACATGTATATACGCCAACCCAGAATACCTATCATAAAGACCTTCAACCATCACATTTTGCAATCTCGCATAGTCCTTTGACAGTGGAAATTAAAGAGTGGGTCTGGACAAATGGAAATCTCACACTGAAATCGTGGTCTCTCTCAAGGATAACCCTTAAGGCTCAAACTTGCTTGGAACACAGTCCCAGCTGTTACCCTTTGAATCATTTGAGAGGAAAGAACTCTGGAGTCTTTGAAAGAAACTTAAAAGACATAAATGAGCTATTTCAAAAAGTTGTGGCTTCTATCTAACACTGAGTTTAGTGGCATTAGACCCTCAGATTTCCTATCATATTGGGAAGGGTGTATAAACGGGTATATGAGGAAAGTAGGGCTGAAACTCGGGCGGGTTTGGTCGGGTTTTGATAAACCCAGCCCTAACCCATAGTTACAAATGGTTGAACCCGACCCGACCCGACCCGATAACCCGAATTTTAAAACCCAACCCGACCCGACGTCGAGCCCGAGAATCAACCCGACCCGACGTTGAACCCGAGAATCAATCTGATTTGTTTTATAGAGAGAAGCAAAAGAGAGAGAAGCTCTTGGATCTGATCGATTGCAGACTATGGTAAGGAGTGCATGACGCTGCTCAGGTGAGGGGTACACAACGAAAAGGAGCGTACGACGCTTCTCAGGCAAGGAGTACACGACAGAAAGGGGCGTTCAAAGCTGCTCAGGCGAAGGGCATACAACGGCGATGGGCGCACGGCTACAACCACGGATCTAAGGTCCATGTTTTCCAACAAGAGGGCAAACCACGGTAGGAAAAAAACAAGAGGGACGGCTGGCTGACACTATGGGATTTAGGGTTTTTTTTAGCTTTTTATACTTTTAAGTTATAACCTTCGGGTCAGGTTTTATCGACTCAGGTCGAGTCGGGTTACATGTTAAATTTGTCAGCCCAACCTGACTCGAATTTCATACGGATTTTTTTTCTTTAACCCTGACCCGAATTTGAAAATTGTACAACCCAACCCATAAAAAATTTGGGTCGGGTCACTCAGGTTGGGTCAAAACCCAGCCCAAGTGTCACCCCTAGAGGAAAGTGAACCCAAGGAAAATTGGACAAACCCAGAACAGAATATTATGAAGTTCAATATGGACGGGGCAGCAAAAGGAAAACCCGAGCCAACAGGGATAGGTGGGGTTCTTAGGACTCATGAAGGGATATCATCCATTGTTTTCAAGTGAGTCAGTGGGAATTAGGGACTCTAATGATGCGGAAATCCTTAGCACTAGGAGAGCTCTGACCGTCTCTCTCTTCAAGGTGTATGGGGTGATGGGAAACTCCACATTGTATCTATGTTGTAGACGGTTTACTTTACATAGAGTTCTTAGATGTTCTTGTTTGTATTTCTTCTGATAGTCATGTATACCTCTCCGATATGTGGTCTATCTGTCTTGTATCCTCTCTATCATTTAATAAAACCATTCGTTATTGTTGTAAAAAAAATTAGGAGAGCTCTGACCATTTGAAAATCGTATGGGCAAGGAAAACTCATTATTGAGAGGGTTTAGAAAATGCAATTAAATGGGCTAAAGGACAAAAACGTCCTCCTTAGAAACTGATCACTACGGTGAGAGAGGTTAGTAAGTTGGATGTTTCCTTCGTGCAGATTGGCCGAACAACGAATAGAGTAGAAGACTATTTTCCCAAGCTTGGAGTTGATGATACCTTCTCTGGCGTTTTCTTCCTCTGAGCTGGAGTATCTCCATGTTTATACAATTTTATTTATTCTTCTTCTTTTTTGTTGTTTTACTTCCTTCTTTTCTTGTGTTTGGTCTAATTTTTTTAGACCTTGCCCTTGTTTTTTGTAAATGCAATCTTTGGTTACTACTAAAAAAAAAAAATGGAAATCTATGTAGTATGATCTCCAATTTGAGGTGCCATTCATGTTCTCGCCTATTTTAGACTTTTTTCTTGGGAGAGAAGAGTTTACCTTTTTCAAGAGGATTTTCTGCATTGTGAGAAGGTGAACCGTATGCCTGAGGAATTCTATAAATGAAATTTCACGGGAGATTAAATACTTCGGCCTTCTCAGTATGCTGAGGAGTTCTGCAAACAAACTTTGATGCTACCTCGAGAGGGCATCCCTTTGGTAGAGGAATTTGTTAGTGTCTCTGTGATGTAGGTAGGATTAAGAATACCCAACCTCGAATTATAGCGGAAGCTTGAATATTAGTCTGAATAACCCAATCGCAAAGTAAATCAAAATGAATAGTCCAAGAAAGACAACAATACCCGATGCCGTATTCAGGTCTGATCGTGTTGAACCTGATTCTAAGAGAGGGATTCAACTCAACCTCTACACACTCCTGACCGAACACCACTCTAAACTTTGATGGACTTAATCGGCTTCAAAAAAACAAATCACGCTGATTTGCAAAAACCTCCAATGCATAAGCTTGGGAAAAAAAATCTAAAGTAATTTTATTAACCAAAATCCTCTTCAATTACAAGATATGTCGCCCTTTAAATAAGAAAACACAAGTACGAAAACTCTTAAGACCCTCACCCTACTAATTTTAACAATCTGCTAAATTTGAAAGTCCCAAAAATAACAAGTTCTAAATTAACCTATAGTTTGAAATAAAATAGAATTGCCTAAGCTAGACTAATACTTAATCCTAAAGAAATTAGAACTCTGCCAACGTGGCTACTTGCATGCTCCACCCGTGTTGCACTCCAACAATTTCCTAAAGACTTTAGGCATCCTGATTAGGCTGGGAATTAGATCAGCCAGGTACCTTTCCACTCGCACACGTGTAGTCTGTATGGAGTTTTTGAAGTTTATTGGAGCAGCTTGACTCAGTTGGGCCTGTTGTGTTGGGTTTGAGCCTGTTTGGACTGGGATCAAAAATAAAATTTTCATCTTTTGACTTAGGGTCCGAATTTACTAATTTGTCAATGCACCCACCAGGGTCAAAATTAACATTTTGATCATGTCCACATTCGCCCGCATCACTCTGTGTTTTGAAACAGAAAGTTGTACCATCTGAGCTGGCCCAGAGAAAACTAGGGTCCTCACGATTTGTAGGCCTGCATTCTTCTCAAGTGAATAAAAACCCGGTCCAAAACAATTCAGAACCTTTTCAAGAATGTAGGGCAGGATCAGACTATGGAAATGTTGCAGGGACCGCATCATGATATTGAAGACGTGGTGAAACAAAGGTGAGCCAAAATGGTCAAAGGAGATTCACAACTAAGGATCATTCACATCCGGAACATTTGCACACGTACATATATAGACAGAATTTCTAAGATGAGCACACAATACTATTTATTTTACCTCCCTTTCCCCCTAAAATCTACATTAGAAGGATGAATACAATTAAAAGATTTAGAGCCAGTGCCGGTGTCCTGTATTTTCTCAACAAATCATAAGCATGTGGGACACATGGCTATGAATAAAATAAACTTCTTGATAATCTGAAAAGACCTCCCTATCTTTGCATCAATTCCAAAGACTACTATTGTGTTTTTTATGATTGCATAATGTACCCCCATCTTTTCTCTCAATCATAAAGACAACTTAAACTCTATGTCCAAAATGCCCTTTCCTGGTCAAAGAGGTTAGTAGAAAAGTGACACCCTATACATAAATTCATAAGGGCAAAGGTGGTAGGGTGAAATATGTGGAGGACAACATGTATATACTAGGGGTGGCTGAAGCTTCACTCCTACCTGAGCATCATAACCTATGATTTTTTTTTTTCGAGGACCCGTCTCATGGAGATACAGTGAACTGGATGAGAGTGAAACTTCATCCACCTACCATCGTTGTGGCCCTGTACATATCTTAGACAATTGCATGGGCATGTATACACATTTGATAAGTTGTCTCGACAGGGCGCCTTGCTAGGAAGAACTCTTTATCTCATACATATCTCAATAGATAGAATGACTCTTTGAATGTCAAAAGGGCATTTTGAACATTCAGATGTTGCAATCCACAAAAAAGACAATGGTACATTTTGCAACTATCAGAAACAAAGGGGTAAAGCTTCCAATTGACGCAAAAGATGTGGGATTTTGCAAACCACCCTATTCATTTCATCGTTTCCTAGGAATATGAATATAGCATGCTATTTAATAGTGTCAAGAAACTCTTATCCAATAGGGTGAGAATTTATAGCTAATGCTAAAGTAACAACAACTATGTACAAATATCGTATTGCTTCAATTATCATATTAATGCAATTATCTTTGACCACCTGAATCTGGTTTGCACATGCTTTCTACTAATGTTACTGATTTAGCCAGACAAAATATTTTTCTCTTGGACTTCTTAACTATTCAGATTTTATTGATTCACATCCTTCAACATTATCAAACTGGTGAATTGATGTATCAAAATGTATGGTTTTCCTATGCAAAGTCTCAGCACTTCATGTTAATATATAAATGTTCCTTAATTATTGTCATTCTAAAAGTGCATACTAACACAATATGTGGTGATCGATTTGTATGTAAACCCAATAATTGTCTTCTTCTTTTGCAATTGCAAGCATATTATCCAACCAATAAGAATCTCATGCAAAGAAGAAAATACATACAATATGCAGAAAGAAAGATGCCAAAAGTTTTTAAGTGGTCAGCTGATTCAGCATACCTCATCATCATCATCTTCTTCACCTTCTTCTTTGTTCTTCTTGATGCGGGTAGTTCCATTCTCCTTATTAATGGGCAACTTCATTGGGCCGAAGGGAGAATCCACATCCATATTTCCTTTGATGGAATATCCAGTACCTTTTCCTCTAATCATGTCCCACAGTGCAGAGCCTAAGTCCTTGGGCCTAAATGTAATAGGAATATCAATGAAACTAATACCTTTCTTTTCAACTTTAGTTGACTGCGCAAGTTCTGCATTCCCAATGCTAACATCAGATAGCCAAATTTCAAATTCCAGTGAGTTAAGGCCTATGTCAAAGTCGTTCATATTCTCCAGTTTCAAGTGGAGCATTGCAACAGTTTCTTCAAAGGAAAACCTCTGAAATTGTATTTTCTCAAGATCAACATCAGGTTTGTAAGGGATAGGTATCTCTCCTGTCTTCTCCATAGGCAGAGTAAGCCTGCCAAAGACTGGCACATCAACAATAAGATCAAGCTTGATTTTGTAAGGAATTATGGTCCCAGGTTTGATATCATCATAAGTATCTTTGATATCATCATAAATCAAAGTTAACGGTATCTTGACAGTTTCTGAACCATGCGCATGGA
Source organism: Chimonanthus salicifolius (assembly GCA_013350335.1). Taxonomy (NCBI): domain Eukaryota; kingdom Viridiplantae; phylum Streptophyta; class Magnoliopsida; order Laurales; family Calycanthaceae; genus Chimonanthus; species Chimonanthus salicifolius. Next base: position 39,640,138 of record CM023532.1, on the reverse strand, counting down.
TGGTTCCAGCATCTGGGATCAAACCAGACACAAGCTTCCTCCCATCACTCTCCACTAAGTAATTTATATCTATCAGTGGGATTGGAATAGGATTAGGGTTAGTTACAAGCATATCAACAACAATGTCTGCCTTCTTTAGATTGATAGAAGGAATATGGATCCCAGTTACATCTGCAGTTGGCTTCCCAACTCCTATTGCTCCCTCAAGCTTCTCTCCGATGTTGTGAATAAAATCCTTAACCTTGTCAATAAATCCACCCTTTTCTTCATCTTTGTCTTCTTCCTTGTGGTCTTTGTCTTTGATCTCCCTTTCAACTACTTCTGGCTTATCAGAGGACGCCATACCTTAAGCACAGCAAAATGAGAAGCAGCCATGTCAAATCTCTGGACACTGGAATTTCAATGCTCAGAACAATATTTATATAAAAAAAATCCCAAAAAAAGTATCTGATGATGCAAAGTGAGTACAAACTAATTAGTATTCAAAAGCTGGCCTTTGCTGAACCTAGATATTGGAGTCATCAACCCATTGATTCTATAAACATAGAGAAATCTCTTAAACTGAAGTATTTAAGTCATCCTTATTTTCGAGAAAACCTTTGAAGATGAAACCAACAGAAGATTAAAATTAATATAAAAAAATGTGGATACCCACTAAGTGTCTAAGATACAAAGGTAATTCACAAGAAAAGAAGTCACATCTGACCATTTATAATCATTTAGATAGCAAATATGACCTATCCATGTCAAACAAAGCATCATAAGTTTACTGATAACTAACAGCAGGTTCTTCTAAAATTAAATAAATAAAATAAAACACCATAACTTTCTTTATAAGTAACACATGTTTAAAGAAAAGTGCATTTTAAGGATCGATTTCAGATGTACATATCACCATTTTCCAATGCTTGACTTTTGCATTGGAAAGGGCTCAAGAAAAGAGGATCTATCATTTCCAACTCATATGCTGAAATTAAGCTGCAGTTAATGTTCATTATTTCATTTCAAGCAGGATGGAGACATTAGGAAAAGGGTTCCAGATGAGATCCAAATAAATGTTGCATCAATCATTCTTTTGAGATATGATGTGTCATGATTCAGTTCAATATTGGCATTAATCATGAGTAGATTGAAATTTTTAACTCAAGGTGAAATTTCAGATGCCTATTGGGATTGTTTAGAATAGTTGAAATTAATCTGCAAGCAGAGGACTTCCAAAAGAGACCAGATCAATGTCAAATCAATCATTCTTTTCGGGTTTGAGGTGTCACAATTTTAGTTCCATATTTTCAAAAATGATTAACGGATTTAAGAATTATGTAAGATGAGTAAGAAAGGTACACCAGCAATAGCATAGAGAAATTTAGGGACCATTAAATTCTAAAAAGGTTTTGAAACTCTAATAAAACCTGGAATTAGAAAATGGGGAATCCATATTTGTAAACATCAAAGATATCATACTTCTGTTTGAGGGCTTAAAAAAGTTTTACATTTCTTACTTGATTCTTTCATGACGAAGAGAGATTTAATGTGTGTTCTAGGCATCATAGTTGACAGATATTGGATTTAGCACTTGTACCAGATGTATTTCTAACATTATTTAATTGAGTTCAATGGATTTGATTGAGTACCTTACCAAGAAGGACCTTGAGTTAGGAGGCTTAAAATTCTTAAGACTTTCCATTTGGTTCTATCATAACAAAGAGAGATCCAAAGTGAGATTGATGCAGGACAACTAATAGGATAACCCTAAATGTCCTAAATGTAACCCCTAAAGATTAAAGGAGATTAAAATAATGCACCCTAAGCTAAAATGGGCTGAAATTAAAATCCAATTAATACAAGCAATTAATTAATATAAATTTTAACACAGATAACCATGCCAATGTCAAGAATCTAATGTAAATAATTACATGAAAATTAAATAAGATGGATGAAAGGGTTATCTGACTTTAAATGGAATGGTCTAAGTATTTAAATGGAATAAACATAAAGTTGTAAATGGCATATGATTTAAAAAAGGAACTTAAAAGGAAATAAAAGGATGAGGGGACACGAATTGAACAAAAGAGGGTAAAAACGAATATAAGGCTTGAGGCCGGAAGACTTACGAAGGGAAGGCTCGAAAGGGGAGGCGGAAGTAAAAGGTCTGGGTGGCGACAGTGAAAAGGGAGGGACTAGCGATTGCAAGAAGAAAGTAGTATGACGGATCTGGACAGATCTGGGCTAAGGAAGAGGGTGGGTTATGGAAGGTAGCAAAAAACAAAGGGATGAGTTTCACGGCAGCAAGAAAGAAAAGGGAAAAGGGAAGGAAAGAAGAGAGAAGAAGATATAAGAAGATCAAAGTACTTGAAGATGAAAGGATGGTGGCTTCACACCAAAAGGGCCCCACACCAAAATCAATCGCTCCATTCAATGGTATGTGCGAAAATCTCAAAATTTTATTTTATTCAACCGTATCTAATGCCTCAAGGAAGGCTACAAGGCTTTATAGAGTTTCATCTTACTAAAATAAAATAAAACGATAATTACCAAAACCACCCTAGCTAAAAATAAAACACACGGTAATAGTAAATAACGGAAATAGAAGGTGCTGGAGATGCACCGCATCAGAGATGTTCATCATATTTGAATTGGATTTAGCATGTATTTTTAACATTACTTTGATTGAGTTGAATGGAAATGTTTGACTATCTTGCCAAGACGTTGAGTTTCTTCTCTAAGGAGAAGTTATCCCTCAATGAGATCTGTTTTTTTTCCCCCTCTTTTGGTATGTCATTTACCACCCCTAAAGCCTCACCAACCTCAGATTTTTAAGAAAAGATATAATAAAAATGAGAAAAAAGAGTAAAGGCAGAGGAAAATTCTCTTCTATGAATATATCTGCATTGAGAGGATAGGAATAATGGCAGATTGTACCAGTAGTATATACTTGGCTAGCTATTCAGTGTCTTCAGAAACTGTTACAGGTTATATGTATTTTCTTGGGCATTTATTTTAATAAAATTTACAGTAATCTCGCCAAAAAGAAAGAAAGACAGAAGAAAGAAAGAAAGAAAAGAAGGCATTCATTTATCTTTCAAAAGAATAAAGAAAACTTTCTCAAGAACCACCACTACAATGATCATGGAATGAAATAACAAATGAATCCTCCAACATGTCCACTTTTACTACTTTAGATGATCCGACCATTGATAATGGTTAATGGTTAATAGGTTGAAAACAAGCAAAACAAATAGCTGGAGAGCCAACAATTGAGATTACTTTTACCATAGGTCCATATTTCTAATAGTTGAGCCTGTGAAGAACATAGATACATTCATAAAACCAATAAAGGGAGCGTTTTATTTCTTCAATTCTATGATGAAATCTTAGATACTCTTGAATTCAATGTTAGAGAGTGCATCCAGTAATAACGAGTATTGAAGCCCCATTTTGCAAAACAGTTGGGAAAGCCTGGAAAAAAACAATTGCACTAAAGGATTTCATTTTCCATTTTTCTGCTCAAAACTGCTAGCCTGAAGAATTCTAAGATGTGTACTTTTGGAAGAAATCATCCCACTCATCCTGGTATACATAGGCATCTAAACATTGACAAACTCAACAATCAAGATAAGTTAAACCACTGGCAGTCAAATTTCAGGTCACAGATGAGTAAATTCTAGATCCATATAATCACACATCACACAAGGACCAAAGAAATTCACTAAAGTTTCCAATAGTAGACACATCATGATTAAGCTCCAATTGACATAAAAAGTTCAAATGTGAAAAATTGTATAAAAGTCTTTCAATACTAAGGCATTAGCAAAACGATGTTTCCAATTACACATATTTCGGACTTAAAAGAGGCAGCCAAAAAAAAAAACTCATATATAAAACAAATAATAACCAAAAAACAAAGATTCAAAAAGAACCTTGCCAATGTGATACACCAGGGGTGGCTGCAACTTCTCATGGTTGTTTTTCATTCTCCTGACACGGTGCAGTTTATGGGGTCCATTCATCATTTCCCCTCATCTATCTAGAGTTTACTTTTTCAGTTCTACTCCTTCATTCTAAATAAATATCTATATCTTCTATTACTTAAAGACTGATCTTGCTTACACTTCTGACCTACATCTTTAATGGCCTCCCTATCCTTGCAACCCTTTTCACACAAGGACTGTTTATAGTCCCTCGTGTATATGCCTAAACCAACTTAAATGACTTCCTCTCATCTTCTCACCCCTTCATTCCTAATTCTATCTTTTAATATTATACTCGTCCATTTAAAATGCACATCTTCCTATTATCCAAACCTAGTCAATTTGTCTTTTCTCTATTGTCCAATACTAACTCTATACAGTGTTTTCAGCATGATGCTTGTTTTACAGAATCTCCCCTTCAAGGAACATGGACTCTTCTGTCATGGCCCCAATCACACCCTTCCCCTATCACACCCACCCAACCCCCCTTCTCCCCCTCCTCCTCTTCATGAATTAGATCCATACCCAACTTGATGCCAAACTGAGTTAAAAATCTTATTGATCTAACATCATAAATTTATACCACTAGATATAATTGAATCTTTGAAAGATTAAAAAAATATGGCTTCACTTATCCAATGAGGGTGATTTTTTATAGGCAACATATTCAAGTAAAAACCTTTTCAACCAATCCATCTCCATACGTCATAGTAGGCTCCACATAGGATACATCAAATTAAAACTTCAGGATGCGTCCCTAGTTGATTCTCGTTTGCATTTTAAGAATACATTCTTTATTACACAGGAGAAGGCATATTAGCATGTTAGCGTTCTTGATTAAAAAAAGGTCCAATCAAGGGAATGGAAAAACTAAAAAACAACAAACAAAAAATGAAATTCCAATCAGATCAACAGTTAAGAAAAATGAGAAACAACGTGAAAAAAAAAAAATATATATATATATATATAAGGGAAGTGAAATATAGATCGAGATGGTAGGAAGAGATATGCTTCTAGAACCGTCATCAACATTTAATATACTTAGAGAAGTAGAAAATCCAAGCGCACCATTTTATAAATATATATCCACATGGCGTGGTTGTATGGCCCATTTACCCATAGTAGATGAAAGATAGACACTAGATCTATCCAAGATACCAAAGCGTATCCAACCAGAGTTTCTAGCGATCTGCCGATCTGAATAAAAGGATACTTAAATGAATGGTTACATGAAGCTTTTAGCTAAAAAATAGAAGTTTCAACTCAGTCCATTTTCATAGCCACATAAAAGATGGCTGTAGAAACTTTTAGTGGAGATAAATGGTATATCTAAGATAGTAAGATACATTTAAAGACTGACTTTTATTAGATACAGTTAGTGGACTCTACAAAAATCTACCAGATCTGTGTTCATAGAAACGGAAAAGGGGAAAAAAGAGAGAGATTCCAACAAAATGACGGCCTTGATCGTTTTGCTAGCAAAACTAAATTTAAATTTAAACAAAAAAATTCTAGATACATCGATCCTACAATGATTCAGTGCTCAAATTCTGTATCAAGATATGAACAAATGGAAACATATGATCCGATCTATCGATACCTAGGCCTTGATGTATGAAGAATGAAGATCGAGATCGAGATGAATGAGATCTGCTACTGGAAATGTAAGAAGAGACGATTGAAGAGAAGATTAGAGAAATTACCTTATAAAGAGGAGAAATGTGACCGGAGAGAAAAGAAGCGATCGTTTTATCTTTTCATTGCGAATGCAGATAAAGACACTATACAACCAGCTCTACCGACAGATACCGCCAATGTCGCGTTCGGAGGACAATCAGTCAACCAGAGGCACGGAGAGTTATTATAGCTAAGTTCCAAAGCCTAGTTTTACGTACGTGGAGAGCTATGATTGCTCCACGTACGTCCTTACTTTCACGGTTGATCGAGAATGCGTTCAGTTTATCCGGATGCAGGTCGGTGCCAAGACGGATTTTTTATTATTTTGGAGAAACACCTCTCTTGTTTTAAGTTTTATAAAGGGGAGCTATATTGAGGAAATCTTTGTGCGTAGATCCATTTTTCGATCTATTTGGAAATTACCTTTTGTCCTTCTCATTGAAAATGTTAAATTCATCTATTATCCGTCCACTTAATGAAAAAAAATAGTTCGAATCAAGTGAGTTGAGAAATGATCTCGTTTTTTAAATTTTTACTCAATAATTCACTTTATTTCAATGAATTTTTGAATTCTTTTTGAACGATTTTTTGTTCGGTGTATCACAGCATTCAAAGGAATTCAAAAAATCATCAGGATGAGGTGGGATATGAGATAAATTTTTCATCTATTCTTTATTTTTTAGGTATGACTTTTGAACTTTAAAATTATATTATTTTCACTTAAAATCACTCTCGACATTTTTAAGTGGAATAGTAGGGGGTCCACCACAGGGGTTTTACATTGTGTATCCACGGTTTCCCACATATAAATTAAATAAAATTATATATATATATATATATATATATATATATATATATATATATATATATATTCACAGTTAAATGAATTTGATAATTTAAATAATATAATTTATGAAACTCATAAAATACACGTCAAAAATTTAAAAATTATAGCCACATTCACATGTGTTCAGAACATGACTAATCATGTGGATTTAGTGTAAGAAATTTTGATTGTGAATTAGAGGATGAAACTTTTATAAGAGTGAATTATTTTGATGAATTTATTTTGTATATAATATATTAAAATTGATATAAATAAGTTGTTTTAAATAATAAAACATTACAATTGTTTATGTAATTTGAGTTTTATTCAGTAGTCTGTGAGTAAATTTTGAAATGGGTTAAAATTTGATACTCGAATTCAAATTATAGAATATTAATAAAGTATAAAGAAAATAATATAAATATAATTTTATTTAAAATTAATTCACTAGTTCAAATTGAATTGACTGACAATGCATAATTTCTTATATAAATGACAAAGAGATAAGTCTAAGCTCGATTATACTTATTATTGGATCATAGTTTTAAAACTACGATTTAAATAAATTTCAGTCATGGTTTTAAAATTTTATATTTTTTTCCTAAAAATTCTTCTCTTTTATTTTGCTTATGACTAAATAGTCAAAGTTATTTTGCTTATGATTTGATTAAGATTATTTTCTAAGTTAGACTCAAATTTTACCACATTTAGCCAATGGTGGTCTAAATGACATCTTGGAAGTCACTTTATTTTATTTTTATATACTTTTCATGCTCAAATCCCTCTTCACTCACATAGAGCTATTTTTGGTAGACTTAATTAGTTTGGGTAGATTGGGAGGTTTATACATGCATGTGGAAGTAGTCTCACCTCCAATATGAGAATGGAATAACCATATTAAAAAAAGGTCAGACACCCGAATTTTCTTTCTCTACACACCTGTTTTAAAAAATTGAGTGAAATTACCCTTTTGCCAATTCGTTTAAAAAAAAAAAAAAACTGTGTCATTTGAATTCCACAGCTATTTTTTGGTTCGTTAGAACGAACGTGCATTATATGGGTTGTAGAATGAGATTTTCAAACGAGTTCGTTTCTCGATCAATTTCTATAAACAAGGTATCAAAATTCATTTACTCTAAATTTTATGAACTTCATGACTGACTTTAAGTGAAAAGGATATATTTTGGACTTTTAAATTTGTACCTAAAGAATTAAGAAAAAATGGTATACCCTCTTAATCCTTTGTGTACGATTTTTTAAGCAAAAAACTATACCCTTTTCACTTAAATTAGTCCCGAAGTTCATAAAATTCATAATAGATAAATTTTAATACCTTGTTTGTATAAATAGGTCGAGAAACTGTCTCTTTTGAAAACCCGAGTCAAATGCGCAAAGGTTATAATTGGCAGCAGTTTCTCGACCTATTTTTATAAACAAGTTATTAAAATTCATCTTTTATGAACTTTATCAACTCCGGAACTGATTTTAAATTAAAATAATATAGTTTTGAGTTTAAAAAATCGTACTAAAGAATTAGAGAGAATCTCATTTTTCCTTAATTTTTTGGGTACAATTTTTTAAGCCAAAAACTTTACCCTTTTCACTTAAAATCTGTGATACCCTACACCTTCAAAAACTGAAGTGGGAAAGTCCTACATCGGTTTAGAAGGATGAGGGATGAGGGGTTTTAGGAAGCCAGTCACTTTTGATCAAGTGTGAGGCCTTTTGGACCTGGCCATGTGGGTCGGGGCCCAATAACAAAACCGTGCGGGTTCGAGTTATGTGCGAGGCCCAAAGCGGACAATATCACACTGAGTCAAGCCTTAAGCCCTGTATTTGAGTCGAGTCGTTACAAATTTGGTATCAGAGCCGAGTTCAACACTCGGACTGCGTGGGCTTTCCTCTTTCCCCTGTAGTTGTTGAGCTCGACCGGATCGAGCCAGGGATGGCTCGAGGCTTTAGGGGGAGGGGGTGATTGTGATACCCTGCACCTTCAAAAACTGATGTGGGAAAGTCCCACATTGGTTTAGAATGATGAGGGATGAGGGGTTTTAAGAAGCCAATCCATCTTGACCAAGTGTGAGGCCTTTTGGGCCTGGCCATGTGGGTCAGGGCTCAAGAACAAAACCGTGCGGGTTCGAGCTGTGTGCGAGGCCCAAAGCGGATAATATCACACTGAGTCAAGCCTTAAGCCCTGTATTCGGATCGAGTCGTACAAAATCAGTTTCGGAGTTCATAAAATTTAGAATAGATGTATTTTAATACCTTATTTGTAGGAATCGGCCGAGAAATAACCTCGTTTAAAAATCCACTTCACGGGTTAGATCGAACGATGGCATGAAATTGGCACCACACTTATTTTTCGAAAAATGAAAGGGCAAAGGGTAATTTTCTTTCCAACAATAAAGGGGTAATTTCTTTTTAGAAAATGAAAAGGTAAAAGGATAATTTTACCAGATTTTTTTTGAAAACAGAAAGAAAATCCGAGTGTCTAGTCTAAAAAAGAGTGACGTTATATTTGTTGGATGGTATTTTAGGTTTTTAGGATGATTTTATTTGTACGACATGGACACGTATTTTAGCAAAAATTGAATGGATGAAGTCATATTTGATTTTTTGGGATAATATATCGTGTTAACTAATCATAAAGGAACTAAAGTCGTGACTAAACTTCTTCAATGATTTTTTATTTTCAGCTATCATTTATTGTAATTTTATTATTGTTACAGACTAACTACTATAAGTAAATGATCTTTCTATTCATGAATTTTTGGATTGGTGATGGATGACATATCACAGGCAAAATGTTGAAATAATGCAGAATTTATCTAAAAAGTGTTATAATTTTTTATAGATAACATATTACATTATAAATAGAATGAATGATTTATGTAAGTCTATGTGAATTATTATAAATTATATATTATGGGTGGAAAATTTTGAATTTTAATACATTGTTTATGGATGTCACACTGTCTAATATTTATAAAATCAACAAACCATTATTGTAATAAAAAGAAAACCAGTAAAGGGTTTAAAGATAAAATATATATATATATATATATATATATATATATATATATATTTAAAATTTATATATGAGAAACTAAGGAAAAAAAATCCTCTTTTTGGGGTCATTAGAATACAGAAAAAAAAGTGAATGGCAAAAAAAAAAAAAAAAAAAATCACACGAGTCCGACTTACAACGAGTGTCATTGATTGTGTCACTATGCTTAACCAGTAAATAGGCATTTTCCCTCATGAAGAGATATTTCGAGTTCGGGTCACTCTTCATCTCACTTTCAATGGATGGAAATACCCATGTTAAAAGAAAATATAAGCACTTATATTAATAATGATAGATCTAATATTTTTAATGTGAAACATTCATCGATTATAAAAGACTAAATAATAACAAATTTTATCTAATCAGTGAGAGTTGATTTGGCAGTGAAAAATTTGATTGAGATGCAAAAGATTTTGAATTCAGCAGTGTTACTCAGTCTTAAAAATAAAAAGGAAATGATTAAAATGATGTTGGAGATGGTAAATACATATTTCTTATACAATAAGATAAATTACAAGAAAAATAAAAAATTAATTTGTGCATAAATATTTTTATCAGTATGTGAACCTATTATAATGATTTTTACATTTCTTCGTTCTCTTTTTTAATGCATTAAAAATAAAATTAGGGATAAAATGATAAAAATTCAATATTAAATGCACCACACTAATAAAAATACCGGTGCACAAATTAATTCATAAAATAAAAAATGTACATAAATAAAATCATTCTCTCTCTAAGGGAGAAGAAGGGAATACTAGTTTTTCTCTTTTTATTTATTCTGTTTATATACAACAGTAGAGGAAAAGAAAAGTAAGTTTATGTACACCTCCTCTCGTGAGTATTTTGTAGGTTTTAACAAATCAAATTTGTAGTCAAGTAAGAATTCATTAGTATTTGAAAATTACACTTGTTGACGATAATTAAACAATCAAATAAGAAAATTATAAAGATTTAGTTTGATAGTCAAAATCTTTTCTTATTTATTAAAGTTTTGAATTAAATTTCCCTCAAACACCAAAAAAAAAAGTCAAGATATTTTAGTCTTAAAAAAATAAGTAATTAAACAATTTGAGACATGTTTAGTAAAAAAACGTTTGAGTCAATTTTGATTTAATTTTAATAAAACAATGAGCCCCCATTGGTCTGAAATGTATGTAAGGACTAAGGAGCACATACTTTTTCATCGGGTCTCTAAAATAAAGTTTAATATTAATTAATAAAAATAGATTGATTCTTAAACAAATTAGATCGTCTTAAGAATCAAAATCAGTTTACCAATGATATTAAATAAAATTAGGTCAGGCTAAATAATTTAATTTAATTTTTAAAACTCTCATATAAACTTGGTAGTATTGAGATGACTATAAAGTATCTCGGGACTCATTCTATTTAATTTTTATTTTTTATTTAAAAAAAAAAAACAAAAGCAGCCGTGCCCCTCTGTCGAAACTCTTTTCCCAGAAAGAAACACGCCTCTCCTGCTGTCAACTCGAGGAGGAGGAGAAGAAGGACTGAGCAGGGAAAGAAAGCGGAGGAGGGCGCTGCAGCTTTCTCTTCCAGAAGGTTATTTTTCCCTCCGCAGATATGCTCGAAAACCCTACCGACGCTCCCTCCGTCAAGCGTTACGCCCCTCCTTCTCAAAGGCAACCCTCGCTTACCTCTCCTTCAAGATTTTGTTATAGTTTTTTTTATCAACAAATCGATGAATGATTTCTCGATTCGGTAATTCTAGAAATCTTGAAGTTGGAGATCGATTTCTAGGTGTGTAACATATCTACTTGCAGGCCGTCATATCGAATCTTGGGATTTCAGATAACACGTCGATCTCCATTTGTTTTCTGGAATTTCTACTTATGATTTTTTTTTTTTTGTGATGTTAGTTATCTATATTGTTTGTGTATCGGATTTTGTATGCGATAATGCAGACTAGCGATGCGCACCACTTTCATTATCTTGTGAGCTCTGTTCTAGTCAATATACGAATGGCCAAATGACATGATCCATTTAAGAAACTTACCTTCTATTCCGCAAATTGTGGATCAGTTAGTAACCCACTAATGGGCGTCGGCCAATTTATCATCATTGGAAGGTCCAGGGCTGGAACCAGAGATTTTATTTTTAAAGGGTGAACATACAAGTTTCAATCTCCAAGTGGGAATGGATTGTAGGTTGAGGGCTTGGGGTGGGGGGATGCAAGTTTAGTTTTGAAAGTGGGTTCAACATAATTTGAGTTTATAATTCTTCACCGCTCAGAAAAAAAAAAAAGTTTATAAAAGGTGGTTGACTACATAGAAAGATAGGGCCATTCTATATGCACAATTTGGAGGTAGGAATCTAAACTTGACTTGCGCTAGATAAGGAAACCGATGCAATGTGGAGGGAAAGGTCTGCACCATGACAGGCGCTAGATACGGACATTTGATGCAGTGCATTTATGTTAAGTCTCTCTCTTTCTCTTCTATTATCATGCAATGCACACACACACTAAGAAAAAAGGAGAAAAAGAAGTTACACCATTTCATTAGTGTAGGGAAAAATTAACTACATTGTTTGGTAACTTGTATATGAAATAGTTACTTCACAGTGGAGTTTCATACCTTCTATCTGTGTACAGTGTACTTATGCATACATATACGCATTTATATGTATAAAGGGAGGTATGCATGTATATGCATTTGTCTTTTTTGGGTTGAGCTCTCCCATCTTGCAAGAGTTGGAGTTTCTCTTATAATGAATGTGGAAAATGGAAATGGGCATTATTACTCTGCAATTGTGGAAGGAATGCATTTAAATAGGAACCTTGTAATTCACGTCACCACCTCAATTGCATCACTTCGATGTTTTTGAAATAATGCAATAAATTTACGAGGTATGCCTTCTTAAACACATTACTTAGTTGGCAATGATTTATGCATTCTTCACCATTCCTAAAAGTGCATTCCTTGTCAATGTCAATGTTGCAGAAACCGTGTTCTCAACAGGCGCAAGTCTGGAGGTAAGTCAGATTCTTACCCCTTTCTATTAATCCTACTTGTTTTATAGGTTCAGTTGAGACGTTGGTCTTTCAATCTCTGAGTTCAACTTTTCAAAGTGTAAGGAAAATTTTATCATAAAAAAGTTTAGAAAAGTTTACCAAATTTGAATTGAATTTTCTGACATGGAAATATCTATTAGAAGCTAGAAGTCAATTTTTTTTTTTTGAATGGCAATGTGCCTACAATTCTTAAAAAAGTCAAAAAAAAAAAAAAAATCAGAGAAGGGTAGTGGGGGCCCTTGTTCTCACCCCCCCTCCCCCGAGGGGGGAAAGAAAAAACACACTTACACCCACCCAAGATCCTCTAGGCACCAGTGCTCTTATAATCACCTTGAGCATAGAGCCGTATGATAGCCATCTCTCCTCTATAAGAAATATCAGTTTATATTTATCGCTATTTGGTTATGCCTGTCTACACATTTTTTATTGTGCATTCACAATTGTGCTTGTCCACTATTAGTTTCCTTAGTATTCATGTTCTATGTTTTAGTTTAATTATGTTTTTATTGATTCGATTCTAATTTGGTAGATCGCTTTGAAAGAGTAAACTATGCTTTTGGAAATGATGGAGAGAAGGGTCAGTTATCCTCAAAAAACATTCCTGGTACAGATCATGCAGATTCAGGCAGCAGCAATCTGACTGAGAACTCACACCCACGGTTAATACCTCTAGATGGATGTTGCAGTAGTGAGGCTGTTCAGCTATTAAATGAGCGTATGTATGAGCTATGTGTTACTTCATTAATGAAAAAGTTTTATTATTGTAAACCACCAGCACCATCATCAATAACCAATACAATGGCTACCACCGCCACCGCCCCCCCAATCAACACTACAACCATTAGCTTTTGGTGTGATTACTAAAACAGCTTCCGCGGCTAATACTGTTAATTTTTTACTGAGGTTGCTACTCCTATCAGCATGACGACCACTGCTGTCACCATAAACCTTACCATGGCTACTACCAACCATCAGTGTTGCCTCTACCATTAACTTTTAACATGCTTACTTTTGTGGCTACTGCTGTTGTCACCACTGATGCCACCATTGACTCTCTCTCTCTCTCTCTCTCTCTTTGAAATGGTTCATACATTCATAGAAAAAGAGGCACCAAATGTGCAGATATAGAAAGAGCACAAAACAAAAAGAAAATATGAAGATCCCAGAGACCCAAAACATCCAGGAAAAAGCCCTAAACCTGGATACAATAGCAAGAAAGGAATTATGCAAGGTCAACACATTCCTTCCAAGCTCGTAAGATGTTGGTCATAGAGGTATTCGTGAATAATAAATACCCCTCTCTCTCTTTGAATAATAAATACCATTACCGTTGACTTTAATGTTGCTTCCACCACCACCAACTAACTTTTGTTTTTTTGGAAGATGCTGCTATGAATTAACTTTTATCGTGGCTCAGGGGGTATCTAAATCTAGAGCATTCTGAGTAATAGGGAAGGAAAGAAAAGAGATGAGTGGAAGGGAGAATCATGAGATGGATTTGAGAGTCCAAAGATTATCTCTCTTGGAGAGAATCCATTTCTATACCTAGATGCAAGTTACAACTAAATCCTAGATTAGGATAAAGTACAAACTCAAATTCAAAAGATGCAACTCAAATGAGTATGCTAAATTACGTGGTTAAATCTGGTGAAACTAATAATTTACACCAGTAATTTTACTGCAGGTTTACTTCTTTTTTTGGATGCTTAATGGCAAGAGTACTTAAATAATTTAAACAGTACCTTGTTGCAGGAGTACTTTAACTGGTACTTGAGTAGTACACAAAATGGTACTCCCATCAGTGTAAAACCACCATTAATTTTTACGAGGACTTTTGCTGCTGCTGCTGCTGCTACCGCCCACCATTGACTTTTACCTTGGCTACTGCTACCGCCGGTTTTCTACTACCTACCTTCCACCCCCAACTTTTGTCATGGTACTATACTGGTAATGGTAAACGGTAATGCTACTGCGTGCAACAAATGTTATTAAATGCCATGACTTTTGAAAACCCACCACCCCTCCCTCCGGGATGCCCACAGACAGACAAAAAAGTTATCCATTGTCTCCATTGCCTCTTTACCATGGCTACCAAGTGAGATTATTTTTTTTTATGTCCCTTTCTCCTATAACTGGACACTTCAAACTATATCCTTTCTGATACTTTGTTTTTCTAAACATTCCAGCCTGATGTTAGAAGAGAGGTCTATTGGTTATGATAAGGTCATTGTTTGGGTGGACAGTGCCATGTTGAATTGAATCCATTGTTGGTTTAAATTTTTGCCGGTTTGGGTTTGGTTAGGTTGGATGGCTGAAATTTATGGTTATGCGTGTTTGTTCTTAAGGGAATGATTTGGGATTTCAAGGAGAAGTTCTTTCATTGATTTAGATAATTTGGCAATGCAAAAATTGGTTTTGCTAAAGGGAAGATGATTGCTTTTACTTGAAAACAGGATTGATGGGTTGAGTTGTGGTTTGATGGTAATGATCTGTTGGTTGAGGATTTGTAGTTTTTGTTGGCTTGTTATATTGGTGGCCATAATCAGCGGCTATGGCTAGCAGTGGCAGTGTGCTTGAGTGTAGATACACCACTTGCAGGTGGGTAATGCTAAATACTTTGATTTGGTCAAGTCCAAATATATCCCCTTGACCAACCATTCTTCATACTCACTCTTCTCTAGTGGCATTGGATATATCTCAGTGAAACTAAAGGTCCATCGTGACTTAAAGGTTTGTGTTCTCTTACCAAAGAAGTGTGTTACATGGGTTTGATCAAAACAATGATCTTGCAAAAGGTGACCCAGATGTTGTGATGCCCACTTTCCTTATCAAGATGGGGTTAAATGTTGAAGATGGGCGTATTAGTTTGCAGAGATTTTAGGGGCTGTAGTTGTGATAGTGTGGGCATAAGATGGGATGGTAGTCTGTAGGTTGAATGAAATGGATGTCTTGGTCGTGGAGGCATCTGGGGACTTGTTTTGGGATTGTGAAATCAGTGTGAGATGAAATGGTTTAAGATGTTGAGAGATGGACTACTGCTTGGGGATTAGATGGAGTGTTTAGGATGAAGATTGAGACGATAGACTTCTGAGTTAGTCTAGTTATAGTGTTGATGGGTTGGCAGGTTCTGCTTGAATTTATTTATTTATTTTTTTTTTAAATTTTGAACTGCTGCTAGATTGTTTCTATATTATTTATTTATTTGTGGGGTAGGAGGGAGGGAGGGTTAGAATGATAGGTGCTGCTCGAGTTAGATAGAGGTTGAAGGACCATTCTGGTGGGGTTGGAGCATGACCTTATCCTTAACTAATCTGTAGTAATGAAGGATAGATAGTCGGATCCATCTCCATTCAATGTAGATGCAATCCACACCTCCGGTTAATGGGATCTCATCATACTTTATCTCACAATGGCTCACCTAATAAACGGCTTGTTTAATGATACTTTTATGCTTGTCAATATGATATCACTCAAAAGAGAAAAAAAAAAAGAGTAAATTAGGGAACTCCCCCACCCACCAACAACCTAGAGATTTAATGAGTATTCTTTAGAAACCATAAAGCTATGACCTCTCAGTCTCTCTGAGACTTTTATTGGATGTTCCCAAATAATGAGCTTGGTAGGATAATTTGGAGACGGGAGTCATCAAGGAAGTTATGTTCTACTTATGTTTCTACGAAAAAGGGAGCTGTTCTCAATCCTTGAGTGTTCTCTCTTTAAATTTTTTCTTCTTCTCCCACTTGAGCTCAAGTTTGGAGAGGAAATTTTCCTCTGTATGTGGAAGCTTTTTGCCGGTTCATGGTAGCTAGCAAGGTTATTACAAGTGTAAGATGTCAACAACAAATCTTACATCTAGAGGTCTTAACCATATGTATGCCATGATGGATAATTTGTCCATGCAGTGTATTTCCCTCAATTTGGAGCTCTTCTTTAGCTGAGTTTCTTGTGGGTATTGATGGATTCATTGGAGGGTGTCATAAGAAGTTAGGTGTTGATGCATTCTTAAAGGAGGGTTAAGGTGATGTGGTAGGAGGAACTAACGATATTTTTGTGGTCAGAATGGAAGGAACATAATGAAAGAACTTTTGGTGACAAAGTCAGCATTTGGTTGCCATGCATGATGAGGGTTTTAGTGGGAGGAGCAAGAAAGGGTGCTATGAACCTCTTGAAATCATTTTTTAAATTTAATTTAGTGAATGTAGCAAGGGAAGAGCTTCAGTGGGCATCAATGGAGTTATCAACGATGATAAGGGAGATGCATTTGTTTTCTTTACTATAGATTTTTTGTTTTATTTATTTTTCATTTGGATTTGTGGAGGAGGATATTCACTAGGGTATTTGTTATTGTCAAGAGAACCACTAATTTGTGTGGCTATGTAGATAGTATTTCTTTCATATGGGTCAACTAGTTAGTGTAAGATGCAAGAGGGTGGGAAGATGTATTATCTTGTATATAAGATTTGATATGTTTAAGGAATTTGATAGGATTACCACAAGCATTGGTGGCCTAATGGTGGTTATTCATTGCTAAGTTCACTCATAAAGTTTGGTGTTTTTTTTTCTCTCCATCTTTGGATTGTCGCCCTCAAGCATTAGCAGTATAGGCCTGACTCAAACGGGGCCCATTCTCTTTCCTACATAAATGAGGGGTTAAAGGCTCAAATGCGATGCGATGCTTGCTAAACCTTTTTACTGGACATCATACCTACCAAAAGGAAGGTGTTTTATGGGCAAGGGCCCTAGGTCCTCTAGGTGTGAGGGGTTCTTTGAGGGCTGTCCTTGTGGTGAACACCTGGTGTGTGGGGCCTTATCATTTGATTTGTATTTGTACCGTTTTCATAGTAAATTTATGTTACCATTTCAAAAAAAATTATCATTCTAGTTAGTTGTGACAACAAAAATAAGTGTTTTCATCTGGTGACACACACGGGAACTTACATGAGAAATGGCTATGCCTACGATTTCAACCCAAAATCTTCCTATATGTTGGTCTTCTATGCAATTAATTCGTATCAATCATATTTTCTGTGTAGGTTGGGCAGCTGCTACCCACTCTTATAATGATCCATCAATAGATTTATCTGGTGAGTTGGAGACTTCAAACACAAACAAATTCCTCAGTGAAATTTCTGGTTCTCTGTACAGTTATATATTTTGTGCTACAACTCAATGTATTCTTGTGTTGCTAGTCTGCATAAAAATTGGCTGATTTTTTATGTATGATGTTTTCCATGGTGGTTCTGTGAGATCAGAACAAACATAATGTGCTATTGCCTGGGGAACCTCTCTCTCTCTCTCTGCATTATTCATATGTTCTAAATCTTTACTACCGAGTATGAATACTTTTCAAAAAGACTCCAGGTCATGAAGTGGTAGGTATTAAAAAAATTATACACTGTAACCAGGGCTGCCACTGATTTTCAAGCTGTGAAACTCCTACAGTGCTCACCACAGTTTGTCTGTCTCTTTAAATGTAATCTGTGGGTAATGTGCAGTAGAGCCTATATGGTGGTAAAATTGGACATGTTCTCATTCTCTGATGAGTTTTAGGATTGTGAGAAAGGTTAGCTGCACCAATCAAGATATTGATCAATTCAAAGGTGTATTTGAATTCTCATAAGATTTTAGTTAATTCTGAAAAGATGTGATTTCAAGGTTCATGGCGATGGACAAGATGACACCATTTCCCATTTTCCAGAAGACTGGTATTATACCAATCCCCAAACCTGATGCATTGAACGCAAGAGTAAACTCAAGGGTTTGCTTTCAGACATGCTCATTGTAGATCAGACTTGTGTGGTTGATGTTGATATTGTCTACCTATATATTCATTTTCGTTTCTATTCCATGCAAATGTCTTTTGGAAGAGAAGTATTTTGGGAAGCCAAATCTAGTGGTGGATTGTCATGCTCTTGTTTCTCTATGCATAACTTGCTTCTACCAATGAGAGGAGCTCATATCACATAGGATTGCTGCTTTTGGGTGATCATCTTTTTCAAGTTGTATCTCCTCATGATTGTTTTAGGAATGCTTATGAAGATTCTGGAATTCCACATTTTCCATACAATTCTTGTATGATTTTCATTTTTAACTGCACCATTATTCAACAAAATATGGGCTGAAAATAACATACATCCTTAAACTTTAGGAACTTGGATATGTGCATGTCATGGAAAAAAAAGTGTCAAACAAGGCAACCTTTGGTAAACATTAGATGATGTAAGTTTATACAATTTGTGAGTGTTGAAATATAAACATATGACATCTTGAACTTTTTACTAAAACAGTATTTGGAAAAACTGCCTTGTTGGGCACAATTGTCACATAGGTGGATTTCTGAAATATGCTCCAACCTGTTTGTCTTTAAAGCACTTCATTTTTAATCAATTTACATACTACATTTTGCATGTTCATAAAGGAACAAAGTTTGTAGAAGGATGGTAATCATTCACCCAGATACTTGGATGGAAATGATGATGACCGATGTTTTCATTTTGCTGGCAGTAAGTTGGAAGTTTTTAAAGGGGTTAAAGTTTGGGTCAGATTCTATTTTGTTGTAAGATGAAGATGTAGTTGTTTTGTGCTGTGTTTTTCCTGTTTGGGTCATATTCTTTTTCCTGAGGTAGTAAAATATTACTGCACAAAAAGAAGTTGGAAATCATGCTTTGAGGATACTTATTTTCTGCCATAAATATTCATCAGCAATGCTTGACAATATCGATTTTGAGTGGGAAAGTTGTATAAACAGTGTCCCACTCACATTTCATCACACTTTAAATGAAATGCAAAAAGATGGATCAGCAAACACTACTATATTTTCTAACTAAATATGATTTTATGTGCATCCACATATTCCTCAACTTTTTGAAGATGCTTGTCTTTGTTTTTAATTTGTTTGTCTTCTTCTATCAGAAAGACCGATTATGTACACTGGAGCCAGTGGGTCGGCATGGGGACACACAAAACTTCCTCCACAGGTACTAAAAAGTAGCCCCTTCCCCCCCCCACCCCCCCACCCCCCAAAACACCCCCACAGGTACTAAAAAGAGCGCCCCCCCCCCTCTCTCTCTCTCTCTCTCTCTCTCTCCCTCTCCCCTTTTTTCATTCAAAGCCTCCATTCATCATAGGTTGTTCCTTGACCCGAACCCGTTCATTTTGAACACATATACCAACATATTGGCTGGGCTCGGGCTTAATTCGAGAGCCTATTTAATAAACGGTCGGGCTCAGGCATTTGCAAGAAACCCGCCGGGCTTTTCACCATGTTTAAACATTATATGCCCACTTGATCCATTTTCTCCTTTTAAAAAATATTTTTAAATTAATTAGAATCTAGATTATTCAGATTGAAAGTAGACATGATGAGCTAAAAGTGTACTAAATTTGAGTTAAAAACTCAATATTTAGTCATTTGATCTTAGTGGTCAAAATCATCAGATATCTTAGAAATAACTAAGACAATTCCTTGGTGACTCTGACCACTAAAATCAAGCAGCTATAAAAAGTTTTGAGTAAAAATTTGGTCCACTTATAGCTAATCATGACTACTTCCAATCTAAAAGATTGAATTTTTAGTAGTCTCAAACATACAAACTTGAGCTTAGTATTTTCCTAAACGGACAGGCTGGGGCTTCGTATTTTCTATATGGGCAGGCTCAGGCTTCTGTATATATAAACAGGCTTAGGCTGCCACATTGCACAACATTGCCCGAAATTGGGCCGTGAACATCCCTAATTCATCATCTTGTTTTTCACTGGCAGATGGACTTTTTGGCTGAACTCCGGTCTGCAATACAGAATGCTAATGCTGGTATGACAATGAATGTAGCAGATCGCAATTGACAGGATTTAGCATTTCACAGATTTGGAGAAAATGCCTATCAATCACCTGTTGACTTTTAAAACTGAAATGTTTTGTACTATCTATGGACGTCAAAGTGATCAACTTGGATATAAACTAGACAAGTATATGCTTTATCTGAATGAATCAATCACTGCATGCCTGCAGGACCTGTTCATGAAGCGATTTTGGAAGACACCAAAATATGAGAATGCTGAAGTAGCAGGTTTTGGGATGCGAAGATGTGTTCCCATATGCTGTGATGTGACACTTGTATGTACCCAACTAAGATCCATTTTTATGTACTCCAATGATTCTCAAGTACCTCTATAGTTTAACATATGCTTCTTCCTTCTGTCGAATGTGGATTGGTTTGGTTACAGTAAGAATGTGAGAAACAGTGCAGGTCTTGTACAATTGTTGTGACATCTAAACTTTGAATTGATGTGTTGGCTTTGGTCCTTGTGTTGTTGATGCATTCGTTGAAGGGGCTAACAGCAAACGGATGCCTTGAGCCCCATTTGGATGGGTCTAAAAGGACATTCATCTGTCACAGTTGAAGCATACCAATTTTTTTTTTAATGACTAAGGTGTCTAAGCCTCTTAGAGCACCTGATTAATCTTCGGGACATGTGTAAGTCTCTCTATCAACACACATCAGATAACTAACTCTACGTAGAGTGGCCCTTTGGAGTAGAGTGGGAATCGAATTCAAGACTCACTTTTTGAGGTTGGTTTCTGACAATCACTTCAACCCTTTCAGGTTGAAGCATACCAATTTATTTTTCAAAAAATATGTATATGGCTTATTGCATATCCCTAGTAGGATTAAGATCAGTGGGACACTAGAGTACTGTAGATTCCTGGTGCACCAGGACCTTATGTGGGTGCATTTAGCTTGAAAAGCTTGAGGAAATTTCATAGGTGGTTCAGTTTCTACTACCAATGTGGCAGACTTGCCTTTCTCCTAAGATGGAAAGCAAGTTCTCACATGCCTTAGGGATGGAAACGGGTCTGACTTGGATCCAATTTAGGCAAAATTTGAATTTGAATTTATTTACTCGAATCATGTTGAATTCTTAAATGTTTAATGTGCTTTCACTTCATATTAAATAAGTCTCTTATACAGTCTAGCTTTCCAAAACGACAAGGTGGGCTTGTGATTGGGCCCAAGAACGATAGTAAGAACTTCCCTTACTTTACCAGTTTACCCTGATCAAGACCCACTTTATTATTTTCTTAAGATTTGGTCAAGGTCTGTAGTATGGACGGACATGATCTTATGTTCAGCTTTTTTTAAAATTGAACGGTTGGCTTGCTAGTCATCATTTTGACATGTAACCTTAAATGGGCCTTGGCTTGTTTGATTTGAAGACATTTCCTCGACTCCTTTGGCCCATGTCCAGATAAGGTGTTCTTTATTCTAAATGGGCCTGGTTTGGAAATGCTTGGCCCATTCCAGTTACAAACTTACAACTTGCAAACTGCACACTTTAAACGAGTGGAGGTTGGACAACCGACAGCCCACATGGGCCTAGTACACCAGCACTGGGACCTTTGCAGATCAGACTCATATGATAGGGACTCATTAAGTTTTTTTTTTTTTTAATTTACGTGTGAAAAATCGTGGGAACCTATAATAAAATTCTATGGGTGATATCTCTTAGGACACACTAAGTGAGGTCATGAAGGCTCGAACCTGGTACCTTTCACTTCTTGAGACAAGAGATAAGAGGGTTTATCTTTCATTTGAGCTCATTGGGCTATGGAAGATTGAGGTAATAAGCTAAGATTTTTTTAAATTTGGGTGGGGTACATGTGCTAAAACTAATATATAAGAATAAATAAATTAATTAAAAAATAATTTTAATTCAATTCGAATTGGGTTTGGGTTTGGAACAACTCTAACCAATCCGATTCAAATTTATATCAGGAAGGGTCGGGCCGGGCACATGGAGTCAGATTTGGTCAACTTATTTTTTTAAAATTCACAATCTAATCTGATTTTTTAGATTGAATTGGGTCAAAAAATGTCGCTCCCAAAGGAAATTATGATGTAACAAAAATCACTTGGCATGTGGGTAGAGTTCACTTATCATTCAAAATCATCAATATCATTATCATCGTGATTTTCATGAAAACTATAAATATTTTTTTAATCAGATAAATCTTATCTACTTGAGATCAATGTTATCAGAACCGGACTGTTTGACGAACTGTCTTTGAGGCATTTTGAGTTCAACCGGGTTCAGTCGCGGTCAAAGTTGGTCAAAGCCTGTCAAATAGTAATATAATATAAATATTACATATAACATTAAATAAGACACCTTTTACCAATACCATTAATATAAATATTAAAAATAACATTCAAACTCTGAGTAATATACCAAAACGATGAAAGATATTGAATAGAAATAGGAATAAACATTTATATTTCAAATATACACATTTTTTAATATTTTTTTATATTTTGAAAGGGAATTTAAAAAAATAAAAATAAAAATAAATTCAAATTTTGTGTGCCGCAGTTCGCGGCTCACGGTTTTTGGGTCAAAACTGCAGTTCTGACTAGTTTTATGCAGTTTGGACCCTTGTCACAAATATCGACGGTATTTTCGAATTTACCGCGTTTTTATCGGCAAAATACCATTACCGTGTTAAAAGCACGTTTTTATCACCAGACGATAAATTTCCGGTAAATTCCCGAGAAATTCCCGGTAAATGCTCTATACCATTTTTATTTCATTAATTTTTTTATTTATTCTATTTTTTTATTTTTTAAATATTATAATTTCAGCGAGATTTTTCCGTTAAATTCTCGATAAAAATCCGAGAATTTAAAAATATCCCATTATTACCAATTGCCGTTAATATCCCGAGAATGGTATTTGTCACAATGGTTTTGACCTAGAAATGGTTTTCGCCCAGAACTGAACCGCAACCACCACAGTTCCTATCGAACAGGAGGTTCGACCGTAGTTCGGTCCGATTCTAATAACATTACTTCAATTTGACTTTTTAAATTCTTCTTAAAATTATTTCTTATACACAAAATCGTATCTTTAGTTACCATACAACTCATAATATCATTCGTTACCACTTCCATCAATGTTTTTAAAATTCACCATTTTCCTTGATTCTTCTAGTTGCACCTTTTCAATATGTTTCTAACGATTTCAAAAAACTTCTTGTTATTTTCTCATGAATCTAGTCCATTGCTTAATTTGAAGCTATTTTATTGAGATATAATGAGATATATCTCAACAATTGTTAGCAATTCAGTATACGACCAAAAAGTACAAAACAAAAATTGTTTGTATATATTTCTTTTCATTTTAAAAATAATTAAAAAATTGGTCATGAAAAGTAGATACACCAAAAGATCTGGAACATATTTATATGGTATGATACGTCCTATTTGAAAGATTTGGGATTAAAGTTTTGACTAAATTATTATATAATTTAATATATTTGTATGCCTTACGTAATTTTTATAAAATATTTTAAACTAAAACAAAGAGTTAAACTATGTTTTCAATTTACTTTTGTTTTATCATAAAATTTAGAAGAAAAGTAACTTTAAAAATTATTTTTAAAGAATTTTTTTTTTCATATTGATCCTTTTCTAGATGTTCGATATTTAGAACTATAGCAACTGCCTTAAGATGTAATGACCAGGTCTTTAGTTTATTAATTAATTAAACTTAGTTTTAAATAAATTTTAATTCGGTTTTTCATTATTTCAGATGATCTCTAAATTTTTAAATTGAAAATTAGAGATTTGTAGATATAAATCTATATTTGGAAAAATAATAATGATAAAAATAATAAATCAAATTAAATCTTATTTACTCAGATATCCCTATTAACTTAAATATATTTAATAAAAATGATAATTAAGTAAATAAATGAGAAAAAAGAGAGTAAAATGAGATAAAATTCGTCTCTCTCTAAAAGTCCAACTCTCTCCAACTCACTCCAACTCGTCTCTCACTCGACTCACTCGTTCGTCACTCACTCTCTCGACTCTCTCGACCCTCTTTTCCCCTCACTCACACTCCTCACTTACCCGACTCTCTCTCTTGTCCCTCAACTCACTCTCACCTCTTCCTTTCTTCGCCAGTCTCTCAGCAGGAAATCCCTGATCTATCAGCGGCAGAGCCACATTTGTTGATGATTGCGGCAATTTTCCTCTTTCTGCGTTCTACGTTGGAGTTGTTCTGAGTTACTTCTGAATTCTGAAGCATTCGACCTCCTCACAGGTAAGATTTCTCCCTTCTCCATTCAATACTGACAAGAGCCATCAACTCCATTTCCACATTCATTCCCTTCACTCAAAACCCGCTCTTTTTTTTTATACAACCCTCTCAAGGGTGTTGATACTCTATCTGCATTTTGAGTAACTAGAATTTCGTCAGAGATTGAACGCACATTTCCCTCTACCAATTGTCTCTTTATAATTTTTTATCCATTGTTGGAATTGGTGGTGGTTGATGATTTTTGTGGGGTTTCTGCCTTTGTACAGTCTGAAAGTGGGGCCTACTTGATGATCAATCCAAACTGCTCTAGACACCACTCTACCCTCTTAATCCAAACCTGCCTGGGTCGTCTCATTCTCTCTGATGGATCGAGAGTATAATCATCTTGTCAGATCTATCTTGGGTTGGCTTACTGAGATCTACTCCACTCAACTCCATAAAAAATATATCTTCTCTAACTTCACAATTTTATCATGGATTCTTGGTCCTTTGTAATCACATTAATTTAACTCTTTAATGGCCTCTCTGTTGTCCCAATCTTCTTCTTGAAATCATTTGATTCTGCCTACTGGTCATATTTCTGATCTATTGCATGTGTATAAAAATAGACATTCTCGCATCTATTGGGGAAATTTCTAGGCTTCCTCGAATGGGCTCATTTCTAATACTCTCTTTTATCGATGGACTCGTTTCTACTTTTATTGTTAGACAACATCTATCTTAACATTCATCTTTTTATCACTGATAATTTATCTACTTGAATTTTTTAGTAGCTCGCCTTCATTATCATATGGCACTGTCGGTTTAATTGCAATTTGACCAAGAATAAAAAATATAAATGTCTATCCAATATTTCAACTTTGAAGCTCAATACTCAAGGCTTAGGATGAAGTGATGGGGCACATTTTTAACTGCTTGATAACCCACATTATTATGGACTGCCCATGCTTGCAGCCATGCCAGGTGATGAGCCCACCTTCTGACATGACAAGTTAGAAGCACTTTTTTATACCTCTTCCTTTTAGTGTTGGATTGAGTTTTCAAATATATGTATTTGAATGACCTGTTCTACAGACAAGAATTTGCATGTGAAAATGCAATTGTATGAAAGTTCAAAAATGCTCAAATGAATTCCATTTTTTTTAAGTGAAATCCTAGAATAGGAATTTTGAAATACCACAGAATTCCAGTTCCAGAGGATTTCTGAATTTGCATCTGAAAATGTTCTTTTGGGATTCCAAGGCATAAGTTATTTATATTATATAGGCCTGTTTGATACCCTGGAATTTCTTAGTGGAATCAAGTTTCATAGAATTCTATAAATTTACATAACTGTATATAACCTGGAATTTCACAGAATTCTGACTTTGTGCTACCAAATAGGGCCTATGGAATTCTAAGATTCCATCTAGTTATTTCATGGCATATTCAACATAACATTTTCTTTTTGTTTTAAAAAAGAAGCTAGTATCATGAAGTCGTCTCCAAATTCTGTAATTAGAAGCATTTGTTGATTCCTTTGGGAACTATAGATTCAGCTAGAATTTTCTATCAAACTGGTAACAATGTTGTTGCTTGGTTTTCACTGCAGTCTTTGGATTTTGCGATTGAAAGCAGAACTAAGTGATGGAATCCTCAGTGGTGTTGTTTAACCAGCTGAAGGTTTACTTCTTTTACTGCTGTCATTGTCTGTATAATTGTTTCATATCTTTCTATATAGATTTTTCTGACCTCCTTTGAAACTGATTTCTTGTCTGTAATTTGTATTTATTGTGTTATCTTGATCCTGGACCACCTTTCTGTTCTTTTTCAGTCAAAGTTTAGCAATATTCTGTTTGCGAAATTTTCCATCTTTATTTCCTCAGGTCTCTCCTTAGGTTATGCTTTAGAGAGAGAGAGAGTTGAAAACTGGGAGTGCGCAACCAAGATAGTTGCAGCCCAGCCTTTGGGACCACCATCAGTCAAGGGGAGAGAGGCATGGGATATCTGTGCATTGACCAGTGTAGCACCAAAAAAATTAGCTACACTTCAGTTACATCAACAGTTAGATTAACTCATTTTAGATACTTGCAGCTATGATCTTCCAACATAACTTACTTTTGTGCAAGATTAAACCATGCACAGCTCTTCTTCACCCCAACTTGACTGTTGATAGGCGAGGCTGATGCAAATTGATCAATCTCAAAGGTTTCTCATGCTTTGGAATGATTCTATATAATTGACACATTTTCTTTTCCTTGTATCAAATCCAAGCAGGCTGCGGAGCCATTTTTCTTATTGGCAGGACCCAATGTCATAGAGTCTGAGGAACATGTGCTACGGATGGCCAAACATATAAAGAGTATTGCCACCAAGTATGATTGCATTCGGTGAATGAATTTGGTGAGAAGTTTGTAGTTGCCATATGCTAGGATTTTGACATGAAGATTCTTTACAGAGTTGGATTGCCGCTGGTTTTCAAGTCCAGCTTTGATAAAGCTAACCGGACATCCTCAAAATCATTTCGTGGTCCTGGTATGGAAGAAGGTTTAAAGGTAGTTATGATCATCATCATCAATGGAATGTGAACTGTTTTTTTCACATGCCTGACACAACATGAATCCCATATCTTGCAGGAAGAAGTATGGTTGTCAACAAATTTGATTGCATTTTAGGATAATATCCATTTAACTAGCATAAATATCTTTCCACCGGAAATTGTTTTTATACCATCTGTATCGCTGGGAAATTGGCATAAGTTGACGCATGATTTTTAACATCTCTTTTGAGTTCATTTAGTGGAAATACTGGTTTTGCTTGGCTTTTCTTAGAATGAATTATGTGCTTTGCTATTTCATAGAATATATATATATATATATATGTAACATGGGTATCCCCACCCCACATTGGAGGTGGAATATTAATAAACTTTGTGCAGTAAATCTTCATTGATCTTCAAATATGTTATTTCTTTGTTTATTTATTCTTCTTTAGCTTCTGAACATACTGATATTGGTCAGGTATTAGATGCTTTTACCTAACAAGAAGTATGTTGTTTAAATCTTTTGGTTGCCCTGTCAAGACCTTTTTAAATTCTCAAATTTATTGAACACCTTCAAATGGGCTTTTAGTTTTTTTTATAGCTTCACTTATTTGTCTCTTTGAGATTTCAATTTTACCATCATTCTTTCTCTTCTCAAGAATTCCATTCTTACAAGATATTCTCAAACGCAGATACTCGAAAAGGTTAAAATTATGTATGACATTCCAGTTGTGACTGATGTTCATGAGACTAGCCAGGTATAGTTCTTTGAGTTTTCTGTTTTCTAGACCCATGTTCTGCTGCAATGTTTTTGCTTTGACTTCAATTATTTTTCTTTTCTACCTTTTATTTGGGAAACATTAATGGATACTTTGTTGAAACTAAAAGAAGAGTACAATACAATATAAGAGTTATACTGAATGATACCAAAGCATCGTCATCACATGTCAAAAAACTTAACAAACTCTCGTTCCTCTCCTCAATCACCTTAGCCATGAAACCAGCGATTACATTTGCTGACTGCCACACATGTTTGAATGAATATCCATACCTCTTTCTCTGGACTTTGAGATTGATCTCTTTCTCTGGACTGTCAAAAAGTTCTGATGTTGGTTTCTTCGTACCCTTGACCAAGTAGTAGCATTTACCAAGTCATCTTAAATAATTTGTTTCCTGACCATGTTCTCTTCACATTGACAAGGCCTGTCTGATTTCCAGTAGCGGCACTTCATCAGAATCTTTGACACCCAGTGGTAATGAGAAGACCTACTTCATTTCTCCCCAATCATCATGCGTAACTCCTCTGTTGCCTACTGGCCCTAACTTGCCTCTAGTTGACCCATCCACATTGAACTTGACACAACTAGCCACTGGGAATCTTCTAACTTTATTTAATCCTTTGTTTTCATTCTTTTCCAGCAAGACATGCATTTCATTTCCTCATTATCCTCAAATGTATGGCTCACAAACATACTACATACCATTAACCATCTAATAAGTCTTGATCTAGCAACTTCAAAACTTCCTCAACCGACTTCTCTTGAAGAAACCATGTTGACATTCTTGAAGTAGAACTCACTCTCAAAAAGCTAGCTATTGAGAGGAGAGTGCCTCAAGTGTTATAATAGTCATTGGTTTTTCTGTCCAGGCTATGTGGGACTTTGGTCAACTCCACATCTCCCTCCTTTAAAAAATTCTAGCATCTCTCTCTTTCACACACACTGACCACCTCACCGTGAAATGCATAGTGATCCATGGTGTCCAAGCTTTTCCATTATCCAGCCTCCCATCCAGCTTGCCATCGTAACTCCAATTGACCTATGAAGCCATCCATGAGATGCCTAATTTGGCTTATTGATATGCCAAAAATGGCTTATCCACTGAGACCATTAGCTTTATACAATAATAGATTTCATTTATGTTACCAAGTTGTTCACCCTATTGATGTATTGTTGAATAGTTTATCTTTTCTCTATTCTTTTTTATTTTTTATTATTTATTTTATACAGAATCACAATGTGAAGACATGTTTGTGTCTGTTATTTTCTATATCTATTTTGAAGTTATGATCCTACACTGGCATCTGTATAGATAATTTCATTTGGACATGTGGATATTCTCAGCATAGCCACACTATCATGAATCCAAACAAATCAGACGTTTTAAGTACTAGCTCT
This sequence comes from Chimonanthus salicifolius, assembly GCA_013350335.1. Classification (NCBI taxonomy): domain Eukaryota; kingdom Viridiplantae; phylum Streptophyta; class Magnoliopsida; order Laurales; family Calycanthaceae; genus Chimonanthus; species Chimonanthus salicifolius. The sequence goes on along the minus strand of CM023532.1, from coordinate 39,610,766 downwards.
GAACCTGATTGGGAGGTGCCAAATCATTGGGACCTACCACATGTTTAATAAGTGATTCTCTCCATTCAGTTTTTAATGGAGTAAATATCCAATTGCAGTGGGGTTAGGGCTATTTGGCAATTTGGATTCAAGAAAGGTGAACACAAAACACTTATAATAGAGATGTCTGAATAGAAATTCTCCAAGAAGAGTTATAGAATCTCTGTTTATTAAAATATAGTTTAGCATGCACTATATCTGTAATCTTATGTGTCTTGGATGAACAGCATATGTAACTTTCTTTTACTGAAATGGTTCATTGTCATCCAGTGTGAGCCTGTTGGCAGAGTTGCAGATATTATTCAAATTCCAGCATTCCTATGCCGTCAGGTTCGTACTTGCTTAATTTCAAGTTTTCTGACCAAATCCAGTTTATCGTAATATAGATTGGCAGTCAGATAAAGAATCAGAATTTTCAATGACTCATTTTTAATCTAATATGTGCTTTTCTTGCAACAGACTGACCTTCTAGTTGCAGCTGCCAAGACTGGAAAAATTATCAACATTAAAAAGGGTCAATTTTGTGCTCCTTCTGTAAGTGCTATGATGGACCTGTAATATTAATATGATGTAGATGCTTAAAATGTTCAGTATCGTGTACTTTGACTGCACACAGTCTTTAGTTGCCTGACAATGAAAGAGGGCCTCTGTAGTCTTGACTAAAACTGATTACCTACTGCTAGTGTTCTCTTTCTTTGGGAAGCTCAGGAGATGCTTACATAATCTTGAGTAATTTTGAACATGAAGTTTTTGCATAATTGAATTTCCTACCACTTGGATCATAACATAGGGACAGAAAAAGCCTTCTTTTTCCCTCCAGATAGATTGCTTATTCAGATTCCTGACAAAATTTTCTTGTGTTCAATGTATGGTAAATTGACAGCTCTCCTTTGTATTGCTTTCATTGATTTATGTTTCAGGTTGCTCCAGAGCTTTTCTGGTGTAAACATTTTCATTTGGTTTTCACTACTGACTTGGAATAGTTACATATAAACATGACCATGTTGGCAGGTTATGGTAAACTCTGCAGAAAAAGTTAGGTTGGCTGGAAACCAAAATGTGATGGTTTGTGAACGGGGCACCATGTTTGGCTATAGTAAGTCATTTTGCAATTGCTTTTCCCAATTTTAAACTGTTCTGTATAACGTGATTTGAAACTTCTTATTTTCATTTGGGTTCACATGTCTCAAATGAAGTAGATTTTCTGTTTTTGAAAATGGCTTCTTTTTTATTAGTAAGTACAAATGTTTTATGGAAATGATTGAAAAGGGAATCAAGAAGGTGGTCCTTGTCTTTTTTATTTTTTTGAGTGGTATGTCTTCTTTTTTTGTTGATGGAGCTTTTATTTAATAATAGATTTTGGTCCCATAAAAACACAGCAACGAATTTCGTGGTACTAAATTATTTTCCCTCATATCTAAAACTGTCTTCTATGATTTAGAATTAGCATGATTTAAGTGCAGCCTCAAAATGAATTATTTTCTTAGATAAAAAAGTATGCATGCTTTATTCAAATACCATGCATATCAAAAGGGAGATGTATCTTCTTTTAGCTTTCTGCCTTTCAGCTTTCTGACAGCAGATCACCATACAGTCTGATATCAAATAATAATAGAATCTAACTTTGGTTTTACTTTCTAGATGATTTAATAGTTGATCCGCGCAACTTGGAGTGGATAAGAGAAGCAAATTGCCCTGTTGTAAGTAAAATACTCAAAAGAGTTACTTTTATACTACTATTAGGATTTAATATGTTGGCCAAGAGAATCAATAATCATATGTTTGACATATGTGGATACAGTTGTCTTTTGGTAAATTTCAATACTGGCTTTATGCATCCCATGTTTCCTTGTTCATCCTATTATGGTCCCTCTAAGAAGTCTGGAGATTGGAATTCTCTCCTTCCACTTGGATCTCTTTCCCTTACCTACCTTGGCTACAAGAGAACATAGGGAACAACTGACAGAAATTTAACAATCTGTCGGATTTGAGGTGACTAACCTCCAAGTGAACCAAGTTTAGGCAGAAAAACAGAAAGCAGCAAGTTGGGTTCTTCGAGGGAACTGTGTCTCCTAAGTTCATAGAACAATGATAAACTTCTCTATTCCCCTTTCTTTATTTACAGCTCTCATATTTATATACACGTTGTTTAAAAAATCTGGAAACTGTAGGACTTCCATAACCTAAAACTGCTAAGATGTGGTTACACATACCTTGCGCTATCCTGAGAACCTCTGCAATATCCTGAAAAAAGGGTAACAAACAGAAAGTGATACCACAATTGGGCATCACCCTCATGGTGGTAGGCAGCTAATGGAAATTTCTCGTATTCGGATTTGTTGGAATCCGAAAAATTGTTTGGCTCAACAAATCTAGCTTCTTGTATCTTCACCTCCGTTAAAGCATGGAAAGTCCAATTTGGCAATTTTGGGTACTGCTGAACTGGCGCTGCTAGCCCCATTGCAATTGGTACAACCTTCGTCGTTACAAGAATTCAAACCTTCCCCAGTCTGTGTTCTGGTCGAATCTGGTACTCATAGCAGCAAATAACTCCATCTGCATCATCATCCTCTCCTGCGCCATGGCCAAGGAACCCATCTCAGCTTCCAAGTGATTGATGCATGTCTCATCCATTCCCAGCTATGATACCCAACTGTTATGGTCCTCTAACAAGTCTGGAGATTGAATTCTCTATTTCCACTTGGATCTCTTTCCCTTACCTATCTTGGCTACAAGAGAACGTAGAAAAAACTGACAGAAATTTAACAATTGATCAGATTCGAGGTGACCAACCTCCAAGTGAACCAAAACTGGTTACACAGATAAGTTTAGGCAGAAAAACAGAGAGCAGTAAAGGTGAGTTCTTCAAGGGACCCCGCCTCCAAAGTTTATAGAACGACGATAAACTTCTCTATACCCCTTTCTCTATTTACATCACTCATATTTATATACACATAGTTTCCAAAATCTGGATACCGTAGGACTTCCATAACCCATTAATGCTAAGATGTGGTCACACCCATAACTTGCACTATCCTGAGAACTGCTGCACTATAGTAAAAAAGGGGTAACAAACAGAAAATGAAAACAGCAACCTACAGACTAATTTTACTGGGACACTTCCTAAGCACAATGGCCCACTTAACCCACTACACAAATAGGCCCATAACACATCGATGCCTTCTTTTTTGAATTGCATGGATGTTGGCATAGCTTATGCCATCACATGGCAAAAATGACATGAGACAGAACAGATATTTCCAGTTCTGATGTCACAGTATACAAATTTTGTGATAGCATTCACAATTATAGCAGAAGCATGTTGTTTTCTTGACAATAATACATAGTATTTGTACTGTTATGGTCGTCATGAAATGCATTTTGCCAATCTCTGTTGGTTTCCTCCATAGACATAGGTGTCTCAGTAATTTAATAGCCTTTCCCTTCTATGAATCAGCCAAGTACTTGTTCTGACTTCTAAGAGACAGGCCATCAATAGGAAATGTCACTAGGAAGTGTCAAATACTGTTATGGACAGGGTTATATCCTTGTGGTGGTGCTGCATTTTCTGATGATTGCAATGAAGATGACCTTCAAATGGATTTAAATTTGTAGATAGAACTAAATGTAACCTATTATCAATTAATTTCATCCAGTCATATTTTGTTGTTCATCATCATCATCAACAGCCAGTATCCCATCTATCTGGGGTCAGGTTTATGAGTTCTCCTCCTCCAATTGACCCTATAAAAAACCATGTCATCAGTCACTCCACAACCTAGCATGTCCTTTTTTTGTCCATTCCCTCCATGGTTTCAATGGCCGTCCTCTCCTCGTAGTGCCTTTGATCCGTAGCCTCTCGGCTCTACGCACTAGGACTGTTCTTGGTCTTCTACTAACATGGTCAAACCATCTCAAACGAGTTTCTCTCAATTTGTCATCTATTGGTGCTATCTTTAAACTTTCTCTAATGTGTGTTTGTTTCCAACTTTATCATTTAGAGTTACACCACACATCCATTGTAGCATATACATCTTCGTTGTCCTAACTTTGTTTATTTGTTTTTTCTTCATTGCCCAACACTCCATGCCATAAAGCATCGGAAATCTAATAATTGTTTTGTAAAATCATCTTTTTAGGTGAAGGGGGACTTCTTTTATCGCACAAGACTCCACTGGCTTGTTTGCATTTTGCCCACTCTACTCTTATACTAATATCTAAGTCAAAACCTCCTTGCGATTCTACAATAGAGCTCAAGTAACTAAACTTATCATAGTGTGCAACGAAGTCATTTCCTATCTTCACTGAGTAACCCCCACTATCATCTAACCCCCTAAAGTTGCATTCCATGTATTCTGTTTTAGTTCTACTAATTTTCAAGCCATTTAACTCAAACGTTCTCTTCCACAATTCTAGCCTATCGTTGAGTTGTTTTGTCTCACTAATTAATACTATATATGTTGTAAATATTGTGTTTTTCACATGTCTTATTATAGAGGTGACCTACAAATATCATTAGGTGTAATTGATTCTTCTTTCCTTATTTGCCACCTTGATTGTCTCATTGTATTTTATATATACATGTGTGCTACTCTTTCTTCAAAACATGAAATACAATACAACGAATTGATCTCTCTTTTCATTCCCTCTTTCATTATTTTCCTCTCAACAATGTTATCCATAAAAAGCATACACCATGGCACATCATCTTGGATTCCTGATGTTAAGTTGTCCATAACTTAAAGCGGATTTTTGATGGAGTCCTACTCTAACAGGAAACTCCGCAGTCTGATCACAAAAGATTCTAACTTTAGTGGTTGCACCCTCGTACATATTTTTAATAATCTCATCATAGTCATTGGAGATGTATTTGTTTATCAAGATTATCCAAATTAAATTCCTTGGTACTCTATCATAAGCCTTAATTTTTTTTTTTTTATCATTAAAAGTCATATAAAGGTTTTTCCTCTTTCCCTAAATTTCTCTATAAGTTGTATTAAGATAAAAATCGCTTTAATTTTTTACTTACCCGGTATAAACCCAAATTGATTTTTAGATAATATTTTGTTGTTGTAGTTGACTTCTTTTTTTTTTTGGATAGATATTGGAAGTTTGGAATTGTTTATTTTCTTATCCAAAACTGTGTTTTTTCTATTAATGTTCTTTCTAAATCATAGTTATGCCTGATGCTTAGAGGCAATTAACTAGTATCTGATGCATTTGCTTCACGCACAGGTAGCAGATGTTACACATTCACTACAACAACCAGCTGGGAGGAAGGTGTGGCTTATTTACCCTTTCCCTATATTTTAAATTCTCTGTCTTCTTTGAAATGGTGATGTTTCTAAACCTACGACCTTTCCTGTTGCAACTTGCAAAAATGAGCTTGCCAGCTTTTGCTACAGGGCTCTTATGAGTCCTTCCTATTGCAACGGTACCATAAAGGTTTGGGCCTAGATGTTTTTTAATGTCATGACTCAAGTGCGTCAAATCTCTCTCTCTCTCTCTCTCTCTCTCTCTCTATTATGTTTGTGTTTCATTGCAGTTTCTTTAGTGATCAATATTGACAGGGGAAATTAACTGATTCTTTTCACTGCTTAGAAAATTCATAAACACTTCAGACTCGGTCATTAGTATAGGAAAATGAGAATATCATAGATTGTACAATGGATGGAGCGATTTTTTCTTTTTTCTTGAAACACTGTTATCTATGTATTGGATTTCCATGGTGTATATATCCCCCTCACCAGCTAATAAAATAATATTCCGAGTCCAACTTTAACACTGTTTCTTCATCAGCATGTAAACAATATACCTAGATTACGTTTGGCACAGGACAGACCCTATACCACAGTTGGAAAGTGCTCATAGTCACTCACACAAGGTTGCAAGTAAAAACAACGTGTCACCTCTACTGAATAACTTCAGAATACAATGGAAAGAAGAGAAGAAGGAAGCAGGTTTGCACTGGAATTGAATTTAGGACACACTCGAAAACAGTTTGAACTTCTGCTTTTACTCTTGAGTATAAAATTCTGAGCAACTAATTTCAATGTACTTACCATTCAAAAGAAAAAACTAATTTGAATATGCTTTCTTTCTTATGGTAAGTTGCTAATCTAGTGTTTCCATGAGACTGTTTTCTTCTATACTGGATTATCAAATTTTAAGGTCTGAAAATTTCCGTCAGCCTGCAGTAGTATTTACAATATATTTATTGGCATAAATATCCTTATTATGGCATTAAAAAGGAACTAAGGATATCTCCTTTTCAAGTAGCTAGAAGGTGGTGGCGTTGCAAGTGGAGGTCTCCGCGAATTAATTCCATGTATAGCAAGGACGTCTGTTGCTGTTGGGGTGGATGGCATCTTCATGGAGGTAGACCTTTTTTTTTAAATGGTAGACGGTGCAATTTGTTTTGTCATAACTCTTTCTAATGTTGCTTCTTGGCCATTTTAGAAATTGCAGAAAAAAAAAGATTGTGCTTTTTGGTGTTGTCATTTCTTGCTTAGTTGGGTCACTCAAATGGTTTTGCACTTTTAACAACACCAACCATCCTACTACCCTTTTCTGCACTCCTTGTGTTCAAATACTGAATTTCTGCTTGTGAATCTCCTTCCACACTCCCTTGTATATCACTGTTCTTCATTGACCTACAAAAGCACGTTACTGTAGAAGAGCACATAACATAGTTGGGCAATTGACCACCATTGCAATTCACAATCACAGAGGTTGCAGATTTATTGTGGATTCAGGTCATCCTTCAATTTCAAAAGAAAAAGGCCCCGTTACTTGTGAATGAATGAAAGCAAAAATTGTCCACCTGAGCAGTCCATGACATCATGGTATAGAAGAGAGAAACTTTACCTAAAGCCCTCGTACTCAGGGAGAAGTGAGAGTCTTGGAGTTTTCTATCATCAATATATATTTCTAGAATTCTGAAATCTTGCTTTATTAGAGCACCACTGCAGTTGTGCACTTCACTTTTCTTGCAATTTCAATGATTTTTAAAAGAGATTTTTCTTTCATTCTCTATTACCAGCTGCTAATGAAGTTTATTGGGGTTCTTAGGTGCATGATGATCCTTTAAATGCACCTGTTGATGGTCCAACGCAATGGGTGAGTTTGATTGCATGCCATGGACTTGAAAACATAGACAATTTCTTGAAAATGAGCATTTTATTTCTCTTGGGATGTCCTAGGATCTGTTCTTTAATTATTTTACAATTGATACTTCATTTCATTTTTTCTTCATTTGAATAGCCTCTACGACAACTGGAGGAGCTTCTTGAGGAGCTCATAGCAATCGCTGTAAGCTTTCCATACCATCCTAACCAGCACATCAACATATATGATGTAATTTGATTCCTCGTCTACATGTTATTATTAACTTTAATAATTGTTTTGGCTTGAAGAGAGTAAGCAGGGGAAACAACCATACAAGATCGATCTCACACCATTCCGCGATCATTGAGACTGTCTGAAGACCATCACCAATGTGATTTTTTTCGTTCAATTGAATAGTTCTTCTGTTTGGCATGACATTGTATGGTTACTTATTTCACGTGTATCATTTTCTGATCAAATAAAGATTATCAGATACTATTATGGTTGGTAGTTTCTGATTCATTCAGTGTAAGATGCTGCACAATTTTTCCTGTATTGTCATAAAGAGAATGAGTCTGCTCTAGAAAATCAATTTAATGAGTATTCAAAGCTGAAATAGTTATGTAAATTGGCAGTGGACACTTGCACTGTGCTTTGTGTTCCGTTCATAGCATTACAGTTCAATGTAATCTTCTAATGGATTTTAGCGCTATTGATGTTTGATTGATAATTCATATGCCAGCAGAAACCCCACAGGCAAGAAACAAAGATGATAAAATGGCCTGTTTAGAACAGGTGAATTTTTTTTGGGTGAATCACTCAGTGCATTTCTTAGAAGGAGGTGATTCACCTCGAAGTTGTTTATCCATCAAGTGAAAGCTGCATTTTAAACTTCTAGCTGCTGTTCAAGGAGACTGTAAGATTGCCTGAAGCCCAAAAGAAGTGCTAACCCTTAAGTGGAGCACCCACTACCAAACTGGTAAGCAGATGAAAACAAGGGGAAAACGAAGCTAGTCATCTACACCTGATCTAGAGAGGACCAAGACTTCTGAACCGTAACATGAATTCTCTGCACGCAAGAGAGGACTCTGGATGAGAGGTAGCCTAAGAATTGTTTTTCCCTATCCAAGGCTCCATCAAATAAAACCAGCGTAAGTATGCTCTATATAAATAGACCCACTGGCTAGGACTCGAAATCTTCTTAAACAGAAAACTCGGGCAAAAAGGGTCACTCTTCATTGTTTTGTATCTGGCGTGTGCGAATTGGAAGGTTTACACATGTCTCAAAGAATAGTCAAGTGAGATGTGTAGATACCTTGGTCTTAAAAAAAAAAAAAAAGGGAAGGCTTGGGCAAAGCGTAGAAGGCCAGTTGGGCTTTTGGGCAGACTCAGTCTCATATTAAATAAAAGAGCTTCAGTTTAGGCAGACGTGAGATTGGCCTGAATCTATTCTGTGACCAGTCCTACTTACAGCAAACATGCTTCTTATCACCAGCAAATATATAGAAATTATAGCAATTCATAAAGATTAGTCACTCATCTCGATCCTCATGTGCTCAAGCAACAAACCCTAAAAGTAACCCTAATTCTTATCAAGACCTTATAACTTCCACCGCCCATTCACAGCATGTTTTGATATTGTTGTAAGATGATCAAGATGCCCCATCTCAGCCAATGCATCTCAGCTTTTCTGAAAACTAAGATGTGATGGGTAAATTCAGATTTGGCGAAGTCAGTCTTTTTTTTTTTTTTAAACCAAGGTATCCAAACATCTCACCTGACTAATCATTGGAGCATGCGTAAACCTTCCAACCACAGATGTCAGGTACAGAACAATAGGAAGTGGCCCTCTTTGTGTTGTGGAGAACTTAGATCCAAGACTGGCCAAGTCAGTCTCTTAAAGTGGTGTCGCTCTAATTCCATTGCAAGACAGAAATTTTGCTTTTAGCCCCTTTCACATGTGGAAATGGATAAGGGGAGATTTATTCAATTCACATAAGTGGGTATTGAAAACTAAAAGCTGCCAAGCATGGCCTGAATTTTGGCCAATACACTATATCAGTCGATGTGCATCATCCCATGCATTACAGCATGAATTCCGGCGGTACACCTTGATATGTGTACTTTTGAGGATTATGATGCCATTAGGGCATGGTCATTTATATTTCCAAGTGTTATGTAAGAAAAAACTTTCATTTTTAGCAACAGCATCAGCATATGAGCAGACGTGCATACAGCCTAATACATTGACGCACCATCAGTTTCTGATTTTCAGACAACTGCTGGCAAGCACCTATTGGGTTTCAAATGTTTGGAATTTTTCTTTTTCAAGTTAAAATGACAATACAATTGGAAAAGAGAAGCCTGTTGGCATTCCATTCTACAAATGTCAACGCCAAATAATTGGAAGTATGAAGCTATCAATGCCCTTTAAATTATCACAATCTTGGACAACTATTTTGGCAGTCCCAGAAAAATGTTAGGAGAAACTTGATTGTGAAAATTATTAAAAAAAAAAAGCTCCCATAAGTTCAGATGGCATGCGGCTGTGAGACATCCAAAAATTAAACAAGAACCTGCAAAGCTTGGACTTCAAAGTTGTAATGAAGAGGTTAATTGGATTCATACATTCAAAGAGAGGGGGAATCAAAAGCCAATGCTGATGCCTAACTGAACTCACAATCATCATCGAAGCCTTATCCCGCCTTATCCCACCTTAATACTGGAGTCCGGACGTGCAATAAATCTTTGTCAAATTGACTTCAGATGGTGTTCAAATAATGTTGCCATCTCAATCTGCACAAATCAGAAAAGAATTCATGCCAAGAATATGTAAAAGGACCATAAAGAAAAATATAGAAAAAGGGTTTGGACAGTTAACATCTTACTAGCAACCATTACAAAAATAATAAAATAAAATAAATCCACAATAGCAAACCAGACTCTCTCTCTCTTCTTCTTCTTTTGAGTGGTGTGGGGGGCTGGTGCGGCAGGGGGGAGGCTGAAATTTTCTGACTTAAGTATGATATTTTTTTTTTCAAATAACAAGAAAACCAAAACATCCAAAAAATTGGCTGAAGTTAATGTCAATATTTTGGCCCAATTTTGCCAAGGCCTGCAACAGTGCTATTTCACAGTATTTTTGTGTAAGAAGGGCTTGATGGGAGGCATTGATGGCTTGATTCACCACTGGATATGTTCAGGCTGGATATGCCTCAAGATTAGTAGTTGATCTAATCTGTTCACCATGATGATCATTTCGATTTGAAAAATTAATTTCCATTTCTGGCGGACAGACAACAACATAGATATTTTACACATTTAGTGGCATATTCAATCAACTTACAGCTGTAATAGCAGCCTCGGCACCTTTGTTTCCAGACTTACCACCTGCCCGGTTTCAAAGCCTGTACAAGTCAACAAACACAAGTTTTTTTCTTTATGCAAACATAATGATGGAACACATTTACTCTATATAATAAAGGCAGAGCAAATTATTTAAACCAGAAATACTAATTGCATTTTCTTCTTTTTGTTTTGAATGGGACTAATTGCCTCTTCATTGATTACAACTTCGAAAATGTAGAATAGATGTCCAAATTCCTAGCTACTTGGTTTGCATAAGTTAAAAATATTCGTAGAATATTATCTTCAAAAGCATGCATTGAATGCAATGCTTTGATACCAGAGTGAAATGGTACAGTTGACCTGGATGGTTCAGTTAAAAAAAAATACCAACCAGTACTCCACTTGATCCAACAATAATGACAAAATGACAAAAAAAGGAAAAAATAAATATGAATCAAAATTCCTCGTTCAATCTGGCCTGAGAACCAGTATGTACTGTTCAAAAATGGTTTTCTTCCATTGGGACAGTTTGGAAATAACAAGAGTAAAAAAGAGACCCAATAATGTTTTCATACCACTGGTAGAATTTGGACCTCAATATCCAAAAATGTGGATTTCAATCAGAAATTAGTGATTCAAATTGGATCTGGCCAGATAAGTGGGAAAAGTCATCAACTCATAAGGATCAGTCAATCACACATGCAGCAAATGCGTGTTTCCAAACACAGCCCCGCCCACTGCCATGGAAGAAAATCTTGATATAATTTTGAGACTCAGTTTATACTGATTAGCCAATCTGGCAGACATTGAATAGTAAATGCACTCCTATTAAACTATAAAGATTGCACAAGACATGAATAAAGGGGAGGTGACAAGTGCAAGAAGTGTGTATGGAGAGATTATTGAGTTCTCAGTTTTGTTGCACTAAGGTACACTCTAGGCCCTACTTATTTGCCTCATACAAGTAACTTGATGGCAAAAAGTCCAAAATGAATAGTGTGTATTTGGCAAAATGATGTACTAATTAGTCAAATAAGAAATCAAGGTAAATGATCAGCTGCAAGTTTGGAAAAAGGCATTTAAATCAAATGGTGTGGAGCTGCAAAACAAAGACAATACACAGTGGAAATTTGGTGAATAATTGAAACCATTTTCCAAGAGGATGGCCATAATTGAAACCATTTAGTGACAAGGTATGATAGATTTTGATCTTTCCAAGCTGCTATAAACAACATAATGGACTTGAGGAGGCAATGCAGACACAATAGCTGTAGAGTGGGCAAAGTAAAGACTAGCTAGATTAGGAATGACTACATATAAATAAGTCTAGGGGTAACTCTAACAGATAAAAGGTAGACCATTTGAGATAGTTTGTGTACATTAAGAACAAAACTGTTCCTTTTACAAATAATAAGGGGTCATTTGCCTAAAACGAATTTGGCAGGAATGTATCTGCTTAAAAGTGTACTCCATCATCAGAAAAAACTTTTCATTTAATGCAAAAGGACATTTATTTGAAAGTAGTACAATTCCTTTTGTGTTTGGGAGGAAGGGGACAAGAGGTACACATTCCACTAAATCCTTGAAACCAAACGTCCATAAGTGCTATAGAAGAAGCTGGGAAAGGGGGAGACTAATGAAGACTTGGAATATAGTTAGAAGTTGCAAGTTAGATTATGGAGTGAGAGAATAAGGCTTTGACAGGACAAGGCTTTCATGAGTGAAGTACGAATTGGAAAGCTCTATATAGATGGACTAAGGCTTTAATGATGATGATGATAAGAATATAATGACAACAACAAGACAAAACTTGTAGCACAACAGGTTAGGGCTCATTGTTACATCCTAAAGGTTGTGGTTTAAGTCCCATGGGCATCAGAGAAGCAGTTGACTCAATGGAAACAATTTGTCAAATCCAAATATAAAGGCCAACCCCAGATTAATGGAATAAATAGCTTAGATGATGATGATGATGATGATGAATGACAAAAACGGTGATACAGTGATAATAATGGTAACATAAGAAACTAAGTCAACTTGGAATGAACTCAGTAAAAACCAAATGAGTTTTAAAACATAGCACCCAAAACAAAGACAGCATTAACTCTTGCAGACTTGGTATCACAGAAGGTTGAGTTAATATTACCTGATCCAGGTCATCACAGGTCAGGACACCAAATATGCATGGAACACCTGAAATATCAGCAAACAAATGTTTTAATATCCTTATGATGCCCAGGCTTAGGATTGTACAGATTATTATTTGAATCTAGCGAGTGAATAATTAGCGTGGTGCATCCATACACCACAATAATAGCATTTTGTGTAAATGTCATTTTTGGTCACATTTTAGTTGCTGTTTTCTTTGATCATTCTCAATATTTTGGCAGTCTAAATTCTACTTATAAAATAAAGAATCGTTACTTAGGGTAATCTTACTTCTTAAAATATCACTTACATTACATATATATATATATATATATATATATATATATATATATATATATATATATATAAAAGAAACAAGGAAAATGCAGAGATCAGTTGCTGAAAATTTGTCACCAGTTACAGAACTATAAGAGTAAAAAGAAAATGAGAAATTACTTCTCGTTCGTGCTACTATTCTTTCAAGAGGTTTGTTCTTTGTGTGACTATGACATTCATGAATTGTAAATGGAGCAGAACATATGTTGCGCATGGTACAATTGGAAAACTGTGTGATGTCGGTTTATTTATTCTGTAAAGAAGCATAGAAGGCAAGTGGATCCAGACATACATGAGTAATGAAAGGAGAACTGAGGTAATTACAACTTGAAGGGAAGTCTCCGAGAATGTTTCTTCTGTTCAGAATGGAACTATGATTCTACCTTGCATCAAAAGACAGCAAAGAATCTTGAAAACTTTCAAGAACTTAGGTGCCATTTAGCAGAACTTTAATTGCTGTTTAATCCTCAACTCAGATTCAAAGGTGGAAGGAGAAACCCTGATAATGTGGAAATGTTGAGGTGTAACGACAGAAGAGAGAAGAGAAGAGACACGAGAGAAGGAGAGAATTCTAGTTGGTAAATGATTTTGCCATATCTCAGTATGAAATTAGCAGCTTTTTTAACAATAACACAGTTACAGGTACAGCATAGCAATCTACTAATCAAGAGGACTATAGTTTTTTTTTAATGGTAAAACTTTAATCCATACAAAGAAAAGAATACACCACAACCAAGCCAAGGAAAACAAAGGGAACGGGTAGCCCAACTCCCAGCAAGCCCAAAACAAGCCACTAAAAACCAGAATAAGAATCAATCTAATCCTAATCAGTAAGTTAAGTCTCCCCAGTATGGAACCATTGAGGCGTGATCTTATTGAGACTCTAGATCCCTTAATCAAGAAACAGCTTTTAGCAAAAGATTCACTTGGTCCTATTCTTTTATTCTATACTTTAATATCAACTGGTCAACAAGTGTCTATCCTTTCAATAACATATGCACATCTAGATGTTGCTTGAGACAAAGTTCATCATCTTGCCTCTAAATGATATCCATCGAGCTAAGACATGGTTAAAATAGTTGCAATTAGTCTACTTTTGCATGCATACCCTTCTAGCATGAGAACATAAAGTAACTGACCTTAACAAAGTAAATGGATAAGAGGGCATCAAATAGACAAACCTGAATTTAAACCTGCTGAAAGTACTCCAGATGCAGCTGAGTTGGCAACAGCATCATAGTGGGTGGTGTCACCTCTTATCTGCTAATAAAGTCATATTAGAACATGTGCAACGACTTACAAGCATGTGAAAATCTACATGAGCAGAAAATGTTTTAATGCAAGCATGTGCATGCACACACGCATGTCTATACATGCTCACAAGCAACCATATCAGACAAATGCAAACTGTAAGCAAAAGAATGTACTGTCAGAAGCAGGAAATGCGTTACCAAGAGACTTACGATATTTTTTTTAATCAGTAGATTCACAAATATAATTAAAGTCGGTGGCCCACACATGTAATAAAAAGAATGTAAGTATAATCAAATGGCATAATACGTAAAAACAATCCAGTCTATAAATATATGTAATTATGTATAAATAGATATATAGATAATAGAGACACAGGCAGACAGAGAGTTGTTTCAGTTTCATTCAAATAGTTGTAATGTTGGATAACCACTGTTCACATCTTTCTGACACACTGGAGAGGAGCTGATGGTACTAGAAAGGTTTTTTAATGGATCATGACCATTACAAGCAGCCAATAAATGTTACCGGAGTCTGATGTAAATTTGACCTCTATATAGTTTTGTGCAGTATGGACAAGGCATTAGCTGATTTCATGTCTTATTCCTATTTTGAGTATGCAAACACATAAAGATATACTAACCTGTGTTCTTAAATTAAAACATTTCCAGTAACCTTTCATGGACGAGTCAATTAGTGACAAGTACAATGCTAAAAACAATCTAATACATGGCAAATGGATTCAGCATAATGAACAAAAGAAGTAAGTCAGATATTCTGGAAGCCGGTGCAAGCATCAATTACATGGTATGTATGGAACGAAATGAGTGGTAGAATTCTTGCACATAATTTATATATTAAAAAACATGAAGTGATTGAGCTCTTCAGAATTCTATTGGCCTGATAAAATGGAAGGAAAGAACTAAAGGATTTCAGCTTATCGGACTTCATCAGAAACCTGAAGCAGAAAGTCCAAGGAGATTTGTTTGAATTTTTTTAGAAAAAAGATCAACTCAGAGATGGTCTCCTCCGACCTTTGGGTTCAACAAGTTTAATGCAAATGTTGGTCCAAAGGGAAAACCATAGAACACAGCTGATAGTGTAGTTCAGTATAGCATTATACAAACAAATGAAATTTTTTTACTCCCTGAAGTATGAGAAGTAGAAGTAAAATCTGTCAAAAGCGACTCTATCTTGGGAAGATGAGTTTTGCAGGGGGAGCAAGAAAGTATTGGATAAGTGTCTCCAACAAGAAGAACCTAAAGTGCTTTGCTACCTTGAATAATCATCAATGGTGAATCCTTTGGAATATCCCTATGGATGTTGCAACCTCTAGACTAGATTTTTTCTTGTCATTAATAAATAAATAATTGAAGATATAGATTTTAGAGAAACAATTATGACAGCTTATTCATGGACAACCCTTTCAAGTTCTTCAAGGCCATAGCAAAGCTCCTCACATATTATCAGAAAGCACTAACAGATTGCTGTTGTTCTTTTCACACCTCACATATTATCAGAAAGCACTAACAGATTGTTGTTGTTCTTTTCACACCCACCTGCACACCCACACGCACACACACACACACACAAGCGCTAGCCATTGAGAAGAGGGTGCCTCTAATGTTATATACAGTCACTGATTTTTGTACCTAGGCGATGTGTGACTTGTGAACTTCAATATGGCATCCCATTATCCATCAATTTCATCAGCTATCTCATACAAAGTGTTTGCAATCCAATGAGCACCACAAACATCCAGCCACTTCCCTCAAGTTAGAGAGAGAGAGAGAGAGAGAGAGAGAGAGAGAGAGAGAGAATCACCTATACATTTAGTTATGATCCATGCTGTTCAAGGAAGCATTAGAAAGTTTCAGGAACTATTTTGCAGAGGTACCACGCTTAGAGGTAAATGACTATATTCCTCAAGTATTTTATGGACTCGAGAGATCGAGATCGAGATCGAGAGAGAGAGAGAGAGAGAGAGAGAGAATCATCTATACATTTAGTTATGATCCATGCTGTTCAAGGAAGCATTAGAAAGTTTCAGGAACTATTTTGCAGAGGTACTAAGCTTGGAGGTAAATGACTATATTCCTCAAGTATTTTTTCCATTTTTTTTTGTTAAATAGGAGGATAGGGATCAATCTTTTGTAAGAAACAAAATTCCAAAGTAAATGTTTTCTGGGTTGGGTTTATGTGTATTTTCAGTATTCATCTCCTACTCCTACACCATATGAAATGTTATATGGACTTCTGTTGAGGATGGAATGGATTGTTTTCTTCATTAAAACATAAAAAAAATAAAAAAAAAAATGAAAAGATAGGTTTTCACCAAATCACCAAAATAAAGAATTTTAAGTAACACTTCCTGAATGTTCATCCTACATGTGATAGATACCACTATTAAAAAGGGAGTGATGGAAATAAATAACTGGATCAGATACAGAATAACCACCAAAGAATCACAGCAAGCGGCAAATAAATCAAAATCAGACATGAATAATAATTCAGAAAAAAACATGTTCTACTACAAGAACATAAAGTGGTAGTCCAACAGAATGGAAGCTATTGCAAACGAACTCTATACCACTGCTCCAATACAAAGAACTGCATGATAATTTCCCAACTTCCCAAGTCTTTCTGCAACAACAGGAATTTCAAAACTACCGGGAACCCACACAACCTGAGTGATCACAAATAGGAGATGTTATGCCCATGAAAAAAAAAAGCTTACTTAAATATTGATAACAATAATATTGCTGTTGTTGTTGTTGTTGGTGGTGGTGGTGGTGGTTGAAAATCAACCATGCTGACTTAGCCATAATCAGTTAATCACCACTTTCTCCTAGCATTGCATCACGCAACAACTCAATAAACATTTTTAGCTAAAAATAATAAAAATTGAAAAAAGTTGATAAAATCAAGGGGATTGAAGTTGCATACATCTATGTCCTCTTCTTTGATTGAATGTTTCTTGAAGGTATCCAAAGCTCCTTCCAAGAGCAACTTTGTCACAACCTCATTAAACCGAGCCACAACCTTCATTTCAATGATCCATAAATGGTAAATTAAAAACCATAAACATAATCATCAATTAAAATATATTCCCACAATAATGTCTAGATTGCCAGGGCCCAAGTTTCACATAAAACTAAGTTTTTTCAGTTCCTGATGGATTTACAGCAACTGAAACCTAATTGATGATTGCAATCAAATTCCAAGTTAAACCAAATTGAATGAATTCTAAGAATTTTTAGAAATCCCCTTCCTATGAAACATCCAACGCAGAATTTGTAACTTGAGGGGAAAAAACTCCTTTAAAAGCAAAAAGCCTGAGCAAACTACAAAGTCAGAACCAATAAAACAACTCCGAAGACAACATGGATCCCCAAACGAAACTCATAGGATTCCAATGAACTTTTGAAAATTAAATCGTTAAATTGGACTATCGAAACATGATTTTTTTAGCAAGAAATTCATTCATCCCATTATCTAGAGTTGGCATTCATAATTAGATTTTAAAAAAAATGCATATTATTTTCGAACTATTAGAAAAAAATACAAAGATGCCTCCAATGGGCTACTCTAAATGCAATGTGAATGGGGCAGCGAGAGGGAAATGGACCTAATAGGAGTGGGAGGTGTACTACGTGATGACAAGGTGGAATTAAGTTATTCTTTTCAACATCTATGGATATCAAGGATTAGAATGAGGTGGAATTTTTGGGAATAAGAAGCGGATTAGAACTATGGGCAGAGTATGGAGAAGGCTAATGCAATTGTATGGGAAAAGGGTAACAAGAGGCCTCCTCGGGAGCTCTCTCTCTCTCTCTTCCTCTTTAATATCTTTCTTTACCCCTTCTAATCAGGTTTTTAAAGGTCCCTCTCCTCTTTAATGTTCCATCTATTTGCATCCTTTTAAATTTCTTAACAATGGTCATTTCTGGTCTCCTACATACATGTCCAAACCACCTTACGTGAGTTTCTCTCATTTTGTCATACGATGGACCTACTCTAAACGTTTCTCTAATAACCCATTCCTAATTCTATTTTTTTTAATGCAACTCTACTCATTCATGTTAGAATGCACATTTTGTAACCATTAACTTATCTACTTTTTTACCTTTCCAAAAAAAACTTATCTACTTTTTCTTAATTGCCCAAACTAAGCTCCATCAAGCATTTTTAGCCTAATGGTTGTCTTTGCAACCTCTACTTCATCTACGTTGTACTCTTTTATGACATAGCACTCCACTAGCTTGCCTACACTTAGCCCATCTTGTTCCCATCCTATTGGTTATATTGACATTTATTCCTCCATTTGGTTTGATTGTTACAGCTTTCTCTCTCTTCATTTCAAATCCTTTTTTTTTAAAATGGTTCATATATAATAGATAAAGAGGCACCATTTCAAATCCTTTTCATATGAGTTATATTATTTGCATGGGAGGGAGACTTATTGAATGTGTTCTGTACTCAATTTTGAGAGGCATATGGGAAAACCATAAATAAACCCAATACAAAAGGCCAAAGAGTTAGTAGAAGGTATTGAGAGATCGGGAAGATCATTAAAGATGTGGATTGAGGTTGTAAAACACAATATAATAGAAAATGGGGTTAAAGAGAAAATGATTGTTGACAAGATTGAATGAAAAAGTAGAACTCAAAAAATTGATTCTAGATAGATGAGACAAGGCTTCGATGATGACAATTATATGGTCCTTTTTTAGCATCTTAGGAGGTGGTATTGTTAATTTTACAGCCATAAACTTTGCAAATTTGAGACATGTGGCATTAGGTAGTCAAGTAATGGAAATCAATGTTGTTAGATCCAAGTAGAAGTGTTAACTCCAAATGGATGCGACAAATGGCTGTAATGTAAATGAATATCCAAAATCTAAAAACCCAAGTGTCAGTGTTAACTCCAGTGCATTCTGGTGTGTACCGACGAAATCTGCTTTCCAATTATTTCTATATATTTTAACTTATGTTGCCCAAAATGCCCTTGAAAGTCTCTCATTCTACCAAACATTTGAGGGTAAATAGGTAAATCAACCTCTGAACTTTGTTTCTTCGTCTTCTTCCTCTACTGGGCAATCAAAAAGCTCTCACCGCTATGAAATATTACTCTCTATCTCTCTCTCTCTCCATTTTTTTTTTATAATTTGTTTCATGTTCCCCCTTTTGCAAATATGTTTTTTAGATTTTATTTTTTTTTTTTTATAAAAATCTTCAATGTCTCTTGAATGTCAAATGGGGAAACTATGGATTGAAATGTTACATGAGTTACATGCATTGTTGTTGTTGTTGTTGTATGCCTTGAATTGAAAATTTGAAATATTTTTTTTTATTGTATGTTATCCCTTTGGCTTATTTTATAAATTAAGAAAGTACTGGAAGCTTGAAATTAAAATGAGTGTAAGTGGTGAGAAAAGGACCCCTTCAAGTGTTGTTCAATCATCACAAGGATCAAAGCCAACTACAGTCTCTGCTTGATCCAATGATCCAACATGGCCTCATGCTTATGCAGTAGAAAGAAAAAAAAATCACACAATTTGTATCTACTGTAATAAATGGATTAGAGGAGGGGGGATCACAAGACTGAAGGAACACCTTGTAGGAATACAAGGTGATACTCAACCATGTGAAAATGTCTCAAATGATATTAGATGGCAAATGCAAAGGCTCATACAAGAAAATAAAAAAGAGTAATCAAGAAAACAAAGAATGAATGACATGATTGGTAATCCATATTGTACGCAAATGGAAGAAGAGGAGGATGTGGAGATACTTCAAGACCTCACAGTTACAAATAGAAAAGGGAAAACAGAAGGTTGTTGGGACAAGTTCGAAGAAAAGAAAGAGAACAACTCCACTTGCACATTACTTTGCCCCACGCACGACAGCTGGTTCACAGGCAAGTATAAAATATGCATTAGCATCAAAATAACAAATAGATGCAGCCATTATGGTTGTAGGAAGAAGGTGGCTTGACTCTTTCGTTCCAGTCAATATAGCTCGTTCTAAATATTGCCAACCGATGGCTGATGCTATTATTTGTGTTGGTCATGGTTTTAAGATGCCCTCTCATCATGATTTGAGATAAAAAAACAACTGGATGCTCCATTATGGCTGATGGTTGATCATATGCGAAATAACGACATTTGATCAATTCTATGTTTTATTGTCCTAAACGTGTGATGTTTTTAAAGTTTGTTGATGCTAGTGAGGTATGCGATATTATTCTAGATAGTTCTTTCTGGAAAGTTGTCGAGCATATCTTTAAATCTAGTTAAACTTTAGTTAAAGTTCTCTGCCTTGTTGACAGCGAGGAGAAGCCTGCCATAGGTTATTTGTATGAAGCAATGGAAAAGGCAAAAGAAAATATTATAAGGAGAATGAAAAATAAGGAAAGTGATTATGGGCCATATTGTAATGTGATCAACCAAACGTGGAACTGTCATATGCGTACTCCTCTAAACGCAGCAACTTGCTTATTGAACCCGTAAATTTATTTTAGCCCAACTTTCTCCAAATATAGGGAAATCAACAAGGGTTTCATGGATGCACTTGCAAGGCTAGAGCCTGACCCTGATAATCAAGACTTGATTCTTAGACAAGTTGAAGATTACAAGGAGAGTAAAGGTGAGTTTGGATTGCCTATGGCTATAAGGAACATAACCAAAGTTAGTCCAGGCAACAAAATTTCTTAAATGTTTATTTCAAGGTTATTACAATTCTTTCAAATTTTGTCGGTTTTAATAGTTCAATTATGAATTTTCTCTCATAATCTTGAGTGACAATTGTATTTGTCTTAAATAGGTCATGGTGGAGTCAATTTGCAATGGATAGCCCTGAACTTCAACAATTTGCTATAAGAATCCTTAGTCAATGTTGTAGTTCAAGTGGGTGCAAAAGGAATTGGAGTATTTTTTAACATATTCACTCCGATAAGAGGAACAGATTAGAACATCAAAGATTGAACGACATTTACAACTTGAAGCTTCAAGAAAGATATTTTTACTATTTAAGTTGGCTAAGTCTATGTTATGCATTTTATTTTTACTTAGTTACAATTATACAAACATAATCTATACAACTCAAAACTCCAAAATAAACAGTGATACTTGTTTATGATTCATCCACAGGAATCTACTTAAGAAGACGGCATCCACTTATCCAATAAGCTTGGAGAATATTGATGTTATGAAGAGAGGTTTGTTGAAGAACCAACTTTGTAAACAAAAGAAGATGTCCATGCATGACAAGTTGTTGAACAACCAGCTCCAATAGGGATGATGATCAAGAGCCTGACATTAACCTTGATGGGAGAAATAATGATGGAGATATGGAAGGTGGTCATAGGGACATCGGAGGTAGTGCGAGGTGTTGTAGATGTATATAAAGTGTATTTCACATTTCACATGTGTTTTTTATTATAGTTGACTTGCTGGTTGGCATAGATTGTAACATATTCTTTTTCCTTTCCCTCCTTGTACTCTATATATTCATGTATCATCTCTTATTGGATACAGGCAATACAATACACAGAATTACTTTCTCTCTTTTTTACCCTTTTACTCCATCTTTTTCTTTCTTTTCGCCCTATCTTCATTCTGACACGAGGGATGTTGGAGTTGGAGCTAGGGATGAGCAAGAGACAATTAGTTTCTATGATTTTGTGCTTGATTTATTTGTTTACTTGTTGAGTTTTTACAAATGACAGTTTGTTTGTTTGACTTTTGAGTAGTAAATTTTAACAATGGATGGATGGAATTGGTATGTGGATCATATTATTATGGGTTAGATTCATAGAATGATGTGGCCATTTGATAGCCACTTTAGTCTTTTCTTGTATTGATAACTGATAAATGAAGAAAATAGTTAATTTACATAATAATTTTGATTTCCACTATTTTTTTTCATGCAGTTCCTCTGAAGAGTAAACAATGAAACGGGCAGCGGAACAGATCTAACCACTACAAGATGAACAGAGAAGTAGAACAGATAAAGTGCTTCTCAGATACATGGGATATGGCTGATTAATTTTAAAAATGAAAAGTCTCGTCAACTTATTTAGCCATTTTTTGAACTCACAACTGCAAAGCGGAGACCTTCAGTTCTCGTTATTGATCCTGTTAAATGCCGAACAGCTGCAGATACTACTAATGGCAATGAGCTCCCATTTCTCTTGCAAACGAAGCTTGTGGGAAGAGCTGAATGAATTAAACACGAGGCATGCATTAAAACATATAAAGTCATAGACGGATAGATAAAGAGAAGAATCGCCAGTCAAATTGGTGATTGTGTTGGAGAAACTTACATCGAATTGAATGTGAAAAGAAGACGAGGCTTTTCGGGCAATACCCAGAGAGAGATTGGGTCTTAGGATGACAGATTACTGGAGGCAAAGACGATAGATGATTAAAAAGACGGGAAGCCATGCTCTCTCAAAAGTGCAGGCTGGAAAATAGTTGGACTTTGGGAAGACACAGAAAATGAGGGCAGCGTAATTGGAAAATGGAAAATAAATAGACAGTCAGTCACAGCCCATTTATAGATCCACTGGGACACCGATGTTTTTCTCTAGGTGCACCGATTGTGATTAATTTCTTCCTAATTCCAGTTTTACTCTCCTCCTTTTATCATCGTCTCCACTTCTCTCTCTTCAGGATTGCTTCCTGAAGTTGAACTTCGTCTGTATGTTGTTCAACAGATATTGAATCGTTATTGTCTCCTTCGTATGAAATGGGGACATGAAGATCTTCTTCTTCTTCAATGACAATGGTAAAGGAACTAAATAAACTTACTGAGACAGATGCTGACTTGCAAATAGTAAGGAATCCTGTTCTAGCACTGTTGGTTCATGCCTGCAGCATTACCACAACTCCAGTTATTATCTATGACCATTTTGGGATTATTTGTCAATGCAGTAAAGTGAAGACGTTTATGAATAATTCATGTGGAAACAAAAATAAACATATGGGTTGCATGTTTAGAATTTGGATCAAGTTCTTGGTCATGTGTATGCCTGCAAGTTTAAAATTTGCTTTTGTGATTGAGAGTCAAGGGTTCTTTGAGAATTACTTGATCTGAATGTCAGTTTGATGTTGGACATTATGCTCATTTTCAGGGGGCGGATGAGATGCTAGAGTGAAGCAGCTGCAGTGATGAGTACCATAGGTTAAGTCGTAGGGAATTGTTCGATTGTGTTAGTGAATTTGTGGATGCGAAATGCAGCCATTACACTGGATGTGGTTACAAAGCATGGGTTCTAAGGAGTGGCAGCAGTCACTGCTGGCCCTTAAATACCTTAAAATCTCATGGGCCCTAGACATAGTGCAGGCCCTGAGATTTCAAGGGGGTCTTGACAATATGAGTAAAATCATTGGTTGCATTGCTGGGGGCCCTAGGCGGTGGCCTACTCAGCCTATAACCACAGGGCCGGCCCTAGCAGCAGTTAATGAGGAAAGATTAGTGGAAGAAGTTTATAAGGAGGTCTTGCTGTGTAGAAGTATTGGAGATTGGATGGTGGATGAGCTTGTGAAGGACATGAGACTTCTTGGGAAGATGGCTTATTGTGAAGCTGAAGCATTTGAAATAGGAGCTGTGATTGAGATAGAGATCTTATGTTCTTTAATCAATGAAGTGGTTGTCTCTAATTTATTTTTATGCTTTGGGGCTTATATTGCTTTGCTACCATGATTCTTTTGTATTTGCTTTCAACTTTGGGCCCTTGTTTGGCCGACAAGGAGAGCTTCCTTTTTTTTCTTTTTTTTGGGTAACTGCAGAAATCCACCTTAATCCCACTTTGTGGTAATCATTGGAAGAACCTCGAATTCATGACATTACCCATAAGCACTATGGATCGAGTAAGGTGCCTCAAGGGATGGAGGACGAGACCTTCACAGAAAAATGGAGATATCCAACCACTCAAACATATAAAGAGGTGGGTAAAGATAGCTTCCTGTGTGATCATAACTAATCCAATTGGTGGCCTGGATGTTTGAGAGTAAAATGCTATGCATTTGAATTCAGCAGGAATAAAATCCAAGTGACTAATTTGAAATGAAAATTTAGGGAAAATGAGATGGGAAGCTGAGCCAAGTGTTCCTTATTTAGGAGAGTGTAGAATGTTAGCGTACGTGCAGGAAACAAGAGAAATCGAACGGAAATAAACACACAACACAACACAGTATTTTAACGTGGTTCAGCCCACCTGGCCTACGTCCACAGAGCGACAGAATATTCACTATAAATGAGAAAGAAATACATGTACAATAATGATGACTCCCTTGAGTCATGAGTCCAAACCCGAAGTCCCGAGCCTCTTGTACACCCAACTATAAGACACATCGACGTCACCTCTCAGTTGATGTGAGTCTCTCTTATACCCAGAATAGTGAACCCAACTTCTGTGTTCCTCCCTCTATGCTTCCTACGTCCTACGAGCAACTCCCGACATGCTTCTCAAACGCGAGCGTATCCGATGATGGTGTGTCCCTCATACACATATATCTGTACTTCTGCTCTGACGATAGGGCTTTCTCTTTCCAGCCGCACTGCTGCTGGCTGCCACTCACAGATCTGTGAACCCAGATCTGCAATGGTACTGCATTGTTGCTTCTGCCCCTCTCCGGCCATCAAGCTGTCCTTCAGACAGTATCAGATCTACGTCTCCGATGAGTTGACGCAATCAACTCAGGCACGTCCTTCTGGAGCCTCTCTACGTGTATAGTCAAGATGCCATCACCACGCGTACCACCCAAAGGCCAGAAGGCCCTTCACCGTGCCTCCTCTCTATCTCGGCTACATCTTGTTGCCGTAGTTGGTGTGATCCCCCACACACCTTGGATACCCGTCTGTATCACCCCTTCCACGATGATAACCTCTATGTATATATAGATATTATCAGTCAGTCCCTTCTCTAAGAATAGCACATACTATTCTTGCAAATGCCGTGTACAACTCTCCTTTTTTATTCTCTTGCCGTGTTTGTATCTCTTTAGGATTCCCAATGATATTTTCTAATTAGAAAATACTCTTGTATATGGATTTGAGCCACATCATCAACATAGAAATGGAAGTGTTTTGCCCATAAAAGGTACACAACAAGAGTGGATTGAGTTTCAAGATGTCCTGCAAAAGCGGCACCAATCACAATCTCAATCCTCAGGATCATGACATGAACATCTACTAGTCCTTCAGCAGACCAAGGACCTGAGAAATATTTGGGCTGCAACTAGTTTAATTTATGGCATCCAGTTTGATTTATGGCATTCTGTGGACTGTAATACCTTTAACCTGATAAATAGTTAATACTCTCTATTTCATCTTCTAAAACCATATTTGAAGGAGAAGATGAAAGGGAAGAGGATGGAAGATTTTATTAATATTGTTGTTATTATTATTGTGTCTTTTACTTTATTATTTATCAAAGATATTTATCTTAAAAACCCTTTTTATGTCATTTTCTTTCCTTTCTTATATATAGAGATAGATATAATATCTACTTTATTTGATTTTAATTTTTTATTGTAGTTTTCTCTATTACGTGTAAGAGACAGAGTGGAAAAGCAACAAAGTTAGGGTCAATCTATTTTAAATAGAAAAATGTAGTTTGATAAATGACGTATGCATCATGGTTAATCATATTGTTAAAGTTCAATGAAAAGTCAATAGGATTATGATGATCAAAATAATTTTGGATCATGGAACCCTAAATATTATTGGTGCATATGCACCGTAATCAAAGTTAGGAAAGACTCTGAGAAATGAATTTTTGAAATCTATAATTGATATAACATGAAATATACCTTTAGATGAGAGTATCATCATTAGAGATCACGTAAAATGGATGTGTAGATACTAGCAATAATAGGTATAAAACCACACATGACGGCATGGATATGAATAAAGAATGACATGGGAGAGTCTAAGTATTGATTATGTGGTAGCTTATTTTTTAGTCATAGTTAAAATAACAAAGAGCATCTTATCACATTTTTGTCTCAAATATTTTTTTTACTTGGACATAGAGAAGTAACTCTTTGCAAAGATTGTAAAGTCATCTATGGGAGAAAGCATCACACTATATGCCATAGATTTTTAGTTTTTGACTTGTTTAGGAATAAGTCACAAGAAATAGAAACAAAGGATCCCCTAAAATTAGGTGGTAGAATTTGAGAGAAAAAAAAAAGTTGCTGAAAGACAAAGTGCAAATGTGTGGTGATGATTCGAACCCTAATGAGATATGGGTAAGAGGTCTATGCTTGTTAAAAACTAGCTACAAAAGTTTTGAATGAAATCAAAGAGACTAGAATAGACTTGTGTAACGACATGTTGTGATATAATGCTAAAGTGAAAGGAGTTTTATATAAGAAAAAAAATTCAATTTAGGATTTGGCAGAAGGTGATTAATTGGGAGAACAATAATGTGACCTGCAGAACAGCTAAAAAAGTTGTAAATAAAGTAATTTTGAGCATTTTAAATATAAAATAATGGTGACTTTAAGTTTGACTTTTAATCAAAAGGAATTTTTGGGATTTTTAAGAAATTTTAGGATGCACTTTAATAATTTTAAAGGTATAGGGTGTTTTTTTAGAATTACAAGAAACCTTTGGAACTGTTATCTATATTAAAATTTAAAGATTTTATGTTGTCCCACTAAACTTCTGAATTTCACAAATGAAGACTTCAAATTCTTAAGTTAATAATCTAAAATTAAAATCATTAAATATTGAAAATTTATAAATTTTGCCTCTGCACAAACATGCCCTTGTGTATTAAGAATTGTTCAGTAATAATGCTGCAACAAAGTAAATTTAAAGAAATAAACATAATTATATAAATAATAAGATTTTACAAAACATCTCAAATCAATATTTAAAGCTCATAAGTTCGACTGCAACTCAAATTTTCATTGAATCAACTCAACTCAAAGTCTCAAACAAGGTTGAATAAGTCAATAAAGTTAAGATTTGATCAAATTAATTAAAATGATAAAATCATTTTGTACATGATTATATCAAATAAAAATCATGAAATTTGGTAAGAGGTATAAAATTATGTGTGAATAAGAAAAAAAATAGAAGAGAGAGTAAAAAATTCAAAATAAATAAATAGAAGAAGTGACTAGGGTTAAATATTAATAAATAAAAAAGAATGAAAATAAAATAAAAATTTGCAAAAAAGAAGAAAATGAAATGTGCACAATCTATCAAATGTAGCTCCAACCAATCCTTGCTCAATTCTTCCTTCTCTAATATTTTTTTTTCAGAATGGTGCTAGGGTTAAATAATATGGTGTTAGGGTTTTTTTTTTAAAAAATCATTTACACCTTTTTGTAATTTTCTCTTTTTACTTATTTATCGCTTCAAAACAATGTTATCAGAAATAACATTCAAAACTCTAAGTAATATACCAAAATGGTGAAATATATGGGATATAAATAGTAATAAACATTTATATTTCAAATATACATATTTTTAAGAGGAAAATTAAAAAAAATGTTAAAAAAAATAAAAAAATTACAAATTTCTGAATTGAGGTCCGCGGTTCGAGGTTTATGTTCCAAAACCGCATAAAACCATGGTTCTGACCGGTTTTGTGCGGTTTTGGTCCAATTCTGATAACATTACATCAAAATTCCTTCCACATCTCAATTGAGATAAGGCGAAAAACTCGGATCAAGCAAGTTTTTTTTATCTAACTCAGCGACTTCACCGAGTTACTTGTATTTACTAGCAAGTCTGTCACGATTGATTGTCACCTTCGTCGGGGCATGTGAAAGCTTGATAGTTAAAACCCAGTAAAACATTATTGTGGCAGCGTTTGGATGGGGGTAACCCCCTGTTACCCCTTGTTACCCTCGTTTGGTAATAAGGGGGTAAGGGAAAAAATTCAAATTTTTACCCCTCTTGTCACAATTTTGAATACCCCCATGAATACCCCTCCTTACCCTCCCTTTTGCTCTTTTATGAGAATTTTTTTTTTACATTTTATTTCTTTATTTATTTTGGTGAGTACTTGGCTTTTATTTTTTATTTTTAAAAGCACTCCATTATTTCCATTTGATAAATTTTATATCACCAAACAACAAATTATATTTTTTTATGAAGAGACATGTATAATTTTTTTATTCATTTATTGAAATTTAAACTAATAATAGTGGTTTTATTTATTTATTATTTTTTAAGGAAACCTTTCTCCTTTTTATCCCGTGCCTTCATCTATTTTTCAATTATATATTATATAATTGAAAAATTAATAGATTTTAAATAATTAGCAATTTACTTTTTATATTATATAGATTTTCAACATGATGCATTTGGATGATGAGTAATTTTTTACAAGGGTTACCCCAGGTTACCCTTGAGTAGGGGTAACGTGACATATTAACAATTTTAGAATAATTAATAATTTTATTTAATCCATATAATATAAAAATAAAAATAAAATTTTCTGAGACGTATTTGTCAAAATGTTCTATTTTTAAGGAGTGATTCTGTCAAAATTTCAATAGGGTCTCAAAACTCTAAAAAAGTTTGAGGTTCATGATAATCTCTTTTAGGGTAATTAACAATTTATTTTAGAAGATTATTTTAAAAATGTGTCAACATTTTCAACTGATGCATTTGGGTGAGGGGTAAATTTTTACAGGGGTTACCCTTGAGTAGGGATAATTGTAAGTATGGGTAAACTGACATATTAACAATTTTATGAGAATTAATAATTTTATTAAATCTATATAGTATAAAAAAAAATTCTACAACATTTTCAACGTGATGCATTTGGGTGAGGGGTAAAGTTTTACAGGGGTTACCCTTGAGTAGGGGTAATTGTAAATAAGGGGTAAACTGATATATTATCAATTTTATGAGAATTAATAATTTTATTAAATCTATATAATATAAAAAAAAAATTTCTGCAATATTTTCAACGTGATGCATTTGGGTGAGGGGTAAATTTTTACAGGAGTTACCTTTGACTAGGGGTAATTGTAAATAGAGGTAAAGTGACATATTAACAATTTTATGAGAATTAATAATTTTATTAAATCTATATAATATAAAAATAAAAATAATTTTTTCTGAAACATATTTGTCAAATATTCTATTTTTAAGGAGTTCAGTCCGTGACAATTTTTGATATTAATTTTATATTTGTTGTGATTTATTAAACTATTATAATAGTTTATTTTATTATCTATTTCATGTTACTAATGAACAAATTATATTTTTTTATAAAGAAATATGTTGATATTTTTTTATTCATTTATTAGAATTTAAAATAATAATATCTATTTTTTTCTTTATTTAATTTTTACTCATAAAATGCAAGTGTTCATTTTAAATTATAGTTATAAAAAAAATATAAAAATTAGATAATATTAGATTTATTTAATAAATATTATTTAATAATTATATTTTATAAAATTTCTTATAAAATTGTTAATATATCATGCTAAAAAGAATTAAATAAGATTTTTTACTCGAATATAAATTCTTACTTTACCACCCTTTTTCAAAATAACGCCTGCTCAACCCTAGTCAAGGTAACCCCTGTATGTAGCTTGCGCAGAGAGAGAGAGAGAGAGAGAGGAAGAGGGAAAATGAAGTTGGACGTGAATGCCTTGAGGTATCTCAGCAAAGAAGATTTCAGGGTTCTCACCGCCGTCGAGATGGGAATGAGAAACGTCAGTTGTTTTTGCGTTTTTTATACTCATATATATATATATATATATATATTAAGATGTATATATTTACATCTTAATTTTTTCGAAGAATCCAGATTTTTTTTTTTCATACGGCTGCATTTTTTTCTATTTAATTGTTGTTTATGAAAAAAATGAATCATAGAATCTAATAAATCACCGTGTTTTGTATTCAGCACGAAATTGTCCCAGCGGAACTGGTCGATCGAATTGCTGGTCTCAAGTATGTTTCTCTTCGTGTTTGATATTGTCTTTTCCTCCTGACGCCCTCTTTGTTTCCCCTTCGGATTTTTTTTGTTGTTGTTGTTGAGTAGTTAGGGTTTCTACAAGCTGAGGATTGAATGCTAATTTCTAATTTTTTTTTATATTGATAAGGGTCTGTTTGGCAGAGATTATAATTCCTAACTTATGGAATTAGCAAATTGCCCTAATCACGCATTATGAGTTAATCATCTAATAGCCTTTTTATGTTTGGTAGGTCTTAGAATTACTAGGTGGAATCCAATGTGGTTCCAAACTGAAAGAAATGAGATAAATAGCTTCAATGATAATGACACTGATAACTCCAAAATAACAATTTAAGATGGGAAGTTACAAGTCATGCTTCGGAATTCCAAAGTAACACTCTGAGATGAGAATTTTTAAATTCCTCTGAGTTCCAGTTTCACGAAATGAGGAAAAAATAAGAATATTTGTTTGTATTTTTTTAAATTAAATTTTACAGAATTCCAATATCTTTAGAATTGGAGGTTACCAAGCAGGATTAAGGGTGCATTTGGATGTAAATTTGCAATCAAAACTTTCTGTGAGACTGGTATATCTGTTCCTCCCTCAGTTTGGGATAGCATGGAATGGAGGAAGAACATCATGTAGATATTTGGTTTTTTCTTTCACATTTATTTTTCCACACCAGATGAAAATTTACTGTATTTCAGGTTGGACAATAAATTTAGCTGTCTCTGATTTGGGCAGGAAATGTGGAATTTCTAATGCATTCTGATTCATGCATTAAAATTGAACCAAGCCTCTCCCCTTGTCCTGACATAAGCACCATCGGTGTGTTATATTAATCAGTAATATCCATAGACCTACCTTAGATAGGAGACTAAGTGAATTGCCCTCCACTGAGTGAATTCAGTTATATGATTTCCTGATCTTTCTTGTTTCTAAGTATGAATTCTGGTACATGTTTTAAATGTTTATATGCAAGCTGATTGTTGCTTAGAAAAGATATTTTGGTTGTGTTCTTTGTCCCACCACTTTCCCTGATGTTGCATCTGATTTATAGTCTAGTTCCTGAAAGTTGGGTACCTACCTTTATAAACTTGAAAGTTTAGGCTAAAATGAAAATTGCATACACTTGCATTGGACCTTGTATATACTATTCTCTCTTTTCTTTTCCCCCTGCCCTGTATTTTTTTTTTTTTCTGTTTCATTCTCAGTTACAAGTTTATTGCCATGCAGACATGGGGGCACATATAAGGTGCTGAAGAATTTGTTGAAGCATAAGTTGGTGCATCACGATTCATCAAAATGTGGGCCTCTGTCTGTCTCTTTCTCTCTTTACACATACACACACAAAGAAGCTCATGCAGGGGGCTGAAATTGCTTTTGATTATGATTTTATGGTGCTTTTCAGATGACGGGTTTCGGCTGACTTACCTAGGGTATGATTTTCTTGCTATAAAAACTTTGGTCAACCGTGGTGTTTTTGCTTCTGTTGGTCGCCAAATAGGTGTTGGAAAAGAGTCAGGTAACTTAAAAGGAATACCTTTTGATGTAGGAACCTATTATTTCAATCCTTTGAATGGAAGATGTGACTGCTCTTGGTTTGCATTATTTCATATGTTGGTTCTTACAATGACTTCTTTCTACTTTGGAAGATATATTTGAGGTTGCAACTGAAGATGGCACGATTTTGGCGATGAAACTGCATAGATTGGGTAGGGTCTCCTTCAGGGCTGTCAAATCCAAGCGTGATTATCTTTTGCATCGCAACAGTTATAATTGGCTCTATCTTTCACGTCTTGCTGCCCTCAAGGAATTTGCCTTTATGGAGGTTAGTTGGATGACACTGTTTGTCTATTTTAGTGATACATGTATTTGCATATGCATATAAGTAAATGTGTAGAATAATGATATGAAGCATGCATGCTAGAGTTTTGTTCTTTGGATTTATCCAATGGTCATTTCATTATATATATATATATATATATATATATATATATATATATATATTTGAAATGATGATTATATTAAAAGAGCAAAGGCACCAAAGGTGCAGGCACAAAAGAAAAAGGGAAAAAAACAAAGAACCCGATGACCCGATACGCCCACCCCAAAAGCAACTGAAAAGATAATACTACACTATGCTAGATCAATGCATATTCCAGGCACACAAGATTTCAGACATTGGGATGTTCCTGAATATCGAGAGTGGATGCCCAAGATGCACTTTTGGCGAAAATTTGACTTGACACTGCTTGAGGAGAATTTTCCGTATTCATACACACTTGATTGTTTTGCTTCCACCAAAGGCTCCAAATAGTGGTATAAAGAGAAAGACGCCACAACGAGGAGCACTTTGTGGAAATCATGACAAAATCCCATGCATAAGAAAGGTGAGCAAGCGAAGATGGCATGGTGCAATGAAAGGCAACCTTAGACAAAACATGGCTACATACTGCAGAGGAGAAGGGACAATGAATGAAGAGATGGTTCACTTCCTTGGTTGCATGTAGACAAAAGGGGCAAGCGAACCGTCATTGTAACTCTCTTTCGCAAATTACCTTGAGTAAGAATTTTGTCCAGGCCAGCTGTCCAAAGGAATCTGATTGTTCGAGGGGAGCATTGGAGGACCAAATGGCAGGGTTAACCTCGACACAAGAATCACTATGATTATTCCAAGCATAGAATGACTTTACTGAGAAGGAGACAAAAGTGTCCGACCACCAGAGGAGGGAATCCTCCTCTAAGACATGAATGCAATAGGAGCTAAGGGAGTGAAGCTGGTTAGAGAAATCACCTGATTTTAAATATGTCAGATAACGTCCCACACCACTTGATCACCCATGACTAAATAGAAATCAGAAATGAAACCAGAAGGGGAGGGAATCGAGAAGCCAAGGTAGAGGTACTATACCAAACGTCTGTCCAAAACTTAACTCTGTTACCTCACCCCACTTTGAACCAACCGAATGCCCTGCTTAAATTTGTCAACACAAGCACAACTGGCTCACCACATACCTGAAGCTCTTCAAGGAGCAGGACTGATGTCCCATCCGGAGTTAACCCAAGCTCATCATCATTCGGGTTGATACCAAAAATCTCATTTTTTGAGTAATTGGTGTGGAGGGAGGAAGACAACTCAAACCATTTGAGCAAGGATCGAAGGGTTTCTGATAGATTCTTCTTTGACCTCACTAAAGATAATAGTGTCATCAACGAACTGCAGGTGGTGAAACTGTAATGCTGAAGCACCAATTCTGAAACTTGGATTAGAGAGTGATCAACGACATAATATTCTTGTTCAAACTCATTTTCTTTCATTCTTGTCCTTTTACCTTTCAAAAAAAAAGTGTCGGAGACAGTGGATCACCTTGTCATAGGCCGCGGGAACTCTTGAAGAAACCTTTAGGAGATCCATTGATAAGGACCGTGAAGTAGGTAAATGAAACACATTATGCAATTCACAAACACCATTTCTTGCTAAAGCCCAAAGAGGAGAGAACGAAGTGCAAAAACTCCAATCTGCCTTATTGTAGGCTTTTTCAAGGTCAAGTTTGCAAATGATGCCTTTCATACGAGACTTGTGCTGCAAATCAATACATTCATGAGCAGTAAATACCACATCCATGATTTGCCTTCCATCAACACCTGTCGATTGGAAAGGGGAAATCGGTTTGGGGAGATAAGACTTCAATCTATTTTCAAGCACCTTGGAGAGAATCTTGTAAGGATACCAAGGAGGGTGATAGGCCTAAAGTTCTGAAGAGAAGATGCATCATCCTTCTTGGGAACCAAAACAAGAAAGGTAGCCCCAGTTTCCTCTAAGATACCCCCTCTATGATGGAATTCCTTATAAAAGCAATGACACCATGCTCGACTAAGTTCCAAAAAACCTTGAATAATGCTATAGGGTACCCATCTGGTGCAGGAGCTCTATCATCGGTGAGGTCCCAAACAACGGCCTTAATCTCATCCTCAGTAAAAGGGGCCTCAACCTGAGAAGCATCCACTGCAGAAATAGATATGAAAGGAATACCTGTAATGGGTAATCTATCCAAAGGGTTGGCTGAGTAAAGGTCTTGAAAGTAATTGAGGATGGAATAAGTGATGGTGTCCGTGTCTGTCATAGTAGCGCAGTCAACGGATAGAGATATGATGCTGTTAACACGCTTATGGCAAAGGCAATGGCATGATAAACTTTTGTATTTTTGTCACCTTCTTTGATCCACTAGTCTATGGACCTTGGACGCCACTTTATCTCATCTTGAATACTCTTTGATCGGTATTGATGTGCCGGTTTGTTCTCTAAGGTTAATCTCATTGATGCCATGGGGAGTGATGCAAGGGATTTAGAAAGAGAACCAAAGCAGAATTTCTCCAACTCTTAAGCTTGCCATTTAGGAATTTCAATTTCTGATAGAGGATAAAACATTTTAGACCCAAAGGATTGCTTTCAGACCACCAACCAACAACAAGATCCTTAAAGCCAAATTCTTTTAACCAACATTGCTCAAACTTGAAAGGCGGAGGTCCCCTATACTCTTCAAAAGAATCAAGCACAAGTGGCCAATGATCAGATATGGGGCGAGGGAAGACTACAACATGAGATCTAGAGAACACATCCAACCAATCAGTCTACACTAGAAACTTGTCGAGTCATGAGAAAGTGTGCCTATCTTGATCTTTAGACCAAGTGAATTCTCCTCCAGAGAGTGGGAAGGTCCACTAAGAACAGGGAGGATATGCAATGTGAAAAGTGTTGCATGATGGGGTCTATCTAGTAACCCTAGTTTTTACATGCACCAACTATTGCACCACTTTCCACCGATTGACTGGAGCTTTGATAAAAAAGCTGACTTTCTTGAATTGTCACACAAGCCATAGACTAAAGATAAGGTCTAGGCATGGCTAGAAATGCGATCCTCAAGATGAATGGAAAGGGAGCACTCACCACCAAAAGAATCTAGCTTCTTGAATTTGCTAGGGTTCCAAATAATGATAATGCCGCCTGAAGCTCCCAAGGATGGCTTAGCTTCCCAACAGAAACCGTGGCCAGTCCCATAGGAACAAATGATCAGATCTGAAGGATTTTCCAATTTGGATTCTTGGAAACAAAGAATGGCCGATTTGATAGGCCTAATGATACTCTTCAAAGTTTCTATTTTTCTTGGGTCGCCAAGACCCCTGACATTCCAAGAGAAGATCCTGATCTTCATGGAGCAACTGAATTGTCAAATGGAACACTGTTGATTAATTCTGAGACTTTCCCAAAATCTTTCTTCTTCCTGCGACTGTAGTTGACTGAAAAGCTGAGCCTAACTAGCTCCTTGGAAGTTCTGTTAGATCGTTTGAGCTTCCTTGGAGAGGATCTCAGGTCATTAACATGTGAAAGTAGGAGAGTAGAAGACCTTCCTAGCCTTCGACAATAAGCACGAGCTTACGACCTATCTCCAACATTTTGATGTCTACCTAATTAGATGACTTCAAGTAACCTGAAGGTGGCTCCTCGTCTGGAGGATGATGGTCAGAAGTGGGTTCCTGGCTGCTTTGATCAATTTCTATCTCAAAATTCTCTCTCCAGCCACTATCTCCTCTGTCCTGCTGGATAGAGCGACGGGACAATTGTGCAAGCGAAGAGGATATGAAAGCTGAAGTGTTTCTGTTTGCGTCACCAGTAGCTTCAAGACTGCCTCTAAAAGTAGAACCAGGGGTTGAAGGAAGTTTCCGTTGGAGAAAAGAATTGTCGCCCGGTTCCCAAAAGGTAAGCGGATGAGGCGAAGGCTGCAATATAGGAATGGAGTCGGTTGATCATCACCACAGACACTGGACGAAGCTTGGAAGGATTTGACGTGGTGGCCGATGGTAAGAAAGGAGGTTGGGTAGTTGGAGAGGACAATGAGTTGGG
Organism: Chimonanthus salicifolius; assembly: GCA_013350335.1. Taxonomy (NCBI): domain Eukaryota; kingdom Viridiplantae; phylum Streptophyta; class Magnoliopsida; order Laurales; family Calycanthaceae; genus Chimonanthus; species Chimonanthus salicifolius. The sequence goes on along the minus strand of CM023532.1, from coordinate 39,574,685 downwards.
TTGAGGTTCCTGGGAAGAAGAGGCCATGCTTTTATCTAAGGTTGGCCTAAAGAGACAGGCAAGGCCCGGGCTTGCTTGGCCAAAATCAGAAACAGGGCTTGGAGGAGTTTGGGCTTTTTCTGGTCCTTGTAGAGAGTAAAACTTGGCTTGAGACAAAATGGACATGGTTTGAACCAATGTAAGATGGGTCAGGCTCGAGAGAAGGGGTGGTGATGGGGTAATGGGCCGGGGGGGACTCGGGAGGAGGTTCACACGTGTTAGGAGGCATGTGCTGCAACTTATCCTTGGGAGATAAAAAGGGGTAGGTGGAGTTGGTGCAGACAGAGGAGCTTTTCCTTTTTATCGTTGGAGAGCTAAGCAATGAAGGATGGGGAAGTCAGGGGCAGACAATGGGCAAGGGAGGCTTCTCGAGGATGGACACATCTCACTGTGGCACATGGAGACAATAGAAAATGATTGTTGACCTTCCAATGGGGTTGTGGTTGCTTGTGCACACGTGGAATAGGTTGCAACAACTAGGGCAGAGGTTTCGTCCTCTGGGGGGTATGATGATGGTGACGCTGTTTGATTTCTGTTGGAGTAGGGTGAATAGCTGTCGGAGGAGGGGAAATAGCTGCCAGAGGAGGGAGAAAAGTACCAGAATTTGTTGGAGGTGGCTGATGGTGAGCTACCGGAGGAGGATCTTCTTTTGCCAGTACTCCTAGCTTAAACCACTGATCATTGACTCTCATTGGGATGAATTTCACCTCTTTGAGTTTTGATGACCAAACCACAAGGTATCTGGCAAAGAGAAAATGTCTTCCCGATGAGGTGAAGGGGTCCACTTCAAGAGCACGGCCAAGGAAAGCTCCAATGGCGTTAAAGGGCTTTCAGAAACCATGCTCGAAAAGGGATGCCAGAGACCCTAATCCAAACTGATTTGGAATCTATTTCGGCTGACCAAAACGCTAGGGAAGAGAACTGGGGAATCTTGTAAAACTGGGAATTCCTTCAACGTTCGAGAATCTTCTTCTATCACTTCAAAGGAAATTAATCCCAATAGAATGGAGTTGCTGAGAGGAAGAATCGTCATCCCTTGGAAGTCACCAAGGTCCTTCTCACCGAATTGAAGGTACCAAAGACATATTGGTCTGATGCTGTTTTGACTTCTTGCTAAATGATTCATTGTATGCCTATTTGCCTGAAAGGAGTCAATTCTGTTGACCGAGAAGGTTCCGATGCAACCCCAATTAGATATTTAATCTTCGACTAAAGAATGTTGATTGAGGGAGGCGAAAGATTTGCAACAAGACACTTCCTCAGACCTCTTCTCAACAAGTTGTTTGACATTCCTAGTAATAATTGTCCACACAAGAGATGGAGCCACTTGAGGAAAGGAAGGTGGTTGGATCGACGATTGACGAGGAGGGCCTTGCTTTGGCTAAGCAATCGTCCCCAAAGAGAATGTAGGATATTTAGCCATCTGCACAAAAAAACTTTTACCTTTTGAAAGATCTTCAAGAAGGTGTTGCCTTCTATTATCTCCCCTGTGCAAAGTGCTTTTCTGGAAGGTCGTCAGATAGTTGATTCTGTGGTGGTTGCTCATGAATGTTTGGACTCTAAATCTGCGTCAGGTGAAACAGGGGTGGTGTGTAAGTTAGACTTCCAAAAAGCTTACGACAATGTTGATTGGTCTTTCTTGGCTTATGTTATGCAGTGTATGGGGTTTGGTGATCGTTGGGTTGCCTGGATTATGTCTTGTCTCTCTTCAGCTCACTTATCGGTGTTGATAAATGGCAGCTCTAAAGGTTTCTTTAAAATGGAGAAAGGTGTCCGTTAGGGAGATCCTTTATCGCCTTACTTATTTGTTATGGTGGCGGAGGCTCTTCATCTTATGTTTGAAAAGGTCTTCTCACAGGGTTGGATTGAGGGTTTCTGCATCACAAATACAGATATTGAGATTTCTCATTTACAATATGCAGATGATACTGTTCTTTTCCTTAAAGCAGATATGAGAGTTCTAAAAATGGCACATGCAGTCCTTCAGTGGTTTCAGATTTGTTCGGTGATTGAAGATCAATTTCAATAAGAGTGAGCTTGTGGGTGTTAATCTTCAGCATAGTCAGTGTGTGGAGTTGGCTTCAGTTTTGGGTTGTAAAGTTGTTTCTTTTCCGGTCAAGTATTTGGGTGTTCCTTTTTGTAAAGGAAAACCTAAAAAGGTGTGTTGGGACATGATCATTGATAAGATGGAAAGGAGGTTAGCGGCTTGGAAAGGGAAATACTTGTCCATTGGGGGGAAGGGTCACTCTTATCAAAGCGGTGTTATCAAGCCTCCCTGTTTATTGTATGAGTATTTTCAAATGTCCAATGGCAGTGGTTGACAAGTTAGAAAGAATTCAACGGCAGTTCTTGTGGAATGATGATAGGGAAAGGCGTAAGTTTCACTTGGTTAACTGGTCTCAGGTTTGTAAACCTTTGATTGAAGGTGGTCTTGGGATTCGCCCTCTTCGTCAGTTCAATGAAGCTTTGTTAGGAAAATGGCTTTGGCGTTTGGGTGATTCATCTGATGGCCTTTGGAAGGTTCTCGTGCGAAGGAAATATAGATTGCTTGATTCTGGTTGGAGGGTCATTAACATCAATGGGGGTGCATCTAGATTCTGGAAAGGAGTTTGTTCTGTGTCCACAGCCTTTGATCGCTTCATCCGGTATCGAGTTTACACAGGGGCGGATATTCTCTTCTGGTCGGACAAATTGTTAGGAGAGACGTCGTTGGCCCAGGCTTTCCCGGTTCTGTTTTCTCTCGCTTCAAATAGAGCTGTCTCGGTTATTGAGTGTTATGAGATTATTCATAATAAGGTAGTTTGGGGACCTCGGTTTCGTCGTGAGCTGGAGGATTGGATGTTTGAAGATCGGATGTCCTTAATGTTCCTTTTAGGGAATGTATTTGTGAAGGGCTTTGGTAAGGACAGTCGTATTTGGGAGATTGATGCTCATGGTTTTTTTTCAGTTAAATCTTTTTGTAAGAATTTGGTGATGAGTAACGAGGCTCCTATACTCCATCCAAAAATTTGGGGGGGGGGAGGGCTGCTCCTTTTAAGGTTAAGATTTTTGGATGGCTTGTTGGTTTGAAGAAAATCTTGACGATTGATAATTTGCGTACGCGAAAGATGCTCATTGTGAATGCTTGCCCTATGTGTTTATCGGATGCGGAGTCAGTTGATCATCTCCTGATTCATTGTCCATTTTCCTATCAGATTTGAATGCACTTCTTCAATCAGTTAGGTATCAGCTTTTGCATTCCGCTTTCGTGGGGCGAGTTGTTGAATGAAGAGGTGTTGGTGTCAGGTAGCTCTTTTCGCCGCAGACTGTGGCAGGTAACTAGGTTGAGCATCGTATGGTCTATTTGGTTGGCTTGCAACAATAGGGTGTTTCATAGTAAGATCTGCTCAACTACTTCTCTTTTGGATTTAATTAAGTTTCGAGCAGCTTGGTGGTTGATTGGATCAACTCAGCCTCAGGAGGTTTCTATATCATCTATATGCAGAGATTGGGCTTCTGTTGACTTCTTTGTTCATAAATTGGGGTCTTCGTATCGCGTTTGTTAGAGTCCTCCTTTGTGTGGGCTTCTTAAACTTAACTTTGATGGTAGTTGCATGCGGCATCTTGATTTGGTTGGGTATGGGGGGATTATTCGTAATGACTTTGGGTCCTTCTGTATTGTCTTATGCTGGGCCCATTCCTCATGGATCAGTTATTGAGGCAAAATTAATGGCTTTATGGCGTGGTCTGCTGGAATTAGAGAAGAAAGGGGTTCATGGGTGTTTGATCAAAGGTGATTCTCAACTGATAGTAAGTTGGGCTATGGGTTCTATTTGCCCGTGGAGATATTTGGATAAAATTGAAAGGATTCGGAGCATTATTGATTTTTTTCATCTCAAAATCACTTGGGTTCCTCGTTCTGCTAACTCGGCTGCCGATGAGTTGGCTCGTCAGGGGTTATCGTTAGAATCTGAAGTAGTTTCTCATTTTTTGTAGTTGTGTTTTGGTTGGCCCCTTTTTTGGGCCTTCTTTTGTGCTTGTATTCTTTCCTCTTTTTAATAAAGTTGTCTTTTAAAAAAAAAGGATCTTCCATTCACGTCAACTATGGCACGAAGGGGTTCAGTTTCGGATCTAAAGCTAACGAAGGCAAATCCTCAGTCTGACCCGGGCTCCTTTGACCCAAGTATGAAACTATCCACAATCTTCCCAGATTTGCAAAAAAGGTGAAGGTGTCGAGTTTAGAGAAAGGGGATGGGAGATTGAAGATGTAGAGGGAAAAGGAAGATCTTCTCTTCTTCTCCCACTTAGAGAATTGAGTAGGAGGGAAAGAGGAGGAGGGGTCGGAAGGGAGGAAGAGGGAGTGGGAAAAGTCATTTCAGTACATATTTTCATGAGGTGGGACATACAAGAGCCATTTGACCGTTGTTTCTAGGAGTAATAGAGTAGATAATCAAAGACAGATTTTTTGTTCAACTCTTTGTGTTAAACACAGTAAAATCGTGCATAACATTAGCTTTTATGTTGAAAAAACTTTGGGGAAAGTCTATTTATCAAGGAAAATAGAAATAAGTGTGACAAAGAGGCTGAATGTGGTCCATTGATCCCACCAGGACCATGTACAAGTTGTTCATAACCCACATACAAAATCTGATCTAAGGGTATGGAATGGTTTTATTAGACTATCCCTTTTTAAAACCTCTTATCAAATGGATATGATGATATGCCCAGTTGATATTTTGTTGTATGAGCTTTATTTTGATGTTGTCGTTACACTTGCATTCTTCATGCAGGCTTTAAAAGCACATGGGTTCCCTGTTCCAGATGCTGTAGACTGCAATAGGCATTGTGTTATCATGTCACTTGTCCAAGGTTTTCCACTGTAAGTTTTTCTCTTGGTTTAACTGATGTAAGCTTAGTTTTTACCTGTCCTTCCATGGCTTGGTTTATCCTTTGAGTTGGGCTTGCTAGAAACTCATGCTTATTCTTTGGTTAAGTGCCTATCTGTATCAAGTGACAATCTGCTTTTGTCAATATGCAGTGTACAGGTGAAGCAATTGCAAAACCCAGAAACGGTTTTTGAAACAATTATTGGTCTTGTTGTTAGGTTGGCAGAAAAAGGTCTCATCCATTGTGACTTCAATGAATTTAACATTATGGTATGGAAAAGGTCTCAGCAGATAGTGAGCCACCTTTGAAATGTTTTCATGTTACTTTTAAGTGTAGACAAAAGCTACTATTATCTTGGTTGAGGGATTAATGCAGCTTTATTACAGTGCGTCTGTATAGTTCTTCCATTCATTTTTTTAGACTTCCTTGCATCTTTCCAAAGAAATAGTTTTAGCGGCTTCTCATGCATTTGATTATGTAAGCTTTGCTCAATTGAGTATAGAGGGCTGTGAACAAGCTGTGCTTGAGCATGTTTTCCTTTTGCTCATACTTGGGTTACATTCAAATCAAGCACAATGGCTGGAGTTCAATTGGAGCTTGACAACTTGAGCTCAAGTCTGGCTTGTAAGTATTTAATCAAGCTCGAGCTTGACTTCAGCTCATTTTCAAAGAAAGCTTGGCTCAAGCACGATTAATCTTAAAAAGCCTAAGTACCTTTACTAGAGGTCGGATTAAGGTTCAAGGTGGAAGGGTCCACAGATACAGATTTTTCCTAAGCAAATATAGGAAATTACATCTATTATCGATTTGAGTTACACAGCTTGTTGGTTTAACCAAATGAATTTCCACTTTTAGATAAAATTGAACCTTTGGGACCTTAAAAATCACGGCTTCACTTATTCAATCAAGCTGATTTTTTATATAGACCCTATTCAAACAAATACCTATCCAACCACAACATGGATGCTGGTGGGCCCCACATAAAAGTCCTCAATTTTTATTTGAGGACATGCACTTATATGTAGGTGTGGTTATATAGACATGCACAAACGTTCTGTTGACTTGACTAAATGGGTGAGCTGAGCCATTTAATGAGTCGTTTTTGAGCTTTGCTTATGGTTGGCTTGGTTCTTAAACGAGCTGTAAATTAGGCTTTCCTTGTTTTGTCGATCTGAAGACATGAGCTCGAGTAGAGTGACAAAGCTCGTGAGCTAGCTCAGTTCATTGACAGCCTTGTGAGTGTAAATGCTGACTTAGGCATAAAAATATCTTGCAGTGTTTATATTTTTAAGTTACGTTCTAATAGAAACTTAAAAGTGGATTATGATTTATTTGCCTTAATGGATGCTAGTTTGTGTGCATTTGCGTATTTAATATTGTGAAGGAAACATTGTTAAGTTTTTTTGAGAATGCTGTTTTGAGTAACATGTTCAAAGCCACTTATTTTAACCTTTATTGAAATCTAGATTTGCACTGCAAGGAGTATTAATTTTTCCTCCAGTAGTTGTGCTTTTGCTTTATCTCATTGCTTTGTAGGCTGAGTGCCTAGTATGGTTACATTCTGTGAACAAGATGGTTTGTTCCGTAGGGGGAGAGTTTTATTAATATAAGTGGCCTTCTTCTGTGCAAGCATTTTTTTTTTTATAATTAGGAAAACAACTTGGCATAGTACCAACTTCAACTGCAATTGTTTGCAAACCGTTAACTTTATTACCTTGAATAAATGTTATGTTTATTTATTGATCGAATAAAATGGACTTGAAAATTATTTTGGTGCATTCTATTCAAGTCTATATCTTACGATTTTGTCTCGATTACCTTGAAATTTTGAGTTTTACCTTGAAGTCTTTATTTTTTGGACATGCTCTAGCTGTTGTAACTTGTAGGAAATACATATTACAAAGTTTATAGATTGGCATTAAGTTGTTTGCAACTGAATTTTATGCTTGATGATTAATGGGTTCCTATTATAGTTGCAAATGAAATTGACAGTCACTATAGGTTCTTGTTAACTTTCAGTTCATTCTAAAAAGTAATCATTTGGCTTTGTGTTCCTTTACAATTTTACTCCTTTTTAATTGATAGACTTAACTGCTCTCTTGTAGATTGGTGATGATGAAGAGATTACCCTAATTGACTTTCCTCAAATGGTATCTGTTTCTCATCGGAATGCACAGATGTATGTAATAAATTCTTCCCCACTGCTCTTAGTCTGTCAGCTATTCAGCTCCATGGGTTATCCTAAAATTTTCTGTTCATTCTACAATTTCTTTGATTGTTTCAGGTACTTCGATCGTGATGTTGAATGCATTTTCAAGTTCTTTCGTAAGAGGTTGGCACCCAAACTTGCCACTAATTAATGCATTTTGTATTAATTTCGTGGCTAAAATGTTTAAATGTCTGTTGCAAGGTGGTCATGGATAACTTGATTAATTATGTTGTGGTTTTCTCAATTTCTCATTCTTAAATGGAACTTCTATGAACCTTTTAAAAATGGTCTCTGCGAGCATTTTCCGGTTTCATCTTTTCACGTCCATTGTTGAACAAAATTTCCAAATAAATTTGTAACGATTTTTTTGAATTAGTACAAGTAGTTCAAAGCACTAAATCTAAGCTTCTCCATGGGAGACCTGTTCTATACCCTTAGAGTACAATAGTTTGTCAGTACAATTTCAAAGAAAAAAAATAAAAGCCTTAGTTGTCTTCAAGTCCATTGAAAATTTTATCTCCAATGGAGTCCTTAAGGATTTGAATAGCTTATAGAGATGGGTCTTTTTTCCAAGAATCGAAGTTAGAACTTGATCCTTGGAGATTATCAATCCCTTGAGTTCTAAGATTGGAACTCTAGGAACTTTGAAGATGAAAACCTCGGAGGTTTAGAAGTTATTTGCCTATTTCCTTGAGGAAAGCAATTTTGCAGAGAAAATTATGTTTGGGTTCAATTTATGTCATCGAAATAGGAGCTATGAATCTAGCCTTATGTCAGGTTGTGGAAACTCGATGTTTTATTGTTTGTGTCAATCTTCATTTTCATTAAAAATGAACAAAGCATGGTCTTGGTGAGTAAGTAGAACCTCTATCTTTACCTCAGTAAATTTTCTTATCCCCCAATGTTAAATGGATTCCTTGGAAGAAGAGGGAAATGTTTCCTTTTTTGTTCTTGGCAAAGAGCCCTTATTCCATGTGAAAAGAGAGAAGATCTCATTTTCCACATGCTCTAGGAAATGACAAACAACCCCTTAAGGATTTGAAGTCTTCTTTTTTCTTTTTGCTTTGGAAAAAGGTAACAACTTTCATTACAATACAAACCTTTCAAAATACTATGTTCGAAGACTCTGAAAAGGAAAAGATCCCAGAGGATCTGCTCTTCAATCGGACTTTTGGTTGCTTGAAAATTTCTTTAGAGAACTCTAATTTTTCCAAGGCCCAAAGTGGTTTTGTGCCACAGAGAGGGCCTATTTATAGGCTGAAAACCCCCTTCAAATGAAGAGAAACACCACAAAAATTGCCAAAATTTGCCACTTGGAGCTGCACTTATGGTTTTTAGCATAGTTTGTCAAATCCATTTCTTAACCCGTTTCGACTTTGTCTCCATAGTGGAATGTTTTGGCATTCTGACCATTTCAGTGTTCTATTTTGGAAGAGGCCACATATAAAAAAAAATTGATAAAATAGTACAAACTTATAAAAATATTTCAGTTAATTATTTTAATCATTTCACACTAATCTATGTAAGTAAAAACATAAATTATCATTAAATTTCTATTCATGTTGGTAATCTTAAGTTGTAACGGTGATTATCAAATACACCTTTCAAAAAAATAGTGATTATCAAATTCTAAGACGGGCTTGAATTTTATTCTCATAGAAATCAAGTAAAAATCCAATTATACAAAAACCCAACAAATACCGAAGATTTTTTTTTTTCAATTCTCCTTTTATTTAAATTAAAACTTAAGAACATGGTTGCACCTGCTCCATTTCACCTTTTTTTTAAACCTTTGTCACATCCATAAAAAGACTAACCATATGAATTAAAAATAGAATTGATGTACTACAAGTGGACCAAATTTCAGCGCAAAATCCAATTTCTAGCCACTTGATCTTAGTGATCAAAGTCATTGAGCGTCCTTAAAATTATGTTTTTTAGAGGATGCCTAATGATTTTGACCACTAAGATATTCAATGGCTAGAAATTGAATTCTTGGCTAAAATTTAGTCCACTTGTAGTTCATTAAATCTACTTGTAGTCCATGTAGTTGGATTTTAGATGGATTTCTAAAAATAAAAAAAGGATGACATCATTAGAGCAAAACAACTAGTGCTGAAATGAGTCGTTCCAGCTTATTTCGCTTGGATTGGGCCCGTTTAGGCTTGAAACAAATTGGAACGGCCCGTAATGGGTTGGAAGGGAACCCGGTGCCAAATTTAGTTCCATTAGTTCCATTTAATGCTATTTCAAATCTTATAGAGTACACCAACGTGACAGTAAAGGGGACAAGTTCGTGTTTGGGTAGTTTTTGGTATTTCAACCATAACTTTCTCATCTAAAATTGGATACATATTTGTAGGTTGTGTTAGGAACCTTTCTTAAGGATCTTTAAAATAACATACGAGTAGTGAATGTGTCAACATCAGTAGTGCATCTTTCAATCGATGTATCCAATTGATGGTATGTTAGGAACGTAATCAGTGGATCCTCCAAGTGATTCCTAAAACATGATTGTATGGTTATTATGGTGGGTCCCATATTTATATCCTTAGATCCACTTATTTGATCAACTATCTATTTTGTTTGGAGCATTCCTTAGACTCTAGATGTATTGTTAGTCATCTCCATAGGTATTTTTGCATCATTTATATCTTCACTTTGTACAGTCCAGATCTTTATTTGTTTGATCCATATAAAGTTTGGATTATCATGATTGGTTGTACAGAGTCCAGATTGACATGTCCAACTATGTAGATTCTCAATTTTGCAAAATTTTAAGTTCCAACACCCATATTTTTAGTATTTTTGCATAATGTTTCAGTATAAATTCTTGAAATTGACTAGCCTTGGCTCTTTCTATGTATATTCTTTTGATTTATAATGAGCTCTCTCTCTCTCTCTTCCAAGAAAGAAGAATTGGTTGACAATACCCTTCAATAGAATACATTTCTGGATTTGAATTTCCAAAACAAAAGTAAGATTTATATCATTTAATGCAAAATGAGAGAAATCACCATCACCCATCATATTTTACCGGTAATTGTGCTAAAAGAATGTAATGTGCAAAACTTGTTCTTCAGCATATTTGGATGGATGATTGGAGGAAAGAGAGGGAGGGCTCAAAAGACTCTCACTATCTAGAAAGAAAATATAGGAACCACTTTATTCACCATGCTTGCTTTCTAGATAGGTAGTAGATTGTTGCTTCTAAATTATTGCCCCTCTCTTGGTGCATTTCTCAGTATTTCTTACTCCTTCCAGGTTCAATCTTTCTTTTGAGAAGGATCCAGATGAGAATGAAGGTTCAGATTCAGACTTTGATGAAAGTGGCAGGCCTTCTTTTTCTTCAATAATAATATCTGCTGGTTCCCTGGATAAGGAGCTTGCTGCCAGTGGATTTACAAGGAAGGACCAAGATGTGATTGAAAAGGTACAAATAAATACTTTATTTGATCTAATTTTCATGAAACATTTATTGTACAATCTTCTCATCTCATGATCTTTTGCAGATTTTCTCATCTCATGATATTTTGTTGCATACTCCATGAGTGTACTTGTTATTGTTTGCCCTTTTCTTGTTTTTTGTTCTCCCCACAAACAGTGCATGAACATTACAATTTACAAGTGATCTTAAATTAGGTTAGGCCATTGTAATTGTGGCTCATGAAATGAATAGGTGATCAAGAAGACCCATGACCTATATCAATAACTTTTCATTTATTAGGATGTGCATTGGCTTAAAATCTCCATGAATGGTTTGTCTTTGTAGTAGAGGGCTAATCTTCATTCTATATGAAACTTTTTGGCACCATTAAAGGATAGCATTTTTTCTTTTATGTTTTTCTCCAAATATCATGATGCAGTTGTTGCCCAGGACAAGCTCTGATACCAAATCTAATGCATGACATGTCAAAATATTGGAAACCCTAGATCTAAATACTAGATGGATGCCCTTTACGAGAATGCAAAATGTGTATGGTGAATCTTAAAATGATTCCCATAAGATGTTAGAGGGATAAATTAATATTAAATAAGAATAAAACAAAAACTAAAGGCAAATTCACAAGCAATTAATCAAAGGGATTCAAAAAGAAGAATGACACCTACACATAATGCTCAAGGTTGTGTTGCTGGCTTTCAATGTAAAATCCCTCAAAAGACTAATTAAATCATACCGAACACTGTCCTAGGTCTTTTAGATTTAAAATTCAAGCACCCAAGTGATGAAATAGGGTATGGGGCCACTGAAGGTTTGCCGAAGGGATTAAGGTTTGCCTAATTTTTTTTTTTTTTTATTCTTGGGCAAAATTAGGTCTCAAATAGGGTGAAACAATATGTTATAGTTAGATCTACGAGTCTAAGATAAGGATATAGAGATAGGGGTTCAAAATACGGCAAAACGGGGCCAAAATGGGCATGTTCGTATGGTCATATGCACGTTTACGGACTAGTGGGTCGTGGAGGGTTTTGGTGGCCGATGGTGGGGTTGGGTCCTTGTTTGGATAGGGTCAGGGTTTTGATGAAAAAAGGGACAAAAATAAAGTGTAGAAAGAGGGAAAATGTGGGGAAAAAGATGGGAGAAATGGAAGGGAAGAAAAAGAAGGATTATACCTTGATTCACACTAGGTTCTTTGATTTAACACAAGGAGGCAGGAGTCACACCAGATTGGGGCGTCCTTTATTTTGCATCCTATTGATGTTATTAAGTGTCGAGTTGCTTGGTGGATGGTGGGTTCAGATAAATTTCAGGGGATTAATATTTTAGATATTTGCAGGGATTGGGCTTCAGTGTATTATGTTCAACCTCATTTGGATTCCTTGATGCCAGTTTCTTGGTCTCCCCCAGATTTGGGCCTCCTTAAGCTTAATTTTGATGGTGGTGTGTGTGATCATGGTCTAGCAGGTTATGGTGGGGTCATTCGGAATGACTCTGGAGATACTTTGATTTCTTTTGTTTTTCCTCTTCCAAACGGGTCAATGCTTGAAGTGGAACTCTATCCTTTATGGCGAGGTATTTTGGAGTTGGAAGAGTTAAGGGCTGAAGGGTGCATCTTAGAGGGAGATTTAAAGATTGTGGTAGGTTGGGCTTCGGGATATCTTTGTCCATGGACCTATCTAGATAAAGTTGAAAAAATTCGTCATGCTATTGATTCCTTTGGTTTCACGGTTTCATGGGTTCTGTGATCTGCTAATTCAACAACTGATGAAATGGTGTGCCAGGGTTCGCCTGTTGTTGGAAATTGTGAATGTATTCATGATTGGGGTGGTGTTTTCAGTAAGTTGTTTTTCTTGTGTGGTGGGCTTTCTCTGCCTGCTTGTTCTGGTCTTCTGTTTGTTTGTATTTTCTTTTTGTGATTAATGAAGTTATCTTTCAAAAAAAATGTTGTAGCTAGGTTTTGCGGTGGTTAATCTTGGCAGTGCCAATCATTAAAGAGGTATGGCATTCCAAATAATGCATTCAGATTATACATTACATTCATGAGGAGTTAAGGACAACTGTAAGAATGTAGTGAGACAACTGAATTCCTAGTTGGAGTTTCATTGCAAATGCTTCTGCTTTGATCTCGCATTCATGTGTCTTGGTTAAGGACAATTCATTGACAGAAATAGAGATGGAGTTCTTGGTGTATGTTGTTTGCCCAAATCCAATTTCAAGTGCTAATCGCGAATATATGTCATAAATGACGATGCTGGTGTTGATGATTCTTGTTATATGTTATTTGTAGACTTTTGCACAGATTCTTTGAATCAGTAATGTACCCATGTGTGCTAAGGTCCAGGTCCAGGTTCATCCATTTCATTCCACTTCATTTCTGCTGTTCTTGCAAGCAAATGTAGCCCTTTGCTTACTATTAGTGGCTATTGCCTACCATGTGATTCCATAGGTCGGTTCCATGTGCTTTTATTTGTCTTTGATGGCCTCTGTGAATGTTAGTATCTTTCTTTATTAAATAACATCTTAATCCCATTCAAGACAGAGGCACAGGCTGCTTGTTTTAATGTGTATGTTGACAGATGTCGTTTTTCTTATACACCTACTGAAAAATCCAGTTACAATTCATCATCATCGTCGTCGTCATCATCATTATAGCTAAAATCCCATCTATATGGGGTTGGCTTTACGAGTTTTTCCTTTCCATTTGATCCTATCATAAACCATATAGTCAGTCACCACTATCTGACATATCTTCTTGTATCCCTTCTCTTCATGTTTTCAATGGTCTACCTCTTCTCCTTGTTCTCACAACTTGTATACTCTTGACTCTATATATTGGGGTTGACTCTGGTCTTGTAGTAACATGCCCAAACCACCTCAAACAAGTTTCTCTCAATTTGTCATCTATTGGCAATATTTTTATATAAAAAATCCAGCTATAATTACCTATGCTAATATTTATCTTTTCTCTGTGTTGCTTAGTTATCTGAAAGAATTATGAATGCGTCTAAGTGAATATCATTGTCATAGATTATGGTGATTGGTCATGGTTTTATCCCTACTATTACTTGCTTAGGTATTGCAGCATTCTTCTTTGCATTAAGACAGGTCCATTGGGAATTTTTTACTACTGTTTCTTCTTAGACTTTTATGATTTGACCATGTTTTACAGTTCATCGAAGGAGGGGTTGAGGAAAAAGATAGTATCAATTCCGGTGATGAAGACATTGTTGATGGAGTTTGTCTCCCAAATGAAAATGATGATGCTATTGTCAGTAATCTGGACTCTCTGCATTTGGTATGTTATCTAGCATCCACATAGTGATTTAACCAGCATAACTAAACGAATGGATTTAAAGAGATGGCCTAAATTCCAATATGACCTTGTTCATCTTAGGTGGATACATATCTTCTATTTACATATTTTTTTCAATAAATTGAAAGCAAGTAGATGTGACTATCAGATTATGAAATTGAAGAACCCCATCATACTATGCCATTTATGTCACATGATATGGTGTGAGGAACTGTATATGAACATCAAAGGAATATGCTAATATATTGTTCTAGAAATTGTAGTTAGATATTTGTAGACATTCATTTTGGTTATTACCTGTCTATTAAAGGATAATGTCTTTACCGCAATTAATTCATGTTTGGATGCTTGTCTTTATTTATTGATATATCAACAATTGTCTCAAAATTTACGAATCTTACAGCATGAGTCTGCCACAAGATGTGATGTCAATGATGAAACAGAGGAAAAGCCGTGTTCCCTTAAAACCAGTGACATCAGTGAATCTGAAACATTGCAAACAAATCATAAGGTATGCTTACCCCCTTTGATATTGAATTTATATATATTTTATCCAAATGTTGCTCCATGAATAGTTTTCAAATTTCTATATATTGGTCCCATGTGGATTATTAGTTTCAACCCCCATATTACACCATCTGATGAACTTGAATCATAGTGAATCTGTGTAACTAGAATTAATATATATCTTGAGATAGGTTTCATAGTATGGGTACTATGCTGAAATCCAACACATGTTTGAGGTGTCTGATTCTACAGACCTCAAAACATAGGATTTGTGTCATCATCATCATAATTTTTAAAATCTTATGGTTCAATGTGATTTTTAGAGAAAACAATTTAAATGTTTTGCTTGAATCCCGACTTTAAAAACCTGCATCGTTTGGTAAATATCTTAATTTATACACAAATTCTAGTAAAAGTTGATTTTTGCTTTATGAGTCATCCAATTGAACTTTCAAAACATTGGGTTTATATGCTATACATGATTAAATGTAAATACAGGTCCATATATGAGTTCCTCTTTGTAATCTTGGACATTATATATATATATATATATATATGAAAATCAACTTGTGCAATATGAGGCTATCATCATTTTATTTTGTCATTAATATTCATGAATTGAGTATAAAATGCATGGATTATGAAGACTTTTTTAAAGAAACTTGTTCTAGAAGTTTTAAAATTTTCTTCCTTTTTTTAGAAAATCATAAAAAATCCTCTGATTCACGATACGATTTTATTCCCAAAACAATTTACAATATGATCTCAATTTTCAGAGCATTGCTCATCATCATTCGCCGTTTTCCTATCTATCTGAGTTTGTCTTTGTAAGTTCTAGTTTTCAATTTGATCCTATTGTAGGAGTTCGTGTATTCAGCATAGTATTTAAATAAACAAATAAAT
The DNA here is from genome assembly GCA_013350335.1 of Chimonanthus salicifolius. Classification (NCBI taxonomy): domain Eukaryota; kingdom Viridiplantae; phylum Streptophyta; class Magnoliopsida; order Laurales; family Calycanthaceae; genus Chimonanthus; species Chimonanthus salicifolius. The sequence goes on along the minus strand of CM023532.1, from coordinate 39,559,406 downwards.
ATCATTTTAAATAAAAATAACATGTAATAATGACTCATAGGTTTTGCATATAAACTTCACTCAAAAGAATCAAATACAAGACTTTTCGATATTTTTATTAGTTTGTAAAAAGAAGAAAAGGAGTGATAATTTTGTCAACATGCCATTTGGAGACATTTCTTTTTTTGAATGATCTAATGTGGAGACTGTTGAACATGGCTGTTGTCCATTTCAAAGAATTTATTTAACGTTCTTGAGTCCATATTTTCTGTCCCTTGATGATCTGTTAATACACCAGTGCAAGTACATCATTTTATGTGTTTGCTAATTATGCTGACCCTTTTTCTTCTACTCATAAATGGAATTAGTCCATCACTTTATTTGGATCGTTCAGAATGAACAGGGTCAGGGATTGTGATGCTGATGATGAAGTAAACAGGAATCAATGTCTCAATAAAGCCAATGATGGCAATGAACCTGAAACTTTACATAGTGAAAAGGTATTCTGTCTCCTACATTTAAGATGTTAACTGCTGGAAAGAACTACGATTTTTTTTTTTATAGATTGAAAACTTGATATGTTTTCTGCCTTAAAATTCCATTTGTATATTTCCTAGCCTTTGTGGTGATTTGTGTGCCACTTCTATGTTGGACATATGCACAATTTTTCATTATTTATAAAGGCCTCTCGCGCTCGCTCCCTCCCTCCCTCCATCATCTCCATGCCATTTTAATAGTGAATACATAAAAGTTAAAAAAAAAACCCATCGGTCGTGGTATGGAGGGTATATTTGAGGAATTGACCGTTGCTTGTTATCATTCAAAAAAAATCATTAGCCTTGCTTGTATGTCTGATGGGATTCTAAAAAGGAGAGGAAATATACGTAGGTTTTGACCACTGCTTCAAGTTCAAAAACTAGCCGTATTACCAATGTAGAAGTCAAGGTGCAGCAAAGTCACAGATGCCAAGGAGTCTAGGACATTGAGCTTTATGTCTTGGTGGAGGCTTAATTTTGCTAGGTCTACACTTCAGAATATGCTACATTTAAGAAAATTGAAAGTTGGTTCATTGTAGAAATTTTCTAAAATATTGGGCTTAATTAAACGAGCATGCCTTAGAGCCAGGTGTGGTGCAAAATGGGTCTAAAGCCTAGGTTTAGGCAAGGCAAGCTTTTGACTACTATAATTACTTGGTATTGACACTTTTTATTTATAAATACTTGTTGAAACTTGAACATCTTCCACATTCACTGTACTTGGCACATGGTTCCCTTCAAACAACCTCAGTTCTGCATTCCATATTTGTTCATTAATTTATTCTTCCAAGGATCAACCATTTTGACTTGTTCTTTTGTCAACTTGTCATCACCCAAGTGGTGAAAATCTATAGTAGTGACCCTTGTTATAAAAAAACATTATGTCCTATTTAATTCCCTTTCATTTGTCCTCTCCCAATTATACATGTTTCTGATGCAATGATGACCATTGATTTTCTTGCACATTAGGGGTCAAGTGAAAAAAAAACATTTGGTGAAATGGGATAAGATAGATATGCATAGAGGGACAATTTAAAATTTTTTGCAGGAGAATATTAAAATATATTAATAGTGCCCCACACCGCTTTCCTCTTCTCGTCTTGTATCATGCAGCCTGTAGTCTTCTCCTCCAATTAATAGAAACATACTGTTTCAATTTTTTTAATAAAAACATGTGGTTTTACTGATTATACTCTCTATTCTCTGCATTATGCAAATTGGACTTCTTCTTTTCATGCATCAATACTTACGGTTGTGTGGTGCTTTTGTGCTTGAGAATTTGTTCTTTGGGGGAAATAAAACTGCCTGAATTATTGACCTTAAAAGGATGCTCTTTGTGCCAGGATGCCATTCATGGTTCAAGTGAGGGTGATGATGCTGTACTAATAAAGCGGTTGAGCAAGCAGAGACGGCAGGCAGTAGCAGCTGCTCGGGGTGGTCGGAAGGCCGCCTCTAGGAACTCATACAAGGATAAGGGTGGGAAGAGCTCCCACAATGCCAAACTCCAGAAGCAGCTCAACAATTGGTGATCAGAAAGCATAATGAAACCCGATATTACAGAAGCAGCCAGCAAGTTCTGCAGGGTTTGGTGGTTCCTCACTATGTTTGTGAGGAATTTACTTGAGCCTGAGGAAATCAAAACCTAGGGACTCTGCTGCATGGGAGGACCCAATAGGTGCGAACATGGAAATGGTTAACTGCCTTGTTATGAAGCCTACCGAGTTCACCTCTAAATCAAGTGATGTCACATTTTAAATGGAGCTCATATATAATCTGTAACCCTCCCTTATGTGAAAGGCATTAACCTGATTGAAGAAATTTTTTGGTCATATAGATGTGGGTTTATAGCTGGGGCTGCCTCATTTATACGGTGAAGATGGTGTTTTTATGGTGTTTTTAAAGCGTGAGGATATGTGATGGAATGATTATTAAGCAATAGTATAAAGTTTTTGAAATCCGCAGTTCTCTGGTGCTTCGAATTTCATAATTGATAACCATATGAGCTTCTTTGACTCACTGAGATGTTTTACCCACTCTGGTGTGAATACCCATATTTAACAATGGTTTGTATGCTCGCTAAGCACATGTAAAAAGGCGGTTGATCTTTTAGACATCTCAAAATGAAAATTTGTGGCATCCAACTTTTCTAGTGATTGGAAATTAGGTCATGACTGAATTGACAAGGGTTTTTATCTGATCATCCATTTCCAAACATTTAGATTGGGTGTCTGCTAAAGTTGGATGGAGCTTAATTTCTCTAATTGGGCTGGTGTGCCCCCTGTTTATGTGTTGTGTTTTAAAAATGCAGTCATATTACCAGGAAAAAGATGGGGTTGTGTGAGCAGGTTCCTGTTGCCCCTGCATTAATCTTATTGCACCTTTTTGATGATAAATAAACGGAGACTCTTCCATTCAAACCAGTCCCTACATGGACAGGATGTGATGGGTTCTCTTATACTATCTGCCTCATGCATATGGCGACTGGTGAATTGGGCAAAGTTCACCTTGTAGGTTTTGCCATAGACATAATGAGAAGAAATATCAGTCTGATGATTTTCCATGGCAAGGATTCTTCTCTGTTTCCTGAATTACTCCATATCCTTGCCCAGTTCTGCTTTCTCATTCTTGCTAGTTGTATTCTCATCATCGAAAAGTGCATGACCAAGGATAATAGCCGCTAAACATGACCTTCCTGTTTTAATCAAGCTTGACAACCGATACTGAACTGACGGACCAGCAGAAGGAATATTATGTGAAACCAACTCGATGGCGAAGACCGAACTGCATACCCTACTGAAGGCCCTGCTCTTGTTCGGGCTTCCCACCCGGGAATCCCTTCACGATAGCAGATAATTTGGAATCCGCTAGCGAGTCGAGCTATCGCACAACGGGGTTCAGAGGTATTTGTCAACATTTGTAGCCTTCCACAAGCAATTTTACCTTTCCCATGCTACTACAATCTTCACCTTTTTCTTGTAAAATATTCCCCAAGTCTTTCTCAGTGCTCAGAAAGCTACTAGGATGGGGGAAGAGACTGGCATTTCTTTGAAAATGAGCACTTGAGGAAGACGTGATATCTTGGGCTTCATCAACTGGGCCCTACAAATAAACTCAACCCAGCCCAATTAGAACTTTTTGCGCTAAACTCAACAAGGTTAGTGGTGCGGAAACTCTTGAACTGATTTTCTCCCAAAACTGACCCACTCTTCTTCCCCCTTTAACTCTTTCCTCAACTTCTTGGAGCCAGTGAAGGTTAGAGAAAAATAATAAAAGGAAGATTTTCTTGATGCCACTTGTTTTTCACAGTTCTCTAGATTCCTTTATTTGTTAATTTGTTTTGAGTAATATCTAACACAAAATCTGGGCCCTGATGTAATCAAACCGTATTTTATTATTTAAAAATTTTCACCAATATTAATATTGTCATTATTATCATTATCATCTTATTCCACTTTGTACTTGCTTAATCTTCCTTATTTTTTTAAAGATATCTTCTCTATTAATTCTTATTTTGTATTTTATTTTTACTTATTTTGTGTTTAAGTTCGAAAGGGTTTGACCCAAAGGTTGAACTTAGTTAGACTGAACCATAAGAAAAAATGGTTTGATGGATGGTCCAGTTTTAATACATTGCTTTAGACCATAATTAGTTAGTGGCTGTCAGTTTTGGAGTCTGTAGGCATGGATTACTTCCATGTATTTTTTTTGAATGGTTCATATATTAATTGATAAAAAGGAACCAGAGGTGCAAATAGAAGGGAAAAAAAAAAAAAAAAAAACCCAACAACAACAATCAGCAATAACTGGAAAGGCAAATTGCTCACAGGAGAGGCCAAGAGTTTGGCCACATGCACGTAAAATGTCGGTCATGAAAATATTCCTGAAATCCTGTAGAGAAATGGCCCACGTGCACACTTGGAGAGAACACATCTTGAAACCTCAGCATTGGACTCAACAATACTTTTGAAAATCCCGTTATATGTTCTCATCAAAGACTCCAAACGGTAGCATATAAAGGTAGATGCCACAAAGAAGAGCATTTAGGCAAGAGATGGGCAATATCCCAAGTAAACTAGTGCATACCATGTTAGCATGCAATTTACTTGAGCGAGTCATATCATTTATTATGTTGATTGGAGTATGACAAATTGGAATGTAATTTTTGGAGTGCATCATCTCAAACTGGGTAATTCGATTATCATTTCTTTATAAAGAAAATATGTTATATAAACTACGAACATAACCATGTAGTAGGAGACATGTCCACAAAACATCTGGTAATCTATTTTCACAGGTAAACACCTGAATAAAGCAAGTGGAGATAAAGAACATTGATCTCAAAGGCAAAAATGCAACAAGCGATTCAATCATTTGATGCATTTTTTGAAATCGAATGGCCAAGATTTTGATGCGCAGTTTGTCGAGCTCAAGTTGTTGCTGTTTGATGGCCATTGGAGGCGGTTGGTGGATCGACACTCGTAGCTCTTCCGACTTCAACTATAGATTCTTTCTGTTCTGTACTCTGCAATTGAATTCCCACAGAAGAGCCTACTTTAGCAGTGGTGGACTGCCTCCCCTTTCTCTTCTTTACCTTCTGAGCCCACCCAACCAGGCCTTCTTGCACGTGCGCGTCGAATATGGCCTTCTTGAATGAACTCCCCATCTTCATTAAGTAACACAACTGCAATCAGTATGGATCATCTTGATTCACAAAGAAGGGAGTTTTAAATTCAACCGGTAACTCACCTGAGTGACAATGGCATAAAGCGGGAGGGTGCTGTAGCTACAGAGTAGCTGAATGATCACCCTGCAGAGCATTGAACACTCCATCATCATAATGTTCATTGGAAGCACATACAACGTGCTTAACATCTAATGGATGTGAAATGAGAGATGGGTTGATAGATGTATATAAAAGAGTGAGAATCCAGTACCCGATTACGAGTCTCGGAACAATGAAATGAACTCTTCCCATAATGCAGGAGTCAAAACCAAATCTTGTCTGCACAAGATGAATGTTTTTAAGTGTCTTGATCTAAGGACACGTCACATGTAAGCAGTTCATTTGAGTGGATTATCTAGGATATAAATAGATGGAAAAATGGCTTTGATGATTATCTAAGACATAGATTGAACATCCCACTAACCCATATCCAGAAGCAAAATGCAATCTCAAAGGCATTCTGAAAGAGGATGAAATGGATCAAGTAGAGGACTATCTTGGGCCGGTTGAACCAGAAGTGTTCATCTGAAGGCTGAACCACCAAATCCCCTTCTACGGCGATATGTTTCTCAGCAACTTCCCAGGCCAACTGAGTGATTACATGCTCTAGCTTTATGCCCACAGCAATCAGAAGCTGTAAAGGAACTCAAAATCAGTTCAGTTTCTTCAAAATCGCGCTGAACATGGAAACATGCTTGAATGATATGTGCAAGTGTGTAAACGTCGACATGTGCCAAGATGTACATTCTGGCGGTGTTGCAGCGTGAAATATGAACATCATATGCATCAGTTACAGATCTAGAAACCTGAGAGGTGATGATGCATACTTACAATTAAAGGAATGAATGCTAACCAAAAATAAGCATTCCAACCTGCAAAATGGCATGAGAAAAATATCAAAGAGACAAATCTCTACTTAATTATCCCGGTCTCGACTTAATTATCAACATACAGACAACAAAATCTTAAATGTTTAGTTTCATCAATGTAAGTAGTTTGGGATTGCACTTACCATCAACATTCAGCAATAAGAAAATGACCACAAAAATCCAAAGATACCAACTGTCATGTAAAAGAAAAAGAAATTAGAAATTATGGGAGGCATTGAGAGAGCAGGAACCAGTCATTAAGTTATTGTAGTTTCTGCTGATTATGTCAAATAAAAAAGAGATCCTATGCTAAACAAAGTTTTGCAGGCATTAATACCTGATACCAACAACCTTCTTAAAATCAGCTTCAAGGGCCCTTATCATGTACTTGTGGAAGTCAAATTTCGGATTTCCCCTACAATGTGTCTGTAACAGACATGATGAAACGATTTGGAAGTCAAAATAATCCAATGAAATAATACTGATGAAAATGAGTTAACGACAATGACGATTATATGAAGAAACAGGGCTAGATTTCTTTTTATATAGACTGACCATGATAAAACCGAGCCGTAATGTGATGTAATCTGATTTGGTTACAGACCCATAGAATTGTTTGAAGAAAGAATGCTGCACATCAAAACGGTAGATCATAGTATTAAAGAACAGTAATCAAAATCTATTTCTTTATACATATCACAGAGAAGTGATGCAGAGAAGAACTTTACAATATATTGACTTGATGATGTCAATAGCAACTTGCAAAATCTCAGCCAGTTTTTCACTTCTACAAGTTCTCAAGTTGCTCATCCATACCAACTATGATTTGGATGTAGAATGACTTGGTTTTATTCTTCTTCCAACAGAAGGGATATCAATCATTGAAAGGGATGGAAATGACTTACCAACCAACCTACTATCGCCAAATGTTTCCCGAGACCACGAAAATGTTCCCGGATGAAAGTATGCTCGCGTACATGGGTGACCTTCGAATTCAGTACTGTATGTGATCATTCATACTCATGTTGAGTTAGAAGAATTAAATGTAAAATCTAGATTAAATTGCAACTCTAGCACCAGAATGCATTACCATCATCTGCATTGTATTTCTCCTTTGCAATTGAATCCTCCCATTGCTTCCATTGACGTATCTGAATTGTATCAGACAGAGGAATGCTTGTATCATTATTCATGTCTATACCACCAGTGACGAAATCTAAATAAATGGTAGCTTGGCCTACTTACCTTGGCCCCTCCCAAAACCATGGTCAGGGCACTGAAGACAACATGGGCGACTGCCAACACGAATATGAAGATATGAAGATCATGTAACGCTTCGAGAGATAACAGTGGGACCTTCCCCTGTAAATCATAGAAATAGTGAATCCATTTCAGACTGAAGTATAGTCGGATACAAGAAGAATTTGTAGTTGGGACAATACATACTGCAAAAAGATTCAGGAAAATGTATTACTAGTTTTCAAATCTTATTGGGGACTCGATCAATTTTCAGTGCAGATCTAAATTTTTATATTTATGAAGCTTCATTTGAATTCAAACAACATGTAACTGGTCAAGTACTGTGCTTTTAATTTGGAAGTAAGGAGCATAGATGGTAATTAATGGTACCTCTTTTGCACAGTGATCTGTTCCAGATCCTCCGGCGAGGAGATGTCTTCCGCTGCCTAGAATCTCTTGATAATGCTCTGTTTTTTTAACGTTCTGATCTTCCTTCATACAAGGAAGGAAGTGCTTCGTGTAACCCGCTGGTATGCAGAACTGGGCAATTGCGCCTTGGAACACAGTCAGGAGAAGGGAAATGAATCCCAATAGCATCAATTCTGCAAATTGAAAGCACCCACTTCTATTCAATTCCAAATAGAAAGATTTCTATGTGTAAATAAGAAAACATTACGATAACCCAATTCATACCTTCTTTCACTTTAAGTAACGCTTCAAAGAGAGGTTTCTGATTCTTCTTCTTCAAAATCTGCAAGCAAAAGAGAAGAAATGATACACCATCATATAACTCAACGTGTTAATCTTTTATAATTGCAACAATGAACACTCACCAATTGAATTAAGAGGTTCTATACGCGAGAACCTGATCAATGTGCAAATGAAAGGAATGATATATACAGTGATGAGATTTACCTTTCCAAGATAGTGAAGAATTCTTTCGAGAAAGAGTGAAATGAGTACGATGACAGAGCAGACAGCAGCTACAATCCATGTTGGTGTAAATTCCAGTGATTCCTCAGTCCCTCCACTCCCTCCTGCCATCTTCTCTCTCTGTTTCTCTCTCTCTGAATTGAATCCAAAGTGAAAGAAAAACTAGCAGTGTTTGCTCCTATATATAGATTATCTAAGAAAGCTCTTGAATATTGGAAAATTTACAGGGTTCTTGTATTTTTCTATCTATTAATGAAAATTCTATATACTAAATTGATATTGATTGATTTTTTTTTTTTAAAAACGGAGCATTGGCTTGATGTTGAAGTGGGTTGATATGATTTTAACGTATCATATTAACCCAACCTCCGAAGTAGAAGAAGTTATTTTTCTATTCTTAACTCCGTGATTTGTACTTGGCTTCCTGAAGACGACCGTTGATATATAAGAAGCGAGAGAAATTCTCTGGAAAGGAAGCGTTTTTGCCTCCGTCAGAGCTGTCCAATCCCTAACATGTAGATGGGCTATTTTTCTAATATCCTTTTTCTTTTTGCATCAACAAATAAAATAAAATAGAGGAATCGTATAAAAATGAATATTGACAATATATTTAGTGAGTTTGAGGGATTTAAGCTATTTTTTTTCTTATGAATATTAATAGAAAAAACTTTGTAAAAGTAATTTAGAAAAAAAGAGATTTTAGACTTAAATATGGTGAGTTGAAAGAGTTTTACCTACTTTTCTCATGTCAGCAATTAAAAATTAGAAAAGTTTATGTAATTTTAAAAAAAGATTTTATGATTGAATATGGCGATTTAAAAGGGTTTGATATATAGTTATTATGCCAATTATTTTTTTACTGTTCATTTTTTTTTAGGACCAAGGTATTTAGGTCTTTTAGAGTATATGACTATAGTATTTTTTTTTTTTTTTAATTTACATGTGAGAAACCACAGGATACCCAATGTAAAATCCCCACAAGTGGACTCCTACCCCTAACGCACACTAAAGTTAAACTATGGGGTTCAAACCCGTGACCACCCGCTTCCTAAGGCAGAAGATAACCGGCTGAACTACACCCACATCAGTTATATGAGTATAGTTTTCTAATTAGGCTAAGTTCTTAGTCCACTCGTTGCCAAGTTGTCCCAATCCCAAAAAAAGAAACTTGATTACTAGACAGGATCAAATTGGGTGGAGTGAGCTTTGAATTAAGTCAAGTTGTGAATTAACTCAGTTTAAATAAATAAATAAAGAAAATAAGAGTAAGTTGAGAAATGGTCAGCAGGTTTAACAAAATGTATAGGTATCAATTGTTGGGGTTGCTTCGAACTGATTCCCACGTCGGAAGTGTAGAGATTTAGGTCACTCCACCTAATATGTCAGTATTTTGGATTGGAAGTCCAAGTCATAACAAGTGGTATCAGCAGGGGTCGAAATATCGGCCGATACATATCGTATCGGCCGATATATATCAGTTTCATGGTGCTTCATCATGGCCGATATCTTATCATATCGGCCGATATTCACAATATCGGCCTATATATCGGCCGTATTATATCGACCGATATCAAAATATCGGTCGATATTTAAAAAAAAGAGAAGGAAAGAGAAAAATATCAACCGATACCGATTTTTGTACCCCTAGGTATCAGGGCCAGGTCTCATACTATCTCAGGTTTAAGAGATCCCAGATATACCATAATAATTTTCCAGCTTACATATGCAAAGTCCATATCATAATAATTTAGGGTTAAGAATATAATTTTCCAACTTACATATTCTAAAGTTTGGAATACTTCTGAAACTTTAATCACATTTCATCTGTTCTAAAATTTATCCCTTGCACGCCTTACGACTTTTTTTTTTTTTTTTACTTCAAATTTTTTATTGTGTAACTTATTTTATGTTAAATTGAATTCAATAAAATAATTTTTCTTTTAAAAATTTAGACCCTAACTTTTTATAATTCTTATTAGATGCATTTCCTGTTGGATTAATCATTAATTCATGATAGGTCAAAATATTTTCAAATAGTTCATCTTTTAATTTTTAAAAATATTAGTATTGTATCATCTGTGCACTTATGGTGTTGGCTGATACAAGCATTTTATTTCATGTATCATATTGCCATGTATCGACCTATAAAGCATAATATTAGTCGTTTTCAAATTTTTTATTTTTTCAAAAAAATCTATCACATTCAACCATTTTTGGAATTGAATCTTGCACTGGGATGTGATTTAAAAAAAATTTAGGAGCAACTTCTTCAAGTGTAAAAGGTATTTGTCTAATCCAAACTTTTTCTCTTATTTTTTTCCATTTTGAGTTATTTTCATAATTTTTTTAGATTTTTGCTCTAAGATTATTCTAGTTATGGAGTTTTTTTTTAAAATAATTTAATGAAATAATATGAATTACTTATGAAATTGAATAGAAATATTTTAATATGATTGATATAATTTGTAGGGTACATTTTTTTTTGAAAAAATTCATAGATCCAATTTTCTTAATAATATCTAATGAAACCCATGTACTCTAAAAATCAATAGATTTTTACTGTGTACAAGACTAGGGGGTAAATTTTAAAGGGTGGATAATCAATTATGAATACCATTTGTAAGAGTTACCTTTATTTTATTTGATAATTATTGAATAAAAAAGTTAGAATTTAAATAAAAAAATCTTATTTGATAAAGTAAACAAAAGAATTCGAGAGTTCTCCCTTCTTTCACGTCAAACAAACTCAGCCGGAGAAGTCTTTCCCATTAAGAATACTGAATACTGCGTTGTGTACTTTAATAATAGGTGGGGGAATTAGTCCATATCATAATAATTTAGGGTTAAGAATATAATTTTTCAGCTAAGTCCATGTCATAATAATTTTAGGGTTAAGAATATAATTTTCCAACTTACAGATTCTAAATTTGGGTTATTCTGAAACTTAAATATCACTCCATCACTATGACTTTCTTTTACTTCAAATTATTTATCTAGGAAGGGAATCTACGAATCAGGGTCCTATGTGGAACTTATTTTATATTAAATTGAATTCAGTAAAACTATTTTTCTTTTAAAAATTTAGACCCAACCTTTTATAATTGTCATTAGATGCATCTTTATTGTTGGATTAATTTTGAACTTGTGATAGGTAAAAATATTTTTCAATAGTTCATCTTTTTATTTTAAAAAATAATACAGTATCGTATCATATGTACACTTATGGTATTGGCTGATAATTTTTTCAAAGAAATTATCAAATTCAGCCATTTGTTGGGATTGAAGCTTGCACCAGGCATGCTTTTAAGAAGGTTTAGGAGCAAGTACTGTGAAATATATTTGTCTATTCTAAACTTTTTTCATTTAAAAATTTGTCCATTTTGAGTTATTTTTATCATTTTTTAGATTCTGGTCTAAAATTATCCTAATTATGGAGTTTTTTTTGAAAATAATTTAATGAAATAATGTTGAGTACTTATGGAATTGAATAGCAATTTCTTCATGTGATTTATATAGTTTGTAAGATATCTGTGTAATTTTCAAAGTTTTTTTGAAAAATTAAAAAAATCCAAATTTTTAAGATAATTCTCATTTTGGGGTTCCATGTGAACATTTTTAATGTAATGATTATAATTTTTTATAGAATTAAATGAAGAGCCCTTAATGTGATTAATATAGTTTTTAGGGGTGTTTGTTTTATTTTTCTAATATTCCAACATTTTCATGAAATTCATATTTTTTAACCCAAAAAATTAATGAATTATAATAAATGATACTTGTCATAATGGGATAATAGAATAAATAAATATATTATGTGTTTTCTCATATTGGCTTTTTATTTTCTGTGATTTTGAACATTTTTTAAAATTTTAAGACATACTGTATTCGTATAAAAAATTCTGCTCTCGAGGGTATAATCTCCATGGAAGAACATTTTTTTAACAAAATTAATTTTAAATAATTTATATTTGACTAATCCTAATTATTAAATTAAATATGTAGGTAAAACTATTTATAAAATAATAAACTATATTTCAGATTATTTAATAATATCCATAATTAATATGTAAATATAATTTATTATTATTATTATTTAAAAGGGAGTCAACGAGAGTCGAGCGAGGCAATCTGAGTAACCTGTACAGAGCTTAAACAGTCAGCTTCCTGATTGAGTTCGGAGTTCGGAGTTCGGCAGAGTGTTACTCAACCAACCACGTGGAAGACGTCTCTTGGCTGGAGGACTGATTGTTTCTTCCATCTGTCGCGACGTTTGTAAGATCTACATCTCCCGCAAGATTGTCGGAAGAGGACATGACGTGGACCACATCCATCCGTTCATTTTTAATCCAATAATAATAAAAATAAAAATAATCCCCAGAAAATGACACCTTATAATACACACAGGCAGTGTGACCATCATTTCATTTTAAATAAGAAATAACCAAAGAAGAACAGAGTAAAAGAAGAAAGAAAATAGCAGAATCTGAGGAAGAAGAAGAAGAGATGGAGGTTGGATTTCTAGGTTTAGGAATAATGGGGAAAGCAATGGCTCTCCGTCTACTCCGCCATGGCTTCAAAGTCACTGTCTGGAATAGAACTCTCTCCAAGGTCATCTTCTTTCTACTCATTTTTCTTCTATTTCATTTCTGTTTTTTTTTTCTTTGAAATCTCCTATGACATAGTCCGATATGCATGATTCTTCCGTTCTATTGAATTAGATGTTCTGCTCATTTCTATACAGTGGTTTCGATTCTTCGGTTCTTAATTTTATTTCTTTATACATTAGAGTGAGATCTTGTTCTTTTGATGAGGCTTGTAAAGGAACAGTCAAAAAAGGAAAGGAGGAGGGGGGGTTGGTTGGGAAGGTTGTATTCTATGTGCTTGGTAGATTGGATTATGAACTCTGTCACTTGTTTGTATTCCATGATGCGTAGGCCAGCTCCTGGGGTTAAAGAGGCTTTTGTTGGTGTTGAATGGATGGTTCAGCTCATGGAAATTAATATGCCAAATTCAAATATGAATCCTACTTACTTGTTCTAGCCTATGTAACGAACGGCATTTAAAAAAAAAAAAAGGATTGAGGTGGAAAGTAGAACTCAGAAAACTGAACTGGTAGACTTCAGAAAACTGACCCTAGATTGATGGGTGAAATGGTTTTGATGAAAATGATGGTGAGTGGGTTTGAGGAAGAACTTCATCATTATGTTTTGATTTGAAGGTCAAGGGAATATGTAAGAGGAATAACACAAGTACACAATCACTATTACAGGAATTGTTTTTATTGTCCAAAATTTTCTCTATTTTTAAATTTAGAGTTGACATATTGTATGCTGAAGAGGTGGGTAAACAGAACAGTTGAGAAAATTGATAAGGATTGATTGGTGAGGTTCTTTTTAGTGCTCACTAGATTGTATTAAGCCAAATTGTGCAAAGAATTCTATTATCTGTATCATGATTGAAGGTCAAGGGAAATGTAGGACGAATCACATAAACACCAAGAAAAAGAAACATTGCCACTATTTTAATTTGTTATTATAATTTTCATCAGTGGGTATAGTATTGAATATGCCAAAACTCAAAAGCTAAAAATTGAGCTGTGAAACTGTAAAATGTAAATGAAAATCTGGAAAAAAAAATACTAGATTTGTTGCACTGATCTTATGAGGCAAGAAATATAAAAGAAGTATTATAACAATCTAAACATACCGAGGAAGTACTATTACAACTAGGAGAGGTTATCTTTAATATTGAACTGTGATGTTCTTGAATCAGTTATTCATGTATCATGGTGGAACCTGTTTTCTGCACTACAGCTTTAGACGTTCTTCTTTAAGTAAGACTTGGGATTGTATGTTGACTCTTTTCATATTTATAATCTATACTTGTTTTTGCAGTGTGACGAACTTGTGGAGAATGGCGCCTCTGTTGGAGAAACTCCTGCAGCAGTAATCAAGAAGTGCAAGTATACCATAGCAATGCTGTCGGATCCATCAGCTGCTCTGTCGGTCAGAAGTTAACTAAATAATTTTTATTGTATTAGACATTCTAGGATTCACTAAAAACTGGAAAAAAATGTTTTCTCTAAATTGCTCAGGTTGTTTTCGAAAAAGATGGTGTTCTTGAAGAAATATGCAATGGAAAAGCTTATATTGACATGTCAACAGTAGATGCTGATACTTCAACAAAGATTAATGAGGTTTGGGTTCCCTGTTGTTGCTATATCTGAAGCATGCATTCTGTTTTATGTTTAGCTGGCCATGTTGTTGTTGTTGTTGTTATTATTGATGATATGTGTACATATCACACTTTTGAAGTTTTGAGAAGTTTGAATGGATTCGTTTTAGTTTTTAAAAGTAACCCACATGCCTAAATCCTAAAGAAAATATCTGGTCCAAAAATATTCTTAAGATTAGACATACTAGCTATGTGACTAGAATACCCAATTTGACTGAACCTAACCCAACCCGAACCAACCCAACTCAATGCCAATCTTAGTGGCAAATCTTGTCATGACCTGGTAATTTGGGGTCACAGTTGACCCATTTACTATTGTCAGATTCTGGTGGTTCACTACCTGCTACCCAGTGGGTCATCCCTATCCAGACCTCTTGCCCCACCCCCTATTAAGGGTTATCAAGTGTTGTTTCTTTACAAGGAAAGTGGTATAAAGTATATTACACCTTCCTGTGCTTTTGAATTCTTGTAATGTGAGTGACAATAGGAATTGGCTAGAACTTATGTCACCCACTTGACAATAGGAAAGAGTCTCATAATGTAACTTTCAATGCAAATACATTGCTAAACATATGGCCTATGTGATATTTTTTTACAGTATCTATAACCCCTTGTAGTTTACTTACTATGCTCTTGGTTTAGATTTAAAATGATTAGGTTTGACTAGAAGCATTCATATCTTTATATGGGGGTTAATCTTCCCTGATTTTTGTAGGCAATTACAGGAAAAGGTGGACGTTTCCTTGAAGGTCCAGTTTCTGGCAGCAAGAAGCCTGCTGAGGATGGCCAGCTGATCATTCTTGCTGCTGGAGAGCAGGTGATTGAATATAATGTCTAGAGGTCTCTCTTTGTTGTTTCCATACCTTCTCAGGGTGACACCCTTATGGTTTGAAAGGCTTATTCTTTATTTCTTCTTAGTGCATTTGCCAGCAGAAGCTGTAGAAAGGGCTTAGACTGGAATTTCGCTTTAAATAGAATTTTTGAAACACAATTGAAAACCAATAGTCCTAACTTGAGCAATTTCGGAATGCATGTAACCTCCTACAACATAAGGTTCTACTCTGAGTGATTAATAATGCAACTGGTACAGAAAAGATTGAAAGAATTTGTGGACTAGGTCTGAATGAGCACAACGTATTCATTACACACCCCTTTGGAGCTTAAACATAATTTATGATATGGAAATATGACAACTGGGAGAAATGAAGACATGTTTGAGAACAAAGCTTTGATTTTGCTGTAGCATATTTTGGAGAGTTGACAGTCCAAGTCCAAGAATTGTTCTTATTATGCCAAGGATCCTGGTCGAAAGCATAAAAGTTCATGGGTCAAAAGATGGGCCCCACAATTTGGCACATGGACTGCTTGTGTTATGCCCAAATGGTCTAAAGTTTTAACACACATAGAGGGACATGCAATTATTGACCATTTATGATGACTGATTATTTATTTTAATTTGTTTCAAGTAGGAAGTTGAGTGAACCCAATGGGGTTGGAGTAATGGCCAAGAACCCACCTCTGCAAGGCGGGAAGTTTTGAGTTCAATTCCCCCTCCCCCAAAGGGCCACTTTCTGTAGTTTTATCTAGTATGTGTGGATATGAAGGTTTGCACATGCCCCAAGAATTAGTCAGGTGCTCTAATAAAGCCTAGGACACCTTGGTCTTAAAAAAAAGTAGGAAGTTGAGTGAAAGTATTTTAGGTGACTTTTGTTAGTTTGTTGAATGCCTAAGATCAAAACATCTAGCTGAGGTTATTTCTTAGATTAATAGTTTGAATTTTTAGCTGGTCTACTTTTTCTAATGACCACTATAAATGCATAGCAAAGCTAGACAACCACTATTCCCTGTAATTGTTTTCTTTAAATTGTTTGTTTCCTCTAAAATCCAGCATGAAAATGATTCCAACCTTTTACACTGGATGCATGAGTTCAAGCTCGATTCCAAAGCTCTTGCACGTAATTTCCTCTATTATTTCCTTTCTTCCTGAATCAGATGGATTACTTGAAATGAACAACCTACTTGTGTTTGACATGTCTCTGTTGGATTCTTCTAGTTTAATGTTGTTTTCCAAGATGCAAGATATCATCATACCTTTTTTTTTTTTCAAATCTAAGTAAGATGTTTATTGTTTTGAGTAAGTTTGCAAAGTATTTTTATTCATATTTATTGTACATGCCATTTTTTAAATAAATGTATTTGCATTGACTCATATATGATGTTAGAATCCATAAATTGTATATTTGTGGATTTTCCAAATCAGATACCTTGTACCAGTGCTAGATTCTGACAGGCATACCAGTACTTGTGCAGTATAGTAACACAATCTAGAACTCTGCTTCTGTAGCCTTTGGTTCTTTGGAGTACCAAGTTATACTGTTTTAGTTCTTCCAAACCCTTTCTTTTATAAATCTTTTTGACTGAGTTCAAAAATCTTTAAAAAAAAACTGCTCTGCACACTATAGCTTAAGAAGATTCTGAAAAGCCATCTTCCACTACTCTCAATTCCTCATGAAATGGTGCACTCCAAATCATAAAGTGCAATGTTCTCAATTGGGTTATGTGCTAGAAATATACATTTGTACTTCAAAACTTTTAGCTCATCCTCTATCTTGGTTGCAAAATTTCAGGCATTATACAATGATGTAATTCCTGCTTTTGATGTCCTTGGAAAGAAGTCTTTCTTTTTGGGGGATGTTGGGAATGGAGCAAAAATGAAACTTGTTGTCAACATGATAATGGGAAGGTAAGGTTTTCTTTTGACACAATCTTTTTGTCTAGCTGAAAGCCTGTAGCAGGGAGATTTGAGTTTGTTTATTTTGTAAGGGGTCTTGTCTGCTGTGTAATGTTTCTTCATACAACTCTTATGCTCTAAGTGGTCTTTATTTTATTTAATGAACTTTTTTACTGTTTCAAAAAAGAAAAAAGAAAAAAAAAAGTGATTTTAGGTATCTAAAATAACATTGAAATCTCATGATTGTTAAAAAATAAAAAATTGAAAATCTGATGTTTACAGAGATGAAAGGTAGCCACTATGAATTAAATGGTGCAGTGACAACATTTTTTTTTTAATTCTTGGAGAAGAGTAAAATTTAATAGGATTGATACTTTTCAATATGGAAGTAGCCCTCTTTTCAGTAACACTATTAATAGCATAAGTGCTATCAAAATATGACAGATGCAAAGTTGAAATAAGTGTATTTGCTTCTTTTTTTTCTTTTTTTTCTGTGTCAAGTGTGGTCTAGTGGAATGGAACATTAGGATTTTGGGTCCACCTGGGCTAGCGCCTATTCATCCACTTGGTTCCCTAATCGCTACACATTTCACATCCCCTCCTGAACTGAAAGAGAGAAGGGATTGTGGGTCCTTTCACATCCCACAGATCCCTTTGTGTGTGTGTCTCTGTGGGTGGATGCGGGTGAATTTTCATTATCTTTCCTTGTTTGTTTCCCCTTATTCGAGTTCCTGGTGATTCACTGCACCTGACCATTTAAACAATTGTTTTTGAGTGACAAAGCTACACAGTGCAAGAGAAGTTTTGCATGGCACAGTTATGTGGTTAAATATAGGGGCCCCTTGGCTTCAGCTGTACATTGGATTTTTCCCCATCCTTTTGAATCCTTGCCTGAATCATGTCATATATTTTGCAATTTCATTTCAGTTCACGTGTTTTTTTTTGGTATTAATCATGGATATTATCTTTCAAATAATCATAGCTAGTGAGTGGTGAAGAACACATTTTACACTGTAAGGAAAGGCAGATGCAATATGTAGCCTCTTTTTTTAATGGTAATGAAACTTTATTGAAAGGAAAGCTAAAGTGCAAACATGTAAAAAAGGAAAATCATGCCACTGAACTACAACGCTATACAATGCATCCAGTGTTCCTTCAACCATATGGAAATAAACTACACCTAAATATGTAAAGTCAATGTTCAAAGAACTGTTCTAAACTATAACCTACTCTTTTCTCTGAAACCTTGTCCATCTGCCACTTCTTCCCCCCCCAAACAAAAAAAATCAAAGCAAATGCTTGGAGCCCTCAACAGTGAATTATCCACAATTGCCACTGAACTGTCCTTGTCCTATGTAGTTTGAGGTATAATATTGACCCTAGTAATTACTGAAGAAAGCTAAATACCAGATCTCAAATGAGACAGTCTAACTGAAGTTCAATCCAACAAAAAACAACTGTTTTTATGATAATTTGTTAACCATTTTTTTTTTTTTTAAATGAGTTGATTACGCGCTTCCCCTGCTTCTCTTACTTTTTGATCTTTCTTTTTCTGAGTCTCCTTCATAATTCGATTAGCCTCTGCCTATGACAACAACAAAAAAAAGAGTTAGGATGCACATGCCTAGGTGTGAGTCTAATCTTGATGGATACACTTAATTTTATAGCTCTTGTGTGCTCGTATTGCCTTCGTTAATAAAACCTATGTTGCACACACACTTCAATGTAGTCAATATGCCATGTTAGACAGTAAATTTTACTGTGCAAAATCTGTGCCCCTACCTTGTCCATGCCCTGTGTCTGGGCATCTTGGACCAAAATATATGGAGCTTCTGAAAAACATGTCTGGAGCTTCCAAACATTTTATATAAATATTGTCCTATATACACACGCATATAATGTACTTATGCTTAATTATTACTTTTGTAGTAGAATATCTAGTTATTATACAGAAAACTAAAAGTAGGATCATTATAGAAATTTTCCATAGAAAAGGCTTGAGGAAGGTCCTGGTTTTGGAGCTTGGTGACGCGAAAAATAGGTTTGAGATTTAAGCATGGCCAAGTTGTGTCTTTGATTACTATGAGAAAGAGTTAGGAGACAAATGCACACTTAGTACCCAGTAAACCATGGTTTGTACAACACATAAATGAGTCCACACAGTCAAAATTATTTATGTTTTATTTTTTCTTTTTTGAAAGTAAAATTCTATGTACATATGATTTTTTAGAATCATCCAGATCATCTTTTTTGGGAGTGAGAATAAGCTAGATCAATTGCAATTATATAGCTATTTGCATGTGGAATTGTCTGGATACTTCTGTAAGTTTGTTAGTCAAATGGCATTATTTATTAAACAAATCACTGTTATTCCCCTGCAGTATGATGAATGCATTCTCTGAGGGACTTGTTTTGGCTGGAGAAAGTGGACTGAGCCAGCAGACACTTCTAGATGTATTGGTAGGAAGCTAGCGGCTTACAGTTTCAGAGATAGGTGCCTACTTTGCTTTTCGGCATCAGTGGGATGAATATCTGCATGGTTTCTCTGGCAGGATTTGGGTGCAATTGCTGCTCCAATGTTCAAGCTAAAAGGACCCTCAATGATCAAAAGTAGTTTTCCCCCTGCATTCCCTCTTAAGCATCAGCAGAAGGATATGAGGTTGGCTCTTTCTCTTGGAGATGAAAATGCAGTATCAATGCCTATTGCTGCAGCGTCAAATGAGGTGATTGTCTCCCATTTTCTCTTGTTATACAGAATCATGTAGTCCTACTCGGCGGATATACACCATGATAAGCTGCTGATTTTTCTAAATGTTTGCGACCTGGCTCTTATTATTATTTCCCTGGGTTGTTGATAGGATGGGCACTGCCAAGGATGAAATGCCAACTAACATTGAGTGGTAGTGATCTTTTATTCTTTGAATTTCTTTAGGAACATCTATGTATAGGCCCGAGACCATTAAATCGGAAATTCTAGTGGGGGGATTTCCTAGTTATCTTTTATCTACTGTAGGGCCCATCCAATCAGCATTCTAAATTGCTGATCACAGGCACCACATTTATGAGGTTAGGCATTGAGTCAAAATGCAGTGAGGAAATTCTCTTATTTTTACCAATAATCTCAAGCCTTAGGTGACTGAAACATTTTTTAACCTTCACAGGCATTCAAGAAAGCTAGAAGCTTGGGGCTAGGGGACCATGACTTTTCTGCTGTACTATGAAGTAGTGAAGACAGTCCAAGTAAGGTACGAGGCATGCATTGATAAATACTGAAGGTATTGCGATGGACAAGACTGCAACTGTGATGCTTGTTAATAAGCCAGGTTGAGGCTCTATGTATGGTGGTAATATTGATGGTAATATTGAATGTAAATCCTGTTAGAATTACTATGAATGAGATTGTGCTATGGAAACCCTATCAGCAAAATTTTATGGATATATTGCTTGATCAGATGCCTTTTGAGTAACGAATAGGATGGTCCTGCTTGTGATACAAAGTAATTGCTGCAATATGGATGACTGTCAAATTGCTACATGAAACCCATGCAAAGAGAACGGAGTGGCAAATATCATTCTCAAATTTTCATATATCACCTTGAGCGCGCACATCACATATTCTTGATGGTGCATGTGGATGTAAATACTGCAAGTGATTCGAAATTCTATTCATAGTGACATGTCATACCATTCTCCATTCTTAAATTCTCAAAAATCTCAACATCCTAAGTGTGTCAGGTATTTTGGAATTGGGCTCTTGCCCATCCGACAAAGTGAGTTGGGATGGTACTAACTTTAGTGTTGTGACAGTGTAAATACACTTTTATCCTTTTATGGGAAGGAGTTCATATTTTGTATGGTCTCTTTTTTTGAAACATTGACGACTTAGATTCCATAGAATAAGAAAGTACTACAAGAGGTTTGAGTATAGGAGAATTATACTCAAAACAAAAAGAAAAACAAGAAGCAAGAGAAAAGAAAGGAAAGATATAAGATACACCCAAAATCACCCACACCAAAAACAAAGCGTGTCCAACCCCCTAGCTTCCAGAGTTTTGTGGGGTTCATTTTACCGCATCTACGGAATCAAATCTGGGGTGTTCGGAAACCCAGTTTTTGGGATTTTTTCTTCAGATCTAGGTGGATACAACCTTTCTGCACTTTAAACCTACATCTACGTAGTCACTCCTGCATCTACTTCAATCCATCAAGATTGGTTAGGCCCCCAAATTTGATGGGGCCCATTTTTGGTCATTTTTTTGTGTCCTTCACTCCTCGACTGACAGTTCGTTCTTATATTATCCTAGGCTACAGATCACATGGCAAGTATGTCTCATCTTTTATCGTCCATTTCTCCATGTTCTTTTGGCCATGTTAAGTTAGCTTATGGCTCATTTACAGATATTGTTGGTCATGGAACTATTCCTTTATCCTCTACTCTCAATTTGTCTTTTGTGTTTCATATTTCTCATTTATCTCAAAATCTTTTTATCTGTTAGTTCCCTTACTCGGTCCTTGAACTGTTCTATAATTTTTTATCTTACTCATTGTGTGTTCTAGGATCTGGCCACGAAGCAGACGATTGGTGGTGGATGTGAGTCTAAGGGCTTGTACTTCTTCAATTCTCAGGCTGGATCTCAATTTGAAGATTGCTCCTCTTTATCCTAGGATGTGTGGTTGTGGCATTGTCTCGTAGGACACCCCTTGAATAAAGTTTTGAAATGTTAAGTTCCATCCATCTTTTAATAATTTTGAGTGTGAAAAACTGAAAATTGCCAATATGGTAAACATCATAGACCATCGTTCTTTGTTTCTTCCAATAAGGATAATTTCACTTTTCTTTCTTTAACTCACTCTGGTGTTTGGTTGTCTCATCTTGTTTCCATATTGACTTTCGTTATTCTGTTACTTTTATTGATTTTCACTCTTGCATGACTTGGGTTTATGTTATGAAAAACAAATTTGAGATTTTTTATCACGTCCGTCACTTTTATTAATGGGTAAAAAATTAATTTGATGTTTCAATTAAAATTTTATGGGATTCAGTCTCAAACTACTTACTCTCATACACCTTAGCTGAACAATTTTGCTTGAAAGAAAGAACTGTCATTTTCTTTAGGTAGCATCCTCTTTAATTTTCACTATGCATGCAACTAAATTGTATTGGTTTGAACCTGTTTTAACTATTTATTATTTAATTAATCGCATCCCCACCCATGTCTTGTACAATAAAGCTCCCATTAACATTATTTCTCTTCACATACATGTTTCACTATTCCCCTACATGTATTTGGTTGTGTTTTTCTTATTCATCTGTTTCCAATGATAAGCTTTCAAAAAGATCTGTGAAATGTTTCTCTCTTGGCTACTCATCCTCACAAAAAGGTTATAAATGTCTTGACCCTATTAGTGGAAGACTGTTTGTTTCTATGGATGTTTTTTTTTTTTTTAAATCTTTCCTATTTTGACAAAAATCCATCCAACTGTCCATCCCCTCTCATTGTTCCTATCCTCCCAGATGATGTTCTTCCTCAAGAACCTTCTAGGTCCATCATTGTATATGAACGGAGGAAGCACAAGCCCTCAGCCTCACATGACACTATTTCATCTCCGATTGATGGCCAAGATTGTTTTACCATTTGACTTAGACCTTTCTACTCTACGGAAGGTAAGCATACATGTATTGAGCATTTTTTTGCTTGTTTTGCGTCATATTAATTTGTCTCTATGTCCCTTGATTAGTTGCCAAAGGCTTCATGCAAACTTATAGAATTGATTATCATGAGATATTTTCTCTTGTTGCCAAGCTCACGTTTGTGCGTTTATTGATCTCCATTGCTACCACACATCAATAGTCTCTCTATTAGCTGGATGTCAAGAACACATTTTTACATGATGATTTACGGGAAGAAATATATATACTCCTTCCTCCTGGTTTTGTTTAGAAGGGGGAACAAGGATTGGTTTGCAAGCTCAAAAATGTTATTTATGGTCTTAAACAATCTCCATGAGTTTTTAGTTTAACAAGTTCAAGCAATGTATTGTTGCAATATGGGTTTTCTCGATGTCAAGCAGATCACTTTGTATTTATTTATCTCATTGACACTATCATTATGCTTCTCAGTTATGTATGTTGATGATATTAGTCCTCATTGAGAACAATGGACAGACCATAGGTGCTTTGAAGCAATATCTTTAATAGTCTTTTAGAATTAAAAATTTGGGGTTGTTTTGAAGTAATATTTTCTCTTGAGATTGCGGTTGCTCGTTCATGTAAAGGACTATTCCTATTCAAATGCAAAAATGCCCTTGATCTATTGAAAGAACTGGCTATTCTAGATGTAGAACTACCGACTCTCATTGATATCAACATCAAACTCGCGACACTAATGGTACTCCCTGGGAGGGCCCAACATTGTATCAGAAATTGATGGAAATGCTCATATATCCTTAATGTTGAACCTCATTTTGGTTGGGCTTGTTCTATAAGCACTAGTGTCAATTTGTTGCTGGCGACTATTTCGATGTTGATTGGATCAGGCCTCTAGATATTGCTAGTCACTACTCGCTATTGTATTTTCCTAGGCGCTCATCTCGTCTATTGGCAAAGCAAGAAGCAGAATATAGTCACATGTTCAAGAATGGAGGTTGAATATCGTGCAATGTCTAACACGACCTGTGAATTACTCTTGCTTCAACAAGTTCTTGACTAAAATAACTTTTTCATCCTCAAAGTCATTGCTAATGTTTTGTGAGAAACATACAACCATCAACATTGTCTCCAATCTATTTTTTATTAGTGAAAAAACATACTAAAATTGATTGTCATTTCTTTACTCACCACATCTCTGCTGGTCATATCATTACTGCTTATTTTAAGTCCGAAGATCAACTTGCTGATATACTTACCACTGTTTCTTATTCACAACTTGATGATGCTTTGTACAAGTTGGACTTGATCAAAATATAAGCACAAGAGGGAGGAGTGTTGTCATTATTTAAATAGGTCCTTTATGAAAAAGAGTTCATTTCTTTGTATAGTTTCATAGTCTCTTATATTTATAAGAATTGACTTTTCCTTTTTTGGTTGTATCCTGCATAGAACCCTGTACACCATATTATTACAATCGAAGATGGAACAATTTCTTTCATTATTTCTCCTTTTTCCATTATTTCCTCCATCATTCAGAACCCATGCTACTGTAGATTTCCCTTTCTTTTCTACCCAAAATAGTATCAGCGCAATTATCCATTTTTATTTTCTGAGCAAAAAAAAGTAAAGAAATTTTTGGAACTGCCTTGAATGGGGTTCACCCTGTTCAGTTAATAGAGAGTAGATCATAAACTGTGTTGCCAGGATTCATAAGAGTGACTTGAAACATTTGTTCCATGGGAAAGAAGGTTTGAATGTACATCAAATGATAATGCAGAGACCAATATCAAAATGGAACTCTTTTTTTTTTCCGTCATTTTTAATGGTAGCTTGAATCGATCATTTAGAGAGAGAGTGTATCAAAAACCTAAGTCGTTGTGAGTTAGTGACAATGGATTCTTTCCCAACTGTACTTCAGGTTCATGGTTGATATGTGCTTCTATCGTTAGTTTGTGACTGCATGGAGAGAGAATAACTTTTTTTAAAAAAAATTGATGATGGAGAGAACTCTAAGTCCCTCATCTTTCTCCGAGTACGAAGGTGTTGGATAAAACTATGGTACATGCAGACTCCCGCAATCCACCTGACACGTCTATTTCCTGAGTCAGAGTGTTCTACTTGAGAAACATTAACTTTATCATAAAAGATTCAATTTTTTTTATTCCTGATGTTTTAACTCTGCACCAAATTTTAGAAAGTTCCCTTTGAACTTGACACTAATTTTAGATATCGACAAATATTTTAAACCTTAGCTAATTAAGTGTTGGTGAGGGTTATGTGGGAACATCAAACTGCTATTATTCAAATCATCTCTTTATAGACACTCATTCCTCGTTCCCCTGGTATTCATCTGTCATCATAGAATCAAGGGTTTACACCGATCCTCCAACATGTAGACCGGAGAAAGTTATTATCATATAGATGGTAAGGTTTTGAGTTTGTACTTTTGATATGGGAATTTTTTTTTTTTCTTCTAGCTTTTGATGAAACAAAGGAGTGGCAAGGGTGAGAAAGTAACCAGAGAAGTTGGATTTCGATGGAACAAAGTTTTCTTTAAATATTAACATGAGTAATATATTTGTTGATGAGATATGTAGAAAACAATGAGTTAATAAAATTTGAGTCTAATTTGATTATTTTAGTTTTGTGATTTAGACTTTGAAAATTTGATCGCTATAAGCCATCGTTTTTTCATGGCCCATGATTAAAATTGAGTTTCTCTTGAATTATTTCATTAGTGAAATAATTAATTCTCTATCTAGTCCACCTAATCACATGGGGCCCAATTCATAATAAATGTATAATTTCCTCATTGAAAATATATTTGACTCAACAAGACTAATCCTTAAAAGCCCACACTGCCATTGTCCATACAACTGGCCTGAATAAATCAAGTGGTAGCATCAAGAAGACGAGAATCAATTCTAAGATATGAAGGAACAAAACCCACGTCAAGGGCCACCGGCCAAAATGACCAAACTTTGGCTGATATGTTGGACACTCTTTTTTTGGGAAAAAAATCTAAAATGGATGAAATGTTTGCTAATTATTCTCTCTTAAAACGGAAATATCAGTTTCATGCAACATTTAGAAGTCAAAATATAATTAATGGGACACTTATTTAAGATTATTTAGGAGTGAATGACTGCATAGTTTATCGACATGAGATGTGGACATGTTCATTGAAGTCTTTGGCTGAGGCGTTAAAGAGCAATAATGGATTAATGAGCTGAGTCATTGTTAGGGATGAGAACAATTCTTGTCAATGCATATAAATGACTTTTAGTTGTCTTTTACATGAGTAACATTTTTTTTAATAGAATTGATTTGATCATCATACTTTATTGTAATCAGTTTTTTTTTTCCAATTTGTTTTTCATTTTATTATAATAAATCAAATTAATTTATCACAAGATTTTTTTATAACCAACATCTCTTGTCATCTTAGAGCACCCGACTAATCTACGAGGCATGTGTAAGTTTCCCAATCCATACACGGGAAATTTTACAAGAGTGACCCTTTGAGATAGAGTGGAAATGAAACTCAAGACTGGGTTCCTAACTATCATTTCAATGCCTTTGAGTTATTTATTATAATAAAATGAATGACAAAATAAAAATAATGTTTGATTTTGAGAAGTGATTGGTGCACCAACACTTTTACCTTTGATGCACTAAAAATGAGTGAATATCTATTTTGTCTATTTTTTTTTTTCAATCTTTCTTCTCCCTTATTTAGACAAAATAGATATTTCACTTATTTTTTATACACGAAGGGTAAAAGCCTTAGGTGCACCGATCAATTCCTTTAATTTTAATAATGTCAGGTGCAATTACGTGACCAAATTTCTCTTTTAGTCAAATTCAATTTGAATTTATCGTCACTCATCATTCTCTTTCTCCATCTCCGTTAGCATTGGGGAAATTTCCATCTTATTCCTACCAGTGTACAGCTCATCAAGTACCAGTATACCGATAACACACCATTATGTCTGTATATGTTCTGCATATCGGTACACCGTTACTTGATGAGCGGTACACTGATAAGAGTAAAATGAGAATTTCATTTCATCCCGTGTCTCCTAACAAATTTTGCCCGTGTTAGGATGGACGTCCATTCTCAATCTATTGGTCATAAGAAAAAGTTTTTATGCCCACATGGGAGTAGTTCAACTGAACCTCCCATCTCAAGAAGTGGGAGGTGCCAAGTTCAAGTTCCCATGGCCTAACTTTACCTACCTTAAAGGTAGTGGATATCATCCGTAGGGGTTTTACACTGGATTTCTCGCAATTTCAAAGCACGTAAATTCAAAAAAAAAAAAAAGAATAAGTTTTTATGTAAATACTTTTATTTTTTTGAAAGGTATTTAAGTACTTTTATTAATTTACTTGTACTTTATTTTTATTAATATAATAAACTTTTGTTACAGCTAAATAAATAAATTTGATAGTTAACTGGAAAGATCCATTTTAATAGTCTATTTTATTTATTTTAAATCAGATGTATATATGTAGTGAGGTTAATATGTTTTAAATTCTCATTTTAATATTATTTTTACTGTATAAAGTCATTAGATTCCCTATTGTCAATAAGGGAGTTGAGATTACTGGCCTAATTAATACTTAGTTTAACTAAATGGTAATATTTGGACAGTTGGGGTTAATTGCATTCATGGTAGCATAGGTACATTTGAGTAAGAGCAATAAATTTGACAAATGACAGACATCGTAAGGCTAACACGGCAAACACATGCATCTTTCAGGTCGAATCTTTACAAAATTACAATTTACATCCATATTTGCTTATGGGAGATTTTAATGCTAGGTTCTCATTAGTTAGATTGTCTTTTCTTAAAAAAAACATGAGCTATAAAAAGTTATAAATTTCAAAATATTAAATTCAAGTAGGTATAAATATCGGTAAATCGATATCTCGGCTTCTGATGTTTGGATATTGATCGATATCTTTATCTCTCCTCTTGTTTTTTTTTAATATCGGTCTTTTTATTTATTTTTTAATTAAAAATAGACTCCTTTTAAAAAAGAAAAAAGAAAAAATACAAATATCGGCCGGTTCCAAGCTCGAGAAGGATTTTTTTTTTAAGTGCCAATATTATTCATATTGGTGATATCATTATATATCGGCCGATATTGCCCATATGAACAGTGTACGGTTGATACATATTGCATCGACCGATATGTAACATGCGTAAAAAATTGATACATATCATCTGATACGATACCTATTAGCCGATATTTAAACCCTTGAAAGTACTATCGTTGATCTAATCTTATTCTTCCCATCTAAACACAAAAATATTCAAGATCAAATGGAGAAAAAAAGACCCAGAAAAAGAGGGGAAAAAAATATCTATGCGTGAAAGAAAGTGTAAAAATGGAGAAAATGGAATCGAGTAAAGTGGTGAAGAAATGGACATTAGTTGAAAAAACCGACCCATATGATTTAGCCAGGCCTAATAAGTAAGGGTGAAACTTAGGCCTAATAAGGAGTTTGTGTTTTACATTTTCAAAATTAGATTTAGGTTGGGTTGAAGAAAAAAACTCAAATTAAATTTGAATTAGGTTGGGTCAAGTATTTTTAATTTGACTCGACTTGACCCGATCCGACCCATTCAAAAAATTGAATATAGCACTCGGATTGAGTCGGATAGCACTCAGATTGAGTTGGATCAACAATTTAGATCAGATTGAGTTGAGCAATTGGACAAGCAATTCGAGTCAAGTTAGATTGAGTTCAATAATTTTTTATATAAATTGAATTAGATTTATAAAAACTCGATTCAACCCATCCGAGTTTCAGCCTACTAAGAAGTATTTATCTCAAGCACACATGGAGATTTCCATGTATCCAATTGTACATGGAATGCCATTTTAGTGCTTGCATTGCATGTGGGCTTCTTTTTCGAATTGCTAGCCATTCCTCTCCATGTATCCAATCATACATGGGAATGCCATTTTAGTGCTTGCATTGCATGTGGGCTATTTTTTCCAGTTGTTATCCATATGTTGTCTTATCCCTTCGCACAGATCAATCGGTCAGGTTAGGTTGAGCAATTTAGATCAATAATTCAAGTTAGTCGAGTTCAATAATTTTTTATATGGATTCGATTGGGTTTATTAAAATCATACATGAGAATGCCATTTTAGTGTTTGCATTGCATGTGGGCTTCTTTTTCCAATTGCTATCCATTCCTCTGTGTATGTTATCTTATCCCTTCGTACTGATCAACAGTTTGGGTCAGGTTAGATTGATCAATTTAGATCAATAATTCATGTCAGATCGGATCAAGTTTAATAATTTTTTACATAAATTAGATTGAGTTTATTAAAATCCAATTCGATCCATCTGAATTTCAACCCCACTAAGAAGTATTTATTTTCGTAAAGTAAAAAGCACGTGGTATGTGCCGCGGGATCTTGCCATGGAGATTTCCATGTATCCAACCATACATGGCAATGTCATTTTAGTGCTTGCATTGCATGTGGGCTTCTTTTGCCAATTGATATCCATTCCTCTGTGTACGTTATCTTATCCCTTCGAGTCTCTTTATTTAAAGCAAAAGAAAGGATGCAAGTTAAAGAAGAGTGTGACATTTTATGATTAAAAATCAATAGAAAGGGCCCAACACATGACCATTTCCCCTGTTTAGTTTCTTTGAGTTTAATACCTTATGGGTCTTGTTAGGATTTGTGGCTCGATTTAGAGTCTTATTTTTATAATAGAAGTTCTTAGTTTTGAATTAGGAAATCTTCTATTTATCTCTCCTTCTCCTCTCTTCTGTATTTTGCTATTTTCGTTTGGATTGGATTTGTAAAAATAGAAAGGGTCTCACATTGGAAAATTTATTGTATTAGGAAACCTTCTCTTGTCTATAAAAACAAGAGAGGGTTTCCTCAAAGGATGTGCCAAATTCGTGAGAAATTTGTGAAAGAGATCAAGTGAGGGAGATTTGGGATTTTTGTAATCGTTTCAATTAGTGAAAGCTTTGTTTTTGGATTTTTATTGAATTCTTCCATCTCATATCATAAAGATAGGCATCTCACCTGTATTGGAACAAGGAATAATTTTAACCTAACTAGTCTTGGGACATGTGCAAGTCTCCCATCTCCCATACACTGAGTAAACAACTACGGAGAATGGTCCGTTGAAATTGAGCGTGAATTGAACTCAAAACTCCGTTTCTTGAAGCAGACACGTTGACCATCAAGCCGATATTTTGATTGGCGTTGAGTTAACATGATCATAGAGGCCGCCTTCAAAACTATAACAAACACAGTGGCTTCTTTCAGATAAATTCAAAAGATAGAGATCAGTATAGAATAAGAGTTAATGACATGTCGTTTTTAGTAATGGATAGGATAATAACAGGAAGAAGATAACGATGATGACTTCTAATAGTAAATTAAAAAGATGATTAGGGTATTGATCAGCTTATCTTCTTTTTCATCGACAAAATGATTTCTTTTCAAGTAACAGAAACTAGGTTTGCAAATGAGAAGACTTTAGGCAGAGAAGCCAACGGTGGATGACGAAAGAAGGAAACATGAATAATTCACTATATAATTCAATACTGTTTAATGTAACCAAGACTTGTCACTGTCAGCGTAACTTCCTCATTTACTTCTACAATGCACCGGGTAGGGTGCCAAATGTTTGATACAGATCACTTTCTTTGCGTTGACTTAGAATATATAATTTTTTAATAAAAATTATTTGATTTACTCTTTTAAAAAAAAAAAAAAATTATACATGTGGGACTCAATCGATATGGGTTTGATTCAATCTTATAATATTATTGTGCATTTTAATCTTACTTTTATGATCATGTTGGTTGGTATTAAGTTTCATCTCCAATGTTAATAGAATATTAAAGATCTAAGATTCTTTTGATGAAGAGTTAATTGAGTGTTTTATCAGTTGCAGAAGTGGGAAAAAGATACACTAGTGTATTTTATTAAAAAAATACTAATATTCTCATCAATTTCTATAAAATAACATGCAGATTTGGTGTTCTTTCTCAATCATAGAAGATGCTCTTGTAGACTTATATATATAAAGAAAAATATAATGAATGACAAATAAAATCCTGTAAGTATCAATCAGAAAGAGAAAATCAAGGCATGTAACTCCCAATCAAAATGAGGAAATCAAGGGCATGTAACTCCCAATCAAAAGAGGGAAATCGGACTAATCAACCATAAAATCTAAGTATAGCCTAACATCTACGTGTACGTTAACAATTTCATTGAATTTTTTTTTTTAGTCCTTCAAAATTTGTAGTTTGCACATTGATCTCTCAATAAGAAAATTTTGAATCTTTTGTACATAGTCAAGTCAAGAATCTTTTCCAATTTTCTTCTCAACAAAATCGTCATTATAGTTAAAAATCTATTTATTTGAAATTTGCTTCTCAACGTAATGACTTGTGATATGGGTTGGATTGTTGATGCTAAAAAATAGTCTATTATTGATAGTTTGATACTTTAGCATCTAATATAAAGAAAATGAAATAAATGTTATGTATATTAATTATCATCATCATCTAAGTCATGTATTATATTCATTTGATCATTTAGATTTAAATTTTCAAATTGTTTTTCAAGTGTCAACTACTTATCAATTGATCATATGGTACAGTACAAATACTTACGATATTTGCTATAAGCTCTAATAGAAATTCATTTAAATACTTATAAGTTGACATATACAAATTTTATTCATTAGAAGTAGGGGAGTTACATAAATTAAAGTGAGGATTGTAGATGCTCTATCAACCTTTACGGGAATGCTCTAATAAAAGTAAAATAGTTGAACAAATAGTATGCAAGTTATCGACAAATTTCAAAACTCCTCTTCATCGTTGACTCGTTATGTAACAAGACCCCACCCTTTTTATCTTGAGGCCAACCTTTCCTTGACTTGCCTTAACCGGAATTCGAACAAGACACCTATTGTCTAATTTCACACCAATTGTTACATATTTGATTAATATATCAAAAGCTCCAAAGTTAATAAAATATTTGAAATCAAACTCTTTATCTAATATCAAGCGTCGAGCCCCACAACTCAAATTAGACCTCAAAGAAAAGTCATAAATTGTCAAATTATTGATGAATTTCAATACTAGAAATAATTCTAAATTTTACCTTTACTCAATCCGCCTCTCTCCCTCTTCTCTGTTCCCATGAAAAGAAACGTTAGGTCCTACCCTTCTTTACTTGTGTTATTTTAGTATAATAATTACACATGGATTACTCTCAAAGCCTGTAATAGAACAAAATAAAATCCAAATTGAATAATTAACAAACAAAAATAAAATTACATTTAAAAATTCAACTTTTTTTGTTGGTATCTCCACAGTTTATTTGCATGAGCCGTGAATTTTGTCTCACGAAATGTAGGTGCAAGTTGGGTGAACCAAGCTTTTCGTCAGTACTCACAGCCTGTTAAAATTGTTGTGTATAGTAGTAATCGTACAACCTTTGGCCCATTTGCCAACTCATTGGTCCATTATACTAATTAAATTAGACTCCTTTGTAACTTTAAAGGGTTGGTGTATTAATTAGGAATACCTCTTACAAAATGGGAGTTCTAAATTCGATTTTTTTCATTCTAAAGGGTCTTAGTGTATGTGGGTTTAGAGGCTTGAACACGTCCTTATTCAAGGTGCTCTAGAAGACCCTGGACGCCTTGATAAAAAAAAAAAACTCATGATTTTGATTGTTTCTATTATCTCATGTATCATTTAAAATAAAAAAATAAAATATACATACATATAATGTAGTAATCTATAGAGCTGATTTGGTTGGAAATCTAGAAAAAAAATTTTATTAAAAACTAAGAAACCCACCAACACATCATTTTCTAAATAGCACAACAAAATGCCATTTTTAAAAGAATTTTGTTTCAGACTGACTGTAAATTATATAAAAATGTTGAGTTCTAGAAGATCCACCTGTTAAAGCCAGTACATCCATAATATACTATTATACTCAGTTGCTGCTTCATCTGATGTGCTAAGAGGACCAATATCACTGTACTGTATGTATCTTAAGTTTTCCAAATAATTTATATCCACTAGAATAATATTACCAATCAATAATATATATATATATATATATATATATATATATATATATATATTTTCCAAACTCACGTATTGAAAGCCAAACCATAAGACTAATAATGGTCATTTGGCTGCAAAAAAATTGATAGATTTTGATGGAGGTAGAAGATGATGATCATAGAGGTCAGTGGGAGAAAACTTTTCTTTTAGTTTCTATAAAAACTAATATAAGTTCGATGGATTGTATAGAAAAAATAATGGTTAAATCAAACCATAGGGCTCTCCTTGACCCACAAAATAAAAATGTACAAAAAATAAATAATGGAGAATAGAAAAATAATATTAGAAATTAAAAATAATAAATTATAACAAAATATAAATTAGAAACAATTATTAATGAAATGGCTATTTTGTTTGTTTTAGGACTGGAACTGATACGTATCGTATTGGCCGATATTTTTCGTCCAATATATATTGTCGATATCGATGGTTTTAATTAAAAAAATAATAAAAAGATATATTTCACGGCTGATATCTGAATTTTAAACCTATGATATTGACTATTTCAAATTAATGTTAAATAAAAGATTTCGATCTATTTTGACTCACTCTAAAAAAAATGATTATTATAATTATAATTGAACAATTCATGGTATTAGATAATTAGTAGTAGCTTTGGCTGTGCATTTCCATATTTTTAAGGGAGCACTTACACACACCCGGATTTCCTGCCTCTACACACCCGTTTCTGAAATTTTGGGTGAAATTACGATTTTACCCTCCGATTTTCATTCATTCGAATGAATGCCCAGTTCATTTTGGCATTCATTCGAATGAATCATTCATTCGAATGAATGCCCGTGTGTAATTTCAATTCATTCGAATGAATGGGCTGAGCAGTAACACGGAATACTGCTCAGCCCATTCATTCAAATGAACGAGGCTCATTCATTCGAATGAATGGGCCTCATTCATTCAAATGAACTAATCATTCGAATGAATGGGCTTCATTCATTCGAATGAATGAAGTCCATTCATTCGAATGATTCCTTCAGATTTCAGCCGTTAATTCATTCGAAAGCAGTAAACATAATGTTATTTAAAAATTTATTTTTAAAACTTTAAACTTATTTTTTGATCACTGTGTATTTCCAAAATTTCTCAAATTGAATATCTAGACTAATTAAAATAACCTGATAAAAATACCTTAAGACTTTAAGGTCTTTTGACACTCCTAAATATTTAAAACACAGTATTTTACAAATAAAGGTATCCCTAGGGTGTGTCAAAAATACATTTGAGAGTGTCAAAAGACCTTGAAGTCTTAAGGTATTTTTATCAGGTTATTTTAATTAGTCTAGATATTCAATTTGAGAAATTTTTAAAATACACAGTGCTTAAAAATAACTGTCTATATTTTAAAACATAGACCGTTATTTTTTAAGCACTGTGTATTTTTAAAATTTCTCAAATTGAATATCTAGACTAATTAAAATAACCTGATAAAAATACCTTAAGACTTCAAGGTCTTTTGACACTCGTAAATATGTTTTCGACACAGCCTAGGGATACCCTTATTTGTAAAATACTGTGTTTTAAATATTTAGGAGTGTCAAAAGACCTTGAAGTCTTAAGGTATTTTTATCAGGTTATTTTAATTAGTCTAGATATTCAATTTGAGAAATTTTAAAAATACACAGTGCTTAAAAAATAACGGTCTATGTTTTAAAATATAGACAGTTATTTTTAAGCACTATGTATTTTAAAAATTTCTCAAATTGAATATCTAGACTAATTAAAATAACCTGATAAAAATACCTTAAGACTTCAAGGTCTTTTGACACTCTCAAATGTATTTTTGACACACCCTAGGGATACCTTTATTTGTAAAATACTGTGTTTTAAATATTTAGGAGTGTCAAAAGACCTTAAAGTCTTAAGGTATTTTTATCAGGTTATTTTAATTAGTCTAGATATTCAATTTGAGAAATTTTGGAAATACACAGTGATCAAAAAATAAGTTTTAAAAATAAATTTTTAAATAACATTATGTTTACTGCTTTCGAATGAATTAACGGCTGAAATCTGAAGGAATCATTCGAATGAATGGACTTCATTCATTCGAATGAATGGGCCTCATTCATTCGAATGAATGGGCTGAGCAGTATTCCGTGTTACTGCTCAGCCCATTCATTCGAATGAATTGAAATTACACACGGGCATTCATTCGAATGAATGCCAAAATGAACTGGGCATTCATTCGAATGAATGAAAATCGGAGGGTAAAATCGTAATTTCATCCAAAATTTCAGAAATGCGTGTGTAGAGGCAGGAAATCCGGGTATGTGTAAGTGCTTCCATTTTTAATCAATATTTTTTTACAAAGAGGTAAGCTTATTTTAATATAATATTAAAAAAAAAACAGGGACCGCTTTATTTGTAAACGGCCTCAAATGCACATGGCTTCGGTGAGGGTGAAGTAGGCAATTTGATACGACACTCGAACCTCTGCATCTTCTAGAAGGGTTGACGTTGTACAATTCTATAAAACGAAAATCTTTTTTTTTTTTTGTTCATATTTCATTCTTCCATAAATTATATAATTTTAAATAGATCCTTTTATTAGATTGATTCTCATAAATAAAATATATTTAATAATAAATTTTAATTTTAAAAGCTAAAAATTAATTTAATTTAATGAATTTTATTTGGCCGTCCGGGTTCTGAACGGCTCTCTCCCCCTTCTAGAAGAAACAACACAACATGACACTAGGACATTACATTAAAAGGTATGTAACCACTATATATTATTTTATTTTATTTTATTCTTGTAAAGAAGGATAAGAATTGAATTGGGCAAGGACCCCTCCACATGAATGAATACATCATTCATCCCCCATCTAATTCCAAACTTCTTTTAAGGGTCCCATCCTTCAACTATTAAACTGCATAAAAATAGTAATAAAATAAATGAAGTGGATAATGGGTCTACTTAAAGCCCATGAGCGTCACTCCCACTCCATTCCTCCCAGACATCGCATGACCCATCATCATCTCACTCTATTTCCCAAATCCAATACAAGAGAAGAGAGAATTTTCAGAAGGAAGGAGGACAAGTGTAGTGTGATTGATACAAATGAAGGAAGAAGAGGATGATCAGCCTCACAGTATAATTCCGGGCTTGCCGGACGAAATTGCCCTCGATTGCCTCATCCGAGTCCCGTACCGATTTCACTCAGTTCTGAAATCGGTCTGCCGCGGGTGGAACCGTTTGCTGGGTCACTCCGAGTTTTATCGGCAAAGGGAGGTAGCCCTCCGAGCAGAGGCCTTCGTCTGTCTTGTGCAGGCAGTTGTGGCTTCCGTAACGACGGAGCCGGCTCAACTCACCGAGTCGGAGAAGGAAAAGCGACCAGTTCAACACTACTGCCCGCCCGTTTATGGACTTACCGTGTACAGCCTCGGAGAGGACACGTGGCGAAGGATGCCCAACCCGGAGGCTCTCCCTGCCGGCATCCCAATGTTCTGCCAGTGCGTGGCAGTGGGCCAAAGCTGGTTCTGATCGGCGGGTGGGACCCGAAGACACTTGACTCAGTGGCTGACGTGTACGTGTGGGATTTCGTGCGCGGCGGTGGCTGGCGCCGTGGCAGCGCCCATGTCCGTTGCCCGGTCCTTCTTCGCCTGCGCGGCCGTAGGGTTTTCCGTCTACGTGGCCGGAGGGCACGACAACCAGAAGAACGCGCTTCGGTCGGCTGAGGTGTACGACGTGGATACCGACACGTGGCTGGAGATCCCACAGATGGCCGACGAGCGGGACGAGTGCCAGGGGCTTGTGGACCAGTCCGGCCGGTTCTGGGTCGTGAGCGGGTACGGCACGGACCAGCAGGGGAGGTTCGACCAGGCGGCCGAGTGCTTCGACCCGGTTCATGGATCGTGGACCAGGGTCGATGGGATCTGGCCCTTTCCCAACTCCAGCCCAAGGGGCTCTTGTTCGGAAATGTCCAGAAAGGACAACGAATTTTTAAAATTACAACGGTGTCCTGGAAAGATTACCAAAATACCCTCCGCCCCTGTTTTCGTTTCCCTCTTCGTGGTTTGTCGGCAGTACTAGCGGCGCCGCCAGTAATGGTGGTAACGGCAACAACAGCCATCAGGGCCTAAGAGAGTATGATCCGAGGGACAAGAGCTGGAAAACTACGGTCCCGATGCCGGACACCGTGTGTTCTTCTCCATCCGCGACCATCATCAGAGACGGGTCTTCGATGGATCGGATTTTCGTGATCGGTTCAGGCGAGATCGACGGTGGACCACACCGCCAACGGGCGTGTGTATTGGATACCAGAAGCAGAAAGTGGAGCGACGTCGATACACCGGCTGAATTTTCTGGTTTTGTTTACTCTGCTTCTTCAGTTTGTGTTTGAGGTAGTGTAATTTTTAGTCTTCTAAACGACTCTACTACACAAGTGTGTGAAATGTGAATAGAAGAAGAGGATAGAAATAATATATGTTTATTAGGATATGATCAATATTATTATTATATATTTGTTTTATTTTTGAGAATTATTTGATCCAATCTGACCTGTTTAATAAAAGGTTTGATTGAATTCAAACTGTTTAATATATGGTTACATTCGACTCGAATCCATTTATAATTAGATTTACTTCATTTATTCCGCCATTATAACATACATGTTTAATAGATTTAGTCATACAAGATCTATTCATTTATTTAAAAAGACAAATTTTGTTGTGAATCTCACTATAAAAGTCTTTTTAGTCAAATAAAATAAGTAACTTACTTTAAATTTAAAATAAATCTTAATCAATATAATCTATTTGACAAGTTTCTTTTAAGAGAAGTTAGATTTCATTCACAGAAGAGATAAAAGTCCAAAAAATAGAGAAACATACAAGACGTCCACAGTCCAGATAAGACAAACTAAAACGACTAATAGGGTAAAAAACAACAGAGATAAAATTATTCAAGTCACCCTTAGTTTAATGGGGTGGGAAGTTTTAAACACTATGATCTAACTTGGTGTGTCCTAATAGACTAACATGCGGAGGTTTTATGCTTGTTATCATGTGGTTTTTCATACGTAAATTAAAAAAAAAAAAATTATTCAAAGTCATTTATTTTAGAAGTATTTTTTTATGAAAGTGGGAATAAATTATTAAAAAAGAGGACTTTTCTATTGAGAAGCAACTAAAAAAACAAGATGTCTGGTGTGACAATTTCTCATTGAGCTACATTTTAATGAATTTCTGCATCTAATGGAAAAGTATTTGTTAGCTATCTACAGATGATCCAGATTCCCTTGCATTGGATGACTAAGATCATAGATTAATGGATTAAGTTTGTTTTGTCATCTACAATATGCACAAAGCCCAGCAATTTATCTGTTGGGCTTGATGGGCCGGTGCTTCTAGGCCCATCTGTTTAAATATTTAAATTGTCCCTGGCCCAAGTGCCAATCTGGCAAATGCATTGCCCTATTACAATGCTGAGAATATATCTATCCAGGGTTGCAAATCTCGGCCGATATATACAGTATCGGCCGTACCAACGAGATAGCAGCTGATACCAGGGGTTTAAATATCGATACGTATCGGCCGATATATATCGGTTTTGGATATGTGAATATCGGCCGATATGTATCGTATCGGCCGATATTCACAATATCGGCCTTGATATCGGCCGTATTATATCGGCCCGATATCAAAATATCGGCCGATGTTTAAAAAAACAAAGAAGAAAGAGAAAAATATCGGCCGATATATCGGCCGATAACGATATATCGGTCGACATATCGTATCGGCCGATATATCGGCCGATACCGATTTTTAAACCCCTGGCTGATACATATTTATACAGTCGAGATTTGTTGGAAAAAAATTAGGAGATAGAGATTTCAGCCGAGATCCAAGATACTGAGATATCGACAGAGACGCCGATATCTTACCATGGCAATTTTTTGACCCCTGGTCCTATCTGTTATGAACTTAAGACTTGGGCCTTTAATCCTGGCCAAGGCCCTGCCCCTTGCTAGTGTTTCTAATCTTTCAAAATTTCTGAAAATAAAAGGGGAAAAACTTAGATATGGAACTTCTATTGTAAACTTTGAGGAAGAATAATAATAATGATAACAATAATTAAGGTTTAGAGTGAAGGAGAAGATTTCTCAAAATCTGATATTTGTTGACCAAAATGAACTAGATTTTTTAAATATGAAGTTCCCTTCATCTTTAATAAGTGTGTTTTTGTTTCCACAAAGTTTTCTTAGAAAATTTGGTTTTATTTGGAAAGTTATATTTTCCTATTTGTCTGCACAATTTTTTCTACGAATCTAGATTCTCAGATGTTAGGTTTTCTTGAAATAATAGTCCAACAACTTTCCCATACTGACCGGTGAAAAAATGTTTTTTTAGAAAAAATTGTGCTGTACACCTTTAGTCCTTCAGAGGTTATTTATCTATTTCTTTGAGAGAAGCAATTCTAAAAAAAAAAAAATATATACTTGGGTTGACTCATTTCATCCAACAAGCTATATAAAATTCGACCTTTTGTTACACTGTAATGAAGTTTTGTTGTTTGTGTCGAAATCTTTATTTTTGTTGAAAATGAACTAAATCATTATTTTTACAAGAAAATGAATTCTTTAGACAAGAGAGAAATGCCTCATTTTGTGCTCTTGAGAAGAGCTCCTATTTCATCGAAGGAGAGTAGATTCCCATTTTCCACAACTAGAAAATGACAAAATTTATTTAATAATAGTTAGTACCTATTTGTTCCTATAAAAGTTTTCATTTTTCATACATATACAATTAATTGATGTGGGCATATATTAGTATAAGAAAAGCAATTTTGCGAAAAAAAAAATGTTTGGGTTCAATTTATGGCATCCAACTAGTGTGTGCTATAAAATCTTGTCTTTTGTGTTTGGTTGTGAAAATCTTACGTTTTCTTTATTTGTTGTCTTTATTTTTAATTATAATGAACGAAGAGTTTCTTGATGAGTAAGGGAAACCTCTCTCATTTCCTCATTAAACTTTTCTATCTCCATCATGGAACTTGATTCTTTAGAAAAAGAGGGAAAGGTCTTTCTTTCTGTGTTTTCAGTAAAATGTCATTATTTCACGGAAGAAGAGAGAATGGTCTCATTTGTCATCCTCTTTGTAGTCAGTATATGGTGCTATATAAATGAGTCTCTGGTTATAATCTTTTACAACAACAGTACTGTAATTATTAACCCTTAGGAGTTTAGTTTGATGGTCAATTTTCATCTTTGTTTGTAGGAGGTCTTGAGATCAAGTCCCTTTTAACACAAAAAGAGTCACTCCTTAGGAGGTTTACACGTACTCCAAGCAGCTCAAGTTGACTTTAATAAATTGTTTAAACATGTGAATGTTGGAGTCCACCCCAAATTTAGGAGAGGAGAAGAGTTAGTTTAATATAAATTTCAATTTCTTTTATTGTTTTGTGTTTTGATTTTTCTCTTTGTTGGGTCCAGGGGTCAAAAAAAGAGCCGACATATTTCAGGTTTTTTACGCTCGATATATCTTAGCCAATATGAGATGTAAAAAAAAAAAAAAATAGAGAAAAAAAATCGCCCGGTATCAACAAAAAAATGGTGGACCCAAGATCTCGGATCTACTGTTTTTTGGACCCCTGGTTGGGTCGAAATATGAGATGCTAGCTTTTAAACATTACTGAAAAATTGAAAGGTAGCTCTACTCGGCTTTCGATGATCCCATACTTTATCAAAACATCCAAGGCCTATAATTTTTAAATCCTTGCCCCTAGGCTCGTTTTGGAAGATCTTCACATGCAGGAAGGACTTGCAAGGCCAGGTCGGAAAAACCCGATTCCAGATCCAACTGAAAGGCTCAATTATCTAGCCCAGCTGAAGCCCTTCGGCTTAGGCACTTCTAATGATGGGCTTGGGGTTTACGTGGATCATGTCATCGAATTTTGTATGGATACTATTAAGTAGTAAATCAATACTTCCTACTTGATATTTAAAATATATTAAAATTGGGTTTCCTGGTATTTTTGAGCTGAACTACGTAAGGGCTTTCAACATGGGTTCAGGCTTTTGCAACAGCCCAGCCTGATATTAATACAGAAACAATCGTTTGGGTCCAGAAAAGCCCAACCTGAACTCTGATGAGCTTTAACTTTTTATGCAACTTCAAGATGGTCCGGAAAGTTATTTGGTTAAACCCAAAGACGCAATTCAATGGTATGGATCCCAACAGCATACAACAAACATAAGCAAGATTTGAAATTACATGGCATGTAGCCCGGTGGACCTTTGGTGGGGTATGCTCCCTCATATCCTCGGATCAAATCCTGGTGCTGCCACTCTGGGCCGGCTGTGTGGACAATGGCGATGCGGACCCCGGAAGATTAGTCTTGTTGGATCAATACCTCAGGGATACCCTCGTTATTAAAAAAAAAAAAATCGGCAAATATATGGGCCGTTATCAGTCATATATTGCTTTCATTGGATTTTAGCCTATGATTTGTTGGCTCTATAAATTAATATCAAAAGATATATAGACCATCTATCAAATTCGTTGGCTCTATGAATTAATATCAAAAGATATATAGACCATCTATCAAAATAATATATCAAAAGATGCGAGAAAATGTAAGAGTGAGATCAATATTTTGGATTTTCGACATAGGCCTAAGATCCAATATTATTCATATTGGTTGGCCAAAGGGCATTAAATTTTAACAGAGAACTTGGAAAAGGCTCCAATTTGAATAAATAATCATGTAAATATTACTATAAAGTATTTATTTTGATAAATTTCTTTTTAGAATGTTTTGAGTTTTAAGGACAACCAACATATTGTTTGGGTTCTGGGCTCATGGCCTATTCCATGATACACACTGGACATTTTTTTGGGATTAAAAAAAAAGCTTTGATTTCATTTATCAGAGCAAAATACAATACCTAAATACTAAATATCTCGGCCCATACCAAATACAAGCACTACAAAAACAAGGCCCAAAACCCAGAAACTGGATTTGTAACTCAACAATCACCAAACAGAATACTAATACAACCATATAATCTTAGCTGTCTATACTATTATTGAAGAGGACATAAGGTGGAGCTCAACAGAAGCAATCAACTCAGATGCACTTCAAAGTATCGTGACGAAGGCGGGTAACCGGGATAGCCATTAGATGATGGGCCCTTTGCACAATGAGTCCAGCTTTCTCATTCATGTCCAACTCGCAGGGCAACATGCCATTAGGAAGCTCCCAATTGAAGCAATGCACAAACTGGGCCACAAATAGTCGGACCGCAATGTTGCCCAGTGGAAGCCCTGGGCAGAGACGGCGACCCTGATCCGAAAGGCAGCAGTTCGTAATAGTGTCCACTTGCATTGATGCTGGACCCGACTGAACCTCTCCGGTCGAAATTCTTCCGGATTCAGGCCATGTTGTTGGGTTTCTTCCGATGGCCCATGCGTTAACTGAAGGCCCGGGTTCCTTTCGGTATAAAGTATCCATCAATGGTGCAATCTTGTGTGGCTACATGGGGGATTAGAAGTGGGGCAACTGGATGTAGCCTCATTGCTTCTTTCACCACCATGTCCAAGTACTCCAACTTCAGCAAGTCGGACTCGTCTACCATTCTGTCTTCTCCGACTACTCGAAGTAGCTCTTCTTGAAGCTTCTTCATCACCCTTGGTTGTTTAATGAGCTCGGACATTGTCCACTCTACTGTGGCTGCAGATGTATCCATCGAGGCTATGACCATATCCTGTATTGAAAAATAAAATGAATATATTCCTTGTTAGTCCAAGAGATTGTATTGCACCTAAAGAAAGAAAAAAAAAAAGGACTGCATCAGAAGGTCCGGCCCATTGAACTAGGATTGGATATGGACCGGATAGTAGAAGCCTTCCCATGTCTGGCCCGAGTTTTGCTCATGTAGCCAAGTTCTATATTGGGTGTCCAATCCAAAAAACTAGCATGTTATGTGGAATGACACAAGTCCTTTATAAATTCTTAGATATCCCTCTACACTTTCAATAAGAGATTCGTTTGTGGCCCCAATGATTTCTCTATTGAACGAGACTAGCCATCCCGTCTGCCTAGGTGGAGTGACCCAAATCTTTTATAAAGACCAATATCTCCCTCTATACTTCCAATATGGGACTCATTCCTCAACATTGAGCCTCTAACAAATGCCTCGAAGGCCCTAAGTTTTCTCCACTGAACCAGACAGTCCTAAGCTCAGGCGGAAAACTTTTACGTGTAATGAGAAATGAGAAAATAAACTTTTGTGTGTATATTCTTTTTTAAAAATAATTTTTTTAATAAATTATATTATTAATATTTTCACAAAAAAAAAATCAATTTCTATCTAGTTTTATTTAGAAGTTAGAGATTTTATGGTTGAAACTGGAGTCGGATTAAATCGGGTTTTAATAAACTCAATCCATGTCAAAATTTATTGAACCCGACCTGAATTACTAATCCGATATACTCAACCCACCCGAATTTCTGACTCGAGTCAATCCGAGTGTTGTTTTATAACTTGGTGTACGTAGGTCGAGTCAAATTACGTCAGATAGGAATAGGGTCGGACTTATTTTATACTTCTCAATGCAAATCGATTCGAATTTCAATTGGGTTTTTATTTTCCCAACTCTTTCTAACCCGAAATATATAAATACGCAACCCAAATCCATTGATTTCTGGAGGTCATAAGGGTCTAAGTTAAAATCCGACCCAAGTTTCACCCCTAGATTTACACTCACCAAGATGATTGCTTTGAGGTTGGTTTTATCGAGTTGAACCCCGTTGCCTCCAGACTCCATCAGGGCCAACATGATATCAACAAAATCCTTGTTCTTCTCCTCCTTCCCCCTATTCTGTATATGTTCGTCGATCACCTTCTCAAAGAAATCATCAAACACCTTGCTCACCGCTTTCATGTCGCGCCGTATCCCTTGAAGGTCCAACGGCGCGAGGAAGGGAATGAATTCAGCTATATTGAAAGCCCCGGCCAACCTCATCGATTCGTCGATCACTTCCTTAAACCTTCTCGTCTTGTCCAGTTCATCATCCATGTACTTCCTCCCGAACAACATCCGGCAAGACACATTTGCAATGGAAGATCCGACCAACGTAGTCAGATCAACCACACCGCCGGTCTCAGCCATCTCCTCCAGCGTGTGCACTGCACCACCCAGCTCTTCTCTCCTCAAATGCCTGAACGATTCGATCTTTGCGGTTGTAAGCAGCTCAGCGGTCGAGATCCGGCGAATGTTACGCCAGTAGGGGCCGTATTCGGTGAAAGCAATTGCCTTCTGCCCGTAGAAAAGATACTTTCCCGTGTCGGTCAACGGTCTGCTGGCAAAGATGGAATCATGGGTCTTGAGAATCTTTTCTGCGGCTTGAGGGGAGGTGATGACGACGGCAGGGTGAAGCCCAAGTCGCAAGTACATGATGGGCCCATAGTCTTCGGCCAGTTTGCTGAAAGTTTGATGTGGGAGTGGGCCTAACAGGTGAAGGTTACCCAAAATAGGAAGGCCCATCGGGCCTGGCGGCAGCGGCAACCTCTGCTTTCGCCTCCATCTAAGGCCAAAAACTGCCAGTAGAAGCAGTGGAAGGGAGAAGAGAAAGAAGAGAATAGAAGGAGAAGCCATGGAAGGAAGAGCCGTGGAAAAGCTCTAAGCACCGCAAAGAATATATATAGCAGATGGGAGAGGTGACGTGTAAAATTTAATAGAAAAATAAAGGAAAAAGATAATATTTTTTTTTTGAACGAAACCCAACTGTCCTTAGAGTACACCAGATTCAAATTGGATATCCCCCCCTAGAGGTTATGTAACGACCCGTCCCACTAGCACAATATTGTCCGTTTTGGGCCTACACACGGACCCGCACGGCTTTGCTTTGACGAACCAACCCACTGTTGCTCCCAAAAGGCTTTGTGCTAGAAG
The DNA here is from genome assembly GCA_013350335.1 of Chimonanthus salicifolius. NCBI lineage: Eukaryota > Viridiplantae > Streptophyta > Magnoliopsida > Laurales > Calycanthaceae > Chimonanthus > Chimonanthus salicifolius. The sequence goes on along the minus strand of CM023532.1, from coordinate 39,514,451 downwards.
GAGGAAGTCGCACACACAACAACCAAGCCCACACCCTCAGGCAGAGAATTGAACCATGCTCTGATACCATTTGTAACGACCCGTCCCACTAGCACAATATTGTCCGCTTTGGGCCTACACACAGACCCGCACGGCTTTGCTTTGGCGAGCCAAGCCACTGTTGCTCCCAAAAGGCCTTGTGCTAGAAGGAGGAAGGCTACTACTTATATATAAGAGAATTTCCAATACCACTAGCAATGTGGGACTTTTGAGGCAGGGTATTACAGGTTAACCAATTGAGTGGGCGGGCTGAAGGGGAACATTACTGTCAACTGTGAAGCAAATCCAGTACTTGTATTTTCGGTAATTTGGAAAAAAATCCTTTGAATAGAATTTCCATATACATTGAACGACTAAAAAGATAATGCACACTTTTAAAAAATATTAAACAAATTTAATCATAAGTTCATTATCAACCGTGGGAACAAAAAAATCTTTGTTCAAGTAATTTTAACAAATGAACACTACTTAATTATTACTCATTACTTTTTAAAAGAATGATAAAATGAAAAAAAATGATCATCAATAAAATTCGAATCCGGGTTACTACTATGAAAAACAAGTTTCTTTACTGTTAAACTATAATAACTTCTATATTTTATTTAGAATCTCATAAAATAATATATATATATATATATATAAAAGAAGACGACGAGCGTTGCATATTAGTGTTTGGTGAAAAAAAAGTCTCACTAAATATATGAAACACGGTTCATATTGGTATTTTAAAAAAAATCCATCTCAGGTGTGTGCCCAGCCAATATCGGACAAATATCGGCCGATATTTAGTATTTTTTATTTTCAGATTTTTTTTTTTTAAAAAACCTGATTTGAATTAAAAAGAAAAAAAGACCGATATAAAAAATAAATATGAGAAATAAAGATATCGGCCACATTTCTTAGATGTGGTTAATTGACTTAATTCCATGTAAATCTTTGATCATTGATCACATGATTCACGTGAACATGAAATCCAAAGGTCATATACTTCAATATAATATAGAATTTGCCTTTATTTATAAATGAACAAGTTTCATCAAAGCCCATAAGCTATGAATATAATAATAATAAACATTTCTGCTACATCAGATCACATCAATTTTTGGTGAGTTGCCGCAATTCTGGGTTAAGATTGTAAATACAGGGGTATTTGGATAGATGCTATTTTGAATTATAATTTTCAAAGGTGGTAAGACGTCTCGTTTATAGAGGATTTTACTTGACTAATCTTTCTTAACATATACAGACTTTTCTACACACGTATCGGATTCAAGTGATAAAGAGTATAATTAATTTTATATATTATTGTTTAGTTATCTAATGATGAGTAATCAAGTGAGATTATTAAAATCATTTAACTGGTTACATCTCGTCTCAAAAAGTGAGAGATCACTAGTTTTAGTCCAAGCAGTGTTAACGGAAAGCATCCTGTGTAAGTATGAGACATCTCCTCTAAAAATTTAGAAGAGCCGAGCGCAAACAAACCTGACAACTTGAGAACAGATCGTTAAGGTGGGTTTAGAGTTTCTTATATCGTTAAGGTGGGTTTAGAGTTTCTTATAATTATTCCTTTCCAAAGCCATAGAAGGTTGCTGGCCATAACATGCCCTTCGCAGCTTTCACAGCTAAGTGTGACTTTTATAACGAATTCACTGGTCCTGTTAAATTAAAATAAAAAATATTAATATTTTAATTATAAATATATTTTTATTTATTTAATTTAAATAACTAAAAAATGCAAGTGAGAAGAAGTTTCACATCTATCATCTACTTTATTTTATTTAAATTAAAAATTATATATGAGATTGAAATTGAAAACAATAAAATATTGGAATACTTCTTTTGATCAAATTGAAAGGTCTCATAATCTCATGTGAAATCGATTTTATGTTGAGTTTAGTTAGTTAAAATTAAATCTAATTTTTTAAAATTTCTATTTAATGCATTATTAACTGTTGAATTAATTATGATAAGTCAAAATATTTATCTAATAATCATGATAATCTATCTATTTATTTAATTTTTATGATTATCGGATGAAAGTTTTGGCATTTGCTAGACCTGCCCAAGATATTATTTTTTTTTAATTCTTACATCAACAATTTTATTTATTTATTTTATAGTCATTGAACTTTTAACTCAATTATGCCCCTAATTTAATCCATTTGAAAATGTTTCACAATTATTAGAAAATTATGTTATAGCTTATCTTTAATAATTATATTACATTTTACAGAGAATATTTCATATATATAAAATGTTATATATGAACTCTTGATGGAATTAATTGGTAGCTCATTTAGTTAATGATGATACTTTGTAAAAGCATATGCCATGTATTGTGCTATTTTTTTGCCTTCTTTTGATAACATGTATTTTTATCAACTAAAATCAAAATAAAAATGATTTTTTCTTAATGGAATTTAAACAACACGATAGAATAAATCACGAAAAATTATTTACTATTTGATTGTACCCAGGGGAAAAGATATTGGCCGATATCGTATCGTATATATATATATATATATATATCAGTTTTTTAAGACCGATGTATATCGGCCGATATTATTAATATCGTTTGATTTTTTTTTAAAAAAAAAAATCAATTCAGTGGTGGACCCATGACGATATCGGTCCATATCGTCCATGTATCGGCTGATATTTATGTTTTCAATTTTTTTTTCCTTTAAATATCAGCTTCCTTTTGGGTTATTTATTTATTTTTTAATAAATAAAATAAAATATATAAAAATTCGGATATTTTCAAAAAAAAAAATCGAAAGAGGAAAGAGAAATTTATCAATCGATGTATGGGCTAGGCTGAATTTTATACCCCTGATTGTACCATTAATTTTTTTTATATGAGGAATTTTGTATAAATCTACTAATTTTTGGCATTTTTCTTATTTCTTTGCACATTTGTTGGGCTCGAGTCGAGTTGGTGAAGAATATTTCAAAATTATAAGGGTTGTTTGGTTTTAATGAGGTCTACTTATTAAACCTCCAATACTTTCATGCCTATTTATGAGTTCTACTTGTCAAGGTGACAAAATTTTATACAAGTGAAGCTTAGATTATATGACTTTCATTAAATTCAAATAAATATTTTAAATAATTTGTATTTCTAAATATTTTTCATTTTATTAGTGTCAAACTGTGTTAGAATATATTTAGGAATTTGAAATATAGTAGAATTATTATGTGATTAGAATTTTAAATTTGGATTTATCTCTAATTAAGAGATGTATTTAGCTTAGAATTAAGATAAGAGTTTGAGTTTGAGTCAGATAACCCTAGAGTTGACTAGAGACTATAAATATATGTAATAACATACTTCTTGATAACAATACAATACTCAATTTATTATTTCCTGAAAAATTTAGAATTCAACATTACTCTCGAAAAGATTTATGCATTTAGATCTGGAGGCCTTCATATCCCTTAAATGTGATTAATTTGATTAGTGTCACTAAAAATATTTTAATAATTTTTTTTTTAAAAAAAAAAAGCTTGAAGGGTGAAGGCCTTCATAATTGTAAAAAATAGATTAAAGTATTGGATGATCAATAATAGAGATTTGAGTCCCATAATTTCATGGGAAACATGTTTAATGCCGAGTCTCTTCAAGAGGAGGCCAGTCAAACAATTTTGTTGGCAGTGGCATTGATTTGATCAAAGCTTAAATATTTATTTGTATATTTTGATTTCGATTTCTATTATTATTAAATTGATGGGTCTCAATCAAAGCACGTTGGTTTATGGTTATTAAATGAAACTTTTTTTATATTTAAATGAGGGACCTTTGGATTTGCTCACTTGCGTGAGTCACGTCGATTAAAAACTAATCAAATTAATAAAGGTCGACTTATAGACACCTCATTCAAACAAATGCTTGAAGTATAAATTTAATTCATTCAAACAAATGAATATTACATTAATTCATTATCCGGACTAATTACGATAACCTGATAAAAATACTTTAAGACTTAAAGGTCTTTTCACACTCCTAAATACTTAAAATACAATATTTTTCAAATAAGAGTAACCCTTGACTGTGCCGAAAACATATTTGATAGTGTAAAAGACCTTGAAGTCTTAAAATATTTTTATCAGATTATTGTAATTAGTTCGGATATTCAATTTGAGAAATTTTGAAAATACACGGTGCTTAAAAAATAACAGTATTCGTTGTCGATGCTAAAGTAATCCATAGTGCATTAGTTAGATAATAAAATATCTTTTAAAACTTTTCAGTTATTTTTTAAGCACTGTGTATTTCTAAAATTTCTCAAATTGAATATCCGGACTAATTACGATAACCTGATAAAATTACTTTTAGACTTGAAGGTCTTTTGACACTTCCAAATATATTTTCGGCACAGTCGAGGGATACTCTTATTTGAAAAATACTGTATTTTAAGTATTTCGGAGTGTGAAAAGATCTTGAAGTCTTAAAGTATTTTTATCAGGTTATCGTAATTAGCCCGCATATTCAATTTGAGAAATTTTGAAAATATACAGCGCTTAAAAAATAATTTTAAAATTTTAAAAGAAATTTTATTATTTAAATAATGAATTACTGTAATGTTCATTTGTTCGAATGAATTAAATTTACACTTCAAGTATTTATTGTTTGAATGAGGTGTCAATAAGTAGACCTTTATTAATTTGATTAGTTTTTAATCGACGTGACTCACGTAAGTGAGCAAATCCAAAGGTCCCTCATTTAAATATAAAAAAAGTTTCATTTAATAACCATAAACCAACGTGCTTTGATTGAGACCCATCAATTTAATAATAATAGAAATCGAAATCAAACTATACAAATCAAATATTTAAGCTTTGATCAAATCAATGCCACTGCCAACAAAATTGTTTTGACTGGCCTCCACTTGAAGAGACTCTGCATTAAACATGTTTCCCATGAAATTATGGGACTCAAATCTCTATTATTGATCATCCAATACTCTAATCTATTTTTTAAGTGACTCTAAGGGCATCTGTCGGTTGTCTTGCACATTTAACAGGTCATTTAATATTAGAAAAGATATGAATAATATAATTTTTTATAATTGATTGAATATCATGGTTGGATTAAAAATAGATTACCAACCAACAACTATGAGATCAATTCTTTCATTATAAGATGACGGAGGGATCATACCATTTGAGCTTTTTTTTTTGTCATACTTTTTCTACGGACGTGGAATGGGGCCACATCCCATTCCTATTTGTCCATTAGTTAAATAGGTAACATTTTCTTTTTTCAAAAATGTATTAATTTTCTTTTATTTTAAGATGACGGAGAGATTTTACCATTTGAGTTTTTTTATTTCATACTTTGTTTGTGAAAGTTGAATTGGGCCGCATCCCATTCTTATTTGTCTATTAGTGAAATCATATCATTTGAGCATTTTTTTTTTTCCGAAACTCGAATGGAGCCACATCCCATTCCTATTTGTCTATTAGTGAAATGAGCAACATTTTTTTTTTTTTTTTTCAAAAATATATTACTTTACTTTCATTTTAAGATAGACATAATACCATTTGAGCTTTTTTTTTTCATGCTTTTTCGGCAGAAGTCGAATTGAGCCACAGTCCCATTCTTATTTATCCATTAGACAAATGGGCAACATTTTCTATTTTCAAAAATATATTAATTTTTAGGTGTGACAATCAATCACAAAAATCCAAATGGCTTTTGGGCAACATTGATTGGCCCATTTACCCAAGTTCACATTATTATTATTTGAGAGAGATAAGATGAGATACCACATGGGTACTGTGGCCGATTGAAGGACTTTCCAAAGTTTTCTAAATTTTTGTCTAGAATCAAAACATATTATAGAGAATGATTGACTCAAACCGTGGTATCTCCACCTTAACGGGCTAAATTTGGCACAGATTTGCATGTGATGCACCTTACTATAAGAAGACCGTTAGTTTCTATTATTATTAGGGCTAAAATCGGATCGGATTTTCTAAAATCCAATCTGACTTGAGTCAATAATATATGGAACCCAACCTGACTTAAGTTTTTTATCCGAAATTCTCGATGCGACTCAATCCGAATTCTAATCCGACTCAACTCGAATTCTGATCCGAAATGCATTTGAACCCATTTTAGCTTAATTTTTGTCGGGTAGGATCAGGTTAACTTGAAAATTCCTCAAGCCGACTCGACTTGAATTCCATGCGATTTTTTCTTCTCAACCTAACTCAACTTACATGGCCCGACCCGAGTTTCACCCCTAATTATTATGGCAATAGAGTGATGGAAAATTATTCATCTTTAATGGTTCTATGTAACTTATTGAGAAAAAGTATGACAAATTTTAATTTAAAAAGTTTAATAATTTATAATATTTGCATTTAATCTAATTCTTATTTTTTTAAAAAAATTATGTGTGGAAAATTGAGGGATACCCAACATAAAACTTCCATAGGTGAATTCACTATCCTTAAGTTATACAAAGGTCAGGCCATGTGAGTTCAAACCTGCAACCTCCCACTTCCTAAGGCGGAAGATAACCAGTTGAACTACACTCATTTAAATAATAGTATTTGTATTTAATCTAACTCTGAGTTATATTCAGAAATAAAGTCAAATTTCATACAAATCTAAATTAGGTGATAATAGATATTAAAAAAAAGTTTGTAAATTGGTTGACAGAATCGATTCACAACAGATAATTTCTGATAAAGTGATAAGCTGAGTCCTATTTAAGCATAGTTTATCTTGGATCCATTAATCATGAACCACATATTTTCAAATTGTCACCTTTATCTATAATTGTCCTTATTTTGTCGTTAATAGAATAAAAATGGTAGAAATCATAAAGCTTCTTGTGGTTTAAGATTTTAATTAAAGATATCATGTAATAAATTGTAAATTGGACCTCTCAAAAAGCTCAAGTGCTTTTATTGGATCCTTCTAGAAGGAAATTTTTGGTCTTTTTTTATTATTATAATAATTGTTATTATTATTATTATTATTATTTATTTAAAGGTATGGTCTATCAAGAACCCATCCAGCTAACCCATACTGCTAAGTCTAGCTTTTTAGACCTACAATTCATGGCAAAAGGCTGCAAGAGAATCTAAGACATGTGCCTCATTTAGGATCACATGTGGGCATGATTAATCTCACGTCCATTACTAATGTGATCCACTGGTAAAAGTAACAATAATTAATAAGACTTTATTTCTAATAAAATTTAGACGTGAAGTTAATTTTCATAAAAAAAGACCGTTTTAGACAACTTTAGATTAGTATCCTTCACGTGATTCATGAAATTGAGAAGGTTTAAATTCAAATTTTATTAAAAAAATTTAGGAGATGTCAAATTTGAGCTCTCATGGTCTACTCAGTGTACCCTAAAAGCAGTGAATATCATTCGTTGAGATTTTACGTTGAGTTTTCTGCGATTTTTCACTCGTAAAAAAAAAAATCTTTGAATTATTATTGATTTGTCGAGTGTGATTTGATAAAGGGCAAGGGGCATGAGGTTATCCACAGGGCCGGCCCTGAGATTTCAAGGGCCCTAGGCGAGTTTTTTAGATGGGGCCTTTATATACTCATAAAAAATAAAATCATATAATTTTTTTTTACAATGTGTGAAATTAAATAAAATATCATAATTAAATTTATAACGAAGTATCATTTAAAAATTATTCTTATTTTGAGATGCAAAATTACCAATTAAATTACTATATTTAAGTTTTTTTAACATTTATTTTTCAATAGATAAGATAGCTAATTTATTCAATATTTCTTGTGACATTGTAGACCGAAGATAAGATTTTATCAGTTTTAACTTTGAAAAACTTATTTCTGCATAAGTAACTGTAATTGGTACAATCAATATTATTTTATAAGCAATTCATGTATTTGGAAAACAACAATTCATTCTTTTTACATAATTTGGCAATTCATTCTTTTGGTACTGCATCTTTTATCATATGGAGTGTGACACTAATGCAAATTCTCATTTGAAAAGAAGATATTAATATTATTTTCATTTTTCATTTTTTCTGTATTTTTTAAAAAATTAAAAATTATCTTAATTATAATGATGTATACTTATATATTAGTTCTAATAAAATCTACATTGATCAAATAAATAAAGTTATGCTTTTTCATCTCTTCAAATTTTAAAAGCTTTAAATTATTTTTAATTCAAAATTATCAACTCAATATAGATTTCTCTTTCTCTTTATTTAGATGATAGATATATTTTAAAAGAGTCTTTATTAATTAAAATTATTTTATTATTATTAAACTCAATAAAATAAGAATTATAATAATTATTATTATGATTGTCAGTATCATTATTTTAATTTTTTAAGAAACCTACGCTTTAAATTGAGTAGAAAAATTATCAATATATAAATTTTCAATTTTGAGTGTTTTAAATTCGAAATAGTTAAAAATAATCAAATGATTTCAAGTAGATTTATTTTAAATTATTGTTATTTTTCATTATTATTATTAAATAACTTGATAAAAAAAAGTACTATTATTAACACAGTCGGGATTTGATCCCAGGCCTCTATCTTTAAAAAAGAATTCTAACCAACCGGATAAGAATGTATGACTAATCTAAATATACATTTTTAACTATTTAATATATAGTAAAAGAGCTTCTGAACTTGGGGGGCCTTTTTATTTGGAGGCCCTAAGCAACCACCTACTTCGCCTATACCCAAGGCCGGCCCTGGTTATCCATGTCAACGTTCTTCCATTTAGTTGATATTGAATAATTTAAAGCATTTTTCATATGATCATCTAAAAAAATGATTTAAGCCTTTCTTAAATAATGAAATTTGTAAGTTCTTCTTTTCGTCAACTTGCTTGAATCAATAAATTTGTTAATTCTTTTAATTTTTTTTTTAATCAATGTGACCAAAGGTCTTACCTTTATTTGAATAGGAGATATTTTAATTCAACTAATCTTTGGGACATATGTAAACTTTTCAATCTCATATACACCGGATAAGCAATTATAGGGAGTGAACGAGAGAGGTGTTGAGGTGAATCAAATTCAAAACATGTCGTAAGGCTTAAGTTTGCTAATTATTTTATTAAAGAGGAAAACTGACCTTTCTATAAGATAATAGGCCATTTGTAGAGGAGAAATCCTAGAAAGTTTTCTTTACTGGAAAATAATTACTTGCACAATGGTGCACGGCGAGTTATACGAAGTGCATAAGTATAGGATCATCAAATAAAGTAGTGATGGGTGTTTTAGAAAGGTTATTCTTTAAATATTTGATTCATTAAAAATCATCTTTATTGAATGAATAAATCTACATTTTTAAATATTGTAAATTTTAAAGAATAAAAATAATTTAAACCGATCAAATTTTAAAGAGCTTAAAAAATTGAGTTTGATTGATTTAATAAATGTGATTTTTCAGACTACATATTAAAAAAATGACTTTTTTTATACACTTATCACCATTCTATTTAATAGGCTTTATCTAAAAACTTGGTGTAATAGGTTGCACATCATGATCATCTCTTTTATTTCAAAATGAGATGCTGGCCCATGCTCCAAATAAATATAATATAAAAAATTAAACTCCTTATCATATGTCATATAAGGTTTGCCTAACTCAATATCTATATTTCAAACTACACTCTATTATAGATGTGACAAATCATTAGTGAATCTCGTGTTAAAATTTCAATGAGAATTGGTTGTGAATTTAAATATGATGTCTAAAAAAATTTGAAAGCACTATTTATTTAAAAAAACAAAAACAAAATTCAAGCACTCTTTTATGCAGTCAATTGAAGATGAACTAGAATGCCAAGTATTGTAGGCTAGAATTTATGTCTAGAATTGATTTATTGTGAATTAGGTTTGGCACCTCCTTTGTGACCTGGTATGAACCCTTGAGGTATGTTAGTTTATGTCATTGACATCGACAAAACTTATTTACACTTTTATCTTTATATCCATTTATAATTTGAACTTACTTTAATATATATATTTATCATCAAATTAAATTCAAATGATATGAATAATTAGGACTATAAAATTGAAAACCATGCTTTCAAATTGTTCAAATTGAACCCATAAAGAATATCTTGTCTAATTTAAGAAGAATAGAGTTTGAAACCAATAGATACTCATGTAAGGGAGTACACCGTATACATCTCATGTTACTCAAATTGGTCGAATAAAAGAGTTGTTGCATAACTCATGTGTCAAAAATTCGCATGAATCATTGTAAAATTCTACTTAACATTTTATTGAAAATAGTCAAATTAATAAATTCTTATCAATTAATGTTGCTCTTTCATTAATTAAGAATGAGAACTCTGTTGATTGGTGGCACCAGAAATTGCGTGACAGTGCAATGGTAGAAAATTAAGAGTGTTCACAGGTTAAGTGCGATACAGGCTGGCAATCTTAGTTCGTCCAAAGCTAGCTAGAGTTTACAATATTAAAATATGAACCTACCGATTTGAAAAATACTAAAGCGGGAGCCCTGCCTTTTTTGCAATCACTAGAAATTCAATATAAGTAAATCCAGATCTTGGTAGTCAAACTCACAAGGAATCTTTGACCCAGAACGAAACATGATCGTGTTAATTAAGAATGGGTGACTCGATTAAGGGTTTGATAATGAGGGCTAATTGGGTGTTTGAAAGAAGAAAGAGGAGCCACCTGTACTTCTCATCAGTACACATGATGGGTAATGGAAATTAACATGGATCATAGTAAATAAAAAGAAACTAAATAATAATTTTACAATTAAGGAAATAAAATAAAATAACATAAAAACTAAATAAAAAATACTTTCTTTAATTTTTTAGTCGGTCGTCAGGTTTTTCAATTTTTTCCAGCGAGGTCGGATAGCCACGGGTTGTTCTATATCACTTCTTGTCTTAGTGATGTTTAAAAATACGTGTTTACTTTGACCAATGATATTGAATGATTAGAAATTGATTTTTTTTAGCTCTAACTTAATCCACTTGTATTTTATCATGTCCAGTTTCAATTAAAAAGTGTCGATTTTCTAATTAATTTCAAAATAACATTTAAAAAATAATAAATAAATCAGGTCATATAATAGCTAAATGGGTCAAAATCCAACAGCTCTAGTAATACCCCGACCTTCACTTTCATATTAATGAGCTCAAGAATTTGGGCTGATTTATGTGCTCAAATTTGTTCATTTTGGACAGGCTTGGACGAATTCTGTGTTGATTTCTATTAGAGGAACAACCTTAAGCAGGGGTTTAAATATTTAGAAACTGATATTTCAGTTGATATAGTCGATATGGGCCGGGCTCGCATCTGAGATAAATTTTAATAAATGCTGATATTATTAATATTGGCCAATATATCAACCGATACAAACAATGTACAACTGATAAAAATCATATCCATTGATATGTATCAGATCTAAAAGACCAATATTGATCAATACGATATGTATCTCTGCAATATTTAAACCTATGACCTTAAGTGGATGTGATTGTCACAAATCTCGTTCTCGGGATATTAACTGTAATTGTTAATTGCGAGATATTTTTAACTTCTTAGATTTTTATCAGGAATTTAACGAGAAAATCTCGCAGAAAATATATTATTTAAAAAATAATAAAACTAAGTAATGTGTCTGGAGTTTGAAAACATAGATGATATTTTAGAAATAAAAAATATATATTTAGCCTAAGCGTTAATGGAAATTTAATGGTAAAATCTCGTGATTTTAATGGGAATTTACCGTTTCTTATGATAAAAACTTGTTTTTAACGGAAATTTATCGTTAAAAACGACAGACTCGATAAACTTGGATTTTTAACATGCAAACGTTATTTGTCAATATTTCTGTGATAAAAATGAAAATATTGATGATATTTATTACGTTAATGTGAACTGGGATGATGACGGATGAGCTTGGGTTATTCCTTTAAAGAGAATAAAAACGTCTACAATAGGAAGTAAGTAGCATATTGCAAATATATCCAATCCTTCAACATGCAAGACTAATTTAAACAGGGAAAGTAGAATCAATTAAAATCACATTCAACATGAATTCTAATTGTACTCAATAATCAAATTCTTATTTGGATGCAGGAGGGAAAAGCAACTAACAATAAAAATTATAACTAAATAAATTTAATCATTTATTATTTTAAATAGAGAACGTCTCTAAATGAAAAAAAAAAAAACAGAGAGATCATCTCTCAATGGCCTCTGTTTTGAATGATCTCTTCAATTAGTTTATCCATTTTGACATGAGACGACCCTCCCTCAGTTACAGCCCTTACTGCACTCTCCTTCCATTCCATGGCTTTCTTCCTCATTTTCTTCCCTTTCTCTCCTTCCATCAGTTCTCTAACAAGGCCCTCGATCTCATCCCGCTTCGACGCCAGATTGATCTCCATGCCGATGCCCCATTCCCGGCAGGCGAAGAAGCAGTTGGTTGTCTGCTCTGCAAAGCAAGGATAGCACAACATGGCCACCCCACTTAATGATATGCTTTCGATCGTCGAATTCCACCCGCAGTGCGTTAAGTACCCTCCGATCGAAGGGTGTTCCAGCACTTTCTCTTGGGGACACCAGCTCGCCAGCATGCACCTCCCCTTCGTCTCCTCCAAGAAGCTTTGCGGCAACACCGCCGATTCGCCGGATAAGAGATCCGGTCGAATGATCCACAGGAAGGGGTGCTTGCTGTTGGCCAGCCCCCAAGCCAATTCAATCATCTGTTGGGGCGTCATGACAGCAACACTACCAAAATTCACATACAGGACTGATCTGGGCTCTCTGGAATCCAACCAATCCAAACACGTCGTGTCCTCCTTCCATAAATTCGATCCAATTGAGTAGGAAGGACTATCTGCCAATACCTGGCGATTGAGGATCTCCAACGGGCCTACCGGAAACATTCGAAGAGAGAACTTGGATCTGATTCCATCAAGCACCTCATGTTCTAACTCCTCGAACGTGTTGATAATCACACCTTTAGCCTTGGGGGCTCTGTTACTGTTCTCCAGATCGTAGTTGAGCATGATGTCGTCCAAATTCGTGGCTCTCACGAAGGTTGTGATGTCCCTCAGTCTGATGTCTTTCATCCCGGGCATCCAATCAATAGGCCTATCCAAACATCCATTCGTCAAGCAACTTTCATCTGCGATCACAACTAACTGGAAATGATCAGATACAGAGTTTTTAATTGCACAATTAATGAAAATGAATAATAAGAAATGGGGATTCTTCAATTTGAGTGGCCTGCCTTTGAGTGGAACATAGCCTCTTTCGATGAGCTCGGCGTAATGAAGGTAGCCCATTAATCCGCAGGCGCTGAGAGTGTAGAAGACGTATTCAGGGATGCCCAGTTCTTCTGCAGCTTGCAGAGAAAAGCTCATCGCTCCGTCGGCAATGATGCAAGTAACAGGTGGCGCACCAGGAGTGGTGTTGAGCTTCTTCAGAAGATTCAGAAATGGTGTGTGGCAGTTGTTAGAGACGGAGTGGCAGAGAGATGGGACGTCTTGGGAGCGATCTTGATCCAAAGTGGGAAGGCCATCGGGAATGGTTTCGAATCGGAAGTCGGGGAGGCCCTTGACGGAGTCGGGTCCTCTGGATTTGAGGAGGCGGTGGTGATTGAATTCAGTGTTGACGAAAGTGATGAAGAAGCCTCTGAAGTGGAGGAGCTTGGCCAGTTGGAGATGAGGATTGATATGTCCTTGGGTGGGGAATGGAAGGAAGACAAGATGAGCCTTGTTCTCAATCTCTGCAGACGCCATTGATGCTCAGTTACTGCAGACAGTGGTTGAGGATTTTGGCTATTGGGTAGGCTGCTCTGCTCCTGCTTCTTCCTCCAACTCAATGGGGGTTTGGTCTATTTTATACAGAAATGGAGTCCCGCCTCCAACCCACGTGACACACGTGATAAGTGATAACAACAAGCATCGATCAAAATTGTCGTGTTTTCAAAAAAAATTTTCCCTCAATTACACTAACTCATCTTGTTTAGATCAATAAATGGGAGAGAATTGTCTTATCTTTCTACCAAAACGTCAACGTAGAGAGAGAGGACTGCATCTTCTCCACCAGGAAAGGAGTTCAAACTTTATTTTTTCTATCATTCTCTTCACAGTTGAATCTTCATCCTCCGAATGGTCTATCCTACAATTGTGATTGTGCAACTTTATTTTTTCTATCATTCTCTTCACAGTTGAATCTTCATCCTCCGAATGGTCTATCCTACAATTGTGATTGTGCTCAACCTTCGGTAATGTTCTTTTTATTTTTTTGAACTTCTTTTTTTTTTATTTCATTCCGACCTCTTAGAGCATCTAATTAAATCTTTAGAGCAAATGCAAATCTCTCTATCCACACATATCATATAACATTAAAGGGAATGACCCTTATATGTTGAGAATGAGACTTGATTGAACCCCCACAGGTCAGAAGGTTTTTAATTGCCAAATCAACCCTCGTGCATTCCACATTTCATAACTTGTCTGCAAAGTGGTTTTACTTTTACTAAGATGGGATATTGGGTGATGTAAAAGTTAAAAAGAAAAATTCGGCACTTTCTAATTTATTCAAAGATAAAATTAGAAAAATTGAAAAAGTTTTCAATTTTACATATTCATGAAGTGCAAAATGTGTCGTTAGATTGGAGGTTATCTCAAAATGTTTTGTTGATCATCGTAGACCTAGTTTCAAGGTTGCACTTTGAAGATTGGAAGAGTGATAAGATATCTCTGAATAATTAGAAGAAGAAAAAAAAAAATGCTTTAAGCAGTTGCGGTTATGAAGAATCACGTATATAATGGGGCACAAGAAATAGAATAAATTTGATTCTATGATATTATAGCTGCATGAACTCTCTTCACATGTTATCAAAATTACTCGTGTTAGTCTAAGCCTTTAAAATTAAATTAAAAATTTTGGGTTCGACTCCTCCTGAACTTACACAATATAAAATACTTGAAGTGGTTTCACGTATCCCTGTCATTAGTCTTACATCGAATATGGAGTAGAATTATGTAATACCCTACCCCAGATTAGGCGAGTTTTAGCTCGTTAATCTTGTTTAACCGGATTAATCTCAGAGATTTTGGTTAGGGCTTCGAGGAAAGCCCAAGTTTGGTCCGATCTGAGCCCGAAAACTCAGTGATTCAACTCATCGAGCTGGAGGGGCATTTTGGTAATTTACCACTTATTGTGTATATTTTTTTTTATAAATTGTGTGATTTTGTGAATATTATTGGTGAATAATGTTTTCCTTAATGAAGGATTTACATTTCTGATTTTAAAATAAAATTATTTTCAGAAAATGATATTTAAATATCGCCCGTCAAAACCCCGAAAGGGAGTATTAATTATTTTAAAGGGTTTTGAAAATGAAATAAAATTTGAAATTCGTATTTTATGATAGACCATTTTAAGAATGGTCTAGATATTTCATTTCATCTCAAAATGATGTTTCTAAATTGTTTATTTTAACAATTTTTTATTTAAGTAAATAGTGTAAATTTATGATTTTTATTTAAATAAATGGTTTTTAGTAAGAGTTAAAATCTGAAATTTTTATGGTGATTAATATTTTTAAAACCCAACCTATCTGTAAGGTTGGACTTAAATTTTTGAGCTTTTGAAATTATTGTTTTAGTTAAAAAAATCAGGTTTTTATCAAAATAGGGCCCTTTTTGCAAATATTGGAAAATGGAAGGGCTGATCTGCAAAAGTAAACCTGCGGTTTACTGTAGCAAGCGTCTCAGCCACCGCAGCCGCATGCCCTGCTGCACGATTTTCCGGTGATTTCCCCCGTCGTCGCGTCCCATCGCGCGTGCCGGATTTCCCGGCCGAAAAACCTATAAATTCCGGCTTTCCCCTTCAGTTTTAACTCCCACAAAACTTCTTCTCTTCTCTCTGTCTCTGTTCTCCAAAAACCCAGTCGGCCGACCCTCTTTTAGTAAACAGTAACTTAGAGGGAGATTTCAAAAGAAAATCTGGATTTCAGCCCAGAAACTCAATCCAAGGTAACCACTGCATTCCCCTTTCAATTTCGACCGATTTGGAATAAAAAAATTTTGGATTTGGCTCTGTTTTCATTGAGAAAAATGATTTCAAAATTTAGGGAAAATTTTAGGGTTCCTCGTATCAGTGAGCTTCCGGTGTTAAGATCGGATGACTCACTGAGTTTCAAAGCTCCAAACCTCTCCCTATGGAAAGAGAACTCCCGGAGGAATCCATCGGACCGGTCAGATGTAAAAACCGAGTCCAGAAAATAGCCCTTTTGCCATTTTCGAGTTTACTGTTCACGGCCGCCGTTCACTGTTTGTTGCAGACAGTGAACGGGGAAGAAGAAGAAGGAAAAAAAAATATTATTATTTTATTAAAAAAAATATTTTTTATTTGATATTATGGTTGCTCATATTTTTAAATGTTGGTTCCCATCGAAGGAAAAAAAAGAATAAATAATTAAATAATTAAATATTATTATTTTATTAAAAAAAATTATTTGAGATTATAGTTGCTTATGGTTTTAAATATTGGTTCCCATCGAAGAAAAAAAAATGAATAAATAATTAAATAATTAAATATTATTATTTTATTCAAAAAAAAAAAATATTTTGTTAGATTATGTGATGTGATGTTTAGTACCCCTTTTTGTTAATTAAAATTGTACTAACCCTCTTCTCTTATTATTTATAGTGTAAATATTATTGTATCCGCCTTCAGTCCTGTAATAACCCGAATTTTTGATAAATATATATATTGGCATTTATTCATTTTAAATTGAAGTTTGATGTAATAAAATGCCAAATGGACCAAATTTTGGGACAATGGCCCAAGGATGGCCCAATTGGGCCATGGGTTGGATGAAATCCATTAAATGGGTCAATGAGAACTAATCGGGTCAACGATGGTCAAAGTGGGCCCGATAGCCATGTGGGGCCCAATGGATCAAAATCGGTTCAAATCCTAAGGTAAGTGGAAAATGAAGGAATCTAATTGGGCCATGGGCCCAATGGTTACCCAATAAACCTTGAATTGAAATTTATACATGTAATTGGTCAATTTGGGTCAAAGAGCCATGTGGGACCCAATGGGCCAATGTAACTAAGCCCTAAGATAAATGGGTAAGACAAGAATCAAATTGGGCCATGGGCCCAATGATGATCCAATAAAAAGGATATAATTAATAAAATTTAAATCACCTAAATTAGGTGATAAATGGACCAATGCAACATGGCCAATGGGGCCCACCTCCACCTCACCCATTGAGGTGGCGTGTGGACCCAAGAGTAGTGGGGCCGACCACCATGGTTGACTTAGTCAACCATGGGTGGATCATAGAGGGAAATTAATGGGATTAAATTAAATAGAAAGTGATTAATTAAATTAATCAAGGGATCAAGGTGATCTAAGTTAATCAACCTAAGATTAAAATGGTCAAATGGTTAAGTGGTCAAAACCACTCCTACAAACACAAACCACCTCAAGAAAACACAAATTAAAACCATGGGCTTGAATGGTGGTTGGATCTCAACCACCACCACCAAAGTCAAGCCAACCCATGCTTGGTTAATGAGAAAGTTAATGCTTGAGTGAAGACCACTCCAACCACCTCCATCTCATTTCAAACTACCCATTTGACTCTAGCCCTCCACACACACAAGGAAATTCGTTTTTCACCTTGCAAGGAGAAAGTGAAGAAAACTTAGAAGAAAAAAAGAAGAGAAGAAGAGAAGAAAAGAGGTGGAATCTTGGATTCAACTCTTGAAGATCAAGAATTACCATTCTTCATCATCTCCCCCTCTTCCCCTCTCTCTAAACCTAACACTATCTTAGCCAATCCAAGCATGTCCCACCATTGATCAAGCTCATCTAGCCGATCATCAAGAAGAGAAAGAAGGAGAAAGGGCTAAGGAAAACAAAGAAGAAAGAAGGACCGGAAGAGTCGTCGGTGCGGTAAGAATTTCTTAAACAAGAGTTTATATTTTTAAAGATAAGATATGGAATCCATTCTTAGACTAAACATGGCCAAAAATGTTGTGGGCCATGGATCTAAAATCCATCAAATGGAAGGCTAAGAAATGGATAAAAATGGAGGAATGGATTTAAGAAAAGAGGAAATGGAAAAATGGAATTTTGAGTCTTTATTAAGCATAGGAAAATGGGATTTTAATGGAGTAATGGGCCATAAGGTTCGGCCATGTAGCATGGCCGAACCCCATGGCCAATGTTGGATGATTTTTAATTAGGGTTGAAGGTTTAAAATGGTGGAGAATGATCTATGATAAAATGGACTTATTGAGTATAGAATGTGATGTTTAGATGGAATGAAAATGGTGATGATTTAGTGATTTTAAAATGGATTATTTTTGGGACAAAAAAATTAATGGTTTTATGAAGATCTTAAAGTTGGTGAGAAATAGTAATTTTAATGGATGAAAAATGGTAGAAATTTATGGAGGAAATAATAGTTGCAAATGGATTCCCAAAGTGTATGATATAAGTTTAAATGGACCAAATGAATGATATTATTGATTTTACATGGAATTTTTTTAACAAAGAAAAATCATGGACAAATATTCATAGAACTTTGGTCTTAAATGGTTCTAAGAAAGGTGGGCCATGAACCATGGTACATGGCCGAACCCTATGGTAATGGTATGGGATTTTTAGACATGGAAAATAATGTGGAGGAATGGGAATTTGAATAGATGGGTAAGTATGGTATATGGTAATTTTCTTTTATGATGGAAAAGTATTGAAAATGGCTAAGAAAAATGGATGGATTGTATGGATGGTTCAAGTATGATATGTGATGTTGGTGATTTAAATGGATGATTTAATTTTCATTGGAGGTATGTTTAAATGGGTAATTGAAACCAAGAAAAATGGGGAAAGAAACATCATGGGTTCGGCCATGGTGTATGGCCTAACCCATGACCCAAATTTTGATCAATTTTAGGCTAAGGTTAAATGCATGTATCAATGCTTAGGAGTTTGATTTAAAGGGCCAAAATGATTTAAGTTTTTGTGATTTTAAATTGGATTATTTTGGGACAAAACTTAGTCTTTGAAAATGGTATCCATAAAGGTGAACCTTAGGGTAGTGATTAGTGGCTTTAATAAATGGAAAATAATGTAGAAGAATACTAGATTTTGATGGATTTATAAAAATGATATGTGGGCCACACCTTAGACCAAAATGTGGAATTAGGTGTGGGAGTAATTATTTTTCAAAATTAAATATTAGGTGGCTGATTTTATGATGTAAGGTCATGATTGAAAGGACCTAAGTATGAATGAATCTTGGACTTATAATGCACATAAATGAATGGATGATTTACCATGGAAGGAGAGTGGCAAAACCGTAATTTGTGGCCACATTGAAGGACCATGGGTTTGACCATGGTACATGGCCAAACCCTATGGGGGTTGGACATGAAAATGGAAATATTATGAATGGTTAAGTAAAGCGATTAGTTGCTGCGTTTTAGGCTCGCAAATCGGAATTTTAAATTTGGCCAAAATTGGACCTATGTATGAGTCTAGAACCAATGGATAATGGGCTAAGTTAGGGACTTAATCATAGACGATGTATGGACTAATTCGGTAAATGTAATAAGGTATCGGGCGTCGCAAACGGTACGCGATCGGCGACTGGATTATCGAACGGGAAGCATAACGGAACGCGACACGGTATTCGGTAGGATTCCTACCTCTTTGTAAGCGATGGATATGTGATGGTGTTTTAAATTATTTTGATTTGGCTTATGATGGATTTATGAGTATGATTTATCTTATGATGAATTTTAAATGATGAAGCATATGGTTTATATTTTAATATTATGCATTATATGACTATGTATGATATGTCAAGTATATGGGATACATATATATTACATAGCATAATGCACTACATCTCATACATGGCATGGGCAGAAAAAAATAAATAAACCGGAGTCCATGCTCCGTCGGGGCGACCGAGAATCAGACATGGGGATTGCCTGAGGGTTATAACCGGAGTCCATGCTCCGTCGGGGAGACCGAGAATCAGACATGGGGATAGCCTGAGGGCTATAACCGGAGTCCATGCTCCGTCGGGGCGACCGAGAAGCAAACATGGGGAACAGGATATTGTATGATCATACGGATAATGGGTGGGACACATGACATAAACACCCATGACATAGCATTCATCACATACTTATTTTGTTGTATTTTATGTTATCGATATGTGTGTATCACTAATCCATGTGCTAGCCCTACTCGGAGTCCTACTGGGCGCGTTGACTAACGCCCTACTTCTACCCTAGCTGATGACGCAGGAGAGGCAGGAAGCGGTGGAAATACCGGAGGCCAAGCTTAGGAGCTTGGAAAACGCAGTCCTAGTTTATATTATGTTTAAATTTTGGAGATGTAATTTTAAAGTAACTTAGCTTGTCGGGTTGTATAAATTTACATTTCTGCGATGGTTTGGACGTTACTTATGGACGATACATTTTGTGATGAAATCATGAACATAGGGGCATTTTGGTAAATTCAATGTTATATCTTCCCTTCTATCTAAAAACCGGTAGGATAGACTCTATTATCATGTTCCGCAATAACTATAATCCGCGAGCTTACTTCCCACGCGTGAACCATTCTCGTGGACTTAGTTCCGCGCACGCGTGGGGTTGGCCAGTTAAGGGTCGGGCTTTAGAAGCTCGGACTTAACTCGCGTCGTGGCGTCCGCGCCCTCTCTCACTCTTCTATTTCAAAAAAAAAAAAAAAAAAATCGACTCTGATTTTGGGAAAACGGGTGAAAAAGGGCGGGGCGTTACAAGTCCGACACTAGTCGGGAACTGAGTGATTCACTTTCAGGCTGGCACTATAGTCAGGCACTGGGTGACCTCGAGGCCTACTTAAAATGTCAGCTCTGGTCCTATCCAGAAGACAACCGAGAAGTGACCCGAGGATCTAGACCTCACTCAATAAGTCAATCTGGTCAATGCCCAGAAGACAATATGAGTTTGGACTGAGCCCCTTTTATTATTATATTATTATCTTATGGATGATTTAAAAAGGGCTAGAAACCAAGTAGGAGACTCATTTCTATGAACCCTGGATATTTTGTGGGAAAACGTGTGATTTACAAATACTACGTATATGTACGTATCTGATATGTATATTGATTGTGCACTTGTATGTTGTTTGACAGAGACCGCGAAACCACACGATCACGGTGAGGGAATTTAACTCTGCAGATTTTGTAAACAGGTGTTATATTGAGCAATGAGTGGTTTCGATTTTGATGAACCCACTCATGTGCCTATATATGGCGCACTATGGTAAGAGTGCTGTGATGATTATGATATTACGATGTTGATCGTATGTGTATGTAAGACTGCTTCCACGTACCTGGGCTATTGAACCAATATCGGCCATATGAGAGATGGTTTATGTCTACTGGACCATGGGCGGACCATGCTGTCGTCAGTTGCTGACTTGAGGGTGTCAGTATCGGCTACGTTTAAGAGCCGGAGATGTACTTGTAAGGATGTATTTTGACCGTGTCGGGACTTAATACTGGTCTCAGTATAGCCGGCAGGCGTTACGGTGGATAATGGCAGTGGTTTAATGATGTTGATATATTACTTGAGATTTTGCTTATTTTTCTATCAAGCATGTGATATTGAACTGTTGCTAACCTGTTTTATATTTACTTAATTTGCATTGTTAATTATCCTTCACTGGGCTAGTTAGCTCACACCACTCACCTTTCAGGCGATGAACCCGAAGAGGAGGACCCTCTCTTTCAGGCTTAGGGCGATTAAGCTAAAGCAGTGTTTTGGGATTCCCCCGGAGAAGAATGCCCTGATCTTTCCCTGTTGGTTCTTGGAACCATTGTCTTTTTTTGTACCGGATGTGGTACTTAATGTCCATTTGATGTAATAGGCTATATTGCCTTTTTAGACAATGTTTTGAATGATGAATCAATGATTAAGTTTCTTATGCTTTGTATTAATCAATGTTAGATTTGATTTGAGTATGTTATGATGTTTTTATGTCTATTTTTATGGGACAAGCATATGATACATGTTTGAGTCCACTTAACGGGCTAATGTGTAACCGCTGGGCCTAATTGTTGATCCGGCCCAGTAAGAATGCTTGTAGTTTAGTTTACTTATCTTTAAAAAAAAAAAAAAATCAGTCGCCTTGATTTGGTATGTGATGCAAACATTTTAGAACACAGCAACATAGAGGAACTCATGGCATGTGCAGAGCTTGCCCTGAAGTGTGTCCAGTGGAAGATGGAAGAGAGGCCAACAATGAAAGAAGTGACACAACAGCTTAGACAATTGAAGAGGAGATTCTAGCATTTTGTAATGTTAGATTACAAAAGTCGAGTTTTATGTCTAAGTAGAAATATCAATCAAATCATTTGAGTCTACAACTGATAATTGTACACTTAACTATAAAGTAATTGACTTTCTTTCTCAATCATTATATAGATCATTTCAGGTGCATCTTTTTTTATTGACCAAAGGTGTCCAGGTGTCTCATCTGTAGGGAACTTTACCCGATTAAATTCTTCCGGATATGAGCACACCTTCCTATACACATACTGGATCTAAACGATGAGGAGCAACCTCATAAGGAGTGGCCCAAAGAGGTTTGAGTATGAATCAAACTCAAGACCTCCCTTTATGAGGGGAGCTTCTTGACTATCAAGTCAACTCCTTATGGATTATTTCACTTCCATCTTGATGGTTTCTTGAAGGCTGATAAAATACACATTGGCTTAATTAGTGAAATATCGACGATATTTACGAGACATATCAGTCCAAAACATGAATTTTAAAAATAAAATAAAATAATCCCACCAATATATTTATACCGGCAATCTTCAATATTTGATACAATGTACCTCAAGTCCTCAAGTATTCATGATGCCATTTGAGGATTTGAACTTCTTGAAATAATAATCAAATGCCATGAAGAGATAACATCACTCATGCCTCGTAATAACGAGGATCTTCACGTGCTGCCTGTAGTTTTGTCCAAGTGGAGTTCATAGTTTTGTGATCC
Organism: Chimonanthus salicifolius; assembly: GCA_013350335.1. NCBI lineage: Eukaryota > Viridiplantae > Streptophyta > Magnoliopsida > Laurales > Calycanthaceae > Chimonanthus > Chimonanthus salicifolius. The sequence continues at coordinate 39,491,346 of CM023532.1, read as the reverse complement.
TGCCTCTTTAGTTTTGACCCACTCACCCACCTCTTGTATGGGTGGTCATGCTAAGGAAAATCTCTAATTTGAGGTAACAACGTGAAATGCGATAAAAGAATTGAGTAATGGAAAATATTTTATTGATAGGGATTGGGTGAAAAAGAAGTATTAAAAAAATGATTTTAGAAGTCAAAGATAAAGCTTTGTGATAAACATAATTATTGGAAGAATTAGATGAAAATGAACTGTTAAAAAATTGATTTTAGCTAGTTGAGATTTGATATTAGATGGTGATAATGATGACGACAATATTATTATTTATACACGTGTATGTGTTGATGCATTGGAAGCTGATATTCTTTTTATATTTTTCAGAAAAAAAAACCAATACAAATGATAATAGTTTAAACTTTGGATCCAATAAATAAATAAAGCAAATTCATGATGTCTAGGAATTGAAGTGTAAGTTCTTCTAACGCAGGTCGATTCGTAACAGGTCGATATTTGGATCTCTGTAAAGAGAGCTATTGTCTATTATCTCTAATAAAAAATACTATCGTCGTCTCTACATAATTTTCTTTTAATTAAAGTGCTTGGTGGTGTTGTAACTGAATTTGTTTATATATATATATATTATGATATTTGTATATACCCTTTAAAATTAAAAAAATATTTTAATTTAATTTCCAAATTTTGGTTAAGGTCTGACCCTTATCAATTTTACTGCTCAATGATTAAAAACAGAGTAGTACCTAGAGTTATATAGAGGTGTAGAGCATAGATTGGCGAATCTGGAAGGCGATTCATGGTTCATTTGTGATTGACTATGATAATATTCACTATTTTTATTAAATTATTTGACGAAATATGAAACTGCAAATTTTATTTTAATTAATATTTCATTTATTTTATAAAAACAAAAAATACTATCATATAAGTTTTAAATAAAATTTTAGTTGAGATGACCTAGACTGCAATACTGATCAAACGGTAAGAAATTTTACACGTCAGTGGTTGGGGAGGTGCATATTTTGGGTGTCCCAGCGGAGTACAATATCCCAGCCCTGATGGTGATGTAATTAATAAAGATCTTAATGACACGTCAGTAGACTAACGATCTCATTATCAAACAACGGTCAACTTGATCAATGCGAAGATCGAGACGATAATTAATTCAGTGACTAACTAAGTAGGATTATCCTCAATAACAATGGAGATGGGTCTTTTAAGGTTAATGGAAAGATCTCTTTCCAGCCATGCATGTGCAGTGTCAGAGGGCCCAGGCCCGGGCCCATAACCATTCATCAATTGGGCTCAGACCCGAAAGCTGAAAGGTTTATTTAGAAAATAGTATTTTCTGAAAAGATTTGAAATTTGTAAAATTTAACAACTGTCAATTTTATAAATTTTATGAATGGCTATGAAAATATGATTAGAAAGTGTAAGATTTTTTTAAGTAAACCATATTTTCATAATTTATATAGGTTATTCATTTACAAAGTGGGTGATTTTCTAATTGAGGTAGGAGTAAACATCGAGATGATTTTCAATAATATTTATAATGTATAAGCTCTTAATCAAAAACTTTCAATGCAGATTTTACATCTTAAAATTTCGTAGAATTTTCAAATACACCAAACCTATTATTCTTTCATACAAAAATTTAGATCTATGTTTAAATTTTTGGTGATGACCTAATTCTTTTTGCCTGTATTCTAGCCATTTTACACATACTTTCATTTAAAAAAAATCATTTTAACTACAATTTCAAAATTTCAAAATCATGGCCCAACCCAATTTAGCTGTAAAGTTGACAAACTTGAAAAAAAATCTCAAAAGTTGCAATTGACATTCTTAGATTCTATCCTAGTTCACTTTCTATTTTAATTTAGAATATTAAAAGTGTAATCATTTAGATTGAAAATAATATAATTAACTATAAATAAATTAAATTTTAACTATTTGAACTTAATGATTAAAATCACTTGCCATATTTAAAAACCATTACAATAATGATACCTATTTTACTTTGAATATTAAAATTAAGTGGTTAAAAAATAAGCATTTTAAATTAAAATAAGGTCAAATTATAATTTGTGATCATTGCCAAAAGTGACTGGAATATAATTAATTAGTTTTAATGTATGCAATGTCTAACTTCAAAATTTTATGTGTAGACGTACTTATCCTAACTTGGACGTTAAGAGTTACAGAGCCGGTGCACACGATAAGAGTACAACTGGACAACTGACGAGGACAAGTGACCGTACAATAAGGACAACATTTTCTCCTTCCTTTCTCATTTTCTCCTGCGTCTAAACACCCCATTTTCCTCCTTCTTTCTTTCTGCACAAACGATTCTCCAACATTTCGATCTAGGGTTTTCGTTTTCGATCTGTTCTGGATTAGGGTTTTAGGTTCTTGAATTCTTTTTTCTCATTCTCCGTTCACGTGCTTTTTCCCCTCTTCCATTTGATTTCTACAGAATCTCAGAAGCTCTGTATTTTGGGATCCATGGATAAGAGAAAGGTGGCCATCCCTCTCGGATGCTATGGGCATTCGCGACCTGTTGAAGATCTGTTTTACGGTCCCATTACGCCCGATGGCTTCTGTCTCATCAGCGCCAGCAAGGTTAAGTGCTCTTCCCTTCATTTGATTGCTCTTTTCGTCTACCAAAATTAAAACATTGCAAACCCTATAAGAGGACAAGTGAGCCTATAATAAGGAAATTCAAGTCCTATAAGATACAGCTTCCCCTCTCATTTTCTCCTGCGTCTAAAATGTCGCCATTTTTCTTTTTCTTTTTGATTCTTGTAAATTTCTTTCTACACAAATGATACTTCCAACAATTTGGATCTAGGGTTTTCATTTTAGATCTGTTCTATTAGGATTAGGGTTTTAGGTTCTTGCATTCTCTCTTCTCATTCTCGGTTCACTTGCTTTTTTCCCTTGTTCCATTTGATCTCTACAAAATCTCACTGAGACTCTTTCATCCTTTATTTCCCTCCTTCGTTCTTTGAACCCTAGAATTTTCTATTCCTTGTGAAAATGATTTATTGTCTCAGAAAATGACATCAAGTCGAACACTACCTTGATGCATTAAAGTGAAGAAATGTCATATACCATTTATAAGTGAGAACCTCTCAAATTTCAAAATTCAAATATACAGAATTTCAGCTTATGATCAAATTTTGACATCAAGGTTTGTTGCATTTTAGCTGTCCACGTGGAATCTTGAATTCTTGGAACAAGAAATACCTTCCTCTTGGTGACTGGATTGTTACATTTGAAAGGCATAAGGGTGCTGTTTGGAGTTTCTACCTTGATACCAATGCTCTACGTGCTGCATCAGACTCAGTTGATTTTTCAGCGTATGTTGAGTTTATTTCTTGTACGTAGCCTTTTTATTGTCATGATATGAAACATTTGGTACCTTGAAATGAGCCCAATTTTGTTCTAAATGGTTAGCATGAATATTGCACTTGTTTTCAGGTTTATTTGTGACATGCTGTATCTTTGTGTTTACTTTGCTTTAGCAATAACAAACATACGTATGTTGAATTTATTTCTTGTACGTAGCCTTTTTATTGTCATGATATAAAACATTTGGTTACCTTGAAATGAGCCCATAATTGTTCTAAATGGTTAGCATGAATATTGCACTTGTTTTCAGGTTTATTGGTGACATGCTGTATCTTTCTGTTTATTTTGCTTTAGCAATAACAAACATAAGTAGTTGAAGGAGTGTCCTAGTTGCACCTAGGCCCTCACCTAGGATCCATACCCCTTTTGCACCTTGCTTATCACCATTTTTGCCTGGGTCTTAATGTTCCTTTTCCTTGAACTTAGAAAAGTGAGAAGATCCTTCTCCTTGAGCCTAGAAAAGTGAGGAGATCCTTCTCCTTGATGCTTCAAATATCAAGATCACCAGTGAATGAGGTTTTATTTTGTCGATTAGTTTTGCTTTATGAAATGCTATTGTGTTTCAAACCATGATCTTAAAAAGTTGTGCACAAGCAATAACTAAAACTCCAGTATGAAGAGTCAAAAGACTACAAGTAGAAAGTAATTGGAAGATAGGTTGTTAAAGACATGGATTGAGGCAGGTGAATGGTGTTTCATTATCCATTAGAGTTGCCATGTCGGCCACGGATTGTGATCAATGGTGGCTTCTAATCTAGGGGTCTCCCTTTCTTCCATTCTTTTTGCTCTGTTTTCCTGGTTCCTTTTCTACAGTCAGAATGGAAAGGAAGCTCCTCAAATGCCATTTCAGCGAGTATTTATAGGGGGTTCTAAATAAGATCCCCTAATGCATTTAGAAACTGCCTCCTTATGGGGGTGGGGTGGGGTCAGGGGTAATGTGCAATTTTGCAGACAGTGTATTAGGCATTGTTCTAAAAATCAATTGAGTCCAGCATGGATCCAATTGAACATGAACCCATTTTCGATCATGATTTTGATGTTATCTCATCCAGGTCCGGCATGGTGATGCTTGGTGGCTATCTATGTTTTTTCTCAATACTCTTCTTTTCTTCATAATACTTTTAGCTATTTCCTTGGAACTTCGTCCTTTTAAAGAAATTATGCCTATGCTTCTTAAAACTTTTACTTTCTTCTTCAAAACTTTCGTTTACTTTTTCTAAAATTTTGTTTTTCTTCTTAAAGTCTCTCCTTTTCTTATGAAAAACTCTCAATCAGTTTCTTAAAAATTCTTGCTTTGTTTCTTAATGCTCTTCCTTTCTTCATGGAACTTTTTATTTTTTATTTTCAAAACTCTCCTTTCTTCTTAAAAACTCTCGTTTTTCTTTTGGAATCCGAATAACTCTCATTTTCTTCTAACAACTCACTTTCTATATAATTTCTCAGTTTTCTTCTTAAACTTCTAAAATACTCTAATTTTTTCTTAAACTTCTAAATACTGTAATTTTTTTTTTCTAAACGCTCTCCTTTTCTTCTTGAAAGCTTTCTTCTTAGTACTCTCTTTTTATTTAGAGAAGCTCTGTTATAGTTCTTAAGGCTGTAGTTTTTTTTTTTTTAAATTCCCTCTTTTTTATTTGTTAATCACTCACATTTTCATCTTAAGTCTCTGATTTTTAGCAATTTTTTTCCCTAAAACTATGGCTTTTTTCTTACAAACACTCTTCTTTTGAATAACTCTCAAGTGCCTTCTAAGAACTCTCCCTTTTCTTCTGGAAGCTATCACTTTCTTCTTGTATCACTCCTTTTCTTTTGACGAGCATGCAATTTCTTGTAAAAAGTCTCATTTTCTTTTTAAACCTTATCTTTTAATTCTAAAAATTTCTTTTTACTTCATAAATTCTCGTTCTTCTTAGAATACTTATTTTGTTCTTGAAAGCTCTTCTTTTTCATTCAAAGACTCTCATTTCCTTTCTAAAGTTCTTATTTTCTTTCTAAAACTCTATAGAGTTGGGAGGCTATAGGTGAAAGCTCTTCTTTTCATTCAAAGACTCTCATTTCCTTTCTGAAGTTCTCATTTTCTTTCTAGGTCCCCCTTTACGGTCATCCTTTTTCCCCTCTTGAAAACAATCTTCTTAAAATTCTGACTTTCTTCTTACAAACTCTCATTTTCTTATAAAATCTATAATTTTTTTTTTTCTTCCAAGTAACTCTCATTTTTCTTTTAATTGTCATTTTCTAGGTAAACCTCCTTTTTTTTTTTTGGAGTTTTCCTTTTCTTCTTAAAAACTATTATTGTTTGATAATACTCTTTTTAAAAAAAGTATTGATGGTGGAAGTAGAGGTGGCTATTTAGCTCGAAAATTTGAAATTTAAAGCATCCGATTCGAAATAAATTTGGCTTGGAATTTAATTTTAAGTTTAAAGAGTTTTTCAGGAAATTCAACTTTAGATCAGTAGTAGGATATTGGTTCCAAAGCTTGTCCATGCCAATCCAATGGGGTTGGAGTGATGGCCAATAACCCACTTCTATAAGTGGGATGTCTTGAGTTCAATTCCCACTCTCTCCAAAGGGCCACTCCCCATAGTTTTACGATGTGTGTGTGGATAGAGAGGTTTGCACATGCCCCAAAGATTAATCAGGTGCTCTAAGAGGCCCAGGCACATTGGTCTTAAAAAAAAAAAAGCTTGTCCACTTTTGGTTTAGGTCATACAAGCAATGACATCATTAAATGCATTGGTTAGGGATGTGCGTTTAACAACGATGATTTTAAGTTTAATTTTAGTTTTGTTCCTTGGTTAGGATGGTATCCAAACAACAATGTTGCCTATGTAAGTGTAAATCAATGTCATCATCAGTCTGGTTGAAGTAGTGATGGCTGTATGCTCGAAGAGCCCAATTTGAAAGAATTCGGGCTTGGCTTTTAATTTTGAGTTAAGAGAGATTTTCATGAAATTCAACTTTAGATGAGTTCTATTATATTTGTTCAAAAGTTTGTCAATACCCATTTTTGGTTTAGGTCGATTGATTGGGGAAGGGTATCAAAGTGACAACATCTGTTGTGAAAGCTGTATTTCAATATCTCAAATAGGATTGAAATCTACTTTTTTTTGATATTGAGAGGACAACCACATTGATGCCTAGTTTTGGTTAGGTTCTTTTGTTGGGATGGGTATCCAAATAATAACATTGGCTATGTGGTGTCGGGACAATACCTACCATTAAGCTGAAATCAATGAAATGTCCAATTGGATGGGCATTTCGACATGACTTCATCAATCCGGTGGAAGTGGAGATGGTTGTTTTGGTCGAAAATCTGAAAGCTTGAAGAGTTCGATTCGAAAGAAATTTGTCTTTGTTCCTAATTTTGAGTTCAAAGTGATCTTCATGAAATTCAGCTTTAAATGTGTTGTTGGATATTGGTTCAAAAGCTTGTAAATGCCCATTTTTGGTTTACGTCCATTGATTGGGGAAGGGCATACAAGAAACAACATCATATATGTTGTGAAGCGTCTTCACTGAAGGCTGTATTTCAATATCTTAAATAACATTGAAATATACTTTTATTGGATATTGAGTGGAGAAGCCTTATTGATGCTCTATTTTGGTTAGCTTCCTTGATTGGGTTGGGAGTCGAAACCACAACATTGTCTATGTTAGTGGAATTCAATCAAATGTCCAATTTTGGTTTATGTTCACTGGTTGGGAATTGGAATTTCCACAATGATATCATCAATCTCATGGAAGTTGAGATGACAATTTAGTTTCGAAAAATCTGAAAGCTTGAAGTGACTGATTCGAATTAAATATGGCTAAGCTCTTAATTTTGTGTTCAAATTGATTTCCATGAAATTCAACTTCAATTGAGTTGTAGGATATTGGTTCATATGTTTGTCAATGCCCATTTTTGGTTAGGTCCATTGATTGGGAAAGGGCATACAAGCAACAACATCATATATGTTTTGAAGGCTGTATTTCAATATCTCAAATAAGATTGAATCATATTTCTATTCGATATTGAGTGGAGATCCGTATTGATGCGCTATCTTGGTTAGGTTCATTGGTTTGGATGGGGGCATATAAAAACAACGTTGTCTTTTCATGTCTGGTAAATATCTATTATTAAGTGGAAATCATTGAAATGCTCAATTTTTGTTTAGGTTCATTGGTTGGGGACATGTATTTCGACAGTGACACCATGAATTTGGTGGAAGTAGAGATGGTTATTTAGCTCGAAAATCTGAAATATTGAATAACCCGATTCGAAAGAAATTTGGATTGACTTTTATTTTTTATTGGATATTGAGTGGAGAGCTGTATTGATGCCCCATTTTGGTTAGGTTGTTTGGCTGGGATGGGTATATGAAAACAACGTTGTTTATGCGGTGTCAGACCAATATCTACTCTTAAGTGGAAATCAATGAAATGCCCAGTTTTGGTTTAGGTTCTTTGGTTGGGGACAAGCATTTCGACGACGACATCGTCAGTCTGGTGGATGTAGAGATGGTTATTAAACATGAAAATTTGAAACCTTGAAGAGCCCGATTCGAAAGATATTTGGCTTGGCTCTTAATCTTGAGTTGAAAGAGAGATTCATGAAATTCAACTTTAGATGAGTTGTATGTTTAAAAGCTTATGAATGCCCATTTTTTGTGTAGGTCTTTTGATTGGGGAATGACATACAAGCAACGACATCTTAAATATTGTGAACACCGTATTTCAATATCTCAAATTAGATTGAAATATATTTTTATTGGAAATTGAGTAGAACGCCGTATTGAGGCCCCATTTTGATTAGGTTCCTTGGTTGGGATGGGCATCCATACAACAATGTTGTTTATGTGGTGTCAGGCTAATATCTACTATTAAATGGAAATCAATGAAATGTCCAATTTTGGTTTAGGTTCATTGGTTGGAGACGGGCATTTCGACATTGACATCATCAATTTGGTGGAAGTAGAGATGGTTGTTTAGTACAAAATCTGAATGATTGAAGAGCCTGGTTCGAAAGAAATTTGGCTTTGCTCTTAATTTTGTTAGTTGAAAGGGATTTTCATGAAATTCAACTTGAGATGAGTTGTAGGATATTGGTTAAAAAGTTTGTCAATACCCATTTTTTTTTACGTCTATTGATTAGGGAAGGGCATACAAGCAACAAGATCATATATGTTGTGAAGACCGTATTTGAATATCTTAAATAAGATTGAGATATATTTTTATTGGATATTGTTTGGAGAATCCTTATTCATGCCCTATTTTGGTTAGGTTCCTCGGTGGGGATGGGCATCTAAACAATAATGCTGTCTATGTAAGTGGAAATCAATGAAATGTCCAATTCTGGTTTTGGTTCACTGGGATTTTGGGTATTTCGACAATGATGTCTTCAATCTTGTGGAAGTTGAGATAATTATTTAGCTCGAAAAATCTGAAAGCTTGAAGTGTCTGATTCGAATTAAATATGGCTAAGCTCTTAATTTTGTGTTCAAATTGATTTCCATGAAATTCAACTTCAATTGAGTTGTAGGATATTGGTTCATATGTTTGTCAATGCCCATTTTTGGTTAGGTCCATTGATTGGGAAAGGGCATACAAGCAACAACATCATATATGTTTTGAAGGCTGTATTTCAATATCTCAAATAAGATTGAATCATATTTCTATTTGATATTGAGTGGAGATCCGTATTGATGCGCTATCTTGGTTAGGTTCATTGGTTTGGATGGGGGCATATAAAAACAACGTTGTCTTTTCATGTCTGGTAAATATCTATTATTAAGTGGAAATCATTGAAATGCTCAATTTTTGTTTAGGTTCATTGGTTGGGGACATGTATTTCGACAGTGACACCATGAATTTGGTGGAAGTAGAGATGGTTATTTAGCTCGAAAATCTGAAATATTGAATAACTCGATTCGAAAGAAATTTGGATTGACTTTTATTTTTATTGGATATTGAGTGGAGAGCTGTATTGATGCCCCATTTTGGTTAGGTTGTTTGGCTGGGATGGGTATATGAAAACAACGTTGTTTATGCGGTGTCAGACCAATATCTACTCTTAAGTGGAAATCAATGAAATGCCCAGTTTTGGTTTAGGTTCTTTGGTTGGGGACAAGCATTTCGACGACGACATCGTCAGTCTGGTGGATGTAGAGATGGTTATTAAACATGAAAATTTGAAACCTTGAAGAGCCCGATTCGAAAGATATTTGGCTTGGCTCTTAATCTTGAGTTGAAAGAGAGATTCATGAAATTCAACTTTAGATGAGTTGTATGTTTAAAAGCTTATGAATGCCCATTTTTTGTGTAGGTCTTTTGATTGGGGAATGACATACAAGCAACGACATCTTAAATATTGTGAACACCGTATTTCAATATCTCAAATTAGATTGAAATATATTTTTATTGGAAATTGAGTAGAACGCCGTATTGAGGCCCCATTTTGATTAGGTTCCTTGGTTGGGATGGGCATCCATACAACAATGTTGTTTATGTGGTGTCAGGCTAATATCTACTATTAAATGGAAATCAATGAAATGTCCAATTTTGGTTTAGGTTCATTGGTTGGAGACGGGCATTTCGACATTGACATCATCAATTTGGTGGAAGTAGAGATGGTTGTTTAGTACAAAATCTGAATGATTGAAGAGCCTGGTTCGAAAGAAATTTGGCTTTGCTCTTAATTTTGTTAGTTGAAAGGGATTTTCATGAAATTCAACTTGAGATGAGTTGTAGGATATTGGTTAAAAAGTTTGTCAATACCCATTTTTTTTTACGTCTATTGATTAGGGAAGGGCATACAAGCAACAAGATCATATATGTTGTGAAGACCGTATTTGAATATCTTAAATAAGATTGAGATATATTTTTATTGGATATTGTTTGGAGAATCCTTATTCATGCCCTATTTTGGTTAGGTTCCTCGGTGGGGATGGGCATCTAAACAATAATGCTGTCTATGTAAGTGGAAATCAATGAAATGTCCAATTCTGGTTTTGGTTCACTGGGATTTTGGGTATTTCGACAATGATGTCTTCAATCTTGTGGAAGTTGAGATAATTATTTAGCTCGAAAAATCTGAAAGCTTGAAGTGTCTGATTCGAATTAAATATGGCTAAGCTCTTAATTTTGTGTTCAAATTGATTTCCATGAAATTCAACTTCAATTGAGTTGTAGGATATTGGTTCATATGTTTGTCAATGCCCATTTTTGGTTAGGTCCATTGATTGGGAAAGGGCATACAAGCAACAACATCATATATGTTTTGAAGGCTGTATTTCAATATCTCAAATAAGATTGAATCATATTTCTAATTGATATTGAGTGGAGATCCGTATTGATGCGCTATCTTGGTTAGGTTCATTGGTTTGGATGGGGGCATATAAAAACAACGTTGTCTTTTCATGTCTGGTAAATATCTATTATTAAGTGGAAATCATTGAAATGCTCAATTTTTGTTTAGGTTCATTGGTTGGGGACATGTATTTCGACAGTGACACCATGAATTTGGTGGAAGTAGAGATGGTTATTTAGCTCGAAAATCTGAAATATTGAATAACTCGATTCGAAAGAAATTTGGATTGACTTTTATTTTTTATTGGATATTGAGTGGAGAGCTGTATTGATGCCCCATTTTGGTTAGGTTGTTTGGCTGGGATGGGTATATGAAAACAACGTTGTTTATGCGGTGTCAGACCAATATCTACTCTTAAGTGGAAATCAATGAAATGCCCAGTTTTGGTTTAGGTTCTTTGGTTGGGGACAAGCATTTCGACGACGACATCGTCAGTCTGGTGGATGTAGAGATGGTTATTAAACATGAAAATTTGAAACCTTGAAGAGCCCGATTCGAAAGATATTTGGCTTGGCTCTTAATCTTGAGTTGAAAGAGAGATTCATGAAATTCAACTTTAGATGAGTTGTATGTTTAAAAGCTTATGAATGCCCATTTTTTGTGTAGGTCTTTTGATTGGGGAATGACATACAAGCAACGACATCTTAAATATTGTGAACACCGTATTTCAATATCTCAAATTAGATTGAAATATATTTTTATTGGAAATTGAGTAGAACGCCGTATTGAGGCCCCATTTTGATTAGGTTCCTTGGTTGGGATGGGCATCCATACAACAATGTTGTTTATGTGGTGTCAGGCTAATATCTACTATTAAATGGAAATCAATGAAATGTCCAATTTTGGTTTAGGTTCATTGGTTGGAGACGGGCATTTCGACATTGACATCATCAATTTGGTGGAAGTAGAGATGGTTGTTTAGTACAAAATCTGAATGATTGAAGAGCCTGGTTCGAAAGAAATTTGGCTTTGCTCTTAATTTTGTTAGTTGAAAGGGATTTTCATGAAATTCAACTTGAGATGAGTTGTAGGATATTGGTTAAAAAGTTTGTCAATACCCATTTTTTTTTACGTCTATTGATTAGGGAAGGGCATACAAGCAACAAGATCATATATGTTGTGAAGACCGTATTTGAATATCTTAAATAAGATTGAGATATATTTTTATTGGATATTGTTTGGAGAATCCTTATTCATGCCCTATTTTGGTTAGGTTCCTCGGTGGGGATGGGCATCTAAACAATAATGCTGTCTATGTAAGTGGAAATCAATGAAATGTCCAATTCTGGTTTTGGTTCACTGGGATTTTGGGTATTTCGACAATGATGTCTTCAATCTTGTGGAAGTTGAGATAATTATTTAGCTCGAAAAATCTGAAAGCTTGAAGTGTCTGATTCGAATTAAATATGGCTAAGCTCTTAATTTTGTGTTCAAATTGATTTCCATGAAATTCAACTTCAATTGAGTTGTAGGATATTGGTTCATATGTTTGTCAATGCCCATTTTTGGTTAGGTCCATTGATTGGGAAAGGGCATACAAGCAACAACATCATATATGTTTTGAAGGCTGTATTTCAATATCTCAAATAAGATTGAATCATATTTCTATTTGATATTGAGTGGAGATCCGTATTGATGCGCTATCTTGGTTAGGTTCATTGGTTTGGATGGGGGCATATAAAAACAACGTTGTCTTTTCATGTCTGGTAAATATCTATTATTAAGTGGAAATCATTGAAATGCTCAATTTTTGTTTAGGTTCATTGGTTGGGGACATGTATTTCGACAGTGACACCATGAATTTGGTGGAAGTAGAGATGGTTATTTAGCTCGAAAATCTGAAATATTGAATAACTCGATTCGAAAGAAATTTGGATTGACTTTTATTTTTTATTGGATATTGAGTGGAGAGCTGTATTGATGCCCCATTTTGGTTAGGTTGTTTGGCTGGGATGGGTATATGAAAACAACGTTGTTTATGCGGTGTCAGACCAATATCTACTCTTAAGTGGAAATCAATGAAATGCCCAGTTTTGGTTTAGGTTCTTTGGTTGGGGACAAGCATTTCGACGACGACATCGTCAGTCTGGTGGATGTAGAGATGGTTATTAAACATGAAAATTTGAAACCTTGAAGAGCCCGATTCGAAAGATATTTGGCTTGGCTCTTAATCTTGAGTTGAAAGAGAGATTCATGAAATTCAACTTTAGATGAGTTGTATGTTTAAAAGCTTATGAATGCCCATTTTTTGTGTAGGTCTTTTGATTGGGGAATGACATACAAGCAACGACATCTTAAATATTGTGAACACCGTATTTCAATATCTCAAATTAGATTGAAATATATTTTTATTGGAAATTGAGTAGAACGCCGTATTGAGGCCCCATTTTGATTAGGTTCCTTGGTTGGGATGGGCATCCATACAACAATGTTGTTTATGTGGTGTCAGGCTAATATCTACTATTAAATGGAAATCAATGAAATGTCCAATTTTGGTTTAGGTTCATTGGTTGGAGACGGGCATTTCGACATTGACATCATCAATTTGGTGGAAGTAGAGATGGTTGTTTAGTACAAAATCTGAATGATTGAAGAGCCTGGTTCGAAAGAAATTTGGCTTTGCTCTTAATTTTGTTAGTTGAAAGGGATTTTCATGAAATTCAACTTGAGATGAGTTGTAGGATATTGGTTAAAAAGTTTGTCAATACCCATTTTTTTTTACGTCTATTGATTAGGGAAGGGCATACAAGCAACAAGATCATATATGTTGTGAAGACCGTATTTGAATATCTTAAATAAGATTGAGATATATTTTTATTGGATATTGTTTGGAGAATCCTTATTCATGCCCTATTTTGGTTAGGTTCCTCGGTGGGGATGGGCATCTAAACAATAATGCTGTCTATGTAAGTGGAAATCAATGAAATGTCCAATTCTGGTTTTGGTTCACTGGGATTTTGGGTATTTCGACAATGATGTCTTCAATCTTGTGGAAGTTGAGATAATTATTTAGCTCGAAAAATCTGAAAGCTTGAAGTGTCTGATTCGAATTAAATATGGCTAAGCTCTTAATTTTGTGTTCAAATTGATTTCCATGAAATTCAACTTCAATTGAGTTGTAGGATATTGGTTCATATGTTTGTCAATGCCCATTTTTGGTTAGGTCCATTGATTGGGAAAGGGCATACAAGCAACAACATCATATATGTTTTGAAGGCTGTATTTCAATATCTCAAATAAGATTGAATCATATTTCTATTTGATATTGAGTGGAGATCCGTATTGATGCGCTATCTTGGTTAGGTTCATTGGTTTGGATGGGGGCATATAAAAACAACGTTGTCTTTTCATGTCTGGTAAATATCTATTATTAAGTGGAAATCATTGAAATGCTCAATTTTTGTTTAGGTTCATTGGTTGGGGACATGTATTTCGACAGTGACACCATGAATTTGGTGGAAGTAGAGATGGTTATTTAGCTCGAAAATCTGAAATATTGAATAACTCGATTCGAAAGAAATTTGGATTGACTTTTATTTTTTATTGGATATTGAGTGGAGAGCTGTATTGATGCCCCATTTTGGTTAGGTTGTTTGGCTGGGATGGGTATATGAAAACAACGTTGTTTATGCGGTGTCAGACCAATATCTACTCTTAAGTGGAAATCAATGAAATGCCCAGTTTTGGTTTAGGTTCTTTGGTTGGGGACAAGCATTTCGACGACGACATCGTCAGTCTGGTGGATGTAGAGATGGTTATTAAACATGAAATTTGAAACCTTGAAGAGCCCGATTCGAAAGATATTTGGCTTGGCTCTTAATCTTGAGTTGAAAGAGAGATTCATGAAATTCAACTTTAGATGAGTTGTATGTTTAAAAGCTTATGAATGCCCATTTTTTGTGTAGGTCTTTTGATTGGGGAATGACATACAAGCAACGACATCTTAAATATTGTGAACACCGTATTTCAATATCTCAAATTAGATTGAAATATATTTTTATTGGAAATTGAGTAGAACGCCGTATTGAGGCCCCATTTTGATTAGGTTCCTTGGTTGGGATGGGCATCCATACAACAATGTTGTTTATGTGGTGTCAGGCTAATATCTACTATTAAATGGAAATCAATGAAATGTCCAATTTTGGTTTAGGTTCATTGGTTGGAGACGGGCATTTCGACATTGACATCATCAATTTGGTGGAAGTAGAGATGGTTGTTTAGTACAAAATCTGAATGCTTGAAGAGCCTGGTTCGAAAGAAATTTGGCTTTGCTCTTAATTTTGTTAGTTGAAAGGGATTTTCATGAAATTCAACTTGAGATGAGTTGTAGGATAGTGGTTAAAAAGTTTGTCAATGCCCATTTTTTTTACGTCTATTGATTAGGGAAGGGCATACAAGCAACAAGATCATATATGTTGTGAAGACCGTATTTGAATATCTTAAATAAGATTGAGATATATTTTTATTGGATATTGTTTGGAGAATCCTTATTCATGCCCTATTTTGGTTAGGTTCCTCGGTTGGGATGGGCATCTAAACAATAATGCTGTCTATGTAAGTGGAAATCAGTGAAATGTCCAATTTTTGCTTTGGTTCACTGGTTGGGGACAGGTACTTCGACAATGACACCATCAATCTCGTGAAAGTAGTGATTGCTGTTTAGCTCGAAAATTTGAGACCTTGAGTTGTCCGATTCGAGAGAAATTTGGCTTGGTCTTAAGTTTTATGGTACATTGAGTGGAGAGTCATATTGATGTCCTATTTTGGTTAGGTTCTTTGGTTGGGGGCATATAAGAGCAAAGTTGTCTTTTCGTGTCTGGCCTATATCCATTATTATGTGGAATCATTGATAGGCACTGTTGTAAAAATCAATTGAGTTTTAGTTGACTTGGCTAATATGACTTTGATCCAGTTGAACATTGGATTTGAACCTGTCTCCAATCATGATTTTGGATGTTATCTCATTCAGGTCCAGCATGGTGATGCTTGGTGGCTGTCTATTTTTTTCTTAATACTCTTCTTTTCTTCTTAATACTTTTAGCTTTTTCCTTTGAACTTTGTCCTTTTAAAGAAATTATTCCTGCTTCATAAAACTTCTACTTTCTTCTTCAAAACTTTAACTTTCATTTCCTTTTTCTGACACTTTCTTTGTCTTTTTGAAGTCTCTCATTTTCTTATGAAAACTCTCAATCGATTATTAAAAATTCTTCATTTGTTTTTTAATACTCTTCATTTTCTCATGAAACTTTATTTATTTATTTTCAAAACAGAATCTGAATTACTCTCATTTTCTTCTAAAAGTTCACTTTCTACTATAATTTCTCATTTTCTTCTTAAACTTCTAAAAACTCTAATTTTTTTTCTAAACGCTCTCCTTTTTATTTGATAACTTTCTTCTTAATACTCTCTTTTTATTTAGAGAGGCTCTCTTATACTTCTTAAGGCTGTAGTTTTTTTTTAAATATATTTTTTTTTAAATTTCCCATTTCTTATTAGAAACCCCTTTTTATTTGTTAATCACTCGCATTTTCATCTTAAGTCTCTGATTTTTGCACCTTTTTTTTCTTCTAAAACTATGGCTTTTTTCTTAAAAACACTCATCTTTTGAGTAACTCTCACGTGCCTTCTAAGCACTCTCCCTTTTCTTTTGGAAGCAATCACTTTCTTCTTGTATCACTCCTTTTCTTTTGACGAGCTGACATTTTCTTCTAAAAAGTCTCATTTTAGACTAAAAACATTGATTTTCTTTTAAAACCTTATCTTTTAATTCTAAAAATTTCTTTTTACTTCTTAAATTTTCGTTATTTTCTTAGAAAACTTGTTTTGTTCTTGAAAGCTCTTCTTTTCATTCAAAGACTCTTATTTCCTTTCTAAAACTCTATAGAATTGAAAGGCTATAGGTGAAAGTTCTCGTTTTTCATTCAAAGACTCTTGTTTCCTTAGTTCTCATTTTCTTTCTAGGTAACCAGTTGTGACTGAAGGGTCATCCTTTTTCCCCCTCTTGAAAACAATCTTCTTAAAATGCTGACTTTCTTCTTACAAACTCTCATTTTCTTATAAAAGCTATAGTTTTTTTCCTTCTTAAAGGTATTTTTTCATCTAAAAACACTCATTTTTTGGTGTAGGAACACCTACTTATGAAACACAGGTTCATATATTTTATAAAAGAAATCGATTTTTTTGAAAAGTATCATTAGTTTAAAAATTTGTTATTTTGATGAGTTTTTGAGGTAAAGTTGATGAAATAACAGGCTAAGGTTCAATATACATAGGTCGATGGGGTTTTCCACTCAAAATCCATGTGAATCTAAGATTTTAGGGCCCAAAAGTCATGGATTCACATGGATTATGGGTGGAAAAGCCCATGGACCATTTTGTGCCTTTGCCCACTATTTAATCATTTTAGCTCAAAAACTGATCAAATTAACAATTCTTCGACTTAATGAATATTTTGAGAAAATCCAATTTCTTTTATTGAATACGTGGACTTGTATGTTGTTAATGAGACTGCATTATCTTTATTTTTAATCTTCATTTTTAAGACACTCATTCTTCTTTCATTTTTCTTCTTAAAAACTCACGATTTATTTATAAAAAGTGCTATCTTTCCTTTTTAAAAAACTCTCAATTTGTACTAAATCCTCTCCTTTTTCTTTTATAAACTTTTGACTTTTTCATAAAGCTCTCATATTTTTAGTGGAACTCTCATTTTGTTCTGAAAACCCTCAGTTTTTTCTAAAAACTCATCTCCTCCTCTTAGAACTTTCCTTTTCTTTTGATCAACTCTAAACTTTATCATAAAGCTCTAATTTATTATGAAAGGTTTTTCTCTCTTGAATAAAACCCCTTTTTTTTTTCCCCCTGAAATGCTTTCACTTTATTTTTAAAACTCTTATATTCTTTTTAAATCTCATATGCTTCTTCAAAATCTCTAATCCTTATTAAAAGCTCTCTTTTCTTTTGAATAGCAATCATTTTCCTTTTAGAAAACTCTCATTTTCTTAATAACAACTCTCATCTTCTTTTTTATGCTCTTGTTTTCTTATTAAAAAGTTATAATTTCTAATTAAAAGATTTCCTTTCTTCTGAAAAGATCTCTCATTTTTGACTAAATGCTCTGTTGTTATTATTGAAACTCTTCTTCTCATCTACTGTGAACTTTTCTTTTCTACTAAAGCTCTACGTTTTCTTCTTAACGTTGTCTTTTAAAATTCCTCATTTCTTATTAGAAACCCTTCTTTATTTGTTAATCACTCATATTTTCATCTTAAGTGTCTAATTTTAGCACTTTTTTCTTCTAAAACTATGGCTTTTTCTTAAAAACACTTGTCTTTTGAGCAACTCTCAAGTGCCTTCTAAGTACTCTCCCTTTCCTTCTGGAAGCTATCACTTTCTTCTTGTATCACTTCTTTTCTTTTGACGAGCTTACAATTTCTTCTAAAAAGTCTCATTTTAGACTAAAAACATTGATTTTCTTTCTAAACCTATCTTTTAATTCGAAAAATTTCTTTTTACTTTTTAAAATTTTCGTTTTCTTCTTAGAAAACTTGTTTTGTTCTTGAAAGCTCTTCTTTTCATTCAAAGACTCATTTCCTTTCTATAGTTCTCTTTTTCTTTCTAAAACTCTATAGAGTTGAAAGGCTATAGGTGAAAGGATCTCCTTTTCATTCAAAGACTCTCATTTTCTTTCTAAAGTTATCATTTTCTTTCTCGGTCACCGAATGGTCATCGTTTTTCTCCCGTCTTGAAAACAATCTTCTTAAAACTTCTGACTTTCTTCTTACAAACTCTCATTTTCTTATAGAAGCTCATAGTTTTTTTCCTTAAATGTCTTTTTTCTATGTAACTCTCATTTTTTTATAACTGTCATTTTCTAGTCATACCTCTTCTCTTTTTCGGAGTTTTCCTTTTCTTCTTAAAAACTATTATTGTCTGATTAATACTCTTTTTAATTATTTAAATTCTTTATTTTCCTTAATACTCTTCTTTTCTTCTTTAAAATTTTAGCTTTTTCCTTGGAAATTTGTCGTTTTAACTTTCGTTTTCCTTTTTCTTAATATTTGTCGGTCTCTGTCAATATCTCTTTTTTTTTTTGAAAATCTCTCAATCGATTCTTAAAAGTTCTGTTTTTCTTTCTTAATACTCTACTTTTCTTCGTGAGACTTTTTTTTCCCCCATTCAAAACAGTCCTTTCCTCCTTAGAACTCACATTTTTCTTCTTAAAAGCCTCAGTTTCTTCTTGGAATAATCCCCTTCTTCTGGATGAATATCTTTCATTTTGTTCTGGCACTCTCAATTTATACTATAGTTTCTCATTTTCTTCTTAAACTTCTCTCCTCATTTTCCTATACTCTTTCTTAGTAACTCTTTTTTTTTAGATAAGCATCTTCTCTTCATAAAAACTCTTACTTGTCTGGTTAATACACTCGTTTATTTGTAAGAGATGTTTTTTTCCCTTTTGCTTTTAAAACTTTTATTTGAACTACAAGTTCTTGTTTTCTTCTTAAACTTTTTTTCATCTAAGTCACTCAATTTTTTTTCCTGAATGGTCTCCTGTTCTTCTTTAGATCTAACCTTCTTCTTAAAATTCTCTTTTTCTTTAGAAAATCTCTCTCATGCTTCTTAATGTTGATTATTTTCTTCTAAAGTTTTTTTTTTTTTAAATTCCTTATTTCTTCTTAAAACTCTCCATTTCTCATTCAAAACACTTTTTTTTAATTTTTTAAACTCATCTTATCATCTTAAGTCTCTCATGTTTGCTCATTTCTTGTCTTCTAAAACTTTGGTTTCCTTTTTAGAAACACTCCTCTTTTAAATAACTATCAAATTCTTCCTAAGAACACTCCTCGTTCTTCTGAAAGCTATCTCTTTCTTCTTGTTGCACTCCTTTTCTTTTTAGGAGCTGATAATTTCTTCCAAAAAGTCTCATTTTCGACTAAAAACATTGAGTTTCTTTTTAAAATTTATCATTTAATTGTTAATATTTCTTTTTACTTGTGAAAGCTCTTATTTTTCATCTTAGAAATCTTGTTTTGTTGTTGAAAGTTCTTCTTTAAATTTGAGGACTCCCATTTGGTTTATGTTCATTGGGAAGGGCATACAAGCAACATCATTATTGTTGTGAAGAGTGTATTTTAATATCTTAATAAGATTGTAATATATTTTTATTGGACATTGAGTACAAAGCCGTATTGATTCCCATTTTTATTTGGTTCCTTGGTTGGGATGGGCATCCAAACAACAATGTTGTCTATGTGGTGTCAGGCCAATGTCCACTAATAAATGGTAACTAATGAAATGCTCAAGTTTGGTTTAGGTTCATTGGTTGGGAATGTGCATTTCCACAATGACATCATCAATATGGTGGAAGTAGAGATGGCTATTTAGTTCGGAAATTTCAAAACTTGAAGCACCTGATTCGAAGTAAACTTGGCTTGGAACTTAATTTTAACTTCAAAGAGATTTTAATGAAATTCAACTTTAGATCAGTAGTAGGATATTGGTTCCAATTCTTGTCAATGCCAACCGAATGGGGTTGGAGTGATGGCCAAGAACCCACTTCTATAAGTGGGAGATCTTGAGTTCAATTCCCACTCTTCCCGAAGGGCCACTCTCCATAGTTTTACGATGTGTGTGTTGATTGAGATGTTTTTGTTTACGTCTATTGATTGGGGAAGGGTATACAAGCAACAACATCATATATGTTGTGAAGACCGTATTTGAATATCTTAAATAAGATTGAGATATATTTTTAGTGGATATTGTGTGGAGAAGCCTTATTTATGCCCTATTTTGGTTAGGTTCTTTGGTTGAGATGGGTATCGAAATGACAACATTGTCCATGTAAGTGGAAATCAATCAAATGTCCAATTTTGGTTTAGGTTCATTGGTTGGGAATTGGCATTTTCACAATAACACCATCAATCTCGTGAAAGTTGAGATGGCAATTTAGCTAAGAAAAATCTGAAAGCTTGAAGAGCCTGATTCAAAATAAATTTGGCTTTGCTCTTAATTTTGCGTTCACAGTGACTTCTATGAAATTCAACTTCAGTTGAGTTTTAGAATATTGGTTTATATGTTTGTCAATGACCATGTTTGGTTTAGGGCATACAAGTAAGCAACATCATATATATGTTTTGAAGACTATTTTAATATCTCAAATAAGATTTAGTTATATTTTTATTCGAAATTTAGTGGAGAGCCATATTGATGCCTTATTTTGGTTAGGTTCCTTGGTTGGGATGGGCATATTAAAACAACATTTTCTTTTGATGTCAGGCCAATATTTATTATTAAGTGGAAATCATTGAAATATCCAATTTTTGTTTAGGTTCATTAGTTTGGTACAGGCATTTCGACAATGACACCATCAATCTGTTGGAAGTAGAGATGATTGTTTAGCTCAAAAATTTGAAACCTTGTAATTCAACGGAAATTTGGCTTGGCTCTTAATTTTTATGGCACATTGAGTGGAGAGCCATATTTGATGCCCTATTTTGGTTAGGTTCTTTGGTTGGAATGGGCATATTAAAACAACGATGATTTTTCGTGTTAGCCAATATCTACTATTAACTGGAAATCATTGAAATGCCCAGTTTTTTATTCGGTTCATTGGTAGGGGACAAACATTTTGACATCGACATCATCAATCGGGTGGAAATAGAAATGGTTATTAAGCTCGAAAATATGAAATCTTGAATATCCCGATTCGTAAGAAATTTGGATTGGCTCTTATTTTTTGTTGGATATTGAGTGGAAAACTGTATTGATGCTCAATGTTGGCTAGGTTTCTTGGCTGGGATGGGTGTATAAAAACAAATTTGTTTATGTGGTGTTAGACCAATATCTATTATTAAGTGGAAATCAATGAAATGCTCAGTTTTGGTTCAAGTTCATTGGTTGAGAACAAGCATTTTGACAATGACGTCATTAATCTGGTGGATGTAGAAATGGTTATTAAGCTCGAAAATCTGAAACCTTGAAGAGTCCGATTCCGAAGAAATTTGGCTTGGCACTTGATTTTGAGTTCAAAGAGTTATTCATGAATTTCAAGTTTGGATTAGTTGTACGATATTGGTTCAAAAGCTTGTCAATACCCATTATTTGTGTAGGTCATTGGGGAAGGGCATACAAGCAACAACATCATATGTGTTTTGAACACCGTATTTCAATATCTCAATAAGATTGAAATATATGGAAATTAAGTGGAACGCTGTATTGATGCCCCATTTTGGTTAGGTTCCTTGGCTGGGATGGGCATACATACAACAAAGTTGTTTATGTGGTGTTAGACCAATATCTACTATTATGTGTGAATCATTGAAATGCCCAATTTTGGTTTTGGTTGATTGGTTGGAGACGAGCATTTCGACAACGTCATCATCAATCTGGTGGATGCAGAGATGGGTATTAAGCTTGAAAATCTGAAACCTTAAACTGCCGATTCGAATGATATTTGGCTTGTCTCTAAATTTTGAGTTCAAAGACGTATTCATGAAATTCTACTTTAAATGAGTTCTAGGATATTGGTTCAAAAGCTTGTCAATGCTCATTTTTTGTGTGGGTCATTTGATTGGGGAAGGGCATACAAGCAACAACATCATATGTCTTGAACACCGTTTTTCATTATCTCAAATAAGATTGAAATATATTTTTATTGGAAATTGGGTGGAACGCCATGTTGATGCCCCATTTTGGTTAGGTTCCTTGGTTGGGATGGGCATCCATATAAAAAAGTTGTTTATGTGGTGTCATGCGAATATCTACTATTAAATGGAAATCAATGAAATGCCCAGTTTTGGTTTTGGTTTTGGTTCATTGGTTGGGGACAGGCATTTCAACTATGACATCATCAATCTGGTGTAAGTAAAGATGGTTGTTTAGTAAAAATTCTGAACGCTTAAAGAGCCCGATTCGTAAGAAATTTGACTTTCCTCTTAATTTTGTGTTGAAAGAGATTCACACTTTAGATAAGTTGTAGGATATTAGTTCAAAAGCTTTGCAATGCCCATTTTTTGTTCACTTCCATTGATTGGGGAAGGGCATATGAGAAACATCATATATGTTGTGAAGACCATATTTGAATATCTTAAAGAAGATGGAGATATATTTTTATTGGATATTGAGTGGAGAAGTCTTATTGATGCCCTATTTTGGTTATGTGCTTCGGTTGGGATGGGCATCTAAACAGCAACGTTGTTTATGTAAGTAGAAATCCATAAAATATGTAATTTTTTATTAGGTTCACTAGTTGGGAATTGGCATTTCCACACTGACATCATCAATCTCGTGGAAGTTGAGATAACTATTTAGCTTGAAAAATCTGAAAGCTTGAAGTGTCTGATTCGAAAGAAATTTGGCTTTTGCTCTTAATTTTGTGAGTTGAAAGAGATTTTCATGAGTTGTAGGATTTTGGTTCAAAAGCTTGTGAATGCCCATTTTTTGTTTTCGTCTATTTATTGGGGAAGGGCATGTAAGTAACATTATATATGTTTATTGGTACCCTATTTTGGTTAGGTTCCTCGGTTGGGATGGGCATCTAAACAACAATGTTGTCTATGCATTAGAAAATAAAATGTCCAATTTTTGTCCAATTTTTGTTTTGGTTCACTAGTTGGGAATTGACATTTCCACACCAACATCATCAATCTTGTGGAAGTTGAGATGGTTATTTATCTTGAAAATCCTGAAATCTTGAGGTGCCCGTTTCGAATTAAATTTTGCTTACCTCTTAATTTTGTGAGTTGAAAGTTATTTTCATGAAATTCAACTTTAGATGAGTTGTATGATATTGGTTCAAAAGCTTGTCAATGCCCATTTTTTCTTTATGTCTATTGATGGGGGAAGGGCATACAAGCAACGATATCATATATGTTGTGAAGACCGTATTTAAATATCTTAAATAAGATTGAGATATATCTTTAGTGGATAGTGTGTGGAGAAGCCTTGTTGATGCCCTATTTTGGTTAGATTCCTTTGTTGGGATGGGCATCTAAACAACGACGTTTTCTATGTAAATGGAAATCAATGAAATGTCCACTTTTGGTTTTGGTTCACTCGTTGGGAATTTACATTTCCACAATGACAACATCAATCTCATGGAGTTGAGATGGTTATTTAGCTCGAAAAATCTGAAAGCTTGAAGTGTCCGATTCGAAATTAAATTTGGCTTAGCTTTTAATTTTGAGTTCAAAATGATTTCGATCAACTTAAACTTCAGTTGAGTTGTAGGATATTGGTTCATAAGTTTGTCAATGCCCATTTTTTGTTTAGGTCCATTGATTGGGAAAGGACATACAAGCAACAACATCATATATATGTTTTGAAGACTGTATTTCAATATCTCAAATAAGATTAGTTATATTTTTATTCGATATTTAGTGGAAAGCCGTATTGATGCCCATTTTGGTTAGGTTCCTTGGTTTTGATGGGTGCATTAAAACAACGTTTTCTTTTGATGTCAGGCCAATATCTATTATTAAGTGGAAATCATTGAAATGCCCAGTTTTTGTTTAGGTTCATTAGTTGGGTACATGCATTTCGACAATGACACCATCAATCTGGTGGAAGTCGAGATGGTTGTTTAGCTTGAAAATCTGAAACCTTGCAATTCGAAAGAAATTTGGCTTGGCTCTTAATTTGTATGGTAGATTGAGTGGAGAGCCATATTTGATGCCCTATTTTGGTTAGGTTCCTTTGTTGGGATGGGTATATAAAAACAACGTTGATGTTTTATGTCAGGCCAATATCTACTATTAACTGGAAATCATAGAAATGTCCAATTTTTTATTCTTTTCATTGGTAGGGGATATGTATTTCGTCATCGACATCATCACTCGGGTGGAAATAGAAATGGTTATTAAGCTTGAAAATCTGAAATCTTGAATATCCTGATTCGTAAGAAATTTGGATTGGTTCTTAGTTTTTGTTGGATATTGAGTGGAGAGCTGTATTGATGCCCAATGTTGGTTAGGTTCCTTGGTTGGGATGGGCGTATAAAAATAAAGTTGTTTATGTGGTGTCAGACCAGTATCTACTATTAAGTGGAAATTAATGAAATGCCCAGTTTTGGTTCAAGTTCATTGGTTGGGAACAAGCATTTCGACAACGACATCATCAATCTGGTGGATGTAGACATGGTTATTAAGCTCGAAAATCTGAAACCTTGAAGAGCCCGATTCCAAAGAAATTTGGCTTGGCACTTGATTTTGAGTTCAAAGAGTTATTCATGAAGTTCAACTTTGGATTAGTTGTTCGATGTTGGTTCAAAAGCTTGTCAATGCCCATTTTTTGATTAGGTCGTTTGATTGAGGAAGGGCATACAAGCAACAATATCATATATGTTTTGAACACCGTATATATTTTTATTGGAAATTGCGTAAAATGCCGTATTGATGCCCCATTTTGATAGGTTCCTTGGTTGGGATGGGCGTCCATACAACAAAGCTATTTATGTGGTGTCGGGCAAATATCTATTATCAAATGGAAATTAATGAAATGCCCAGTTTTGGTTTAGTTCATAGGTTGGGGACGGGCATTTCGATAATGATATCATTAATTTGGTGGAAGTAGAGATGGGTATTTCGACAATGATGTCATCAATCTTGTTGAAGTTGAGATAGCTATTTAGCTTGAAAATATCTGAAAACTTGAAGTGCCTGATCCAAATTAAATTTGGCTAAGCTCTTAATTTTGAGTTCAAAATGATTTCCATGAAATTCAACTTCAGTTGAGTTGTAAGATATTGGTTAAAATGTTTGTCATACCCATTTTTGGTTTAGGTCCATTGATTGGGAAAGGGCATACAAGCAACATCATCTAATATGTTTTGAAGACTGTATTTCAATATCTCAAATAAGATTGAATTTTAGTTTTATTTGATATTGAGTGGAGAGCTGTATTGATGCCCTATTTTGGTTAGGCTCATTGGTTAGGATGGGGCTATATAAAAACAACGTTGTCTTTTCGTGTCTGGCCAATATCTATTATTAAGTGGAAATGATTGAAATGCTTAGTTTTTGCTTAGGTTCATTGGTTGGGGACAAGCATTTCGACAATGAGACCATGAATTTGGTGGATGTAGAGTTGGTTATTTAGCTCGAAAATCTGAAATCTTGAATAGCCCGATTCAAAAGAAATTTGGCTTGGCTCTTAGATTTTATGGTACATTGAGTGGAGAGCCATATTGATGCCCTATTTTTGTTAGGTTCCTCGGTTGGGATGAGCAGTCTAAGGCAACCACCTTGTCTATGTAAGATGAAATCAATGAAATGTCCAATTTTTCCTTTGGTTCACTAGTTGGGGACAGGCATTTCGACAATGACACCATTAATCTGGTGGAATGTAGATATTGTTGTTTAGCTCGAAAAATCTGAACCCTTGTTCTAGAGAAATTTGGACTTGGCTCTTAATTTTTATGGTACATTGAGTGGAGAGCCATATTGATGCCCTATTTTGATTAGGTTCCTTGGTTGAGATGGGCATATAAGAATAAGTTGTCTTTTCGTGTCTGGCCTATATTTATTATTAAGTAGAATCTTTGAAATTCTCAGTTTTTGTTTAGGTTCATTGGTTGAGGTACATGCATTTCTACAATGACACCATCAATCTGGTTGAAGTAGAGATAGTTGTTTAGTTCGAAAATCTGAAATCTTGAATGACCTGATTCGAAAGAAATTTGGTTTGGCTCTTAATTTTTATGGTACATTGAATGGAGAGCCATATTGATTCCTTATTTTGGTTAGGTTCCTTGGTTTGGATGGGCATATAAAAACAACATTGTCTTTTGGTGCAAGCCAATATCTACAATTAAGTGGAAATCTTTGAAATGCCCAATTTTGGTTTAGTTTGATTGGTTGGGGACATGCATTTCGACATCAACATCATGAATCTGGTGGAAGTAGAAATTGTTATTAAGTGCGAAAATCTGAAACCTTGAAGAGCCCGATTCTATGGAAGTTTGACTTGGCTCTTAATTTTGAGTTCAAAGTGATATTCATGAAGTTCAACTTTGGATGAGTTGTACGATATTGGTTCTATAGTTTGTCAATGCCCATTTTTACTGTAAGTCGTTTGATTGAGGAAGGGCATACAAGCAACATCATCATATATGTTTTGAACACCATTTTTCAATATCTCAAATAAGATTGAAATATATTTTTATTGAAAATTTAGTGGAACGCCGTATTGATGCCCCCATTTTGGTTTAGGTTCCTTGGCTGGGATGGGCATGCATACAAAAAAGTTGTTTCTGTGCTGTCAGGCAAATATCTACTATTAAATTGATACCAATGCTCTAGGTGCTGCATCAGACTCAGCTGATTTTTCTGCGTTGAATTTATTTCTTGTATGTAGCCTTTTTATTGTCATGATATGAAACATTTGGTACCTTGAAATGAGCCCAATTTTGTTCTAAATGGTTAGCATGAATATTGCACTTGTTTTCAGGTTTATTTGTGACATGTTGTATCTTTGTGTTTACTTTGCTTTAGCAATAACAAACATACGTATGTTGAATTTATTTCTTGTACGTAGCCTTTTTATTGTCATGATATAAAACATTTGGTTCCTTGAAATGAGCCCATAATTGTTCTAAATGGTTAGCATGAATATTGCACTTGTTTTCAGGTTTATTGGTGACATGCTGTATCTTTGTGTTTATTTTGCTTTAGCAATAACAAACATAGTAGTTGAAGGAGTGTCTTAGTTGCACCTAGGCCCTCACCTAGGATCCATACCCCTTTTGCACATTGCTTACCCCATTTTGTGCCTTGGTCTTAATGTTCCTTTTCCTTGAACTTAGAAAAGTGAGAAGATCCTTCTCCTTGATGCTCAAATAACAAGATCAGCATGAATGAGGTTTTATTTTGTTGATTAGTTTTGCTTTATGAAATGCTATTGTGTTGCAAACCATGATCTTAACAAGTTATGCACAAGCAATAACTAAAGAAACTCCTGTATGAAGAGTCAAAAGACTGCAAGTAGAAAGTACTAGGAGGATAGGTTGTTAAAGACGTGGATTGAGGCGGTGAATGGTGTTTCAATATCCATTAGAGTTGCCATGTCGGCCACGGATTGAGATCAATGGTGGCTTCTAATCTAAGGCTCCCTTTCTTCCATTCTTTTCGTTTTTTTTTTTTCCCGGTTCCTTTTCTAAGCCAGAATGGAAAGGAAGCTCCTCAAATGCCATTTCAGCGAGTGAGTGTATGGGGTAAATGTGCAATTTTGCAGATGGTGTATTAGGCATTGTTAGGCACTGTTATATAAATCAATTGAGTTTTAGTTAGGTTCCTCGGTTGGGATGGGCATCTAAACAATCACGTTGTCTATGTAAGATGAAATCAATGAAATGTCCAATTTTTGCTTTGGTTCATTGGTTGGGGATAGGCATTTTGACATTGACACCATCAATCTCGTAAAAGTAGTGATTCTTGTTTAGCTCGAAAATCTGAAACCCTGAGTAGTCCGTTTTGAGGGAAATTTGGCTTGACTCTTAATTTTATGTTACATTGAGTGGAGAGCCATATTGATGCCCTATTTTGGTTAGGTTCCTTGGTTGGGATGGGCATATAAGAACAAAGTTGTCCTTTCGTGTCTGGCCTATATCTGTTATTATGTGGAATCATTGATAGGCACTTTTGTAAAAATCAATTGAGTTTTAGTTGACTTGGCTGATATGACTTTGATCTAGTTGAACATTGGATTTGAACCCGTCACCAATCATGATTTTGGATGTTATCCTAAGAAGCACCTATACGGGTACGCGTATCGGAAACGACACGTATCCAATACGGGGATACGACAAATTTTGAAAAATTAGGATACGGGTGCGGCGAGATGCGTTGAATTGAAAAATTATTATATATATATATATATATATATATATCAACAAAATAAATTCAGACATTTACAAAAAATATCATAAATTCTACTATGAGATAAAAATTATTAGAAAATTATATTTTTATATTTATGATGAATACAATATATATAAAATGCATTACAAAAGATATATATTAGTATAGATTACAAAAAGATATATATTATAAAGATTAGACTATTAGCAATTTAGTATTATGAAAAGATATATATAATATGTTTAAAAAATATTTACAATATTACAGTATATAATATGTGAATGATTATTGAGGTTAAAAAATAATAGTGACAAGATATAATATTTTTTCCCCCTTTTCTCCATGCTGCCGTATCCCGTGCCGTGTCCCGCCTCCTGTGTCCCGTGTCCCGCCGTGTCTGCTGCCGTATCCGTATTTAAAAAATATTTTATTTGATTGGATATGTATCCGACTGGTATTCGAGCCGTATTCGGCCGTATCCGTGTCGGAAACGTATCCGACACGGATTCTCGAATGGTTTCGGAGTATCCATGCTTCATAGATGTTGTCTCATTCAGGTCCGGCATCGTGATGCTTGGTGGCTGTCTATTTTTTTCTTAATACTCTTCTTTTCTTCTTAATACTTAGCCTTTTCCTTTGAACTTCGTCCTTTTAAAGAAATTATTCTTGCTTCTTAAAACTTCTACTTTCTTCTTCAAAACTTTAACTTTCATTACCTTTTTCTAAAACTTTCTCTCTCTTTTGAAGTCTCTCATTTTCTTATGAAAACTCTCAATCGATTATTAAAAATTCTTCATTTGTTTTTTAATACTCTTCCTTTTTTCATGAAACTTTTTATTTATTTATTTTCTAAACAGAATCTGAATTACTCTCATTTTCTTATAAAAGCTCACTTTCTACTATAATTTCTCAGTTTCTTCTTAAACTTCTAAAATACTCTAATTTTTTTTCTAAATGCTCTCCTTTTTTTTTTTTTTTGATTACATTCTTCTTAATACTCTCTTTTTATTTAGAGAAGCTCTCTAATACTTCTTAAGGGTGTAGTTTTTTTTTTTTTTTTAAATTCCTCATTTCTTATTAGAAACCCCTTTTTATTTGTTAATCACTCACATTTTCATCTGAAGTCTCTGATTTTTGCTCCTTTTTTTTTCCCTGAAACTATGTCTTTTTTCTTAAAAACACTCCTCTTTTGAGCAACTCTCAAGTGCCTTCTAAGAACTCTCCCGTTTCTTCTAAGAACTCTCCCGTTTCTTCTGGAAGCAATCACTTCTTCTTGTATCACTCCTTTTCTTTTGACGAGCTGACATTTTCTTCTAAAAAGTCTCATTTTAGACTAAAAACATTGATTTTCTTTTAAAACCTTATCTTTTAATTCTAAAAATTTCTTTTTACTTCTTAAATTTTCGTTATTTTCTTAGAAAACTTGTTTTGTTCTTGAAAGCTCTTCTTTTCATTCAAAGACTTTCATTTCCTTTCTACAGTTCTCATTTCCTTTCTAAAACTCTATAGAATTGAAAGGCTATAGGTGAAAGCTCTCGTTTTTCATTCAAAGACTCTTGTTTCCTTAGTTCTCAGTTTCTTTCTAGGTAACCAGTTGTGACTGAAGGGTCATCCTTTTTCCCCCTCTTGAAAACAATCTTCTTAAAACGCTGACTTTCTTCTTACAAACTCTCATTTTCTTATAAAAGCTATAGTTTTTCTTCTTCTTAAAGCTAATTTTTCATCTAAAAACACTCATATGGTAGTGGAGGCACACCTACCTATAAAACACAGGTTCATATATTTTATAAAAGAAATCGAATTTTTTGAAATATGTCATTAGTTTAAAAGTT
Source organism: Chimonanthus salicifolius (assembly GCA_013350335.1). Taxonomy (NCBI): domain Eukaryota; kingdom Viridiplantae; phylum Streptophyta; class Magnoliopsida; order Laurales; family Calycanthaceae; genus Chimonanthus; species Chimonanthus salicifolius. Next base: position 39,460,908 of record CM023532.1, on the reverse strand, counting down.
TGTTATTTTGATGAGTTTTTGAGGTAAAGTTGATGAAATAACAGGACTAAGGTTCAATATACATAGGTCGATGGGGTTTTCCACTCAAAATCCATGTGAATCTGAGATTTTAGGGCCCAAAAGTCATGGATTCACATGGATTATGGGTGGAAAAGCCCATGGACTATTTTGGGCCTTAGCCCACTATTTCGTCGTTTTAGCTAAAATACTGATCAAATTAACAATTCTTCGACTTAATGAATATTTTGAGAAAATCCAATTTCTTTTATCCAATACATGGAGTTTGTATGTTGTTAATGAGACTGCATCATCTTCATTTTTAAGACTCTTCGTTTTTCTTCTCCCATTTTTCTTCTTAAAAACTCACTACTTATTTATAAAAATCTTTATCTTTCTTTCTTAAAAAGCTCTGAGTTTGTACTAAATCCTCTCCTTTTTCTTTTATAAACTTTGATTTTTTCATAAGGCTCTCATATTTTTAGTGGAACTCTCATTTTGTTCTTAACACCCTCAATTTTTTCCTAAAAACTCATCTTTTCCTCTTATAACTTTCCTTTTCTTTTAATCAACTCTAAACTTTATCATAATGCTCTAATTTCTTATGAAATGTTTTTCTCTCTTTAATAAAACCTTTTCTTTTTCCTAAAATGCTTTCACTTTATTGTTAAAACTCTTATATTCTTTTTAAAATCTCATATTCTTCTTCAAAATCTCTAATCCTTTTTACAAGCTCTCTTTTCTTTGAATATCAATCATTTTCCTTTTAGAAAACTCTCATTTTCTTAATAACAACTCTCATCTTCTTTTTGATGCTCTTGTTTTCTTATTAAAAAGTTAGAATTTCTAATTAAAAGACTTCCTTTCTTCTGAAAAAATCTCTCATGTTCGACTAAATGTTCTGTTATTATTGTTGAAACTCTTCTTCTCATCTACGGGAACTTTTCTTTTTTACTAACGCTCTACGTTTCTTCTTAACATTGTCTTTTAAAATTCCCCATTTCTTATTAGAAACCCTTCTTTATTTGTTAATCACTCATATTTTCATCTTAAGTCTCTGATTTTAGCACTGTTTTTTTTTTCTAAAACTATGGCTTTTTCCTTAAAAACACTCGTGTTTTGAGTAACTCTCAAGTGCCTTCTAAGTACTCTCCCTTTTCTTCTGGAAGCTATCACTTTCTTCTTGTATCACTCCTTACTCCTTTTCTTTTGACAAGCTTACAATTTCTTCTGAAAAGTCTCATTTTAGACTAAAAACATTGATTTTCTTTCTAAACCTTATCTTTTAATTCTAAAAATTTCTTTTCACTTCTTAAATTTTTTTCTTTTTCCTCTTAGAGAACTTGTTTTGTCTCTTCTTTTCATTCAAAGACTCTCATTTCCTTTCTAAAGTTCTCTTTTTCTTTCTAAAACTCTATAGAGTTGAAAGGGTATAGGTGAAAGCTCTCCTTTTCATTCAAAGACACTCATATCCTTTCTAAAGTTCTCATTTTCTTTCTTATCACCGGTTGTCACCTAAGGGTCATCCTTTTTCCCCCTTTTGAAAACAATCTTCTTAAAACTCTGACTTTCTTCTTACAAACTCTCATTTTCTTATAAAAGTTATAGTTTTTTCCCTTAAAACTCTTTCTTCTAAGTAACTCTCATTTTTTTATAACTGCTATTTTCTAGTTAAACCTTTTCTCTTTTTTGGAATTTTCCTTTTCTTCTTAAAAACTATTATTGTCTGATTAGTGCACTCTTTTTTAATTCATTAAAATCTATATTTTCCTTTATACTCTTCTTTTCTTCTTTAAAATTTTAGCTTTTTCCTTCGAAATTTGTCCTTTTAACTTCCGATTTCCTTTTTCTTAATATTTGTCTGTCTTCTTCAATATCTCTTTTTTTTTTTTTAAATCTCTCAATCGATTCTTAAAAGTTCTTTGTTGTTTCTTAATACTCTACTTTTCTTCATGAAACTTTTTTTCTATTCAAAACTGTGCCTTTTCTCCTAAGAACTCACATTTTTCTTCTTAAAAGCCTCAGTTTCTTCTTGGAACAATCCCCTTCTTCTGGATGAATTTCTCTCATTTTCTTCTGAAACTCTCATTTTATGCTATGTTACTCATTTTCTTATACTCTTTCTTCTAAATAACTCTCATTTTTTAGATAAACATCTTCTCTTCATAAAAACTGTTAATTGTCTGGTTGATACACTCGTTTATTTGTAAGAGATGTTTTTTTTATCCTTTTGCTTTCAAAACTTTTATTTCAACTATAATTTCTTGTTTTTTTTCTTAAACTTCTTTTCCTCTAAGGTTACTCTCAATTTTTTTTTTTCTGAATGGTCTCCGTTTCTTCTTTAAATCTAACTTTCTTCTTAAAATTCTCTTTTTCTTTAGAAAAGTTTTGATGCTTCCTTTTTTCTTTTTAAATTCCCCATTTCTACTTAAAACTCTCCATTTCTCATTCAAAACACTTTATATTTTTTATATTTTAAACTCTCACCTTATCTTCTCAAGTCTTTCATTTTTGCTCTTTTCTTTTCTTCTAAAACTTTTGTTTCCTTATTAGAAACGCTCCTCTTTTGAATAATTATCAAGTTCCTTCTGAGAACACTAATTGTTCTTCTGAAAGCTATCTCTTTCTTCTTGTTGCACTCCCATTTTTTTAGGAGCTGGCAAGTTTCTTCTAAAAAGTCTTATTTTCGACTAAAAACATTGATTTTCTTTTGAAACTTTATCATTTAATTATTAATATTTCTTTTTACTTGTTAAAAGCTCTTATTTTTCTTCTTAGAAATCTTGTTATGTTCTTGAAAGTTCTTCTTTCATTTGAAGATTCTCATTATTTCATTGGGAAGGACATACAAGCAACAACGTCATATATGTTGTGAAGAATGTATTTTAATGTCTTAAATAAGATTGTAATATATTTTTATTGGATATTTAGTGCAAAGCTATATTGATTCCCATTTTGGTTAGGTTCTTTGGTTGGGATTGGCATCCAAACAACAATGTTGTCTATGTGGCGTCAGGCAAATATCCATTAATAAATGGAAACTAATGAAATGCCCAATTTTGGTCTAGGTTCATTGGTTGGGGATGGGTATTTCCTCAATGACATCATTAATATGGTGGAAGTAGAGATGGGTATTTAGCTCTAAAATTTGAAAACTTGAATCCCCTAATTAGAAATAAATTTGGCTATGAACTTAATTTTAAGTTCAAAGAGATTTTCATGAAATTCAACATTAGATGGGTAATAGGATATTGGTTCCAATTCTTGTCAATGCCAACCCAATGGGGTTGGAGTGATGGCTAAGAACCCACTTCTATAAGTGGGAGGTCTTGAGTTCAATTTTATTCTTCCCAAAGGGCCACTCTCCATAGTTTTACGATGTATGTGTGGATTGAGAGGTTTGCACATACCCATTAGTTAGGTCCTCTAAGAAGCATGGGCACCTTGGTTTTCGAAAAAATAGAAGATTTGTTAATGCCCGTTTTTGGTTCAGGCCCATTGATTGGGGAATGGCATACAAGCAACGACACCATTAATTCCATTGGTTAGGGATGTATCTTTAACAACGATGATTTTAAGTTCAATTTTGGTTAGGTTCCTTGGTTGGGATAGGTATCTAAATAACAACGTTGTCTATGTAAGTATAAATCAATGTCATTATCAGTCTGGTCGAAGTAGTGATGGTGGTTTTGCTCGAGAATTTGGGACTTTGCTCTTAATTTTGAGTTCAAAGAGATTTTCATTAAATTCAATTTTAGATGAGTTCTATTATATTTGTTCAAAAGTTTGTCCATGCCCATTTTTGGTTTTCGTTAATTGATTGGGGAAGGGTATTGATGAGGGCATATGTGATGGTGAAGAGAATCGTGTTTTTGATCCAGGTCAGAGGCCCAACACAAGGCTGGCCCACAAGCCCAAACTGCTGTGCTGTAGTCACACACACAGTTCTTTGAGTTTGTCAGTTACAATATTTAGGGTCAGTTACCGTTGTTTAAGTTTTAGGGTTAGTTATATATGATGTATATTTAATTTGAGACAGTTTTGTTCCTATGTTTAATTAGGGACAGTTTTATTCCTATTGATTAGCAAAGAGTCAGTTCCGTCTTTTTCTCTATTTAAAGAGTTGCATTTCAGCCAATTTGGCCATGGAATATTACCAGATTTTATCAATAAAAGTTTCTTTTATTTCTCTTAAACAAACGGTGGTTTGTTTGTGTATCCTTGCTTCAACAACCAGCAACCAGGTTTTGCTGCCAGCAGCCAATATCGTTGGATACAACTAGACCCAACAGTGTCAAGTTGGCCCAACTTTGGCATTGTGAAGCCCTATGACAGGCTGTAGGCCACAACTTAGGCCACAATAATGCTTTGCAGAACTTGGAGTTCAGTCCCATGTGTGGACGTAATTGGCACCCCTTTTTTGGAGCCCCTTTGAACCCAGTTCCGGTACGGTAGTGGACCTTCTCTATTGGTTCCAATCCAGGTTTTTCTGCTTTGGAAATCAGCAAGAGAGACTTCCCAGATTGTGGTGTTGTCCTTCTGTGAACAGGCAAGTGCCAACGAACCAGGCGTCAACCAATTCCTGTAGATGGACTTATCTGAGAATTTCAATCAGCCCAGACCCGGTTTACTCTTTGATTTCTGTTGTGAATCCGTCTTGGACCTAAGTTTCCAATCTTATGCCTCCACCCAGGTTGAATATTTGTTACAGATCTATTCTAGATTGTGTGGATCTGTTTGCTTTTGGGACAAGAGTCTCAGGCAGGAGATACATCAGTTCTGGACTGATCCTAACCAGAGTCAATCACAATTGGCAATTTCCTGATCGACCCAATCAAGGTTGAGAACTATTTTCGATTTGAATCAAATTCAGTTGATCATTCAGGCTTCTGCACACAAGTTGAGGCTAAGTATTCTTATTCTATCTAGCCTACATCAGGTATCCAAGTGACAACATCATGTGTGTCATGAAAGCCCTATTTCAATATCTCAAATAGGATTGAATTCTATTTTTATTTGATATTGAGAGTACAACCGTATTAATACCCAATTTTCGTTAGGTTCTTTTGTTGGGATGGGCATCCAAAGAACAACGTTGTGTATGTGGTGTCAGGCCAATATCTACTATTAAGCGGAAACCAATGAAATGTCCAATTGGACGGGCATTTCAACAATGACTTCATCAATGTGGTGGAAGTGGAGATGGTTGTTTTGGTTGAAAATCTGAAAGCTTGAAGAGTTCGATTTGAAAGAAATTTGGCCTTGCTCTTAATTTTGAGTGTTCACAGAGGTTTTTATGAAATTTAACTTTAGATGAGATGTAGGATATTGGTTCAAAAGCTTGTCAATACCCCCGTTTTTTTTTTTTTTTTTTACATCTATTGATTGGGGAAGGGCATACAAGCAACAACATCATATATGTTGTGAAGACCGTATTTGAATATCTTAAATAAGATTGAGAAATATTTTTAGTGGATATTGTGTGGAGAAGCCTTATTTATGCCCTATTTTGGTTAGGTTCTTTGGTTGAGATGGGTATCGAAATGACAACATTGTACATGTAAGTGGAAATCAATCAAATGTCCAATTTTGGTTTAGGTTCATTGGTTGGGAATTGGCATTTTCACAATAACACCATCAATCTCGTGAAAGTTGAGATGGCAATTTAGCTAAGAAAAATCTGAAAGCTTGAAGAGCCTGATTCAAAATAAATTTGGCTTTGCTCTTAATTTTGCATTCACAGTGACTTCCATGAAATTCAACTTCAGTTGAGTTTTTGGATATTGGTTTATATGTTTGTCAATGGCCATTTTTGGTTTATAGGGCATACAAACAACAACATCATATATATATATATATATATTGTGAAGACTGTATTTCAATATATCAAATAAGATTAAATTATATTTTTATGGAATATTGAGTGAAGAGCCGTATTGATACCCTATTTTGGTTAGGTTCCATCGTTGGGATGGGCATATTAAAACAACGTTGTTTTTTGGTGTCACACCAATATCTATTATTAAGTGGAAATCACTGAAATGCCCAGTTTTGGTTTTAGTTCATTGGTTGGGGACGATATCATTAATCTGATGGAAGGAGAGGTGGTTGTTTAGCTCAAAAATCTGAAACCTTTCAATTCGAAAAAAATTTGGCTTGGCTCTTAATTTTTATGGTACAATGAGTGGAGACCCATATTGATGTCCTATATTGGTTAGGTTCCTTGGTTGGGATGGGCAATATCTACTATTAACGAGAAATCATTGAAATGCCCAGTTTTTTATTCGGTTCACTGGTAGCGGACATGCATTTCGTCATCAACATCATCAATCGGGTGGAAATAGAAATTGTTATTAAGCTCAAAAATATGAAATCTTGAATATCCCGATTCGTAAGAAATTTGGATTGGCTCTTATTTTTTGTTGGTTATTGAGTGGAGCTGTATTAATGCCCAATGTTAGTTAGGTTCCTTGGTTGGGATAGGCGTATAAAAATAAAGTTGTTTATGTGGTGTCAGACCAGTATCTACTATTAAGCGGAAATCAATGAAATACCCAGTTTTGGTTTAGGTTCATTGGTTGGGGACAAGCATTTCTACAACGACATCATCAATCTGGTGGATGTAGAGATGGTTATTAAGCTTGAAAATCTGAAACCTTGAAGACCTTGATTCGAATATTATTTGGCTTGGCTCTTAATTTTGAATTCAAAGACATATTCATGAAATTCTACTTTAGATGAGTTCGAGGATATTGGTTCAAAAGCTTGTCAATGCCCATTTTTTGTGTAGGTCATTTGATTGGTGAGGGCATACAAGCAACAACATCATATATGTTTTTAACACCGTATTTCAATACCTCAAATAAGATTGAAATATATTTTTATTGGAAATTGAGTGGAACGCCGTATTGATGCCCCATTTTGGTTAGGTTCCTTCGCTGGATGGGTATCCATACAACAAAGTTGTTTATGTGGTGTCAGGTAAATATCTACTATTAAATGGAAATCAATGAAATGTCTAATTTTGGTTTTGGTTCATTAGTTGGGGACGGGCATTTCGACAATGACTTCATCAATCTGGTGGAAGCAGAGATAATTGTTTAGTAAAAAAATTGTACGCTTGAATAGCCTGAATCGTATGAAATTTGGCTTTGCTCTTAATTTTGTCTGTTGAAAGAGATTTTCACACTTTAGATAAGTTGTAGGATATTGGTTCAAAAGCTTGTCAATGCCCATTCTTTGTTTACATTTATATATTGACGAAGGGCATACAAGCAATAGCGTCATATATGTTGTACAGACTGTATTGGAATATCTTAAATAAGATTGAGATATATTCTTTTTGGATAATTTGTGGAGAAGCCTTATTGATGCCCTATTTTGGTTAGGTTCTTCAGTTGGGATAGGCATCTAAACAACATTTTCTATGTAAGTGGAAATCAATGAATTGTCCAATTTTGGTTTTGATTAGCTGGTTTGGAATTGACATTTCGATAATGCCATCATCATTCTCATGGAAGTTGAGATTGTTATTTAGCTTGAAAAATTGAAAGCTTGAAGTGCCCGATTCGAATTAAATTTGTTCTTGAAAGCTCTTTTTTTTTTTCATTCAAAGACACTCATTTCCTTTCTAAAGTTCTCATTTTCTTTCTAAAACTCTATAAAGTTGGAATGCTATAGGTGAAAGCTCTTCTCTTCATTCAAAGACTGATTTCCTTTCTAAAATTCTCATTTTCTTTCTAGGTCATCGGTTGTCATTGAAGGGTCATCCTTTTTCCCTCTCTTGAAAACAATCTACTTAAAACTCTGACTTTCTTACAAATTCTCATTTTCTTATAAACTCTCATTTAGGGTATACAAGCAACAACATCATATATATGTTTAGAAGACTGTATTTCAATATCTCAAGTATGATTAAATTGTACTTTTATTCGATATTGAGTGGAGATCCGTATTGATGCCGTATTTTAGTTCGGTTCCTTGGTTGAGATGGGCATATTAAAACAACGTTGTTGGTGTCAGGCCAATATCTATTATTAAGTGGAAATTATTGAAATGCCTAGTTTTGGTTTAGGTTCATTGGTTGGGGACATGCATTTCGACAACGATATCATCATTCTAGTGGAAGTAGTGATGGTTGTTTAGCTCGAAAATCTAAAACCTTGCAATTCGAAAAAAAATTTGGCTTGACTCTTAATTTTTATGGTACATTGAGTGGAGAGTCATATTGATGCCATATTTTGGTTAGATTCATTGGTTGGGATGGGCATATAAAAACAACGTTGTCTTTTCGTGTCAGGCCAATATCTACTATCAACTGGAAATCATTGAAATGCCCAGTTTTTTATTCGGTTCATTGATAGGGGACATGCATTTCGACATCGATATCATGAATTGAGTGGAAATAGAAATGGTTATTAAGCTCGAAAATATGAAATCTTGAATATCCCGATTCGTAAGGAATTTGGATTGGCTCTTATTTTTTGTTGGATATTGAGTGGAGAGCTGTATTGATGCCCAATATTGGTTAGGTTCCTTGGCTGGGATGGGCGTATAAAAACAAAGTTGTTTATGTGGTGTCAAACCAGTATTTATTATTAAGTGGAAATCAATGAAATGCCCAGTTTTGGGTTAGGTTCATTGGTTGGGGACAAGCATTTCGACAACGACATCATCAATCTGATGGAAGTAGAGATGATTGTTTAGCTCAAAAATTTGAAACCTTTCAATTCGAAAGAAATTTGGCTTGGCTCTTAATATTTATGGTACATTGAATGGAGAGCTATATTGATGCCCTATTTTTATTAGGTTCCTTGGTTGGGATGAGCGTATAAAAATAACGTTGTCTTTTTGTGTCAGGCCAATATCTACTATTAATGAAATGCTCAGTTTTTTATTCGGTTCATTCGTAGGGGACATGCATTTTGACATCAACATCATCAATCGGGTGGAAGTAGAAATGGTTATTAAGCTCGAAAATCTGAAACCTGAAAGAAGCCCGATTCCGAAGAAATTTGGCTTGGCAATTGATTTTGAGTTCAAAGCGATATTCATGAATTTCAACTTTTGATGAGTTGTACGATATTGGTTCAAAAGCTTGTCAATGCCCATTTTTTGTGTAGGTCATTGGGGAAGGGCATACAAGCAACAACATCATATATGTTTTGAACACTGTATTCAATATCTCAAATAAAATTGAAAAATATTTTTATTGGAAATTGAGTGGAACGCTGTATCGATGCCATATTTTTGTTAGGTTCCTTGGCTGGGATGGGCATCCATACAACAAAGTTGTTTATGTGGTGTCAGGCAAATATCTACTATTAAATGGAAATCAATGAAATGCCTAGTTTATGTTTTGGTTCATTGGTTGGGGATGGGTATTTCGACAATGACATCATCAATCTGGTGGAAGTAGAGATGGTTGTTTAGTAAAAAATCAGAACGCTTGAAGAGCCCGATTCGTAAGAAATTTGGCTTTGCTCTTAATTTTGTGTGTTGAAAGATATTTTCACACTTTAAATAAGTTGTAGGATATTGGTTCAAAAGCTTGTCAATGCCCATTTTTTGCTTACGTTTATATATTGGGGAAGGGCATACAAGCGTCAACATTATATATTTTGTGCACACTGTATTTGAATATCTTAAATAAGATTGAAATACATTCTTTTTGGATATTTTGTGGAGAAGTCTTATTGATGCTCTATTTTGGTTAGGTTCTTCGGTTGGGATATGCATCTAAACAACAACATTTTCTATGCAAGTGGAAATCAATGAATTGTTCAATTTTGGTTTTGATTAACTGGTTTGGAATTGGCATTTCAACAATGCCACCATCAATCTCATGGAAGTTGAGATAGTTATTTAGCTCGAAAAATCTAAAAGCTTGAAGTGCTTGATTTGAATTAAATTTGTATTAGCTCTTCATTTTGAGTTCAAAATGATTTACATAAAATTCTTAAGTTGATTTGTAGGATATTGGTACATATAGTTGTCAATGCCCATTTTTGGTTTAGGTCCATTGATTGGAAAAAGGGCATAGAAGCAACAACATCATTTATGTTTTGAAGATTGTATTTCAATATCTCAAATAAGTTTGAGTTATATTTTTATTCGATATGGAATGGAGAGCCACACTAATGTCCTATTTTGGTTAGGTTCCTCGGTATGGATGGGCATATAAAAACGACGTTGTCTTATGGTGTCTGGCCAATATCTATTATTTCGTGGAAATTACTGAAATGCCGAGTTTTTGTTTAAGTTCAATGGTTGGCGGCAGGCATTTCGATAATGACATCATGATTTTTGGTTGAAGTATAGATGGTTATTTAGCTCGAAAATCAGAAATATTAAATAGCCCATTTTTTGCTCTTAATTTTGTGTGTTAAAAGAGATTTTCACACTTTAGATAAGTTGTAGGATTTTGGTTCAAGAGGCCCATTTTTTGTTTATGTCTATTGATTAGGGAAAAAGGCATATAAGCAGCATCATATATGTTGTGATGACCGTATTTGAATATCTTAAATAATATTGAGATATATTTTTATTGGATATTGTGCACAAGCAATAACTAAAGAAACTCCAATATGAAGAGTCAAAAGACTACAAGTAGAAAGTAATTGGAAGATAGGTTGTTAAAGACATGGATTGAGGCGGTGAATGGTGTTTCATTATCCATTAGAGTAGCCATGTCGGCCACGGATTGTGATCAATGGTGGCTTCTAATCTAGGGTCTCCCTTTCTTCCATTCTTCTTGCTTTTTTTCCCCGGTTCCTTTTCTACAGCCAGAATGGAAAGGAAGCTCCTCAAATGCCATTTCAGCGAGTAAGTGTAAGGGGTAAATGTGCAATTTTGCAGACGGTATATTAGGCATTGTTATAAAAATCAATTGAGTTTTAGTTGACTTGGCTGATATGACTTTGATCCAATTGGGATTTGAATCCATCACCAATATGATTTTGGATGTTGTCTCATTCAGGTTTGGTGGCTGTCTATTTTTTTCTTAATACTCTTCTTTTCTTCTTAATACTTTTAGCTTTTCCCTTGGAACTTTGTCCTTTTAAAGTTCTTCAAAACTTTAACTTTCGTTTCTTTTTTCTAAAACTTTCTTTGTCTTTTTGAAGTCTCTTATTTTCTTATGTAAAACTCTCAATCAATTCTTAAAAATTCTTCATTTGTTTCTTAATACTTCCTTTTTTTCATGAAACTTTTGTATTTATTTTCAAAACAAAATATGAATAACTCTCATTCTCTTCTAAAAACTCACTTTCTACTATAGTTTCTCATTTTCTTCTTATACTTCTAAAATTCTTTTTCTAAAAGCTCTCCTTTTCTTCTTGAAAACTTTCTTCTTAATACTCTCTTTTTATATAGAGAAGCTCTCTTATACTTCTTAAGGCTATAGTTTTTTTTTTTTTTTTAAAATTCCCCATTTCTTGTTAGAAACCCCTTTTTATTTATTAATCACTCACATTTTCATCTTAAGTCTCTGATTTTCCACTTTTTTTTTCCTAGAACTGTGGATTTTTTCTTAAAAACACTCCTCTTGTGAGTAACTCTCAAGTGCCTTCTAAGAACTCTCTCTTTTCTTCTTGAAGCTATCACTTTCTTCTTGTATCACTTCTTTTCTTTTGACGAGCTGACATTTTCTTCTAGAAAGTCTCATTTTAGACTAAAAACATTGATTTTGTTTTTAAACCTTATCTTTTAATTCTAAAATATTCTTTTTACTTCTTAATTTTTTTCGTTTTCTTTGAAAACTTGTTTTGTTCTTGGAAGCTCTTCTTTTCATTCAAAGACTCTCATTTCCTTTCTAAAGTTCTCATTTTCTTTCTAAAACTCTATAGAGTTGAAAGGCTATAGGTGAAAGCTCTCCCTTTCATTCAAAGACTCTCATTTCGGTTCTTCTCATTTTCTTTCTAGGTAACCGGTTGTCACCAAAGGGTCATCCTTTTTCCCCCTTTTGAAGACAATCTTCTTAAAACTCTGACTTTCTTCTTACAAACTCTCATTTTCTTATAAAAGCTATAGTTTTTTTTTTCTTAAAGGTTTTTTTTCATCTAAAAACACTCATATGTTGGTGTTGGCACAACTACCTATAAAACACAGGTTCAAATATTTTATATAAGAAATCGAATTTTTTGAAAAAATTCATTAGTTTAAAAATTTGTTATTTTGATGAGTTTTTGAGGTAAAGTTGATAAATAACAGGCTAATGTTCAATATACATAGGTCGATGGGGTTTTCCACTCAAAATCCATGTGAATCTAAGATTTTAGGGCCTAAAAGTCATGGATTCACATGAATTATGGGTGGAAAAGCCCATGGACCATTTTGGGCCTTCGCCCACTATTTTATCATTTTAGCTCAAAAATTGATCTAATTAGCAATTCTTCGACCTAATGAATATTTTGAGAAAATCCAATTTCTTTTATCCAATACATGGAGTTTGTATGTTGTTAATGAGACTGCCTCATCTTCATTATTAGGACACTCATATTCTGCTCCCATTTTTCTTCTTAAAAACTCACAACTTATTTATAAAAAATGCTATCTTTCTTTTTTAAAAAACTCTCAGTTTGTACTAAATCCTCTCCTTTTTCTTTTATAAACTTTGACTTTTTCATAAGGCGTTCATGTCTTTAGTGGAACACTCATTTTGTTCTTAAAACCCTCAATTTTTTTTTCTAAAAACTCATCTTTTCCTCTTATAACTCTGCTTTTCTTTTGATCAACTCTAAACTTTATCATAAAGCTCTAATTTCTTATGAAAGGTTTTTCTCTCTTTAATAAAACCTTTTCTTTTTCCTGAAATGCTTTCACTTTATTGTTAAAACTCTTATTTTCTTTTTAAAATCTCATATTCTTCTTCAAAATCTCTAATCCTTATTAAAAGCTCTCTTTTCTTTTGAATATCAATCATTTTCCTTTTAGAAAACTCTCATTTTCTTAATAACAACTCTCATCTTCTTTTTGTTGCTCTTGTTTTCTTATTAAAAAGTTATAATTTCTAATTAAACGACTTCCTTTCTTCTGAAAAAATCTCTCATTTTCGACTAAATGCTCTGTTATTATTGTTGAAACTCTTCTTCTCATCTACGAGAACTTTTCTTTTTTACTAAAGCTCTACGTTTTTTTCTTAACGTTGTCTTTTAAAATTCCTCATTTCTTATTAGAAACCCTTCTTTATTTGTTAATCACTCATATTTTCATCTTAAGTCTATGATTTTAGCACTTTTTTCCTTCTAAAAATATGGCGTTTTTCTTAAAAACACTCGTCTTTTGAGTAACTCTCAAGTGCACTCTAAGTACTCTCCATTTTCTTCTGGAAGCTATCACTTTCTTCTTGTGGCACTCCTTTTCTTTTGATGAGCTTACAATTTCATCTAAAAAGTCTCATTTTAGTCTAAAAACATTGATTTTCTTTCTAAACCTTATCTTTTAATTCTAAAAATTTCTTTTTACTTTTTAAAATTTTTCTTTTTGTTCTTAGAAGATTTGTTTTATTCAAAGACTCTCATTTCCGTTCTAAAGTTCTCTTTTTCTTTCTAAAACTCTATAGAGTTGAAAGGCTATAGGTGAAGCTCTCCTTTTCATTCAAAGACTCATATCCTTTCTCGGTCACCAGTTGTCACCAAACGGTCGTCCTTTTCCCCCTCTTGAAAACAATCTTCTTAAATCTTTGACTTTCTTACAAACTCTCATTTTCTTTTAAAAGTTATAGTTTTTTTCCTTAAAACTCTTTCATTTTTTATAATTGTCATTTTCTTCTTAAAAACTATTATTGTCGGATTAATACAGTCTTTTTTAATTCATTAAAATCTACTCTTCCTTTCTTCTTTAAAATTTTAGCTTTTTCCTTGGAAATTTGTCCTTTTAACCTCGGTTTTCCTTTTTCTTAATATTTGTCTGTCTTCTTCAATATGTCTTTTTTTTTTTGAAAATCTCTCAATCGATTCTTGAAAGTTCTTTCTTTGTTTCTTAATACTCTACTTTTCTTCATGAAACTTTTTTTTCCTATTCAATACTGTCCTTTCTTCCTAAGAGCTCATATTTTTCTTCTTAAAATCCTCAGTTTCTTCTTGGAACAATCCCATTCTTCTCGATGAATATCTCTCATTTTCTTCTGAAACTCTCACTTTATACTATATTTCTCATTTTCTCATTTTCGTATAATCTTTTTTCTAAATAACTCTCACTTTTTAGATAAGCATCTTCTCTTCATGAAAATTCTTAATTGTCTGATTAATACACTCGTTTATTTGTAAGAGATGTTTTTTTTTTCCTTTTGCTTTCAAAACTTTTATTTCAACTATAATTTCTTGTTTTCTTCTTAATCTTCTTTTCCTCTAAGTTACTCTCAATTTTTTTTTTCTAAATGGTCTCCGTTTCTTCTTTAATTCTAGCTCTCTCATGCTTCCTTTTTTTTTTTTTTTTTAAATTCTCCATTTCTCCTTAAAACTCTCCATTTCTCATTCAAAACACTTCTTTTATTTTTTAAACTCTCACCTTATCTTCTTAAGTCTCTCATTTTTGCTATTTTCTTTTCTTCTAAAACTTTGGTTTCCTTATTAGAAACGCTTCTCTTTTGAATAATTATTAAGTTCCTTCTGAGAACACTCCTTGTTGTTCTGAAAGCTATCTCTTTCTACTTGTTGTAGTCCCCTTTTTTAGGGGATGGCAATTTCTTCTAAAAAGTCTCATTTTCGACTAAACACATTGATTTTATTTTTAACCTTTATCATTTAATTATTAATATTTCACACTTTAGATAAGTTGTAGGATATTGGTTCAAAAGCTTGTCAATGTTCATTTTTTGCTATTGTAGTGAAAATTTTAATATTTCACACTTTAGACTGAATTTTTTTCCTATTGTAGTGAAAATTTTAGTCTTTCTAAATTAATTCAACATTTTCAAGAATTCTAAAAAAATTTAAGTGAAATTTTGCTAAAAAAGATTGTTTTCACTAAATTTTTTTCTTAAAATAAGATCGACTGGTTCTGAGTACTTCTGGCTTCTGAATGGTGGGTAATATTCAGGTCTCCCCTTTGCTCTCATGTGAATTTATGCTTGGATTGATAGAGGAAAGCGGAATCTCAACACAATCTAATAGACCCACGAGGGTGTAACTCTGGTGGTTGTCTCCTCTATGAGGAAGCAGGAGGTTGTGGGTTTGAGTCTCTATAGCCTAACTTTGGTGTGCCTTAGAGGTAGTGGGTTCATCTATGGGGATTTCAGTAGGACTGTGTATGAGTTTCTCACACGTTAATTCAAGATAAAAAAAATCTAGTAGACCCACTCGCATCATAATTAAAGTGCATTTGAAAAATTATAGGCCTAGGACCATTTGAAGACGAATTGGGCCTCAAAAGCCCATAAACTTAAATTCAGATGCTCTCAATTCAGAGAGGCTACAGAGGGACACATCATCATCATGTGGCCCCACCAAGCATGTGGGAAAAATCCACTCGAAACAGTACGTTGGATGTCACCCGGTTTGTGCTCGATTTAGAAGGCTCAATGGGGGGAAAGCAAAGTATTCGTTGAACAACAAAGAAAGAAAATCGAAACCCAGCTGCTGATAGTTCTTACCCGGTTTGTGCTCGATTTAGAAGGCCCAAAGGGGAGAAAGTAAAGCATTCATTGAACAACAAAGAACGAAAATCGAAACCCAGCTGCTGATATTTCGGGCGAGTTTGCAGGAGAGATTTAAAATAGAAAGAGAAGGAAAAAAAGTATCCAGATAGAATCGATGGAGTGTGCAAATAAAAGAAAGATTAAGAAACAAAGAGGGACGTTGCAGAAGAAGGAAAGTAAAGACAGAGAAAAAAAATCAGAAAAAAGAAGAATAAAAAGAAAGTGAATAGAGAATTGTGGCTGCCAACGTGCAAAGGAAGGAAAAGTTAAAAAAAGGGAGAAGAAAAGAGATTGGGAGGAAAGAGGCCATTGCAGACGTCCGAGAGAGACGAAGAGGCAAAGTTGACTAGGCTTCGGACGTGAGGCCTGGTATTTTAATTCTTATTATTTTATTTCTTT
This sequence comes from Chimonanthus salicifolius, assembly GCA_013350335.1. Lineage (NCBI taxonomy): Eukaryota > Viridiplantae > Streptophyta > Magnoliopsida > Laurales > Calycanthaceae > Chimonanthus > Chimonanthus salicifolius. Next base: position 39,444,875 of record CM023532.1, on the reverse strand, counting down.
TTTAATTTAAAATAAGGTCTTATAAAATTCTGGATTTGTATAGAACTTTTTGAATCTCTCTCGTTCGTTGAGTTTAGATTTCTTTTGAATTTGAGCTTGTTATTTGTGTTGAGTTAATTATAATTAGAATAATTAGATTGTTTTAATTGTATTTTGAATTTAAATTTTCAATTATTACATTATTCCATTATCTAATTAAAATTGGATTCCATAATTCCAATTAATTCATTAGAAGATTCTTTGAGTTAATCTGAATTCGAGTTGGATTAGAGTTTGCAGGTATTTCAAATTTTATTGTATTAAATTTAATTAATTAAGTGTGTTAAAATTTTGCATTCGAATTCCCTATTCTTCATTCGAATTAATTTTTTAGAATGCCAAATTTCCTTAGTAAATCGATCAAATTATTCTGTGGAAATTAGTGTCCTCTTTTTTTCTTGAGTGATCGAGAAATTTGAGAGAGCGTTTTGGGGGTTTCAATCAATTGAAATCTTTGATTCAAATTGAAAAATTCAGATATGAAATTTATCCATTAAAAAATAAAAAAATTCAAAAAATATTACACTTGAAAGTGATGGGCTGTAGAAAATGAAATTGATGGACAAATATTTTTTTTCTTTGAAGTGGAGTACGGGGCTAAAACCAATGAAGTTTAAATATTTAAAAAGTAATTTGTAATAATCAAATTTTAGGAAGCTCGTATTCAAATTTAGATGAAAGTATATCTTAATGAGGGTGTAGAGTTAAGGATTAAAAGAATAATTTAAAGTTATCAAAATTCAGATAGTTCAAAAATATGATTTCATTAATTCAATCAAGATAAATTATTCTCATTATTTTTTTTCTATACTTAAATTTTTCTTATAAAATCATTAGATTGACGCAAAGTAGACTTTAAATTGGATATAAAAGTTCAACAATAAAAATATACTCTCAAATTATTAAATTTTGAAGAGTTTAAAAATACAATTCATTAATCAAAGTGATATTTTTCAAATTTTATATTCACACGTAGGCCTTCCTAACAAATTTGACTGTGTGCTCCAACTCTATTAAATGAATTATGCCTATCTATCTTTTTATTTAAAATTATTTTTTATTTAATTTCGTTATAAATTATAAAATCCGTCACCTATATCACGTTGTTAACATTTACTTAGAATAACTGATTGAGATCCGTTATTAACTGTAACTCTCCAATAGTATATTCGAATTGTCCACCTTAGCCAACAAGTTAGAATGAGAAAGAAATTGGGGATTCGAGGTGTTTCCTGTTGATTTTTCTCTCTGAAATTATTTGGGGTTTCAGAATCACGGAGACAAGAGGTTGTAACTGAAAGGAAAAGATGGGCCTTTGATGATATTTTTTCAACTATTAGGTGATCATTTGGTGCTTGTATGTGTTTTGAGGGGTTTGAAGGACTTTTTGTATTTGTTGAAAAGAGTTTTCCATTGTACTCTTTCTCTTTTTATTTAATAAAAAAAAAAAATCTTTACCGCTCAAAAAAAATTCAGATTGCTTTCATTTCCTTCCACTAAACACGTGATAAAGCACGAGAGGATGACTAGCAGCGGAGACGGCCGTACTGTCGTCCCAAATTTGACTCCCAAATTATCAAAATTACAAGAATCGGTAAGCAAACAATCAGCAGGTAAATAGTGGCTCTCGGTTCTAATTTCTAATAGGATACTTGGTAGTTTGATTTGGGTTTTTTTTTTTTTTTGGATGTTCTATGATGTAAGTTCATTTTATTTATTTTTGTACTTTTTGAGGATTTAGCATTGATTATTAGGAATTTTTTTTTTTTTTTTGAAATTGAAGGCTAAAATGATTTGTAGTATTTTTTTCTTTTTCTTTTTTAAACATGGGTACCCCATCTCTCGTGGAGGCGAGATTAATTCCAGAAACATGTTTAAACTTCCCAACCACACACAGTGGGTAAGTCGATGAGGAGTAACCTCACGGGAAGTGGCTCAGAGGAGTTTGAGCGTGAATTGATCTCAAGACCTCCCTTCATGAGGAGAGCTTTTTAACTATCAAGCCAACCCCTTCTAGGTTATTCGTAGTATAAATTAACCTATGATTAATCCATTAGTTAGTGCAAAGTAGAATAGGGTCAAATTGGATAGGGATTCCATTGTTGATTAGTGGGTGGGTGCTCTTTTGAATATAGGAAGACAAAGAGGAGTAAATGGAGGGAATATGTCATTGGATTGAGCACCTGTGGAATATTTAACTCCTATTTTTCCAGGTACATCGATGGATTTTGCATGTTTGAAGCACTTGATTACTTCTGATTATTGCACTTAGTCATCAATTGCCTGCAAATGGGAGTCAACTGAATGTGCTGCACACAATTTGGAATGTCAGTCATTCAAATGAAACACCAGTTTGGTGCTTGGAAATTCATAAGTGGAGGGCTTGATTGGACAGTTTGGATGCACGAGGGACTCCTATGAATGTGTCTGCATATGAATACACTTGCACTAGTTCTTTTTAATCTCATTCAATGGTAGTTATGTTGGAGATTTTGATTGTTGAGCATTTTCTTTATGAAATACATGCCTTGTGAACTGCCAGATTGGTGGGACAAATATTGGGAGAAAGGCCCAACTCCATGGGATTTAGGACAGCCAACACCTGTCATTTTGCATCTTCTTCAGGCAAGAAAACTTCCCAAAGGAAGAGTTTGGTCCCTGGATGTGGAGTCTCATTTCATTTCTCTTGTTATTCTAGCAACAGCATTGGTCCCTTCTTATTTTTCCAACCTTGCTAAAAAGCCTGAAGTAAAAAAATCAAATGACAAAACCCCAAAAGGCAAAATCTATAAACCAAATATCTTGTGTTGAATTTGTTTCAATTTTTCAATACAAGTGAAACTCTTTAAAAGTTAAAAACATTTCAGTGGTAGTATTGTAGCTTTTTGGAATTTTGGTTTCTTCGATAGAACTAAGTTCCTCTCTACTACCCTGTATAAACTTTTCAGCTGACAGTATTAGTATTATATTCACATTTGACAGGGATATGATGTGGTTGCACTTGCCAGTCCTGAGCGCTCTGTTGTAGGTTTGGACATATCAAATATTGCTATTAAGAAAGCACAAGAGGTGTGATTTAAGAGATGACAATGGTAGAGTGGCCAAGTTTGTTAACCCCCCATGGACTTTTTTGGGGTGAATGTTATCAGTTCAAGCAGGCATGTTTCAAAAAAGGGTTCACCAGTCTGGAACCAGAACAGAGTTCCTTACAGATTGAATCCTAGCATCTAATTTCTTAGTAGGAGATGCATAACCACTGACATAGCCTCAGCTGATCTTCAGTATACCCTGTATTTTATGTTTCTAGAACTTGCTTTAAAGAAATTTCATATTTATTAACATTACCCTCTTCACCTCTCAAGAAAAGGAACATTTTAAAGGGTATCTTTCTGACACTTAGCATCAAATAGTAGGACAGGTTGCTTCTCTTTCGCCAAATGCACTGTATCACCTTTCTTAAGGCTGACTTCTTCAAATGGCGTCCAACTGAGTTGTTTGATCTCATTTCGATTACACACGTAAGCTTTGACCTCTAGTTTGAAGTTATTACTTTCATCCCTACATTCAATCCACTATCCTACCTGGGTATTGTATTGGGCATGTCTCACTTATTTTAGTATATTCCTAGGGAAAATTATTTTGAAGCTCATTTGAGTAAAATAGCAGGTTCTTCTGTGCAATTGAACCTGGCATGAGACCAACTTGGGCAAGACAAGTTCGAGATTGTTTGAAGCCAGGTGGAGAGCTTATAATATTGATGTCTCTGGTAAGGACTGGTCATTTTATGTCCTCCCACCGTTCTTGTTGTTTGAATATATATGGTGTTCTGTTGTTAACCATTTTATTTTCTGATGTTAAAGAAGAATGCCCTTCATCTAACCTACTTGGCATGACAAACTAAGAGAAGAAGAAGCCCATTTCTAGAAAAGGTTGTGGCAGGTTCAGAAAGTTTCACATGAAATCGAGGATCGAAAACTATGTAACTGCATGGAATGTCAAGAACTATCAACTATATACACAACATGATGAGACCAAATAACATATTGATCTCCTTGTGGGCATTTCATGTGAATTTCCCCATATAGACATTCTAGCTTAGGAACCAGAAGTTCTAGGTTCGAATCCTTTAGTAACCCGATGCACATGGCTTGCGGGGATCTGCGTGCATCCGGAGTTTTACCCAACGCCCTTGTACTCGAGAAGAGGTGGGGGTCTTGGGGGTCTCTTATATGTTATACAGTTATCTGTTGAACGATAATGACACTCCAGGCATTGGAAGTGCATAGATTAAAAAGTAAATCCTTTTATTCACATTATACTGTAACTATATTTTAGTGTTAATGTTGTTTCTATTGCAGATTTGCGATCATACAGGAGGTCCTCCATATAAAGTTTCTGTGACTGAGTAAGTTCATGCCTTCAAACTATTTATTACTTTAGAAAACATTTGTGATACCCACCTCCTTCTCCAAACCAATGTGGGAAAGTGTCCCACATCGGTTTGGGAGAAGAAGAGAGAAGGGGATATAAGTGGTGTCTAAAGAAACAAAAGAACAAGATCGTTTTCACAGTAATATTCTTTGATCACTATGTGATTTCTATATTGATTTACAATATATTTTCTTCACCTTGCTTAGGTGATACAAATGTGATCTTTATAACAAAAGATAAATAAGATAGATAAGATAGATGAGAAGAAAGAAGTATGCTGTAATTAGACTTCTTTGACTTTGAACCACCGATCTTTATCTTCTGTAGATGAGGATCGGTTAGAGTTCTTTGAATTTTGAATCTGGGTCTCCATCAGTGATGAGCCTTATCCTCTTTGAATTTTGAATCTGGGTCTCCATCAGTGATGAGCCTTATCCTCTTGAGATGAGGATTGTTGCTTTGAATTTTGAATCTGGCTGGATGAGCTTGAATGCCCTGATTTCTGTGTTTGAAATCAGGGGTTGTACCGTCAATAGTGTCCCCCTCTTGATTCAAGTGTGAGGCCTTTTGAGCCGGGCCATGTGGGCCCTGGCCCAAGAACAAAACCATGCGGGTTCGAGCTTGTGTGCGAGGCCCAAAGAGGACAATATCACACTGACTCAAACCCTAAGCCCTGTGTGTTCGGGCCGGGTTGTTACAACATTCCATCCTATCTTTTATTATTTAGTGAAGCTTTCAACTAACATTTCTAGATCAAAATATCTCTGTATGATTGTAGTGGTGAAAGCCCCATGCAAAATATTTAATATCAGAGAATGTGGCATTAAATATTTCTATAATGTAATATTTGATTACTTGGTGAGAGGTTGAGACCTTGAAACATTTGGCATGATGCCCTTGCAATCTTGGAGAGTGAAAACATTTTTTCCCTTATTTCAAGTGCTTTTAATAAATATTGATCCTTTTAAGTTCTTTCTCTTTGGCAGCTATGAGGAAGTGTTGCATCCCATGGGTTTTAAGGAAATCTCTATGATGGATAATGACTTTGCAATTAAACCACGGAAGGTGCATTTAGTAGCTTAAATTATTTATGCAAAACTTATCATTATTTTTTTGAAGGCATTCATGGGCCAGCCCAACTTAGTTTAGCCAGACCCTAGTCCTTTCCCTGCCTCTGGCCAGAGTACTCATGACCTGAGTTGAATTCGACTATTTTTTTTTTTCTTTTTTGGTATTAAGTGGGCAGATCTATCATGGGTCTAATGGGTCTCTTCAGTTGTTTATTCTCCTTGTATCATGTATGGTTAATGGGATAAAAGAAAATAAGAGAAACAAAGTGGGAATATGGCGTTGGAATTAATTAAACAATGGAAAGGAGAAAAAAGAAATTAAAATAAACTAGGAAAGAAAGTCAGTTCTTGATCGTCTGTGTTTCTGTCGATTTCCCTGGGTTTTCAAAAACCTTGGTTTCCTTCTTCGTCCAGTCTCCTTCAGTGAGAAGGAGTTTGTCCCCACGTGCTACATCAGAAACTCATGCATGCACATTACCTTCTAAGCTTACTCAACCTGAACCTGAGGTAAAGGATGACGTATCCATCAGGCTAGTTTTATGTGTACAGAAACTGAGGGTGGCATGGTTTCAAAAATATGGAAGGTTACCCACTTCAGTTAAAAAAAAATGTGCTGAGTTACATAAAGTAATGGTAGATTAAAATACCCTAGAACATTTGTTTGCACCGAACACAACATTTCTGATAACTCAGTTCAGTAGTATGCAATAAAGATTTGAACAGAACTCATTCACCCTGTCTTGTCGAAAGATGGCAACATAACCTTCAATTATTTCGATCCTCCTACGGACATTTTGTTAACTTGATACGGGTTATACTATATTATCCATTTTGTCCTTTGAATCGATTCGTTGAAACCTTCGAATCACTTGTAACAAAAGATTCGGTGAGCCGGTTCAAAGGTTTCAACCAGTTATACAAAATTCCTGTAGAAGAATCACTATCCTTACTTTATTTTCAATTTTATTGCTCATTTACTGCATTGGATCGACTCAACTCCACTGTAAAGTCTGAAGATTGAGGATAGTAAAAGAGAGATCATTTTGTTGCAGAGTTCTTTTGTGCAATAGTCTGTGTCCAAGAGTTCAATCAATAATGTTCACTTTGACAGATTAGGAATCAAATGGACTTTATTTTTCAGCATATGAAAATGTGTCACCTCTAGGGGATAGGAGCTCCATTATTTATTCAGAACTCTGGACACTTACCCTTCCGATTTGCAGGGTGACTTCTCTTGCATCATGTACTGGGTTCTAAGGATTTTTCTACTTTTATAATTCTTTGTTGAAATACGGAGGTTTATGTAACCATTCACGGATTTTTGTGTATTATCAATTTTACCCTTCGCATGAATAGTAAAATCAACTCACCAACCCTTTGTATGAACAGTAAAATCGGTTCGTCGAAAATACTTTTACCGACTCACCAAGTTTACCTTTCGCTTGAACACTAAAATTGGCTCGTCGAAATTCACATGAACAGTAAATTGGCTCGTCGAAATTCACATGAACAGTAAAATCGGCTAGTCAAAATTCATATGAACAGTAAATCGGCTCATCAAAATTTTACTGTTGATCCTATTTACTGTTCATGCAAAATATTCGATTTAACTGTTCATGTAAAGGATAAAATTAACAATACACTAAAATTCGTGTCGGATTATACAAAATATCGGATTGCTACCTTTGATGAATGGAGAGTCGGTTAAAATGCCAATATAATCTAAAAAATATAAGTTATGGCATGCGCAGCGAGAGCATGAGACCTTTCTTATAAACGAGTCACCAGTAAACAATTCCTTTTCATTATTTTAATCTTAATATTTTTCAGAGTTTGCAAGATCATTAGGTGCTCCATCTTAGAAAAAGTACATCTATTATACTTATCAAAGATACCGAGCGTAGAGCGGACAACAGCTCTAGTTTGGCACTTTGGGTTGATGTAACCAGGATATTTATTTTGACCTTTCAATCTTAATTTAATCCATTTAATTTACATTAATTTATCTATTGAACAAGTCAATATATTTAGTTCAAAATCTATTTTTGGTTTGAGTTGGTGAATTAGTTTTGACAATCTAATTGCTTTGAAATAAAGGTTCAAATATCTCCATTGGTCATACATATTGTTTTTGGACTATCTAAAATGTTGTGGTCTTTCTATATCGTATATGTTAAAGTTCTGTGGAACTTGATCATCATAGATTAACAGATTCGGTCGGGAGTCGAGCTAATAGGGTAGTAATATATATTTATTTTGTGAGAGAGAGAGTAAAGCATTTGTAATGAGAGCCGCTTCTTTGTTTTTGCCTTCGGACATACTGGATTGGTTTGAATATGTGGACATACCGAAAAAGAACCACGTAAAGTTTACTTCCAATTGAATTCAAATGGAGTTAGGTTAGTTTAAAACTTTAAATGCGAAAGAAAAAGATGAGGAGGTGAACAATTAATCACATGGAATTACATTTTTCTGCAGAAGGGTTAAATCTTTACTTTTTAAAAAAATAAATAAAATTCAAACTCATAGATTTCAACCTATCTTTTGATAAGATTTGGCCATTTTGATTTTTTCAAAACTGGGCTATAGTGGGCCTTTACAAGCAATTGCTTTAACGGGCCTTTGAGCTATAAAGCCAAAATGGGCTTCAACATTAGGCCTTAATGAACCTTACTGATTGAGCCTCAATGGACTCGGAGACCTCAAAAGCTCATCACAGCTGATGATCACGTTAAAGCCCATTCGTAAAAAAATGTGTAAGTCTATGTTCCTTATGCGTAAGTCCAATAAATAATATTTATTTTATCTATTGACTCAGAAATGGTTAATATATAATTCATTGGCCCATTGACCATTAATTATTTTTTCCTAGTCCATTTAGACATCTCTTGAATAGGTAGTTGAATTACTTGCTTGTCCATTAGCAGTTTTTAGGTCCAAAAATGTCTTGTAGGCCCAAAGATAGTTTTTGTACATTTAGAAGTCTCTATTACATATTCATATCATGTCACAAATATAAGTGGTATTTACAAATTTACAATATTTTGTCAGTAAAATACTATTATTGTATATTTATTGGCACGGCGATAAATTCACGATAAAATCACCTTAAAAACGTGATAAATGATAATATCCTAATAATTTTTTAGTAAATTCCTTTTAAGATTTTTATTTTATTAATATTTTCATTTATTTCCTTTTTATTATTTTTAAATATAATATTCTCATTAGATTTTTCTTTTAATTTTTTAGTAAAAACTCAAGAATTTGAAAATATTCTGATATTACCAATCATTAGGGCTGAAATTGGGCTGGGTCGAGTTGGATTTTTTAAAATCCAACCCGACCCGAGTTACTAATATATGGAACCCAACCCGACCCGACCTGAATTATAATCCGACTTAACCCGACCCGACTCAACCCGAAACCCGACCTAACTTGCATTTTGAACCTACTTTAGCATACTTTTTATCGGGTCGGGTCTGGTCGGGTCGAGTCGGGTTTGATCAGGTCGGATCGGATTAACTTAAAAATACCTCAACCCAACCCGACCTGAATTCAATGTGGATTTCTGACTTCTCAAACCGAACTGACACAACCCGATAACCCAACTTTTATGACCCGACCCGCATGATTTTCGGGTTGGGTCATACAGGTTCGGGCTAAAACCCGACCCGAGTTTCACCCCTACCGATCATCATTAATATCCCTAGAACAGTATTTCTAACAATGATGGTAGGTACTATACTTCTAATCCATCAAAACCTAATTAATGTAACGTGTCCCTCTTTTCAACGCTGGAGGTGTTTTTATATGAAGGGACTAGTCTCTGTATATATTCCCTTTCAGCAGTTCATGTGTCTTATCAATCGGGTTTTCCGGGTGAAACTTAGGTGGAATGAAATCTGAGGAAAAATTAATGGATTTGGATTATGCTTTTATATATCTTGAGTCACGTTGAGTTGGAAAAAAATAAACTCGTATGAAGTTTGAATTGAGTCAGATTGAGAAATTTAAAAGCAATCCAACCAGATCCGACCCAATTCTAGTGCACTAAGTTATAAAATAACATTTGAGTTGGATTGGATAAAAAATTTATATCAAGTTGGGTTAAGTATCGGATCAGCAATTCAAGTCGAATCGGATTGCATTCAATAATTTTTCAAATAGATTGATTTAAATTTATTGAAATCCGATCTGATCAGACGCAAAGTGATAGGTGGGTACCATCATTTGCTTGTGCTACGTCAGTATACGTGAGCATCAACTTTTTACGATAAGTCCTCCAGTTTTTCTTGAGAGGATGTTGAGTAAAACTCTTATTTATGCATTATCCTGTAAATAACATGCATCCGATTATAAAGATATCATTCTTGAGTTAAAGCAGAGGTGAAAAAAATGGTTCGGCCGATATAATTTTCTCTTTTTTTTTTTTTTTTTTTTAAATATTGGTTTTATTTTATTATTTTATTTTTTCTAAATTAAAAAAATAAAAAAATCGAAAAAGAAACTGTTTTTTTTTTTAATTGAAAATGTAAATATCGGCTGATATCTGGGCCGATATTGAGCCGATATTTTGACCCGGACCCATCACCGTTTTGATTTTTTTTTAAAAAAAAATATCGATATTAATTATATTGGATTGATATATATCGGCCGATATCATACAGTGCTTAAAACTTATATGATATCGGCCGATACGTTTCGTATCGACAGATATCTCTACCCTTGAGTTAAAGTGTGTACAGATTCAACTACCCTTTGTAGAGTACGTAAGCATCAATTTGACTTCTTGGTTTATCTAATTTATATACTTGAATTTTTTATCATGTTTTTTAAACAAAATCAAATCATAGTTGAACTATTTCCTTCTTATAATTTTGCTGTATGCCAAATTACTAGCTATGTGTTGTTCTAATCCAGATACTAAAGGATTTGAGTGAGTGTCAAAGTATATATAATATTTTTAAAGGAGATACTTCATATACCATTAAAGTTATATTCTCTATGTCAAAACACAATTAATTGACTTTTAAAAATTAATTAACATACCAATCAAATTACTTATCACAAAAGAGTATAACTTAGTATTATATTTAATATTTTTTTAATTTTAAAACAAGTCGACAATGAACTACTTTTTTTTTTTTTGAATTTACATATGGAAAATTGTGGGATATGCAATGTCAATGGACTACCTTAATTACATGAATGATGGGATTGGATTATTTTGATTTGGGTACGATTGACTAAATTTAATCTTAATCTGTACATTAGTCAAAAAAAAAACAGATGAATGCAAACTTCCAATTTTCGTATAAAAAAATATAAACGACAAACATTAAGCTGCGGCATCTACCCAATTCCTTTGATCAGCATGAATAATGAAAAGCTGCTTAAATACTTTATTTAATTAATTATATAGAAACAAAATAACCTTTAGTTGTTTATTATTTTAAATAGTGTTCTTTGGATAATATTAACGGAATTAATTACATGGAGACGAATTCACCTTCAGTTTTTTGTTATTTTAAATAGAGTTTTCTTTACATAATATTAAGAGAGTTCATTTTTGTTATTTTGTCTTTTATTTTATTATAACAAGCTAACATTTAAAAGAAAAAAAAAATATACCAATTTTACACAGCAACCGGATACATTAAAAGTTGACCAAATCAAATCCCACTATTAGATAGAAGAGTCTATCCATTCAAAGAGAATAGGGCTGAAACCTTCTTCAAGTTTTAATAAATCCAATCCAACTCGTGTAAAAATTTATTGAAATCTACCAGACCAATCCAACTCATGTAAAAATTTATTGAAATCTACCAGACCTTACTTGAATGGATGATCTGAATTACTTAACCCAAATTGATCCAACTTTTTTACTTGAGTCAAGTCAAGTGTTGTTTTATAACTTGGTGCTAGGTCGAATCGAGTTTATTTTAAAATTTTCAACCCAACCGATTCAAATTTCATATGGGTTTTTATTTTCCAACCCGACCCGACCCAAAATATACAAAGACATAATGCAAACCCACTGATTTCTTAGATCGGATCATAAGTGTCGGGTTTTACACTCCTACCCTAATGATAGTGAAGCATCTCTTCAATTAGTTTTTCCATATTAACGTGAGATGACCCTCCCTCAGTTACAGCTCTTGCTGCACTCTCCTTCCATTCCATGGCTTTCTTCCTCATCTTCTTCCCTCTCTCTCCTTCCATCAGTTCTCTAACAAGGCCCTCGATCTCATCCCGCTTCGACGCCGGATTGATCTCCATGCCGATGCCCCAATCCCCGCATGCGACGAAGCAGTTGGTTGTCTGATCGGAGAAGAAAGGATAGCACAACATGGCCACCCCACTTAATGATATGCTTTCGATCGTCGAATTCCACCCGCAGTGCGTTAAGTACCCTCCGATCGACGGGTATTCCAGCACTTTCACTTGGGGGCACCAGCTCGCCAGCATGCACCTCCCCTTCGTCTCCTCCAGGAAGCTTTCCTGCAAAACAGCCGATTCGCCGGACACGAGATCTGGTCGAATGATCCACAAGAATGGGTGCTTGCTGTTGGCCAGCTCCCAAGCCAATTCTATCATCTGTTGGGGCATCAGGACAGCAATGCTTCCAAAATTCACTTACAGGACTGATCTGGGCTTTCTTGAATCCAACCATTCCAAACAGGCCGAGTCTTCTATCCATAAACTCGACCCAATTGGGTAGGAAGGACTATGTGGCGATGGACGGTCACCAATGGGCCTATGGGAATCATAGGAAGAGAGAACTTGGACCTGATTCTATCAAGGACGTCATGTTCTAACTCCTCGAAGGTGTTGATAATGACACCCTTAGCCTTGGCGGCGTTTCTGCAGTTTTCAAGATCGTAGTTGAGCATGATGTCGTCCAAGTTTGTGGTTCTGATGAAGGTTGTGATGTCCTTGAGTCTGATGCCTTTCATCCCAGGGATCTAATCGATAGGGGTGTCCAAATATCCATTCGTCAAGCAACTGTCATCTGCAATCACAGCTCAGTAGAAATGATCAGATTTTGATTATCAGATAAGATTAATAACAAAACAAAAAACATATGAAAATTGATCCATAAAAAAGAAACATATTTTATAAACAAAACCATCCATGCTGAGAAGAGTCTGTCTGGTACCTTGACAAAGGTGATTCTGAGACAGGAAGTTTGATCTCTACAATGAGTTGAGAGGGATGCACTTCAAATGAGGAGCTACAGGTTCTATATCTTGTGCCACTAGATATCTCCAGTTATTAGGCTAGTCTTAGAAGTCCAGTCCCAAGAGTAGTATCTAGGTGTGAAACTCGAGTGAGATCAAGTATGATTTTTATTAACTCAAAATAACCCATGTCAAAATTTATTGAACCTAATCTGAATTGTTGAACTAAATTACTCAATCCGACTTGACCAGAATTCTGACCCTGAATCTGTTGAAATATATTTAGATTATCCTAATTATAATGTAATTAGGATTCTAGTTTGGGTTTACCTCTAATTAAGAGGTGTATTTGATTTATAATTAGTTAACTGTTTGAGTCTGATTATGATAGCTCTAGGGTCGGATAGAAGCTATATATACATGTAATAGTTTAGATATTCAATACAAACTTTCTATTTTCTAACATGGTATCAGAGCAAGAATTCATTCCTATTGAGTGAGGCTCAATAATCACACCTCTTCTTCTCTCCCTCTTCGGGGGAGATACATCGGCAGAGGGAGGGAAGGGCATTTAGATCAATCGCCCATTGTTCTGTGCACCAGTCACGCCCTTCTCAGATTCAGATCTAAGACACAACGCTGCTGTCGGTTCTGTTCACAACAGCCACGTTCCAGTCCATGTCTTCTTGGATCTATGGTTCTTCAGATCTGCTATCCGACGTTTAGATCTGCACAGGTGCACACGCTAATGCATCATTGAAGGGGAAGAGAGCTCTGCATCAGCCTGTCCGATCTGCATATATCTGGATTTTTCTCTCAGATCTGATCTAGCCTGGGATTTTGCTTTGCATTCCATTTGCAGATCTGGCGTTTGCTGTTCTTCCTCCTGCATTTGGTGTTCCTATTTGCAGTCGTCGCTCAGGTTTTTTAGATCTAGCTTTTCAAATCTTGTTACTTCTCGCCAGAAAGGTGTTTTTCAGATCTGGATTTCTCAGTTTCAGATCTGCCCAGTTCCCCTCAGGTCGGTGTGTGAACGCCTGCACCCTTTGTTTGTTGTTTTCTCATATTGTCGCCGGCTCACCATATCAACAGCCTTTGCCCTTTGCTACCTGCTGTCATGTGATGTATCTGCTGCACAGAATAGCCTCTTCAACGCCAATTGCACTCTTTTTTCTTGGTGATGTTCTTGCTGCCTGTTTAAACAATTAATCCGGTCCAAATGAGTGTTTCATCCATTGTTTCTGATCTGATCTCGACCAACCCTCCAACAGCCACCGTCAGCCAGATCTACCGTGTGGAAGATTCTCAAATACTACACTTGATTACAATTCAAGTGGAGACAGCAGAACAGCCAGAGATTATTATATTTTCTTGGTGAATTGAAATTTTAATTGGGTGAGGTCAAGACAATCGTCCACTCTGAAGGGAGGTTCCTGCCCTTTGATTCTGGATGGACAAGATCTCAAGCTGTTATCAATTAAAGTAAATGGTGTTCTTGTGGCGATTCTCTCTATGTTTTTGAGACATATCGGTGATCAATTAGTGAATGATATACACCTTCGTTCTTGCCCAGACCATGGATAGTCTGCTCCGATCTTGACCTTCAAAGGATAACTTTCTTGCGTTCTCTCTCATGCAGCACTTATTGTCTTAGCTATCCAATACACCATGGTCAAGTGGAGAATTGGGATGCAATGGAGAGATTTTGGCAGCAGTGCATATTCAATTACTTGAGATGTGACCTGAGGACCATTATTTCCTTTTGACTGAGAGCCCACTCACTACTCCTGAAAGTCGTGAATACAACGGGGAAATAATGTTTGAGACATTTCATGTTCCTGGACTTTATATAGCAGTCCAGCCTGTGTTTGCTTTTGTTGCAACTTCTCCTGCAGCACCGTCGCTTCCGCCGTCGCCTTTGCCACCAGCTGTATTCAGATCTTCGTCTTGCCAATTTGATTTTCTAGTCCACACACTTGTTTTGTTGTTTCTTTTCGCCAAGATTGGTGCAATCTGTGTTCAGAAGAAAGGGGGAGAGATGAAGAAAGGGACACAAACTGTCATTCTCCTCCTATTGTCTGTTGAAGTGAAGTCGAGTATTCTCCTCCGTCGACGCTCTAAAGAAAGGGACACAAATTACCCTTCTCCTCCTACTTTGCTACTGAAGAAGGGACACAAATTGCCCTTCTCCTCCTACTTTGCTACTGAAGAAGGGACACAACTTGTCCTTCATTTGAGCACGTCTTGTTTTGTCGTTTCTCGAAAATAAGACGACATGTTTTGGACACATGTCCATTTGTTGTGGAATTCATCCACTCTTTTTATCTAGAGGACTCATTCGTCCTCCTCATTTGCTGGCCTTTCATGGTTACAGCCTCATTTGCTGGCCTTTTATGACTACAGCCCCATTTGCTGGCGTTTTATGGCTACAGCCCCATTTGCTGGCCTTTCCTGGTTACAGCCCCATTTGCTGTCCTTTTAAGGCTTCAACCCTCATTTGTTGGCCTTTCATGGCTTCAACCCTCATTTGCTAGCCTTTTATGGCTTCAGCCCTCATTTGCTGGCCTTTCATGGTTTCAGCCCACATTTGTTGGCCTTTATGGCTACAACTATTATTCACTGGCCTTTCCGATCTGATTGATCGATGTAATGGCTTCAGCCCCTTATTTTTCAGGCCATTCATTGCCTGCATTTATCGCATATTGCGATCATTGTTTGCCGGACAATTGTCTTACGGCCACTGCCGTCGTCCGAGCCTCTTCTCTATTTCAGGCCATTATTAGTGTTTGTCGCCTGTCATTTTGCAGCCAATCAACGCTGCCACATAAACACATATTTGCAGCCAGTCAACGCTGCCTCTTCAACAAGTTTTGCAACCAATCAGTGTGCTGCTTCAACAAATCTCCATGGCTAGTTGGTGTACCACTTTTGCACTTCACCTGGTATTTCTTCACGTTCCAAGCTTCGCGTTCATCCACGCTTCAGCTTGCGGGGGAGTGTTGAAATATATTTAGATTATCCTAATTATAATGTGATTAGGATTCTAGTTTGGGTTTACCTCTAATTGAGAGGTGTATTTGATTTATAATTAGTTAACTGTTTGAGTCTGATTATGATAGCTCTAGGGTCGGATAGAAGCTATATATACATGTAATAGTTTAGATATTCAATACAAACTTTCTCTTTTCTAACATAGATTGATGTTTTATAATTTGGTGCACATGGGTCGAGTCAGATTATATCGCGTTGGGTCAGGTTGATTTTAAATTTATCAATTCAACCTGCTCTAATTTCATGCGAACATTTATTTTGGCTACCCGACATGATCCGAAATATACAAATACATAACGCAAACGGCTAAACCCATTGATTTCTCAAGTCGGGTCATGCGGATCAAATTAAAATCTGACCCAAGTTTCACCGGTAGTAGTATTAGAGTTAAGTTCTCAAGCCACTGTATGTGGATTCAAGGATCTCCTAGTCGAATGGGATGGTTGGCGACATTATCCTTGAGAGATCATCATTCGATGAGGGTTTTTAGGGTACGAACAAGTCTCACATAAGCGAGAGGATGAAAAATTATAAGGATTTACATTGGATCTGGAAGCAATATGGTTATGCTCTCTAAGTGGCCTACCTTTGAGTGGAACATAGCCTTTTTCGATGAGCTTGGCGTAGTGAAGGAAGCCGGTGAATCCGGAAGCACCGAAAGTGAAGAAGAGAAATTCAGGGATACCATCTTCTTCTACATTTTTTTAATAAAGGTTAGTAGGTATCATTCAAAGGGGGTAAAAAGCTTGTAGATGAACCCCCAGCCCGGGCCAGGCAGATTATCAAAGAAAACAAAAGGTGAAATTGCTCAGAGGTAACCATGAACAAAAGCGCAGTTAAAAGCCCAAAAGCAGGCAAGCAGAGACCCAGATAGGCCAGACAAGAGTGCAGGTAGCCCAAGGTAGAATGATCATGACGGCTCCCAGGTGGAAAATATGTCGGAGCCGCTGCAATCAGTAGAATTCTGAGTGACCCAATCCTTCAGACTTCAGAGAGTTAGCGTTCAAGTTGGGCCAAAGTGATGGATGAGCACCTGTTAATTCTGAGTAACTGCATGATAGCAGAGAGAATAGTTCTGGAATGGGCTATTCTATACATTTTAGTACTACCATAACTTGGGTGGGCTAAGGCTAGTTCTTGGTTGAATATTAATTAATATGGTTTACATGAGCACTAGTGCTCAAACGGTATCAGCCCTGAGATCACATAGGCTCTAGATGCAGTCCACTGGTGTGGGCCTTAGACCCTGAGAGCAGTTCAAGTGAGACTCTACAGTCCATTGGTCATATTAAGGTGGGTTAGGTGGCAGCCTAATTGACTAAAGCCATAGCCGACCTTGTACTCAAATTAATCTTGAGGGGCTTTCAGTGGAATGAGGGAATTGCTCATAAATAATTTGAAATTAATCTAAGTCAATGTTAATAATTTAAGATGAAATGATGTGGCATATGGCTTTTTCAAAAGATATAATCTTAATTAGTAAAACAAAGAACAAGTTATAGTAAATTGAAAATATAAAGGAAAACTTTTAAGATAAATTATTTTATAATTAGTAGAACAAAAGACAATAAGGGCAATCCAACTAAAAGTGAAAATGATTTGATATCACACTACAACAAGTTTAAACAATTGGACTTTATGTTGGAATCACTTTGATGATATTCAAAATTGATGACTTGATTTTATGCAGAGTTAAATTGTCATTCTCAAATAATTCAAGATCTAATTGATAAGGACTAGATTTGGATTTAATTTGATGCCAATTTAAATGAATTGATAATGCGGACATTGAAATCAATGAGTTGGATGAGATCAATGAATTACGTCTTCCAATTTATACTCACATTGATGGAGGGAAGTGAGGACCCAAAGATAACCCATTGGACTCAATTGTACTTGAATCTGGGTCCATTTGAATCAATTCGAGTCTAGATCCATTTAGTCGTTTTTTTTTGGCCTCACAACCTAATTAACCAGACATGTTTGATGTCTTAGCGGATCTACTTCAAAATCCACTTCAGCAACTGAGTCATCACCATGTGGACCCCACCTGAAGCGCCAACATGGCAAAAGAGCCCAATCAGCTATGATCGTGCATGGAGCGACTTAGATCAAACATGGAGATAACCTAGTCAATGACGAAAAGAAGAAGGAAGACTGCAAATCCAGTTTTTTGGCAGATCCTTCAGCTGATTTCTGGACATATCTGCAGATGGAGGAAGAAAGAATGAGGTGGAGTTGGATACGATTCTAAAATCCAACCATGACAAGATAAAGAGAAGGGAACCCGAGCAGAGAGAGACGGGAAGGAAACTGATGAGAACGAAGAACAAGGGAGGCAAGAACGGCTATGTTTCTAGGCGAAAACCCAACAGAGAGGAGCTTGAGAGAAAGAAAACAGAGAGAGGAAGAATGAAACCCAACTACGCATTGCTTACGCGCCTGGAAGACAGATAAGAACCAGAGCCGAGCGAGTAGGAGAGAAAGCAGGAAGAAGAACGAGAAAGGATGGAAGATTGAGTACTGCAGCAGGAAAGGGAACTAAGTGAAGAACGGAACAGAGGAAGAAAGAAAGAAGAAGAGACCGAAGGTAGCGTGAGGAGCGGTGTTGATTGCGTCTGACTGAACGACCCGAGTGAGAATGGATATTCGGGTTTCGCTTTTCGAAATTCTTGATTCAAACCCGAATATTTTGTGTAAAAAGTAATTAATTTCAGTACGACAGCTTAATTAGGCGTATAAACCCTTCCCTAACTTGCAGCAACTGATGTATAATAAATGAAACTATGGAAGGAAAATTGTGAAATTTGGCTGATATTGTGTTTAATTAGATGTTTTGGCCTCTTTTGATTCAATCAAAATTATCATAAAATTGTATAGATAAATTAACAATTTCATCTTTTAAATTATCGTTCATAAGAAAAATATACTAATCATTGTGTAGTTCGAATGAAATTATCCTGCACTAAATGGTTTTTGATCCCCTGGATTAAATAAGTTTTAAGGTTTCTCATCAATTGTTATTTTTATTGGCTGACTATACTAGACACTTGGATTTCCTACTTCTACACACCCATTTTCTATTTTTTTTTAAAATTACCATTCTACCCCTGCAGTTTTAACTCATCCGAACGAACTGTCAATTTATTCTTAGTTCGTTCGGATGAATACAGTCATCCGAACGAATAACGCAGTGTATTTTTAGCTTTATTCGAACGAGTATTGGTTCATTCGAATGAACATATATATGTCAATTCTTCACAAAATTCGACTCATTTATTTGAATGAATCAAACTATTCATTCGAACGAATGAACAAAAATTACACTAAGGTATTCATTCAGATGACTATATTCATTCAAACAAATTGAAAATTAACTGAAAGTTCATTCGAATGAATTTATATACAGGATAGAATAGTAACTTCACTAAAAAAATTCAAAAACAGGGTGTGTAGAGATAGAAAATCCTAGATATAGCTAGTCCTTTTTATTTATTTAAATTAAAATAGATAAAATTTGCAATGTAAAATATCTTGAAATTATAATATTAAATTTATCTTCTATAATAATTCTATATATTGTTAAAAAAATTTAAAATGACACAGTTAGGTCAAATCAGAGTTTTTGTCGCTGGCTGATTATTACTTTCTAATGTACCTGGCCTCATATTTAAATATTCAACAAGTACAAACTTTATTAATGGATATGGCTCTGTTCAATCAATTATAGTCTCTTACTCTCTTCAAATGCTGCATTCTTACTCCAGAGTCCATACCATTGGTTAATTGGTAATTAATTGCGTGTCACCAATCTTTAAATGATGATTTATTTTTTCGAGGCAATAGTTTCTAAGTTTGTATATATTTTTCTCACCGTTATGTGGGCCCACCCTTCAATAAATCACATGGTTGATTAGCATTAAATTAGTCAAATGAATATATAATAATTAAATCGGTTGACAAAGGTGGCTCCAAATGCTTGTTATACTTATATGGGTGTAGCGGTTCCCTCCTATTTTAGGAAGTAGGTTTGCGGGTTCGAGTTTCTGTGCTCTAGGGATTTTAATATTGGTGTGTATTAGGAGTAGTAGGCTCATTCATGAGAGTTTTATGCTGGATATTCAGTTGTTTTCCACACGTAAATTTAATAAAAAAAAGTATGAAATTTGAGTTTGGATCAACATCAAACTCGACTAACTTGATCTAAATTATAGATCGGCCCAATGGTATTTTGAGAATCCAATATGAATGTGGAATTGAAAATTCGAATGTAATGATTTAATGCAATTAATTAGATCCAAACTGAATGCAATAAAAAATATCAAAACATACCTGAATTCTAATCCAACAATAATTCGAATTAAAAATTAAAAGAACCTTCTAATGAACTAATTTGGTCATGGAATTCAATTTCAATCTAATAATTGGAAACTGCAAGACATAAACATTCAACATTCACTGTGCAATAACATGTCAATACTTAGATTAAAATTAATTCAAAGACAAACACAAATAATAATTCAAAAAGAAATCCAACGACTCACCAAAACTTGGAGAGACCTTCCAAAGATCTAAACTTCAATTTCCATCTTCGAACCTGTGGATTACACCATGGTCGACCCATGTATCTACAGCCTAAAACACAACTAAAGACTAGGAAAAAATATAATAAAAATATAATCAAACTTAGTAAGGTTCCTCCAATAGCTGAATGCCATGTGGATTTATTACATCAGTAATTAGCATTAAAAATTTGAAAATAGATAAATTATCTGCAGCATATCTGGGCCAAAATTGATCTTGAATGTCCGCCCTTCGTTTCGAAAACTTGCTATGCGAACTAGGCCCATGTTTGTTCCAAATTCAGCCTGCAGGCCCAGCTATATCTGCAGTGAATCTCAGCCACAAAGTTCAAAAACAAACTGATTTTTCCACGTCCAAACACAGCTTATGGGCCCAAAACTTGCTGTTTTATGCAGATTTCTTGTCCATATTGGCATCCAAAGTGGCATCCATGTAGGCATTGACATGGCAGCTGATGTGAACTCAGATGCCCAGCTGGTTGACAGTAGGGGTCGAAACCTCGGCCAATACAGTATGTATCGGCCAGAGATACAAAAGTTCGGCTGATTTTTATTTTTTATTAAAAAAAAAAAACAAATATCGGCGTGGCCCCAGGTCGATATTTACATTTTTTTTTTTTTTATAAAAAAACAGCATTTTTTTATTTAAAAAAAAAAACCACCCGAGATTTTCATTAAAAAAAAAAGAGGAGAGAGAAAAATCTCGGCCGAGATCTCACCCGAGATCCAATATTGGCCAAAAATTCGGCAAAGCCAAATTTTCGATCCCTGGTTGGCAGAGAACGGGATTTGAAATCATGGGCTTTTGAGGCCCAAAATAGCGTCAAGCATGCCCTGGTCCATAGTTGGTCCAAACGGGCTTCAAACCTGATGTATGTGGGTCCATTAGAAAGGCCTCGAGGCCCTCTCTTTCCTCTACTAATTCTAAAATCCATTTGAGTCGTAAATTCAGCAAATAAGTCTTCATGGGCCCATGTTTCTCTGATGGATCTTCATTTATCTCATGTGAATCAATTGAACTTATGGTCTTCTTTACATCAGACTTAACGACGTGGGCTCTAAAATCCATTTTTAGGAGATGTATCGAGTCGAGACACAGCATGTACAGTAGAGTTTTTTTATCTTATATCTAATCGATTCGCAAATATCTCGCAAAATTATTGTCATATTATTTAAAAGATCCATGAAGAAAATGTAGATGAGATTGGGACCGAAAAGGATGTGTATAGTAATTAAGAGTCTCTTTCACTTGGACAATATTGTTATGAGCAATAACTATATTGAAAATATTTTATTTAAAATTAAGACTTTCAAATTCTGCTTTCTCTTTGATGCTATCACAAAATATAAAGTAAAATGAGAAGGAAAAATAAAAGTGAAAAGTCTAAAAAATTCAAAATAAGTAATTCCACAGTGGCCTTACTTGACAACTCACTCAAGGTAGATGAAATGAGCATGATGGTCTTCACCATTGTTATTTTGATCATAAGCACCATCCACGACTCGCTTGATCATGGGCCTGGTTCGCCTTAAGGCTTTTAAAAATTTGACCCTATATCATTATACTTTTTAAAAACAATTAATTCTAATGAATTAATCTGAGAGCTTGAAAATTTCATTTACTTTATAAGCATCATAAAAAAGTCATAAGTTCTATAACGAAACTGTGTTTTTTTTATGACCAAGGTGTCCAGGCAGGGGTCGAAATATCGGCCGATACATTATCGTATTAGCCTATATGTATCGATTTTTCAGGGCCGAAAGATCGTATCGGCCAGTCAAAAAGGTTATCGGCCGATATGACCGATATTCTGGACCGAATATCGGTCACCATATCGGCCGATATGCATAAAAATCAGTATTTAAAATTTATTTGATTTAAAAAAAAAAAAAAACAAAAACCGATATTACCGTTTTGCCAATTTCCACGGTTTTTAAAGGTTTTCACGGTTTTCTATGGTTTTTTACAGTTTTGAATATCGGAGGAGAGAGAAATGCAATTAAATGCAAATATTGGAGGAGAGAGAAACTTATCGGCTGATATTTCGACCCCTGTGTCCAGGTCTCTTAGAGAACTCAACTGATTATCGCGGCATGTGCAAACCTCCCTATCTACACATATCGAATAACTCTACGAAAAGTAACCCTGTAAGATAACGTTGAAATCCAGCTTAGAAGCAAACTATGCTTGTAAATTTACATACAAAAGTATATCAAAACTGGTTGTGCTGACCAATAGATGATAGTTGAAAAAAAGCAAATGCAACAACTTGTTGCCATCAGCTGATCTCATCAAAATGTCAAATAAAAGAAAATTCATGAACTACATATCTAAAAAGTTTCGCACATTGGATGATACTAAAGAGAGTTTTTTAAATTAATGAAGGCGTGTTTCATGCGACATTGAATTACTATCTTTCATACATCAATAAATATTATTTTATTGGAAACAAGAGGCGATTCAGTGCTTTTGTATTCCATTATCTTATAAAGGAGTCTCTTTCCTTTTAAATGAAATTAGGTCATAGTTTTATAATACTTAGTACGCCTTCACCAGCCACCACCTTGTGTAGTGTTAGTCTCATTGGTCGTTTATTTGTTTTCTCACAATAAAATAATTTTATAAAAAAATATGTTCGAATTTTCTACATATTATTCAATAAGTACTATGAAATATGGTCATATATCAATTATGAAGATCCAACATGGTCTAACCTTGGTGTGCCCTAGGGATAGTGGGCTCATCCGTAGGGGTTTTACGTTGGGTATCCTACGGTTTCCCACAAGTAAAATTAAAAAAAAAAAAAAATAGTCATACATCGAATTATGAAGATCCAACATTTTGATTATTTATCTTAAAATCATTATTTTTATTGAAAATAAAGAAAACATTGCTTTGGCAAGCGAGAAAAATCTTCCTATTTTTCTCAATAAATTTCCTATCCTTCTATGAAAAATGAATTCATTAGAAGACAAGGAAAATGTCATATTTTTTATCGTTTTATAGAAGAAAAAAAACAAAGAATCTCATTTTTATATGATCCTTCCCTCAACTTCTCATTTAAAAGTCATTATATTCCAAGAAGGAAAAATAGATGTCTTTCTTTTGCACTATCCTTTCTCTCTTGTCTTGGTGTCTGTATCTTTGTCTATCTCCTTTAAAGTAAGAGGGGAAGCAACTATTTCCCTATTGGGTGATTGGGATGTGGCCTAACATTTCCAACTCAATAGTCAAAATAAACAAAAAAAAAATGAATAATTTATTGTGATTTCTGCCATTTTGTTCTTGGATTGATCAAGAAAAATTATTGTGTCATGTCAAATTGAATTGGTCTCTTTGTTTGATATACTAACAAAATATTATTCTAGTGGAAACAAATGCAGATTTGGTGATTTAGTGGTCCCATTTTCATATTGAATACTAGACCAAATCCATGTCTTCTTGCAAGGAAGTCTTAATCCTTTCTAATGAAATGATGTCACCTTTTGTTCTAATACCTAGGGGGCTTCACCTGCGGCCTTATCTATTCTAGGGCCCGTGCCCATACTCTAGTAATGAAAGTTATATGTGAATTCAAGAAACAAAATTTGTCTTCTTTTTCAATGTAGATGTATATATATGAATTTGGTTCATAATCAGTGCAGGAGATTGAGTGAGTGCAATTTTGCTAGCTTTGTCAAGGCCATGTCCTATTGTAGCCTTTCTCTCTTGTTAGGACTAGTTGGTGTCTGTATCTTTCTCTCTCTCCTTCAAAGCAAGAGAGGAAGCAATAACAAGTTACCTCCTGGCCCAAGAGGGCTGCCCATAATAGGGAGCCTTCATTTGTTGGGCCACCTTCCTCATCGCGCCCTCCATCGACTGTCCAACAAGTATGGCCCGATCATGTTCATGAAGCTCGGACAAATCCCAACCATAGTGGTGTCATCCCCCGAGGCAGCCCAACAATTCCTCAAGAACCATGACCTGATTTTTGCCAGTAGGCCCATGACCGAGATCGGTCGACTCATCTCTAACGATTACAAGGGGTTGAGCTTCACCCCGTATGGGGTGTACCGGCGAAACGTACGAAAGTTTTGCACTATTGTGTTGCTCAGTAACCTCAAGATTGAATCGTTCAAGCCCATGAGGAGAGAGGAGATGGGCCTGATGGTGCAGTCACTCAAGGAGGCGTCCCAGGCCCATGTCCCAATCAATCTTACAATGAAGTTGGCAGGCCTCAGTAGAGACATGACATGTAGGATGGTGTTGGGAAAGAAGTACATGGAAGATAAGTTGGGTGAGGGGGGTTTCCAAGCAGTGCTTGAAGAGATCATGCCGCTGGCCGCCGCCTTGAATATAGCTGAATACATTCCTTGGACAAGAAGGCTAGACCTGCAAGGGATCAACCGGCGGATCACGGCGATCAGCGATGCCTTCGACAAGTTTTTTGAAGAGATCATCAACGAGCATGTACAAAGCAAAGCAAAGAGAGAGCAACAGGACTTCGTCGACTTCATGTTGTCATTCATGGAGTCCGATGACAACGAGTTTCATATTGGTCGATCCAATATCAAAGCAATCATGTTGGTAAGTCAATCATTTTGGATCTACTTGTTTTTTACCTCACTAATAGGGATGAAACTTGGATTGTGTTTTAATCCGACCCACATGATCGACCTGAGAAATCAGTTAGTGAGTTTGTGTTATGTATTTGTATATTTCAGGTTAGGTTGGATTGGAAAAATAAAAACCCCTATGAAATTTGGGTCGGATTGGGTTGAAAATTTTAAAATCAACTCGACCTGACCCGATGTAACCTGACTCGACCCGTGTGCACCAAGCTACAAAACACCACTCAAGTTGACTCGGGTTAAAAATTCAGGTCAAGTAGAGTTGAGTAATTCAGGGTCTGCAATTTGGGTCGGATCAGATCTAAATTTTTGACATTGGATGGATTGAACTGGGCTGGGTTTATTAAAACCCGACCTTACCCGACCCAAGTTTCAACCCTACTCGCTAGGTTCTTAGTTTGACGGTACAGAGCATATGAAGTTGATTGATATCATTTTTTCGTTTTTCTTTAAAAAATATCAAGCGAGATCTAACCATAATATATTAATATATTTAAGCTCTATATATTCAAATTTCATTTAAAATATACTATACTTTATAATTCGAAATTGGGAGCCCATATAGACACTTGAGAAATCTTTCTCTTCCCACCCTTTTTCCAAAAGTTGATGGAAATTATACTTTTACCTTTCCACTTAAAAACGCCGTATGAAGTGGGATTTCCAAATGAAACCATTTCTCGACCGATTTCTACAAACAAGGTATCAAAATTCATCTACTCTGAATTTTATGAACTATGGGATTGATTTTAAGTGAAAATGGTATAATTTTGAGATTAAAAAATAGTACCCAAAGAATTAAGAAAGAAGTTCCTTAATTCTTTGGGTACGATTTTTTATCCCAAAATTATACCCTTTTCACTTAAAATTAGTTCCGAGTTCATAAAATTCAGAGTACATGAATTTTGATACCTTGTTTGTAAAAATCGGTCGAGAAACGGCATCATTTGAAAATCTCACTTCACGTCCCACTTCCTTCGAATGGAGGAATTCCCAACTTATCGTTTTGAGCTTCAAAATTCATAAAAGAATTAAGAGAGAAGCAACGAATTTTTCATTCAGTGGATCACATCTTTTAAAAAATGGGGGTGTAGAGAAAAATTCCCGAATGTCTGTATGACTCTCCTTCAAAATTAAAGAAATGAAGAGTGGAGAGGGTGGAGATGTAACCACGACCTGATTATTTCTATTCATATTCAATCATTGCATACGACACATAAGTTAATAACTCTTCAAAATTCAATCAGTTTAACTTATTTTTCAATATTGAAAATTTACATTTTACAATATTAAAAAATATGACTTGATTCATCCAACTAAAATAATTTTCGTTAGAGCTAATTCATTTAAAGATCTTTCAAGAAAACCCATCACCACCTATTTAGTAGGCTTCATATAAATGCATGAATTAAAATCATACACAACAATGTTCGGGTAATCTTCCCTTTTTATCTGAAATAGTAATAGAAGATCAAATAAAACCGTTTAAAATTATTTACATTTAGATTAGATAACATGTAAATTATTTAATTTATTCATTGGTGAGGGCCATACTTTAACTACATTTAAAGTAGTGAATCAAGCAATTAAGAGGAGTGGAAGTGGCCCTTAAAAGGGTTTGGATTGAAAGAGCACGAAACATTATGAGAAGACAATCAAGACATGATAATATTTTTGAGGTACAACCCACTCTCAAAAATTAGTTACTGAGAGAAGGATGCCTTAAGTGTTATATAAAACCACTATTTTTTCAAATTAATCGATGTGAAACCTTTTGTCACGTCACACACGCACTCACATGCAGCTATGCCCTGTATTTATACGTGAGAACTTCGTACATCTGTACTAAATAAATGTGAGACTTTTTGTCATTTCACATATTTCTCACATTAAATCTTGTCCAATTGTTTTGCAGGATATGCTTGTGGCTGCAATGGATACATCCCCCACTGTAGTCGAATGGGCCATGTTAGAGCTAATCAAGCATCCAAGAGTGATGAAGAAGGCCCAAGAAGAGTTAGAAACAGTGGTTGGAAAAGAGAGAATGGTGGATGAGTCGGACCTTCCAAATTTGAACTACTTGGACATGGTAGTGAAGGAAACTATGAGACTTCACCCTGTTGTCCCCTTACTCCTCCCTCATGAATCCATGGAGGATTGCATCATCAATGGCTTCAACATACCGAAAGGAACTCGCCTCATCATCAATACATGGGCCATAGGATGAGACCCGAAAACATGGTCCGATCCAGAAGAATTCTATCCTGAAAGGTTCATCAACACCAATATACATGTAGGGGGCCAGAACTACCAACTCCTTCCATTTGGGTCAGGAAGAAGAAGGTGCCCTGGAATACAATTGGCGACAACCGTTGTCCCGCTCATACTGGGACAACTTATACATTGCTTTGATTGGGAGCCTCTTAATGGCATCTCTCCTCCAGACTTAGACATGTCTGAGAAGTTTGGCATTGTGATGAGAATGGAAAACAATCTCCGTGTAATTCCTGCTTATCGCCTTCGGGAAGAAAATTCGACTTAAGACTCAACCAAAAACTCAGTTAAAGATCAGTTTGTTGGATCAACTTTGTAATAATAAGTAGATATCGTTCAAGTATAGTAATATAATGTGGATACAATATGGCCGTCTCTAGTGTCAATTTCCCGTATTGGAAGATCATTGCCTTGTTAAATTACAGATTTTAGTAGGCTTTCATTCTAACTAGGCCACAATTCAGAATAATTGAAACAAGATGTATATGAATAAAAAATATTATATTATAATAAAGAATTGATGGACATTGAATTTTCCATGATGTAACGGGTAACATGGGTTGTGAACAGAAAAAGGGGAACACTGATCCGAAGTTTCACACTGCATTGAAGTTGCTGACAAGTCTCGGTCTGTCTACGGGTAGTTCTAAAATATGATGACATATATATATAATATAATATAATATGAATTTCTAAATAAAGTTCTTATTGGAAGCATCTGGCTTGCAACCCAGTCATGACCACATGATGATAGCTGAATTTGAGGTCGGAGAGGCTTAACTATTGAATATACTCTTCACTTCTAAATTCATCCAATGGTGAGGACCACAAATGGACTGGATCTAAGGTAATTTAGAGGGGGGAAAGAAGTTGGTGAAAGGTCTGGATTCAAACATTAATGTGCAAATCACACTAAATCTTTGCAGGATATGCTTGTGACTGCATCGGATACGAAATCTGTGATTAGTCGAGTGGGCTGTCACAGAGCTAATCAAGCAAGCAAGGTGATGAAGAAGGGCCCGGAAGAGTTGGAGGCAGTGGTTGGCAAAGAGAGAATGGTGGATGAATTGGATCTTTCAAATTTGAACTATTTGGAAATGATAGTGAAGAAAACAATGAGACTTCACCATGTGGGGCTACAAAACTTTTTTCCATTTGGGTTAGGAAGAAGAAGACAGTGCCCTGGAATGTAGTTGGGCCTCGCCGTCGTTCGACTGGTATTGGCACAACTGATCCACTGCTTTGATTAGGAGCTTCCAAATGGCACAGCTGATCCACTGCTTTGATTAGGAGCTTCCAAATGGCATGTTGCCTACTGAGTTGGAGATGTCTGAAAAGTTCAGCATTGTGATGTGAAGGGAAAACCACCTATTTTGAATTGCCACGTATTGCCTTGGGATGAGAGTCCATTGAGAAACAGGTTCGCAACAGTTAGGTGTTGTTCTTGACCTGACCTGTCAACTAAAACTCAGCCAAGAATCCAATTAATAAACAGGTTGTCGGACCAACCCTTCTAATAAAACAGGTTGGGTTCAAGTTTAATAACACAATGTCAGTCCAGTTGACCAGACCCAAGCCATTGCCATCCCTAGTACCAATCTCCCATACTGGAAGATCATTTTGCCAACGAATCCCACCACCACTCTGTTTATGATCACACTAGCTTAGTATGGGGACACTTGGATGTAATGATCCAGTTTCTGGTCAATGGAGATGAGACTCATGAATAATAATATTTCAATTCAGTATTGTAGCAAGAATATTTGCCGAGTGTGACAAATATGTTCTTGTGTGATAGGACAGCAGTTCTTGAGTTTCTGTTTTGTATACATACCGAAGCCAATCTTCTCTACATTCCACACATCATCTTAGCTATTGATTAGCTGAATGATGATTTTGGCCTGGACAATCCAAGTAAAAATTCTAAAGAAGGCATGTATGAATGTCCCAGAAGCTAGTTCTCCTAATAGTGAGTGCCAATCAGCACTTTTTGATGTCGTGCTTTGCCTGCTAAATTCCACTACAGTTTAGGTATGACCCAGCAAAATGGTTAAAATGTCCTCTTTAAGTGTATAAATCCTATATGAAGCTTCTCTCCATGTATACATGTATGGCAATTAGTAAATCGATAATCTCAATTTATGAAGAATATAACTAGATGGAAGTGCTCCATGGAATGCAAACTTTATAGCAGATAACAGGTAGGTACTGTGCAATGTTCAATTCAATCTATTTTAGAAAAAATGCCACTTTATTTGTACAGGGATTTTCATCTCTCCACAAAAAGGAATGGAAAATACACAAGCCAGCCTTCCAAGTGATACGATGATGCACACACAAAAGCAAAGGTAAAATCAACAGATCTTGTTTCTCCTAGCATTCAATTCACAGGTACTTAATAAGGGCCCATATGACAACAGCCAGAATCACTATACCTATCACTAATAATAACAAGCACATGCAAGAGCAACCCCCCTTAATTCGCTTACTAAGAATCGCTAGCCTCTTTTGCACCCGCTGCAGAGATCAGGAAAATACAAAATTATCAAACTAGTAAAGGTACCAAAAATTGTGTCATGTCATCATATTAACATTAAAAAAAAAGGGTACCAAAGATTGTCTCAACAAATATCTGATTAAGGGGTCATTTGGATCAAATGAATTTCACTGAAATCACCAGACACTAGTCATATTTCCAGGAAATAGACAAATGTAAGCCATTTCGGTCTCATTTTTCACTGAAATGGAAGAAGGTTGCATCTTCTTGTCCGCATTCATTTCCCTGATATCTTTTCCACAAATCACAAGGATCATTTGGCTCGAGTGAATTTGGCCAAACTGAGGTACATGTATTCCCAGTTATTATAGCACTTAACTACAATCAACCCCTGTTCAAATATATTGCAACACACTTGACCAAACTGATACAAAAGCTCAGTCCCACTTACATATCTAAATTACTACATAGTTTTAGGTTAAAAATATTTTTTTAAATAATAATTCTACTACTCAGTAAAGCTTAAGTAACTGCATACGAAGCTTCGTCAAATCTTACACTTAAAAGTTTTCAAGAAGTTCTATTAATTAACTACAAGAAATTATATCCAAACAGCTTTCTAGCATTTTCAGAAAATGCTATTCAAATATCCAAACAACTTTTCAGCATTTCCAGGGAATAACATTTTGATATAGAATTCATTGTAAATCTATTTTCCTGTAATAGTTGAAAAGCCATGTACCTAACTTCAGCTAAATGTCCTCAAGCCAAACGTTTCAACTAGAAAGGCTTCATTCTCAAGTGAAGTAATACCCATTTGAGTTCGTTGTTTTTAGAGCAATAGAAGTGAAAATTCACACCCTTGAAGCATGAGATATATGGTTAAAGGACTGTTCTAGAGAAAGGTCCCAGCACCAACAAGACAGGAGAAAAATATCTCCCTATAGGCTATGCTGCACAAACACTTAGATGTGTGACGAGCCCATGTCAAACACTCACAAACACTTTCACCCATTCTATATGGGCTCTTCTAATGCTTTTTGACATTGTTTTCAAAGATGACTAAAATATTGCAGACACATTTCTCCTATTAAAACCTAATTAAATATTCATATGTTTATCACTTATTTGTTTAGAGTGAAACTAGTACACTACTTTCTACCAGTGTTATTTTCACACCTTATTTTCATTTAAAATAAACTTTATATTTAAACTTATTTAAATATGATCCCGTGTCCCCATGTCCATTTTTTTTGGTTTGTCGAGTCCAACACCTCACACCCGTGTTAGAACCCGACACTAGCACTCGTACCCATGCAACAACTTAGCCTATAGGTAAATGTGACCATTCCTATGGTCTACACCATAAAGTCACCATTTGTTTAAACTAAAACCCATATACACAAAGATGAACCAATTGTAACAAAACCATTCTACAACCTACCATGTTGAACACACTTTCGCCCACCTACATACGTTGAATGGTTAAATAGAGGATGCTATATTTTGACTACAAAAGGTGTAATTATAACTTGCTTAGTTGAATGATGACAACCATCTTAATGAGCTGAATGTTGGACAATGATGAAAAGACAGAGTGGACAAAATAATAATTAAAAAGGAGGAAATGATAAGATAGATTTGGTGTAACAATAAATGATAAAGCTAGAGATGAGTACATTAGAAGAAGCCTAGACGTTGCCATAACAAAAGAAGAGAGTTATTTTACGATAATTTTGGCACATTCACTAACAACTAGAGAGTAAAAACAACCCAACATGATAGATCAAATGAATATAAGTAGAAAATACTAAAAGAAGGGGAGGCCATCAAAAACTTAAACATGTGGTCAGGACGGGCATGATAAATTGTGAAGCAATGGAGAACATGATTTTGATTTTTTTTTTTTTTTTTAATCGGGTTGAGTAGAGGAATGGCACTCAAAAATCCAACCAGAAACAGAAGGGATAATTTACTTTGATAATGACTGCATAAAATTTGAATGGTTGAACCAAATTTTCTAACCATTTATTTTGGAGGCTTCTTGTGAGGTGGTTATAATCATCAAATCAAGGTGATTGGCCATAATGAATGCAAGAACTTCTCATTCCACCATTCACCAAACATGTAGGTTCGCCAAATTGGGCTCTAGAAGGTGGGATGGAACACCATCTCCCCTCTCTCCCCAACCTATGTCTAATTAGGAGTGTGTAATAGCAGTAGACATCAGTACAACAATATGAAAGATGTCAAACCAGGGTGTCTACCAATACAAATGAGGCTAGGTTGCGACTTCTGATGGATGGATTGATCATAGAAGGACCCACACAAAAATACAGAGCTCTTTTAGATTTCATATTTTAACACAGCAAAAGAGCAGAACCTGTAGCCGCACGTCTGTTGAACCCACACGCTGGTCCAAGTTATCCTGCAAAAGCACATAAGGTAATAAAATAAGAAAGATGACAAGGGAAACCCCCCAAAAGAGAGAGATGGAACCCTTTTTTTCAAAAATACAGATGGAACCTATTGTGAATTAAGAAACATACTATAAGCCTTGTGTGTAGGTCCAATTCCTCATTGACTGCCAGTGCAACGTGCTTCGTGCTCAGTACTGTTTCCTCCAGCTTCTCAAGGCCCTCATCTTGTTCTATAAGACAACAAAAGTGGACACTAGCTCGCTCAAGAATGAAATCTAATTCATGAACTCAAAATAATAACAATAGCTTGACAATAACATGCCTTCCATAATCTGCCTCTGGAGACCAACAAGGCCATAGTTGTCCAAACCAGCAGCTCTGTTTATCTCAGAAACAGTTGTTTTATTTTGCCCTAGCAAGTCATCCCTGTTAGTGACAGAAATAATCACTTACCACATCCCAATTTGAACCCTTACATAAATCCTTCTGAAAAGGAAATGAAGTCTTCTTGAATGGATTTTTTTTCTTTTCTTTTCTTTTCTTTTTTTGAATTACTTCTTGAATGGACAATGAGAAAAAATCAGGCATATCAAGTGCTAAAGTCTTACCACACACATTTACCCAAAAAAAAGTCTTACCACACACATATCCAGAAAGGAGATGCGTGACCGAGTAAATGTATCATTCTAAGCAGCAGCACTATTAAAATTCCTTAGTGTAGCACACTGGCATTAAAATTCCTTAGTGTAGCACACTGGCATTAAAATTCCTTAGTGTAGCACATGACTCACAAGCATGAAAGCAAACAATTTTAACATGCCTCAAATTTTAACATGCCTTTCATGACATGGTATCCAGATTTAGTGTCCTAATTACTATTTGAAATACTGTACCTCCAGAATTACCTTCTTTAATTTATTAAAATATTATCTTTAAGCATGTTAAAACAAGATGATTTTTGGTGTGTTTTAGAAGTATTTTTCTTATGAATAAACACCCCCTATGAAGAGTTGTGCACAGAAACAATGTGCATTCAAATGGGAATGCTCCAATCAGGGGTATTTTCTTCACTTAAGAATTGTTGCTTTGTTGGAGTCTTCCCATCCGAAAGCAAACAGGATTTTATTATTTTCTTATGCAATTACTGAAGTCACCTTATTGAAAAAAAAAAAAAAAAGAAGCTATACAAAAAATGCTGAGTTTGGTGCCATCAGCACACATCCCATAAGCATTCTATGAGCAGTCAATACAAATATTGGTGACATGTTAGTTGTGCCCAACATGATACCCAGAGAAAACACAACAGAACATGTATCCATAGTAGTCAAGTTGCAAGGTAAAGTTCCTAAGGATCCTGGAGCTTAAGGCACAACTTGCAGACATAGGCGCAAGCTTAATATTTCTTGGTGCACTTCTTTAGATACTTAAGAATATATTCATTATTTTGTGTCTTTATCGAAAAAACATTAACAAAAGAAAATATTATTAATCCAAAATATTTAAAGAAAAATGTATCAACAATGTAACTCTGATGCATTACATAAGTCATATCACATGCATACACAATTTCACGTAAACATATTTAAGTTTCTAATTAAGTATTATTAGCTAATAATAGTATAAAATGTACAAACTAATAACTGTTATTATAGAGGGAGAAAATCTTATAATATAATTTTTTTTAAAGAACTAAACCCAATTGAGAAAGGTGAGCAAGGTGCAGGTGCAAAATGGTGCTGACTCAGGTGCAAGATGGTTAAGATCATAGACATAGACCTAGGTGCAACCAAGGCCCACCTCTAACTGTCATGAAGTAAGTGGCAATCTCAATCTGATTGATGCTTGTTGCACTGTTGGGAATCAAGCAGGGTACATTCTTTGCTTAAGGTGGTCCAACCAAAAAAAGAGATTAACCCATCAGCTCCAATAACTCGGGGCAATTGAGTCAAGTTTATGACTTTATTAGCACTTATTGGTGTTCTAATTTTGAAAGATGAGTCACATCCAATGAGTGTTCAATGAATATTTGAAACTTGGAAATTGTTGACTAAAATGAAGGAATCATGAATCCATCCCAAGAATTTGACATCCATCTCACATATTTCAAGAAGTCAAATGAGATAGACTCCTAGTGAAAGTAGAGTTTCACATGAATCAAAATGATGGGAGAGACCTATCATTAAAAAACGCCACATGAACATGCATACACCCACTGGCAGTATCATGTGTGCACATACACACAAACACTAAAAAAAAAATCCTATTGAGGCCAAGAATGTTAAGTTTAGTCTAACCTTAAAATATACACACTAACTCCTACTTTCTCTTTTTTAACAGTACACTTTTTAATTATATACTTTTTCTTGCTGTTCTTTTAGCAAAATTTCTTTTCTTTTCTTTCTTCTAGAAAAAATCACCATTAATTATCCACACACACTCATGACATATAACTTCAAGGTTGTAACTCCACATCTGGATAACATAGTTCTCAAACACAGGTTGGTTTCTGGAACAGATTTAAAGCAGATTTAGCAAATACAACAGATTCAGCACACTGCATCTCACTCTTTCCATCAGGATAACTTATACAAGTAATACAATCAGGTCCTCTTGCTGTATCAAAAGAGTAAGCAAAAGTAAGTCGGAAACAACACAACAGTTGTATGTTGCCTCAAGTTGAGTTGAAGAGACCTGTTGTAATGATGACCCACTACCCAAGAAGAAAGAAGAAGGAACCTAGCATGATAAGATAATTTATGGAAATGGCATGACGCATAATTAATGGCAATGGACAAGATTCTCACATAAAGAACCTAACCTGTTACCAGAGTTTGACATGTTTAACATAGAAGTCATCTGGTTCACCTTAGATCTCAGGTTTACAAGCATGTCTTGGCGCCGATGCAGTTCTTTCTCAGTTCTGCATGGAACAGAGGTTATATTAGGTGACTGTTTAGGAAAAGAAGAGAGAACTTATTCAAGATCTCTATAATTCTGCAAGTACATTATATTAAAGCAAATATTCAAGCAAACGTTTAAAAGTCATCATACAGCAAATGTACCATGAAGAAAAGCAGTAGTATAAGTTTTTTTCCCCTTTTATGCGGAATAAAAAGTGTGGCTTCCATCTTTTTTATAAGAATTGCATGGTCTTACAGCTATTATTCTTTTTTCTTCTTCCTTCTTTTTTTAATTTTTTGAATGGTAGTGATTTTATTAAAGAGGCGAAGGAACAAAGCCATACTACAAGGAATCCCCACCAGGGCCAAAACTGAAAACAAGGCCATAAAGCAGCCCGGGAACAAAATAACCTGCAGGAACAGAACCAATGCACAGCTATTCATTCATTCTATCATTTTTATGCAAGTTTCACTACCTGCAGCACGTGCACATCAGCTAAGATACATCTGTGGACTATAAAATATTCCCCTAATTAATGACAACATTTCCATCTCTGTTTAGCTCCCTAGATGGACACTATGAAGAAATCCTGATTGGTTCAACAATCTTCATTTACCAGTAAGTGTGCACAAATGGATGTACAAATTACAGATTTTATTTTAGCATTTTTTTTCTAAAATGACCCTGCATTATGAATCTATGTGGAAGAAATTCCTAACTACCATAATTTTAGAAATCTAAAGCAGCCCTTGTCAGGTGTTAATAGAATAATAATCAAGTAAACTTTAGCTTGTATTCTTTTCACATGTAGTCACCACCGCCTAGCGAGTGCAGAACAAGAAAAATGCTTTATTATAGATTAGCAGTGTTCCAAAAATCAACTAGATCAAATGATTATCTCTACCTTTTCAGGTTCAAAACTCAATGGTAACATAAAAACTCAGTTTCAATCCAATGGTGAGTAAAACTGCAATCACAATTAAATTTGGGTCATCCTGAGTGCATAAGAGGTGGTACAATTGGTGAAAAGAGGGTTATATGTTCACTCTATAAAATAGTTCAAAGGTGCAAACTGTTTGCAATATACATGCATTATCTTCAAAGAGACCTTGACTATTAGTCAACCTTATTAAGGGACCCTTTTTAGAATTTTTACCAAAACACAGGGGCTTCTTTAAAATTTCAAAAACTTAAAGAGGCTTATTTGGGGAAAAGGCTCCATTTTACATATTCAAGTTGTACTTTTCTACATAAGTTTGTTAAATATCAATATTTGAGAATGTAAAGGCCAGATTTAAAACCTATATTTGACAAAAGCTAAATGCATTATAGTCAAGTATGAAAGCTGGCAAGTTCATGCCTATATTAGCAAATATAAAAATATTTTACGATGTCAATTCAAAAAAATTTAAAAGAAAAATGTGTTGACCAATATTAAGAAGATGAATGATTCAATAAGGTTAACCTTAAAGGTAAGGTTAGCCATTCTTTTAAGATCTATTCATGTTGGGCCCCCACATACATTCATAAGAGAATCTAGGAATTCAATGGTCCCCATGATAGGTGTTGTTCCGCAACATCAATCATGAGAATTGAGCACAATTTCTTGTGGAGGCTGATCACTCTGTTAAAATTTGTGCTTATTTCCCGTCCCATTTATGTACTTCCTATCTGCTTTTTATTTATCTGAAATAAGACCATCAATTTAGATGGTTTTGACTATTTGGAAATACTCATCTGAGACCATCCATTTAATTGTTTTATATCTAATGTCTAAAAAATTAAAAATAATCATTTTTTGTATTTCAAATAATCTTTATTTTCTATTTTTTATAAAGTTTATTAAAAATTATGGCATATGTGCTTTTCAATTTTAAACATTGATCCTCTTTAAATCTTTATAATTAAACATTAACGAATTGGATTCTCAATACTGCAAGTTGTGACAATCAGACGTCTAAAGTCTAGACTCGTCCAAAGTAAACATAGAAGCACTCTCCTCTTCAACTCTTGCAAATTAATGCATTATAATTGACCCATGTTGACTTCAGCTCAGCCTAGTTGTTCGAGTCCCATAGTTTAGCAAGTTTTATTATTTTGGGCCGAGTCCTATGCAAACTCACACCACATAAGGTCAAGTCCAAGCTAAGTCAGATAGTTTTTAAAACTTTGCTTGTGCCCTTTTTAATATATCCAGTTATCAGGTAAAAAAAAAACACATTCATGGAGATTGTTCAATGTTGATTTGCAATCCCTCATGGGATAGACAAATCCATTTATTTCAAATCTATAAGTGAATGCCAAGTGTATGCAGGTGATGTTGGGGCCACCTGTCATGGGGCAACATTGGCAAGGAAGTATTTCCCATGATAGAAAGTGGGCAGTTTATGCACTGCCTTCCAAAAAGAAAAAGTAAAAAAAAAATACACTTAAGGTATGGTCAATCTTATTGAACCATTCCTCTATTTAGAATGACTTCTGATGTTTCAAACCTCTCTACAATCATAGCTGGCAGAGGATTACCTCCAACAACTAGTCAATGGTCCAAATCCTCAAATAGAGGACCAAGTGAACATAAATAGAGCATCTGAACGCCTGTGGGAAAAATGAACTTCTCATAGTTTTAAAGTGTACGGCTATTGAAAAAATAGTCAGCATAAAAAAGTGCTATAAAGAACAAAGGTATCTGCATTTCACAAACGTGAAAGACAAAATACAGCAACAATAGAACAGATGGATGTCTCCACTTTTGCAGTATCGTTTTCAAAATATAACCATCTCCATGCAATGAAAATTAGAAATACAAAAGAAAGCTAAAATTCACCAATAATAACTTCAAAACAAAAAAAAAAAAGAACAAAACCACATACATGGACTGCTTAGAGGGGAGCTGTGAAAGAAGGGAATCCAAGCTATCAAGTCTCGTAACAAGAATTGTTATCTTCCTTCTAATTGCTGATACGTGCCTTTGAGTTTCAGGGCCAGAGAGGGGCAACGAACCCCTTTCTGCAATCCTAGCATCAATATCATCAGCAAGCTTGGAAGCCTCATTGAATTCCCTCAACCAAAAATCTGAAGAGGAAGCCATAACTGCAAGAGAAAATATATGTAAGTATCAAAAAGCCCAAAACCCAGACTTGATTTCAACACAAAGACACTAATTTCTCAACCCATGAGCTAGCACAACCAACTGTAGCAAAAAAAGGAAAAAGACTGAAAAAAAAAAAACCATGCATCATAGCATGTTTTAGGCTATGGCATCATCTCACTAACTGATTTCCATCACAAATCCCCTAAAGAAGTTTAGGGATGGTTTTGTGACTAATTATAATATTCAGATGGGATGGCTGTAGTAACAGATGAATTTCGTCACTATAAGTTTGTAATGGGAATTTAATTAAAAATTGGTAATATTACAAGGGTATAAACCTAGAATCAGAATTTTGAATGCCATAAAAATTAAGTCAATACTATACCCCCTAGTAACAAACGCATTTTTTTACCATACCACCTTATGGAAGTCTTGCAATACAATGAAATTGCAAGTTGAAATTTCTTACGGCAATTCATGCATCCATAAGCTATATAATGTCATTTCAAATGCAATTAAATTTTAAATGGTAAACCATAAATTAATATGCCCCAGAATGTCATCCCCCATTCCACCAAAGTACCAGGAGGGGGCAGGCAAATTCCCTTTGCAGCTTCCAATTTTTGCTGCATTTGGATGCAAGGAAAGGAAAGGAAAGTAGCTGCTGTGAAAGAACCATCTTTTACCCGAAAAAGGTTAAACTTATTAGTTAAAAATTGTCATTTTCATGCAATTACTTAGATTAAACTTATTAGTTAAAAATGGTTCATGGAATTACTTTCATTTTCATGCATTCAAAAAAGCCTTGCAACATGATAGCAATCCAATAAAACATTGAAAGGGAAAAAATAGTATCTGATTCAGGAAAGATTTTGCATGTTCACCGAGCATTGATTTCTCGAAAAATAATAATAATAATAATAAGTGCCTATTTTCTGTACGAAAAATTCCCTCCCCTAAATTCAAAAAAAAAAAAAAAAAATCTTGCAAACAAATATCCTCCATAGCCGGTAACCGGAGAATCCCAATTTCTGCGAGAAAAAAACACCTAACTTCGCCGA
Organism: Chimonanthus salicifolius; assembly: GCA_013350335.1. Classification (NCBI taxonomy): domain Eukaryota; kingdom Viridiplantae; phylum Streptophyta; class Magnoliopsida; order Laurales; family Calycanthaceae; genus Chimonanthus; species Chimonanthus salicifolius. Next base: position 39,405,662 of record CM023532.1, on the reverse strand, counting down.
TTCCACTAATCAGTTTCATTTTCTACCGAAAAATGGTCATCTCATGTCTATTCTAAAAAAAAAAAATTCCAAAGAAATTACTTTTAGTTCCTTCCATCGGATACAAATATATAAAAAAGGAAAGATTTTTTTTTTCTCACCTTCAATGTATCTTCTTCTTCTTCAGTAAAAAACCGATTGACGGATCAAAGGGACAGAGTGAGTAGAAAGGAATTGGAAATTGGAAGGGATTTACCCATTCCCTGTCCACTTTTTCGAAAACAGAGTGCGCCATGTCGCAGTCGGAAACAGCGTGGCGACTCCAATATCTCTCCGGCCCCTCCTTGTCCGTGGGCCCACTGCCCCAATCTATGCACCTCCTGTAAGTGTAACTAGGTTTTGCATATTCATTTACTATTTCAAAAATATTAAATTTTAAAATTTTAATACATATATTGACAAATAATAAAAATGAAGGACTTGTACTTATAATTTTCATATTTTATAAATATGATGTTTTAATAAAAAATTATATCATAAGTATTCCAACTTTACATTGGGGGTGAGACTCATCTGATCACACACCAATTAAGTCGATAGAAAGTAACTCTATGTAAAGTGGTTCGAAAAGATTGAACGTGAATCAAACTTAAGACATCGCTTCATGAGGTAAGCATCCTGTCTATGTGTCTTATATACGCTTATGCATATGGTATTTGCTAATACGGTAGGTTGTTTCATTATAGATGTGAATTTAATATAAATATTTTTATTTTATGTATTTTAAAAGTAAAAATTAATGAGTGAAGACTCAATACATCCAATTTTAAAATCCTTAGTATCAGTGCATTTGATTGATTCAGCCATCTGATGATTGACTTAAGCAATTGTTCTCTGTGCTTGATCCTATTCCAACATCTTTTGTTCACCTCTTACCACAAAATCAACAAAAACTCAGAGAGTATGAGAAAATTTCTAATTATTTTCATTTAGAAGATTTTCATAACCCAGTTTTCTAATTGATACATAAATCATGATTATCATGTCTCTTATTTGTAAATATAAGTCATGAACCATTTTTGGGTTGACTCATCATACTCCACAAGCCCTCCTTATTGGTTATGTTATTAAATTGAATCATCATCAAAATCAAACAAAGCAAATACCCAAAAGCCCAGTGGAGTCCATGGTGAGCTTTGTTAGTACTGGGCCACTCCAATTTCAATCAAATCATTGGTTGCAGGAGGCGATCGGCGGAATCGACAGGCGCTGCACAGCGGAGAAAGGAGGGAGGGGGTGTGGTACTTGTCCTCTCCACCCATCATGGGCATGGGGACACCAGTCTTGACAGGGCTGGTGTAATTGGGCCGATATGTCTTGCCCAACACACCGTCGACCATCTCTGTCAAGTTGGTGAACCTGAATTGGGCCTCCAAGTGTGCAAAAGCGTCGTCCTTCGGCAATTGGTAGTTGTGAACTATGTTCTCCTTCTCCCCAATGGGTGCAACTTTCACATCCATATCCAATAACCCGGCAATGGTCACCTTGATGCTGTTGGTCTCTGCAGTTCTCTCCACAATCACCTCTCTCCCTCCTTCATCGGCATTACTCATGATCCTCCACTCACCCTCGTCGTCAGTGGGGACCATGACATCTTTGCCGTCCCACCGGAGTTGGACGGCGTCTACATTGTCATTCCATTTGGTGATCCTCTTGGCAGAGATTACCAAGGTATGGGTATCAAACATGATTCCAAGTGCTTGGACCCATGTGAAGTCGCGTGTCCTCCCCGATGGCCTGGTTCCGATGAAGTGAGCATTGATCTGCAGCTGATCATCAGACACTAGAGCAAAGTTTCCACCCGTGGCTCCATGGAAATAGAACATCACGCCGTCGCCACCCACAAACCGGGGGTCGTAGCAAACAGAGCCATAGCCATCGCAATTGGCAATTCTCTCTGTAGAAACACATCAAGATAAACAGAATGAGTAGAAAGGAAATGCAAAAAACCATGGCTTTGCTTGAGAGTCCATAGCCAGAAAAGAGGCCCCTTGGCAACAATCAAACAAATACAAACCTGTAAACGTAGTATTTGAGCTATGAAAATGTCTATGGACAATGGGTAATACTGAAAATAAACCTAATTGGGCTGCTTCCTTAGTTTTGATTGCTACATGTTCCAAAAAGATCAATGGTGAATAAGTATAAAAAAGATGGATCTCAATCTACTTTAAATGTAATTAACAATATAATCAAATTGATTCGAGTGTAAATCTACAATAGAAAAGTGTGAGAGCCTGAGTTCGATTTCCACTCCACCTTAAAGAGCCACTCTATGTAGACTTATCCTGTGTGTATGAGTAGGGAGGGTCGTACATGATTAGTCGAGTGCTCAAAGAGACCAACCAACTAGGGATTGAAAAATAGGTGGTCGATTTGAAGTAAAATGAAAAACATATAAAATATCAATTAAGATGGAGTTTTTGTTTATCATCATCACCAAATTCAGTCACTCCAATTTTCAGGGCCAACAATCATCATTAGATATGATGACACTCGTCAATTAAGATCGAGCTTTTGACCCATATTCTATATATCGATAGAGTCATCAGCCTATTAACAAAGTCCCACATCGCCGGTGGACTTTGGGTCATGGGCTTCATAATTACATGGACAACCTCTCCTTTCAAATCGGTTTTTAAAAATGAGTTGTGCTCATGTGTTTAATAATTTTGACCAATTCTTTCTATGATAATACAAAGTATGATTCTCAAATATACATGTGGATTGGGTGTAGAGGACTTACTTTTGCAAGTGGTCTCACACTTGCTGCAGTTAATGAAGCAACCCTTGTTCTTTTTGTTCTTCTTGGGCTTCCTGTAAGGGCACTGAGAGGGGCATGTAAGGGTGGTTCCATTACAACGACCCTTGGATTGACACAGACCTCGCTCTTGCCCTGTTTTCTTATCTGCTTCCAGCATCTTATAATGAGTCACTGCTTTCTCTCCATTCTTATCCTCATTATTATTTTCATTTCCATCTCCTTTTTCCTTCCCCTGTGCAAAGGTGATCTCCATGGATATCACCAACACAAAAAGAGCAGCAGAAAGCAATAGAATTCTTACACCCATCTCTTCTGTATCCTCTCTCTCTCTCTCTGTTTCTCCTTATCAACTGATGAAGAAGGTGATTGGTGATGGTGGGAGAATGGAATGTGGGTGATGAATTTATAGTGAGAGAAGTCAAATGAAGGCTTTACGTGCATGTGCTGGTGTTGGCCTCACTCTATTTGAGGTCCCAATTTCCAATGAAATGCCAAATACGTTGTATTTCTTCATTTCCACCGCAGGATTATATTCTCTGTTGAGTTGGGGTCGGCAATTTTGCTTGCATTTCCTACAAAGGGTCACCGGCAACTGAAGCCTTAAGAAAAGTGGCATCCCTTATTCCCATGGCTCCAACCTAGCTAGGATGTCAATTTTTATACTAAGAGTAGAAGAGATCTTTAATGGTTTTTCCCTTTTTCCATTCAAAATTTTTACTCCATGGTATAGTACAAGTTTGGATGAATATCAATTTTAAGAAGACACTACTGAAATTGAACTCAAAAGACTAGCCCAACACCATTTTATTTATTTTATTAATATCTCAATATGGTAAGTTTCTTTTTAATACGTGGAAGCCCGCCGACTCCACTTTGTGGTGATCATACGTAAAACCCTAAATCTATGATACCACCCACAAGTATCATGGATCAAGTTAGATATCCTAAGAGTTTGAGGGTTAGACTTCCCATAAAAAATGAAAATACTCAATCACTCGAACAAATAAAATGATGAATATAAATAAAGCAATAGATACAAAATTACATTTTTCTGATTACAGCTAAAGAGACTTGCATGAGAAATGTACAGAACCAACAAAGAAAATAATATAAGTAAAGCTCTAAATTCAATAAGTAAAGACTATCTACAACTAGTTCCTTATAATTTGTGAGATGCATTAAGGAAAAGTATTTAGGAAATAATCAGATGTGGCATTTATATTCTTAATAATTCCTCTATGTTTCTTTCACCTGTTCATTCGCTTTCTTTCCACTCACATGTTTCTTCAATATAGAATTTGGATCATGTGTTTATAACTTCAAACTCAAATTACCATCCTTTGCATTCTTTGTCCTAAAACCCTAATCAAAGTAGTTAAAAATTTAGGACCTAATGTAGCATTTACCATATTTCTCATACTTTTTAGTAAGAAAGACGACACAGTGATTTCATACACATCTCATATGTAATCATTTGAGAGTCTTTATCTTCTTAAATAAAATAAAAAAAAAGTAGCTTGTGATTATTCTCTTAAAAAAGTATTATGTGATTTTCCTCAAATTTTGAGATTGTCTACTCTCTTGGATATTTTTTTCTTTTCTTTTTTCCCTTTTCGCTTTCATATTCCTTAGAAGGTGAGTGCTCCTTTGATCATGCCCAATGGTCACAATGTCACATTGGTGTAAGAGGTTGTATGGACACGTAGGGCGAACGGAGATTCATGTTGGTGGTATTTATTAGACTTTTATAAATAACTTTTTTAAAATAATATTCTCTTATTTTTAAGCAAACAAATGTTAAAATAAGAAAACCTAGACAGGTAGTTCAGTTGATCTAAGTTTTTAGGATTAAATTAGAGGTCTCGAGTTTAACTCGTCGCGAGCTTACCTTATACACAATTTTTGCGTGTGGTTGTGAAATTAGTCTTTATTGCCAATATAAGATAGAGATATCCATGTTATCCAAAGAAAAAATGTCAAAATAAAACCAAAGAATAGAAAGATATGATCAAATATTATTACTACACATGCTATAAACTCTCCTATTAGGGCAAATATCAAACAATGGTAAATCAACATTTAAACCTATAAATTTATGTTAGATGTGATGGATAAATATATTTCGTGAATTATTCAATTGTATTTATGATGAATACATATAAAAATAACCATTTTTTTTAAAGGAAACATGACCAATTCACTCCCGGGAAAAGCCATAAGATCACATCACACGTTGCCGTAAAGAAATCTACTAAACATCACACGTGCTGCTGTTACTTATGCGAAAATCATGACCGGCCACAAAAATATAAAAGATTCCTGGAGCCAACCCACTTGATGACATTAAGCCCATGATTTCTGGGACCCAACCCCACCCATGTTACAACTTAATTGGCCTGGTCAACCACCTATCCAACCGACCACAGTTTCATAAAATGGATTGACGCTGGCCAATTTGGACTTGTTTAAAAGATCAGGTCCTTAAGATGCAAAACCTTAAGCCCATAAAGAGCTTTTTAGACTGAGCTAAAAGTTTTAGGCCATAAAGGCTTTTAATTTGGACTTAGCATTTTGATGTTTTATAGTTGTCTTCACCAAGATTCAAATACGAAATATGGAATCCGCTCTTATACCAATCGGTAGGTGCATGACCCATACACTAAAAGCTCTATAGCTATAAACTTAATAATTATTGGTATTGACGTCCGAGTGAAAGTGTAAAACTGCTCCAGCTCCAATTCTTTTTCCGTTTGTTTCATTTTAAAGTGTGATAAAATTATTAATTAATGAAAATACATAAAAAAAAAAATTAGAGTATTATAATTACATGCTTTATAACATCACCCTACATGCAAGAAAGCCCAAAAATACAAAACGACATAAAGCAACCTGAACCTGCAATCCAACCCATGCCTTGACTTTACCCTGACTTGGGCCCTAATACAAGCATTTCCCCGTGACAGCATTTGCACCATTGGTGAACTCCTTTAAGACACTAAAAAATCAAAAGAAGAGTTGCAGAGTTGCTAACTTAAATCCCAAGCGAACGCACTTTACAATCACTCCATAAAAAGTTCCTATTAAGATATAAAAAAGTTTTTTTTTTTTAATAACATGAGCATGGGTGATATTGGCGATCTATATTGGTAGATATCGGACATTTTATTAAATATTGTCTTTTTTTTATAAAAAAAAAAATTGGTTTCATGGTGGGCCCAGACCGATATCGGCCAATATTAATGATTTCAATTTAATTTTTTTCAAAACTGACCCTCCTTTTATTTTATTTTTTTTTATTCAGAAAAATAAAAAAATAAAAATTTAACCGATATTTTAGTAAAATGAAAATGGAGGAGAGAGAATGATATCGGCCCTCCGAGACTTTTACCCCCTTAACATGAGTAGTTCTCATTCCATAATAGAGGTAAAGTTAATTCCACAAATACATAAAATCACCTACAAACTTTATATATCAAATAAAGTCAAATCCAAGACTTCTAATCTAATTCTAGAAGCTTAGACCAACTCAACTACCCGTATAAATTGCACATAAAAAATTGCCTATCTTTTTAAAAAAAAAAATTGAAAAAACAACATTTCATGTTGCTGCATTCTTATTGGAGTTTTTACAACATTTACAATCAAAATATGCTACATGGAGTAAGACCGACAAAGGGTTTAAAATTCGGTATCCGCCGATATTTTTCTCTCCTCTTTTTTTTTTTTTTACAAAAACAACCGATATCGGCCGATATTGTGATATCGGCCAATATGATACATCCGAGATATCGGCATTTCGGCCGATATTTGGAACCCTGAGACCGACCAAACCATTCAACCCAGATTTTGAAGTAATTGTGTTGTGTGAAACAGTTGCCATTTGGGAAGGAGAAGAAAGTTTCAACAACAAACTCAAGAGGGTTGGCCTAACGAACAAGACAAGCAAGGTCTTGAGTTTGATTCACGCTCAACTCCTCCGGGCCACTCCCCATCGATTAAACCAGTGAATGCGTATTGAGGGGTTTAATGGGATTGGTCTCACCTCCAATGTGGGTGGGGATACCCATGTTACGGGAAAAAAAAAAAAGTTTCAACAACAGAAATTAATTTGCTGGGAAGTTTTTATCTAAAGTTTGTTTTCAATCTTACAAAATCAAAGGCTAGAATAATTCAATGAAGTCTCGTTTTCGACAGTTAAATAGCTCTCAAGATAATCTATCTATCTATACATATAATTCTTTTGATCATAAGGTGGACTCCACCTGCCGTGTGGGGTCAGAGCATCTGGGCATTTCAGCTCAGGTGGTCTGTCCGACCTACTAATACAATCTTCTCATTGTATATTAGCTGAAAATTGAAAACATCACACTGAATGAAGTCATCAAAATATTGAGAATTTGAACGAAGTAGCTCGACTCAATTGTTATTACTGAAGTTCATTGTTCGTATGAAAAAAAAAAAACTGAAGGATAGGCTCATTTCTGTTACAGAGTTTAATAGGTTTTTCCCACCATTATTGATTTATCACAATCCTCCCGTACAACATGAGTAATCTTTCTTCGAATATGGTATAATGTATGTCCAACCTACGCAGTCAAACCATCTTCCTGCAAAAAAATGAAACAAACCCTCTGCCTGCAAACCCAGGATTTTCAGCAAGCAAAAGTGTGTACAACACACCTGAACAAAATTATCCTCCAAAACAGAAGCTGAAGGAGGAGCTCCCGAAACCGCACAAGGAATCAAAATGGAGTGGAAAAAACATACTGCAGCTGGGGCAAGACCGCATCATCACCAGAGCATTCAAACACTCTCAGCCACATCTCTATGTGAGTGGTCTTCTGCACTCCGGACAGAAGCAGCCTTCTCTGCTGCTAATCTTTCCTCCAAGGCACGAGCCCCCCTTTCTCTGCAATTTTGAAAGAAGTAAAATGAGGCTCCTATTCACATATCTACTCAATACTGTCTGGAATGTAACATTAGCATAAAGGAGGCCTGAAACCTCCCAATGAGAGATCCATTTGCAGTGAAAAACCAGGCTTTCAGTGTACCAGAAGAACAGAAATGCGACATGAAATTGTTTAATCTTGAAAAGGAAAAGGTCATATTAAGGCAATTGGAATATCTGATCATTGGGATCTTGAACAGTTGTTTCTTAATGGTATGAGCAGAATGAAAACTTGGTCTAGATCAATGGTTGGGATAAAGCATGTCTCTAAATGCACCTGACTGCATCAAAGTATTACATTCATCTGATCTAATTGATGATCCCTCTCTAGAACTATCTTCTCTTGTTGCATAATATATTCTCAAATTGATTTGTGAGGGATATTATCTGATATGCTGCTCTCAAGCATGGTAAAGGAGGGTTGGACCAAACTGGCAGTTAAATCTGTGTGTGTGTGTGTGTGTGTGTGTGTGTGTGTGTGTGTGTGTGTGTGTGAGAGAGAGAGAGAGAGAGAGAATGTAAATCTCTGCAATGAGTCTTACATCAGCTATCAATTCCTAATTTTGTAGGTTACAACTTCACTCTGAATAGGGATGAGAGGAAAATTAGATGTCTCAAGGCCAAACCCAAATAGATGGTACAAAGCTTTGATGATGTGATGAGAAAAGAGACTACAACAATGAAATTCTCAAGGAACTCGAAACCACCATATGCAAGTTTGTGAGAACAAAACAGTGAGATCTTTAAGTTACACCGGGGACAAGAACAACCATAAGGCTATTGCAAAATAATTGTTGGTTGCACACTTAAAAATCTAGCTTAGTTAGTTTGAGCAAGTTACCACTTCATGTATTGGAACCATGCATCTTTCACACCCCAAAATGACAGGAGCAAGAAGGTTCAGTTGGACCTAAAGAGGAGAAAGGCTTCCTAATTTGTACACCACAATTCAAAAAGGAAAAGAGAGAGAGAGAGAGAGAGAGAGAGAGAAGCATTATTTCATATAATACCATTTGTACATTAGGTAACAACCCAACTAATTTGTGATGGCCACCATCCAAGTCCTTAAAATTTTATTTGAACTTTTAAGATAAACTAAGCAAAAATAGCAGCATCTAGAGGCATCATGCATCAAAAAGTATATAAATAGAACTCCAAAACTCCTCCGAAGACAAAACTTCAGCATTATAGATCTACCTCCTCCTGGAAGCTTCAATAGGGTCAGAACCAGGCAATGGATTGCCTCCCATAGTCTGGCCCATCGCTTCAGTCGAAACCTCAGCTCTTCCGCAAAGCATACGATCAAATACAGTGGCAATGGGATCGAGAACTGGCCTGTACATCCAAAAAGCCACATGCATCCTTGATAAGAATAGTGGGAGATTTTTTATAATAAAAAAAGGTCTGTCCTTAAATAATGAAGAAGAAGAAGAAGAATTTGATCTATGAAACACGTGGGACTACATCTTACCGCAGGAACTCAGGAAAGAAGGATGACAAAGAAAACTCATCACTTGGATCTCCCCTGAGGTTTGTTTCTGACTTCCTTTGGAAATATCGCAGGTAAATCCAACTCATGTAAGTGCCAAATATTAAAGTTGGAACGTATGCGACTGAATCTGCTGTAAAGAAGCTTACAGCTATCGACACCATCAGAACAAGGGAGGGCAACCACTACAGAGTGGAAAAAACCAAAAAATATATATCATAAATAAAAAATAAGATAGTGTCAATCAGTTTCCTTTGATTTTGGTGTGTTTAACTTATAATAAAATGGTTAAAATAACTAAATTTAATAAACTGAATGACAACCACAGTACCTTTGCTCTAATCTTCAACAGGCTCAACTCCTGATCTGGTATAATTTGCTTAATTCCCACCAGAAACCCAGCAAGGGCCCCATGGAAACCAGAAAGAGGTGTATAACTACCAACACATAAAGGTAAAATCAATAAACCAGGGTGATGAAAACACCATGTTTAAAAGGGTGATAGAATGAGAGACTAGTTGGTCCCAACTCCCAAAATTAAAAGAGGAAAAATTAAGCATAAAATTATCCCTATCAACTCTATCGTGGAGAAGTAACTCTTACATCTGCATCAATAGGCGAGACATAGTTATTGTGTCACCAAAAAATGTCGAACAAATAACTTTCTGACAAACAAAGGATAAGAATTCCAACATTTGATGGCTAGGAGATCACTCAGTAAAATGGAACCTTTCACCTAATCTAAAAAAATAAACAATGGAAAATTTCTTGACTCGGAGGAAGACAAGCTACAAGCAACCCAAAAGGAAATTCCAAAGTTCAACAAGAATACATATAGATATGCTCAAAAGTAAATTCTGGAGTGTAGGGATACTTACAGAAAACTTTCCCGTGTTGTTATATAGTACAATGATATGGCTGTGATGAAGACACAGATGTAAGATAAAAAGTTGACTATAAAAATAAACTTGAAGATCTCCCTAGGACCCCAAAATGGTTCAAGAACCTTCCCGATGAAAAGAAGACCGACTGTGCTGATGACCACCTGCAAAATAGATAAATCATCAGAACTTGATCAAAGGAATGATTGTTGCCATCAATATGATCCTTATTATGTACTAAAAATGTAATCCAAGTAAAACCATGTTAGATTTCATTTCCAATGTGCGTTTTAAATAGAAAAAACATACCCCCAAAAGTGATTGCTCAATGTAACCAGCTGTTATGAGATTCCAAACAAACGGAATGGTCCTGGAAATAAATAAATAAAAACCAAGAAATAAATGATTCTAAGTATGTGACGTAATGATACTGGTAATTTGCATCTGAAATTGCACTTAAGGTACTTGTCTGCATCATACACCATAAATAAGCTTGAATGTATAAGATATATGCATATCTAGCAAGAACATGAGCAAATGAATATGCAGTGTCTTCTAAAAGTGGGCAACCTTTACATGTTCCTAGGCTGTCAGAATGAGTAACCGATTGATCAGTCAACCTAGTAACTAATGGCTTGGCAAATTTGAGAGCAAATAGTTGCAGATAATTTTCAGTAAATAATAAGAAGAAATCAAAGAATGTCTTCTGAGATGGTTGGTCCATGTTCTTAGAATTTGAAGTGAAAACATAGAATACCAGAAACAGCCATCATATGAACTGAAAGGTTGTAAATTAAAAGGCATTAATTAGAAGGGCCAAGCTTGAATGATTTGAGAAATGTAACTCAAAAACATCCTACATAAATGGGACAAGGATTTTGAAGCTTCACACCTGGCCTCACCATGTAGTATTCCAAAGCATGGATTCAGTAGGTCTGACCATATGCAAGAATCCAACCATAGATTGCCGCACACATGCCATCAAATGAAAATATCAAAATATGATTTCTTTTTCTTTTTCCTGGTCATTCTTGTTATTATCAGTGTAAACATCTTGAACCATGGGATTTTCTTTATGACATTGCCCAACCCTGGTGGTACCTACAGCTTACCACATAAACAATCTGATTCACCAAATGGCACGAGGCACAAGATGTGAGCACATTAGCATTCTATTAAGTAGTTTTTTTTTCTTAAGCTTTTTTGGCACAATCCATTCACAAGTTTAATACTTCTTTCAACATTTCCTTTTCTTCTAGAAAGATAACAACAGAATTTTATCGAAAAGAAGAAATTGTACAGCAAACACCTAACTTCGTTGAAAGGAAAGTATTTATCTTTCGGTGGACGGATCACTCTTCTTAAGTCAAGCGTCACAGCCCTGCCTGTATACTTTGTCAGCTTTTAGATACCCCAACAAAGCCGCACAATCACTGGAAAGAATTATGAAGAATTTTCTTTGGGGAGATCAAGAGGATAAGAGAAAATAACACCTTGTGAGATAGGAGCAGGTTTGTCTTCCTATTGTTGTTGTGGGGCTTGGGGTGCGCCCAATTAAGAAGGTTAACACTGCTATTCTCTCTAAGTGTCTTTGGAGGTTAGGTACTGAGGGTGATTCCCTTCGGAAAGCTATCCTTATTTGTAAATACAAGTTGGGAAATCTTGGTTGGGATGACAATCCTTTGTCCCGCAGAGTAATTGCAGCTTGTGTTCACAAATTTAAAGAAGGGATCAGGTTTAAGGTGGGCTGCGATGACTGAATCAAATTTTGGTCAAAACCCCGATGTGCTAGTTCTACTTTGGTCTCCATCCCTTTACCATCTCTGTCTTTACGCCCATCAGGGGTCATCTCATATTTCAATTCCATTAGCAGTGATCAAGTTGTTTGGGAGCTCCTCCTTTGGCATAACCTTTCAGACTCGAAATCAGATGAGCTTGCGGAGCTGCTACAGATCATCTCTTCCTACTAAATCCATGTCTCTGATGAGGACAGCATCGTCTGGTGGCATCACCCCCGTCTAGACGTTTCTCTATCAAGTCTTTTTACACTTGGAATAATCAGACAACTGCCACTACTATAGTCAACCCAAAGATTTGGACCTTCAAAGCTCCTCCACGGGCCATTAGCTTCCTTTGGACTACGGGCTTGGAGAAAATCTTGACCCAAGACAACTTGCGCAAAAGTGGAAGAACCTTGGTTAGTGCTTGTCATTTTTCCTTGCAAGCTTTTGAAGAGACGAATCACCTCCTGACTCATTGTCCTTTCTTCTACGCTGTTTGAAATGCAGTGTTGCGTCAGCTTGGAGTGCTAAGGGTTATGCTATCTTCAGTGACCGAGCTATCTTTTGCTTGGGAGATTATCTTTGTCTCGACAAAGTGCTCCTTGCTGTGGCATTTCTCTTTCTTTGCCACCATTTGGAACCTCTAGTGGGAATGTAATACCAGAGTCTTCAAGGATGCTGCCGAATCAAATCAATCAATTGCCAGACTTGTTTTTGCCAAGTGCGCTTCATGGACTTCTTCTCTCTAGGAATTTAAGAATGTTTCTATGACAGACATCTTACGGGCTTAGAAAGAATGTGTAGATCTTGTTTAAGCTCTTAGTTTTATTTGTTTACAGTTTTTGGTTGTTCTATATTTGCACATTTGGTGCCTCTTTATCTATTAATATATGAACCATTTCAAAACAAAAAAAAAAAAAAATCAACTAGCCCAAAGAGGGATTGGACTAAACAACAACCAAGAAGTACATATAGTCAACATTAAACCCAACAAACAGCAATGATATATGATTCTCATTATATTACAGCCAAGATTTCCAAACCCTTCCTAGAAAAGAGAAATTAGGCAATCCCTCAAAGTCCTTGGCAGGGGTAGAAAAATCGGCCGGGCCGAGATCCCGGCCGATTTTTCATATTGGCCGAACTTTTTCTCTCTCCTGCCCGTTTTTTTAAAAAAAAAAAAAAATTCCAAAAAAATTACAGTAAATGCAGATAATTATGGGCTTATTGAATATGTAATTTTTCATAAAATATCGGACATTTACATCTTCTAATATATTTTTGAAGTTACAATAACGGAAAATTATATAATTAGTAATAAAATAGTGAAAATTAAAAGGAAAAGGATATAAATGAGGAAAATTTGTAGAAATAATTTCATAATTTATTTTCTTAGTCAATGAGTGTTATTTTAAGTTATGAATTATAGAAATAAAATAAATAAATAATAAAATGATTGAAAATTAAATAATAATGTAGAAAAAATATTAGAAAATGAAACTAATGGGGTCCTAATCACTTGAACTGATAACTACACAAATGTCATACATAATAATATAATGTTTTCTTTCATTTGAGAAAATAGATTTTATTTTTCATTAATAATAATTAGATAAATAAAATTATTAGATAAAATTATGAGCTATAGTTAATTATGTTAAATTAATATAATAAAAATAAAGAATACCTTCCAATAATAGTGACAATGGTAAAAATATTAGATGGTAAATATAATATAAAATTATGACAATAAGATAAATAAAAGAAAATATTATACTTTTTACTTTTAGCATAAGTAAATATTGTATTTAAAATAAAAAAAGTATTACTTTCACATTAAAAATTATTTTTTGATAAAATATTAGAGTACACAAAGTTTCCACGTGAGTTCTTTATGAAGCTCACGAGAGTTCCTTTTTATCAAATGGGTTTTCACTTAGAAACCCTAATGCTCATGTTTTAATACCCTTCTTCTCTTTCACTGTCTCTATTAAACCCTAGCAGCCGCCGCCACTCTCTGTATTTTTCACATGAACGAAGAAGAGAAAGAAGAGAAAAGAAAGCTGTGAAAGGTGTGCGATTTTTTTTCTTCAATCTTTTCTCCATATTTTCTTTTTTCTCTTTCCATTCTTGTCCGATATTTTAAAAAAAAAAAGGGACTTTTTAAAAAAAAAAAAAAACCGAATTTTTATAATTCGGCCGATATCATGACAGATAATTCGGTCATATCGGCCGAATTTTTTTTTGTACGGCCGATACGCACAGTATCGGCCGATATTTTGACCCCTGGTCCTTGGATACCAAGGCCCACTGTATGATGCTGGCTTTACAATGCTTGATGATTGATCTGTGGGGAAAAGCTTTATCCTCAAAGATGTGTCTGTTACGCTTCTTCCACACTGTCCAAGTGACTGCCAGGGACACTATTTTCCACAAAATTTAGACCTTTTTAGGAAAGGGCCCAATCCCCATCCTTCAATGAGAGCCTTGAAAGAGCCAAGAAGGATTGAATGAATGGAGAAAGTCTAAAAGAAGAAAGACCAAATGGGGAAAACAAAGGAGCAATTAATCAAGATGTGATACAACCAATTCTTAGTTACACCAACAAAGGAAACGGATATTGGGAAGGGGGAAATTCTTGACAATCAAATTATTCACCGCTAAGATTCTATTTAGGCATGTAGCTCAACAAAAAGCTTCAACTTTAGATGGTGCAACCAGATTTCAAATGGACTTGAAAGAAAGGAGACAACGGATTGAGGTCTAATAATGAAGAGACTTTTAAGAAAAGATGCAATTATACTCCCTTTCCCAAACTTGTTTATCAATTTCCACCATTGATGGAATTTTGACTCCTACTAATGTCATAAGAGATGCAAATATTGATACTTCATGATCCATCGAGTCTCTCTTGAAGGTAAGTGCCCAAGAAAGTTTCCCCTCAATTTCTTCCACAAAATCTGTGGTTAGCTAGTATTCTTGGCTTGAGAGTTAGTAAAGTCGTAGAAAAGGAGCATTTAGTGGTACATCTCCAACCCACGGATCTTCCAAAAAAATATTTTGAATACATCACCTATAACCACCTTTGGGCCCTCTCAAATTTTTTTCCCGATAACATGAAGAACCGTTCCTAATTTAGAGATTTCTCTCCAAATATAACTTCCTTTGCCAAGCTCAACAACTCCTGATGACCATCCATTGCTGGATTCTCCATATTTTTTTTGAAAGAGATTCCCTTTCCTCCCAAATCTCAACCACATTTCGTTGGTAAAGACCAATTTCTTTCCACCAAATTACCAATGTCCAAACCTCCTTCCTCCATAGGTAGATTGCTCCCAATTTACCAAATAGATTATTTTCTTCTTCCCAGGTCCATCCCAAAGGATATCAAGATCTTTTCAAGAATCCTAGCAACCTTGACAGGGATTTTGAATAAGAACATGGAATAAACTAGGAGGTTATTGAGGATTGATTTGCTCAAGATAACACTATGGCCAAAGGAAAGGTAGGATTTCATCCAAGAAGCAAGTGTTTTCTAAATTTTCATTGATAAGCTTCCAGAAGGATAGGGATTTACAGTTACCTCCCAACAGGCAGCCCAAATAGGCAAAAGGACAACTTATGAGATGCAAGATTTTGGATTTTTTTTTTTTTTTTTTTTTCTCGGGGGGGGGGGGGGGGGGGGGGGGGGGGGGGGGGTGGGGTGGGGGGGGGGTTGTGGAAGGCAGAAAACCAACAACAGCTCTTTGTGTGACATTGATTCTCAAGGTTGAAATTGCCTAGAAGCAATTTAAAACTCTAAAGGCATTCACAACCTGATGAAATCATCATCACAAAATACAATAGTATCATCTACAAAGTGTAGATAAGAGATTGAGATCCTTGCATCAGTAAAGTGGAAGCCTTGAATCATATTGCCGCTCTCTACTGTTTGGAAGAGGCTACACAATCCTTCCATGACTATGGAGAAAGGAAAGGAGAGAGAGGATCAGCTTGAGGAACGCCTTTTTATATTCTAAAGAATCCTTTAGGGGACCTACTCACAGGGGATGGAGGCAAAAGTTGTGGATATGCATTCCTTTATCCAACCAATCCGCTTAGTTCCAAACCAAATTTATGCATGTAGATTAGAAAAGACCAATTCACATGATCATAGGCCTTCTTTAAACATTTTTTTAATGGTTAATATATTAATAAAAAGAGGCACCAGAGATGCAAATACAGAAGAAAAACAAAACAACAACAAAGAAACAAAAAATCACAGCCCCGAGATAGCATTTTAGGCAAACTCTTATTTTGTTTTCTTTCTTTACTAAGGTAAGCATGAATAATGAGACCTTATCACCGATGCATGTGTCAAAATTTCAAAATTGGATATGCCAACACTATAAGGCCATGAACAACAAATTCCACCAACAAATGTACAAACCCCAAAAAATGCAGACACCACCTCTTCATACAAAAGGAAAGATTGTCCACAAAGAATCCAATGGCAGTCTTGCAAAGTAAGAAGCAAGGACTTGACAGCTTCTGGGGTAAAAGAAAAGAACTAATTTATTTTAATAGGAAACATACCACACTTACTCGGGAAATCGACAATCACATAATACAAAACAAATTAAATCAAAGGTTCTTGGGGGCAATGATTTGAAGGAAGTAATTATCTTTCAAAAACTTTTGCACTTCCTTTCACTATGTAAAGAATCCACTTGCTAACAAAGGAGAAATAAACAAACAATTGGTATGCTCCAAATTCATCAGAACAGGGCATTATACCAAAATCACTATGTAGACTACGGATTTTTTATATTGATACAACCTAATTGCTAGGGTTGTTTTGATTGGGTTAATGTACAGTTTCCACTCAAGCACCTTATTCTATAAACTTCTTAGTAAAACAACTGCAACAAATGGCATCATCCTATGTGATCCAACTTTTTCCCCTACTACTACACCATGCTCGTTCTACCACCTCCTCAGTAGCAACTTTGTTCCCCTATTTCATAGCCCTTGAGAGAACCCTGACTAAGAAGGAATCCCCTAACTAGAGAATCTTTAAAAAGGAAAGAGGGGAAAAATCCCGATAGAAATTCACCCTAGATTCTTTAAGAAGCTCAACAAAATTGACCATTATATCAATAATCATTCATAGAAAATCATTTGGGTTGGTTCTCATAGCCCAAAATTTAATAATTCATTCATAAAAGCCCTTCTCATCCATCACCAGACAACAGAAACCATGGTAAAGGGACAAATAAGAACAATACTTGAAGAAAGACTTATTTCCCCCCCATCCAACCTCCTCCCCCCCGAACTCTCCCCTTCTTTCCGCCCTTCTTCCCCTCTCAATGTCTTTAACAGCCTCCCTGTCTGCTAGTACCTTCTTTTTTCAAAACGAGAACCAATAAATTTATTTCAAAGAACAAAAGTACAAGGTGCAAAAAAGGTATAGGTGAACCATACTATGAAAACAAAATACAAAAAGAAATCAATCAAAAAAACCAACAAAAGGATCCATCTCTCAACTCCCACTTTTGCCACAAAATCTACCGCCACATTTGTTTGATCGTCTTACATGCTTTATCCCTACCTCTACATAAGTTCATAATCGTCCTAAAAGACGAAAACAACTTGCACAAAGGATTTCTTCTTTTTTTTCTTCCTTTTGCCCATGTAAGCAGATTTGCTAGATCACTTTCAATGATTAGCCTTCCGAAGTCCATAACTCAAATAGCATGTCTTACACCCAAAAGCTCTACCTCATTAGAATCCCTAATTTCAACCAATACCAAGAAAACTAGATTCATCTCCCCCTTATCACTGTGAGGTACCCACCTATACCAGCCGAACTTCGTTTCCCTAGCTCCACCTCATTAGAATCCCAAATTCCCACGGATGTCTTGCAAAACCAACTACTGGTGGTTTCCATCCTTCAATTACATTCTCCCTTTTTATTACGACCTAACAAACATTCCTTCCAACTCATTAGTTTTGTAATTGAAAAACCTTAATAGCCTCCATTTTGCTACCTCAAGAGTCTTATTTTCTAAACATTGCTTCCATTCAAAAATCCTATAATTCCATTCCTTCCATAAAGACCACAGAAACACACTTGGAATAAAATACCATGCTACTTTTCCCCTACCTCTAAAAGGACCTCCTCCACAACCATCTACCACTCCGCTTGATGTGTCCTATAGTACCCAATGGCAACCATCCACTCCAAAAACCTATTCCAAATCTTACTTGATATGGGACAAGAACAAAATAAATGATCAACACGTTCCTACCTACCACATGGTATACACCTAACATCCCCATCCATTACCAAAATCCCTCTCCACCTAAGATTGCATCCTTCCCTCAATTGCTACTCAACTAAAAACCAGCACCCCTAGAGGATCCTCACCTTTCCAGGTCCAATCACATAAAGCACTTGAATTACTCCTCCAACCCCCCTATCCCATGTTGCTTTACACAAAGACTAACCTTAAATTCCCCTAACAGATCTCCTACCCAAGTCCTTTTATCTTCCTCTTGATGGATTACTACTTCCTTGAGAACCAGTAACAAATTCTCATACTTACCTATCTAACTACCCCTTACGGCATGTTTGTACAACAAGAAATTTGTTTATTTAAAGTTCAAATTTGAAAATTATGAAAGATCACATATACAAAGATTTGCAACCCTATGCCCCCTTTGGGATTTGGAATTCATAATAAAAAAGAGTTAGGCTAGTGAGACTTTGCTAGCGAGACTCTCCAATGGGACTTCCCATCAAATGGATTATGGGCCCTACAAAGTTGGGTGTCATAGATAGAAACTAACATAGAAGTGAAGCATGTAAAGGTTCATCACCAATTGACCATCTAAGCCAAAAAATCTTGCCCTTTTAAGTTTGGATCAAATATGAGACATTGATTTTTAAATGTTTAAAATCAAGAGATAGGATGACCAAATCCGGATGAAACTTCATACAATTGCTACTGATACAATATAACGTCCAACCATGAGGGAAATCTCATTGTCAAATCTCGCAAGAGAGAGTCTCCTTAGAGTCTTTGGATTATTGAAGTCGTCGGTGAAAGCACAGAAAAGAAACAAACGATTGTTCCCTAAGTCAAATGGCCTATGTTTGAATCACAGACTAGGAAAAAAAAAATCTACAGTAGGACAAGTCAGACATTGTTTCTAATTCTCTCTATATTCCTAGATGCATTAACAAGTCTCATTGTCCTTCCTAGACTTGGCAATGTGTCAAGTCAGGTCGGGTTTGACTTGACTCTTACTCGGTTCGGGTCTCTCTTAGCTTCAAGTCTATTTCGGGTTTTGTTAAACAGGTCAAGCTAGATCAAGTTCGGGTTTACCAACTTACCTGACTAAGGAGACTTTTCTAATGATACTCATACCAAAACTATGGTAGAGGTTAGAGGTAATGTGCGATGATGGGCAAACAAAGGCTAGGATGTATCGGGGCTAGGAACTAGACGAGGACTTTAACATCCACAATTAAAAAGTGTCAGTTCAACTAAACATGAAATATTTTTTAGGGATTAAAGTTGGATTAAAATTGTGAGGGATTACAATTTCACACATTTTACATTCGCACAATCATGTGCTCAAAGTCGTCTAAGAGACTACACGACTGAACCCCCTAGTGTCTAGCAACATAATTCCACCATTAAATTCTTATCTACCACCATTGTGAACAATTTAGGAAAACATTCTTTAAACTCCAATCTCCCACCCATATATGCTCCCAAAAAGATATTCTATTGTAACCTTTCAATATCTTCGTACAGAAACAGCTCAAGTATAAACAAATAATGTTATTGTTGAACAAATTGAATGGAAAAGTAGAACTTGGAAAGCCATCCTAAATAGATAGGTAAAGACTTTGATGATAATGATTATGATGATGACAATCACATGAAGAAAGACCTAGAATAATGGTTAACTTCATATAGATTTTTACATAGAATTAAAATCATTAGACCTGTAGCTATAAAGGAACCATACCTTGCAGGAATAAGTGCAAGATAAGACATAGCTGGAGGGAAAATCTGGAGTACAGCATATCCTCCAATGAGTACCACAGAAAGGCCTTTGCATAGTCGAGTAAATCCAGAGAAGAAACCGCCACCCTACCCAAAACAAATGAATATGGTTACTTTTATTTACACCAACATGCAAAGTGATAAATATTACATATTTATAAACTTGGTCCTTATTTCCCACTTTTAAGTCAGATTCGACATGTCTTTATCACATTAGTATTAAAAAATAGAAAAATATGAAAAAAATACTAAAAATAGAAAAAGAGACTTTAAAATTGTATTTGTGAGTTTGAAGGATTTGGTACACGTCACCTTTTTCATGTTAGTGTCTAATAATAAAAACTTTTGTGCAAAATTTGTGAAGTGGAGAAAAGTAGCCAACTAATATCATTCACACAAAGCACTTGCTTCTCACTAGTACCTCCCAATTGAAAAAAAAAAAACTCTCAAGTTGAATATTTCTAATATTACTTTCCTTTACATTCACCCAAACACTTGAAGGGAGTCCATGCTCTTTTTTCATTGATGATTCCTTGGCTTGGTATTTATCTTTGTCTTTGAAGGAGTATATTAGCAAAGCCACTCATGCTACATTGCTCCCTCACGATTGAAAAAAACTCACTGCAATTTCTTCAATGTATATTTCCTACATTTAGACATGGTTCAAGGAAGTTGAAACCCTAGTTTTCTCATGTCATAGAATTAAGACAAAATCAACTCATCATCATATAGGCATTTTGTGTGTGTCTCATGGTTGGTTTTTTTTTTTAGTCCATTTTGGAAAAAGTTGTAGAACCTAATTTCTTTCTAAAATAATTTAAAAAAAAAAAAAAAGGGAAGCTACGGTATCATGTAGGGGACGTATCAATGTTCCAAGATACAAAATGAGTTTGAATCTACACCATGCATCAACAACCAAACCATCCAAATGAGTTTGGATTTTGACCAAAGAAGAGAACCCATTTCAATAGGAACACCAAAGCAAGAAATCAACACCTCAGAAAGAGGACAAGATGCTTGGAGGGCGAGCCAATCATGAGAATGCTCTAAGAACTAAAATTTGAGGCTAGATGGACTAATATATGTTTCTAGTTTGCCCCAGTAGTCCTAAAAACATGGTTGACTTTTGGAAAAATTTGGATTACCAGCAACCAAAAAGGCCTCTGTCTCTTTATTGAAAGCTTCCCTTTTGATTTTTGTGCAGAAACTAGTAAGAATATTAATGCTCCTTGAATGAGGATAATAAGGATTCTGCTGATTCCTTTATGATTTGATCAATAAACATTCCAATAAAAATAAAACACAGGGTTTAATTCATGAGATTTGAATGTAACAAAGAAAAAAAAAGAGGTCTATATGTTTTTGCTGAATTCAATAGTTTGCAATTTTGCATCATATTGCCCAGTAAGGTTAACAGTAAAAACACCAAGGCCAATGAGTTTTCTGCATTGAAAGAAGCTCTGCCAGAATAAAAAAAAATTGAAAATTCATTGAGAGAAGCTCTGCCAGAAATTTATCATCAGAGTGTGAACTCCCATCAAGACATTTAGCTCGTGCTAGTTTGGATGCATGAACTTTTTGGATTTTAAATTTTTTATAGGAATTCTGACTTTGTGGTGCTTGGATGGGCCTGAAATTTGGATTGTTGACATTCTAAGACTTTTGAACTTCCCAGGAACATGAAAAGCACCTTCCCACCTCCAATTTGCAGAGATTCGAACAATTTCAAACAACAAAACAGTCATTGTCTTCAAATTTTTATCCAGATAACAGAGCACCACGATCTGAGTTCCCAGGAAAATCACATTTATGTTTCTGTTAAATTCCCTGAGATTGTGCATCGATATAACCACAAAGATCAACAAATTAAAACAAAACGAAGACAGCATTTGTGACATGATCAGATCCTTAGCAATTAAAAGCTAATTTATTGAACACAGAACAATTCAGAATCAGATTCAATTCCAGTAAGATGATGCCGCATCCGGATCCCCGCGATGAACAGGTTAAAAAACTGAAATGAGGGGAAATGAGAAAGAAATAAAAAACAGACCTTAAAGAAATCCAAAGACATAAAACCTAAATGGCAAGCGACGACGAAACTAAACGAAAAAATGCAGCAGATCTTGAATCAGTAACTAATGATGAGAAACCGCATTGCACTGCAATGACTTGAGGAGGATCAGGAGATTCAAGAGAAGAGACAAATGTGACAGAAGTAGAGATGATCTAGAATCTTCGAAGGGGGGCTAAGATCGCACCATGAGACCGATTTGCGATCTGGGATCTGGTTTTTCTTGGAGAGAGAGAGAGATCTTACTCCAGAGTGTGCCTGAGAACTCATTCCGTGTGATTCCGTTGCTCGCGGTGGTGGTGACGACTTGGCGGACTTTTTTTCCTGTCTCTCGCGCGTCACGAGTCTCCTCTTCAATGAATGAATCTTCAATTCAGCTAATGCATTTTCATTGTTCTTTCCTGGGGAATCATACGGTAGAAAGAGGGAGTATGGTGGATCGTGCAGCCGCACTTCGCCGAGTCCGATTGTGCCACGTGGATTCTTTTAGCTTACTGTGGGCCACGATAGCCCACCCAATCTAAACGACGTGCGGAACGCATTAGAGAAGGGATTTAGTCTATGCACCTCAGTCAACGGCATTTTTTAAGAAGTTGTTTAGTGTTATATTTTGGGTTGTACCAACCATGTTACTTAGTGATTTTATTTAGGTCACTCATCATTCTACGAGAGATTTGTGTAATTAGACATGAAAATTAGTGATTTTTTTATTTTAACATTCACATGAACAGTAAAATCGGACATTTCACGTAAAATGTAAAATGATGGATAACCGAGGTAAATTTCGACTACCTAATTTACTGTTTATGCAAATTTTTTGCTAGCCGATTTACTGTTCATATAAATTTTGATGAGCCATGTTATTTTTTATGCGAATTTCGACGAGCCAATTTACTGTTCATACAAATTTTGGCAAGTCGATTCGAATTTTGACGAGCCGATGTTACTGTTTATGCGAATTTCGGCAAGCTGATTTACTATTCATATGAATTTTGGCGAGCCAATTTACTATTCATGGGAAGGCTTGGTGAGCCGTTTTTACTCTTCATGCGAAGTGTAAAATCAAGAATCCACTAATTTCCGTGTCTGGTTACACAAAAAGCCCGTGGAAGGATCGCTACCCTTTTATTTATTAAATTGTTTAAATATAAAATATTTTTAAAATTAAATTTTATTTTTTAGATGTAAAGTTTCAAAGATGGGTGACTTGAATTTAGTAAGAATTTTTTAATTTAAAGGTGAATTTGAAATCTGCCGTGTGGCTCATCTTAATTTTGTAAAATAAATTTTCATATTTAAATAGATTTGATGAATATAATTTAAATGACATAATTTGTGACACTCATCGGATGGACACGAGTCATTAAATTTAAAAGAACAACTGATTCAATCTATTCTCAATGTGTTTTGATCTTTCATTGAAGGCAGAAATATAAAACGCCTACACATTTTTTATACTCTAGTGGATTGACTGGTATTTTATCTTTTAAATTTAAATTTAAACTTTTTTCCATTTTACGTAATACATTATAAAATATTTGCAAAATTTAACTTTATTTCTTTAGCCAAGGTATCTATTAGACTTGCCCTACCTACATCAAAGGCTGAAATGATAAATGAAGGATTTGTAGATAATTATTTTAATACAACATTTTTCTTCTCCTTTGTGATTTTAATTAAAAAGTCAACTGCAATGTTAATTATTTTTTAATGTGAATGAATTATTTGAGAAGTCAAATTAAATATAATGTGCATTATCAAAGGCTACAATCATATTTTATCAGTCGTGATTTTCTTGTAAACGTGTATTTATTTTTTAATAGTGGACTACTCTGACCCATAGAATTTAGAGAAGTCAACCATTAATCCATGAAGACCCCTTCATTCTCTCTTAAAATACCTTAGTTTTATTTTTAATGATCGACGGTGTTCAAGCAGTTAAGCGTCTCATCTAATTAATTCTTTTGAGCATGTAAAAATCTCTCAATTCACACACTGAATAAAACTAAGAGAATGGTCTTTTGAAGTTGAACATAATCGAACGTAAGACTCCGCTTCCTTAAAATAGTCTTAGTTATATATTAATTATCCTACATTTTTTTTTATCTCAATACCAACATTTTACAATCTTCTACAAAACATTCTTAGATGTGTTGACTTCAAAAAGTTTCTTGCTTTAGTCTGCGTAAATGAAGTTTGTTTTCCCCGGAGATGAAAAGATTTTAGAATTTGGGAATTAGATAGAGAAGGTTATTTTTCAGTTAAGTCCTTTTAAATTATTACTTCCATTGGAATAATTCCTAGCATTAATCTTGGATTATATAAAGCATATGAGAAGTCTTTACTAATGTTAAAGATTAAAAATTAAAAGAGAAAATCAAAATTTTATAAAATATCATTAAGTAAAAATTAATATAATTATTAGGTAATTATAAAATGTTTGTTATATTTCTTTGTTTTTAATCCATATTTTAATATTTTTAAAGTAATTAAATTTTCACCTTATATACAAAGAGAGTAACTTGAAGAGCAAGAAAACTCAAAACTTTGAGCTCTTTAGAAATATTATCCTTTGTCACTCAGTTGATTGTGAACTAAGTAACTATTTTTAGTTAAACTTATATTTTCACGATTCTTCTTTATAAAGTGGCTATCATTCTATGAATTGAATTTGTACACAATTTGAACTTTTAAGATATATCTATTGTTGGATTAAGCTAAAATTTTCTAAACGATCAATTTTGGCATAATTTTTATATAAGAGAAGATCTTCGGTATTAGCGATATATCGTTATCAGCCTATATTTTTTTCTCAAAAAAGGCCGATATCGGACTATATGATACAGCTGAAATATCGGCCGATATTTAGACCCCTGGACTCGCCTTTTGATTGTATATAATAAGGATATTTGTGTTATATTTAAAATATGATATCCAAACTAGTGAAAAATGATGTCCCAAAGTTTTTACTTATTACTGTTATTGTGAAAGTGTTAAAAATCTGGAGGTTAATTTAGTGGACTTAAAGTGTAGGTAATGTTTTATTTTAGGCCCGTGAAAATTTAAATCAGGCACTTTATACCTATTATTCTTTAATAATGGGACTTTGTGAAATATATAACTACTTAATGAATTCGGAGTCTTTCAGAAAAATTGATTAACGCATGTAATGACTTCACTATAACATTTTTAATTGACCATTTAAGTAAATCTTATCAAAATTGCTACTGCATGAAAAATATTAAAAATATCTTTAAACATTGCAGCTACCGTAATTAGATTAAATTTCAGTTGTTACTCCTTTGTTGTTATGTATCATGGAAAAGGAGTATTGCAGGTTATACTTTGTAGCAATCTAAGCAGAGAAGACATCCATTCATCCAATCCTAGTTGGGATCTTTTAGGTAGGGGTGAAACTTAGGCTGGGTTTTAACTTGATATGGGAATTAGGCTGTGCACCATGTTTGTAAATTTAGGCTTAG
Organism: Chimonanthus salicifolius; assembly: GCA_013350335.1. Classification (NCBI taxonomy): domain Eukaryota; kingdom Viridiplantae; phylum Streptophyta; class Magnoliopsida; order Laurales; family Calycanthaceae; genus Chimonanthus; species Chimonanthus salicifolius. Next base: position 39,380,144 of record CM023532.1, on the reverse strand, counting down.
GTTGAGTTGAAAAAAGAAAAAGCGCAAGTTGTGCGCTCAGAAATTTAAAATTAACCCGACTCGACTCAAATTGACCCAATGTAACTCGAGTTTCAGGAAATATAAAAGGCTTTTAGCTGATTATTTTCCCCCAAATTTGGTATAAAAATGAGTTTGCCTGTTGGGCCAGCAACTTGGGTCAGGGTCAGGCCAACAATTGGGTCGAGCGTGAGTAATTCGGGCCAAGAACTCGAGCTGTAAGCCTCTTAAATAGAAATCCAATTTACCAATTCGAGTTGTGTAACACTTAAAATTTAAAATCAACTCGACGCGACTCGAATGGACCCGATCTACTCGAGTTTCAGGAAATATAAAAAACTTGTTGCTGATTATTTTCTCCCAAATTTGGAATAAAAACGAGTTGGGTTGTTGGGACAATAACTTGGGTCGGGTAAGGCAAGCAAATCGGGTCGGACTTGAACAATTCGGGCCAAGAACTCAGGTGTAAGCCTCTAAAATAGAAATCCAATTTACCAAAAACATTGTGTAAGCCTCTCAAAGAAAAGTGTGCAGGAAAAAAATCTGTCAATGCATATTCCACAAGAAATGGATAATTTTTCCAATCCATTGAGCCCATCAAATGTGTACGTCCGTGGAGGTGAGAATCACAATAAGATTTCTACGTGGACCCATCAAGTAGATGGGGATGGTTACACGTGGCCCAATCATAACTGAGCAAGAGGATTGCATCAGCCAATGAAACCCATGTTCAGATTCTCCAAGCAGCACCTATTTCCCCTGCTTAAAGAGCTACCACTTCACTGCATCTGTCTCAGCCTCCCCTCTTCCACACACCCCACCAGAGAGAGTAGAAGAAGAAGAGAAGAAGATGGCGTCCAATGCTTTGAAGAGCTGTGGCATTGCATCAGTGTTTCCAACACTCCTGTCATCATCGAAATCTAAATTTGCAAATGCAATTGCACTGCCAAACGCCTCTTCCAATATGTGTTCACGGTTCTCCATGTCGGCGGAGTGGATGCCAGGTCAACCTCGCCCACCTTACCTCGACGGCTCAGCCCCCGGGTATGGAATTTCACAGTCATGAAGAAAAACAAGTATTGATGGGTGGACTGATACACAAAGATTCATGTATAGTGTTATCTGTATCTAATGTTTTTTCTCCCTTGTTTTTGTGTGATCAGTGACTTTGGGTTTGATCCACTTGGTCTTGGTGAAGTCCCCGAAAACCTTGAGCGATTTAAGGAGTCTGAACTCATTCATTGCAGATGGGCAATGCTTGCAGTAGTAAGTTCTATCTTTACATACATGTCTGCTTGCAAGTTTCCTTCTCTTCATTGTAAACAAAAAGAAAAAAGAAGAAGAAGATGAAACTATTCAATTAAATAAATAAAAAAGAATGATGTAGCTGGATTTCTTTTTTGGGGGGATTGAACACCCATTTGAGAGTCCCAATTCGAGTGGATCATGAGAGAAGATTAGATGAATGTGACAGTTGTGGTGCTAGATATCCAAGATTGAGTAAACTGCTAAAATACCATATAATTACATGGACAAGCTCATATTCTAATTAGAAGAACAATCTTGTCATCCTTTCAAGAATGTTGTTGCTCAAAGCCTCAGATACTTACATAACTTGATTGAGATCTGGCCAAGTCAATTGTGGTTACTCAGATTTACTTGAGTTCTCTTGCATTGGAAATTTTATCTAGTAATTGACTTGAGTAAGTCTTGTTTAGATTTAGTACAATATTTTTTTTCGATTATGTAAGTGCATTTTGTAAATCTTGATATGTGTCTTTGCACAATGTTTTTTTGAAATTGGTATGCATGTTTTCACATTTATGTTGTGTGGGTAAAGAAAAAACAGAGAGAGGAATGATGTGTTCATGTTGGCTTCTTTCACAGCCAGGGATCTTGGTGCCAGAAGCATTGGGTCTGGGCAATTGGGTCAAGGCCCAGGAGTGGGCTGCAGTTCCAGGTGGGCAAGCAACCTACCTAGGCAACCCTGTCCCTTGGGGTACCCTCCCAACCATTCTAGTCATTGAATTCCTGGCAATTGCATTTGTCGAGCACCAGCGCAGCATGGAGAAAGACCCTGAAATGAAAAAGTACCCTGGTGGCGCCTTCGACCCCTTGGGTTACTCCAAGGACCCTGTTAAATTCAAGGAATACAAGATTAAGGAGATCAAAAATGGTTTCTACTCTTTCTTCTTCTCATTCATTTCTTAGCTCAATATTGCAATTTGCTGCTACTCATTTGGTTCACATGGTCATGGGTTCTCGTTATATAATGTCTTTTCAGGCCGGCTTGCCTTGTTGGCATTTGTGGGATTCTGCATCCAGCAATCGGCTTATCCAGGAACAGGACCACTGGAAAATCTGGCAACCCACTTGGCTGATCCATGGCACAACAATATCGGTGATGTCGTGATCCCAAGATCCATTTTGCCTTGAGTTCATATCCAACTCCACTATAAAACTCCATGTATCCATCTATGTGAACAGTCATTGAGTCTATCGATCCATCATCATCATTATCAACCATTTTCCCATATATTGAGTCTATTGATCTGTGGTGCTGGTGAATTTTATGAAGATCAGTCTAACTATGAAATTTCTGAACATTTCTCATTGGATAGCTAAACTCTTGTGATTCTTATTTCATCTATGGAAAACAAGTACCAGTTACACAATTTTGAGTAGAATTGATAGAATGGAAAGAAGCAACGGACGTTGAAAGGCTTGCAATGTGGCGGAAGACACATCTGTTAAAACAGAAGATATTAGTCAAATCAACCATGAATTTCCTTAGGCCATGTTAGAGCAGCAAGTAGATAAAATTGAGTATAACCAATTAAGGATTCCATGGTTTCCTAATTAGAAACACTATTTTGAGTATCAAGAAACTTGTTAGCTGCTAGAATTATCACAGCTTACTGAAAGCTGTTCAGACTGTGTCACTAAACGGATTCTTTTAAGCAGCTTGTAATTTGATCACATGCTGGAGGTCTGATGATAATAGCATCACGCCTTGAATTTTCAGTTATATTTGTTGGGGCTACAAACAAGTCCCACATTGTAAGTGTAGAGGGAGATCTAGGGATTTAAAAAAGACTTGGGTCACTCCACCTAACAGGCTAGTCTGTTCGGATGGATACCCAGGTCCTAACAATATTTTAAATTTGAATATCATTGAAACAGAAGCTGGGGATGCATGTCCTGATGGTATTACAATTAGGTCTCCCATAAGTGATCACTTCTCTTACAAATTAACACCATTCAAGAGTTAAAGTACAGCTAAATCCAAAATCTTCGTGAAACTGTGCTAATTGGCATCTATTAATTCCAGTATAATCTGATTAATCAGTGAATACCTTTCTCTTACTAAAGTTTTGATCACTGCGAAGAGGAAGAAACACCATACCTGAAACTGGATTAACTGCAGATGGGGTGGCTTGGACCTCTTTCACATTCAGTCCTTGTATGGTTTGAGAAATGGAAGCTGATAGCCCAAGGTATGACCTTGTTAGCTTTTTCACCGCAGCTAATCTCTGGGTGCTGCACAAACATTGGATAGATTTAAAATGTAGACACCTATAGCACAATTCAGCTAAACTGGTAATAAAGACAAATTTTCTCAAACTTGAATACACGAGTGGAATTCAGACAACGTCATACTAAAGAAACATAAATTCAAGAAAAAGGATAATCCATCACACGAAAAAAGGAATTTAGTTACCAAACTGTTCTCTTCAACTTAAGCAACTGTCTAATTCAGCATCCTTAATAGTGATTTTTTTCTTGCTTTGAAAGAAGAAAGGTGCTTTTCTATTTTGGTGGGCAAGATAGGGGCATGCCTTGCACTTAAAGGTTGTGGAATAGAACACCTCCCCCTTTGGTTATTGGCTTGATCCCAGTCAAAGACAAACAGTTTGTGACCTGTTCCTCAGTGAGATTGTGGAAAAAAAGGAATCCACATTAATTAGGACTTGTTTCAACGCCTTTTCTTTTAATTTGCAAAGCCTTATAGAAACAAGTTTACAAGTTTTTTTTGCATGGGAAGTCCCTGGAAAAGCTATTTCCAGTGTGAGATCTGATCACTGGGCCAGCTCAAACACAATACTCCAACAAATGTCACCTTTCACTTTCAAACAATTCAAAAACGATAGAGAATTGGTATATATTGGAACAACCTAGGGAGACAGTTTCATATTGTATTTTTGTAGTCTCCATTTGAATAAATGTGTTTCCACATCATCAAGAGAAGTTGTCAAAGAAAAGCTATCTTCTATTTTCATTAGAAAAAAACTACGAAGATAACAGCCAAAAATCCTTGGTCTTTGACTATCATGAGCTGAAGAGTTACCTGGAACTAAATAAATGGTCCTCACCAGTTTTCCCATTAGAAAGAGAAGCAAACCAGGCTTCATTGAGCAATGTGAGCAGCACTGCTGACCTCTTTTGACTTGAAATAGAGTTTCGTGCCATTATTACATTTGCTGGAACAGAACCAAATCTGATCACAGAGAAACATTTCCTTTCAATCATGACACAGAAATATGGGATGCCCATGAACACTAATTACTAGCAAGTCATATGGATATAATATTTAATAGAATAAGATTAATGTTAAGCAAGACTGGTAGACATTACCCACGCAACAGAACTATTTGAGGCTTGTATTGATTGTGGTTTTCAGCTTGTGAGTATTCAATACTTCAGGAGCAAGCATCGACAATAGCTCAATGATCAGTAGTGTCAATCCCCCAGCATAACTTTTATCGGAATAAAAAATACAGTTACGAGCTCCCCATTTTCTAAAATTAACTGATCATGCAAGGATTGCACATACCTAACGTCCATTAAGTCCATTGAAAACAAGGTCCTTTCCATCTAAACATAACTTAATGATGAAGTCAGGTGACAATGAAACAGAAGCAAATAATAAAAATGTAATAAGGACTCACTGCAAAGCTAACTTGATTCTGGCCAAAAGCAACTCTAACAATGATAGTATCACAAAAACAGTACCCAAGAACTTTTTTTTCTCTAAAACTCGAAACCCTCCAAGAGGAGAAAACAGACAAATAGAATACCAGATCCCATGTCATAACATTGGAAAATCACTAAGCAGGCCCCTTCTGATAATTCATCTAAATTTACTATAACCAATGCACTCTGAGCTTCTGTCTCATAATTTGTAGAAGCATATCATTCTGTTGTAACAAGTACGGAGACATCTCCCTCATGCTCTGCCTACTCAACTATAAGAAATGCTGCATTTAATTCATGTTAAGTTCAAAATGCTATGAGAAATTCTTGTTAAAATCATCATGACTTGAGCCAAATGCATTCACTAATTCATAAGATTCCAAGAAAACTTTATATTATTGGAAATACTTTTCATAGTTTATAGGTTGGGTAATAACTTACATACAGTCTCCTGGGTAGCCATTGATTTCTCTGCAACCTCCTTGTGGACACAGATACCTGTGGCAGAGAAAATGGGTCAAAGGTAAGACATCCAAATTCAAGTTAAAAGCTAGATATGAATCATTGCAAGAAAAAATCACATAAAAGGGAAATCTGAGCAGCTTTCTACATTAAAGACAGCACTAAACCCAACTACTCACATAAATTCTTTAATGGACTTTGTTGACCATGTCTTGTTATATGGCCCTTCCATTGAATAAAGCAAGGCAGTGTCTTCTTTGATGAATGCAATATCTCCCAATTCCTCAACAAGACACCGGAAGGCACCTGAATGACCATAGTACAAAGTTGAGGAGCATGATCCATTCTCATTTCCACACCCACTACAGACCCCCATCCCTTCAAATTCTGACGGTGCACAGACTGAAGAGAAGAATCCCAAAGTGATCTCCCTATCATTTGATTGATCTGAATGGAGAAATTCCTTTAGATGGTTAAAGGGATAATTCCATCCCATAGCTGTAGAGTAGCCTCCATGGCAGGACTTGTGCCCCATGAAATCCTTCAAGCTGATTGCAGGGTTTGTCTCACAGGCCTTCCGGTTCACGACTGCAACAGAGCTGTAGCTCTCAGCATGGTTACAGTAAACCTCATTTGCAATTGCTTTCATGTAGTAGTTTAGGAATGCAATGTAAGCCAGTCCTGGTTCCAAGTTTATTAAGTCTGCATCACCATTCTTTATTGATTCCAAGCATTCTTGGGTTGTCTCTCTTCGAACACTGCATTGACAGAAAAGTGGGGCAAAGAAAAGAATCAATATAACTTTGATGGACTGATTAAGCATAATATGCATACAAAAATGAAAAGGCAGAGAAAAATGGTTTCCACTTTCCAAGTTTAATTGTGATAAGTACATTGCTAAGTTGGTCTTGTCAGGCTAATTAGGCATTAGTATAAATTGGGTCTAATTATGTAACGACCCGTCCCACTAGCATGATATTGTCCGCACTGGGCCTCACACACGGCCCGCACGGCTTTCAATTGGCGAGCCAACCCACTGTTGCTCCCAAAAAACCTCATGGTAGAAGGAAGAAGGCTACTACTTATATACCAGGGAATTTCCAATGCAACTAGCAATGTAGGACTTATTTTTTTCTCTATAGGCATGGGGTATTACAATCTACCCCCTTAAAGCCAGAGCCGTCCCCGGCTCTGCACACACAACAATCAAGCCCACACCCTCAGGCAGAGAGTTGAATCATTCTCTGATATCATTTGTAACGACCCGTCCCGCTAGCATGATATTGTCCACTCTGAGCTTCACACACGGCCCGCACGGCTTTCAATTGGTGAGTAAACTCATTGTTGCTCCTAAAAGGCCTCATGCTAGAAAGAAAAGGCTATCACTTATATACCAAGGAATTTCCAATACAACTAGCAATGTGAGACTTTTTGGATTGTAATACCCCATGCCTATAGAGAGGAAAAAAAATCTCACATTGCTAGTTGCATTGGAAATTTCCTAGTATATAAATAGTATCATTTTTCCTTCTAACATGCGGCCTTTTGGGAGCAATAGTGGGTTGGCTCGCCAATTGAAAGTTGTGCGGGCCGTGTATGAGGCCCAGAGCGGACAATATCATGCTAGCGGGACAGGTCGTTACAAATGGTATCAGAGCAATGTTCAACTCTCTGCTTGAGGGTGTGGGCTTGGTTGTTGTGTGTGCAGAGCCGGAGATGGCTCTGGCTTTAAAGAGAGTAGATTGTAATACCCCGCCCAAAAAGTCTCGCATTGCTAGTTGCATTGGAAATTCCTTGATATATAAGTGGTAGCCTTCTTCCTTCTAGCATGAGGCCTTTTGGGAGCAACAGTGTTGGCTCGCCAATTGAAAGTCGTGTGGGCCGTTTGTGAGGTCCAAAGCGGATAATATCATACTAGCGGGACGGGTCGTTACAAATTCAGATAATTTCAACTATAAACATTCATTGATTTCTGAATCAGGAAAAAGAATATCTCCAATGCAATTTTGTCACACCAAGTCATCTAAATGAACTAGACCCATTTCTCCAACGAAGCATGTATTGCCACTTCATGAGCTTTAGATCCTGAATTAACAGAGTCATTCATCATCAAATCTCTACAACTCTATAGAGGATGTTGACAACTGTTGTATGCAATGCAGAAATGTTGAGTGTACTGAGTTGATAAACAACGGGTCAAGTCTCAAATTGGTCATTTTAAAATAATGCAATCAATGGAATGTGAAATAGTTTTCACAAACAGTTGGCAGTTCTTCACACCACTCAAAACAAGCTACGGGTTTCCATCAAGTAAATATGATAAAACTCAGCGGGTTGCAAAGCAATCCAAAGGAAAAAAAAAAAGACTAATACGCATGGATGTTACCGAGTTCGTTTTTGGAGATACAACACTTAAATCAACCACAGATCAACCACACGTAAGAATACAAATATTTACGTGGTTCGGTAAAAACCTAGCTACGTGCACCATTCCACTATGAAGAAAAATACAGGACAACTTGTTACAAAGATTCCCAATCCTTTCCCTACATCCCCTTCACAATCTCTCTTTTTCCTTTTCTCTCTTCTCTCCCACTGTTTTCTTTTTCTCTCCTCTCTCCCACCGAGAAAATAACAGAGAAATAAGCCCTTATATACTGGGCATAACTCAGACTTGGCCTGTTGGGCCTTACATAGACACAATCTGCCAGTGAGGACCTTTACAACTAAACGCAGCATTAATCAAATCAATACACCAAGTCAGGACCTGAATCACGAGGCATAAACATTGTTCTTAACCACCAGCACCCCGACTCAACTCATCTCAACATGCCAACCACGTGAAAACAAATGCCAAAAGGCACAAACCCAGGAACTCGTCCGAGTTGGTGCACCGAGTCCACACTGAGTCAAAGCATATTTGATCCTTACCATTTCCAAATGTAACCATCAGTCTGCTTGAGGAGGCTGAGGTAGTACTGACAATCATCAAACTCCTCTCTCACAGCACACCAAGTCACAGTCCCTGAGCTGGTGTCACCCACAAGCGGCGGAGGTGGCGGTGTCACTAACACCTCAGCTGGCTCCTCTGCTCCTCCTCCTCCTCCTGGAGCAGGAACCGGTTCCACGTCCGTTCTTGCATGTAGCTCCACATCCACGTCAGGTGCCGGTGTGGGTGGGTCAGACCCAACCGGAGATGGAGGAGAAAATGCAACTGGTCTCGGTTCCACGTCTGACCCTGCGACGGGAGCTGGGGCCGGTTCAAGGTCTGCGTAGCAGAAAATTTGTATAGATTTAATCACGACCGTTTAATGTGTTGAAAAATCCATCCGGCTTTGTGATTTACGTACCTTGGATCGTGGGATGGAAGAGAGATACCCATGAGAGGAAGAGAACGACATGAAGTACTGTCTCGATCTGCATCTCGAAAAGCAGCTGAAGAAAGAGACAGGAAAAGGAGAGTCTCTCTTTTCATTCGTCTTTTCGTCGGTTGGAAGGAACAGATTCCAAATGATTATTATCTTTTTCTCATTATAAAAAAAATGAGTGGCATGCAAGCAAAGTGTTGCTTTCCTCACCAAACTCACACTGAAGTTTGATGTATGCATCTCTCTTTGATGTTTTAACTGATGTAACCAACGTTGATCTCGATAGATTTTAACTATTCCAAGTATTTCCAACATTCTCCTGTAACTATTTATGCAGAGCTACTTCTATTTTATATCAGATGATTAAAAACTTTTAAGTAAATAAGTAATATAGTCATTACATTATAAGAGATTTCATTGTGAATCAATTTATTAAGCATATCAAGGGGTTGATGTGACCGTCATGGTGTCCACCTCAAGAAGTAAGAGGTTGAGTAGTGGCTAGGGTTGAAACTTAATTCAATTATTGTCAAAAATTATTGAATTCAACTCAATCCGATCCAAATTGTTGATCTGAATTATTCAATCTGATTGTTATGTTATAATTTAGTACACTCGACTCGAATCAGATTACATCGGATCGGCCGAGGTTGATTTAAAAAAATTCAACTCAATCTGACTCGCATTTCATGTGAGTTTTTTTTTTTTTCCAACTCGACTCTAAAAATACATAACCGAAATCCACTAATTTCTGGAATTAGGTCATACAAGTCGGATTGAAACCCGACCAAAGTTTCACCCCTAGTACGAGGTCTGATTCTCATTGTGGTTTAAAATATATTTATTAATTTAAAAAAAAATCATTATACCATATTATTTACAAACTTAAACTAAAATTCTCAAGTTAATTTAATTATTTTTGTAAAGATTTAAAACTTTACAGATATTTGCATTTTCAATCCAATCTGGAAAGTGTAAGTTACTTCATATTCACGTCGTGTAATAAATAATTGGAAGCAGACGACGCGGTGCCTGTTGTCTCCATTGACTGGATCTTAATCAGTCCCATTTCATTATATTTTGCTGGCTTGTTTTGATGCTATTAAACGCTATCTTGAGTAGAATTTCGATCCAGAAGATTCTCTATACATGCACGGTCGGTGAGAGTGGGACATTAATTAATATGAAATGTTTACATTTGCACTAGGATGACGGGTTCATTAGGATAATCTTTTATTCAATATATTTATAAAAAATTATAATAATTAAATTAATAAAGTTATACTTGTTCTCAAAATTTTATCATTTTAAATTAAATTTTAGTATCTAACGTTAATAACATTTAAAAGTATAATTTGATCAATCCAATTACAATGATTTTATATGAACAATATATTGAAGAAAATATTATTTCAATCAGGGGTGCAAATATCGGCCTATACGAAACGTATCGGCCGATATGATATAGATTTTGCACCCCTTATCATATCGGCTGATACTATTGTATTAGCCGTACAGATATTTCTCGGTCGATATTGCTAATATGTCGGCGATATATATTAGTCCGATATCCATATTATCAGTCTTTTTAAAAAAAAAATAGTGGTGGGCCCAAGTTGATATCTCGGTCGATATTGGCCCATATTTTTGTTTTCAATTTAAAAAAAAATTCTTTTAGATTTTTTATTTATTTTTACATTAAAAAAAAAAAAATCAATATTTAAAAAAAACACACAAAAGAGGAGACAGAATTTTTTCGGTCGAGATCTTAGGAGCCGAATTTTGCACCCGTGATTTCAATGATTCCATAACCATTCCATTTAATGAACCCTATATCTAAGTCTGTACATTAATGTCGTGAGATATCTCGTACACGAGTGAATATCTTATTTAATTAATCATATCATCTTTCATTTGGCATGTGGGAGGGGTCCACGTTTTTGTTCAGCTTTGATAGTTTTAAATTCTTCAATCACTTTACGATTTAGAATTTTATCATTATATTTGGAGTAATTTCTACTTAAAATAATAAAGACTAATTAATTTAAATTTTATAAAAAAATATATTCTTCAATCATTTCCATTTTAAATAGACAGTGTCTTCAACGTAAAAAAATAGGAGTGCATCAATAGAATTTTAAATAATTTGCTATTGCCTATGATATTTTACTCGCAAAAAGAGGGGTGGATACAGATGTCAAGTTATAAAAAATTTAGATGTAGTTCGCATGGTGTAATTCAACTGGTTGTCTCTCACTTCAGGAAGAAATAAGAGGTTGTGTGTTCGAGTCCCCATAATCTAACTTTAGTGTGCCCTTCGAGTAGTGGGTTCATTCTGCGATTTTCCACACGTAAGTTAAAAAAAAATTATATCTCATTTTTTGCCAAAAATTGTTTTATTTTTAAAAGAAATTAAATGAATATTTTCCGTTTTCGAAAAAATAAAAAGAAAGAATACAATATTCTTTGCTTCTTTTTTGTTCTCGGTCCCTGTTCCTCTCACTTCTTTGTATCTCTTTGGTTCTCTGGTTTTCTAACCGGACTCAATCACCAATTACTTGGGCAGTAAGAGGTCAGAGACTGCCCTTACTACTCTGTTTTTCAATCACCTACCTAGCACCTGAGATGGTCTAGCCTCTCTGGTAAATTCGAAACCTAAGGGCTGCATTTGGACGAGGGGGTGTAAGGGTAATGGGGTAACACCCCCATTACCCCTGTTTGGTAGTTCAAGGGTAAAGGTTAAAAAGCACCTTTTTCTCATCCTTTACCCCCCTCTTCTCTCTTTATGGGTATTCAATTTTGGTACACCCCTAGATGCACCCCCCTTGGAATTTTACCCCTCATCCAAATGGAGCCCTACTTCCTTTGCTCCGGTCCAACATGCAGGGCGGGAATATGTTAGGACATGTTATTAGTATTGCCCCCGCCGGGTTTGATATTTGCCATTGCCATGACCATCGTCATCACCGCCATTCTTTGGTGTCATCGTCTATCATCTTGTCAATGCGAGTGTCACTGTGTATCTACTTGTGGTTTAGTTTGGGTCATCTGTCTGATGGATTTGATCATTGTTGTAACAATTCAGTTCATTTTTTACATGCATCTATCTGTTTCGGTCGTCGGACTTCGTTTGCTCCATATTTGTTTGCTTCTGTGTTTGATCATAGCTTCTGTGTTTGATCATAATTGCAGTTATCAAGATCATCTGGATTTGTTGATCTTGTCTTCTAGAACATCAATCTCTATCTGTTTCTGTTTATCTGTAGTTTGTGCTACACATTGGCATGTTGGTTATGTTCTTGGTTTCCTCAATATATTTCAACCATTATTTGTTTCCACTCCATGACATCATCTAACCATTGATTTCTGAATTAAATAAGTTCAAACTCAAATGGGATCTACTTGAGTTTGAAGAGGAAGGGGGGGGGGATGTTTTAAGATATGTCAAGATCTCGATGAGATTATAATTCATCCTGATGAGATTTAGATTAGATTGTGTTCAATAATGATTTAGATTATGATAGATTAATAATCTCTCAATTAAAAGAGAAATATCTTAATGTACTCTATGTATATGACTTTCACTTAGTGGAATAAAATAGAGAAATATTCAGTGTATTTTATTCTCCCTCACATCTTCTAACCACAGGCTCCACAGGAGGCTCACTAAATATTGAATCTGATTCGTCAAAATTATATTTCTTTTAATGCTCAAATATATATATATATTTCTTTATGAAACGTAGATCTAACCATTTATAATTTTTATTTGATTCATCTTAATCATTGGACTACATAATTCATTTTAATCTAAAAAACTAAGGGCTTACATAATTCAATCGGTTCCATTTTTAGCAGTATGAAAGTACTTATGACAATCTATCCATCTATATAATTTTTATGATCATTGGATGGACCCACCACCTAACACGGCTCATCACAACACCCAATTTATATATGGAGAGAATTTACTGTATACATTTACAAATATCACATCATTATGGCTGAAAAGAGTTAGAAAAATTAAAGGAAAAAAACTTGAAAATAATTTAAAAATTCTAAATATAAGTAAATCATGGTGCATAGAGAAGCAATGTATATATCTACTTAAATTGAGTTTGGACCAAGTTCAAAATTAGATATATTATTACAATCACGAAATCTACTGCCATTTGGCACTCTTGGAGGAAAGAAACTTCCCTCTCTCAAAAGATGCTTACAATAATGCACACAAACTGTCCTTGACATTACCGAAGATATTAGAGACATTATTTTCTTGTATGTACTACTATATATGAGACAAAGGGATTGGAAGATGGGACTCGCCATCAATTCAAAATAGTTAGCCATGTTTTACATTGCATGTGGGAATTGGGTATTGAGATTTATAAGCACACGAATACAATCTATTTTCAAATTGATTTTCAACGGTGAGTTTTACTTAAGTGTTTAACATGTTATCAGAGTAGAGTACTATAGATATGGGTCTAGTTCATAACTCTAATCACGTGTAGAAGGAGAGAGTCGAATGACTCCAAGTCTGACGCTGAAGGGAAGAGTTAACAAAGTTCTACATTGCGGACCTTTAGATCTTGAGTTTATAAACATACGAGCACCCTCTCTCTTGAAGCCAATTTTAAAGATGAATTATACACATGTATTTAACATGTTATAAACGAAATACATTTTGATACTTTTATACAATTATTAAAATTCTTCTTTTTAAAGAATACCTTTATTTAAAAAGGAGTTTATTTCTAAAAAAAGGTATCCTAAAAAACCCAATTAAGTAATGAGTAATTTTCTCCACAACTATACTGATGCATTTATGTAGATAGAGTCACTTAACGTTTGATATACAATTATAGTGAGTATACTAATAATTCTATTGATGAATTAGTTGAACAAGGCTTATGGCCATCCAATAAAACTGTATTTAATTACAAAATTAAATTAATTCATTTAAACTAGTGAATTGGGTATAAATTGGACGCACTCAAAACTATACTAGTGAACCTACTCAGATAAATTTATCAATCACCCAAAAGCATCAAATGGTGAACGATGACTTAAATAGAAATTAGTCGAACTGCAAATCAAGTATCGAAAACATTGTTTATTATTTTAATAATTATGATTATCAAATTAAATTCAATTTTTTTATATTGAATCTACAATAATGTTTCTTACCAAATCCCACTCAGCTGGTAACATTCCCTTTTAGGAAGTGGGATTGTGAAAGTTTGAGTTCGCATGATGTAATTCGATGGATATTTTGTGGAGGTGTGAGATGTTACATGAAGGAGATCCTTCTACGAGTATTTTGTATAATTTAACATGGATTTTAGTGTATGGTCAAATTTATTCTTCATTTGAACAGCAAATCCAGACCCTTCACATGAAATTTAAATTTCGATGAGTCGATTTACTGTTTATGTAAATTTCGGTGAGCTGATTTATTGTTCATACGAATTTTAACTAATTGATTTACTATTTATAAAAAATTCAACGTGTCAATTTTACTAATTATGTAAAAGATAAAATTATTAATACATTAAAATTTGTGACTGATTATACAGAGCTTTATGAAAGATCTCTTACCCAAATAAAAATAATGTGAAGGGGATGAATGAAGTCAACTCGATCACCTTTCAAAAGAAGCAATTGCCCTCCTTTTCTTTGACTTCCAATGAATTAAAAAAAAGGCAAGAGAACTTATCTTCTGGTTGACTTTGCTCAATGTTTACTGTCATTATTTTTTTTTAGTTTTTCTAATTTATTTTTTGTTAAATTTGAGAAACAGATGTTTATTCACCTTTATCAACAGCCTGTCTCTATAATTTATCATACTTTCTTCTCTTATCAAAATTTAATTTTTAAATAAATTAAATTATAACGATCTATATAAATTAAGTCTTTTGTGAATTAATGTATAATTGTATATTATCTAATTTTTGATATTCTTGTAGATGTTCTAAATTCGATCTGAAAATTGATCAGAAATTTAGACAAGACAAAAAAATTTCTAGGTTTGAGCAAAGTGGAAGACAACCCAAACACCCGCGCTCGTCTTTTGCCCTCATTGTTTTCTTCCGCTATAAAGTCTAGTCTCTCCTCTTTCCATTCTCTTTCTCTCTCTCATTGTAGAAGAATCTCGTTTTTAATCGAATTTAGGTTTAGAAATGGATTTCATTATCTGCAATTCACCATCTTTTTCTCCAGGCGATTCTCATTTTTGGGTTTAGGAAGCGACAGATCTTAGAAAATCACATAAAGCAGATATCTTGTACGTCTCTCTCTCTCTCTCTCTCTCTTTCTCTCTGTGTGTTCGCTTTAGATAAGTCCTAGAGGGTCCGTTTGGATGCATTGAAAGGAGCTTTTCTAGAAATAACTATTTCATATAGAAATTGTTACTTTTGGTAATATAATTGTTAATTTACATGAAATTAGTTTCCTTTTCATGCATCACAACGGAGAGGGAGATCTGATTACTCTTTTTAATGGGAATGAGTTGATACTAGTTTTTTTTATAAGAAAAAATGTTGTTCTTTTCTTCGTCGGAACTATTGCTTTGTCCGGATTGGAAATTCATTTCTTTTCTTTGAAATTTTTTATTTGGAATGCTGGAAAAAGGCCAAGATAGTGTTGCAGTTGGCGCCTGCATTAGCGATTTAATCTGGATAATTTGTGTTAGAGATGGTCGTGCGGAACCGTAACTGCATCGATTTCATCAGCTGCTTCCTTCCTCTGTGCGAATGGCATCCATTGGGATAACGAAGGTGATCCGGGCTTGATGCCGTACAACTCTACTGGGTATTTTTTCTAAGCTTGCATCCCACCTGATCTTTATTATAATGCAAGAATTGGAAAAAAGGGAATTTTAGGACTTTATCCATTTACCCCCCCTTTTTTTTTTGAAAATATCCATTTACCCTTCTTTTAAAGGTGACTATTGTCTATTTATCTACATATACCAGAATCAGAGAGTATAGTTCCAGTCATTGTTTATCCTGTGAATACATTGGAGCCGCTAGACATTTTAGAGAAGACCATTTAGTTGGCATGAGGAGAGTGAATCCACAGAATCTTACTTTAATTTATGTGTAGGGTCAATTTATGGCAGAACCCAGAAACATCAAATGTTAGAAAGGTGTAGAGAACCAGAATTGCATTATAGACACTATACTTTTTTTGCTTTGGTCTGAATAACTAACTTCGGCTTAGGTGCAACCAGAAGTATAAGTGATGAATTGCCACTATGGTTCTGTTCGGTTGCTTGGACTTCTTAGGTGGAATGGGAATTCTGTGGAGTTGAGATAATTGCCTAAGAATTTCAGGTGGAATGGAAATTATGAAATTGCACGCAATCCCAATTTCAAGGGATTTAATATTTCCATTCTGAAAGTGGTATTTGGGAATTCAAAATCATAAAGCACTTGGATTATGGAACTCTCAGATTCCACCTGATAATTCCAAAATGAGCCCAAACGGGTTGGAGTGATGGCTAGGAACCTCCCTCAGGAAGCGAGAGTCCTGGGTTCGATTCTCACTTCACCCCAAAGGGCCACTCTCCGTAGAGTTATCCGGTGTGTGTGAGTAGGGAGGCTTGCACATGCTCCAAAGATTAGTCGGGTGCTCTAAGAGGCATGGACACCTTGGTCATAAAAAATTCCAAGATGCACGAAACATGAAAGGCCAGTGCATGAATTCTCCAAATTCCAGTATCAGCATAATCTGCTGATTGCATAATTTCTGGGAATTATAAATTCAACTAGAATAAGCCCATGCATTACAGCTAGATTTTTCTAACTTTATAAATTCAGCTATATATATATATATATATATATTTTTTTTTTTTTTTTTTTTCACCAAACAGGTTTTTGTGCTTGGTTTTCTAAGGTCACTCAAGGATATCATCATTTATATTTGCTTCTATTGTTCTGACCTTGGGTTTGCCTTTCTAGAATTACTCAAGGAATCCTATCTTTACTATTCTTCTTGTGCATCATTTTCCCCCGTGAAATTTGTTATTAATTGAATTTCAGTATTAATATTTAAATCTTCCATGCAGGAGTTTGCTGTGTCATTGGGGGTCTAAGGATTGATCTTAGTTTGTCTTTTTCAAAGAATAGTTATCTTCAACACTATCAAATTTCTTATGGTTTGGGAAAAACTTTCTGTCATTTGCTTGGAAATGGGTTGCTGTAGTTGCTTTGGATTCTGGAGCAAGCCCCAGAGATTATTGAAGTCTATCCGTGACTCTAGTAATCGGCTTTCACGGCAGTTTTTATTACCATATAATCCAGAAGATGAGGATGGTGAAATTACCGATATTCATTGTGGAAGTGATGGCAAGTTGCTGCGCTACAATAAAAGCTTTGAAGAAATACTCTCGCTTAGAGCTCAATGTGGAATGATATGCAGGGAAGTTCCTGTCAGGGAAACTCGGCGTGTTACTCGCACAGAGGTAAGCAAAGAAATTCCTTTAGACCTCATTTCTCATCAGGGATGTAAGCCATTTCTCAAGTGTAAAGGCTGGTACTTGCTTCTTTGAGCTATAAACTCATTGTTATGGTACCTCCTTAAAGGTTAATGTGCTTCAGTTTGACTATGTCGCAAAAAGTTTTTCTAACACAGGCCTTGTTTGAGGGGGCATTATTATAAAATTATATTTTGTTAGTGACTATTATAAAATTGGATTTTAACATTGATTCAAAATCACACTCCCAATTTGTTACCATCTTTATCAGGCATGTCATCATAACCATTTTACTCTAATTGTCTTCATTCCTTCAAACATCTTTCTCTTTGCTATATCTTTGTTTTCACTGATATCATATTTTTTTGCAAAACATTTTGCCTTTTATGTTTCTTATTACTGACATCCATCTCAATAATCACAAATAATTGAAGAATTTCTTCAGCAACTTGTCTGAGCTGTTATACCTGAATTTTTAGGGAAAATGGAAAATCATATGGCTTCTTTAATAGGTCCTTCATTGATGGAATGAAAATGGTTTTCATTCTTTTGTTATATAATGAAAACAATACTTTCTTTCAAAGAACACAAGAAGGCATAAGAATAAAGAAACAAGAATCAATATGATTCTTGAATAGCCATGTAGGTTATTTCTTATCTACCGAACACACTAACTTCTTGACAACCATTCTGGTTTCCAATAATTCTTTGTTGTTTTGAATACCGAACAGGCCTTAGATGATTGATGTTTGCAGTCCTACCACTGTCATAGGTTATTGCGAAATTCCTTGGAGTATTTGGTTACTATATGCTTTTTTTTTGTAACATCCACTCTTCTTGAAATGATTGAGACATTGACTATTTATATTGAGCGTATTGTCAGGATGAAAATGGGAATAAAATGATTAATGAATATGTTCGAGAGTGTAAGATTGGTTCCGGAAGCTATGGCAAAGTGGTAAGTGTAGCACTCTTGGTAAAAAATATGCTCACACTTTCTAAATTTTCAAAAACTAAAAATAAATGCTCACTTTCTAGATATGCATTAACCTTGTGATGTTTCATGACAACAGGTTCTATACAGAAGCAGCATGGATGGAACACGATATGCAATTAAGGTAGTGTGTTTCTGTCTAAATGTTGAGGCTTATATTGTATTTTTGTTGATTTATTTTTTAATGTTTTGACTTGTGTAATTGGGCCTCTTGTGTCTTTACAAAAGTTGCTCCATACACACATCAAAGCAAAAGAGAAGTGAAAAGTAAAGTTGTGTTATGATTGAAACTTGATTGTTTCATTCATTCCTTTCTCTGCTGTTTATTGCCCTCTTTTTTAGGATAAAGCAGATTCCAATTTTACGTAGGAGATAATAAACATTTTTTAGCTCATTGCTAGAAATGATCATTGCCGCCACCCCACCACAACTCTCCATTCTTTTCTCTTCTTTCCCTCTGCTATTTCTCTAGAAATGTGACTCTTTGTATTTTTAAGAGTGTCGGAGGAGCCTAGATCTGGTACTTCAAATTCTTTTACTCGCATCCAAAGAATCATTACAATTTTTTTTAGAACTTTGTTTCCAATTGTAGTGTTGGTGTTATCTGAGATATTTAATTTAGAATACCATCTAGCATGCACCAAAGCAGCATGCCAAGCAAAGAGATGTTGACTTTGTTTGTCATCTTAGCCTCAAGCACCTTGATCGATTCACTTACGAACCGCAATCCTTTCCACCAAATGGTACTTTCTATGGTCTCCACTCCATTCATGTCAATTTTCTTTCGGATTTTTCTCCGAGGTTATGTTTGCGTTTTTCATTGAAGTAGAATTTTCAGTGAATAAGTCCTATTTGCACAAAAGCCAAGGCAGTTTAACAAAAGGAAGGTGGTAAAATTCACTTTTTATTTTCCCATATGCGATGTGCTTGTGCAAACGGTAGATTTTCCTCTCTGGGTGGGTGGGGGGGGGGGGGGGGGGGGTAGGGAAGTTGATTTTCCTCTTAGCTTTCTTATATGTGAAAAAACTCGAAAATGGCTTATATGTTTCATTGCTTTGGATAGCTGAATGCTGAGTGTATTTGCAAGTTTTAAAAAACAATTTGATAAATGTAATTGTTCCTCTTAGAGAAAGATAGTTCCTCTATTTGGAGGCATTCACTGCAATCTGGTCATTGTTTCATGGTGTACTCATTTACCTTGGCATACTAATGGAGAAAGAAAACTGAAGATAAGCTGGTAGGAAGCTACAAATACGACAATGAAGCAACTCAGCAAATATAGCACTTCCTTCCCATGTACACATCAAGTGCTCCATACTAGGAATGATTGGTCATATTTCTGAGTTGTTAATATGATCCTTCATTTGCAACTCACCTACAATGAGTAACATAATTGTATCACCATCAAATTGTGATAGATCTAAGTGGCTGAATGTACTGAGAACACCTGACCGATCCTTCATCCAGAAGTCTCTCAAGGCCTCTATTGAAATGATGAACAAGGCTAGGGTCAAATCAAACTCATCAACTGAAATTCTTGCAAATTTGCTAGTTTATTACCTATTCTTGTTCAGAATTCCAGCCAAACTGACCAATTTACTCGAAAAGATATAAGGGTCCTATGGGGTTAGGTTGGGGAAAGAAAGATTCTTTTAATTAAGTGGAAAACAATGAATCTCCTAGTAGAGAACTGAACGACTTGGATTGGGGGATATGATACAAAAACATTGGGCAGTACCATTTAAAATTGGATGGAGATTCAAAGAAGAAAAAGAAATGCTAAAGACAATGAAAACTCTATGTTTTTTAAAGAAAAAAATCCAAATATTTCCAATCAACCATGTTGTAAGGTAAGCCTTTTCAAAATAAGCTTACAATTGCTCCTGTTCTTTCCTTTTGAATTTTCAACATGTGCATTCATGTGCTATAAGAATTGAATTCAAAATTTGATGGCCTTCCATGAAATCACCATGAGCATGGGAAGATTCAAAGTGAAATTTTGGCAATTTGCTGGAGATTCAATGAAGAAAATCAAATCCAATACCCAAATAAAAACCATTGTTTCAAGAACAAAAATGCACATATTTCTAATCAAAGTTTTTGTAAGCCTTTTCAAACTGCCCCTGGTCATTTCGCATTGAATCTTGAATCATTCATTCATGTGCTGTGAGAATTGAATCCTTCATTTGGTAGCCTCATGAAAGCCCTTTGAACATGGGACATAGAAGAAGGAATTTCATGCTTTTTGCAGTTGCCGAAAGCTCTGTAAAGGATCTTTTATGTGGTTCTGAATTCTGATGGAGCATATTGGCTGAATTTTTTTCTAAATATGTTCTTGATGCTTATGTATGTTTGTATACTTTTTTTTTTCTTTTCTATACTATTTGTTTTCTTGTATTATTTTGTGTGGCTGGATCTTTTGTGATTTTTACAAGAGTTGCTACATAATACATGCATTAAAGGAATTTGAAAAACAAAAGGCAAAGAGAGCTATTCCATGTTTGAAAACCATGGTCATTGCTTTGATGGTTTCTTGAAGTGATGTGCAAAGTTAGAGCTCCTGTCAAGTCACAATCCAGTTCTTCCCAGAGGGTAGTTGAATGGAGCTCTTCTGAGGTTGAATTTGCATATTTCTTGCTTTATACACAAGGGGAACATTTATGGATGTACCACATATCCATTTTTGCACACATCCTGGCACCACTGCACAAAATCCATGTATGATGTGCCGTTCTTGTTAGTGAAACTGACACCACATCCAAAATAGCTTGAAGGCACTACATCTTTCCTGAACCATGTTTCTTTTACTGCAGGCTTTTCACAAGTCTCATCTATTAAAATTGCGAGTGTCACCTTCGGAAACTGCCATGACAGATGTTCTTAGAGAGGTGGGTACTTTGAATACTTTTCTTGTTGTATGCTTTGTTTGAACAATCCATGATGTCTTTTGCTTCTGTATCACACTTGTGCATTTATTTATCATTGTATGCTTTCTAAGGTATCAACAGTGTAATCAAACTTTTATCTTCTTAAAGGAATTTTCTTTGAACAAAGTATTTCTAAATATTTTTTGATCAATGAAACTTCAGTTGTACCTGAAAGCTTTCTGTGGACTCACCATTTCCTTCATATATATTTTCTGAAAGAAATTTTCTTTGAACAAAATACCATCTCTAAATATTTTTTCTATCAATGAAGTTTCTGTTGAGGCTCAAATCTGTTGGCATGCGTGCACATGTGTGTATATGTCAGTGTGTGTGTGCAGGCAGGTGGGCATGTGTTAGATTGGGATAAAACTTGGAGAGGAGGAAAATTTTCCACTTGTTTTGATTGCAGGGTGGGAGGGAGAAATAGAGTGCAAAGGTGCAGAGGGTAGTCATTTTAACAGAAATTAAAGACAATGCATTTGAGAGAGAGAGAGCATGGTGAAAATACTTAAAAGGGTAAATGGTGTGAAAATCAGTTGGACATAGAGAGGATAAGTTGGTCTAAAATTTTCACATTGTGGGATTGAGTTATTTTCATTTTTAACCTCTATCCTTGAATTGAAGATAGCCTAGTGACAATTTCCGCTAAATTTCCATAGCTGGTGTGAGTATATAAAAAAATAGAGGATTAGATTTGGACGTCGTTAGTAGGATCAGTTTAGCAGTAGAATGTTGTGACTTGTGACCATGAAATACCATCCTTCTTTTAGAGTGACAACAAAAAGGATATCATTAAGAATAGAACACGTGTTAAATAGAAAATTGCTACTTAATTTTTCAAATCAAAGGGATCATCATGGTGAACGGATAGATCAATTAATCTTGAGGCAAATGGCCCTACCTCTCTAATCCATGGAAAAGTCTCACCATTACTAGATTAAATCCAATGGACCCTCTAATACATGGAACAACGGATTAAGTGGCTATCACCCCGCCTGAACATATCTAATGGTGGATCAAGCTATTAATCCGATGGTGATTTAGGCCATCAAGGCTTTCCATCGACATTTCCAACGGTAGTTCAAGTCATCAGGACACTACCCGAACATATTCAATGATAGATCAAGTCATCAAGACCTTACTGGACATATTCGATGGAAAATCAAGTTATTGAGACCCTACTTGGCATGTCTGATGGTGGATAAGGCCATCAAGGCCTCCCATCAACATATCCAATGGTTGATCAAGTCAAGAAGATCCTACCATACATATCCAATGGTAGATCAAGTGATCAAGACCCTAATGGACATATAACAGTAAATCAAGTCATCAAGACCCTACTTGACATATCCTACAGTGAATCAAGTTGTCAGGACTCACCATGGATATATTTGATGGTGATTTAAGTCATCAAGGCTTCCCATCAACATTTCCAATGGTAGATCAAGTCATCAAGACCACACTAGACATATCCAAAGGTATATTGTCACGACTACCCTACTGGATTATATCTAACGATAGATCAAGTTACCGAGACCCTATTGGGCATATTTGATACTGGATCAGGGTGGCCTCACATCGACATATTTGACGGTAGATCAAGTCACCAAGACCCTACCTAACTTATTAGGGTTGAAACTTGGGTGGGTCGGGTCGGGGTTTTGATAAACCCAACCTTAACCCATGTAAAAAATGGCTGAACCTGACATGACCCGACCCGAGTTGGTAACTCGAATTTCTCAACCCGACCCAATCCAAATTGCTGACCCGACTTAACTCGAGTGCTGACACGACTTGGACCGGCAGCCCACTCGACTCACCTTTATTGTCTCAAAGCACTACTTCACATTTCAAAGGGGTAATATTACAACATAAACAATCTAACTCAAGGAAATACTAATTGACAATACATTACCAAATTAAAAATCAAAAAAACCTAAGGCACTAGCCATTTGGCCAAGCAATTACCCACATATTAATGTCCAATTGATTACATAAAAGACAATTTTACAAGACATAAGAAAGAGATCAACACAATATACACTATGCTAGATTAGTAAATCCATCATTTTACTTCTCTTCACAACATGTGATAAAAGATTTACACTAAACCACACAAGATGGCATCACAAAATACTAAATGTAACATTTTATTACAAAACACCTGTAAGAGGTAGAGGTTTCTCAAAATTTCAATATTGTCTGGATCTATGGTAACAATTGATTGCTTCTCTGTATTCCCTATCTGATTGATATAACAGACCATAAACATGCCAACAAACATGACTTTCAAGGTCATTATGCAAAACCAAAATAAAGCATAACAGAAAATGCAACAAAGAACTAGAGAATGGATTGTAGAAGGAAGAGGGAAGAATTGCCGGAGAGAAGGTGAGCCGGCTTGAGACGGACAATCTGGTGTTCAGAGGGCAACAACGAACGTCATTGTTCAGGGGCGGTGGGCGAATGAAGGTTGGAGAAGGTGAGAGAACTAGAGAAGAATAGATCGAAGAAGGAAGAGGGAAGAATCGCCCGAGAGAAGGTGAGCTGACTGAGGGTCAGTGGCCTCAGACAGACGAATTTGGTGTTCAAAGGGCAACACTGGTCACTGTTCAGGGGGAAGAATCGCTAGAGGGAAGGTGAGCTGATGAGGGTTAGTGGTCTGAGACAGACGAATTTGGTGTTCAGAGAGCAACACTGGTCACTGTTCAGGGGCAGTGGGCGAATGAAGGTGAGAGAAATGGAGAAAAGGGATCAAAGAACGAAGGAAGAATCGGAGGAACTGCAAGAACAAAGCTTGAGGAATAGGGAAGAATCACAAGAACTGCAGGAACGGAACGACTGAAAATCGTACGATTAGAGATTTAGGGTTTGCAAACTAGTTTTTATATTATTATGAAAATCGGTTCGGGTTGCATTTTAAATTCTTTTGCCCAACCCGACCTGAATTTCATGTATGTTTTTTCCTTAACCGACCCGACCCAACCTTAATTTGAAAATTGTATAAGCCATCCCATAAAATTTTAGGGGCGGGTCATGCAGGTCAGGTCAAAACCCGACCTAGGTTTCACCCCTATGACTTATCCAATGATATATCAAGTCATCAAGACCCTATTGACACATTTAGTGCTGGATCAAGCCATTAAGGCCCACTGTTGACCCATATGACGATAGATCAAGTCATCAAGACCCTATTGGAACACAACGGTGAAACAAGTTATTAAGTTTCTTGACATTTAAAAAAACGCTTCTTTATTTGCTAATTGAGATGAGACCCGTGACCATAGCGTCGACACTATCTTTATAAACTAATGCTCACAAAGTTAGGAATGCCATTCATGTTCAAAATAATATAGTATAAAATACAGGATATGCTTTCTTGGATGTTCACAAAAATGTACATGGTTTGTTTACTTGGTACGGATTATGTAACAAGCTTTTGACTTTGTTATTTTTTTGGTAGGTTTCAATCATGAAAATGTTGGACCATCCCAACATAGTCAATTTGATTGAGGTGATTGATGACCCAAACACAGATCAGTTCTACATGGGTATTCATTGAAACTTCTTGTTTGTTGGTTTTTTTTTTTTTCCTCTTTCTCTTATCAGGGTTGTCGAGCGTGAGCCTGGTTATCAAAAAGAAAGCTTGGGCGCCCAATGTGGGACTACATATTCCGAATGAAAGCCCAAAAAGTTTTTCCCCCAATAGAAGTTTTGACTTCAAAATTACATTTCACAATCAGATAAGAATAAACTCCAAAAATAAAAAATAAAAAATAAGTGTGGAAAATAGAAGTTGATGCAAAAAAATATAAAGAAAAAAATCAAGAGCGAGGATTGTGAGAATCAAGGGCTAAAAGCCTAAAAGTGAATCCGATAAAATGCCATAAGAAAAGCAAATTCACAAAAGAAAAGTGAGAATATATATAAACCCAGGTGTAGTAGAACAACCTGCACCTCAATTTTTGTATCAATAATAGTTGTCCATGTCATCTACATCACATGTGTGCTATTACCTTTGACAAGACTTATTTTCAAGTATCTTGTTCTTTTGTTGACTACACCTTACTGGATGTCTAAGCAGTTTTCCCTCAGCAATAGAAGGGGTTCTTTTAAAATGACTCAAATCTATGAGTTTTTTTTTAATTATTTAAATTACTGTAGTTATTGCTTCTAAGAGTTGAGTTTCTAGTAACAGGTGTTTTCGGGAAGGGTGAGAGTAAATAAGTGTTTTTCTAGAGTTATTACATGTAAGTAAATATATTTTTAATATTTGAGAAATGGGTTCAATATTACTTTGCATATATTTTACTTTGGGTTTATTAAAACATCTATCTAAATGATTTAATCATTGGATTAACACATTATTAGGCAGTTAAATTTCTGGACCTTAAGATCAAATACTAGAATAATCAAATAGATCTCAAATTTTGAAGACAAACTATCTAAAGGATTAATATACATCTTTTACAGTAATATCTATTAAACGATAGGCTCTACTCTCTAGTCTCTAAGACGGTCTGTAAGAGAAAGTTTGCATAGGAGTAGGGCTGTTATTTTTATAAGAGGCTAATATTTTTTAGTTTTGAAAAAAATTTAATAGGTTTAATTATATATTTTTGTGGGGTGTGTGGAGAGTTATATCAAGAAGATTAATATAAATTTTATCTTCATCTGATCATGTTAGCTTTATGATCTTGAACCTTGAGAATTTAGCTATTACTTTCACTATTTTTTATAGCCTATTTTGTAAATATACAATATTTACATAAATGATTTTTCTCAAATTCCTTCCATTCATAAAGTTTTTAATACATTAATTATAAGATTCCCATTCTATTATATATTATATATTATTTACTTGAAATGTTAATGTAAATTTTTTAAAAGTAGCTAACCTAAAATACCCTTTCTTAAGAGGGTATTACAGCTTGTGCTGCATTGACAGTCACAGCTTTTGCCATGCAACCGTTGACCATATGGGGAGAGAATTGAAGATCTGATGTTGCATGAAATGGATCGGGATATAATTATTACTAAATAAATTGGGCTGGGCTTTCAGGCTTTAATATATATAAACTCAAGCCCAGCCAGAATATGAATCGGGCTTTACTTGTTTGTCCAAGCCTGGCCCTATTATAAATCAGGCTGAATTTTGATGCTCAAGCCCACTTTTTCTCGTGCCGGACTCTTCGGGTTTTCAGACTTTTGTTTAAACTCCCATCCCTACTCTTACATGAGTTGATCTTACCATCTTGTACTACTTTTCAAGTTCTGTTTTAGTAAGCACTACAAGGATTTTACTAACTCTTTTTTTGTGGGTACAGTTCTAGAGTATGTAGAAGGAAAATGGGAATGCAATGGTTCTGGCCCATCAGGTGGAATAGGGGAAGGAACTTCAAGAAGATACTTGCGGGATATTGTAGCTGGGCTCATGTATCTCCATGCTCATGTAAGGTGTTTGTGATATGTTCTGTCTGATCTTGTACCATATCTTGAGCTGGATATTGTTCTTTATTCACCAACATATTTTCACTATTTACGATGTTCATTCTATGCTTAAACTTTCAGTTAAGATTTTTAGTCTTACCCATTCAATATGCTTATTTTGCATTATTCTACTTCTTGTGTTCTTGCAGTTTATCATTCACTAGTAATGGTAAACAATATATCACTTTACAACAAGAGTGCATAGTTAGGCCAAGTTCAAAATTTATTGATCTAGGACTCTTAGAACTTTGATCATAAAATTGAATAAGATTGAGGCTGATAATCATCAAGTGGATTTGACACTAAATAAGATCTAGGCCCCTCAAAACCTTGGCTCTAATATTTAGAGAGACAACGTTAGCAATTCTCATGGAGTGGATTTGATGAACTTCTTTATTTGATTTTTCTGAAAAGTGGATTTTGATGTAATCGTGCATGAAATACACTAAAGAACCTTTTCACTCAACCAAATCAAATTTTCTGCCTCTTCATAACTTAAAATCATGTCAACCACTAAAATGAAGAGGGAAGTTGGACAAAACTATAGCCGTATATATAAAGTTGGTCCAACTGTGATTCACAATTTGGATAATTTTTCAGTTGACCTGCTTGCCTGCAGAGTCAAATTCTTGAATATTTTTCCCATCAGCAATAACATTAGTGACATCATTAGAAGAATTCTATCTCTCAAAAATAAGTAAATAAATAAATGAATTTAAGTAAATAAATAAATAAATTAAAGTATCACTTAAAATATCAGACACACGTGATAGCATTAGTAACATCAGAAGGTGTCTCCAAAATAAATAGATAAATACAAAGCTTTTATTTTAAAGAATAACCTGGCGTAGCTTATCATTATCATCATCAAAGCCATTCACTTGGCGTAGCTTATGTTGAGTTCTATTAGGGAGATAATCACACAAATTTAGGTGTGAAAGTGATCTCTGAAAAAGTTACTTTCAGGCATCTCGCACCCTTCTTGAGGAAAGCAATAACTGCTGTAGTCAAAACCGGATTAGTAATTACTAACAACCAAGCAGTGGATGTAGGCTCAAGTCTTGTTTCCATTAAGATATGTACATGGATATACTTTCATGCCATGTTTGGCACGAGGCTTACACTGGATGTTGAATTATTTCTGAACTTTTTCTGGTCTCTCCTATATAATTTCCTCATGTGAATTTTGGGTGGGTTTCTCTGCTACCCAAGTGAGTTCTGCTTTGATAGCATTTGTCATGCCTCTCTCTGTGTGCTGATGCTCATTAATGTGCATTTTTTTTCCATATTTATATCTAATTTTATAATGTTGATAATTTATTTTCAACTGCCAGAATATCGTGCATGGTGACATTAAACCTGATAATCTTTTGGTCACAAGTAGTGGCACAGTGAAGATTGGAGACTACAGTGTCAGCCAGGTCTTCGAGGTAAGCTGTTTCTTTGTTTACTTGCCTGTTACTTAGCTTTGAAATATAGTGGAATCTAGTATAATCACACCCAAATCTTTAGACTAACTTGAAGTTAAGCCTTGGAAAATTCAATCTTCAAAAAAACTGTCTCATTGAATTACTTTCATACTATAATATAGTTAAAAAAGGTTTGAAATCACCCCCTTATTACTTTAACAGGTCTATACAAGCCCTTCTGGTTTTAGTGAAATGTGTTTTGAAAGTTAAAATTCATAGCTGTTCTCTTCTTAAAAAAAAGATTGGCATATGCATTGAAGTTTCTATGTTTTGAAGTTTGGTAGTACATCTTTACCGGATCATATATCAATATGGATTTTTAACAAATGCACAAAATAGACTGTCAGGGTTGGAAATGTATGAAACAAGGGGAAGAACAGATGTCATTTTGGCTTCTCATTATAGCCAACAAAATTGAGTTGGAAAAGTGACAACTCGTTATTTTGATTTTTTGAGCATTGATGAATCCAGGACTAGGAATCACCTTTGCGGATAAGTCCATAAATATCCATCAGAAGATGAAGGAAACATTGATGGGAAATATTTGCTCCAATGCATGGTTAGAAGCCAATCAATGTGATAGTAGCCCCATGTAACGTCTAACTTCTATTTTTCTTTTTATCCCCACCCCACATTGGAGGTGAGGCTAATCCCATGGATACACAAAACTGCTTGCAAGCCTTGTGTATCGGGTAAAAGTGGGGCGAGTTGAACCCATTACCTCTAGTCTATTCCTAGAAGGTCAAGCCAACTGAGCTACACCTGTATGGCCTTATCCAGAAATGTTCTGCCTCATTATAAGTTGTCAGATTTGAACCAACTAGATCAAGCTCTGGGGATTTGTGAGCCACATGCATGCATTATTGAAGTGATAACCACGGATACATGACCTTGTAATATTATGGGAATGGGGAAAATACCAACAGAAGTAATCCAAACTGTTTACAGTACTTAAGAAGCACATCATTTTAGGAATTTCTAGGTTTCATGTAAGCCATGAATGCATGGCTTGCTCAAAGTCTCTTTGGCCTGGCCAATTACTTTTGCATTTACTTCTCTTTTTTTGGATTAAAATCTTGTGCCCGTCTCTCTCTCTCTCTCTCTCTCTCTGTGGAAAAATGGAAGCATTATGTGAGAAAGGGAGACATTCATGCTTCACACCTAACAACTTGAAAACTACATTTTTGCAGAAATTCCTTCTCTGGAAGATTTCTCTTGTAGGCCTTAGGTGGAAGTTAGGGTGGTTATCATTTAACGACACTCACTGTTCACTTGTTGCTTCATTAAAAAAAACCTAATCAATGTAGTGCTGATCCACAGGACAGTAATGACGAGCTTCGAAGATCTCCTGGGACTCCGGTTTTCACTGCTCCTGAGTGTTGTTTAGGTGAGTCTTATGCTAAGTTACAATGAATCAGATTGAGATTTGTACTAACTGTTTCCTCTTGAACAGGGTTAACCTACCATGGTAAAGCTGCAGATACATGGGCTTTGGGTGTCACCTTGTACTACATGGTGCTGGGTCAATATCCATTTCTTGGTGATACACTACAGGATACATATGACAAGGTGTGGATTGTTTAGTGCTGAATTCATTTCTTTATTATTTGATGCTAGTGTTTCAACGTGCTTGCCATATGGTGCATGGTGAGCAACATGAAAGCATCATATTTGTGCATCAAAGAGCTATGTAATAATAAATAGTGTAGGTTAACAAATAAACATGTAAAAACGGTAACTAATAATGAGGAAGGAAAATTTGAAATTATGGTCCTAACCAGTCATGCAATACTTGATAATATGTCAGAGTTGTATGGAAGCATATTCAAATAACTAACCCCTATCTGTGATCTTAAATAGGTAATACAATGCACACCCTTCTTGATCTCGCCAATCTTAAATGGGTTTAGCCAAACTACATAATTAATATTTGACGTGACTTGACTGTACCTATTCTAAGCATATTAAGTAGGCTGACTTGACTACAGCTCACCCATCTATCACATGAACGAGGTCAATCTATATCCATCATTGATCGTAATGAGCCATCTATATAATTGTTGCAATTGATGTTCAGCCCCTAGAGAAGGAAGAGATCTTCATAAAGTGGGTATTTATGATCTGATAAATAACCAAATTCATTTAAGTATTCTTGTTATTCTATATTTCCTCAAAGAAAGGCACTCAACTTACAGGAACTGTACATTTGATATTTTAAAGAAGGCAGATGTATTTATTAAGTGGGTTCACTTGTGCTTAGTAATCATCTAGAATCTCAATCATGAAGAGCCATTTGTTAGATATATTTAACTTCAACGAATTCATTACCAAAAAATCTTGGAAGGCTTTTCAAGTCTCCCCTTTTAGGGAGGCTGCTCTCTAAATATTGAGGTGGGCAATATAGTTTCTGTTGGATTATGTAGAGAATGATAAGGACATTGATTGTGTAAAATTTGAACTTTATTTGATTATAGTGCCTTTGTGATTTTAGATTTTGAAATTTTGATTGCTACAGAACCATTGATTTTTTATGGCCTATCTCACAAAGTTATAATGATCAGATTAAAGAGTTTTCCTTTAGTTATATCATCCATAAAGCTCTCTATCTATCCTATAGGTCCCATGCCGTGATAAAAGTGCACTCTCCCCATTCGAAGTGGATATCCCAATCTCCTTAGAGTTGCTCATTCATAGCCAACATGTCACTTTTCATGTTTTAAATTATGGGCTGAGGTGCTATTTACTGGGAATTGTTGAACGATTTTAGTAGTCCAAACCTCACCATGATTCATTCATGATAACCTATTATTTTGTGATCCATACGATTATGATTAGCATCAAATATTTTTGAGATAAATCTAAATCCAAAGGTGGGTATGGACTAGATGTGTCAACTTGAGGCTGTCGACATTACATGTTGGGTATAGGTGTGTGAAGGCTATGATTGATCATAGGTGGGACCCACTATTGAAAAGTGAAGCATTCATGTAAAAGTGAAGCATTCATGGGACGGGTGTCCTTTCTTAGAAAGGATCTCAGTCGGTTTATCTTTGAATGGTTATCATTCAATATAAAACATGGGTAAGGGATTATAGCAATATAAATTAAATGAGGACAGACACCCTCGATATTTATAAAAAACCAATTGCAAATGACCTACTAAAAGACAAATGACTTGGTTCCTATGACCTTTTAAACATAAGGCTAGAGGGATTGATTGGTTCCAGTTTTCAAGCTTGGTTCTATTTATCTTCTGGTCCATTATTTAAATCATGTTACCATCTCCAGATTGTGCATAGTCAATTATCTATCCCAGACGGCATCAATCCACAGCTAAAGAACTTATTGCAGGGCCTTCTATGCAAAGGTAATGGATTCTTCATTTGCAATTCATTTATTCCCAATTTTAGAGAAACCTATTTTTACTTTGGAGTCCTTTTTTGCTTTATTTCAAATTATCTGTTGCAGACCCAAAACAGAGGATGATCTTGGAAGCTGTAGCCATGCATCCATGGGTTGTTGGAGAAGAAGGGCCTATTCCTCCTCAGTATTTTTGTTGGTGCAAGCGTAACAGCCTCAAAGGGGTAGCCCAAGGCACAAAGGTTACCAATGTGTCTGAGATCTGATCAAACTGACAAACTCAGCACTAACTCTCATTGGTAGAGTGCTGAGTTCATGTGGATACTCGGCGGAAAATTCACAGACGTGGATGTTGGTGCTGAGTTTTCTTTTTAAATCTTTTTTGGGTACATTTTCCAAACGGTGAACTGCAGCTGTAAGGCTGTCTTAGAGCACCTTCCAACTGTGCCTGGGCTTTCATAAAGAAAGGGGGGTCAAGAGTTGCTTAATGTTCTTGATAGATTCAAGATAGCGAGCTGCATCTGTTTCTATTTGGAGCTGGGGTTTGTTCTGGCATGCTGCATCATTTCTTCCTCATGTTTTCATTTGTAACTGGATTAGTTTTGACATACTGCATCTTGTTTTCTCTTGTTTTCTTCTGTAACTTGGTTAGCAGTGGCTAATGTTCAATCTAAATGTTGCGACTTACAAGGGTTAGTGTGTCTATCTTTTCCCAATTTCAGAAGACTGAAAAGTTTTAGTACCCAAACTTGATACATTACAAAAGGCTTGTTGGTATATGCTCTCAAGGCATAGAGCATGTATTTATTTGTTAGACCACAAACAGAGTAGTGTGAATTGAAATAAAATACTTCGGGCTTGATTTGATTCTTGTGCTGGTAATATGAAAACCTCATCAAAATATTACGTACTAGTGTAGATGGTGCTGGTTGTAACATTGTGATTATCATAATCATCAAAGCTGAGCTTTGTGAGAAGAATTTTGCGAATAGTGAGCAACAACCCGATGCTGATTGGGTTATGTTGGTAGTAGGCCTGTTCACGGGTCGGGTTCAGGCTGGACTTTGTGAAAATCTTGTGAGCCTGTATGAAGCCGATTGAGCTTTAAATGCCAAACTTGAGCCCGTCATTTAAATCCTGTTTATTTTGCATCTGGCTACTGTTTTTTTAATTTTTATTTAAATAGTTGATATTGTGACATAAAAATCTAATTGTACATATTGAAAAAGATTTAGAAGTTAAAATTTTAATTCAAAATTCAATTTTTAGTCACTTGGTTTTAATGGTCAAAGTTAGTTGGTGCCTTTTAAAAGATTTGGAACATTTGATTGACTGTTAAAGAAAGAATACCTAAAATTGATTTTTGAAATAACATTTTAATAGATGGTTAGATTTTTAATTATGAAACAAAGATTTAAAAAGGAAAAGTGGTACTAGATGCGTTTAAAAGCTCAGTGGGTCTTGGCGGGCTTTATTTAAAATTTTGAGCTCGGTTGGGCTTTATTTAAAACTTTGAGTTCGGTCTGTTGGACAAAAATCTTATACAAGCATATTTATTTTAGACGGGTTTGACCTGGTCACGTTGTGGGCTGGGTTTTGATAAATGAACACCTGTTATTGGTAGTGGAGCGAGGCAAGGGTAGGTTTAGCGTCCTCATGGGCAAGGTGGTAATTGAGCTCTATCTAATCCATTGTCTCTGAATTCAAAAGCTCAGTATCGCAAATTTGGGTCCTACAGATTAAGAGTGATTTGAACTCCTCCCATATCTCAAATGAGTTCTTGACGCCAATACAACTCTCACGAGTTTCATAGCACATGTTTCTTCTTCTTGTTATTCTTTTATTTACCATCTGATGGCTGATGGTTTTCCAAAAGAGGCAAAAGCATTGACAGGTGTGTGAAGGGACCACTCATTGGACCTGGATGCATTCAGTTAAACCTGCCCTGCTAATCTCCCTCTCAAACACAAAAATATTTTTAACTATTACTTTACCTTTCATGACCCAGTTCTATGAATCCCATATAGACCATTAATTTGGTGTATATGCAATCCACAATTGCTAGTGTCTGTGGGTGCTCACAAATGGTGCAAGAATTCCCAATTACTTGTACAATACCTGCTTTTATGTAAGCAAAGATGAAGAAGGATAATATTTTCTACCATACATACTGTCATCATATTTTATGCATTTAGCTGGCCAATATGATTATATTACTTCCTTGAAAAAGATGGCCACAAAGGTAAAGCCTAGAAAAATGGCTTTGGTTGGTTGTTTATTTGCTTAAGGTCTTGGTTGTAAACTCCGAAAGAGAGAGAGAAATTATTGTTCACGTCAATATTTTAAAAATCGACCTTAGGTAAATAAGGTTCATCCACATGTCAAAGAGATATCAAAATAGGAAAAAAAATAGGGTTTGTAATGATTATTTCTTATTTTTATTACTTTTTACCATCCAAAGGTTACAAGTCTTCATTTCCTACCATATTCATTTCTAATCAGTAAACCATCAGACAATGATAAACTTTTCTAGGTTACTCATTTTTGTTTTTTTATAATCAATGTATCCAGACCTCTTAGAACACCCGACTAATCATCGGACATATGCAAGTCTCCTTATTCACACACACCAGATAATTCTACACGGAGTGATCTTTTAGTCTGGACTGAGAATCGAATTCAAAACTTCTACTTTCTGAAACTGGATTCCTGACCATCACTCATCGCTTTTACATTAAGAAAATGAAAGTTATCTATTTTATAAATAGTTAGTCATATTAAAAAAAAAAAGTGTCTAAATTATCACTCACAAATTTTAGCATGAGAGACATTGTTAATGAATATAGATGATGGTCATCACATGGAGTGCATTTGAATTATCAATTTTACACTTGTTGCTTTAATGTTGCTATCCTAATCATCCAATGAATTCTACAATATTCAAGTGTCCTATTGCACGAAATGAATGGACCCAATAGTCAATGATGTTTAGTTCCAATTATTGCTTTAATTCGTTCTTCAAGTTAAGAAAGATCAAACTTGGGAAATAAATAAATTTAGTGATAGGATTCCTTTATTATTTATATAAATTAAGAGTTGAACAAGTAACTTTTTTTTTTTTTATTGAAAATCAATATTGAGCAGTCTCTCAAATAAGTTCTAAACTTCGTATAATTATGTGCAGCACAGAAGAAATCACATTTATAAGGGCTGCTAAAGTTTCTCTACCATTACAAATTGTGATAAAATGAGTTATTGAATAAGAAAAAAGTCAAATTTTAAAATAAAATAATAATATGGAGTTGAAATTTCTCACTCTCATAATCCATCCTATCATCTTACCATTATACAGGAGTACAAATGAGTAACATCTATATACCGAGGGTAAAAATTGTGGCGGATATATTGTATATTTTCTTTTTGGATAACAAGAGTATTTCTGAAGTATTGACTCAACAAGACTAATCCCTTAGAGCCTGCACCGCCATTGCCTACACAGCCGATCCGGATAAGTCAGGTGATAGTACCAAGGTTTGATCACAGAATATGAGGGAGTAAACCCTACGCCAAGGTTTGATATATTGCATAATTAGCTGCAACGTTGTGGGAAAATCAAAGCCATGCTTTGCAGCTGAGGTCTGAACATGGATGGACAGACGACGAACGGATGTGAACGGAGGTGTATCGACGTGAAATGACGGATAATTGCATTGCGTTAATACGGGTATAATCGGTAGAACATATCTTTTACCCCTGCTCTAAAATGAAGTCTCTGATAGAACATTTTTTAATGATAGACTACCTTATTTAGGTCATGATTAATTATTATAGCTTTTGTCTCAAGTCACTGTATTTTTCTAATGGGTGTCTCTTTTCAGTCGCTTTCATTTTAGAGAAAACGTTGTTTGGATGTTTTCCAACTTCTTCTTCTTCTTACTTTTTTCAACTCTTCCGATCCCACAAAGATACCCATGCGTATTGGAGGAGGACTACTGCTGTAGATAGGAGCCTTTGTTGGTGATCAACAAAAGTCTTGCATTCGTCGTGTTACGCATCTCTATCTCTCATTTTCTCAAAAGAAATATATTTACAGATGATCTAGGGTGATTTGGGAGTTGACATAATTTTTTTATTTTTTAAATTTCATTCACGGCAGCAGAAAATGAGATCCGGGTTGGTTCTAGAAATAGGCAATTTTCTATTTTTGAAGACTAAGGTATCCAAACGTCCCATCTGAATTTTCCAGCGCCTGACTAATCCTTTGAGCACGTGTAAACCTTTCAATCTGCAGGGGGCTTCGAGAAATAGGCAATTGAAGAAAAGGGAATGAAGGTCTTGCACGAGAGGAAGGGCAAAAAGTCAATTTGAGACTGCTACCATATAAAATGATACACGAAATTTGTTGTGTCTTCCTCAATTGAGAGAAGAGTATGTGTAAATTGTATTTATAGAAAAGAAAATGTACAAATAAA
The DNA here is from genome assembly GCA_013350335.1 of Chimonanthus salicifolius. NCBI lineage: Eukaryota > Viridiplantae > Streptophyta > Magnoliopsida > Laurales > Calycanthaceae > Chimonanthus > Chimonanthus salicifolius. The sequence continues at coordinate 39,344,131 of CM023532.1, read as the reverse complement.
GAAAGTCAAAATGTACAAGATGAAAATCGACAAAAATGGTATAATTACAAATTGGTAGGGCTGCAACTCGAGTCGGTGGGTTGGGTTTCTTAAAACCCAACCCGACCCGACCCGAATTCTAAACTCGAACTCTAGAACCGGATCCCAATTCTAACCCGAATCAACCCGAATTCTGACCCGACTCGCATTCTGAACCCATTTTAGCCTATTTTTAACTCGGTGGGGTCGGGTTAACTTGTAAAATCCTCAATCCCGCCCCGACCCTAATTTCATACGGGTTTTTAACTTCTCAACCCTGACCCTGACCTGCTGGCCCGAAATTATTGACTAGACCTGCATGATTTCTCAGGTCGGGTCATGCAGGTCGGGCCAAAACCCGACCCTAGTTGCAGCCCTACAAGTTGGCATCCGATGAATATGAAAATGTCTGATCATTTAGACTATGGAAATCAAGAGAAAATCTCGTATATGCAAAATCTGGCCTCAGTCTATCACTGTCCATATAATGTAACTAAGATTTTTGAAAAACCGAATTTGATCAAAATCAGCTTGTCTAAACTCTAAGGCTGTGTATGGATTTAAATCTCGGCTGATACGATATCTCGATTTTTTAAACCTTGATATATCAACTGATACATATTTGAGATATTGGCTAATATCCAATATATATCGGCGATATCGGCAGATATTTCATGTTTTAATTAAAAAAAATTAGGTGAGAGAACCGATATCGAGATTTGAACCCCTGGATGAAATAGGAAGGTTTGTGGCATGGGACTGGGGAGCGTTGGGTGGGTGGGGTGGAGGTATTGTTCGGTGAACTTATGCTTTGAGAAGATGGTGTTTTCTCAACATAGGTGAAGAATGACATCTTCTTCTTGAAGAGGAGTGGAGGATTCACCATTTTCTGACTGAATTTTCTCATGAAGAATGGATTCAAATAGAAGAAGTTGGATTTCTTAAAAAAATTGTCTTCCTGCTCCTCTTTATCTAAACATTGCCAAAAAAATATGAACTTGCACTTGTTGAGTTTATTTTATTTTAATTTTTTAAACATTGCAAAAGGATGGGCCAAATTTTGTATCTCTAATTAGTCTATACAGGTGACCTTTATTCTTTTGTAGTTCTCTTTATACTAGTTTAAGTATAGACTAATTACAATCTCTGAAGTTTGACTTGACGGTCAAGAATTCGCCTGAGATGCAGGGAGATCTTGAGTTCAAGTCACTTTCAATACAAAATGACTACTCTCCTCTTAAAAATAATATAGACTAATTAGGTCAAATTATTCATTGAGTTTGAAATTTTATAACTCTAAGTTAGGTCAGGGTCATGTTGAGTTTAAGTTGACTTAGATCAGAGGTCATGCTTGGGTTTGGTTGGAAGTAGACCAAATTTGGATCGGACTATATGGGAGTGGATTCCAGTAGACTTAGATCAATTATGAGTTGAGTCGAGTCAGGGTCATTTGGGTTTGGGTCAAGTCATGGATGATAGGTTAGGTTAAGGTTGAGAGTGTAGTGGAGTCACAATTCACATTTGAAAGATATTTTCCACTATAATGTCATTTTTCCTTGAGTTTTTTGTCATTTAAGTTTTTTTTTTTTTTTTTATTAATTTGTTATAATGTTTGCTTTTAGATAATCTCCATGTTATTCATTTTTCAGATTTTTTTTTAATGAAGTGATATTACATGTTTATGAAATTAAAAGGTGATGACACGATATGTGATTTAGTTCATTTATGTAGCATTTGTGCGATTTTTCAAAGTTTTCAACAATTTTATAAATCTTTCTATATTTTTAATTTGATTAATTTTTTTATGCTCGAAACAAGTTATTATGGGAAATTAAAGAACAGTCAATTTCATATCAGGTAAAAAAGGAGAGATTATCACCCATTAAAGAACATTAAAATAATGGAAATTTTTTTAGTATGATACTATGATCATTTGAATTGGAATTTTAAAAGAAAATTTTATTTTTTATTTCTCTATAAATGAAGTGAAAAAAAAGAAAGAAAAATAAATAAATTGTGGTCTCTTGTCTCCTAGACATGCATGATTTGAGTCTCGTACAGCTCTTATGCGTACCATACTTGAATGACTGGTCTCTCTGGGCCACAGCCAAAATCCATGTTCCAGATTCGGTGATGGGAATGTTTGTCTCTTAGTTTGCAGCAAAAGGGAGTAGAGTAATTTGTAAAATAAAATATATTCATCATATTTATATCATTTATTTTATATATATTTAAATTTTAAAGTTATAAAATAGATTGGTGATAAATCTATTAAAATGATTTCTTTTTAATATATGACTCATAAAAAAATATGTTTGTAAAGATCATAAAGTTTAAACTTTAGAGATCTAAAAAAATGTAATTTGAAGTGACTAAATTTTAGAAAACGTAAAAAAATTATTTAATTGATCTTAATCAAAATTATCTTCCCGTAGACTACATTGTAAGTAAGCAAGCCTTTTTGAGAATTCACTGAATTCCATTCCTAAATTTACAATATAATATCATGCAATCCTTATTACACATTTTTTTTATAACCGAGATGTTCAAGCTCTCTTAGAGCATCTGACAAGTCTTTGGAGCATGTGCGTCTCCCTCCCTACACATACCATGTAAAATTATTGAGAGTGACCCTTTGATGTGAGATAAAGATTCCAACTTACTGGACAAAATGATAATTTTCTAAGTGTCTATATAAGCTCCCTTATCTTCTTGTAGACTACATTGTAAGTAAGCAAGCCTTTTTATAGATACATCACTACTTTATCCGGTGAATTCCATTCCTAAATTTATAATATAATATTATGCGATCTTTATTACACATTCTTTTTATAATCGACTTCTCCAAGACCTTTTAGAGCACTGGACTAATCTTCGAAATGTGTGCAAACCTCCCCACCTATATACACCAGGTAAAACTACAGAGAGTGGTTCTTTCGTGTGGGATGAGATTTCAATTTAGTACTTCCACTTCCTAAGACAGATTCCTGACTTACAAACCAACGTCTTCAGTTATCCTTACGTCACATTTACAAGTGCCACCAGGTATCCAAATCTCGGCTGATACATCTCGTATCGGCTGATATATCTCAAGTTTTGGACGCTTGAGATATCTCGGCCGATATGAGATGTATCGGTTGTACAAGCGAGATCTCAGTCGATACGGTCGAGATTTGGCAAAAAAAAAAAAAGAGACAGAAATATCGTCCGATATCGGGTGATATTCGTGGGCCCGAGATCTCGATTGAGACGCCGAGATCTTAGGTCCACCGTTTTTTTTTACCCCTGAGTGCAACTATTATTTTCACTAAATTGCAAAATGTCTAATTCAGTGGATGTCCACAATTCATGCTCTATCAAGACACACTATAAATAGATGGATCACTCAGAGGAACAGGTGAAGTTTTGCCTGGTGATTGTGAGGCAAGTTTATGAAATTATGATGGAATTATTTTTAAGTTTTTCAATTTAATCTTCAGTTTGCTCAATTGCAAAATTTAAACTTCACCTAATTGTTTAATTATTTGATAAAAAATCTGTCAAAATATATAATAAAAGTTAGAGCTATTCTTGTAAGATTGTAGTCATTAATCACAATGTCAATCACTTAGTTTATGGTCTTAAATCAAATTGTTTGATCAGATGTGATTGAATTTTGATAAATAAATATACTTAGAGGCTAAGTTAATTTAGTACAATAATTAAGTCCTACAAACATGACAGATTTCCCATGTGAGTATGTTATAGAAAATTTCTTGGTTTTGCTAAAATTATATAAACGTATGCACTTATTTTTTTTTTAAAGTAAGGTCTCTTATATTTTCTTGAATAGAGTTTAAGGACAATAAAATTCGACCAAAATTTAATACATGTTAATCCATATTAATTTTCTTAAAATTTAATTTGTTGGTTAATGCAATTGCAACTCCACTTTACTCCACAATGAAGCATCTTCAGTTTTTGTTCGAAATATATCTAAAGTATGTTAAATAATTATGAAAAAATCTGATTTTTTTTTTAAAAAAAAAGCAAACATAAATGAGTAGATATTAACAATGAGAGATTGGCTTGATGGTCAAAATCTATCCGAAGCTTTGGGATCAAGTCCCCCTCAATATAAAAAGGGTCACTTTCCGTTCTTTTGTACCCAGCGTATGCGGATTGAAAGATTTACATATGTCTCAAATATTAGTGAAGACTGAAGACACTAGGATACCTTGGTCATGAAAACAAAAAAAAGAATAGATATTCGACATATATTTCACTATTTTATTATTATCCTTTAAAATTCAACAACATTAAATAAGGAAAATTAAAAATTAACGAAAAATAGAAAACCAGTAAAAATGAATATAATCAATTAAAATCCACAGTGAGTCAACCCGTTTAACTCGCGATTTCGGCTCAGGTCTTCTGAGTCAGCGCGAGGTGGTATGGTAGTAAAAAGGAGCAGAAAATAAATCCACACGCGAGCGAACGGGCAACCGAAGCTCTTCTTCCTTTTATTTTACTTCGGTTCTTCCCCTCCTCTCCGTATTCGCCGTCATCTGACGTAATCCGGCCAAACATCGCCGGAAATCCGACGCGATGCAAACAACGTGTCAGATTCCGGCGCCATAGCCTCCGGTCAGTATGTCATCCACCGTTTCTTCCTTATGAATTGGAATACGTATTTTTGTCTTCAGCTCCTTTCTCCCTTTTATTGTAATTCTTCCTTCTCTCTCCAATAATCTCAAACCTAGGTCGGATTTGAATTCATTCGAACCCATCCGATCTTCCTATATTCAGATAATCCGATTCGAATCTCGTTTGACTTGAGATTGACATGCTATCCGTTCGATTCGGATCCCGTTTTCGATCCATATTGCATGATAGATCTTCCTATTCTTGTATAAGAGTGTAGAATTGTGTTTTTGATTGGATGTCTGAACAACAGCGGTTCGATCTGGATGTCGTCTCTGTCTTTGTATTGGATGGCCTGACCTTGATTATGTAGATAAACACCAGAAGATTTGCCTGAAAATCTGGATCGATTCTATGGTTTTCATTTCTTTTAATTCCAAGTCATCTGATTCAAACTGGAAGAACTGCTATCGGGGATGGATGATTTGAAGGGTATAATTAGTGGAAAGTGTGAATGACAATTTATGGAAAGAAGGAATCGAAATCCTCTTTCTGATTTCTGCAAGCATGATCGAGAACTGCAGCAACACAAACAAGCAATTTATGATACAAAATTCTGCTAGTTTGTTGTGTGTATGTGGAAGATTTTTCTTTTCAGTGTTATGATCTGTAGACATGATTCTTAAGACTGGTCCATCAAAAGAACTGTTTTATCATTTTGACTTGAACTCCTCTGGGGAAAATAGGCCCATGGGTAGGAGGATGAGATTGACGGAAGGAGAATATGATGGCCTCTGTCCACGTGGTTCGTGTGATTCTCTCCTCCCCGGTCTCCCTGACCATATTGCTCTGAACTGCCTGGCTTGGGTCTGCAGATCAGATTATGCTTCCCTAGCTCATCTTAACACAAGGTTCAATTCTCTGATATCCAGGGGTTATCTCTACACGCTGCGAGAGCAGATGGGCATTGCTGAGCATTGGGTCTATCTTGTTTTTGATCTGAGGGGGTGGAAGGCATTTGACCTTGTGAGAAAGAAATGGATGAGTTTACCTAAGATCCCCTGTGATGAATGTTTCAATTATGCAGATAAGGAATCCTTAGCTGTGGGCTGTGAATTGCTAGTTTTTGGCCGTGAGCTGTTGGATTTTGCTATTTGGAAGTACAGTTTGGTCTGTCGGAATTGGGTCAAGTGTCTGGGAATGAATATTCCCCGCTGTTTGTTTGCGTCCAGCAGCTCTGGCTCGTTGGCCATTGTTGCCGGAGGAACTGATAAGACTGGGAAGGTTTTAAAATCTGCAGAGCTTTATAACTCTGAAACAGGTAGATGGGAACTCTTGCCCAATATGCACTCTCCACGTAAGTTGTGCTCTGGGTTTTTCATGGACGGAAAATTTTATGTAATTGGTGGGATGTCGGGCCCAACCATTTCACTGACTTGTGGTGAGGAATATAATCTTCAGACCAGGACATGGAGGAAGATAGAGGGTATGTATCCAAATGTCAATAGGGTGGCTCAAGCACCTCCACTCGTGGCAGTTGTTGACAATCAATTATATGCTGTTGAATATCTAACAAACATGGTGAAGAAATATGACAAGCAGAAGAATACTTGGGCTGTGTTGGGAAGTTTGCCTGTTAGAGCTGATTCTTCAAATGGATGGGGTTTGGCTTTCAAGGCCTGTGGAAAGGAGTTACTGGTTGTAGGTGGACAGAGAGGACCGGAAGGTGATAGCATTGTACTGAACTCGTGGTGTCCAGATTCCATGAATGCAGGTGGGACTTTGGAGTGGAAGGTGGTTGCTGTCAAGGAGCAAGTTGGAGTGTTTGTCTTCAACTGTGCTATTATGGGTTGTTGATCTTTGGTTCTTTGGTTTGTGTCAGCTAATGCTAGATACAAATATGTCCTCCACAATCATGGAATGACTCACATCTATCCACTCCTTTTCAATTTCTTCTCCTTCTCTTCTATCCATTGACAGCACTACTTGTTTAGTTGTCTCGGTCTCCACTTAAGGACTCGTCCTTTAAAGGATGTGTTGTGTTTATAAATGGTGTTGCTGATTCTGCAGACTCCAAGTGAAACTGCAAGACTGAATAGGACATTTGGTAATTTCATTGCTTCCTGCCTCATCTTAATTTCTATTTTTAATTTGCAGACAATCATCTCTATGTAAAGAACATGAACATCTTTATTTTCCTTGTGGCTTGATCTTTAGACTCCATTATTGGGAACACATTTAAATGTAATCTTATTCTGGTTTTGGATTTATAATTGCCCCTTTTAGGGCTTTGAAGTGGAAGGATGATTATGCATTTCATTTCTTTATTCAGTCCTGATATTCATTTACTGGGTGCATGGAACTATCTGTATGCATCATTAAATAACTAAACGTTGGTGGAAACAGAAGTAAATTTAAGCAGTATAGTTAAGAAAGGGATACCCATTTCCATGTCCTCGTCCTGGATTTAAAGTAGTGGGAGGCAACCAGTTGGGATACCCAGTGTTGGGTAACTCTATATTAACACTTAAGACGTCTTTCTCTCAATGGCTAGATTTTGAGAGTAAGTTCTACCTCAGGAATATTAACATGGTATTAGAGCATGTTCCTTGTGTAACCGCAGGGCGCAACAACACGTGAGGGCGGGTGTGAAGTGACAAAAAGTCTCACATCGGTTAATTTTTTAAACCAATAATTCTATATAACACTTGAAGTACCTTTTTCTCAATGGCTAACCTTTGAGGGGAAGTTTTACCTCAAGAATGTCAACATCTACATGCTGGCACATGTGTTAGTCTCATGTTAGAAAACTCATTAACTAGACAAGTCCCAAGCTTTTATGGCAAGGCCCAAGTTTGATTTATCCCTGAAACCCAGTTGACAAGGTCAGAGTTTTCTTGACCAGGCCTTAATCTGGGTTTTTTCTGAAACTTGGTTCACTATTCAATCATGGGAGTTTCTTTAACATAAGCTTTCAGATATTGGTGCCTTTTTTTTTTGGAAATGATTTTTGTCTACTAGTGTTCTTCGGTAAGAGTTATGTCCTTTCTCAAAGTCTGAATTGTACCAATATTGTTGAGTCTTTTGTGCAACTGATAGAGTTTCTAAATATTGATCATTTAAGTTAAGGTTTGTATAGGCACTTCTTTGACTCCAGATCATTGTTTCTGAAGACTCCCAACATTAAATTTCAGTAACTATAACCTGACATTTCTGAGGATTGTTTCTAAACTGTTCCTTTTTTTTTTTTTTTCCATTCATGTTTCCATGAGGAATTTGCTTGTGATCAAACCTCTGATTGCTTCTCAATCATTTCAAGTTCTTGGTTGCCTATTTTTAATTACTTGCTGCAAAAATCACCGTCTTTGATTGCAGCACAGGTTTATACTTTATACACAATCAAAAGACCTTATTCTTGTTATTAAGCAGACATTTAACTGCTCTTGCTTTAGAATCACAGTTTGAAGACATTTGTTGATCTAGCTCATGCTGTCTTTTTAATGCATTCCATTAACTAAGCAACATGCTGTTCTCCTTTTTGCTATTAATGAAGTTACATTTGGAAAAAAAAAAAGTTTCAGAGATTCTTTTTAGCATAATTGGAGTTAACTACCTTTCCTCCCATAGTGGATTACTCCCAACTTTGATCGAGACCAGGTTTAAAGAGTTACACCTACTGTTTTGGACATAAACTGAATAATCCTTACTCCATGGTTGATTTCTGGTGCTTAAATCCCATTGCCATGACCATCCAGTAAAGCTTACTCTTGCACATCGCTTACCATAATAGATCGTCGATGATTTTTGGGCCTTAAATCCCGTTTTGCTTCTTCTTGGGATGGTTTCTGGAAACATGCAAGTATTTTCTTCAGATAACTTCAATGTAAAATGAAATTGGCATATGCTCTGCATCTTTTTTTATTTTTTTGGATTGGTTTGGGTGGTGAAGAGGAGAATGGAGGAAAGCAACGGCACTTATATTTAAAGACTGAATGAAAAATATATAAACTGATAATGGACTCCTTTCTATGCACTAGCCACATTTTTCCATGTTCTTTTATAAAGTTTGGAAGAAATAGCACTTGTACATGACTGTCCCTGATGTCAATTTGTGAAAACACAGATTTCGAAAGATTTGGTAAGAAACTTATTGGAGTTTCTATAGTGTCATACGTTTGTGCAGTGTGGAGCAGTGTCAGAGATACCGGCGATAATTTTAAATTTACCATTTTTTATCAGTAAAATACCATTACCTGCGTTAATAATGAGTATTTATCGTTGTTGCCGTTTTTAACGGTAAATTCTCAATAAATTCATGGTAAAAATACGATAAATGATAATATTGCGATAATATCCTGGTAAATTCTCGATAATATCGCCTTTTTAACAAAAGTATTTTTCTCTCCAATTGGTTGATAGTTGTTAAAGAATGATATTAAGATTTTTTATATTATTATTTTTAAATATTTATATTTTTCACAAGATTTTTCCATTACTTTCTCAGTAAAAATCTGAGAATTTAGAAATATATCGATATTATCTCTAGCCGTTAATGTCCCGAGAACAGTATTTGTGAGAGCTGTGTGGAGTTACCTTGACTTGTTATTGTTATGGTTGTGCAATTCTTAGCGTTGGGGGAAAACTAAATGCCTCTTTTGATAATTACTAGTCCTGCCTGACCTTAGAAGACAGGACATCAACCACTCCATTCTACTTGAGGTTAAAATGCAGCAATACATCCAAGTGGTGAAGCATCGCTGTGGTAGGAATTGAATGTTTGAAGTAAAGAACGAAAGAAGCTTTAAAGACAATTTTGTGAGGTCTTCCAACTATTTTCAATAAGTATTCTTTTTTTTTTTAATGATCGAAGGTGTCCACACGTCTCATCCGATTATTAGTACCGATAAACTGCCAAAATACTAGCAAAGCTGCATAACATAAATATAGATGTAATTAGCTTTACACGACCCCTGAATTGGTAACTACACTATTTGTGGCCCACTTCAAAATCATGGGGTTGGATTCTCTTGAATTCTTGACCTGTTCTTCCATTTCTATGTGTTACAGATCCCTGCAACTCTCTCTATTCTTTCATTTCTTTCCTCTTGCAGTCATGCTTCTAATCTCTGCCACTCCATCTCACTGGCTAAATGGTAATCAACTTGCACGTGCAGAGACTACTTTGTGGGAAGCCCATGTGCTCTGTATTTATGCTCTCCCTATTTTACACTAGAATCATTATTTTCTATTCAATTTGCTTGCCATATTTACTTACTTCTGACCTTTATGACCTTGCAAAAACCCTTTCTAGTCCACATTGAGATTTCGCCATCAATGTGCCTCCCTCTGCATTATCATTATGCATGCACAGCTGTGTTTAGAGCAGAGTATCTCATGCCTGTCGTCATGTGCACATGTATTTCCCTCGCATTCCTTGTTTAAAAACTCGAAATGACTTGGATGAGACAGTCTGAGTCGACTTGACTCAACAAGATTTTGAGTTGAGTGAGATAGTGAGTTTTTTTTTCAAAATTTTCCTAAAATCTGAGCTGTGCTTCGGGTTTTCAGACACTATTTAAGTTACATCTTTTTCTTCTCTCATTATTAAGAATGATATATTATATGTATGAATAGTATGTTCAAAATCCATGGCAAGTCATGGTTCATGCATGGGATGACAAAGGCTAATTGAGGAGAGCTGGTTGAAGCCTCAGTAGCATCACGAATTCATGATATCATAAACATGAGTGAATGGCTATTTGAGGATCTTAGGCTTTCCATGTTCTACTTAATCATTTTTTCTCCAAAAGCTGAGTTTAACCAAAAGAAAATACTGAGTATTTCCAATTCTGAGTGTTATGTAAAGAGGGTCCTGAATCCTGATCTCTTTGATGTCTATAATGGGAGTGATTTGATTGAGAAATGATCCATTTAGATCTTTAAAATGAGTGAGATCCACCATGGACAGCCTTCGTTTGGAAGAAGGTTTATCTATAATCAATTTGAATGGATCCCTCTAAGTATGATCTTAAAGGTTACAAAAATTTAATAATGTCGTAGGATAAGGAAGGTTAATCCAATAGTGAGTGTAACTTTGAATGGAGTCAAATTGCAAAAGAGTAACAGATTTCCATTACTTTTGTTATTTTGAAAGATAAAACATTATTTGGGTCAATGGAGCCTATGATATTGAATATAGAATTTTAGACTATCCTAGGATCCAAATTTAGTACCAGAAGTCAATTTTAGCCATCAGATTTAGATCCATCAAAAATTCAAAATCAATGGTGAGATGGTTATTTATGTCAATGCATTTTGATCCATGTTCAAAAACTTGAAACTTGGGACTGACTTTAAATCCCATCGAGTTGAGAAACTTGCCTGAGTTTTTGAAAAGAAAAATAAATAAATAAAAGATTGGAAAAAACTCGTCGATTCACTTGACTCAAAATCCTACTAAGTCAAGTTTTAGAACATCCTAAAGATCAAAATTTAGTACCAGAAGCCAATTTTAGCCATCAAATTTAGATCTATCAAAAATTCAAAATCAACGGTGAGATGGTTTTTTATGTCAATGCATTTTGATCCATGTTTATAACCTGGAAACTTGGGACTTGACTTGAAATCCCATCAAGTTGAGTATTAGATATTGGATATTAGAAGTTGATCCAATCCAGCCCATTTATATGAATCGGCAATCTGCCTGGTTTCCCTGGATTTATTTTTTCAATGGATCAACTCTTAAGTCAGGTTACGGGATTTTAGGCCTATCATGGGTCTAATTTTTAACTCCAAGAAATAAATGAACTGTTCTTGCCCCAGAGCCATAATGGGCCCATTTTGATTATCATTAGGCTTTATATCTGGATTTTGACTCACTAAATAAGTGGGTTCCAGTCCAGCCCTGGTGTTAAACTGAGCACATAAATGGGTCGAGTAACGATTCACATCTATTTGGCTACCTCAGCCCAGACCATGCCTAGTGCAGTCCAGGGGTATAAAATTCAGCCGATACATATTGTATCGACAGAGATATCTTGAATTTTGGACGACTGAGATATCTCAGCCGATACAGTAAGTATCAGCCAGATAAAAAGAAAAGAAAACAAAGAAGAATATCGGTTGTGGGCTCGGCCAATATTTGCCCATATCGGACGATTATTGGCCTAGATATCGGCAGATATTTTTATTTTTTTATTTTTTTAAAAAAGCCTTTTTATTATTTTTAAATGAATTTTTTTTAAAAAAAAAGCCACTGAGATTTTCAAAAAACAAAATTGAAGAGAGCAAAAAATCTCAGGCAAAATCTGGTCCAAACCAATTTTTCGACCCCTGGAGCAGTCTACATATTGCATGGGCCCGTGCAACCAACCCATCTCTAAATCAAATTCGGAATTGTTGGGTGTTATGCATAATACTTAAAAGTCATGTTGCCACATAATTCACTCAAACATGCATGATTATTTAGGAGGAGCTAGGCCTGACATAAATCCAGGGATAAAAAATGGTGAACTTCAGATCTCGGCATCTTGACTGATATCGGACGATATTTCTCTCTTTTTTTTTCTTTTTTGTCAAATCTCGATCATATCAGTGAGATCTCAATCATATCAGCTGAGATTTGCCTTCATTCTTTACGGGCGGCCCTGGACTTAAATCGAAGACTTCATCCACCCAAGTAAAACTTTAGTTTGTCAATGCCCATGTCTTCCTGTAGGAATCACACAGTTACTGTGGAGACCATTGATGGTAGGCACTCAATTTCTCTTTATCCAATTTTGATATTTTAGAAGGTAGAATGAGATATAGCTGAGCATACTTTTAAAAGGGTCTATGTTTATGACTCCTTGCCCTCACAGTTATCATCTTTTGTAAATTAAATTTGCATTTAATTTGACTTTATTTTAAGTTGCATAATATTTAGTTAAGCTTGGTTTTATTTACTAATTATGTTTTCATGATTTTTAAAACAATTAATAGATTCATTTGTCTACATGAGCGTAGTTCAACCACTAATCTCCCACTTCACGAAGTGGGAGATGTCAGGTTTGAGCCCCTATGGCCTCTCTTGGTGTGCTCTAAGGGCAATGGGTATCACCTGCAAAGGTTTTACTTTAGGTTTTTTACAGTTTCCCACGTATAAATTAAAAAAAAAACTAAAATTAATTCATTTAAACTAAATTTGCCTTATAAATGAGTAAGACTTTTCCATTTAACCAATCCTTCGTTGCCAACCTCCTCTTTCAAGAAAATTTTTAGAATAAAGACTTTTTAATCAAAATGTATGCGATGGGGCTTCTCTGTCCATAGATTTAAGTTGAGTTGATTGGACCCAATCAGATTCCTTGTCAATCAAGGCAATTAGTTTCACATATTTTCAAAGAGGTGAGTTCAAAGCATTTTCCTTTTTCAGAAAATCTTGAAAAACTCATCAAGTTATTTGACTGATATATATATTTTTTTAATCAAGTTCATAATTAAAGTTTCTAAATTATAGGTCTGCAGTCTGCACCTTAATCACTTGAAAAGACTACCCACCAAAAAGATGTTGAAATCAACTAGATTGTGTGCAACTATAAAATATTTTGGTAATTTTTTCAAAATATTTTAAATAGAAATAAATACTTAAAACTATGATTTGAACTTATTTTGTGGTCACTTAATTTTTACAGAAACTTACATTTTGAAAATTTTATTTTTAAAAATAAGACTCTTCATTCGTATTATGTGATAGGAAGAAAATTTGACTCATAATAAAATATATACAAGATTTTTTTATCTCTTTTATCTGTTTATGATAAATTCGATATACAAAATTTGACTCATAACAGGACTCATTTTATGATAGCCTTTTACATTTAATGCATCATAATCATTGAATTAATAACGATAGGCTAAAATATTTATCCTTTAATTTATTTTAATTTAAAAAATAATAATTAATATCATTTTTCATCATCATCGTTATCTGCCAATATTCTCATCTATCTGTGATCGACTTTATAAGTTCTTTTATCTAAATAACTCTATAATAAATCATACAATCAATCACTCTACGATCTAACATATTCTTTTTTATCTCTTCGCTCCATATTTTTTAAGGTTGACCTCTCCTCCTAATGTTGGAACTTGTGGCTCAATTCTACTGAAATTAGGAGTCTAGTTACATGGGATTCCTAATTACATTAGGACACTGCAATACTGCTATATATTAAGGACGTGGGTTTCATGGAAACCCTGCCGTTTGGCCGAGTGCCTTCGGAGGCCAGAAGGGGCCTCTTGCAGCAAAGGTGTAGTGAGGGAGATAGAGAGAGAGGAAAGATACCAAAAGAGATCTTGGGATCCAAATATTGTATCTGTATTCTTTTTATCTATAATGAAATCTACACTCTCCCGTGGACGTAGGCCAAGGTTGGGCCGAACCACGTATATCCTGTGTTATCTGTGTTTATGTGTGATTGAGTCTGTATTTTCTGTATGTGGGTATTGGGTCTATTCCCTAACAAGTGGTATCAGTAGCTTTGGTTGGAGACCAGGGACTCGCAGGTGAAGGGAATACAACACGACAACAGAAAAGAACTGTTGGGTTCTATTGTACCGACTCTATCGTCGGTGCACAAAAGAGAGGTGAAATCTGAGCGAATGATGCAAGCCTCCTTCATTCAAGGAATCCCAACATGCATGGACGTTGACTACATGTCAACATGCATGTTTTGGGAATTATTGCTTATTTGCTTGCAGTGACATGGAGTGATCCTGATGTGTCTGGAAGACAGCTCGACGGCCAGAGAGGAGCGGAAGCAACAATGCAGTACCGCTGCAGATCTGTGAGTGGCAACCAGCAGAAGTGCAGCTGGAAAGATAGCCCGATCGGCCAGAGCAGAGGAGGACAGATCGCTGTAGATCTGGGTTGCATCAGATCTGAGGTAGTACCCGGAGGTCTGCAGCGCAGTCAGGCCGAGTAGCGGGATCGGCCAGGCAGCGGCAGTGGAGAGGTCAGGCGGCAGAGGCAGCCACGATTACTGCAGATCTAATAGGCAAATCGGAGATTTGTAGCGCATGCAGTCCAAGCAGCGAGATCGGAGGCTGCAGCGATGGTGCAAGGTAGCAGCTGTCGTAGCTGCGAACAGAGGGCTGGAAATCGCCGGTGCATAGAGAGGTTTGCATCGTAGGCAGGCAGATATGTTTCCAGATCAGAAATCAGCCAAAAGGGGTCTCTTGGTTTCGGCTGAAGAGAACCAGCCAGATCTGAGAAGAGAGACCATAGCAGTGCAGCAGAAATCGCAGAAGAGGAAACCCAGATCTGATTTCTCATATCGAGTTTTGCGCAGCCAAACCAGAGGCGGAAGCAGCCAGCAGCGGCGACAAAGGTCAACCAGATCCAAGGGTTTCCGACTGAACAAGATCGAGGGCCAGATCTGAGCAACATCGGAGGGCGCACCAAGGGGTAGCAGATCCGCACAACGGGGCAGTAGATCTCGAGCAGTGAGAGCTCTGGCAGCCATGGCGATGGGTAATGAGTGCAGTGACGCCGGAGGCGGCGAGCGCCAGAACAGGCTGGCGATTGGAAGGAGACTGAGGTAGCATGCATCGGGTCCACTCGGTTGGGGTAACCGAGTGGAGAAAGAAGAAGTCGGGAGGACCACCACTTCAGCTGCATCCGCGAGACCACCGCTTCTGGTGCACCTGCGAGTCCACTCGGTTGTGAAGAACCACCGTTTTCGGTGCACCCGAGGGCTAAGCGAGTCCACTCGGTTGTGAAGAACCACCGTTTTTCGGTGCACCCGATGGACTAAAGGGGCAGTTCCGCTGGACTATTGTACTACATGGTGGGTGATCCGTAGGTTTACAGTTTCGGATGATCCCGCAGGACCACAGATTCAGGTACTCCTTCAGCAGGAAAAAAATCAACGGCCAGAATTGTTTTGCAATTTCTGGAGTCACCGGGACTCGGAATTGAGATCCGTCTTCGCCTATGTGATCGTAGCGAAGAGATCTACGCGGTAACAGGTGTGGATTTTGAAAAGGAGGAAGAATCGGGGAGTGGTCGATGGCGGTGCGTGGGATCACATCAAGGAAACATGACAAGGTGTAGCCATGAGAGGGTAGCTGCTCGGTGAAGGACCTTGGACCTTTTGACGGTACGTGTAGAGATGGCACATTCGCCATATGAGTAGAGAGGCCGAGGTGATTGCAGCTAAGACATTAGTGTGTGCAGGAACACACTATGAAGGAAACGCAGCATTGCGTTCGTGAAGCACGTCGGGATGTGCTTGTAGAACGTAGGAAGCGGAGTTGTAAATGCAACACAGGGTCTTGGACGGCCAAGATCGAGGTGGAGCCCGATTGGGCTATACAGTCTTACTCAAGACTGGTGGATCATCCTAAGGTATGGGATGCGCATCTCATACAGAGATGTAGAGGATTACAGCTGCAGGTGGAGCATGGCCGAGAGTGGTTAGTGTGCATAGAGGTGCATAGTTGCAGTGGAGGACGATGTCACAGTTGTCTCTGGAGGAGGATCAGTGGATTTTCGCCAAGGTGGAGATTGTTGGAACTTGTGGCTCAATTCTACTGAAATTAGGAGTCTAGTTACATGGGACTCCTAATTAAATGGGATTCCTAATTACATTAGGACACTGCAATACTGCTATATATTAAGGACGTGGGTTTCATGGAAACCCTGCCGTTTGGCCGAGTGCCTTCCGAGGCCAGAAGGGGCCTCTTGCAGCAGAGGTGTAGTGAGGGAGATAGAGAGAGAGGAAAGATACCAAAAGAGATCTTGGGATCCAAATATTGTATCTGTATTCTTTTTATCTATAATGAAATCTACACTCTCCCGTGGACGTAGGCCAAGGTTGGGCCGAACCACGTATATCCTGTGTTATCTGTGTTTATGTGTGATTGAGTCTGTATTTTCTGTATGTGGGTATTGGGTCTATTCCCTAACACCTAATGCCCTCAATCTACAACCTCTCCATTCTACTTATTGGAGTTGTACTTGGTCTTGTACTAACATAACTAAAACATCTCAATTTTTTTTTTTTCAATTTGTCATCTAATGAAGTTATCTTTAACCTATTCTTAATGTATTCATTTTTAAATCTACCCTTTAAAATTAAGTCACTCATCCAATATAATATACACATCTCTACTGTTACGACTTTAATTATCTCACTCTCTATAATATGATAATCTATTTATTAATATAATTTTTGTAATCACACCCCAACATTTGCCAAACCGAACCAATGACTCATATTCCATCCCTCTAAGATCCCATCCGTTCATCCAATTGATCTACAAACCAGTGCGCCCATGTTCTAAAAGACAGTAATCCAATGTAAAGTCTTATAATGGATAATTAAATGGTAAAAAAAATTCAACGGTTCAGATTCCTAGCATAAAAATCCATGCTGTGGAAGAAATGTAGTGGTCCAACAGTCAAAGAAGTTCGCATTTGGAGCCCACAGTATAGAAACTGAGATCTAATCTATTAGCTACGTGTACGGTTAGATATACGGATATATTTAGCAGTAGAAGGCCCTGGAACTTTATTAAAAAAAAAAAATTTAAGTCGAGAGAAGATCGTCACGTGGCAGTTGCGGGTGTTTTTTCCCGACAGATAATCTGAAGCGGTAAAAAGAAAGATACACTGCGGTACCACAAAATAGAATTGGTACGGCGGCTTGTTAAATCGCTATTTAACTTTGAAAGCTCGCGACTCCGTAGTGATTTTTGCAACTTTTTACATGGGATGCCCATTCTCTTTACGAGTTTTTTCAAATAATTTAAGAAAAACACTCTTCCTTTTGGAGATGATTTTTAAAATTTAAAATTATATCATTTTCATTTAAAATCAGTCTTTAAGTTAATAAAATTTAGAATAGATGAATTTTGATAGTTTATTTGTAAAAATCAGTCGAGAAACAATGTCGTTTGAAAAACCAAATCAAATGCAGAAAAATTCAAAGATTATTGTTACTGAACAATTAAAAAGACGAAGAGAAAAAGAATAGAAAAAACAACCCATTTGTTGCTTCCCCGTGCTCTCTTTCAACCCGTTGTCTGCAACAACCAGAACACCTAGCCTTTTTGTTCCTTTTTGGAGTTTGTATTTTAAAAAGGATTACAGAACGGTGAAGGGTAAAGTAGAAATTCTATATAAAATTTTTAAATGTGGGAGAATGGCCACCTTTCACATTTTTTTATTTTCAAAAGTAATGATGAAATTGAAATTTCCTTTCAAAAGGTAGACTTCCTGAAAAAATGGCATTGCAAAAATCACTACCTTAGATTAAGCTAAGTCTTATAGATGGTTGATTTTTTTTTGCTTTTATTAAACTACACTTTTTTTTACAGGAATAGATCTATCAAACCAACTCATTCTCAATATCTAACATAAGTTATATTAAAAAATAAAGAATTGATTCAGAGTGAAATTTACAAGGGATGATTTCTTTAGATTTTTGCTGTGACCGGAGAATGAAAAATAACAGATTCTACAAAACGAGACTATCTTGAATCATCTTATCTCTTAATTTTAAACAAAAAACTAAAGACTTTTATCTGTCATTGTCAATTCAATAGTGAAGATAATTATTAATTAAGTTGATATCAATTTCAATTAAATCTAAATCTACAAAATAAAATAACATTTTATATCAAGGATAGTGATTTTTGCGCTATTTTCTCATTGTGCACCTCGTTAAAAGGAAATTTCAATTTTACTCTTGCTTTTCAAAAAGAAGAAAAAAAGATGTGAAGAAAAAAGTAAAGGTAAAATTATAATTTTCTTTTAAGAGAGATGCACAATAAGAAAAAGTGGTAGTACTTATTCGGTATATCTCATATTCTCATAATAAGTTCAAATTTGATACAAATCTAATCCGCGAGATAATAGTATATATGAGAAAGAAAATCAGTGTTAATATACACCTAATCAAAAATTAGCAAATTATTTATAATGAATACTTTCTCTAAAATCTTATACATTCATTCAAATGTTTTGATCATAAGATGAGACCCACTCACCCACCTTTGGACATGCCTTGCCCGACCACTTGGGGATTTTAAATATGAATGTTTGCTAAACCTATTCTTTTTCACTAATTGATTAATTTATAATAAAATATCTTATAAACATGTCACATGTCCCTAAATCATTTTTTAATGGTTTTGCTCAAAAGTACTTGGCAAATAGTTGCAAGATCTCTAAGTGGAAAATCACAACAATTTTAAATAAAGAAGTCAAGGCACAATTCTATTCAATGATGTAAACTTTTTCTAGTAATTACATGATATATTAGCACTTTTTTTTTTTTTACATGATATATTAGCACTTAACACAGTTATACAATACAATCTTAATCCAAATAAGAGGGCTTTTTTTATACAATCTATATTATTTAACTTTTTCATGAATTTAATAGACTGCATCTGAGATTCAAAGAGCAAAAGTACACATCAATATATGTACTTTAAATATACACAAATTATTTTTTAAATAAAAATACTTAATTCTCTACTACAAATCACGGGATGAACAAATTTGGAATTCAAAAAACTGTTTAAAGTGAGCTCATGAACTCATTGTGTGTCATTTTTTTAAAGGAAAGCATCCTCTTCCCACTCTCCTTCCCAGTTAAGAGAGAAATTTTTTAATCATATTGATAGATATATAGTGATAATTAGTCTGATTTTTCAGTGTCTACACAGTAACACCAATACTTGTTTTTTCACATAAAAACTCTATAACTCGAAAGGAGAAAGTGATGGTCAAGAACCCATCTCAAAAAATAGAAGTTTTGAATTCTATTTCCACTTCATTTTAAAGGGCCACTTCTCGTAGATTTACTCACTGACTGCATTTGGATGGAGGGTAATGGGGATCGGTAACTAAGAAGTAGGGTTAAAAAGTTAATTTTTTACCTCTCTTCTCTCATTTTTGAAAACCCTTTTACCCCTAGTCTAGAGTAATCTTGGGTAACTCTTATAAAATTTACTTCTTATCTAAATGCAGCCAATCTATAAATAGGAAAATTTACAGATATTTCAAAGACCAGTCAAAATACTTTAAAAAGACTTACACTTTGATATTTCTAAAGTACTAGAGAAAAACATATAGACCTGAGGCATGCAGTAGGAATTCTAGTGGTAGGGAGAGCAAGGGGATGGAATGATGGATGATTGATATGGTTTTTTGGTGATGGAATGGTGGGAAATGGGAAAAATGGAAAATTGGGAATCTGAAGGTAGGAGTGGAGTCCAAACACCACAGTATTATTCCAATCTCTGACACCACGATTCCCACTCTTGTCCCTTCCAATTCACATTCCATCAACCGAGAGAACACCTCTCATTCTTATTATTATTATTATTATTTTATATTTCATCTTCTTCGATAAAGGGTCAATCCTGCAGGCTTTTTACCCTCGAGCAAGATAGACTAGAGAGTGAAAGAAAGAGAGAGAAGAGGCCTTTTGATCTTCTTCTTTCCCGGATCTTTTCTTTCTTCTTTTTTTTCAAAGTTTTCTCACTCCCAAAGTTTTGTTGATAACAACATTCCAAGCGGAATTTTGTTTCTTCTCTCAGTTAAGTAATACTTGGGAACATTACAACTTTAAAAATAATAATAGAAAACCTACCTGTAAATTACATTTTATAGAGGTAGTAACTGTTAGGTTGATTCATTTAATTAATTGATTTTGGTAAAAGTTAATTAATCTATTTCTTTTCAGGGATTTTCCCATATGAAGTGTTTATTTTTGTTGGATTAGTTTGAAGTTTGAACAGTGAATCTGTGGACCAAAGGTCTTGCAGAGTTGATGGTCAGAAAGGCCTTCACATGAGGAAGGTGTAGACAGTAGATGTACGAATAATAGTGATTCAATATTTATGCTAAATGCGTCTTACTTTAATGAATAATTTGTTGAGATTTATTGATGATTTATTAAGGTGTTTATAGAGTGTAATCTAAAGTACGAGATGATCTAATATAAAATAAATTTAAAAGATTCAATTTTTTTAGATCCACTTGTAATAACCTGCCTTCAACCAACATCAATATTATTCACTTTTAAGTCTAAACACATCTTCAAACTGTACTTTGAATAGATGAATACGCCCTTGCTATCACACCACTTTTTTAATTATAAAAATAGTCACTCCTGATTCTTATTTTCGTTCATCATTGTTAATATTTATAACTAATAATATCACAGAATTCAAAAGTGCATCACAGATTGGCTATAATGGTTTTGTGATTTAGATGATTGGATCTTCTGGGTCTCACTTGGAATGGAAAATGTCCCCATCGTTCACATGGTTTTATGACCCATTACTGTATGACAATCTTCCCTTGAATGTGACCCTCCTCTTCTCTTTACCGTACATTTGTGGGCCACTGATCAATGATAAAAAAGCATCAGGATTCTCAAGAACTCTGCCCTAGTTTGGGAGACTCAAACACAGGACCAGTTGATTCTTCTCTCACTTTCAGAACCAAAAATGTTTTTCTGCTTTATAGACTCAAATGGAATGCAATTGCTGCACTAACGATTATTTTAATGATCAAAACCATGAATTACACCATTCTAATCTCTATCTGTCATTCAAGATGCTGCATACATAGTAATAACTATTATAAAAAGGAGAAACGAACAGAGGAAAACAGTGTAGGAGGATAAGTTATTTTTTAATTTTAAATGTGTAATGAGGCATGAGGAATCCAAGTCTTCCATGTCTTCCAAGCACTCCAGACAAACCAGTTTCAGAAGAGAAAAGCAAGTTGCTTTTAGACTCAGAAAAAGAGAGATCAAAGCCCATGAGACCTAGGAAATTGCAGGTGTTGTGACCCCATGTCTCCCTTCCTCTATATTTAGTTGCAGCTGAGTGCAAGCCAACCCATCTCTTCCCTTTCCCTTAACCCTTTTCCCCACCAAAAGGAAACAAAGAGAAGAGAAGCCATAGAACAAAAGGTGGCGGGTTGAGGTGGGGTGGTTCTCTCACCTCTGTTTGCTTTTTGCTGATGCAAAAGGTGTCTCGTTTAGGGCTGTTGAGCTCAACCCATTTCAATGTAGCAACCCATTTCTGCGAAGGATAAGTCTACACCACCATTTCTCCTCTCTATATTAAGAATCCTACAATATGTGGGGATTGTGCAATGTTAGGTTCAGGTAGTGAACTTGAGAGACCCAGTTTTTAATCTTTTTCCATTTGCTTTAGATGATAAAAAGGTGAAAGATGGGAGGGTGGCATGAGTTTAAGAGGTTTTGCATCTAGGGTTTTTGAGAGCAGTTCTCAATATGTATACATGCATAGTTTTTGAGATCCCCTAAAATCTCAGGAGCCCTAGGCGAAGTGAGATTTCAGAGGCGTTTGTGACTGACTTATGAAGGAGTTTTAAGTGTGTGGAGGCCATTTCTTGCCTGTACATACATATATGCCTGGCTCCCTGTATGCCATTTGTAGAGTCAATCTTGGCATTGATTGGCTTCATGGATGGCGTGCGAGGAGCCAAGCATGTTGCATTTTGCATGGTCGGTTTGCATTTGCATTGCACTTCTCTCTCTCTCTCTCACTCACTAAGGGTTTCATGCTCAGCCAAATATTGGATTGGGTGCTGAAGAAATTAGTAGAATGTTTTGGCTTGATTCATTTCACAAAGACAATACAGATATATATATATATATATATAGGTACATCAGAGACAGTCAGGTTGGTATCAGATGAAGGTTAGCATTCAATGTATTTAGTGAGGTTGGTGTTAGGTTTCAGTCAGTGAAGGATTGCTGTTAATAGGTGCTATTATTAGCACCCTGATTACACCATGAGAGATTGATACATCTTCTCTTGAAGCTCTTGGCAAAAATATATTTTGTCATTTACAATATCCGTTCTCTCAGTCAGTTGTTTGATTCTGTCACAAAAGTTTTTATGCTATTAAAGTGTTTAGAACGGCAATGAATGGAAACTTAAAGTAGATGATATTTTCATTTCATGTCTTGTCAAATACTTCATCTTTGTATGTGTAAAATCTGCAACATCATTTTCATAGTGTGTCCTCCCTCTATACAATGCCATATTTGAAAGAAATAAGAAATTAGTACAAAACTTCTTCTTTTTTGTAGTATGGGTAATCCCCACTCCACATTAGAGGTAAGATTAATCTTACGAACATGTGTAAACCTCCCAATCTACATACATTGGCAAGTCAATGAGAAGTAACCCATGTTTTTGTGACTACCCATTCATCTTTTCTATATTCATTTCTTGACTGTCTTTCTGGACACTTTCCATTGAAGTAGTAGAGTTCTACTGTTTGGGATCCAGCAATTAACATCTGTGATGCTGCTGATGATAAACATGTAAGTTCTTTGGCTCTAGTTTTTTACATATGGAGTTTGGGAGGGAGCTCTTTGATCATAATTTTAGATGATGTTTTTGGTACTGATCGTTAAAAGTTCAAATTAGAAATGCAACGTTGTAAACCAAATTTGGGTGCAATATAATAATTACTTTAAATGATCCATATTTGTGCTATTTCAGAGAGCAAATAGTTTTTAAATGACACATACCCTAATTTAAAGGTTCATCGTAGTTCTTATGCTCTATATTGTATGGTCATAGCATTGAAAACATGTTGCTCCAAGTTCTCTATGTATCTCCTTTTTTGTTGAATATGATAGGGGGTGTACAATGACAACGTATTAGAAATCAATATCTTGTGAAAAGGCTTGATTACTGTTGAATTCTTGTGACAGTTTTGAGAATATTCAGTTCAAAAGATTAGTCCATTACTTAGAGTAACCCAAGTCCTTTATAATTAATGTTTGACTTGTTTATTACCAAACAATCCTTGCATCGAACGAGGCTCTCCGGTCATCTCGTACGGCTAGAGGATCCCTGACTCTAAATGCGTTGGTTTGGAGATATGACTCTAGTATCACTTATTAAGACTGGATATCCCGTCCAAAAGACTAGTTCATTAGGTGGAACCCGTTTATTGCCCCAATATCTATACATTTTCATTAATGCCATTGATCTCCTCTCACGACATGAAAGAAAACCATTAATCTTTCACAGTACTGGCCCTTAGATACCCTAAAATCTCAAGGGCCCTCAGTAAAACTATTAAGATGGGGCTTTACTTCAGAGGTCCTAAAATCTCAGAGGTCCTACTGCAGATTATTTTTTAAACCTATTTTGGAGACCCTATGCAGCGACCTACGCCACCTATAGCTAGGGCCAATCTTGATCTTTCATTTACTACTTCTTGTATCATGCATTGACTGATAAATTTATTTCATTTAAATTGCTACTTCATAAAGGAATGTGTAAGATTTAAGCTAAGCGATTTGAAAATTCGAATATGGCCAGCTTATTGCATTGTCGAAATGATAGACGAATACATCATTGCTGAAAGCCAGCTTTAATAGATCGTCTTAACTTGTGTTTTCTCGCCTTTGAATGTATACACTTGAAACGAGTCAAAGAGGCATTGAGTAATGCAGGATTTAAATAAAAAGAAAGTAGCATATGAGATTTTAAGGATTGTTCAAGCTCTTCTTTTCCTTTTGTTTTTTTTTCACTTGGCAAATGATAAGTAAGATGGATCCCAATGAACGTTTATTTCACAGTCCTTTCCATTTTTTAGCTGTATTGCAGTAACATTTAAGTAGGATTCATTAAAGAACATTTCTTTCTCTTTTGCACTCTTCTAAGGACTCTGCTCGGGTGCTTTCTACTTTTTCGATGACTGATAACAACGGCATATTTTATTCTATGGATATAGCATCGACTAACAGCTAATCATCGGTTTACTGGCATCTTTTATTTTGGCTTAATGTCTTTGTACAGATTGCTATACATTGTTTTGTTGGTTTTGTTGGCTTTTTTGCCATGTATCTCTTTTCTTTCTCCTTACCCGACCCGGGCTGTGGGCAAAACTTTTGTATCTTGGGCTCCTTTTTTGTTTGAATTACTAACCATACCATTCAAAAAAAAAATATTCAAATTTACCTATTTTTTTATGATTAAGGTGTTGAAATCTCTTATAACACTCGTTTAATCTTTAGAATATGTACAAACTGAATAATTCTACTAAAAATAACTCTTGATGGTAAAGTGAAAATCAAAATCAAAACTTTTACTTTATTCAAAGAGTTCTTAATCATCTTTTCAACCCTTTGGAACTCAAGACTTTCATTATTTGAGGTCCTTTATTATTTGAGCCGCCATTAACTGTTGCTTTTGATCTTGCCTAACTGTGGACTTTTTGGTATATTTATCCTTCGGACTCCCTTTTTGATGATATGCTAATTGAACATTTTATATATATATATATATATTTATTTATTTATTTATTTATTTATTGGCAAATGTTAATTGCATCTCCCATGACACTTCTATATGTGCGATTATCTCAATTTTTCTATTTAGGAAAATGATTAAGAATCTATCAATTGATCTCATCTCACCTACCCCCGACTCATTTTATCATTTAGATTCAAGCAACTAATCATTTAAAAGTGAAAAAAAAAAATAGTAATTTTTGCATTATTTTTTTTATAATGCACTCTTTTACAAAAAAATCAATTTTGACTTTATTTCCCTCCTCTTCTCTCTCTTTTCCTCTTTATGAAAAGGAAAAACAAAATTAAAATTTTATTTTAAAAGAGGGTACCATAAAAAAAAAAAAAATGTTGCAAAAATCATTAAAAAAGAAGAAGCTTTCTTTGTCCCACGTATGTGGTAGTTAACCTACTAAAAGAGTCCGGATCGTCCTTACCTTGTCAGGTGCATGCAGCCGTGAGCAGCTTTTGTCGGATAGACAAATTCTGATGAAAATTTAAACTGAAAACTCTCATTTGATATATTATTTTTGAAATTTATTTATTTATTAAAAAAATTCCATTAAAATAAATTAGAGATTTCCCACATTATGATTCTAAAATAAAAGTTTTATAAAAAAATTAATTGATTTGATTTAAGTAAATAAAATTAAGAGTTAATAAAAAACTCTGCTTCACTTGTTTATTTTTCATTTGTTATTTTGTGGCTATAGATGCTTTATTGTACTAACTTTATACACATTTTCATATTAAGAATAAAAAAATTTAATTTGTAAAAATAAAAAATTCATATCATTATAAAAATTAATTTAAATCATGAAATAAGTAAATAATAGATCGATCTTTTTAAATAAATAATTTATTTCAAGAACTAAGTCATTTGGGTGAAAGATTTTTGAACTGAATTGAGTTATAGTTAATTTGAAACTCATCATGCCAAATACAACTAAATTCTATTATAACTTAACCTATTATTATTTTGACTCGATTTCAACTCACACTCAACTAAGTCAACTCAAACTTAGTCTTCCTTGAATACAAGATTGAGTCCATATTTAAACCTTGAATATGTGACATTTCAAGTGCAACCAATCATGTTAAACATGAGATTTTAGATATTAAAAATTTAAACTTTAATAAACCCTCTAATTTTTATATTTTATCTTATGAAGATAAAATAGCAAAAGGAATAAAATTATAAAAAATTTAATCTATATCTTTACTCATTGAATTTACTGATTTAGAATATTAGTATTAACTAAAAATAATGATAGAAATATCTTTTATTTTTATCTTTAGTGATTCTTCATTTAAAATAACATATTTGATCGTGTGAAACTAAAATTATCTATACTTTTGGTTAAATTAAATAAGAATGCTTCAAATATAAACATAGAAGTGTTACTATCAATAGTAGGATTAAATGACTTTACATAAAATTTAATGATTAGCATTATTAGTCATCTTCTTATTTATTTAAAAATGGTTTTTTGAACTTATCATTTCTACTAATTCTGGAAAAAATATTATTTTTAGTGGTAACCAAGAAAAATATATATTAAAAGAAAAATAAATATACATAAAGGGAAAAGAGGAGGAGAACAAAACGATCAAAGTACAAATGCCCACCTCAATGGATAATATAAAAATATACCTCAGCTAATTAACTCCAAATTCCACCTGAATCCCCCTCATATAGATTACAAATGAAAAACTCCGTTGATCAGACAAAGGAATTTGCTACTCCATTTGTTGTCTGTCTGACCTCTGCGAGTGATACTTCTTAAGCCAAAGTTCTTTATTTCCCTATTTACTGTGATCAATTTTCAAGGGATATTTTCTCCTCCTTATCCTAGTCGCCTTCAGGTAAGAGTTATGTTTCATTAGAGTCTCTCACCCTACCAACTCAGATAAGATCATGTAAAACTATGAGAATCACCAAATAACCTACTTAGCTTGTTTGGATTTGTCTGTAGTGGCGCCATCACATTAAATTGGATACTCCAATGTTGAGGGGGACCATATTTCCATAGATCTAATCTTCTTAGGTACGTTGCTCATACATCTCTCCCATAAAGACATGAAATCTGTCGTATCACTTATATTTATCTAAAAAAAGCCACATAGAGAATCTCTCTCTAACTCTTTTGACAATTTCACTTTATATTTTATCATATATTTATTCACCTCTTTAATTTAAATTAAAAATTGAATAATTATTTTTCTTTTTACTCACTTATAATTTATTTCAATGGATAATATTTTAAAACATAATCATATAAATTAAATTTAATCTAAAATTATTGCCACCATAGTCAATGCGTTGAAACGGTAAAACGTGTCAAAACGAAAGAGGGCCCCGGTGGAAGTCGACTTCTAGACAACCCAGAATTCCCTACTCTGCATTGTAGAATCAGGACTAGAGTCAGTAAGCAGGAGGGCGGCAGGCATGTGCCCTGAATCAAAAAGCTGACCGTTGTGAAGAAATGAACCATTTGAAAGTCCGGCCCACAATCAAAATTCAATGTACCCTTGTACTCTGAATTCTGAAAAGTGCAATGTCTTCATTTGAAAAATCTTTCTACCACCAGACTATTGGGAATACATTTAATACAAGCCCAGTAATTTCATTGTCTTCATTTGAAAAATCTTTCTACCAATAGACTGTTGGGAATACATTTAATACAAATTCAGTAATTTTTTCAGTTTTATATAATCAGAAAAAGATTTTAATGTATTATTAATTTTACTCTCTGTTGTTGTCATATTGAAAATTAAAAAAAGAAAAAAAAAATAAACAATAAATCGACTCACTTACCAGATCACTTACTAGTCACTTGACGAGACGATTTTCTGTTTTCTAGTGCTGATAAGTGAGCCGATAAAGGTAAAATTAGCAATACACTAAAACTCATGTCTGATTACACAAAACTCTCGTGAAAGGATTGCTACCCTCAATACAATAACCCATTTTATTTTTCAAATTACATTTGATGCAAATTAACCCAACAATCAATTCTAAGCCAATGTTATGTTAGTTTTTATTTTCATTATTTATCAAAATCTCATCTATTCAAAGTTAAATTTTTTATTTACACTTCTCTCTTTTAATCCTATCATAAATTTTGAAGTTAGTCATTCCATAATCTATTATATCACTTTAATTTTTCCTTCATATGTTTAGTGATCTATTTTTTATTCTGCCTACTATTAATAATCTTTTGACTCTATGTATTAAGAGTTTAAGACAGTATTTGATCTTCTATTTATATAGTCAAACCATTTTAAATGAACTTTTCATTTTGTTACTCATTTAGAATGTAGTCATTTATATTTATTTTTATTGATTAAATTATTACTCCCTCTGTCTCATTTTAGTTGTCTTATTTGAAACATTTGTAGTTTTTAAGGAACTCTCTATATAAGACTAGCAATCCATATGATTTCATCCATTTTCAACACATTTTATAGTATTTCAATATAAATAAGGCAATTATTTTGAGATAATTTCAAAATCCATATAAGACAATTAATTTAAGAAAGAGGGAGTACTTTTTACTGTTCAAAATTTTACTCTGTAAAGGATTCAATTTCACCCTAAATGAATGGAACTGAAAAATTATCAATACCTAACTAGAGATTTAAATCTCGGATATCGATCGATATCTGAGCCAAGAAATTTCTCTCTCCCATTATTTTTTAAACTATCTTTATCAATCGATATTTAAAATGTAGGCCAACATTTGTTTCCCTGAGCTGACCAATCGGAGCATGAGCTATTTTCACCCATAGCCTGGCCTGCATCTTCATTTCTCAGGTCAACACAACGGGTGTACGTGTGTCTGATGCAATTGGGCATCTCTTATCTAACTCAGTCTCCTTCAGACATATAAGAGCTACCTTCAGATACCTTGTGTCCTTTTGGTCGGGAAAGGCATCCAATCAGATCCACCGGCTGTGGAAGCACACTTTCTTGGACAACTCCAGTACCTCCAAAGCTGGGTTAGACATTGTCAAGCTTCTCTGTGAAACTTGTATCAGATTTTAATCCAACGTGTATAATCTAATTTGAGAAATCAGTGAAATCTCATATCAAATTTAAGTCGAATTGAGTTCAAAAATTTAAATCAACTCTATTCAATCTGAATTAACTCGATTTAATCCAAATTTAAGAAAATATAAAAAATCAACTGCTTATTGAATTGCATTGTTGGGTCAGCAACTCTAGTCGAATCAAGTCAACAATTCAGATGGGATTAAGCAATACAAGTCAACAACTCAGATTGAATCAGACTCAATAATTTTTATATATATTGAGTTAAATTTATTAAAACTAAGTCTAACTCATCGAGTTTCAGCTCTAGTAAATCTGAGACAAAATAATAATAAATTGATTAATTTAAACTAAATGAATTAACCAAGTCCCATGTGATAGATTTTGTAATTTGGCTCCTCAAATCATAGGTCATGTCTAATAAATGAAAGTACAGAGGATCAGCAAGTCTGTACCTTTGCTTCCTAACGAAAATGACTCTGCCTTGGCAGTTACGACCATGTTGCTTCTCATGACTATTTACTTTTACAAGTCGCTCAGCTGCGGAGCATTCTCTCCTCCGTTAGGGACGTGAACACAAAATCCGTCGGATTTTTGAGATATATTAAAAGAATTGGATTTTTAAAATTAGAGCAAGTGTAAAAGGTTTTTGAATTTTTATATGTGAAATTGTAAAATTCTTACAGATAATATTTACTATCTTTAAAACACACTAAATAAAATCACGGAAGGTTGAACTAGATAAGTCTAAATCTAATCAAAAGGAATGGTATATCTAAAATGTAAACCTCATAAGGAGGGTGGGCTGGCCTTTGGAAAAAAAAGATGCTTAAATTAAGATATAATAATAACTTTTCTTGTCATTTAGCCCAAACTCTATGATTCTCTTATTTAGTAGAAAATGTTGAAATGATGTGATATCACCAAAGAGAATTAGACAAAAAATGTAGGAAAGGACCCTTCTTGATTATGTATGGTGTTGTTCAATCCGTAGTCTTCTATTTTAAGAATGTGGGAGGTGTTAGATTTGGACCTCTATGATCTCATTTGATGTGTTTTAAGGACAGTAGATATTACCTGTAAAAAATTTATAATGAGTTTCTTACTATTTTCTATATATAAATTCAAAAAAATAAAGTGACTTCTTTATTTGAATCCCGATAATAGTAGACTTCCTTTTACCTCAAAATCCAATTTTCTCTGTTTAACTTGGGTGAGAATCAAAACCCTAGTAACTCGAATAATTCAGATGAATTTCTTACTTAAATTTGATTAAATCCGTTAATTCATTAGATTAAAATTTTTATCCAATCAAATTAACTCAAAGTGACTCCTCCGAATTTTTTTCAAAATTTTAAACTATATTTTGACCCAAGATATTAGAGAACTGATTTCTTAACTCGTAGTCAGATCTATTGTTGAATAAATCAGGTAAAAAATATTTTATTAGAAAATTCTCTATTGAAATAGATACGTGTGACCTCCATTAATAAGATTTAATTTAATTCAAACATCATACAAAAGGGTCCCACCAAGAGAAGGGACCTTTTGATTTTGCCGGTTTGGCTTTCTTATTCGGGCATTGGATGAATCGAGCAGAACAGATGAAGGCAAAGTCGTACACGCAACGTGGGAAGGTAGTGGCACATCAAGTGGGCCCCACTCGCGAATCGCTTGGTGGCATGAGATTTTTGTATCTGTCTTCAAGTGCGTGACACGTGTAATGCAACTCCTTGAGCTATTTTTCCAACGACTCTAATCTGGTAGTCAACAGTCACAAGCTACTTATTCTGCAGTTTACTTTTTTTTAAAAAAAATATATTACTTTGTTAAAAAAAAATATTAAAATAAATCAGGAATTGCCGATATTGTGATAGTGAAGAATAAGTTTAATATAAAATTCTTAAAAGTTTTATTTCAACTGCTTCAGTTTCCTTTGGTCTTTTGAACCATACCACACTTTAGATCTAAATCAATTTATTTTATTTTTATTTTTACAAATAAAAATAAAGATTTATATTTTTGAAACTAAATAGATGATGAATAATCTTAAAGGATTGTTGTATTGGCAAGGAACTATTTAAGGAAGTAAGAGTTCTAACTTTAAATTCTATCTCACTTCAAAAGTCATTTTTTATAGTTTTATCGATTTGTATGGGGAGAGATTTTTATATGCCTGAAGACTAATGGAGTATTTTAAGAGATTTTGGACATCTCAAAAAAAAAATATAATATAAATAAAAAAGGGAATAAAATTATTGGAGATTGTCATAAAATATTTTTATTTTTCTTATATATAGCTAAACTGCCATCGAAATTCTCAGAATTACCGCAACTTTTCTGTGAAAAGACATGCAAGTGGGAAATTAAGAAGCCAATTCAAACTGTTTTTTTCCTTAATTCATCTTCCGGCAAATTCCCTTATCCAGAGCTAAGGTACAAATATCAGCTGATATATATCGATTTTTTAAGACCGAGTAATATCGGCCGATACGATAAGTATCGGCCGTACATACCGAATATCGGCCGATATGGTCGATATTCGGTTAGAAATATCGGCCGATATTCATAAATATCGGTATTTAATTTTTTTTTTAATTTTTTTTAAAAACACCAATATGGTTTTTCACGGTTTTTACACAGTTTTTCACGGTTTTCAACGGTTCAGGATTCACGGGTTTCACGGGTCCTCACGGTTTTTTGCAGTTTTTCACGGTTTTTTCACGGTTCCGATATCGGAGGAGAGAGAAAATGCCGATATCGGGATGAGAGATAAAAATATCAGCCGATATGCATATCGGTCGATATATTGGCATGGCCGATTTTTTAACCCTGATCCAGAGTCCAAACACAGCCAAAATACCAAGCATTGAACACTCGGAAATATATAGAAATGTCTTCAGTGTGAAGTCCAATCATGCTTAAAAATAAACTGTTTTCCACTACAAATCTTCAATGACTATAAAATGATTATCTTAATGATGAGATAACTTCAAAACTCAAATGTTTGATCTTTGAGGATATTATTTAAAAAAAAATCACAATTAGTTGAAATAAAGAAAAAAAAATTTAAAAATAAAATATAGTTGAATTTCTTACTCTTTTAGTAACTATGTGTGCGTATCATAAAATGGAAAACTACAAAACACCAAGGCGTTTTTGGTTTTCGGGCATAAAAGGCCCTATTTGTGACTTACTTTATGTTAAATTCAGTCTCTCGAAATCATTTTTTTTCTAAAAGTAAGACCCAACATTTATAAGTTTCATTTGATATGTTTTTTAAATAACTAAAGTGTCTAGAGGCCTTTCATTTGATATGTTTTTTAAATAACTAAAGTGTCTAGAGGCCTCATCTCTATTTGGATAGAAGACATTTTAACATGAATAATTTTTGAGATATGTGCAAACCTCCTGATCCCACCGACACTGAATAAGCAACTATGGAGAGTGTTTGCAACTACGGAGAGTGTCCAAGAGGAGTATTGAGCGTGAATAAATTCAAGATCTCCCTTCGTGAGAGGAGTTTCTTGACTGTTAGACAAATATTTTACAATTAGATTAATATTTATATATCAAATCATGTATTTAAAATTCGGTATCGGCCGATATATTAGTCGTGAAATATCTCTCTCTCTTTTAAATTAAAACAACCGATATCAAATGTTAATCGCCTATACATATCGGCGATATATATCGTATTTTGGCCGATATTTATTCTTGTGTCAAACTATCTTTAGGTACTATAAAATGAAAACTACAGAACACCTGGTCTTTTTGGCTCTTGGATATAAAGGCCTTACGTGGGTCACTATCTATGCTAAATCCAGCTTGTCAAATTTTTTTTTACAAAATTTTAGATTCAACATTTTATAATTTTTATTAGACATATCTCACCATTAAATTAATTTTATTATATTAATATATATAATAATTTATTTTATCAATTTTCAATGATAAGTTGACAAAGTTTGTGTCAATCTCGAGGGTCAACCATAGGTTGTCCCATGAGGCGATGCACCAGCCCTGAAAATGGATATGCAATAATTTGGTATAATGTGCTTGACTTGCCTCTGTTTCAAAATGATTGGAACTAGGAAATTTTTGACAGCCTCTATTCTATTTAAGTTGGTTGACATTCATTTCACCAAGGATGGACTATACCCATTCTAATTAATTTATTATTTCATTTTTAACACCACTTACTACTTTGGTTTTAAAACTCAATTGGGTAGTAATCCACAATAATGCACATATATTTTATTATCTAATGATATCTGACAGTATACTTTGCACATTGGTTTATGTCAATACTATTCGAATCTATTGCATTTATTGGTTTATTATTAGGAAAATTCAAAGTAGAATAATAATGATCAGTTTATGATCTCAATGAACCAAAATGTATCAAACAAAGTCACCTAAAGGTTCACCATGACAATACAAAAGTCTTAAAAAAATTTTAAACTTTACTCACTATATGAGCAAATAGCTAAGGACAAACCCGTTGTCTCAATTTTAAAATTAAAAAATGGAAAAAAAAATACAACTTGTACTTCAACACTCTCGCGTATTTTTGAATATCACTTCAATAGACAAGAACGGCAACAAAAGGGACAATAGGTCTTACTATTTCTACATTTTTTTTTAATGAATAAGTTAGTTATCAATCAAAAGAAACCAGATGAATACCGATTAAGCCCATAGTCCGACCCAGACAAAGAAAACAGAAGGGCAAGCCCAAAATAAAGCCCATAGGGTAAAAACAACAAACTATCCCAAGAAAAGAGGAGAGTCATTGATAGAAGAGAAGATACCAAAAGTATTCCCTGCACACAAAAGATTGGATAGGGAGGAGGAAGAAGCATCCTTACAACTGGAGCCAAAGGCATATTCCTACATATTTCATTAGTAACAACTAACAAAGAGATAATTGTGTATCTTTCTTGTACTTAGTGCTTCTCGAATTTTTTTTACCAAAATCACATAAGAGCTTGTTACGAGTGTATTCATTTGATTGATTCATCAATAGTGTTAGGTCATTGAGGATAACGTTTGTCTGTAAAAAGATTGAATCCAAAATATTTAGATGGATATTTTGTAGATGTCATGGTAAGGGGGAGCTTTTGTGCAACAGTTTGAAGACCCATCTTGTGATATAACTAACTTTATTTCAAGATGCTTAACAAATCAAAATAGAAGGTTGCAATGCAAGAAGAGATTGATGCTCTTCACAAAGAATGAAAATGTGGACTTAGTTAGATACTAAGAAAATTTATAGCGATAGTGTTGCAAATGGGTGTACAAAATGAAAAGATATAATATTGATTTTGTTGGGTGAGATGGCTCGATTCCAACAATCTAGGGAGCCGAGATTTTCTCGTTGAAAATTGGAAAGGGATAAACTTGGTAGCTTCAAAAAATCAAGGTGTATTCGGCTGCTAGGGATATTACCATGTATAGTTGGAATTGGAAATAGAAGTTGCTAGGTGTGTGGGCCAACAATGGGTTGGCAGCCAACGTGGGTATTCTATTATGGTGCAACAGTAGTCTATATAAACAAGCATCCAACGTGGGTTTTAGCATGTGGTGTGGAATCCCGGGAAGGCATTGAGAGAGGGACGTTCATGAGGAAGGCCTTTTGGCCTTGGGCCTCTCAGCCGCATGTGAAGAGGGCCTTATGTGGCCGCATGAAAGACGGCGTAGAATCTCAATGGTACGCAGATCTGACAATGTATGTAGGACAATTCGATGGTCGGAGAGGGGCGTAAGCAACAGTTCAATACCGCTGCAGATCTGAGTTCTCAGATCTGTGAGTGGCAGCCAGCAGGAGTGCGGCTGGAGAGACGAAGCCCCTTCGCCAGAGCAGAAGTGGAGATCTGTGTATGTGTGGTACACACCATCATCGGAAACGCTCGCGTTTGAGAAGCATGTCGGGATTGCTCGTAGGACGCAGGAAGCGTAGAGGGAGGAACACAGAAGTTGGGTTCACTATTATGGGTATGAAAGAGATTCACATCAACTGAGAGGTGACGTCGATGTGTTGTACAAGGGGCTCGGGACTTCGGGTTTGGGCTCATGACTCAAGGGAGTCATCATTATTGTACATATATTTCTTTCTCATTTATAGTGAATATTCTGTCGCTCCGTGGACGTAGGCCAGGTGGGCTGAACCACGTTAAAATATTGTGTTATGCTGTGTGTTTATTTCCGTTCGATTTTTCTTGTTTCCGCGCGTAACGCTAACAAGTGGTATCAGTAGCTTTGGTTGGAGATCAGGGATTCGTAGGTGAACGGAATAACACGACGACAGAAGAGAACTGCTGGGTTTTATCGTACCGGCTCTATCGTCGGTGCACAGGACAGAAGACAGTGGGCTGGCTGTGAAAGGGTGTTCGTATCTGCTAACGAGGTGGAAAGGTCTCTATTAGACAGACACCAAATCAGCAATTAAGAGGTTGTTTTCAAGAGCAGCCTGCATACAGCATCCTGGTTTTTTTTTCTGACGAAGGATGGTGCAGATCTATGGAGATTAGATCTGCAGCCTGGTTGGAAGAGGTGGAGCATCGACGTGCACACCAACCCACCGACAAGAAGGGAGAGCGGTACAGCAGGAAGGCTTTTCAGCCATGACCAGCGTGTACATAGGCGAACGAAGGGGTTGCTGGATTGAGAGCAGTGATGCTGCAGTGTTTGCATAGAGACAGCAAACACCATAGAGGAAGCAATGCTCTGCCGAGTCCAGATAGCACTCCATCGGCAGATCTGTTCCCAATCTGATCTGCTGTGGGTGATAGCGAGAAGAGGAGGTGCTGCCAGATTGGGGAGCAGTCAGACCAGAGAGAAAGGTTTGGCCGAAAATAGTGGGTACTCAGCGATACAAGGCAGCCAGATTCATGTGCTGCTAAGAGGAGGCTGGTTGTGTATTGGCTATCAAGAGAGAAGGGTTGTCTGAAGGAAGGTTTCTTTAAAGAGAAAAAAAGACAGCAACACAAGAGGTAGTTGGTGGTGTTTAAAGGCACTACATCACTCCAGCAAAGGTCTTCTTTTGGATGGCATTGTGAGAGCCGTTAATTGAAGGTGGCTTTGGTAGCCGACTTGCATGGTGACGCTACAAGCATGGGTTTCACATGAGAGCACTATATGTTGAAGTGTTGAGAAAATTGCAGCCAGTAGTGACGCTAACAACAGATGGGGTGGAGGCGTTTGTCACAGTTATCTGCGAAAGTTGGTGAATTCTCACAAGGTGGAGGACTGGCTGCATTAGCTACCAGTATTGCTGGGATTTTTCAGTCGGGAAAAATCAACAAGAGAGGAGGACTGCGATGCAGGTGGAGCTGATACAGTGTATTGGTGGAATTCTCGCCAAGGTGGAGTTTGTTGGGTGAGATGGCTCGATTCCAACAATCTAGGGAGCCGAGATTTTCTCGTTGAAAATTGGAAAGGGATAAACTTGGTAGCTTCAAAAAATCAAGGTGTATTCGGCTGCTAGGGATATTACCATGTATAGTTGGAATTGGAAATAGAAGTTGCTAGGTGTGTGGGCCAACAATGGGTTGGCAGCCAACGTGGGTATTCTATTATGGTGCAACAGTAGTCTATATAAACAAGCATCCAACGTGGGTTTTAGCATGTGGTGTGGAATCCCGGGAAGGCATTGAGAGAGGGACGTTCATGAGGAAGGCCTTTTGGCCTTGGGCCTCTCAGCCGCATGTGAAGAGGGCCTTATGTGGCCGCATGAAAGACGGCGTAGAATCTCAATGGTACGCAGATCTGACAATGTATGTAGGACAATTCGATGGTCGGAGAGGGGCGTAAGCAACAGTTCAATACCGCTGCAGATCTGAGTTCTCAGATCTGTGAGTGGCAGCCAGCAGGAGTGCGGCTGGAGAGACGAAGCCCCTTCGCCAGAGCAGAAGTGGAGATCTGTGTATGTGTGGTACACACCATCATCGGAAACGCTCGCGTTTGAGAAGCATGTCGGGATTGCTCGTAGGACGCAGGAAGCGTAGAGGGAGGAACACAGAAGTTGGGTTCACTATTCTGGGTATGAAAGAGATTCACATCAACTGAGAGATGACGTCGATGTGTTGTACAAGGGGCTCGGGACTTCGGGTTTGGGCTCATGACTCAAGGGAGTCATCATTATTGTACATATATTTCTTTCTCATTTATAGTGAATATTCTGTCGCTCCGTGGACGTAGGCCAGGTGGGCCGAACCACGTTAAAATATTGTGTTATGCTGTGTGTTTATTTCCGTTCGATTTTTCTTGTTTCCGCGCGTAACGCTAACAGATTTGGCCACCATATAGACACTCGAAAAATCTGCCTCTAGACATCTATTTTTGGGTGAAGTTACCATTTTACATCCACATATAAATTTATTCGAATGAACTTTCAGTTCGTTTGAATGAATATACTTATCCGAACGAACACCTTGGTGTAATTTTCGTTCCTTCGAACGAGTATTCATTCGTTCAAATGAACACTTTGGTTCATTCGAATGAATGAGTAGAATTTTGTGAATGATTGACATATAGATGTAAAAAATGCATTATTTTATATAGAGTAGCTGCATGAAAATGTTTTTCAAGAGGTGGATTCTATGTCTCTCAAATGACACTATTTTTAAAAGGTATATTATAATCTAACATTTACATAAAGTTCTCATGAAAAAAGTTTTTTTTTAGATACACATATATAGGACACAATCCAATAAACTCATGTGTAATAGAAAAAATTTTACACCTCCATTTTGTAGAGCCAGTAGTGGGTGTCCATATCATTCATATCCTAGAGGAGTTTATCACATTTTTAAGAATTTTTCTAAGTATTTTATTTTTTGTGTGATGTTGAATGAAGTGTTGATTAAACCTGAATTTATTAGAATTTTAAGTATGATAAACACAACTCCTAACCCTTGAAAGTATGTTGAATAATTAGAATGGTGGATTAGAAACACTTAAATTGATTATTTACAATTAAAATATCACACATGATTTATGATCCTCAAGTCCTTGAATCAAGAGCATGTTGTTTGAATGCTCAAATTGAATTATGTTAGACATAAATTATACAATTTACACTTTGAAAAAACTTTTATCATTTAAAAAAAATAACTTTTTTAAGAAGAATTAATTCATTATAAATATTTATTTTTTGTAATGCTAAGAAATATATATGCTGCATTTTGACCAAATTCATTCAAGCCAAACAACCTATATTTTAAGTTTTTAACCATTCATATAATTTATGTTCACTTTAATACTGAAGACATTTGATATTGATTTCAGTTAGGTATAAAATTAATTCATTTGGTAATTATAAAAATAAGAGAGAGATTTCTTCTTCTTTCTTTTCTTTTTGTTGTTTTGGTACCTAATACCAATGCCACCTTTGCCGCTGCGTTGGGTGGAGCTTTACGCAATCCCATTATCTCTTCCATTCTTCATCAGCTCTCCTTCTCGATTTCTTTCTTTATTTCCACAATAGATTCTCTCTCTTCCCATTATCATCATTTTCACGTTCACCTTTTCTCCTTCTCTGCCCATTCCTCGCTCTTTTCATGGAAGCCAAATACAGAGATTTGTAAATTATTTTTCCCATTTCTTTAAGGGTTTTCAACTTTCAACTCTTTGTTTTGCATGATTGGAGAAATTTCCAACTCAGTATTTTCACACTTCTTCATTGCCATACCATTTCGAGTCCCCTCTCTTTGTCTCTTGCGAAAGGTGTAAAAAGGGAAATGATAACATTTCCTTTCTGAAGGCAGGTGATTTCTGGAAAAGGGGGTGGAAGCAGAGTAGTTTCATCCAATGATTAGCTTTTTTTCTGGGGAATCCAGGGCTTCTATTCTTCATCTAACAAAAGGAAGAAAAACCAAGAATTCCATTCTTCGCCTTTTTTACTCCTCCATGAAGACACAACCCATCTCCCTTTTCTCTAATCCTTGCATGTAAGATCCTAAAAGAGAGTGAAAAAACAAGAAAAAAGGGTAGGAATTTGGGTTTTCTAGGGTTTTTGAAATGGGAAACAGTGGAAGTAGCGGTGGCCACAGCAGGCGGAGACGGAGTACCGGTAACCCATCTCAATTGCCTTCTCCACAGGATCCTGTGGCACCACCGACGCCGCCACCAGCACCAGAATTTAACAGTAATCGTTACGTTTTTGCAGCGGCGACACCATACCCGCCACAATACCCAAGCTCAAATCCACCGCAGTATTACCCGTACGCTGGATATTACCAGAACCCACCGCTGCCCCATGCTCCCCTCCCCGCTCCCTTTGATCACCGCCATGGTGGCAGTGGCGGTCCTCATGCTGTTCCACATCCATGCGGACCTCTTCCGCATCCTCCCGCACCCTATGTGGAGCACCAGAAGGCTGTAACTATCCGCAATGATGTCAATCTCAAGAAGGAGACTATGAGGATGGAGCCCGATGAGGAGAATCCTGGAAAATACCTTGTTGCTTTCACCTTTGACGCTACGGTTGCAGGAAGGTAAGCTTTTCCATCAAATACACCTGAATTGGTGAAGGATCTCTCTTTTATTAGTGAATGAAATCGTCATCTGATTACTTAAGATAGTGATGCTTCAGTTGTGTTTGTGTTCTTAATACTCCAACTGCTTAACATTATTTATTCACAATTGAGAAACTATCGATACCTTGTTGATTGGTTTATGTAATTGTTACATGCTTGCTTATTGAAATCGACTGCTTCTTTCTTTATTTTTATTTGTTTATTTTGGTGCAATTAAGGTATTGCTTTGATATTTTAAGGTATTATCACATTGATTATAGAGTATTGTTTTTTAATTGGTAATGAAACTATAGTGTACTGTTGACTGCTGAATTCATCTCCAGTCGGCTCTGTTCTTATTTTTAATTGTAGATATGAAAATCTACATATGGTCCAATGAAAGCAATTAAATATCATGTTAGCCAACCGAACAAGAACAGTTGTGCAATACCCCCAACATGGGAAAAATCAGGGTTGAATAGTTGTCAGGTGTGTCACTAATGACTAGGGAAATGGACATTTGATCTATCTTTCAAAAAGAAAGAATGAAATGGACATTTGATCTATCTTTCAAAAAGAAAGAATGAAATGGACATTTGATCTAATCTTCCGATTCGTTTGGTGAAGGGACAGCGCCAGTCATTTGACTTGGGGCATTCATGTAGGAGATATTTTTTAGATTTCACACTCGTGTCACATTGGTGTGTCTTTGAGTGATTGTATTGGGAAATATTTTCAGTTTGGAATTGCAGATGTCTGGAATTTAAATAATTCTTTGAAGGGCCTTTGAGTTAACATGAAAATGGCATGGAGTTTCTCCAAGTTCAAAATTCAAACTATTTTCTCCTGGAGGATTATTTTGCGATGTTGGAAAGCGATTAATTGCCTGGAGAGTGGGGTTTGCTTCTGTAGCTTATAATTCTTTCTTGTAATGTTTAAGTGGTGCTTTAATTGCTTAATATGCTTCAATAATTCTGAAGTGTAACAGCAGGTCAAACCAATAGTAAATGGATTTACTTGGATTAGATATGCAGCTCAAACCTGTGTGTTGACTTGTGAGAGGAGAGTAACCATTAGATGCTTATCTAGTAAAGGGTCTATCGGGGAACTTCCAATACATAGACACTATTAAAAAGCCAATTTACAGACACAGTGGGTGCTGAAGTAAAAGTCAAATACGTTAAAAATGGTTATGTTCCACTAGTCTTTTTAGCTCTGTTTCAGAAGGGACATTTCTATTTATTAGACTGATTGTATGAAATTATTGCTTGGCACTCCTCATAAGGTTTAGGTGGAAGAAAACAACATCCCACAAGTTGGTGTTTTTTGCTGAGATTAAAGACAAATTCATTAAAGAAGCAACCATGAAAGATCCAAATTTATAGCCAGCACAATTAGAAGCTATGGCTGATGAATGGTATCTAGTATTTCTTACTAATTAAAGGCAAATTCACTAAAGGATACAGAAGGAGGGAGAGCTTTTTAGGACCCAAGATTCATATGTGATTTATTAGGATTTCTAATACATATTTCTAGCCTAGATACAATATACGATGAAAGCGGAGAACTTTATAACATCACTTGAGAGTTGGGACCTGTATGTTTCAGTTAACTCTGGAGAGCATTGCAACCAATCGAGCATGGGAAAGATGGTATTCTGAGCTTCTGTGGTTGGTTCTATTTTTCCAGCAGTCAGAGCTAAAAATCGACATTATTGTAGTTTACAGATTAAAATCTATTGTGCTTGTTCTCTAACAATTTTTATTATCCATAGAGAGAACAGTTGTCAAACCCTTTTGCATTCTCTCTCTCTCTCTCTCTCTCTCTCTCTCTCTCTCTCTCAATGTAAATTTAGAGCTTCAGATACATAGTCTAGTGGGTAGATTCACATTTGGTAGTGACAAAAGCACTTGTAGCCATTGTCACAAATATCGGCGATATTTTCAAATTTACCATGTTTTTACCGACAAAATACCATTACCGTGTTAAAAATGCGTTTTTATTGGCACGACGATAAATTCTCGATAAAATCGTGTTAAAAACGCTATAATATCCCGATAAATTCTCGGTAAATTCCTTATTACCATTTTTATTTTAGTAATATTTTTATTTATTCTATTTTTATTATTTTTAAATATTATAATTTCCGCGAGATTTTTCCGTTAAATTCCCAGTAAAAATCCGAGAATTTGAAAATATCGCAATATTACCAATTCGCCGTTAATATCCTGAGAACGATATTTGTGACAATGCTTGTAGCAAGCTGAATAGAGGGAATAGTGAAAATTTAACTGTGCCATGCCAAGAAATTGTAAAAG
Source organism: Chimonanthus salicifolius (assembly GCA_013350335.1). NCBI lineage: Eukaryota > Viridiplantae > Streptophyta > Magnoliopsida > Laurales > Calycanthaceae > Chimonanthus > Chimonanthus salicifolius. The sequence goes on along the minus strand of CM023532.1, from coordinate 39,302,244 downwards.
GGGTTGCTTTGCTAACAACAACTTTCCATTATTAAATGGAGTTCATGGCTTACTCCTATCATCATTTGAAATGATACAAACCTATTTTGAGTTTGTTGTTGGGTTGCTCAAAATTTGTGGAGTTCTATTATTACATTTTGACGATTGCGTATAATGATTGCATAATGTCCTTTGGAATCATTAGAAGTCTGGTAGAGATATAGTCTTGACTCACCCATGCTCTTTTAGTTGCGATTTATTTTCTTTGTTATTTTTGGGGTAAGTTGGTGATGCCCTTGGGCCTTGACTACATCAATTCAAAGTTAAATTTCTTGGTCTTTTTTTTTTTTTTAAGGCCAAGGTATCCAGGCCTCTTAGAGCACCTGATTAAGTCCTTGGGACATGTGCAAACCTCCCTATCCATACACACCGGGTAAAACTAGGGGGAGTGACCCTTATGTGTTGAGAGTGAGACTTGAACCCAGGACCTCGCACAACTTATTGGGGCTTGTACCACTCAAAAAAAAAAAAAAGAATTATTGAGGTTCTTAACCATCAAGCCAACCCTCACGGGTTAAATTTCTTGGTCTTTATTTATTTATTAGCTGTTTAATTTTTTTTGTGGTTGGGGAGGTTTTTTGGTCTCAAATATTGACAGTCAGATACGATCTACCACTGTCAAATGAATTAGTATTTGGATTTACATTGTTAAAAGATTTTAGCATCTTTTACACTTCATAGGGTGGCTAATAGTGCTTAATAGCTATCAAATAGGTTCTTTACACTATCATTTAATATTGAAGAGCAAAACATGCTTGTATATAAGTCACCTGTTGGGTTCACGTTTAAAAAAATATTGAATAGAGGAAGAGATTGCTCTCTTTTCTGTTCTTCTGTTAATTATTTATTTTTATATAGAAAATATGCTCTTCATATGGTATTCTCTGTCATTTCATTGTCTTCAAATAAAAAAGTTGTACTCTATAGTTATTGTGCCACTTTATTTTTCAAGCAGCATCACTGTAATATTCTTTGCAAAAGAAGGCGCTGATTGTAACTTGATCCCGGTGAAGGAAAACCTGCAACCTGTCACTGTATCCTTCAAAGAAGGCCTGGGTCAGAAGTTCAGGCAACCTTCAGGTACAGGGATCGACTTTGTGTTGTTTGATGAGTCAGAGTTACTGAAGGAGATTGATGTGGAAGTGTATCCCCTAGCAGTGAAGGCAGAAGCATCACCCTTAGAGGATAATGGGCCAGAGACTGGAAATCCAGTGTCAGGAGCTATTAACTCTCAAATCACTCAGGCTGTGTTTGAGAAGAAAGAAAAGGGTGAATTCCAGGTGAGGGTAGTGAAGCAGATCTTGTGGGTGAACAATATGAGATATGAACTGCAGGAGATATATGGGATTGGAAATTCAGTTGAGAATGAATATGATGGAAATGATCCTGGGAAGGAATGTGTCATTTGCCTTTCAGAACCGCGAGACACAACTGTACTTCCTTGCCGACATATGGTAACTCAAATTTCTGAACTGTTTCATTTTTTGTTCCCCCTCCCCCTTCCTTCACCATCTCGACCCACTCACACACACATAAGAAGCAAACACCAGTGGCACCTATTTTGAGTGGAACAAGGTGAAATGCAAGGCACGCATGATGCAGCTCTCTTTCCCAGTCACATCAAATGTGATGCCAAATCCATCAATTGTGGCTCCAACACCATTTGATTGGCCTGGATCACTAAGCTGTTTGCATCCAAGTGTACCTTTTAAGTCGCAAATGCGAAGCACTATCATATGAGGCCTCATGTCTTCTTGGACATTCAGGTTGCATGCTTAAAAAGATGGGAAGTATCTGCATAAGATTTTGCATTGTAAATGATGAAGATTGAACATGCCTCTAGGAATCATCCAATGCAAAATTATGACTTGTATCTTGGATGAAGGCCTCAAAATATATGGTCACCTACATTTAAGTGTCGCTTGCATGATAGGATTTCTCAGGGTGTTCATCTCTATCAGGTATAAACACAAGTGGTTATCATGTCGCATCGAGAACAATATTACCTTTGGCTAAACAGAATTTGATAGGGCACTTAATATTCATGAACATGTGGGAGGAATTGATGCATCGGTGGTAGGCCTTGGCGTCCGAGCAAGAATCTTTGCATAGTAATGGATGCATACCTTACTCAGAGTTGCACCTTTACCTAAATTAGCTTCTCAAGTGAATGAGCTTTCTTTTTAGTATATTTGTAAAGAAAAATAAATTTTGATTTTTTGTAGAATTTGTCTTTTCAAAAAATAAAAAATAAAAAAGGCTTGGATGATGTGGTCTTGTCAGTCAGAGCAGTTGTTGGCTTTGCCGATGTTTACATGACCTTTTTACTCTTTGTTTAACAATATCTGTGCTGCTTGGTTTGTGCAGTGTATGTGCAGTGGATGTGCAAAGGTTCTGAGGTTCCAGACAAATCGATGTCCAATATGCAGGCAACCTGTGGAACGGCTCCTGGAGATCAAGGTCAACAACAAATCCGATGAATCAGGAACAACTTGAGGTTTGAGCTGGGCACTTGTTATAAAGTGTGTTGATCGTTCTTTGTCGGATGGTTTTGTTGGTGGGTTTTCAATAAACAGAGGAGTGTCTTCACTTTCACTCCTACATTATTAGAATGTTGGGTTGCTGGAAAGACAAGACCCAAGTCATGTATGCTTTAGCACACTGTTTGATCATTGAGGTCTATCATAATATATAGATTGGTGGTTGCTTTGAGGGACTCCCCCTCTCTCCCCCTGTGTCTGTGTACGTGTGATGCAGGAGATAAAACACATCAAATGGCTGGGCTGAAGCCTGTATATAAGTCAATCCTTTTTGGTTCGACTGTTGTATCAGCCTTTTTGTGGTGAATGGGGCTGTTTTTTAATGAATCAATAGCAACATTGTCTGCTTTCAACTGTGTTACTGCATTTTGGTTTATTAAAGTGAGCATTCAAGGTTTTCTTCTTTATCAGGTGAAAACAGTAGGTGAACTCCCTGATCCCGGGGAGGAGAATTGCCTCAGGGGGGAGGGGGGTGGGGGGGAGAATGTCCACTTTTTGGAAGTCAAGTGGGAAATTGTTCACTAATATTTTCTTGATTAAAATACACCTTATTCCTCGAGATGAAGAGTCAAGGCATAAGCCAATAGGACAGCATTTTATCTTGAAAACTTTGAAAAAGTTGTGCTTCAGGTGAAAAGCACAGCTCTCTCTTGCAAGTCTACCACAAATCTTGCTGGTTTAGCTTTCATTGGAGGACAGAAACTGGTTGCTTGAGCGAAAAAGATTCATGGAGACTAAAGTTGATTTTTTAACTGAATACCCAGACGCAGGAGATGGTGATGTACCCACTCAAAATCTCTTTTTTTTTTTTTCGTCATGCTCGCCTTATCTATTGCCTGCAAAAATGCTTAGATTTAAATCTTTATTTTTTTCATGGATTGGAAATTAAGGATTCAATTAGTCAAACTAATAATTAGCACATCAGCACATTAGATGTTGCTAATATTCGATTTGATTTGGCCCTCATATCAAGTTATCATACACAACTGATCATCCGATGAATAGACTAGCTTGGTCATGTGAAGTTGGCAAAAGTCCTACATCCTATAGGCTAGGGGTTTAAAATTTAGTATCGGTTGATATTTTTTTCTTTTTCTTTTTTTCCAAAAATGAGCGATATCGGCTGATATTGTGATATAGGCTGATATGATATGGCCGAGATTAGGTATATCGGTTGAATATCGGCCGATATGGGACCCTGTCTAGGTGGAAAAGTCAATGACTATATACAACACTTGGGGCATTGGGCATTTTCCTCTTCATGGTTAGTTTTTAAGAGTGTATTCTACTTCATGAGTGTTAACATGATTTTCTCATGAAATTAGAGCAGGGTTTCATGTACAGTTGCTGCATATGAGGGATGGTGCCAGTATCGCTTAGATTGAAAAATCAAAGATTTTATATAACACTTGAGACATACTCTCTCAATAGTTAGCTTTTGAGAGGGAGATCTACTTCAAGAATGTTAAAATGATTTTCTTCAGTTTAACTGTACTTCTTATCTGCTCGATTATTGGCCATCTAATACATGTTGGGCCTAAGTGATTAGGTAAGCCAAATTTTCGGCCGAATTTTGATCTCTGTTCGGCCGAGATTTCTCTCTCCTCATTTTTTTTTTGAAAATCTTGGTAGTTTAAAAAAATAAAAAAGGCTGTTTAAAAAAAATTAAAATATAAATATCGGCTGAGATATTGATTGGGCCCACGTCGATATTTTTTTTTTTTAAATAAAAAATAAAAATTGACCGTATAGGCCAAACTTTTCACTCTCTGCGAGATATATTGGCGTTCGAAAATTTAATACATCTAGATCGATACGCACTGTATCGGCCGAATTTTTGACCCCTGTGGGTAAGATACGTTGAAAGAGACGGAGAGACTCCATCTAGTCATTTATTATTTTTGACGTAATTGTGTATAAGGAGTTAATAACAATAAATGGATGGCGGGACAGCAAAAGCCCCTATCTATAAACGTTTCCTACACATCTAGGCTGTATGTGTACCAGGCTCGGGTCAGACACTTAGATAGGGCAAGGCCCTGGCCCATTAAGTAATCAAAGAGGGTTATTCTAATTTGATAAGAGAAATGGGCCTGAATTACGGTGGCCCATTTTGAAAAGAGAAAGGCTGGGCTGAGCCTGCCCATTAACTAGTAATTATTTGTGGATTTATCAGAAGCAACGAGTGCATAAGTTAGAAAACACTTTTCAGAAAAATGTGGTGTGAGATATCCATGTTATACACTTATATGAACACCAAATTATCATAGGTAAGTCTTTGTGATACTTTTAAATATTTAAATAATCATGGATTAATTCAAGAAGTTTACGATATAATACCCAAGATTTTTAACGATAGACACCACAAAGTTAATAATTATTTTGAAAATATTTGCAAGAAAATATTAAATCCTCATTTTCTTTTTGTTACTATTGAAAACAAATAGATTACGAAAGAAAAAAATACAAGCAATCACATAGAAATGCCCACGGTGAGATCAAGGTTCTAAAGACTGATCTCTGGATGGAACCGTCTTTCGAGAAGGTCCGTCGAAAGTATTTTGGGACGGAGAGAATATAAAGGATTTTAATTTTGGGCTTTTTATTTGTTAGGTAGAGACATTCTCCATCCTTTCGCTCATGAATAACTATCTAAGTGATAAAAGTACAAAAAAAAAATGTCTCTTCTTATCAAAGTTAGGAGTACCTAATTGTTGCTCGATATCTCTCAGTACATTATATAGGGTATGGACTAGTACCTCTACCAAAATCAAATATATTTTTTATGCAAAAAATCATTTTTTAATCATCAAATTGAAATATTGGTTTTGGTCAATTGCTAAAAACTCGAAGAGCTAATTGAGCCATCATTTATTATTATTATTATTAGCTTTAATGATCAATAGTATCCTAAAGATTAGATTAATTTTTATTTGAAGGGGCATGACAATAGACTCCATTACATATCACACTTCAAAATAATAGATTTTGAATGATTTATGAGTTCGTAAATTTGGTGACTATTCCCAGGGGTTTAAAAATCGGTATCGGCCTATATATCGGTCAATACGATATGTCGACCGATATATCGTTATCGGCAAATATATCGGCCGATATTTTTCTCTTTCTTCCTCATTTTTTTAAATATCGGCCGATATTTTGATATCGGCCGATATAATACGGCCGATACGGTGAATATCGGCCGATACGTATGATATTTACATCTCCAAAACCGATATATATCGGCCGATACGATACGTATCGGCCGATATTTAAACCCCTAACTATTCCTACTATATTTTAAAATGAAATGTTGTAATGTATGTTTTTTGAGAATGATTTGATTTTAATTAGTGAGATGAAAAGAAACTCAAAACTAAATTGAAATTTTGGAGGAGAACTTCTAAGACAAATAGTCTAAAAATTAGTAAAATAAAAATAAAATACATGAGTGTAACTTTAGTAGATCAGAAGATAAAGAGGGTGATTTGATTAAAATTGAAAATGACTTAGTAGTGTATTATAATAAGTTTAGATACTTAGAATCTTATAGAGAATCTGACTTAGATTTATATTGTGCACTAAAGTATTTTTGGGATAACATGGGTATATGTAATACCCCATGTTGGAGGTGAGAGTGTGAGACTAACTAACTCTATAAATACACGAAATCATCGGCAAACCTTATTTATTTAGTAAATTGTAAGAAGTCGAACCTAAGACCTCTAATTAGGGGTACAAAAAACATTATCGGCCGATATTTTTCTCTTTCCTCCTCTTTTTTTTTTTAAAAAAGAGCCGATATCAGCCGATATGATGCTCTCCAAAACCGATATATATCGGCCGATATTTCGACCCCTGCCTCTAATATTAATTCTAGTTATCCGTTTATATAATATAAGTAAGGACCTAAAAGTTCTTATTAGGCATTAGACAAAATCAAATAAACTTTTGAAGAAAGGAAAAATGTGTACCATGGTAGAGGGAAGCATCATAGCTAAAAAGTTAATAATGAAATTTTATGCAATATATTTAGAATTTTTTAGAGAAATTATTCACTGACTATTATATAATCAAATTTTTAAGTAGAGCCGACATTTTTTTATCTTCTCTCGTTTGTATACATTATCATTCAATGAATAACCCATGTCCAATTCGAATTCATTGTAAGAACGCTGTGATTCTATGTTGACACAAAAAATGCTTGTCTAATTTACAATGAAGTGAGTTTCCGTTCGACAATCTATCAATTATCAAGTACAGGTTCATCTCCTATTTCAGAAAGTAAGAAGTGTCAGATTCAAGTCCTATAGTCCTCACCTGGTGTATTTTGATGGCAGTGGATATCACCCGTAAAGTCCCTCCTCAGAACACAGGAGGTGCCAGGTTCGAGTCTCTATGACCTTACCTGATGTGCCCTAAGGACAGTGGATATCATCCGTAGGGATTTTTTTACTGGATTTCTCACAGTTTTTCACACGTAAATTCGAAAAAAAAATAAAGGTCCATCTCATTTTAGATTTAGGAAATACTAAACTTACCTTCCATTTATACTATTTTATACTTGTGGTTTGATTGATATTATAAATAATTTTTACAACTCCAATCAATTAAAAATTACCACATGAACACGAATATATAAAATAGTATAATTTGAAAGTAAGTATAGCATGTCCGTTTATATTTTTATAGATTATCTTTTAGTAATTCATCCTCAGATCATTTAAGAGAGAAATTTTAAAATCTTGTGGTTACTAGATATCCCAACCTGACCCAAGTTAATATTTATGGAATCTGATCCGATCTGACCTGAGCTATTGACCCAATCCGACCTACATTCTGAACCCATTTTAGCCTAATTTTAACTGAATTGAGTTAGGCCGAGTCGAGTCAGGTTGGGTTAACTTGAATTCCTCAATCCGAACCGACCTGAATTCCATGAAATTTTTTGTCTTCTCAACTTGACACGACCCGCTGACCCGACCAGAGTTTCACCCTTAGTTTCATGAAATGGCTCTGCTTTGGGGACACCGAACTTAAGCCATCATAATGTAGCAGTTTCGGATGAGTGACGTTACAGTGATCAGCTGAAAAAACTATAAAATGCAAGTATTTATGACATTTTTAGCACTATGTAGACTCACTTTATTTTGAATTCACTCCGTTAAAATAATTTTCTTTATTAAAATTAAAATTTATTTTTTATAATTTTTATTTGATTTTTTTTTTTGAATTTACATATGGAAAATCTAGTGTAAAAACTCCACAGGTGATACCCACTGTCCTTAAGGTACACCATGTTAGGTCATGAGAGCTCGAACTTGACATCTCCTACTTCCTGAAGTGAGAGGTTAACCAGTTGAACTACATCCACGTGGACACTATACCCATGAGATTAACCGAACTTATTTGATGCATTTTTATCATTAGATTAATAATAATTTAAAATAGTTTTCAATGGTTCATTATTTATTTTTAAAAATTAATACTAATATAATTTAATGAGTCTAATGATAGTTTTTATTATAATCTACTTATTTATATAATTTTTATGATTATTATATATATATATATATATATATATATTAAATTTACATCTGAAAAACTGAAAAAAAAATATAGTCCACTTAATTTTGTCCCGACCTCAACAAACTGTCTGAAAACACGAGCGATTTCGTGGGATGTCATTTTCTCGCGTGAAATATAACGTATAGAAAATAGACCCTTGTCTAGTTTGGGCAATAATATCCATGTGCGATGCTCGTGAGGCACAATATATATAACGACGAATGAGTTCTAAAAGTAATTTTATAATGTACTTTTTTATAAAAGTTTAGGTCGACTAAATTTAAAAGATTAATGATTTCCGATAGTCTAGAATTAATAGTTAAAAAGTCAATTTTGATTGAATTCTTAATGTAACATTGAGATCAATTTGAAGTAGACTCAAATTCAATATGAAAATAATTCATTTGGTAAATGAGTGTGAGAAAGAAAGAATGACTTTGGACTGAATTGTGCAGGTAATTTGTATTTTTACATTGTAATTTATATAAACTTTACTTAGGATATCACAGTAAAACCTGTGTCTGTATACACAAAATGCTCGTGCGATGATCACTGACATATTATATAATGCTTTTTTCTTAGAGAGAGAGAGTAACTAGTGAAAATTGTAATCAAGAGCTGGTGTTTACTATCTTTTGATTTCTTTGAGAATAGTGAATCGGTGTTAAATTTATAGACGAACCGAAAGTCAAACACGTAAATCTATGTATTATGGTGTTAATTTTCTCCTTTTTTTTTTGTTTGATATTGATATTTCTGTTAGGTATAAAAGACATTTCCTTCCAACAAAATATAGAGCAAATTATAACCTGAATGAATATTTTTATTTCTTTTATATAACAAAGGTTCTTTCTAAGACTACAAAAATTGAGTTTTTTCATCAAAAATTTAATGAGGAAAAGATGGAGCTTTTCTTCTGTCAACGAGACAATATTTCACTTATTTTGAATGAAATTAAAGATTTCAATGCGAATAAAAGAAATATTAAGTTTCTACGAATTAATGTTGAATTTTAAAATGTCTATGATATGAGTTAAATCTAAGTAATTTTTTTTTCAAATTACTTTATTCGAAGAAATTCACAAACAAAACCTCTACATTGATCGATTCAAAGAAATTCATTTTAAAATATAATATATGCATTTTTATTTATATAGGATTAAAACAGGTAAGGTTGGTCTTCATCATACATAAGGTTTGAGGACCACGTGCATGGTTCATGTGTGGCCCCACCGTGAGAAGGAAGGGTTATTCACGACTCACGTGCACTACAGGTACGAAGTTGCTCTCGACGTGCACCATGAGACGCTTAAAATAAAAAACCCACGTGTATTTCACGGGCAACACTGGTGTCACACGAGTTGGATGGCAATTTTATATTTCATAACTTCCATATTGATTTAGATGGATTGGATTGATGGGATTTTTTTATCTTTAAATCGGCTTTGACTGTTTTATTATACTGACTCGTATCAAGCAGGCTGAATAGACTTGGGTTGAGCTCGATTTTATTTACAAATTTTTATTTGAGAGAAATTTTTCGATTTTTTTTTTTTTAAAATTTAAGTGTGAAAAATCATGGGAAATCTAGTGTAAAATCTCCACGGGTGATATTCACTGTCTTTAAGGATACACCAAGTTAAGTCTATAGGGGCTCGAACTTGACACCTTCCACTTTCTGAACGGAAGGTTAATCAATTGAGTTACACTCATGTAGACTACGCCCTTTAAATTTTTTGATATTTTGTCAAAGTTTAAAAATATCAGCAAGATTTTACAAATATTGATCAATATTTTCAGAAAATATTTATTTTATTATTATTTTATACTGAAATTTTGGTCAAAATTTGTAACTGAGAATGAAGTGATAAATCTATTAAATAGAATTTTTTAAATAAAATATTTTGATATTTTAAATAACAAATGGCTCTATTAAACCAACAAGATGGGATAATTATAAGTTAAATAAAATTAGATGGTCCAAGAAATGCCCACTTGAGCTAATCTAACCAAGAAATTTTATTATGAAGTGGTCAATTTATAAAGTGCAATGTCTCAAAGGGACTACAGTGCAAAATCTTTAACTGCATGAGAGCCCTTTGTAAAAAATACAAGGGGCATTTTAGAGGTCTTCATGAGCTAGGTTAGGCTGTTAGGGCTTGATTATGCCCTACAGTAGTCCGAGCTCAAAAATTCAATTTATAACTAATTGATATAAGTGGTTGAAGTCATTATGTATCCTTGTCTTGATTATTTTAAGAACACAAGTTGAATTTGACCACTTGATATGGTTAGAAATTGATTTTTGAAGGCAAACTTAATTTACTTATAATTTAACAATGTCTACTTTTAATATGAATGGACAAACTTCTAATGAATTTCAAAACAATCTTCAAAAAAGGAGAAATGGATTAGGTATACACATAGGTGCAAATATCGCTAAGACCGAGATTTTAGCCGAGATCTCGGATAATATTTTTCTCTCCTCAAAATTTTTAACATAAAAATTCTGAAAATGGTGAATCCCAAATTCAATCTACAACCTCTCTTTTCACAAGTGTACATCAAAATAAATTAAAAATAATTATAAAGAATGAGAATAGGAATCCACGATCTCATAATATTTCACTATTTGTGAGCTTTAGAGAAGAAAAGAAGCTTTTAGAGCACTTGTCTTGAGTAGTTGGGCTGATAACTTCTTGAGTGTAAAATATCTTAAAAAACTTACCCACCAAGTGTCATGTTTACTTGAACAATTCATGAAAATATTTATTTTTAGAATAACAATACCATTATACCTTTTTGAGTTCTCCAAAGATACATTTGAGCACTCATGTGCACTTATATAAATATATTAAATACATATTAGTACCATATATGGTGATAGAGATGTAGTTCAATTGGTTAACATCCTGCTTTAAGAAGCGGGAGGTGCCAAATTCGAGCCTCCATGGCCTAACTTGGTGTACTTAAAGGATAGTGGGTATCGCCCGTAGGGGATTTTACGTTGGGTCCCATACGTAAATTCAAAAAAAAAAAAAACTCTTTTAATATAAAACTTTAATATATTAAGAATATGAATATTTCAGCTTGAAGATCAATTTCATTAGTCAATTATATTTATTTGAGCAAATGGAAGATCTTATTGCTTATTGGGCAATATTTAAAACCTAACACTTTAATTTAACTAAATGCTCTTCTTCTTTGACAAGACACATTATAGTTAGAGTCGTTTCAAGAGACATCCCTTGTAAGTTGTAACATTGCACCTTTAGTTCTATAGAGCCCATAGTGTGAGCTTACAGTATGAGATAGATGCATTTGAAAGTCATAATTTTCAAAGGTCAAAGATTAACGATTATAATATGGTCCACATTGGATGGATTTTTAATTTAACGATGAGATCAATTTAGAATTAGTTCAAATTGGACATGGATCTAATTCACAGGAATAGATAAGTGTAGAAAGAGATTTCATAGTCATCGTGAACCCAAATAGGAGTTCAAGTGGAGACGATGTCCAAGGCACTTTTTTACTTTTTATATCGAAGACTTTCCTATTCAAAATAGCAAAATCGAGAATGATTCTATTTTTATACAATTACATGTAGTTTTTAATGTTTTAAATAGAAATATCAACCTTTAAAAATTGACTTGTTGGTCAAGAACCTGTCTGAAATACGAGAAACTCAGACTGTACGACATCTCATATTCTCATACCATAATTCGCAAACGTAACTTTCAATTCACAATTGAACACAAACTGGTTCTCAAATAAATATTATTATTATTATTATTATACGACTTTAAAATAAGAATCAGACAAGCCTGACTTGTAGTCCTCTCCTTTTCTATCTATAAAATCCAGTACTAAAGAAAACCACCGAAAGCAGCAGCCAAATCTCCATTCTCCAACTAGTCTCCTCTGCTTCTCCTTCTTCTCCTCCTCCTCCTAGGTAAGCTTTCAATTGAACTTTTCTTGAATTTGTTGTGGATTTTATTTTGTTTATTGGAATGATTGTATGGGTGATGGCTTGAAATTCAAAGTGAGAGTCTTGATTTTGATTGTCACTTCAAATAGCTACTCTCAGTTAAAATTATTCGGTGTGTAGATAGAGAGACTTGCACATGTCGGAGATGTTCTATAAATGACCCAAACATGTTAGTTATAAAAAAAAAAAAAAATCTTTATAGTCAATTTAATGGTATCTATCTTCGATCAAAGAAAATCTAATACCAACTAAATTCATTGCACCACTGATGGGAATAATTTCATAACAAAATTTTGAGTTCAGATCAGTCATTCTTTCCCCATCTGCTCACATTCTTACTTTTGTCAGATTTGCAATCTTAAGATTTGTTTTCACTTGAATTTGGATGTGGATCAATTTAAATTTCCTTTTTTCTTGTCATTGGTTGGTAAAGTCCTATTTAGTATTTTAGTGGTCAAATCTGCTTAGTCGAATCAAAATTTTGTAAACAAGATGTAAACAGCACCGTAATAACTTAAGAGAATTCTGGTTTTTTACTTATGTGTTGCATAATTTGACTTTATCAGGGACATTCTCCTCTAAACTCTAAACTGTGTGAGACCACAGGAGTGTGTCCGATTCCTGGGAATACAAATGTAAGAAAAATATTTTCAAGATAGTATTTCTCATAGAAATTGAGGTCTATTAAATTTGAAAATTTACGATTTTTCTGAATTGAGGTCTCATACAAATTTATTTTTTTAAATATTGGCAATTTTTTTATTTATTATTTATTTTCTGAATTAAAAAATGTAAAAAACTGAAAGAAGACCTATTTTTGTAAAAAAAATTGAAATTAAAATCGAAAATATCAACCAATATCTCAGTCAATATTTGTCCGATATGAACAAATATCGGCTGAGATATCAATAGAGTCCACCACTGAGATGATTTTTTTTTTTTTAAAGTAGGTGATATTATGGCCGATGTATTGGCCTATATTGTGGATATCAATATTGTACGGCTAATAAATATCTTATTGACTAATATGTATCGAGTCTAAAAGTCGATATATATCGACTGATACGATATGTATCGACTGATATTTATAATTCACCGTTAATTAAACAAGTTATAATTCATAATTAACTCATTATCAAATGACTCAAAACACTGTCAACAGCTTGGCCCTGTTTGTTGTGTTCAAACTTCAAAGACGCCTGCTGCATGTTTCATGCACTAAGACACGTCTCTGCATGTTTCATGCACTAAAGTCTAAAACACGTTTCAGAGGACCTAAGTCCCTTTTAAACAGTTAAAGAAAATGGTTTCAGCGAGTTGTACTCAGTTAAGACTCGGTAAAAACAGGCTGAACTCACACGGTCTGCAGCCACTCAAACCGAAACTGGCCAATTTAAATACAGTGAGCACCTTGCTTTTTACACGGTAAATCACTTTGGTTTAACCCGGTTCATGCTGGTTAAAATTCATTTCAGACTGGTTCTTTCAATCCAACCCAACACGCTGCAACTCGTTGTTAAACACCAGTAAATACACAGGTTAACGGACCGGGTCAAGCACTGTTTTCCGGTCATTTAAAGACCACACTAATATAGAACTCAGTAGCTATACAGCAGGTTTTACAACCTGTTTGGTGAGTCAAAACAGTTCTGTAAAATCCAAGTTTCGACAGAGATATATAGAACTCAATACCCTGTATTAAAATCTAATTAATTCAGAATGAATCAACCAAAATCCAAACACAAACAACCAATTAAATTCAGAAAATACCCGGGATTGAAAATGGTGAGTCCTCTTGACTCAGATTAATTTCATTAAGAAGTTACAAGAATTCTTTGCTCAACTCGGACCCCTCCGAGCTAGTACGTAGCACGGTTGTCCCTCCGGCTTGACCTCCACTTGTACAGTTTATAGGATCGAAAATCGGATCGATTCTCGAACTCGGATCGACTCATCAATTTTGTCTAATTAGGTACATTCATCTAGCTATTATTAGCACTGATAATGGAAACGACAATCTACATGCTTGAAAATGACATGCATGTGTCTCACATGTGTGAAAATGTACCATTGAAAGAATTGTTAGATTTATGATATAAATTTACAATATGATTAAGTAAAAGAATATAAGAATGAATTTATAATTTGGATTTGATTATATTGTCATGTTGATTCTGATTAGTTTCTTTTTAACTCGAGGTCCTATTTTCATGTTTTCTGATGTGAATAGTTTGTATTTAATAAAATCATACATATATTAGCTATATTTGTACTTATCTTATATTTATGTTTAGAGACGTGCGGTCGATACACATTCCTTGTTGTAATTGTAAAATTTTAATTGAGCATCACGTTGACAGTTGATTCAAAAATTAGTTTACTAAATTAATTTCAATATTAAAAATAAATAAATAAATAAATAATGTAGCACAATATGTTGCATAAAATCAACAAAATTGAATTATTATGAGTTATGACGATGTCTGAAGATGGGCCTCTTTTGTCATCCACCCACCTAATTGTTAAATCATAATATTAAATTATACCGTATCTGTGCCAAATTAGTTGTCCTATATAGATTTTAAAATTGTCCCAAAATAGTTGTCTCATTTATATTAGAGTAATATAAAGTGTGTTGAAAATGGATGAGATCACATGGAGTGCTAGCTTTATATAGAAAGTTCTTTAAAAAACACAAATATTTCAAATGAGACAACTAAAATGGGACAGAGAGAGTATGTTAATTATATTTTATAAAATATTAAATAGACTTTACTATTTAACTATATAATTAAGCATTTTAATTTTAGTTAGTTCATTTATTTTTATTTAAATATAAATATGTATTAGAGCTAGCATCACATGTGTTTGGCTTGAAAAGGCTCACTTTTCGCAGCACGACGAGAGAGACTCATTTTGTGATTGAAATAATTTAATAATGAAATATATTATCAATGTGACTGTTTCGTTGTCTAAAATAGAATTTATTGAATTATCTTAATTTATAAATTTTAAAAATTAAAATTAAAATATTTATCTATAATAATGATGTATCAAATAAATACCAATAAAATTTCAATTAAAAAATATATTTTTAAATAATTTTAAATAGCACCACGTGGAACCTGTCCACTTGAGTAAGCTGAGCTGTACATTTGGGTTGATGATTCTTTTACCAAGCATATTGAATATAATTTTAAGTAAAATTTTAATCTAATTTGAGATTTATTAAATCACAAAAATAACGAAATCATCACCACTTTACTATAATCAGTAGTAGAGCTGAAACTGAGGTGAGTTGGGCTTGATTTAAACAAATCTAATTTAGCCCATATAAAAAATTATTGAGCCTAAATTACAATCTAAATTGTTCAACTCAAACCGACCCAGTTAATAGTCTGACTTATTTTTAATCCATATTTAAAAAAAATAATAACAGTATATTTTTTATATTTCTTGAAATTCAGACTCAATTGAGTCAATTATACTCGGATCAATTTGATTTTAAATTTCTGAACTCATCCCAATCTAAATTGCATATGGTTTGTTTTTCCCAATCTCATCCATTCATAAATTTACAAATTCATGATCCAACTTACTAATTTTTCACAAATACATAATCCACTGCTTACGAATTCTGCCCGAATTCTGCCCAAATTCAATCTTCTCCGGATCATATTTAATTCGGTCATTTCTAACGATGAAAAAAAAAAGGGAAAATGACAGCATTAAAAAATAAATACGAAACTGATCGTTGGTTCCTATTTAATGGAACGTGTGCCTACCATCCCAGTAAAATCCAAAAGTGGGTGAGGAAGAGAAACCCATTTCCGAGCTTGCGAATCTCCGTCCACCACAAATTCTAATACCCCTTACCATTTTTCTTCTTCTTCTTCTTCTTCTTCAATTCACTTCACTTCAATTTAATTCAATTCAAGGTAAGCTTCATCCTCTCTCGGATTTCTCTGCATACACTTGCCACTCATTTCTTTTGCTGCTGCTTCATTTCCAAATCAACAGCTGCTCTTCTTCTTCTTCTAAATTTTTTCTTCTTTATAACTTGCATGGCGAGCTTTTCATCCAGTTTTGATTGCTCTCATCTTTTTCGTTTTCTTCGTCTTTTAATTGGAAGAATCCGCTACTGTCTCTGCTAGTTTAATGCCAGATTCACTCTTTTTTTTTTAATAATCTCCTTCCATATTAACTGATTCTTGATTGTTTCTTTGCTTTTGCTTATCTATTGGGTATTTCCTGATTACATGTCTAGCATGCAGAAGGTGGAAAGATGAGTACTTTTCCGGAAAATAGTTAGGCACGAACTAGAGGTCTCATATTCTGAGTCCCGTAGTCACCAGATGGGACTGAATGCATCTGGCCAACGCCCTCCGACTCCGGGAATAAAAAATAATAGTTATTTTTTACTAAAATGGTTAGCCCATTTTCTGTTTTTAGTTAAAAATATTATTTTTAAATGAAGTACTTGTCTTGGTGGGAGATTTCGAATAATCTTGATCTTGCTGATGTGGGGGATTGGCATCTTGTTGGATCCTTCTCTGAGCTTTTTGGAGGGGCTTTTGATGTAATAGACGGTTTCTTTCTCTGAATTTCGGGTGGATTTTCGTTTCTCATGGCTATTTTTCTTCATTGGGGCTTTCTTGGAAAGCTTTGCTGTCCAAATAATATGTTCGTCGTTAGGTTTTTAGGACATGTGGGAGACCCTGACGTTGGCTTTGTTGATATTAGAACCTCGTGATGGATTTTTACCTTTTTCCAAAGGTTTTGAATGCTTTTCATTAGCTTTATGTTGGTTGATTGCAATTTGAGTCGCGGCTACTTCTCATAATTGCTAAAGCAGATGCATTTTCTCAAGAGGATTATCTGTCTGGCCTGTATTTTGCATTTGAGAACTGGCTAACAAAATTGGTAAGCTTCATTGTTGCAAGAACTAAAGTTGAGGGCAAGAACTAAAGTTGAGGGCTCAATTCATACAAGTGTCAAGTAGGCAGTTGGTCTATGGAAGAAACAATTTGTTAAATTCAATTATGAATGTCAAGCCCCAAACGGATGGTATAAATGGCTTTGGCAATGATGCTAATGATGAGAGACACCAAAATAAATGGCTAGATCTAGGCAAAACCATTCAGGTTTCTTATCAAATCAAATTGAAATTTTGACATATTTGTAAATCAACAATGGGTATTTCTTATCTGATCGCCCACTATGAATGTAAGTGATTTAATGGGCTCTCAAGTGGGTTGGATTACAACTATCACCCAACCAGTTGGACTTTATCAGTTCACTTTGCATTCTCTCCAGATTACTGAGTCCAAATTTGCTTCATTTGTTATTGATTTTTTTCCAGCTGCCTTTGGAGTAAGCTTTTGTACAATGGATTGTTAAATTGGGCAAACTAAATTCCAACTTGTGAATTTTATAAGCTTTGATTACAAGTCCATGCTGTGGGATGGTGGTATTGTTTAAAGCTTGAGATCTTGCTCATACAACTGTGCTTCTGTTAAGGTCAGGTAGGGCCTTGGACAAATGGCCACGGGAATGGTGCCAACTTCAATTTCTAGTCTGAAGACCAGTGATAATGGTTTATTCTTCACAAAGAATGTAGATTTTGTGAAGGGTAGATGCTTTCCTATACAGAGGATTAAGTCTCAGAGAGAGAATGTCTCAGTGATAAGAAATTCAAATCCGGGACCAGAGACTGTTGAACTGCAACCTGCTTCCGAAGGGAGTCCTCTCCTAGGTACAATCTCTTCACTCCTTTTGACATTATAATGGTTTTGTAAGGGAAGAAGTGATAAAAGGAGATTTTTATACTTCTATTTATAAATGGAGTTTTACTGTATTGCAAGCATTTGTTTTGTGAACTTTAGAAATAGTATTTTCTGTTCTGGGTTTTTTGAATTTCAACTCATGTGTTACATTTATTGCATATACATACTACTTTAATGGTTTAGGACTCCGGAGGCTCTGTGTTTCATTTCCAAAGAAATTCATGACACTGGCCTTATTGTTGTGAGTCATCAGGCAGAGAAACACGTTGGTTAACTCTGTTTAATTATCTTAACTTTTATCTCTTATATTCTGTGTAAAGCGTTTTTTCTGGCGGTTGTAGATAAGTGAATACTTGAACAAAAATGATTGAGAAACCAATAGAGTTTGCCCTCTTTTGAAACAGATGATAGAGATATCATTATTTTCCTCTTGCTTAATTACTTATCTGATGCAGTTTATACATTCTACTCTAGTTCCCAGGCAGAAGTATTGCGAATCAGTACACAAGACTGTCAGGAGAAAGACTCGTACTGTGATGGTAGGAAATGTGACTCTTGGTAGTGAGCATCCCATAAGAATTCAGACGATGACTACCTCTGATACAAAAGATGTTGCTGGAACAGTAGAGCAGGTTCTTTCAATTCCTTCATCTCCTGTTCTGACAGTTCACTTCAGGAAACATGTGTGTGCGCGTGGGTCTGTTTGGGAGAGAGAGAGAGGAGGCTTGTTCTTTAGCGAGTAGTAGTTGGAAATTATTAGTTGAATTCCCTTTGTCGCAGGTAATGAGAATAGCTGACAAAGGAGCAGATCTTGTTCGGATAACAGTTCAGGGAAAGAAAGAAGCAGATGCTTGTTTTGAAATAAAGAACACCCTAGTCCAGAAGAAGTATAAATCGAATTTTCTGACAATCGTTCTGTACATCACTAGGATCTAACTTCCCTCTTCAACACTATTCACTAATTTATTTATTTTTTGGTTTCTATGCAGTTATAATATTCCCCTGGTGGCGGACATTCATTTTGCTCCATCTGTTGCTTTGAGAGTTGCTGAATGTTTTGACAAGATTCGCGTCAACCCAGGAAATTTTGGTATGCTGGATTTCCTGGCTGTTTTAGTTGCTTAATGATCACAATTGACTTCCTTTCGTAACTGAGGCACTTTCTTCAGCTGATAGGAGAGCTCAGTTTGAGAAGTTGGAATACACAGAAGAAGATTATCAAAAGGAGCTTGAGCATATTGAGCAGGTCAAATCACTTCTCTTTGTAATTCATGTTCACTCTTATTATTTATCTTTTCATGGTGTGTTGATCTTCAATAGCTAGTTAGTGCATAACGCACTTGTATTACACCCTGTGCAAACCACAAAAATATGCTTTATCTTATTAATGAGCAAATTCTTCTAGTTTATAGTGAACAAGAAATATATGCACCATAAAACAACAATGTTGGACAATTAATGTAATTGTACTAGTCCGATATTAGCCCCACAAAGTCCAATGTATCTATTGTGTTCATTTTGAGAAATGATGATAAATGTGAAGTTTTGGCAGTGCCTCTGGTAATTAGCAGTGTGTAACGCACATAATGATTGACTAATCACTATAGTGCTTCTTGTTGAGACCATGTACTATCACTATCAGAAACTTGCCTTGAGGCAGATGAATTCTATGTGCTTCTGTTCTTTCATCTTCTATGTTATCTACTTCCTTTCAATGGCTTAAACGCTCTCAAATTGGTTGATCTATAATCTTTAATGAGTCAATGATAATTAGCATATGGTATACAATATATTGTTTTTTATGTTACATTTGCATGTCTACTTCTTACAGTTTTATTATACCCATTTCTACTTGTTCTTTAGGTTTTCTCTCCACTGGTTGAGAAATGTAAGAAGTATGGAAGGGCAATGCGTATTGGAACAAATCATGGGAGTCTTTCTGACCGTATCATGAGCTACCATGGTGATTCTCCTAGGGGAATGGTAAAAATAGCTGCACGCTCGTGTGAAAGTCTTTGTAGTTCCATTCCTTCACCTATTATTAGGTATTCGTCCACTAACATTCTGCATGTCCTTAAATTTGGGGCAGGTCGAATCAGCATTTGAATTTGCAAGGATTTGCCAGAAGTTGGACTTTCATAACTTTGTCTTCTCAATGAAGGCAAGCAACCCTGTAATCATGGTTCAAGCGTACCGCTTACTTGTTGCAGAAATGTATGTTCAAGGATGGGACTATCCTCTGCACTTGGGAGTCACTGAAGCTGGTGAAGGTGAAGATGGACGGATGAAATCTGCTATTGGTATTGGAACTCTTCTTCAGGTATCCATTCGTCTCAGCTCTTTATATAGTTCTTGTAGTCACTAGGACAATTTTCCAAGTCACACAGTTCTGTCTGGACAAATATTGGTATTAAGCATAAGCTTGTCAATATTTACATTTAATGTGAAGTTGTTAAAGCAACATACCCCTAGATCTATCCTCTTCTCTTGGCTGGGAAATTTGAATCTAAACACACCAGGTGGTCACTACTTCATGTCAGGATACTAGATGGTGACCTTACTGTGAAATGTATTTCAGGCAAATAAGTATTTCTTTTCATGTGTTTCCACATGCTTGTCTGCATATTTGAAATTTTCATCTCTATTCTTGCTGCTGCTGCTTCTTTTGCCCTTTTGTTATTATTTTTGATTGGTCTTCTCTGTTCTTGTTTCTTAACATTGCTGTCAAAAGAATTCCAAATATGACAGATGCTCATGGTAGGATTGGGCCTCTTCTTTGTATGCAGGACGGTTTGGGTGATACAATCCGCGTTTCCCTCACGGAACCACCAGAGGAAGAGATTGATCCTTGCAGAAGGCTAGCCAACTTAGGCATGCATGCTTCCACCCTTCAGAAGGGAGTGGTAGGCTTCTATGTTATCCTCTGCCAATACATTTCTTTAATGCTTCCCATTCCAAACCCTTGTTTTGAACAATCATCTGGTAGCAGGTACCGTTTGAAGAAAAACATAGGCATTATTTTGATTTCCAGCGTAGAACTGGTCAATTACCAATTCAAAAGGAGGTTAGTTTTATACTTAATTTTACCCAGCTGTGGGCTTTGGTTGACCTCTGGTTGCCTCATAAGCTTTTGAAAATCTGAATCAACATTTGATATGAATACAGGGTGAAGAGGTAGACTACCGAGGAGTCCTGCACCGTGATGGCTCTGTTCTTATGTCTGTATCCCTAGATCAGCTGAAGGTAACTTGTAGTTTAATATTTTTTTTCTAAATACTATTTATTTCCTCTACTGTCTTTTTTTTTTTTTCTGGCATTTAGGATTAGAAATGGCTTTTGGGTTCCATTCAATTCAACTGGAAGCCAATTTCAATCATGTCCTTACTGTAATCATCATCGAAGCCTCATACCATATGAAAGTTCCAAATTCTTTTATGATCTTGTGTTTCAGAACCAACAATAAACTGGAAAGGCATAGTACCAGGCTATGTAATTTTGAATATGTTATTTGGAATTTGCCTTATGCAAACTGACAGTGGCTGTATGGCAAACCATGTATCAGGGACAAACAATGTGTATTCTACAATTCTACATTTTTAAATTATAATTGCCTTATTCTTCTGTTTCTCTTCTTAATTGAAATTTGAGGTCAACTAATTAGGTCTCATCCGGGTTCTCCAATTAGCTTGGGTCCTTGAGTTAATGTGATTCTTTCCTTTACCAGACCCCTGAACTCCTATACAAATCACTTGCAGCAAAGCTTGTGCTTGGCATGCCATTTAAGGTTTGTATTCTTTCCCAAAATGGTTTTTAAGTTACTTATATAGGACATTATATTGGTTACTGTGTAGCAGGACCCATTTGGGAACTTTTCAGATTTCTGCTGTGAACTGCAGGATCTGGCAACAGTGGACTCGATCCTTGTGAAAGAGCTTCCTCCTGTAGAAGATGCTGATGCTGTGAGGATCCTATCCCATTGTATCTCTCCCTTAAAAAATCATTTGTTCTTTCCTATATTGCCAAAAGAGAAAATGATTCTTATATGATATTTTCATCATCGACGGACTCCTACCAAAATCTCTGTAAATAGGATGGTTTTAGAAGTGTGGAATTAACTTGAAAATCCTACTTATTGTTGTCATGATCAGAGGCTGGCACTAAAAAGGCTGATAGATATAAGCATGGGAGTTTTGACTCCTTTGTCAGAGCAGCTTACAAAGCCATTGCCCAATGCCATGGTCTTGGTGAATCTTAAGGAACTGGCAAGTGGTGCCCACAAACTTCTACCAGAAGGTAGATTTTACCTTTTGCATGCTCACAGGCATTGGTTATGCTATTACATTTGGCAACCATAGAATTGTTTATACCAAGTTCAAATGTTTGTTACCTTTCAGGCACACGTTTGGCGGCATCTGTTCGTGGTGATGAACCCTATGAGGAGCTTGATGTTCTTAAAGATATTGATATAACAATGCTTCTACACAACCTTCCATCTTCTGAAGACAAAAACAGCAGGGTGCATGCAGCAAGAAGGTAATGAATGATCTTTAAGTGTCAGCTGCAAAGCAGCTGGGTTTATGTTTCTCATGCTCTTATCAGAAAAGATGGTTATGCATTCCGTTGTGTGCATGGATGACCCAGAAATTGGGAAGTGTTAGGATGGTTGTTCATTTGATATTTTTTCTGCTCCACATTACCAGTGCCAATTGTCACTTCTCACTGTAGGCCGGAAGTTGAAAACGGTATCCCTCATAATGTGAATTCTAGTTTTATTCTTTCCAAGTGCAAGGTGAAATTAGTTGATTACATTGCTGAATGTGTTCTGTGCTATTCTGAATTCCCATCAAGTTTCTGTTTTGGTCTGTTGATTTTTACCTCATTCAGGATCAAGAAGCTTCTCTTTTTTGAAGCAAATGACAGCAGAATACTCAATTGATATCACGTACATTCATCTTTAGGATAATGAGTTGCATTCACACACACACACACACACACACACAAACCAATACAAACACACATTATATACTCCCTCCGTCCCATTTTAGTTGTCTCATTTGAAATATTTGTATTTTTTAAAGAACTTTCTATATAAGGCTGGCACTCCATGTGATCTCATCTATTTTCAACACACTTTATACTAGTCCAATATAAATGAGACAACTATTTTGGGACAATTCCAAAATCCATATAGGACAACTAATTTGGGACAGAGGGAGTATATAACAAGGATCACCCACAAATGAGTTTGCATAAAGTTTGATGCAAACTTTGGATTGTGGGGTCCATAGTGGATAAATGGATCCCTCACACCCACCTACCCATTGTGAATTGCTCTCGTGCCCAATTTGACACCAATTTGACTTTTAAAGCCTATTAATCTAACATAATAAATTTCCATCATTAGATAAATGCCAAATTTTGAGGGTCTTAAAATTGGAGCTTCTCTGATCCAATCAAGACGAAATTTAGACATCATATACAGGCCAAGGCCTTTCAAACGCACCCATCCATGTAGACCCGAGTGGGCCCATCAAGGAGTTTGCACCAAACTTTGTGCCAACTTGTTTGCGGGAAAAAGTTTATATCTATATATATAATTATCACCTAAGGGACGCTCCTCATGAGTGACAATTTTTCTATTGCCCATATATATATATATATATATATATATATATATATAATTTCACCTAAGGGACATGCCTCATAAGTGATAAAATTTTCTTTTGCCCAAATGGAGCCCACCTAAGCCCCACTAACACCCGTTTCCCCCATCACACCCATCTACCCCCCATGAATTGGATCTCAGCCCTATTTAAAACTTGGGTGTAGTCAAAACCCCATTCCACATCACACAAAATGAAAAAATACTTAAAAAAGTTATCTTGTAAAAGGTGATAACACCCATGTGATTTAAATGAAATGAACAATTACTATTGGTCCAAAAAATGAGGTGTAGATTTTATGTACTACACCCGGTACACCCGGGTTTATTAGATTGTGCCCCTATATCTCAAATATGAAGTTGAACTTCCTTTTTGTTTCAGGCTGTTTGAGTATTTATCAGACAATTCCTTGAACTTCCCAGTTATTCACCACATGCAGTTTCCACAAGGGATACACAGGTAACAATAAAATCCCAATCAGAAAACTTG
This sequence comes from Chimonanthus salicifolius, assembly GCA_013350335.1. Lineage (NCBI taxonomy): Eukaryota > Viridiplantae > Streptophyta > Magnoliopsida > Laurales > Calycanthaceae > Chimonanthus > Chimonanthus salicifolius. The sequence continues at coordinate 39,278,168 of CM023532.1, read as the reverse complement.
ATCAAGTAGTGGATCCCAAAACTAATATCTTTATTCCCTGATGCTTCTCCTGTCTCTCTGCAGGGATGATCTGGTAATTGGTGCTGGAAGCAATGTCGGAGCTCTTTTAGTCGATGGCCTTGGTGATGGTTTATTCTTAGAAGCCCCTGACCAGGATTTTGATTTTCTGCGGAACACATCCTTCAATTTACTCCAAGGTTGCAGAATGCGGAACACAAAAACGGTAAGTTATTTCAATGGATATTGACCTCATTGCATTTCTGAAAAAAGTTCCCCCTAATAGTGCGTAAAAAAATGGATGCTCAATCTTCTGCAGGAATATGTTTCATGCCCGTCATGTGGCCGTACCCTTTTTGACCTCCAAGAGATTAGTGCTGAGATTAGAGAGAAGACAGACCATTTACCTGGTGTTTCGGTAGAGCCAATGACCTTACACTATTTAAATGTTACTTGTAAAGAACCGTGTTTTCTCGGAAATCCTAACAGTCTGTTTTCCTTTTGTGGCAGATTGCAATCATGGGTTGCATTGTGAATGGGCCAGGAGAGATGGCAGATGCAGATTTTGGATATGTAGGTGGCGCTCCTGGAAAGATTGACCTCTATGTTGGGAAGGTAATATTCTTTAAACATTTCACATGCTATTGATGGAACTATGTTCTTCTGATATAACAAGCAGTTCTCTCATATAGAAAGGTAGAAACTACATAATTATTCTCAAATTGTTTTCTAGATCCAAATCCACCCATGAGCATTTGGGCCTTTGGACTCTACTGTGTTGAAGTCATTTCTCATGAATTATGAAATTTTGCATGATGAACTGACAACTATGTTAAGTTGAACAGATGCCATAACTCGATCATATCAGTGGGATTTTGCATTTGGCATATGTGAAAATCATATTGGTCATTGGTATCATCCATGAATGAAATGAATGGTTGAGAATTAACCCCCTTTCATTTGATGGGGCTAATGGACACTAAGAAGATTCCATATGTCCAGCTATGACATTTGCACACGAAGTCAGTACAATGTTGTTCTTTGCCAAACCATTTAACCCCTTTTCCAAATGGGAGTTAAAGGTGTAGCAAACACTTGATCTCTAAATTCAATGACAGTTAACTAAAATGAGTTGTGTTTGATGTGATTCTATCCCTGATGGAATGATTTCTCTGGTTGTGATGTAGACTGTAGTAAAACGAGCAATCGAGATGGAACATGCAACTGATGCATTAATTCAGCTGATTAAAGACCACGGTCGATGGGTGGATCCACCAGTTGATGAGTAAAATCCGCCAATTGCCTTTGACAAATGCCTGGAAGAAGTGGAGTTGATGCAGCTCCATCTGCATCCATTCCTGGATACATAGATTTTTTACATGGAGTCGTGAAGCATATACACCATAGAAAGAAATCAAGGACAATTCCCCAAGTGAGCTACTTTGTGTAAGAACAAATGCTTTATCTTTTTATCTATTCATGCTTGTGTATGATTGGGGAATAAATATATATTTGAGAAATTGATACCAACAACTGTAGCTGTAGTTCTTAAAAATAATACAAGGAAATGCATTGATGGTGGACATTGCAGCCAAAGCAGAAATTTTCAGTATGTAGTTTCTACATTATTGACTGTCATATGGTGTGTCTACAATTTAGGAAATGATGGATATGACTCATTTAGATTTTCCGAGCCCTTTCAAGCATGCGGCTCATCGACTTAGTAAAATTTGGCCGGTGTTGTCTAGGAGGCAGAGGCCAAGCCATCTAAGTTTGTAATAAAACTGAGACGAGATACTCCGGCAAGTGAGCTTAGCCGGCCGGCCGGCCGGCCGGCCATATACAGGTCTTTCCCCCTCCAGCTGTTTATTCTTTAGCCTGTTGGGCCCTATTGCGGTTCCTTAATTGTTCAATGCAAGAGAAAAACTAAACTGCCTGCAGAATCAAAACAGTCTTGGCTGAGATTGGCCTGAGCTCACCCTCCACTTGTCTGCCGAGAAGTTGAAAATTTTCACCTTCGCTTGCACCTGCAATATCCAGGCCCATCCATAGGCCTGTCTGGTTTTTTTTTTTTTTTTTTTTAAATTTTAATGCGGTATGACATGGACTCATTGAATCAAGCTCATCCTCCTGCGAAATTCCATCATTATAACTTTATGTCACATCAGCAATTTTAATCTCCGTTTTTTACTACTTTAACCCTGGCTAAACAAATTCGGCCTATCAACATATCGGCCAAATCGTATCGAAAAATTATGTATCAGTTGTATATCAAGAGATATGTATCGGTCTATAATGCTGAGTGAGGTGTTTGTCTCCAGTAAAATGAACATAATTTTGTCGTACGGTTTCAATCGAGGGATTTCAGAGACATGAGAGCTACAGATTGAAGAAAAAAAAAGTCTACACTTTATTATTGAATTTGAGATTATTTAAGAGTTGAAATTTGAAAAAAAAAATGATAAAAATAACTCAAAATGGTAACTCTTGACAAAATTTGAAAAAAATACTAGATTTTATTTTTCATGTTTTTGAAATTTTTGAGATTTTTCAAAATATTTTAAAATTCTTAATTTTTTTACTTTATATCACATTTAAATATTTAAGTAACTGCAAGATAATGACAAAATTATATAGAAATGAAGCTTAGAATTTTCTTGATTTTATGTATTTTTAAGAATCTTTTGAAAAAAAATAAAAATAAAAATTCAAAGGAGAAATTTTTTAGAATCTTTTCTAACAAGTTTATTTTAAGATGCTCTACTTTAAATTTGTTAGAAGATTCTGAGCTATTCTTGGAGAGAGTCTCAAACCCCCCCCTCTAGATTCATTCTAGTCATCAAGTACTCCATCTGTTATAAATATATATAAAAGAGAGAGAGAAATGGGCAGGAGAGCATGCAGCCCTTGCTCAAAGAAAGGGTAAACAGAATAAGCAATACGTAATATGTCATGCACTTAGCATGCCCCAATTTAAAGTAACTAAATGGTTTTCTTTTATTTCGGTGTGTGCATACCAAAAGTTTTGATATACCTAAAATATACCAAAAAATTGCAAAGAAATGTCAAAATATTTTAAATATGAAAAGCTTATAAAAGAAAACATTTTACATGTGTTCGTTTATGTTTGAAAATGTTATCATTCATTAAACTCTAAAAACCTCGTATTAAAGTAGGCATTTGAGAAAAAGTAAGCAAAAAATTACATCAGACCTTCATGGCCCAACCCTAAAATTCAGAGTCCATCTGAGCTTAATCTAATTTAAATTTTAAATTCATCTATTTCATTTCACTTGACAGCTATGATGTCAACGCTCTGCACCTAATTTCTGTTGTTCATGAAACCTAAAGAACGCATGTTAGGGCCAACCTTTTCTTAAACGAGAACATGACATTTTATTCAATTGAATAAAAATGTCTTAAACATTATTATATTCATTTAAAGATAGTAGAAACGAGCAATTATATGAATTGAAATGATAAACCCATACTTTTATCATTTAATAATATAATTTTCCTTTCGGAGAAATTAATGTCTTAACTACGTAATCTACGGGTTAAAAATAGAATTTGCATCTTTGTTCACCACTGCTGTAATTTCGTTTCATAAAACTGAAAGTGACAACGGTTAAAAACTTAAAACTTTAAAAGGACAATTTTGTCCCGCTAGCACCTGCACAGCAAACTTCAAATCTTGATTTTTAAACACCATTTCTAAAAAGCCATACATATGTACATGTTAACTCTCACTGACCCTTCGGCCCTACTTTAAAATTATTTTAAAAAAATATATTCTTTGCATTTTATGAACAACTAAATCACAATAAATATAACATGTATCACTAACATTTAAAGGTGAATCTCCGAAACACCCAGATATTTTTTGGTACCTGGGCACAAAGGCCCATGTTAGACCCATTTTATGTAAAATCCAGATCTGTTAAAATTATTTCTCTTTTTCGAAACTTAGATTTAATATTTTACAATTTCCATCCGACACATTTTTTACCACGGGATTGATAGTATCAGGTCAAAATATTGATCTAATTTTTTTTTTTTAAACTTATGTGTGGAAAAACCGCAGAATACCCAACGTAAAATCCCCATGGCTGAACCCACTACTCGTAGGACATACCAAGGTTAGGCCATCGAAACTCAAACCCACAATCTCCCGCTTCCTATAAATACGGCTGAGCTATTGATCTAATTATTCATTTTTAATTTTAACATTATCTAATGAGTCCCACTTTTGACATAATGATATCATATGATTATCTATCTATACAATTTTTGTGATCATTAAGTGACACCTATTTTCTTTTCAGATTAAGACACTTTATTTCTAAAATAATAAAATATCATTTCCTTGAGACAAATCCACATTGAATGGAGTATTCACATTTGTCACTTGAAACGAAAAAAATAGTTTTGGTATTTTAAAAATATGTCTTAATTATAAAAAACAATGATGTCCAATTAGCAGCCAAACTAAAAAAACCATGATGCATCAAAAATCATATTATTAAGATTAAAACAATATAAATATTTTATTAATATATGTATATCAGCATAAAAAATAAAGTCAAAAGCTATTTTTGCCCATTCAACACAGATTCGACTAAAATCAATGGTCTTCTACCAGTTAATTCCATCCAATACCAGAAAGTTGGCCATGACTTTTGCTCTAATTGTTGGTAGTGAAATGCTCTAAATTCTTACTTTAAACAGGGGAGGTCCCACAGGTTCACCTGCATGCTTAATGTCTAGTAAAAAAAATATAATACTATTTTTAATTAAAATAACAAACTAGGAAGATTCAATTATGCAAGCCATCAAAAATTAATCAAGTTTTTTTTTTATAACATGTATCCTCACTCCACTTGAAATGAGACTAATCTCGATTTCAGAAGTTCAGACAATTGAACTATCCGTACCATTTAAGCAAATTTGCTAGACAACACAATTCAAACAATATTAAGGTACCGTCAACTTCAATATTTTAGATCAAATAATTAACAAATAAATTCAGCACTATATTTTCCTTTAAGAGTTATGATAAACACATACTACTTAGTGTTAATAGATGGGTACTTTTCATAGGACTGTGGAAGTTTGGAGACTAAAGAAATGGAATAAGGGCCATAGATACTTTTCTCTATTTTGATCCATCGCATACCGTATTTCAAAACAAGTTAATTGATGATTTGATTCTAATAAATAAGAACAGAAGCAATTTAAAGACTAAAGAGAGCCCGTATACTAATTAATAAATAAATAAAAACAAACGTAATATTGTAAACTAGACCAGCATCCAGAGCATATGAGAATTACATCAAAGAATCGAGTAATCTATCAATCATCAAAATTATAATTAGCTATCTTCCAAAGATTTTAGATTAAAAAATCATAGACCATCATAGAAGGAAAGCGAAAGCAACCTTCTTATCTAAAAAAGAATACCAGGAAAAGAAAACCAGATCTCAGAGAAGCTCCCTTCTTGCAGCATAACCGTATTGCGTTCGCCGTATATTATCCTGCCTCTTCTTGTACACAAATGCCGCCAATCCAACAACTCCGACTCCAATTATCACTCCCAATGCTATTCCCGCCTTCTGCCCGCCCTTCAATCCACCCGAAGGCGAATCCCCGCTGTCCATTTGAGTATCGCTAGATTTAATGGTTGATCCGGTAATCGGAGCTATGGATGGCGATGGAGACGAAGCAGGGGATTGATCTTTACCACCAGCTGGTGGTGGAGGAGCTGGAGGAGAACTATCGGATTGAGGAGAAGAGGCTGGGACCGTCGAATGAGATGAAGGAGATGGGGCAAGGTCGCGCCCGGTCGACGGCTCGGACGACGGAGCTAGTCCTGGACTTGGTGGAGAATCCTCTCCCTTTATTGGAGACGGCGCAGGTGAATCCGAGCCCGAAGACGGAGGGAGATTCGCCAAGAGAAAAAGCAATGCCAGGGAGAGACAGATCGAGCTGAGCCTCTCCATGGCCAGGATCTTCCGAAATCTGCAGAAAGAAAACAGAGATTTATAGATGCACGGCAGCGGAATCCAGATCTAGCAAAAAAAATAGGTGAAAGAGAATCAGATCTACGGATTCAGAGAAGTAAATCGGAAAAATGGAAAACCTGAAGCAAATGTAGGAAGCGTTGGATTCGAAAACCCTAGATCGAAGCAGAGCAGAGAATTTCGCAGCAGGCAGACGATGGATCTGATAAAAACGGCAGAAATGATGGCGAGAAGCGAGGAGAAAATGGAGGAACGTCGGAATTGGAAGAATGAAATTCTCCGGAGAAAAATCGTAGATCTGAGAAATGAAGCAAATCAAGAAAGAAGAATAAATAGCGTAGAAGGAAGGCAGAAAAATAAAAATTAGATCTTGAAGAGATACCTTTATTTATTTAAAGAGGATTTCTAAAGAAGATTGAGCGGAGAAAAGAAAAGTAATGAGATTGTGAAGTACCAAATGCTCAGCCGCAACAGATGTCCACTCCACAGGGACTGCAGTAATATCTCACACATTCTCTCTCTCCTTATTTATATTTTATACAGCTGAAAACACTACTCTGACGTAACGGAGTCATGACAACGGTGACTTAATTTATCATTGGACCAAAAAACTGTACGGAGATTTTTCTAATTTCTCCGGAGGCTTTTTTTTTCTTTTTTTTTTAAATATTAAGTTGAGTGATATGTTTTTTTTAAGAGAATGACAAAAATATGGTTATGTAGAAATTCAATGGTATATAAAAAATTCGGCGTCATCATAATCATATTAGTTATGCAATTTTAATTATTAAAAAAATATTAATTTTTTATAATTTCTCTTATAAAATTATGATTAGATTGAGGAGCTTTTCTTTATTTGTATTATTTATGCAATTTTTTACCTATCTCATCCAATCATATAGTTATTATTTTATATAAACATGGAATCTTCTTATTAAAAATGAGAATCAAATAGGATTGTTGTTATTCGAGCGCTCTATGTGTGAGCACCTCATTTGATAATCTTATTTTTAGGCGCTCTGATTTTTTTTCATTTCTGATTTTCAAGGCAAATTACTATTATATCCCCACATTTTTACTTATTCGAACGAACTACCAGTTCATTTCGGTAATGAATGCCTGAAGTGTAAATTTAGTTCATTCGAACAAATAGATAGAATCAGTGTTCCGTGTTTATTCATTCAAATAAATAGATGGTTCATTTGAACCACTTCATCCTAATGTCATGCATAGTGCATTCCGTGTCCATTGGTTAGAATGAATGGATGGCTCATTCAAACCACTTCATGCTACAGTAATGTATAGTGCATTATTTAAATAATAAAATTTCTTTCAAAACTTTAAAGTTATTTTTTAAACACTGTATATTTTCAAAATTTCTCAAATTGAATATCCACCCTAATTATCATAACATGATAAAAATACTTTAAGACTTCAAGTCTTTTGACACTTTGAAATACTTAAAATACAGTATTTTTCAAATAAGGGTATCTCTCGGCTGTACCAAAAACACATATGAGAGTGTCAAAAGACCTTGAAATCTTAAAGTATTTTTTAAAAAAATAACTTTAAAGTTTTAAAGGAGATTTTATTATTTAACTAACGCTCTATGCATTATTGTAGCATTTGCAACATAAACCGTTATTTTTTAAGTATTGTATATTTCCAAAATTTTTCAAATTGAATATCCAAACTAATTATGATAACCTGATAAAAATACTTTAACACTTCAAGGTCTTTTGACACTTCCACATGTATTTTCGGCACAGCCGAAGGGATACCGTTATTTGTAAAACACTGTGTTTTAAGCATTTGGGAGTGTCAAAAGACCTTGAAGTCTTAAAGTATTTTTTTCACGTTATCGTAATTAGTTCAGATATTCAATTTGAGAAATTTTGAAAATACACAGTGCTTAAAAAATAATTTTAAAGTTTTAAAGGAATTTTCTTATTTAAATAATGCACTATACATGTAGGTGCTTCGAATGAACACGAAACACTGTTCTACCCATTCGTTCGAATGAGTAAAAACGCAGGGGTATAATGGTAATTTACCTCAAAAATCTAAAATCGGGTGTGTAGAGATAAAAAATTCGAGTGTTTATAAGTAGTGTCTTATTTTTTGAGTGGCTTATACTCATTGAAATTAAAAAGGCTACATTACATAGGTTGAATTATCACTTGATGGTGCAACTTCCAATAGTCTATGTCTATATAATCATCTATCAAATACACTTAATTATATAAAACTCATAATCTATTTAATTGAATCTCTTGATAGAGAGTCTGGTTGAGAAGTTTTATTTGCCTAACTCTAAGAAGAATGTTTGTAAATCTTTAAACCAGGAGTTTAAAATTCAGTAACGGTCCGATATTTTTCTCACTTCATTTTTTTTTTTTAAGTGTTAATATCGATCGATGCGAATCGTATCGGCTGATATCTCGACCCATGCTTTAATTATTAAAGTGGGCTACATATTTTTCTGAAATATGTAAAAAGTAATTGAAACAGTGAATATATAAATCATTTTAATCTTATGAATTTAGACTTTGAAAATTCAATTGTGATAATTTCTTGAATTTCATAACCCATCAAATTAAAAAGTGCCTGTTAAATTATATTATTCATAAAAGTTTACAAAAATTGTCATCTCTACAATTGTGTCCTTGTACTGAGTTGTGTAACTCAGTTTATAGGAAGAAAAAAAGTCACAAAGTACCTGGAAGCAATTCTATTGCGGAAACTCTCACAATGTGAAATATGTCTTAGGAATCAATATACAGAAATTAAATTATTGGAACATTACAACAAATAGTTGAATGCCATGTGTATTTATTACATCATTCAAATTCTTGCCTCATTTGTTGAGCTCCAGTTCTTGTCCATATCAGGTCCACATGTCCAATGGAAGATCCATTCTCTTTTGATGCTTTCCAAAATCCAAACTTTTGACCTTGCTAAGAATGAAAAATTCATTGCCATGTGGCGTCCAACCAGGCAATGATGTGGCTGATGGCGTGGAATTCATCCATGCAACTTCCATCCAGCAAATGAGCCTTTTAAAAGTGGGCCTGGAGGCCCAAAACAGGCCTCAGCTCATGACTCCATTACTAGGGCTCAAAATGGGGCAGTTTTGGGCCCGTTGGAACTCTTGGAAAGCCCTCTCTTTTTTTTCATAAATGTTGGAGTAAAATTGGAGAGTCATTTCACCACCTCATCAATATCTTCATCATCATCTATTTGACTTAGGATGTTCTCATCAATTAGGTACAGGTTGGGTTGGACTTGGATCAAGCATTTAACAAATGGGCCGAAAGGGTGGGTGAACCCATGTAAGCTTGTTTGGGTACTTGGGTACTTGGATTGCGTTAACTCATGTAATAATGATTTGGGTCATGTATAGGTTGGATCAACCCATTTAATAAGTGGGTTGAATCTAAATCTGTAGTCATCATTTGCAGCTAGGCTCTGCTTATAAGTTTGAATGTTCACCTCATGTGGTTTGGCTCAGTTCCACCCAAAAAGTACTGATGATTATCAATAGCATAAATGTTGAACCAAAAGAACTGCAACATGAAGCATGCACTAAGATGTTAAATTCTTAAATCAGAGAATATGCAGAATATTCTATATAAGGTGTTTCCTACTTAAATGTAATCTAGAATTATGAGATATTTTGAATAAGAATCAGGTGCTTCAACAATTTCCTATCTCTTCTGATTTTGGTGAAATGCATCGTCTAACAAGCTATTGGTGTTTCTTTTTTTTATGACCAAGGTGTTCAAGAGTCTCACCCTTAAGGCATGTGCAGCCCTCCCAATTGTGCACACAGGGAGTGGCCCGTTACAGTTGAGCGTGAATAAAATTCAAGACCCAACCCCTTGGAGTTTATTGGTTTATTGATGAGAATTTTCGTTGAAGCTCCATCCGGTGGACAGACACGGGTGTAGCTCCTACATGTTCTGTTTTGACATGTTGTCGAAATATTTTTCGCTCATCCTTAAATTAGAATTAAAGAATTTGGTGATATGTAATGTTGCTTCTTCACAAAACATAACTTGCTTAGAATTTGATTAGTGGTAAATGATCAAAATTCTTTGATAATGTGTTCATGTTCTATCACATTTAGCATTGATTGCATGTTGGATTGCCTTCATTGACTACCATCCCTTTTGTAGAAAAGGGTGTTTCCTAATGTTTACTAAAGGTTCAATGAGTGTTCAAATGCAACAGTTTTCTTTCCCTATCTCTGTTTCTACTTAAGTACTTAGATTGTTTTGTTGGTGCATTTACATTAGTCATCTTCCTTTCTCTTTTCCTTGCTTGAGTTCTTCAAACACAGATATACAATAGGACACCCTTAAACAAAATCATAATTTCTTACATTACCAATCTAAAGAAGTAAGAGGATACAAAGAGACATGAAAGTGAGTGAAAATCCAAGCCACTCAAGACCACCATGATCAGACATCAGGTCGGACTGTAATGGCTCGATTGGCATCGGATCGACGTGCGATCACTACATAATAGACTCCCATCGCCAGAAGCAAGACGAAGACAAAGCCAAACACGATGCCGACTATCCCCCCTGCTCTTACTCCACTCCCTTTTGCCTTGGAAGCTGATAGTGCTTCTTGTTCATACACTTGAGTGGCTTGTGCTTTGGTAGATGATGCAGTCGAAAACGATGAAAGAGGTAGCCGTTCACATTGAGACGCTTCACATGGGGTGTCGGCACTATGGGTCGGGGAATTAGGGTGGAAGAAATCGAAAGCCGATGGTGAAAGCGCCACGGGGTTCTCTTGTGCCAATCCATGACTTCTAGGCTGTGCCTCAAAGTCTTGGCCTTGGGCAATGGAGAGAAAGGAGAGAGAAGAAAGGAAGAAGATGAAGATGAACGCTGTCGATGCCATCGACTTCTTTCTAAGTATTAGAACTAGGAAGACTGGGTTGTGTGCTCTGCTTGTTCTTGATGTCAATTGGAACTTGGGAAGGGATTTATAGGAGGGATTTGGGGTGGTCATTGCTTCCTCTTAAATTTTTGTGTCATCAAGGACAGTTGAAAGGAGGGAACAAAATGATGAACTGTGTTCAATCCCTCTTTGAGTATGATTTACAGTTGATTTGCCACACAGCCCTGCCTTAAGCTAAATCATTGTGTGAAAGTGAGACATCCTCTTCTCAACAATTAGCTTTTGAGAGTGAGTTATATCTTAAAAGAATGTTATCAAGTCATGGTTCCGCATACCCAGTGCATATAAGGACGGGTCTGAAGTTTTCACCAGCTGCACAGTGGGTATAAAAGTGACAAAAAGTTTCACATCGATTAATTTGAAAACCAACTACTCCCTATAACACTTGAGGCGCCCTTCTCTCAACAGATAGGTTTTGAGAGTGAGTTTTATACATCCAGTCCTGATTTTCTTAATGGTTTTTCTTTTTTCTTTCTTACTAATGATCTCGACTCTTACACCTTTGATTGGAACTTGGGAAGTTCATAGCTTTAGAATTCATGTTACAGTTTCAAACAATTAATCAAAGAAAGAAGTGCTGTACTAGTAAGACAGATGTCACAGAAATGGTGTACTTATAGTTTTACCCTTTCTGTGTTATTATAGACTTAATGGTGGTGCCCAATTTCCGCAGGAAGTGATTACAGAAACCATTTGTCATCTCTTCTTTAGAATTCATGTTATCAATCGAAAAATAAGGTTCCCTTTGTAAAGAAGAGATGACAACCTGCGGAAATTGGGCACCACCATTAAGTCTATAATAATACAGAAAGGGTAAAACTATAAGTACACCATTTCTGTGGCCACTTAAATCATTTTGTCTGTGCACACTATGGCTCTAAAAATCATGGGTCTCAGCAATGTTTCTGAAACTGAACTCAGGTCAGAGTCTTTTGGTCAACAGGTCTATCTAGTGTAAAATGACTTGCTGGTCTAAATGGTGGTCAAAAAATGGTTTGAATGGTAAGACCTGCTGGTTTGATCAGGATAAAGAAGGTCCTATACTACACTGGACCCAAAGCATGGCCTGGTTGAACCATTCCAGACCAGCTGTCTGGAGAGATTTTCTTTTTCTTTTCTTCTTTAATAAAAAACCCGAAGTTCTATGAGAAATGAAGGATAAGTAGGGCTACAATTCGGGTCGGGTTTTGGCCCGACCAGAGAAATCATGCGGGTCAGCTCAAGACTTTTCGGCCAGCGGGTCGGGTCGGGCTGAGAAGATAAAAACCCGCATCAAATTCGGGCCGGGCTGGGTTGAGGATTTTACAAATTAACCCGACCCGACCCGGCTGAAATTAGGCTAAAATGGGTTTAGAATGTGGATCGGGTCAGAATTCTAGTTAATTCGGGTTTGAATTCAGGTCGGGTCGGGTTGGGTTTTAAGAAACCCGACCCGTCCGACCCGAGCTGCAGCCCTAAGGATAAGATAAACTTCACCTTCCTATTCAAGCAGTAGATTAGAAGCAAATCTATAAAAAAATGTGCATTTTTCTTAACGCACTCGACTAATTCTCGAGGCATGTGCAAGCCTTCCTATTCACACATATCAGATAGCTCTACAGAGAGTAACTCTTTAAGGTGGAGTGAGAATAGAACTCAAAACTCCCACCTCTTGAGATAAATTCCTGATTATCATTCCAACCCTTTTAGTTAGAAACCTAACATATATATGGGCCTTAGATCACGTTAGGCTAGATTTGGGCTGCTCTTTAAGCGTATGAGTTGTCCCAGGCCAGATTTTGTGGTCGAGTGATAAACGGGCTGCACATACACTTTTTAGACCCCTGATCCAAATGACATATTCAAAGTAAATTGAAATAATATTTTGCTAATGTGCTAAAATTCAGGTTTCTGTCGGATTTGGTCTGAACATTATTTTCAAGCCCCTAGTTATAGATCCATGAGGGTCTATAAAAGATGCTACTATGTTCAATGAAACATAAACCACTAACTACAGAGGTTATAATTCGCATGCCGACAAACCCTAGTTTTAAAACTTTAAAATAAAAAAAAAAAACTAGAGTGGGTGTGTCGAAAGTAACTTGACTCGAGAGGATAATAACTCAAGCAAGTGATCAAGTTTTACAGAGCTCTTTCAAGTCAAATTGAAAACCTCTTTTAAATTTTGAATTATTCAAATTCTATGAGATTTCAAAATGAGTGTGAGTTTCGAATATTAGATGAAGAGAATTCAAAATAGTCTGCATGTCTCTCTCGTTAATATTGTATATATAAAAAATACAAGTCTCTCTAAAGAGAAAGAATCAATCAATATCAATTTACAATCTCTTGATCAAAGAAGCTAACTATTAATGAAAAATATATTTAAAAAAAAATTCAATAGAGTGAAAACTCTTCGTTAATATTAAAACTAGACAAAAAAAAAAACCCATAAGTATGCATGACTTGATTGATTGTATTTGAAGGTTTGAGCAGGCCCCTCTCATTGTCTCTCATAATTGCCTAAGAGCAAAAGGCATGAAAAGATGAAATGAATTAAAAGCATGTCACGGGCGTGGCTCACGCTCTCACCAGTCACCACTTCTCTTCCTTGCCTTTCATTCTACTCTTCCTTTCTCTTTATTTGAAAGTGACTGATCTCACCAGTCATGAATTCCATGTTCTCACCACTACTCCCTCTACAAAATGGGGCTCTCACAAGACTCTTTACTTGTTATTTAAGAATATACGATTATTTAAGAAAGGATGGATGGGGTACAGAGTAGTAAAGGCTCCATTTGCTCTAATTCGTACCATTGATTTATGGCAAAATTCGTCCTACATTGTCTGCAAAGAGTGTTGGGATCTGGATATATGAGGGATACCCTCCTCATTTATCATATGACGTTTTTTCCGAAGATGGGTCAGAGCTCAAAAGAAGATAAAATCATATAAGTCAAAACCCAAAGTTGATAAAAATATGTTGAGTGAACCGAGTCATAACATGGGCTAGTTGCAGGTTTTACAACAGAGCAAGATCTCTACCTTCCTCGAATCCTTGATATATAGGAAAACAAAATTTAGGAAATTCAATGGAAATTTGAAGAAAAAGGAACTATTTTTAGTTTTTAATGGGTTGGAACTGGGCTTTTATGTTCCGGTATTCATGGGCCACATTTGTGTCTCACCACTTGATGAAGATCCATAAATTTTATCTGAGCCTTTGCGACTCTTACAAAAATCTGAGTTTCTCAACAAGGCCTTGTAACAGTGTGGTAAGTCAACCCAATTGCCATCATCTTCGAGAGGTATAAATGTTGGCCGATAGGGTGTGTATAGTTCGAACTAGCGAATGTCGGCCAATATGGCCGAGATCTTCACAGATACACATCGAGATTTTTTTAAAAAAAAAAATTACGACAGAGAGATATCGGCGGAGACGCCGATATCTAGATAAATCCAAATTTTTTACTCCTGTCTTCGTTGAAACTATGCACTTGCAAAAGATGTCGGGCTCTACCCATATGATGGGCATGGATGATGAATCTTCAAGCCCTTTTCACTTTTGCTACTCTATACAGAATGGGTCATTCTACACTGGTTCATGGTTCTTCCGGGTCATCCAAGCAGATCCTAATCCGAGATTGAGATTTAAATGGGCCGAACATTAATTGATTGCTAATAAGATCCAATTATTAGATGGCCCATATGAAATAAGTGGTCTATCTTTTGGGCCCTAAGACTGGCCCAACTTCTTAACCCACAAATTGCCAGACATCAACACTTTTTCTTATAGTTGGATATTATTTGAATTGATTTTTTTTTTAAAATTTAGAGGGATGCTTTAGAAGAAAGTCTTGTGAAGGGACAATTGACAACCACTTTATAGTTTACATTATCTACTTAGTAGCTGTTTGATTCCCTGCTAATGCTACCTTTCCTTCTGCCTTAAGCTAATCCTCTCTTGGCCACTTCTAAAATTAAGGAAGTGTTTGAATAATTAGACAAATTAGATGATTAATGATGTTTGTTGGTAGTTTTAGGTATATTACAAATAAAGATTATTATAGTTTTTTGTTATCTTATCAATATCATTTATCTTATTTTTTAGGTGTAGTTCAATTGGTTGCCTTTTGCCTCAGTAAGTAGGAGGTTGTGTGTTCGAGCCCCCATGGCCAACCTTAGCATGCCCTAACGGTAGTGGGCTCATCCGTAGAGATTTCACACTGGATATCCTATGGTTTCCCACACGAAATTAAAAAAAAAAAGAATTAGCAATCATAATTGCACAAATTATTTTTATGAGTATATATATTTTAAATTTTAACTCTAAAATCAAGTGACTAAAAATTGAATTTGAAGTTGAAATTTGATTTACCAATATCTTATCAAGTCTACTTTCCATCAAAATAGTTGTTTTTTATTTTGTATTTTCAAAATTTAAAATAAACGGAAAGTAGACCATGTACAGCCCATCATTTTTCTATATAACAATTTTTTAGTTTATGCAAGAAAAAAACACACGTTTCCCACTTTTATATTAACAGAGATTGAACTTATTTAGCCAATAAGGAGCTGTAAATAGAAATTAGATTTGGTTCAAAAAGTAGGCTGGCGCTGGGGTGTCCTCACTCATTTCAGGTTAATATTTGAGTTCACTCATTTGAGAAATCATTTGAAAAAGTACGAAGCTCAAGCTTGTCGATTGTGAACATAAAAATTGAACTCTTTGAGTTAGTCTGAGTTGACTCGACTTATTAAAAAATCAAGAGAATCAATAAATTTTTTCGAGGTTTTTACTTTTTTAAAAACTTGATTAAGCTTCTCAAATTAACAGGATTTCAAGTCAAATTTGAGTTTTCGATTTTTGTACATTGGATAGAAGTGAATCAAATTTCAATTTAAAACTCAATTTCTACTAATTTGATTTTAATGATCTAATCAAGTAATCTTAGAAAAGATAAAGAAGTATCTTTAAATGATAAACTATAGAAACAATCATGCAAAGAGGCCCATATTCTCCCTAAAGATAAGAATAAGACATCAGCCACAGTTCAATGTTTCCCACTTCATATAAAATAGATTCCAAAGGTCAGAAAACAAGGAAAAATAGCAGGAGAAAATTGGTCAGTGATGACAAACCATGAACACTGAGACCTTCCACTCCCTTTTTAAGGCAGGGATTCCCAAAACTTGCACTAAAGGATATACTTATCCTTGCTACGCTTATCATCAACGTCGTCATCTTATCTTCTCTGCTGCTCTTTGTTGGCCTTCTGTTTAAGACTAATGACATTGACATGATTGATATTGTGCAGAGAAGTTTCTGTAAGATTATGATGAATCAGTATTGATTATGACATAGGTTCTCTTGGAAGGTAAAAATCATTTGTAACGATCAATCAAATCATATTTTTAAATACTATAAAAATTTAAAAATAAAAATGAGTTAAAAGATAAAAAAATTATGAGATTAAAAAATATGATTTTGAGTATCATTTGATGCCGCTGTTATTTTGGAGGAAAAAGTCCTTTCAGTCCTCTACTTTCACACTGACACTAAGTAGTCTAATTCTTAAATTGTCTCACCAAGATTCAAATACAAGACACTGTGCATTAGACAGCTTCGTTCTTAAATTATCCTCGTTGAGATTTACACACGAGATATGGTACTTGCTTTATGCGAAAAGCTTTAAAGCTAATGAAATCGAGAAAATCAAACATGTCAAATTAGAAAACACGTAATAAGTCATTGATTGAACTTAGTATAAGTCATTGGTTTTTAGTATAATTTGATGCCGCTCTTATTTTGGACGAAAAAGTCTTTTCAATCTTCCATGATAACTTTCACATTGACACCAAGTAGTCTAATTCTTATTTCTAAATCCAACATGTCCAACTAGGAAGGCATGTAATAAGTCATTGATTGAACTTAGCACAAAACTATACAACAAGGAAAAAGAAGAAGCAAACATATTAGCCAGTTTGGATTGTCGAACTCAGTGGAGTGACTCGACAATGGCCAAACCCAAAGAAATCCACTAGTGTGAATCCTAACAGTATAAGAAAAAGAGAAGCAAATTTACCTAGGGGGTAGGGCACATCACACAAATCTCTTATTGATTCACAAGTACCACTAAAATTTGTGATTATGTTTCTGTTTGATAACACTCACATCATCTTTTCCAATTTCATCAATTGAAAAGAGAGAGAGAGACCTGCGAAGTTACATTGATAAATAAAACGGACATTCGTCAAGCTGACAACATATAAATGAAGGATTAAATGGTGTTGATGTTTCTTCAATTATCAAAATTAATTGCTTGAAAATTCATCAAAGACCCACTCTGAAGAAGAAAATGACAGCAAGCAGGCTATAGCTTGGATTCCAATCCACATAAAATTGACCCAATATGGCAACAGAAATTAGAAATGCAAACCACTGGCTAGATTAAAAGTAGAATCTCCTTCAGTACACAAAAAGAAAAGGAAGGAAAGATGAGCAGACAACACTTAGCAAATACAAAAGGAAAATGCTGCTAAAATCAAAGGGATGTTATAAATCCTCCCACGGGATTTATCTACAGTTCAATGGCACCACAGCTCTCTCCCAAAGAAAGACCCACAAGAACAGACACAGCTATGGTGACCTTCCACAGACAGACATTCATGCTATTATTCTTCTTTCCTTTCGCCGTCCAGACTTCAATGTGGAATCAGGTGGAGAAAATCAGACCCGGGGGTTGCTCCTGAAGGATCCCAGAGCTTTGATTGCTGTTGCTCTGAGGACGTACTGGTGATAGATGGCTGCGATGGCAGCTCCGATGAAGGGACCCACCCAAAAGATCCACTGAGAAACAAGCAAACATGAAGATCCCATCAGTACCCAGATCATGAATGGCCAGATTGTGGCAGCCAAATACCAGAATCAGAGGCATTGATTCATACAAGTGAGACCCAAAAACAAGCACTAGAATGAGAGCATAGCAGCTTGTCTAACAATCCTGAAATTGTTTCTATGACTGTCCTATAAAGTTTTACATACTCAAAAACTGAATCTATCATTGTTTGGTCAGAATGGAAAATTTGCTAGTAAATTCAACTGAGTCAAGTATCACACAAAGTTGAAAAACAGGGATCCTATCATAGGATAAGGCCTGAAGCATCATACAAACATAAGTGGCCGATGCCAGGCTCAATACAGTGATAATGCGTCCTTTATTAAGACAAGTGGGTCATTGTCACAATTTATAGTTCTTTCAATGTTGTCTTTAATTCCCACCAAACTCATTAAACAAACCCCATTAGCTTGTTTGCTGGTTCGAAATTTCTAGTGAAAGCGGAATTCTCACGTGGATTCTGTTGTTAGCAATGTCCCACATGGTCTGGACAAACCTCATGAATTTTCTAGTGAAAGAGGATTTCTCACATGGATTCTGTTGTTAGCAATGTCCCACATTGCCTTTGGGCCTTGAGGTTATGGGATTTATAAGCGCATGGGTTCTCTCGATCTCTTTATAACTTGCAAATCTAAAAAAAAAATGACAAAAATACGTTTGCAGACTATAAAAATCCAATGTGGCCCCTGATGGAGAAGAGATCACAGATACCTGATCATCCCAAGCCTTCTCTTTGTTGTAGATAACAGCAGCTCCAAAGCTCCTAGCTGGGTTGATACCAGTACCGGTGATGGGAATCGTCGCCAAATGAACCATGAAAACAGCAAATCCGATGGGGAGTGGCGCCAAAACCTTCATTACAAAATCAAAATTGATCAACAGTTCAACACCCAATCACAATTTTCGTATTTAATGACTAATACAAATGTCATTAGTGCATTTAATCCATTAGTTAACTTCTAGGGAGCTCTTGTTTTTGTTTGTTTTTTTATATATTAATAAACTAGATTGGAGAAAATCAAATTTCTATGGTGGTGGAGGAAACAAACTTCCTTTTCCAGCATAAATGATGAGACAAGGTGACCTGTGCTTTTCATGGAAATTGAATTTTAAAAAAGAAAGAAGAAAGAAGGAAGGGACCATGGGCCTAAGAGACTTTGATTGATGTAAAGTGGTGCCTTTACAACTTGGCAAATAAAATAAAGTGAATGGATGTTTGGGAGCACGGAAAAAGACATTCCAGGAAAGTTTTTAAAAGAAGGGGAGAAGGAATCCCAGATAAAAACATCCGCTAAACTGCGCTGAGAGATGCCACTCGATAACTTGCTCCATGAACCGCGCACGATAGAACTCTCCCGAGAGTGGTGATAACGTGCGCCAAAAACAGTAGGTGAGAAAAGCGGCGCATGCTTTAGATGGGCCCCCTGGCTCAAGTTAGAATATGAGATGACCAGTGGAGATTCGGTGGGGGAAAGTGGCATCTACCTATTTTTTGTATTTTTTTTCCTTTTTAAAATCCTTATCTGAAATTAGTCCTTCAATTGACACGGATTACCTTTTTAAAGCAACTTTAATTGAGAATTATTTAAAAGTTAGAAAATATTACAGCACTTGCCACATATAAACAAGGAAAAATAAGACAATGTGGATAGGATAAATCCACTTTTATCTTTTTGTGTGCCCTTTGGGTGTGTTTTAGAGAGTGGGTTTTTTGTGTTGTTCTCTTATATTTGCACTTTTCGTATTTTTTTTCATTAATATATTTACTATTTATGAAAGAAGTAAAACAGAAAAAAAAACAGCAGCCACACAAATAGAGTCTACAAAGAAGTATAGAAAAGTGGGTAAGACAAAATGGTAATTAATTAGTTTAATATGGGTGTGGCGGGTTAACCTTGCCCTCAAGAAGTAGGAGGTGACAGATTTGAACATCCGTGCCTAATTTGATGTTCTTTAAAAGGTGGATATCACCTGTGGAAATTTTCCACTAAGTTTCCTATGATTTTCTACATGTAAAAAAAAAAAATTCTTTAATTAAATATCCGGTACTATTTTCAAAAAATAAAAACGAGAAGAGGGTGGCAAAAGGTGGGGGAGTGCGTACTGCACGTCGCTATAATACGCAGAAAAACAAAAATGGTGCACATGGCCACGCACCAACATGGACCTGCTAACATGTGCTCCTGGCTAAAATACGCAGCAGGCACTGTGTTGATGAAACGTCGTACCACTTTTTCACTGGCCCCACCCCATCCACCATGTGTCATCCATTACCAGTGGATCAGATTAAAAAATAAATAAACGTTCAACAGTTTCAATTGGACTCGAGTAAGATTTGAATTTTGACCATTCTGATCCTCCAAGTACCCGACCCATCTTTGCATAAATGGATCCATGTCAATAAACTTTCTTTTTACATTGGACTCCAATGAAAGCATCTCCATTATTACCTTTTGTTATAAACTACTCTAATTTTGAGTTTTTTCTTATAAATTAAAATATTATTATTTTTACTATTTAACGCTGTATTTTTAAAATATCAAAAATACTTTATTAATAAATAAAAAGTTTTTCCTTCTAAATTAAGAAAAGCTTTTACTAGAGGTGCGTATCTCCCACCGGAGCGCACATGGCAAACCTAGGCAGCCCATTATTACATTAGCCCGGATTCGGGTTTAGGTACACAATACCCAACAACCCATTAAGAATCCGTGGGCTCGTCAACCACACGGTCCACGGGCCCATAATGCATGTAACACACACATGGGGTGTGCACGATAGCATTCCTCTTCTCGAATCCTATGCAACCATTTTTGGACCCAACTAATCAGAGATGGTTGGGCCCACTTTAAAGCGTTTTTGGAAATATTAGACGCGGTGGATGTGTCTTCTGAGTCTCCTGCCGGAGAAGACCGGAAATTACCTTTAATGATCAACGGCCAATTGTCTGAACAGTACTCTCCACTTGTTCATCTGACGGCCACGATCATCTGATAAGAGTAGACCCCGTTCTGGAAGGTGGGCCCTACCCATACGAATTTTACCATTCTCGGGCAAAAGACAAAAAAGAGAGAAACCCGAGAAGAAAGATGGATCCATTCATGAAAGGAGAAAAAGTGGTGTGCAGAGTTGCAGAGAAGAGAGAGAGCGTACAGGGATGTGAGAATCACGGGCGCTTCTCTTGGGGTCGGTAGCAGAGAAGACGGTGTAGACTAGGACGAAGGTGCCGATGATCTCGGCGCCCAAGCCAGTGCCCTTGTTGTATCCCGGCTGTAGCTCGTTGGCGCCACCGCCGTACCTGACGAAGTAGGCCGACTGGAAGCCCTTCACCAGACCCACCCCACAGATGGCCCCAAGGCACTGAGCCACCATGTACATCACCGCCCTTATCAGCGACACTTTCCTCGCCAGGAACAGCCCAAATGTCACCGCCGGATTTATGTGACCACCTGCCCACCAAACACAACAATATTACAAATCTCTCCTGCAAATTTCTAAGATGGAGATGAGATGGGGAAATGCCCTTGTTCAATTTCCTCCTTTTTCTCCTTTTTTTGAGAAGAGCAGTGAAATAACATTAATCATGGTGCAAAATGTGATGCTTGCATAGTCGAAGATGGATAACAATTTTTCATTTTTATAAGAAAAATTTTCCACCGCTCCCGCCATGAAAAATGAAATCAAGACATGCTGTGTAAAAGTTGACAGCTACTTGTTTCGTGAAATCTTACGAACTTCATCACTCTAATCGAAGAAACAGTGTTTTCCTTTCCCAATTTAAAAAAAGTTCTAACGTCCAAACACATGCTCCAAACTTTAAATTGAATCCGTGCGTTCTGAAAGTTCTGATGAAGAAGTTTCCTTTTCGATTTTTGGAAAACCATTTTCCTTCGAAAATGAAGAGCCCAAGTGCAAGGAGAAGTCCACGGCAGAGGTAGAGTGGAGGTAATTCGACCCTCTCTCAAAAAATACATTTTTCCGGCTTTAAAAGCACGATTTTATGACAGTGAAAAACAGAGAAAATTTTTTCTTTAAAAAAAAAGATTGGAATCTTCCCCCCTTTTGCTTAACGAAACTATTCAGGTTCAAAAGAGTGAGTTTTTCTTTTTTCAACTTCTTCGAGAAACCAAAAGAAGAAAAAAAATTATGTTTTTAGACAGAGAAATAAAGATTGAGAAGAAGAGAAGCAGAGCAAAGACCTGAAATGCCAGCGGTGCAGTAAACGAGGATGAAGATCATGCCGCCGAAGGCCCATGCGATTCCAAGGAGGCCGACCCCACTGCAGCCGACATCGGCGCCTGTGTTTTTGGTGGAATCTGTCTGGCTCTTGTACCCGATCACCGTCGCAACTGTTATGTAGAGGAAGAGCAGAGTAGCGATGAACTCAGCTATCAGAGCCCTGTAAAACGACCACTTAGTCAGCTCATCCACATCAATCAGAGGAGCTGGTGGTGGGTCAGAGTAGTCCTTAGCAGTGAACCCTTCCTGCTCTGCTACCTCCACTTCCTTTCCCATTTTTTCACCCACTTCACTGTTTTTCTCCCTTCTTCTTCTTCTTCCTCAAAATCAAAGAAGAGAAGCTTGATTTGCAGCCTCTGTTCTGCTAAAAAAACCCAAAAAATGCGAGAGAGAGAGAGAGAGAGAGAGAGAGAGGAAATGGGTAGTGGGTAATGGATAATGGTTTTGGAGATGGTGGAGAAATGTAGAGAGGGGCATAAGGTATTTATGGAGGAGGAAGAAGACAGTGGAGCTTAATTATGTTAATATTTACCGCCCATTACCGACTAATTTGCATTATTTCGCTTTCATGGGCCCTCTCTCTACCTCCCTCCAATCTCTCTCTCTCTCTCCATATATTTTCCTCTCTGCAAAAATAATGTTTTCTGGAAAGATTTATAAAAAGCTTAAGGAGTCTATTTATGAAGACCGTTTTCTGTGTATTAAGGTTGGATATAAAATTTCTAATTTTATATTTGAAATTTTATTTATTATAAAAATATTAATTTATTTCACATAGATTTAAATAATATCATTCAAAAGTCATTTATATATCCAATCAAATTATACGGGGTCATACTATGATAAGTATGCAATCTTTACATTTAAAATAGATACAGTATTAAAGTTTGTGTAGAGTTGTTAAGTTTTATACTCTTTTTTTTTATTTTTTCATGCTTGGGCCAGCTTGGTCACTCATTTTAAATGAAAATGGTATATATTTTAAATAAAAAGTGGCGGATACTTATCTAAAATAGCTCATATGATTGAATAGAATGTTAAAAAAAACTTTATGAATAATATAATTTAAAATAAACTTTTGAATCACATTATTATAGCTTTTCTAGCAATTAAATTTTCAATATCTGAAATCATGGATTAACTTTCAATTATCATGTGAGAGGTAGCTTGACAGTCAAAAACCCGTCTGTAATAGATGCGAGAAGTCTTGGATTTAAATCACTCTAAATATAAAAAAGATCATTTTCTATAATATTATTCAGTGTGTGGATAGAGAGGTTTGTACGTGCTTAGTCAGGTGTCCTAAGAGGCTTCGATATCTTGATCTTAAAAAAAAAAAAGTTTGAAATCTCAAAATTATTAGTATGAGATGATGCTTAAATTTTATATATTTTATCAAAAAATATGTGGTCCACTTCAACCTTTAGAAAAGAGATCATTTCTTTTTTCATGATATTCCTTGTTAAAAGTGGACAAGCAGGTCAATTTTTCTTTTCTTTTTTATTAAAAATTAAATTAATTTCTTAAATAAAATTTGTTGCTCTGCTATATCAATTTGATGAAAATCTTAGCTTCTAACAAATATGAATTAAAAAATCATTTTATTTATATAAAAACTTTTTCTATCGAAGAATCTATTTTCAGTAAAAAATATAAATATACTTTAGAAAAATAAATTTTCAAGAAAATTATTGAAGACATAAGAAATACCAGTGTCTTTAAAACTCACATCCTGTGATTGAATGTGAATTTTACCCTTGCCCCTTTAACTCAGTCATCATTTTCGACAGTAAACTTTTTCACTGTTTCTTTCAAAATTACTTAATTTATCGAATATTTTTATAAAATATTCAGTTAATAGCATTTTACCTTAATGAATAGATGAATAATTGTAATTTAATTGGACTGCAACTTTACTCAGTGTTAATAGTCAAGCTCCATTTTCTTTTATAAAGCATTTAAGTCGACTGCCAGAAGATATATAGTCATTTCAACTTCTTTAAATTAGAGTTTAAAATTTATTAAACTATTTTAATTCTTGATTTTTCGAGTTTAAAATTTTATCTATTTAAGAGAGAATACGTTCAATTCAATCTATGTTATGTTAACTCTTGCTTGATATGATTTAAAATTAAAAATAAATAAAATACTCAAATTAATAATAAAATGAGTCTAATAAATACTAGTTTAGATAAGGTGGTGATTTTTAACCCGAAACATGAACTCGCCTGACATGACTCAAAAAAATAAGATCTGAGTCATGTCAGTTTAAAAAATAAATAAATTGACTTGACTCAACACAGCTCAAAATAAATCCAAGTTAGGTTGGATAAAGGAGTCTTGAACCTGATCTTGTTGCAAATTCGAGCTGAATTCAATTAAAATTAATATTTAAATTATTTATTTATTTTTATCGATTTTCTTTAGCTTATGTATCATACCAAGTTAAAAGACTTCGTCTATTATCTCGACTTTTTATATCTCAATATTCTCACATGAAATGGAAGCTCTTTTTATCTTTTGTTTATTTTTTAATTAAAAATCATTCTTTTTCATTTTTTTAATTTTTATATACATTTAGATCAAATCAAATAAAATAAAATTCAAGTCGAGTCAAGTTAGGCAAAAAACTATTACGACCTATAACCAATCCGACCCGATCCATTGCCACCCATAAGCTTATATCTAACTTAAATTCAAATGAGACAATAATACATTAAATCATCTAATTAGATGAAGCTAGTTTCATTTTAACTAATCCCATCTAGATTCGAAATATCCAATGTATTATTTTGTCAGTGATTGTCACATTGTCACACACGTTGATGAGTATACAAGCCTTTGTCTAAAAGTATCAGAAATTACAAGAACTTTTTGTTTTTATTGAAATAATTATTTTTTACTATTTTTAATAAAATATCTTCAAATAGAAAAGAATGTCCGTATCATTACCTTTTTTTGAATTGATAATTTATTTTTAATTTTTTCTTCAAAAGATTTAGCAGTTGACGTTGGAACTGAGTATTTCTACGTTAGGTAAACTCTCACCCACTGTGACTCTTGAGTGGTAATGCCAAAATTACTAAGGCCTCCTCCACTTACCCACCACCTCAAATGCTTAATAATTGCCCATTGACTAAGGGGTGAAATTTGGGTCTTGAGTTTTAATTCGGCCCATATGACCCAATCCTAAAAATCAGTGGGTTTGAGTTATGTATTTTTATATTTCAAGATGTGTTAGATTGGAAAAAAAGAATCCGAATAAAATTCGAATCAAATTGGGTTGAGAAATTTAAAAACAATTCAATCTGATCCAATATAACCCGATTTGACTAGAGTACACTATCTTATAAAACAATAGTGATTAGGGTTGAAACTTGGATCAGGTCAGGTCAAGCATTCAAGTCAAGTCGAGTTCAATAAATTTTAACATTTAAATTTATTAAAAATCTAGCTCAATCCATCCGAATTTCATCCCTACCCATGGTCAATGGAAACAAAGGATGACTCTAGGCAGATTAAGATTTTGACAAATTTTCTAGCGACTATTGTTAGAATAATATTTTTAAATTAAAAGTGAAATGAGTGTGCCTATTGCAAAATTTTAATCAAACTAAACATAATTTTTAGAGAATTTATTGTTTTGAAAAATTGGACAAATTTTTTAATCCAAGTTAAAGATTCCTTTAACGGTGATTTTGTAAAGCCAGATATAGACCCATTTGATGGGTCTCGTCGATAAAAAAAGTGGGTCTAGCAATTGTCATCATCATCTTATTAAGGTGATAATTATAATTTCAAATTTAATATTTTTTGAATTTATGCATGCGAAACTGTAGGATACCAGCGTAAAATTTTACAGGTGAGCCCACTACCTCTAAGGCAAACTAGAATTTAGTGTTGATATCATTGTTGGGGATTTTTTCACACCATTGTTCATCAAATAGAAATTATGTCAATGTTTTAGATCCATCGTGCCGTCCCATATATTTATATTTTTTATTAATATAAATTTTTTTCTTGATTAGGTTTAAAAAATAGAAAATATGCCATGTTGGGGAAGTGTTTGGTTAACTTCTGCATGACAAGATCACAATTTACTATTTAGATTCAGAATAAAAAAGTCTAATGTTCCCTTTGAGTTGAGGAAGAGAACTTTATTAATTAAATTCAGAATCAAAAGTCTTATGTCTCCATTTTAGGAAATGAAGCTTTGACGTTGGAGAAGGGGAATGTATTAATGTACATGACACGTATAAGTTAGGGTAAGAAGATTTTTAATTATTTTTTTATAAAATAAATATATATTTTATTAACAATTTAATTCCATTTAAAAATATATAAATATTTTCCTTGTCAAATGCCTATCATCAGAACCTAATACTTCTTATGTAGGTGAAATTTCGTTGTGAGTGGGTGGGTCAATGATGGTTGTCTAGGCATTTTACAATCTGTAATTTTTAAAAAATTCATTTTTTTTTTAATAACTTAGAGTCTTTCTGCTTCATTTAACTAAAAAAGTAAAAAGAGCTCTTAAAATTTCTATCTCATCCTCTTCCTATTAAAAAAATTGATTAATAATAATTGAGTATTTATGTCATTTGAATCACTAATTCACCACTAAACTTGTACAACAATAGCACTAGACTAATCAAAAGTTACTTGAAATTTACCATAATCAAACCTAATTTGAAAAATCTATTACATATTAAATTTAGATGTAGATTTTGAGAGAATAATTTAATATGAAACTTGCATCTAGTTTTGTTTTCTTAGTTTGATTTTTTTTTTTTAGATTTTTAGGTTTTAAGATCTATATAAATCTCTAGACTTGAGTTATTGGATAAAAATGTAATTTAAAATAAATTGAATAGGATAAAAGAATATAGATGAAAAATCAGAAGGAGATCTTATTTGCTCATTTCCCATGGGCCCCACCATCACATTGAAAGTCATTTAACGGGTCAACAGGGAAGGGCCCACCCGTGTAGAAGTCTTTAGTGGACCCCACAGTGTGACCCATCTCTTAAAATGATTCTAGTCAAACAATTAATACGTTGTGACCTAATTTGAACGTTGTGTTTAAATTGTTGGCAAACGTTTAGAACGGTCAAGTACAGTTGGCCTGATCTCTGGAAAGTGGAAACCGTCAACATGGTTAGTATCTAAAAAATATTTTTCAATTGTAAAATCGGTACTCTATATTTTGCTGTCGTTCCTTTATGAGGTTACATTTCAAATTAATTTTGTTTTAATTAGATTTACTGATTAGTGTCTGAAATATAATTAATATTCAATTTCATATAAGAGGAATGATAGTAACTGGTCTCATTTGGAATATGTAGGTTAAATATCTAAATTATTTATTATCTTTTAAATCAAAAAGTATATATGTATTTTTTAATGTGTAAAATATTTAGACTTACTGTTGGATAGATTAAATGACAAGATTTAATTGGAAAAAAACATAAATTTTATTACACTCGTTTCATTTACTTTACTGAATCTTAAGTTCAATAGTTTCATAAAATTTAAAAAGATACATATGTTATATTTCTACATTTAAAAATTAGTAAATGAATTATTTTTAAAAAAACATACTCATCTATCTTGGCATAATTTATTATTATTATATTTACTATTAAAATAAAAATATAAAATCATTTCTCTTCAAATAAAATATGTCTTTTGGACTCTACATTATATATAGAACAGTCCAACTATCTTTAAAAAATAATGTCTTCAAAAATAAAAAATAAAAATAATTTGATCTTTATTAAATTAAATAAATCAAAGTTATTAATACACTGTGACGTACTAATCATAAACTACATTGTGAGATACAATGAAGGCTTTAATCTTAATTCATCTATAGCCGACTACACAATTTCAACACAGTGCATAAAATAAAGGCCATTGTTTCATTCCGCAATTTTCTTCACTTCCTTTCTCGAGGTTACAGGTATCATGCATCTCGGGAGCAACTGAAATAGTACTCTTACAATTACAGTCCATGCGGTGAAAACTGTTGTAATTTGTCATGTACATAATTGAGTAATGATTTTCTTACAATTCAGTTTTATTTAAATAATATGTGAAGCTTGATAAAATTTATTAGTTATTAGATAGATTAATTATTATTGTTCTTACTATTAATATGAAATAAATGTTATTTAAACACTTTTATTTCTTTGATTCAAACAAATAAATTAAATTATTGATAAAAAGTGAGTGTTTAACTATTCATTTTGTTAATTTAAATTATATGAATAAATAATTTTTGTAAGAATAATCTCTTCTACCTTCATGTATTATCTTATAAGACCATGGCATTCCATTTTAACACTAAATGTTATACTCCCTCTGTCCCAAATTAATTGTCCTATATGGATTTTAAAATTGTCCCAAAATAGTTGTCTCATTTGTATTTGTGTAGTACAAAATATGTTGAAAATAGATGAGATCACATGAATGCTAGGCTTATATAGAGAGTTCCTTAAAAAATACAAATATTTCAAATGAGACTATTAAAATGGGACGGAGGGAGTATAATTTAATAAGTTATAAAATCTGTCACCTTAATATATTGGAGCATATGTACTTTGTCTCCAAGTGGTGCACATATTAGTTTCTCCTCGTCTTATTTTTTTATACTTTTCAGTATAAATATAGTTGTACAAAATATGTAATAAGTATTTAAATTTTTTATCTGTTATTTTTTTAATCATGGTTGATAAAAATCACTTATCATGTTCATCTTAATGTCATTTTACAGATTTTTATCTTATATTCTATTCTATCATATTAAAAATTATACCTCTCCATAATTTATTATATTTCTATTTCTTTCTTTGAATGAAATTTTAAAGGTTTTTTTCTCTCTTTCATTTTCTATAATAGATTATTATCAATATTAAACATTTTAATAGGGAATTTAAGTGGGAAAAAATTGATTATTATTTCAAAACCTTTCATCTAATTTAAAATTTTTTTACTAGCTGAGCTACGTTACTAAGAAGCTAAAAATAATGAGAACGTTTAGGTGCTCATGCAGTGTACAGAATTTATAGCTTGGCTCTCAAGCTTCGACCTGCCTTTGTAGGCGAAAGAAGCGGGAAGAATAGATACGAGATACATGTGGCAGATATCTATTCGTAAAAAAAATAGGATTTGTCTAGGGATTAGGGTTTAGGATTAAGATGGTGACACGTGGGAGAATGAGAGCCAGATATTGGGTATAAGACGAGTCAGACGTCTAGCCGATACGATCTGAACACCTGTCTAAATGAACGGCTAACGATGGCTTGGCGGTTCGGCGTGACATTAACAGAAGCGAAGCGTGGAAGAATCTAGAGGAAAGCGGGGCCCACAAGTAAGACGAGAAGAGTAGAAGAGAAGGGGCTGACGCAAGCGAAAGAGATGATAGGTCCAAATCTTCAATCGCCATCAACTCATTCATTTACTATCTTATCCCCTTCTATTTAAAAGAAAAAAGAAAACCTTACCATCACTCTAGAATCGACTCAGCCGGCACAGTGGAAAAAAAAAAACTCATTTAAGAAAAAAGGGAATGTTAAAATTTGACTTACTTATAAATTCATTTATTGGTTCATTTATCATATTATTTTTATTTTATCTAACTGAGATTATTTTTTTCATATAAAATAACAAATTAACTCACTGATTGGATTATTGACTGATTCACTAATATATATATTTTTTTAAATACTTTCGTACTTCAAAAGTGAAAGGTAAAGTGAGAAATTTACAAAATTTGTATTTCTTAAAAGATTTTACCTGTATTAGGATGGTCATCCTATATATATATATATATTTTGAATTTACATGTGGGAAACTTTATATAGAGTCTTACTAAAATACTCACAGATAGTACATCTACTGTTAAAGACGTTACCAAGATTAGTCTGTTGAATTCGATCCTAACACTTTTTACTTTTTGAGACAGAAGATAATCATTCAAGATGACTCACTAGATTCAAAGATTGATGAACAAGTAAAAAAATTATTAAAAAAGCTTTTTTCATTATTTTATTTAAATACACAAAAACATGGAAAATGTGCCTATATTTTTCCAAATGTTTCCAACTAAAAATTGCGCTAGACAAACTTGCACTGTTGCACACTTTCACATCTGGAGGGAAAGTAAGAATTTTACCTTTAAAAGTGAATCCGAGTAAAATTATTTTCGACTGCATTTTACACTGAAAACATTAGCAAAGTAGAAAGGACGATAACAGGCCACAAACTTTTGTCATTTT
Source organism: Chimonanthus salicifolius (assembly GCA_013350335.1). Classification (NCBI taxonomy): domain Eukaryota; kingdom Viridiplantae; phylum Streptophyta; class Magnoliopsida; order Laurales; family Calycanthaceae; genus Chimonanthus; species Chimonanthus salicifolius. Next base: position 39,247,782 of record CM023532.1, on the reverse strand, counting down.
GTGTTGAGTTTACTTATCTAGATTCTTGATGGGTCTGAGTAGTTTCTGGAAAAATTCTTATACATTGAGAAGAAATGGTCTCAGTACTCATGACATCTGGGATAGAATTGAAGTAAAGTTGTAGAAATGATTTTTATTAATTTTAAACTTTTAAAAATTAAAAATTTATATTGACAAAAATATAAAAATCAAAATTATATAATTTGAATAATTATTTGATGGTAAATTTTATTAGGGCTTCAACTCGGGTCGGGTCAAAACCCGACTTGAGAAATCATATGGGTCAGGTCATGTCAAGAAGGTAAAAATCCACATAGAATTCGGATTTGGTCGGGTTGAGAATTTTACAAGTTAATTGGACCTGACTCGACTCAACCCAATCCGATCCGGTTAAAATTAGGTTAAAATAGATTTAAAATACGGGTCGGGTAAGAATTCGAGTTGATTCTGGTTCGGTCGAATTATGAAGTTCGAGTTGATAATTCGAGTCTAGTCGGGTCAGGTTCCATATATATCAACTCGGATCGAATTGGGTATTAAAAAACTTAATCCACCCGACCGAAATTGCAGTCCTAAAATTTGTATACTTTATATCTATATACTCATCAATTAAATGGGCTCAAATTTAATAACACGTCTTATTAATATATTTTATTAAAAAAAAATCACTTAGCCTAATTTTTTTTTAAAATGGACCACTCTAAAAGTATGGAGGGAGAATAGGCTTGGTAGAGTACCCCTTGCAAAAGGATAAGGGTGAGAATGGCGCTCGTGTGGAGCCCACTACCAAACAAATAATGATTGGGTGTGGCCCACCGTAAATAATTTAGTGGCTGGCCAGCGATGCTATTCCGCCGCAATTACACAATTCAAAAGCGGTGAGATTCCGCTTAAGCTACGCTTGTTTTAATTTATATATTATTTATACATTCCATCCGTGATCTTAACTACATTGGATTTAATTTTTTTGTTAGATGGGCCCCTTTTAAGAGAAAATGACAATCCGAGTTGTCTAGAAAGGTTACACACTTATACCTGTGCCTCTGGTTTAAATGGTTAAATATTGGATGGAGAGAATACAACATACCGTAAGCTTCTAAAATTATAATGGGATTTTGGATTTAATTCCTAACGAACATCTTTAATATATAGGACTTATAAACGATTTTATATAGGGTGTCCATTCTAATATGGAAAAATTATTTTAGGAGATACAAATTTTACTGAACTTTCAATTTTCTCAGTGAACCGATTTTTGAAAGTCTACTGAAATCCGTATAAACAGATGGAGGCAAAGTGAGAAATCTGAAAAACTCGTATCTTTTAAAAGAGTTTTTCCGTGTTACGATGTCCTTTTATATATATGTAGAATATAGGTGAAACTTGATAGGTTTTAACTTGACTTAAGAAATTAATGGGCTGGATTAAGTTATTTGTAAATTTATGTTTGAGTTGAGTTGAGAAAAATAACCCATAAGAAATTCAAATCTAATTAAACTCAAAAAAATTAAAATCAGTCCAACTCAATCCAAATTGTTTCAATCTGACTCGAATTTCAAAAGATATAAAAACTTTCTACTAACTTTTTTTCCTCCAAATTTAGGTTAAAGATGGGTTGGACTGTTGGTCCAATAACTTGGATTGGGTCACGCCGACAACTATAGTCGAGTCGGGATTGAGTAATTTCGACCATCAATTCAGGAGAATTCAGGTCAAATTCAATAATTTTTTATATAAATTATGCTGAGTTTATTAAAACTTGGCAGAACTCACCCTAAGTTTCCATTTTATTGTAGAATTAGTCTTCTAATATGAAGTAGGAATATCTATGTTATATAAAAGTAATAATAAATAAAAAAATAGTAATATAAAGTTATAAACGCCATTCTCCTCCCATCCATGTACTTGCCAAAATGTCAAATGAATGAGACCTAATAATTCAAAATCAATCCATGAGGTTTTTTTTTCTTTCTAAACCAAGCAAATTTTAGTATTTATACGTGTTCTATATTTTAGATTAACAATTTTTTTTTTTTATAAAAAGTTGTAGGTCATTATTGTCAAGTTCTATAAAATTAAAAAATCAAATCATAAAAAATCATTAGTTATTTTACAGAGTGGAATTTTTTGCATATCAATTCGAAAACACGTAATCAAATGGGTCTCACCATAATGGTTTTAAAAATAGGGCCAATTTCAGTAGACTTAACCGAGCTGACTTGGACTCAATTCTATTTAATACAACCGGGTTCTTTTATAATTTGACTGAGTCCCATAATTCTTGACCTAATTCTAGTTAGAACTCAGTCGAGTTAGACTTAGAATTAGGTGATACAACTCAAACGAGTTTCGTTGGACTCGGTTCTGCTTGATATGATCGCTTGATATGATCGAGTCTTGTTATAACTCGATCAAATTTTATTATATTAACTTAATTTTAACTAGTACTCAATGGAGCCAAAATTGAAAATGGACGGCACAACTAAGACGGAATCCCTCTCGAGTCCAAGACATATAAAACAATAAAACACCATAAATAAATTATGCTAGACGATGGTAAGAGAGAGAGAGCGTTGGATTATACATTCATGTTCAAGCAGTTGATGTCAGATTCAAGTACCCGACTACCCATTTATCGTCTTCCTTCTTCAATTCTTGGCATCCATCTAATCTATCTGTTCTTCCTCCGTCCATTATCGGTCATTGATGAAGTATTGATTTGTCATTGATCCATTGAAGTACACTGTCAAACTCACAAAGGATAAAGCCTGGTTGTCAGTGCTCGATGCTCTCATAAAAATAAATAATTTCTCCTGCAGGCACTTTATATATATAAACTTGAGTTTTACCGTAATATTCATTTTGTCCTTCATCTACTGTATCAAAAATATAAAACAATAGAAATGTCAGAAATTGATTCGTCAAAAGTAAAATCGGCTCATCGAATCACTTGTGAACAGTAAAATCGGCTCACTGAATCACTTATGAACAGTAAAATTGGCTCTCCAAATCACTTATGAACAGTAAAATTAGCTCTCCGAATTATCCGTGAATGGTAAATCGGCTCGCCAAAAATTAGTAAGGGATCCGATTGGTGAGTCAATTTTTGACATTCCAAATTTTTTCGGTACGGCAGGTGAAAGACAAAATGAACATTACGGTAAAACCCGTGTCTGTATACACAAAGTACATGTGGAAAGATCGCTCCCCATAATTATTTAGACATAATATAGAACTACTAATAGGATATTTGATCTGTGAAGAAAATTCACCTTTTTTATTTTAAAAAATAATAATATTTATGTTTTTGTTGAGTGGACAAAAAAATAAAGATGCTGTTCTTTATTTTAAAAGATATTGGTATCTCTGTCGATAATAGATCTTTCTATGTCATTCTTGAGTGGTGATTTTTTTCCTTTTTATCTTTATTTTTAAGTCTCCTCAATCCTCCACATCCAACACATCACATCCCAACACCTCAAACAAATTCCCCCTAGTACACTATTTGTAGTGATTCTCACCGTTGAAATTTACAAACCCTTCTTATGTCATTTAAATTTTAAAACATCTAGATGATTTTGTAAATATTTCTTAATACTTACCTCATAACGATAGAATTATATTAAAAATAAAAAAGGAAACACAAGTCAGGTTTTAACTCGATTCGCATGATCTGATCTAAGAAATCAATGGGCCAAGTTATGTATTGGTAAATTTAGGATCGAGCTGGGTCAGAAAAAAAAAAACTCGCATGAAATTCGGATAAAATTGGACTCAGAAATTTAAAATCAATCCAACCTAATTCGAATTGATCAAATCGAATGTGAGTTTCAAAAAATATAAAAAGCTTGTTTGTTTTCTTAGGGCTAAACATGGGTCGAGCTGTCGGACCAACAACGCGGGTTGAGTCAGTTAAGTCAGATTCAAATTTTTTTATATGAGTTAGATTTGATTTATTAAAAACCAATCTAACCCACCTGAGTTTTAGCCCTACTAACGAGAAAGTTTTCAATTAAGATATTTAAGCGTAATGTATGATTAATGAGTTTGGTACATGATTTGTCTAGAATAATAATCACTCTATTAAATACTTAAATTTAACAATTTCTTATCAAATGAAGACGTGGTTGCCATTGAGGTCGCCATCTTTTGATTCCTCTCTCTTACTTAAATACAAAGTTCATCACATAAAGATAGTGTATAGTACTTAAAGAAGTGACAATGAAAAATGAAATCAACATCAAAATAATAAAAATTTGATTTTGTGAGATTGTCTGTTTTGTTTGGTTGCTACTTTAATTTCCTCCCAAGATGCTCGACAGGCTGAATACATCAACCACCCAAAAAACCCTAACTTATTCTTTAAGTTTATCCTTAATTTCACTAAAATAATCTATGATTTGTTTCATTCATGTATGTCAATTGCCCTAACATGTCTAATGCTTGATGCCATTGCATTAGAAATAAATTTTACAGACATTTGGGTGTTATTTGTACTCTAAATTGATCTATTTTGTGCTTGAAATGAAAAAAAAAAAACATTAGATGGATAATCAATGGCATTGTGATAAGATAAAATGAGCACTTTCATTTTGGTTTCTTATGGTCAAACATTTTCCTTAATTGTAGAATAATAAACATGTTAAAATATTAGATTTTATGACATAAGCACTATTGCCTTTTGTCACACTAGTTTAATAGAAAGTTCAAAATAATCTCCTTCACTCAATGGTTTGTTTGTCATTTATTAATTATGAAAAATATAAAATACATAAAAAATAAACCCAATAAACCCTTCTCTCTTCTTTCATGAAAAGAGAATACAAAAGTTCATTTTCTAAGAAAAATATTGAAGATTTCCTCACGCACTGAGATAACTCCGTTTATTTTTAATGAAAATACAGGTTTAGAGTCAAACAACGAAAATATTAGATTTTCATAGTTTGATACAAGAATGAATTTCATAACACCTGTTGAATAATATGAATAAAATCTTAACATAATTTTTCTGCAAAATCGTACCTTATTTTAAAAGAATCGCCAAATGACTACTAAATCTTACAAACGTGTACTACCTTTTACCCTTTTCATAACTTATGGAGATTATTAGTAGCATCTATCTTAAATTAAGTATACACCTTTTAATATGATGAACACTGTGCATTGTAACAATGCTATTTTAAAATTGTAAAAACTTATTTAGTCGTCATTGTTATTATTTTATACAGTAGAGGTTAAAAGTAAGCAAAGTAGACTCATAAATTTTTGTGTATGTAAAGATCTATCATTTTCACTGTGCATCCCTTCCCATGTGCTTGGGTTAGAAAGCCAACTTAAAATCCATTGAAAACAACTATGACATATGTGATTGATTAGTATGAGATTGAAGATTTTGTTTTTTATTATGTATATTTTATAGTAAACAAATGATTAGAGATATAAGTAAGCTTCTTAAACATATTAAAAGGATTTATAATTCTTCCAATGAAACTCATGAATTTTATTTGTATTACTTTAAGCAATTGCATTCTTTTCTTTATACTTTTAACAACTGTAAAGATGGATTTAAAGGAAAGAGAAAGAGGGAGATGTAAAGTTAATACATTTTTATTAGAAATTTGATGAGCTAAGTAATGAGTGTGAGGTACATTTAATTAACCTTAATCATGTCTAATGAATAAAGAAAGATATTCCACTGGTGGTCCTCGTAGCCACGTGTCATGTAATGAAGCAGTCCTCATTTGTTGTTGTTGTCACATGACTGGTCAACCGCATGATAAAGTGACGATCAATGGGGCCCATTAGCTTACATGGCCCACACAGGGTCCCACTTTGGCACCAATAACAGAAAATGATTAATTTGATCAGTCTGGTAATCCTAATTGTCAGTTTGTCAGTTTGTTGAAATGATTAATTTTCTTATTACTCAGCCTGGCTTCTTTCACATGATACAAATGTCGGCTGATACAAAACATATCGGCTGATATAATATGAATTTTCAATCTCTTATCATATCGGTCAATACGTATTATATCGGACGTACAAGATATTTTCTAGGCCGATATGGTCAATATATCGGCGATATATATCGGTCTGATATCGGCCGATATCCATAATATCGATTTAAAAAAAAAAAAAAACAGTGGTGGGTCTGAGTTGATATCTCGGCCGATATTGGACCAATATCAGCTCAGATATTGACCGATATTTTTTTTTTTTTTTTTTAACTTTCTTTTAGATTTTTATTTTTTTTAATTTAGAAAAAAATAAAATAATAAAAAATACTGATATTAAAAAAAAAATACAAAAGAGAAGAGTTAATTTTATTAGTCCAGATTTCCACTCCTGCTTCAAGCTTGCAAAATTCAATTGCATGTACTCGTAGGACATGCTATTGGCTCCTCATGCCACGTGTCATTACATGATGCATGCACTTGTGGTACACGCTATTGGCAGCCCATGCCACGTGTCCTTTACATGTTGCAAGTACTTGTGGGACATGCTATTGGCTGCGCATGCCACGTGTCCCATTACAAGTTGCTTCTCTGCTTTGGATGTGATGGTGTGAGCTATTCTACGCGTTATTTGGTAGGAGCTTTCATCTTCATTGTGAGGAATCACGACCCTCCATATGGTGGGTCCTGATATGCTGGCCTACTATAAAGTCAGCACTATGAGTCTCGATTTTTCTAGAAATAACTTTCATGAAAAAATATATATTATGTAAGGATCTGATTTTTTTCACTCAATTTAATTATTCGATCAAACGTGTATAATAAATAATTAGGTAGAAATAGGTAAGACTTGTTCTATTTATTGAGTGGATAGATCCAATCTAAATTTATTTGTAAATGATTTTACTCAACTAATTTAATTTTTATCACATCTACATACAACACATGCAACAAAATGAAATCTACATCTATTTAAAAAATAGTTCTAGTATGAATCTTGTCAAAAAAAGTCTTATTAATTAAATAAATAGATAACTCTACTTAAATTCAAAATAATCTTAAAGTGACTTTATCTATTTAATAAGACTCAAAATAGTAAAAACCATCCAAACTCTATTTAATCCTATGTTTTGCTAATTGCCTAAATCTATTTGTCTATTATTCTAGCTATTTCATCCCATACTAGAGTCAGTGGATTCACATTTTTGTAACAACCTTACGTGTGTGTGTGTATATATATTTTTAATATTAATAGACTGATACACCTCAAATTATTTATACCAGTCTATTACCTCTCTATACTTGTGCACAATGTTAGATTGCTCACATTCTCACATAGTATTTGATTTAAATTCATTGATAAACTATGAGATACCCATTTTAAAATCTCCACAGGATAACTCATTACTCTTAACGCATACAAAAATTAGGTCATGCGGGTTTGAATTTATAGCCTTTTACTCTTTAAAATAGGAGACAATCAATTGATCTACACCCATGTCAGTTGTGATAAAATTACTTATCATTCTTCTTAAGATGAATTATCTTTTATGGACTAAATACCAACATATCTTCATGAGAGAGAGAACATAAAGAGAGAAGAGAGAGACTGTTTATTCTTTGAAAGGGAGTCGTTATTGAATTGAATTGGTCCGCCGCCATTGGCCCCGTCGGCCCAGTCGGCGACTGACTACTGCTCAACATTTGAAGGACATGACACTTGTATTGACACTTGACCAATGAAAGCAATGAAACGTTTAAGCTTTGAAATTCATGAAAATGAGTGTCGAATGGATGATGGAGCCATCACCTTTAAAAGCCTTGTCCCACCCCACAAAATACTCGTGGAGATGGGCGGTGGAGTTGCATTGAAAATCATGCGAATCAAACCAAGAAACATTAATGTTGCTATTATTATGTTCTCCTCTTCTCTCTCGTGATCATGGTTCATTGATAGCCATGCCGCATGTGAATGTCACACGTTTAAATAAAAATAAAGCTTAACGAAAACATGATTATCTTTAACATGGTTAAAGTCTTTTAGAGGATACGGATTTTTTTTAAACTTTTCACTTTACTTCTATTTCGCCGTACCAAAAAGCATTTAAAAAAAAAAAAGAATACGGCTCACTGACTAGTTAACTAACACTCCTTTTTTTTTTTTTTATTGCTTTCCTACGTTAAGAGTGAAGGTTAAAGTGAGGAATCTATGAAAACTCGTGTCTTCTAAAAGACTTTATCCATGTTAGGATGACCACCCTAATGAAATGTTATATAATGGGTTTTTATTTTGAAAAGATTTTCACATGAACGACCGTCATTCGTAGGTTTGATGCCTTGTTGGGGTTGCTGCAAATGAGTTGCACATTGGAAATGTAGAGCGAGATATAGGAGTTTATAAAAGACTTTGGTCACTCCACCCAATAGGCTAGTCTTTTGGGCTGGAAGTTCAGGTCTTAACAAGTGGTATCAGATCCACGTCTTAAACTACCTCATGTGGGCTAAGGAGATCATTTAGGCGAACGAGATAGCCGACGTCACTCTCTCTGCCGGAGGGCCTCGTTTGACAAGGAGGATTGTTGGGGCTACTGCAAAGTACGAACGAATCCCACATTGAAGTGTAGAGGAAGATCTAAGGGTCTATAAAAAACTTAGGTCACTCCACCTAATATTTAAAGTTCATCTTCACTTATTCTTCTTTTCAAATTTTTATATCATTTTGAATTGTCTCTATATTCAATTTAAACTCATTTCAAGTTGATTTTATAAATAGATTAAAATTTTATTTAAAGCCGATTCCACTTGATTATTGATTTTGAACTATTATAATTATGAATTTTCAAATTCAACAAATCTGATTTTTTATTTAAAATATTATTTTAAAAATACCTTTCAAACCCACAATTACTGTAAATTGAACGTCACTCTGTGGCTTCTACAAGACCGAGGAGTGGCTTACATCCAAAAGTAAATCACTCATTATTGTAAAATTCTTTAACAGATCGTATTTTAATGAATATTAAAAAATATTTTAAAGTGATTAATTTTTAAAGTTCAAAAACATATCACTTAATAAATTTAATTAATGATTTTTAATGAATTACAGAATCAAATAAAAAGCTTTTCAAAAAGTCCCACTAGTCATCATCCTCTCGTACCCTCGTGCGTTTGAAAAAATTGTCGACCATTATTATTATTATTATTTTTAAAAGATTTGAGTGAAGAGATTCGGATTCTCCTCATTCTGGAATTTGGACGCACCCGATTGCCGTCCAACCGCCTGTTTGTACAAACCTCAAATCCGGTCGGCAAATATAGTACGCAGTGTCTAAGGTACTAAACCCAGATCTGAAACTTTAGCTAGAGTACCATTTTCAACGTAGATCCACGTGTACGGTCCAAAAATATGTAGAAACAGTTATGGGATATTTTTTACAGATATTTCCATTTCACTGTTTCTAGTTTGTAGAGTGATTTTCTTAAATCTATGTAACATTTTAATGAAATTTATAAATTGTTATAAAAATATAAGTTATTATCTGATACTAAAAGAGAAACAATAGAAAAAAATACTCTCTTTGTCTCAAAATACTTGTCTTATTTAAAAAAAAAATTAAAGATATTTGCACATAGAGTGCGTCAAAAATCTAATTAATAGATTCTCTAAGTGAATACGAATCTCATATGAATGATTTTGAGGTAGTAAGATTACGAATAACCCTTAATCAATTTAATTTAGTATTCAGTGAGTCTTTCCTAATTATGTAGTAATGTATGATTTTAGACGATGAAAGTCGATATTGAAATAGTTATAAAATGTCGTATATAGACAAGTTAAAGTCTATAAAAGAAGGTGGTCTTAATCATGTCTGCCCTTCACTTCATCTGTCAACTTAAGTTTACCAATTACACTCCTTAGCTACATTGTATAAACTCTAAATCAATCAACATTTTCCAACCTCCACCATTGTTATTCTGTCGTTGTTTTGCTTTAATTCTAAGATAAATTTGAAAAACTAGAGTACTCTATGATAGAGTCTCTATCCATAGAATCCATATTTATACAATATCACCTCAGCACACGTGTCTGCTACACTGTGGCTAGCATATTTTATTGGGACTTTGGAGAGACAATTCTATAGTGAGCTCATATTAAGGTTTTTAATTCTTTTTTAATCAAGGTGTTTAAACGTATTACTCAACTATTACCTAACTAATTCTTAAAGTATGTATAAACCTCCCAATTCAGAGCAGTCATTCGAAATTTCAACATGGCTGATAAGAATTTAATTTTTTAAAAATGCAAATCATATAGATATGAGCTTATCAACTTGAGCTTACTTTAGTTGGGAGTTGGAACCAGTTTGGTGCCACAGAAAAAAAAAGGATGCATTTATGTATTCTTTAGAGTAGTAACGGTCTAAAGTTAAACTTTGATGTAATAGAATGTAAGGCACATGGTATGCAGTTACACTTGACCTAACTAGCTACATGGAGGAACTCTCTTAAAGTTTTAATCAGGAGTTTAAATATCGGCCGATGTAGATTATTTTAATTAAAACAAATAAGAGAGAAATTTCTTGAATGAGATGTCAGCTGATACTGAGATTTTTTTCCTAGGTCTTAATTAAACATGGCTAGCACCCCCACAACATCATGACAGACTTTATTGGGAAGATATAATATTGAGGTATTTTTAATTACTATATCTCTATTAAGATATTGCCAAAACGTGTTGCAAAATAAGTAATTAAGTTAATAAAATATATAATAATACAGGTTTATATATATATATATATAAGCTTATAGGTAATTACCTAGATAATATATTATTAGTGATATTAATGTTTTAGTGGTATTTAAAATATTGAGATATTTATCAAAAGTAAAGTGCTGAACAGCAATCAAGATATTTTAAAAAAAAATTGATAAGTCATTCATTCAATGAGAGGGGAACCCCCAAAAAATTTAAGGAAGAGAGAGGGCAGAACAGTCCAACAAAAATGAAAGAAGCCCACAGCCCGAGTTAAGCTGAAAATAAAAACCCTGAACAAGTAAGGCCCACTGCGCAGAACCAGGCTCAAGACACAGCAGAGGCCCACCCCCTAGACAAACCAGCCCACAATAACAGAGAAAGGAAACCCAGGCCCAGCAACCAACAAGAGCCAACCTGGGCAGAGAAGACAGAAGATAACTCTCAGACATTTGAGATCGAAAGTGTCAACAAACATTTGAGAATTCAATTTCTAGTCAATTGAATTCGACATCCAATTTACATTTTATCATTGAATTAAAGCTTGATAAATTTCGATTTCTATAATTTTTAAGTTTTTTAAACATATTTAATTGATTCAATTTTTTTTATAGAAATCATCTCCAAGCATACGCCTTTCTAATGGCCTTGAGATCTTCCACCTTCTTATATATCTCACTGGTTCGATCCTACAAAGTAAACTGAGGGCTATGTTGATCAGACATGCAATCTTAGTCCATGTGTTGGTCTATTTACACTTAATTTTATTTTATTTTCAATTTATCTTATAGAGTAGGGTGAGTTGAGTTGGAGAAGTTGAACTCACTTTGAAAATGTAAACTCACCTCATCCAGATCGCCAATATGTAGATTCCCAACCATGAAACTAGTTTAGAAATAAACTCTCTCAACTCTCAGTTCTCCTCATGCTCTATATTCCCTTATGTTGGGTTTTGTATTTCTTATTCTTTTTAGGAAAAAATCTTTTTAGTAGATTAAAAAGTAAAAGATCTCATACTAACGTGACTTGAACTCATAACCTTTAAATTACACTAAGTACTTGAAGTGCGATACAAGTTCTTCTTAAAAATGGAAATTTATGTAATGCCCCAGCCTTCTTGGGAAGGTGGGAAAGAGTCCCACATCGCCTACTGAGATGGGTGTGTGGGTGAATTAGACGCCCTCTCTTATGCAAGAGGCCTTTTAGGTCTAAAAGTGAGTCAGGCCCAAATGCAAAACCATACGGATCAAGTGGATTCAAAGCGGACAATATCTTGTTGAGGGAGTTGGAGTTGTCACATCGTCACACTTCATTTGAAATTAACAATTTTTATGTCAATGAAGGGAATAAATAGCATGCAGGATTTTTAGGAAGCTAAGAGATTGTCTAAGGAGAATTATCTGATGGCATTCAAACCAGCCACTTTCAAACAATTAAAAATAAGTTCACGACAGAATATGAATGAACCTCCATTTCCATAATCCAATTAGGACAAAAAAAAATCGAGTTAAAATATAACCAAAGCTCACAGATAATTTGTGCTGAACGAAAGTCCTAACCATGACAAAGCACAGGTCAACAAGGATTTTGTTTAAATCCAACCTGACTTAGGCCCATTCATATCCTAGCCTTAGACAATGCATGGGCCCAGATCTGGACTCCAGTTTCCCTAGTTAGGCCCAAAAGGCCAAAGTATAATAAAAAAATGGTACGAGGGGGTTGGCTTGACAATCAAGACTTTTCAATCTCATCGATTAAATGATTTATAAAACTACCAAAAAAATTAACAAATAAAAGCCTGACTATGTCTAACCTAAGTGATAAAAGCATGTAAATACCATCTTCTCCACAGTAGGAGAATATGGTGTTCTCCTTCATGAGCGGGAGAATGCCATCTTCTCTCAAAAGAATGAGAAGTTTAACATTTTGTAGAGCCCATTTTCTCTCGTAACAAGATCAAAATAGGAAGCGGGAGGTTGTGGGTTCGAACCCCATGGTTTAACTTGGGTGTGCCTTAGAGGTAGAGAACTCATCCGTGAGGGTTTTAATAGTATTGTGTCTGAATGTCTACACATTGATCTAAAAAAAATAGGAGAACTCAAGAGATCCTCCTTACTTCTACTCATCCAAATACAATAACATTCTAGTACTAAATCCTTATTTTCTTTTTCTTTTTAATATACGAATACAAATGTACGTAATTGATTTAACATATGGACTGGTCAAGCTTCAAGATATTTGCATCTAAAAAATGGGCTTCAAATTCAAATTAGATTAAATTAAACAAAACTTTATGGTTGTTTGGCAAAAAGAATTAGGTGAAAATATAAAGAAATTTTAAAAAGTTGGTACATTTGTTTGGCTATTTCAAGTTAATGTGGTCCCTTTTCTATTTTGTTTCTTAAATTTTATTTCACTAGTTCTGTTCCCCCACTCATGAAAATTCACTGTTTTAAGAAATTGCATCTTCTCAAAGAAAATAAGATATGTTACTTAAAAGAGAAAGTACATTTTCTAAGAAATACATTTCTATAGAATTTTATCTACCTGAACAACCCCACTTTGCATCATTTTGCCAAGAAAGAAATTATAATTCCTCAATCATTTTAGCTGTATTTCGATGAAAGGAAAGGGTTTTTCTCATTTTCCCCATTTGATAATGATATTTTTTTTTTTTTATGATTGAAGGAGTCCAGGTGTCTTGCCCGACATGATATATTGTTGTTTTTTATTTGACGGATATTATTTACTTATTATATTTGTATTAAATTTTAAATTTTCATTATTTATATGATACTCAATAAGATTGATTTTCGTGAAATTGACAATATATCAACTTTCTCCAGGCTAATATTTACCAAACAAGATTTCTTTCTCTCGAAAAAGTTCTTTTTTATTCATACATTTTCCAGTACTAAACAAAATAAGAAAAATCTCTTAGCAAAAGAAAATCCTATTCAAAGAAAACCTCTACATGGAAGAAGCCCCTGCAAAAATTTCTCTCCTCCAAATGCAGCCTTTATGCTTCCTCTATGAGTCTTTATTTTTGGAGGCTTTATGCTTGAGTTATAAAAAGCTAATAGAAATGGGCATTTTTACTTGAAAGCATATTTTCAATTTAATTTTAATAATTAATAAAATCTTATTTAAAAAAACGAATATGATAATTAGCATTTATTGTGAAAATGACCATTCTCAACAATGTTTTGTTGCAAAATTTTCAAGTCAAATGTAAAATGAATTTGTGCTGAACTTAAACTTTACTCATTGCTTAAGTTACAAATTTTGGTTGAAATCAATGTTTCAATCTTTAGGGAGACTAAAACTTTTTGGCTGATATTTTAATAATATATATATATATATATATATATATATATATATATATATATATATATATATATATATATATATATATATATATATATATATATATATATTTTAATTTACATGTGGAAAATCACAGGAAATCTAATGTAAAATCCTCACGGATAATACCCACTGTCTGCACATCAAGTGAGGCCATGTGGGTTCGAACCTCACACCTCTTATCTCAACCCAAATTTATAAATGAGTGAATAGCATCAAAAAATTTGAAACTTAACCAAAATTTTCAAAATATGATCGAAATTTCATAAATTTGCTCAAAATTTCTATTGAAATTTGACAAATATCCGTCAATACAAATTTCTTTTTCTTTAAAATACCAATACTTCTAAAATTTATATTTCAACCTATAATCCAAACTAAAAAATTAGGACTCCAAAATTTGTAACTCAACCAATGAGACAAAATTTCACTCAGCTTTGCTCATTGACAGCCCTTTACACGCATAACTTGAAGGCCTAACTCCGATTGAATAAATTGTGGTTTTAAAATATCTTCTTTCCTTTTCATACAATAGCTATATTATTTTCTAATTCCAGTATTTAATTTGTTAAGAGATACTAAAACTATTAAAGTTATTTCTATATAATGTGATTCATATCTATTTAGGTTAGACGGTTGTCTGTCAATGTCCAAATAATGTAAACCTAAAATTCATGATTGCCTGCTCACATGGCCACATTAACTCAAGGACCACAAACAACCAGTCCCTTTACTATATCCTTTTATGAAAACCCTAAGGAGACTATTAGCAAGACTCAGTTAGAAAGATTAAATACATTTTTATGTTTTAGGGGTGCGATGTAAAGAGTACTATATTATTAGCATATTTATATAATTTTAATTTCATTTGACTAATAACTTGTATTCATCTAAATTTTAAAGGTCAAGTTTATCCCTTTGTGGGTTAGTTCGACGTATAATCTCTCACCTCAGGAAGTGGGATATGTCAAGTTCTAACACCTTTAGACTTACCTTAGTGTATCTCATGAGGTTAGAAGTATCACCCGTTGTGATTTTATTAGGATTGTGTCCGATAATTATTTGATAATGAAACTTTAAAATTGTACATCAATGTGATTACCTATCTAACACACTCTTCTTTGTAAGGTCTATGATTCATTTAATGAGATGTCTCGATAGAAAAGTGTAACTACCTAACCCTATTTTGGAACATCCTTTTTTTCTAACAGAATAGCCTATTGATATCAAATTCTAACCTTTTTTTTTTTTTTTGAAGATTCGAGAGAAATCTCAGATCCACCCCAACTTACGTCTTGGTCATAACCCTCCTAAAACTCCTGAGGGGAGCAACCTAGACCCTATACTCTTAAGTGAAGATCACTGGTGCTCGAACTCGTGACCTCTTCTTTCTCGAAGGAAGAAGCCACCAATTGAACTACCCAGTGGTGGGTAGATTCTTTTCATCGTTTCAATTTTACAACAAAGATTATAAAGAAAATGTCTGTGTTACTTTAATTGAAATAACAAAAAGTTATTTTTGTATAATATAATCTGTGAGTCAGTGGACCTCATTATGTTCAATATATGATTGTGACCGAGTCATGAACTCTCGTAACTCAGTTTAGTTCTCTTAATATAATTACAATTTATACATATAATCTTACTAGAATAAAGTATAAATTGTGAAAATGTCGATTATAAAAAAATGATTTTATCGTTATTATTAATTTGATTTAGCAAATAAAAGTAATAGTTGTTAGGAAACTCCACTTTAACTATATATTTTATTTAGTATGATTCAAGTGACTATATATTTAATGACAATTTTTTTAAAAAAATCACATAAACGACTAGTTATTTGATTTTTATAAATTTAATGGGCCTTGATTATTTATACATTTATAAAACCTTAGACTGGAATAATGGAATCAAAGTTTTAGGGTTTTAAAATTTGGTTGATATGGTCTATAAAGCCACCTTCTTATAAATTTTGTTTTCTATTTATCTTTCTCGACTATAGTCATTTATATTATAAATTTATTTTTACATTGATTGTTCAAAAAATATATAAGAGAAAATAATTTGGAAAATTTAATTTTTCAAAAAGAATAATATAATCCTATCTCAATTGTTAGACATTGGTTAGTGGGTTCTATCATATCAAATATATAAGTATGTACTATCTAAGATAAAAAAAATAATAATAATGACTAAAAATAAATTTTGACTCTAAATTTTATTTTAGGATGACTAAACTAACCTGACATAGTTGAGTCGAGTTGCTCTAACTCAACTAAAAATAAATAAATATTAAAAGAAAACACTATAGTATACATTAAATGTTTGTTGTTTCAATATTGGTGTCTTAATCGGGTCTTTGCTGTATCTGCGAATTAGTGGGTCACACAAATATGAGGCCCTGGACTCAAATTTGGCTCATCAATAGAAAATGGGACATTGGGCCCAGACCCAATACCTTTTAAGTCAGCCCTAGCCATGTGTCGATCTGACGTAGCCAATTTACAGCTATGATGGACAACAACGGACCCCATTTCAGGTGGAGTTGGGCCCAAATGTCACCATCAAATCGATGGTTAGAAAAAGAAAGAATAAATTAAAGACCAAAATTCGACAAACAATGATGCCATTGTCTAATCTGAGGGGTCCGATTAGTGTTTGGCTCAACCATCTTTCTTCAAAATGATTGAATGTAGAATTTCAATTTAAAAGTATCTAAAATTTTCCTATTTCTTTTAAAATGATATTGAATCATTCTTTAAATAATTTTTTTCCTACTACAAACAAATCACCTTCTTTCGCCCAAGAAATCAATTAGGTTGGTTTATACATTTTTAAAATTAGAGTAAGAGTGGATTGAAGAAAAAAAATTCAAATTAAATTTTGATCGGGTCGAGTTAAGTTTTTTTTTAAATTGACCTGATCTAACTCGAATTGACCTAATCTGACCTACTTAAAAAATTTAATATAGTACTCGGGTTGAGTCGAGTCATCACTCGGGTTGAGTCAAATTAACAATTTGGATCAAGAATTCACGTCAGATCAGATTCAATAATTTTTTTATATAACTTAAGTTGAATTTATTAAAAACCGGTTAAACCCGCCTAACTTTCAGGCCTACTTGCATTCAAACATGTGCATGAATGCCATCGTACTAAAAAAAAATGATAAACTCCATTGATTGAGGCACATTTTTTATCTCATATGGACCATCCACAGTCCACATGACTCAAAATATAAGTATGAGCATTTCCCTTGTCTTATTTTGAATATGAATATGTTTATGATGGCTTGGCACCATATAATTTATAGCCGTTGGGGCCCTATTTGTAGATTTTCCTCTGGACCACTAAGTTGGTTGATGGAGGGTTGAATAAAGACACTTTCAGGAAATTAGGAGTTAGATTGGAATGGAATATAATTCAGTGGTGTAATTAGAAGAGATTTTTTTCAGTGAAAAGCTTCAAATTTATCTTTTTCACTTAAAATTCAATTAAATTGAGTCTAATTTTTTTAATTGAATTATATTGAATTTTAAATAATGATTTGGAATGAAATTTAATGACAGATGAATAAGAGATATAACTTCTGATTGTCACCACAAGAAAAACCTGGAATCCAAAATTTCTACAGGGTCCTCATATGGGTGTAGCTCAGCTCAAGGGTAGAAATCTCGGTATCAGCCGATATAATATATTTCTCTCTCCTATTTTTTTTTTTACAAAACCCACTAACGTCGGCCGATATCGACGATATATAGTAGATATCGACGGATATATAAAGGTTTTTAAAACCGATATATATCAGCCGATACGATATGATACGATACATATCGGCTAATATTTACACCCTGGCTCAACTAGTAATTTTTTGTTTCAGGAAGCAGGAGTTGTCAGATTCGAGCTCCTATGGTCTTACCGTGGTGTGTCTTAAGGGACAGTGAGCATCACTTATGAGAGTTTTACACAGGAATTTTCCACAGTTTTTCACAAGTAAATTAAAAAAAAAAAATCTATAGGTCAATCATATGAATTTTCTAGATTTTCTACAATTCAGTTCAATTAGTGAATGTGACATCCACCCATTGGCCCACTCAATAATTGTCAACGCATCAGAACAGTCAAATATTAAACTTGAGTTCATATACAATTTCAACCCCCTGGATTGAAGAACACAAGTGTATTTCAATTTAAATTTATTTATTTTATGGCTTTATTTGAAATATCTATAAACTATATATAAAATGGAACTGATTAATTTATATATTTTCTTTCTTTTAAATAAAAAAAAAAATCTCAAGAGAAGCTGCATATAACCTAGTAAATGAGACTACTCATTAACTTTTCAATTGAACGGCTGAACCAAATAATCCAATTGGATTTTGTAGAAATTACAAGTACAATACGTGGGATTGTTAGAAATGGCTAATTTTTTATGTTCATATCAAGATCGACAATAATTGAATGAACAATGAAGTATTTTTAACAATTTTTATTCATATATTCTTTTGCATTTTCCATCCAATCTTGACATTTTATTAATGATTAGTCTGGTGGAGAAAAATGGTCATCTCAACCTCTGTAAACTTCAACAAATTTAAGAACAAGTGCACGTTAACAAAAGAGTTTAACATTTGAAAATGGATATTTATTTTTTTATTCAATTATCATCGCCTTATTGATGAAAAGGTACACTAGTATCTTTTAGATCAACTATCCTAAAACGCCAAAATCTTTTAGGAGACACGGAATAAAGTGAAATTTCCATTCTACCTTTATCCATGTACCGCTCATCAAGTACCAGTATACCAACAACACGTTATCTATATGTTTTGCATATCGGTACACCGATACTTGATGAGTGGTACACCGGTAGAGATAAAATGAGAATTTCACTCCATCATTTATCTCTTAACAAATTTTGCTCGTTTTAAGATGAGGATCCTTTCTTTTATTATAAAAAATATCAATTTCTTTATAATTTCTTTGAACATTTTTCAGGGTGTTTAAATGTTAAGTGGTTTAACATGACATAGAAGCAAGTTCCAAAACTTGATGAAAGAAATAGAAGATTAGATAGTTAACTAATTACTAGACCTCTTAAGTTGAGCTACCTAAACCTTATGATTCAACCGTGTGAGTTTAATATTGTTATTTTTAAAAAGACTCAATCACTCAAGTGATTCTAAACAAATTATACAACTGGCTCTTGTACAACATACTATTTTTTAATCCTACAATTGCACTATGATATCATATTTTAATGTAAAAATGATAAAAGCAATGATGACCTTTAACTTGCTAATATATCAACTTGTAGAGAAATTAATCATATTTTATCTATCTACAGTAATCTTGATCATCCAAAATGCAGGCTGATATATTTATCAAGACTCAACCCAAGTCATTTGATTGATTTCACGAGGCCACCCTTTTGAAAGCTCTTAATTTTGCTATTATAAACCTTTATCAACTTGTAGAGAAATAATCATAGTAGTAATACCTCTGCTAGTCATTTAATGATATTTAAGGTTTTAAGTATAGATGTCTATCTTAACACGAGCATTATTTTTTAAGAGGTACGGATTTTAGTGAACTTCCCATTTTGACTTTCAATAATATGTAGAAATCGATTTACTTTCTAGTGAATCGATTTACTCATCGGTGCATTGAACTGAACTCTTTCTATTTTCAAGTGAATCGATTTCTACGTGAGCAAAGTGAAAAATCTGAAAAACACGTGCTCCTAAAAGATAATGTCCGTGTTAAGATGGACACTCTTAAATATATGATAATGCAAAGCTTAACTCTTTTCTTTTTTGGATTTTTACTAGGTATTATGTCTCTTAGAGTACTCAATTAATTCTTGAGATATGTGCAAGCATATCTATTCACACACATTGAATAATTTTATAGAAAATCACTCCTTGAGATGAAGTGAGATTCGAACTCAATACTACGGGTTCTTCGACATCACTCCTATATGTTTGAGTTTTAACTCTTTTTTTAAAACCTAATTAGTATCATATCTTCTGTAATTTTTTTTTTTTACGAAACATTCCATGAATACAAACTAGAATTGGATGAATTGTCTCACTTGTTATGAATTTTGCAGCCTTGAAGGCGTTCATTGTAAGTAGAAGATACAAACAAAACAGATGAAGAAGGAAGAATGGACGGAAGATGGTCGCAAAATGCAGAACCTTGAATCTTCCCACCTGCAGAGAAGAGAAGAGAAGAGAAGTCAGACCTTTTTTATAATGCTAATAGTACACATGATGGGTGACTTCCAAAATTTCAATCGACTCTCTCTCTCTCTCTCTCGTTTGTAAATGGCCATGAGTAATTGAAGAGGATGCTCAGTGTCATTAAATAAAGCTTTAAACTTTGCAGTATGTTGCCATCTAGTGCAATGACAGCTATTAGTCATGTTAGGGATAAGATAAGATGATATAGGATAAGCTTTGTATTGTTTAATAATAACTGGTGGGTTAACCATAATAAGGAAACAAGTCCCACAAAACTCCCAAGTCCCAACACCCTTGCCTAACCCTAATGTACTCATTCATGAACCATTTTTCTTGATATGGTGATATGGAAAAAAATATAATTTTTCTATTAAATAATGCATTTCTTGATAGGACCAATCAGCCCTAATCATGGTTGGCCGGACTCATAAATATTGTATAAGACTTAGAATAAAACATGCAAATACACATTCAGAAAATCATCTCTTTAGTTTTTTCAAACCTTTTTCTATATAATAATGTGATTTTTTTAGTGCACATAATAAATTTTGCTGAGTAATATATCCATTATTTCTGCCCATTTTGTTGTTTTTAGATTTTTTCAATAAAATCAAATGAACACACAATATCTGCATATCTCCTTTTTTTTTGGATAAATATTGGGTCATGTTAAGACCTAGGTAGTCTAAAAGACTAACATATTAGAAAGAGTAACCTAAGTCTTTTATGAATGTCTAAATTTCTCTTCACTTTCAAAAGTACACTCGTTCGCAGATAGTACCAATAGGTCATATATAAAATCTTGAATTAATAAAATGTTCTCCCTTTATGGCTAAGCTACATTTTAATTCTTCAAATTTAAGTTTTAGATATTTCGTTAGAGTAAAAGTTCATAAAAAATTATTTAAAAAAAAAATGATTTGACCATTAAAGATTCAAATTATGATCACAATTTTAGAACCACATAAATATATATAATTTCACCTCTAGAAATCTGACTTATTGTTGCCATCCATTGGATGCTGAAATGAGAGGGCCAAATGAAACATGGAGGCACCCATCACCTGTCATGTTGGTGCCCATGTCTTTATCGAATTTATATGAATGGGGACCATGGTGAAGCCCTCAAAGGTGGATGGTTTTCATTGAAAATGGCTAAGTAGTGTCTCATAGCTATTGGTTAGTTACTCCTCAATTCTTTGGAAGAAGAAAGACTATCAAAGAAAACAAAAAAAATATTATTACTAAGACCCTATCATTATTGGAGACTACTATTGATGAATTGACTGAAAGATGTAGGGCAGGTACCATTTATATTTAGGGTGAAGCCCCTATTTACTATTTACTACCTAAGTAATATGTCCTTTCTAGATGGTCTTTTGATTGAAAAATGGTTGTCCAAAGTTACACGCAACACAATGCAATTTAAAAAGTATAAGAAATGTTATTAGAAAAGTATAATTAAGGGCACCATTATTGGAAAGAAGGGTTAGGTTAATTAGGGTTTGATTTAGATTTGAGAGCCCAAACTTAAAAAGGTGACGATGGTAGAGAGGGCTTTTGGAGGATAATCACACACGTACACCTACCCATGTCCCCAAGGGAGCCCTCAAGCTTGAGCAAATGGCTGAGGATCTCTATATCGCGATATATTGATGATAAATTGATTAAGTTCATCTCTTATTTTTTACCTTTTTTTTCATTAATTAAAGAGAGATTATTCATTGTGAATCAATTTACAAACATTTTAGATTTTAAATACTAAATTTAGACAAAGATTGTTATTGTTGTTGTTGTTGCTATTTTTAATTAAACCAATACTTAAATCTAATAGTTAAAATTCAAATACAACAACAGTTTGTTGTTAATTCGTTTGCAATAGATGACTTCTCTTAATCAAATGTCACCAATAGTTTGAGATTTGCAAGCTTTAGATCACATTTTTAATGCAGTTAAAACTCAATTAAAATCCAACTCAATTTATATAAAAACTATTGAGCCAAATTCAACTTGACCCGAGTTGTTTAACAAATTCAAAGGCAAAAGAAATTTGCTAATAACTTGTTCACAATCTCTGGCTCGAATGTCACCAAAGATATGAAACTCAAAAGTGCTAGAACAGATTTATAGAAGAATTGACTTATTTATTATAAAGGAAAAAAAAAAAGATTGAATTTTTTTTTACTGTTTTTGGAAATTGTTGTTTGACTCTTTTTTTTAATGAGTTTTCCCATAAAAAATAAGATTTATTAAATTTAAAAAGTTATAAATTTTAAAAGTCTAAAAATCAATGATAAAAATAGAGGTAGTTCTGAATGAATTTAATTCAATAGTGAGATCAACTCATTCATATTAATTAAGGATCTAATTCGTGAGATAAAATAGAACGTGAGGAGAATATAGAATATGACTAACCTAGATAAATATATCTAAATCTAAATAATTAAATGGGATAGAATGTTGAAAAGGCTAAAACATAGACAATTAAGACTTAATGAAATGATGAAAGATGGGATGTTATGATATAAAGTGATCAAAAGCATAACTTTAAATAGGGTTAGTTAAGTGGCAATTCTATATAGATAAATAAGTATTTAATGATAATTTTAAGGATAATGACATGCACTTCATGTCCTAATCAAATTCGTAAGACAATGTAAAATGAAAGAAAGTATTTTCTGTCTGGGCTCTCTTTTTCTATTTTATTCATGAAGTGGTGCTCTTACCAAACAAGGAGCTTCCCATTCACAGCTTGTAATGGCCACATAATAAAATGATTGCTTCAATTTGGATTTGGATTTGGGTGTTTGTTTTTTATTCATTTGCTTACAAATGACATCTACAAATCGATGCTTGAAAAATAAATTCAACCTGCTGGTCTAATCAAATTTAGTCGGATCTAGCCTCTAAAATAATTTGATTGGTTTAGGAATTTGAAAGGTTGGTGGAAATGTCAATAACTTTAAACAATAAATTTAGTTTTGCTAATATGAAAAAGGTTATAAATTGTTGGGACTATGAACAAGTTCGACGTTGGAAGTGTAGAGAAAAATCTGAGGATTTGTAAAGGATTTGAATCACTCCACCTAATATACTAGTCTTTTGGGTTGGATACACTGGCCACTCTCAGGTTACTTCATGTGAATTCGGAAAATCACTAGGCGGACGGAATGACTGGTCTTGTTTCAGAGATAGATTGTTGGAGCTGCAAACGAGTCTTACATTAATAATGTAGAGCGATATCTAAAAATTTATAAAAGACTTCAGTCATTTGCCCATCATACTAATCTTTTAGGGTTGTATTTAATTTCAAAAAATAAGTAAAAATAAAATAAAATAAACCATATGCATTTGGACTTGATACATGTTTAAGTTCATCAAACTCATTCCATTTTATTGCACTTATTTCATTCTTTTCTCACTTATTCTTTCAATCAAATATCATAGAAGATTGCAACAATGAACAATTATCCATTATCCTAAACATTCGTGTCTTTTAAATGATAAAACCTATCATTGAAGTTGTTAAGAATATTAAAGATAAAACAGCTCATATCTTATATTTTGATAGCTACTCTCATCTAAAATTAAAAATAACAACAACAACAACAACAACAATAATAATAATAATAATAATAATTTAAATCTCAATGTATAAGTGAATAATTATCTTCAATATAAAACTGAAGTCTTATAATTCAACTGATTATTTCCTTTCTCAAAAAGTAAGAGATCATAGATTTAAACTTCAATAATTTAAATTTGATGTGTCTTGTGGATAGTGAATTTACCCGTAAAGATTTTAAACTGAATATCTTACACATATAAATTAAAAAATAAATTTTTATGCAAAATTTAAGAAAACAGATTTTTAAAAATTAATATTTTATTCTTGTGATAGATCAAATCATCTACAGCCTCTCTTCTTTAGGAGAGCTCCGGCGAACACTTTCTGAATGTCCCGCGCATTTCATAATTCATACATATCTGAATTGAGCATAATTTTAGATGAAAAAATTAAAAGAATATATTATTTATTTTTTAAAAGAAAGGATAAAGTCCACCTATGACCTATCTAAACGTCACCGATCCCAAGAAAATAATGGCAGCTTTGAAATATGTAAAAGGCAAAATGGGCACTCTCCTGTCTGACAAACTGCCCTATCCCCTCTCTCCTCTTGACCCACCCCGCCATTAGATGCATCAATGGCTTCAACTTTTTGACTTTTTCCTCCATTCTCAATATAAATTTAGCTATATTCGAAGTCAATAATTTCATTCAGATTTTAGAATATATTAATATTTAAAAAATAATAAAAGTATAATAGAAGAAAATATTAATTAAATGTTTTTTCAATATCATTTATAAATAAGTATACCAATTGGAAAAAAAAAAACTTTCATTAAAAAAGTAATATTATAAAATTTATTGTAAAAAATGATAACGATGATAAATACTCATTATTACTAAAAATGGAATGCGAAGCTGGCAAAAGAAGACGAGAGATGAAGATCCGAGAGGAGGCCCCGCTTCACGTGCCCTCACGCCCATGGTTACGTGAAACTCTACAGTGCCGCGTGGCACTCCTTCAGGACAACGACACGTGTCTCCATCTTGTGACATCAATGGCCAGAAGGAGGGGACCACATCTGCATCTTTCTATAATGAGGTGAAGCGTCGCGTCGCGACGAAACCACCACGCAGGCTACGCTTTTTCCTGCCGATAAATAGAACTTGCACTTCCCAAACTACCCTTTCTTTCAATCTTTTTTATTTCTTCTTAATACATTATTATTATTATTATTGCCCCACTTCTTTAGTATATTACTGCTGTTTTTTTTTTCTAATTCTAATTACTATCACATACTTAAACTATATTTTATCAAGCCAGTTTGCATATGAAGCTTTTATTATAGTTTATCATTATTAACAAGTTTTATATTTTATATTTTTATTTTTATTTAAAATTTAAATTATTAAAATTATCAGCAACTTTTGTTCTAGGTAAAATTAGGGTCTAAGAGTAAAGATACGAGACAAAGAAATATAAATTGATTAAAATTGAAGTTTTGATTAAAATAAAGGCTTTTATACTAACATGCATGGTATTGAATGTTGGTTGACATGTATTATATCGGTCTATATATATCAATTTTTTTAATTTGATGATATTGTCGATATCAATAATATCGACTTTTAAAAAAAAAAAATCAATATCATAGGCCTGATATCGGATTAATATTAGTCATGATATATATCGATATTTGCATTTTTTTATGTTTAGAGCACACGACTAATTCTCAGACATTTGTAAGTCTCTTTACCTACAAATACCTGATAACTTAAAAAGGAGAGTGGTGTTTTAAGATGAATTGGAAATCGGATTTTATTATGATTGAGAATGTTTGCATGAAGAAGTGAACTCGTACGATATAAGATTAGACCTTATTTGGAGGTTTATAAAACTGGATCAAATTAATTATTGTCTTAAATAGTGGTTATTGTTGATTAATTATATTGTGTTTTGTCCGGAGGTGTGCCCAATGTTTTTATAATTTATGGCCTAAATCGGAGACTTCGATCTCAATGTTTGAAATGTATTATAGAAGATTAGAAGTATCTATCAAACTAAAAATATAATGCAAACACTGAAGTATCGGAGTGAAGAGTTTCCATCGTACACACAAACGCCAAAAGAATGTGACCCACTAATACCAATTACCAATATTCATTTGACGATGGTTACAATAATTGCTGCCAAAGGGAGTTTAAAATTTGTTTCTTCCATTAATATTTTTTATTAGTGGGTTTCAATTTATAATCAATTCATGTTGTTTACATATTTATCAGTTTATTTGTATAGTTTTAAATTTTCAAATATCTAATTTTTATGATATTTTGATACATAGATTTTATCCTTCGCTTTAAAATACAAATATATATTTTTTATTCAACTTATTTTTTAATATGTTTTGGTTTGTGGGTTTTATTTTATAAGTTTGAATTATTAGGTCTTTAAATAGAGTATAGAAATGATACTCTTTTGAGCTTTCAATTTTGTTTTGTCGTACCTTTCAAAAGTTGTGTATGAATGTATGATTGATTTGGAATGGAGATATCTCCAATAATTGGATTCACTTGATAGCAAGAAAGAATGACACACACCAATGTCACTTGTGTCTAGAGTGAGTCAATAATATTATAAAATACGATGTGACCATTTTAACACGAAATAATCTTAGGAGATATGGGTTTTTTGAACTTTTCACTTTGCCCCTATTCGTCTGTACGGAAAAAATTAGAAAATCTAACATTCAGAAATCGGTGCACCGACCGGATCACTTTCCAGCGAATCAGTTCATCGATTTGGACTCTTTCACGTCTCAAGTAATCGGTGCACCGACTGAATCACTTTCCTCAAATTCCCGTTTCCAATGATCCAGCTGATGCACCGATTTCTGAATATTTAATTTTTTTTAATTTTTTCCACAAAGACGGATGAGAGTAAAATGAGAAGTTTACTAAAATTCATGTCTTGTAAAAGAGTTTTTCCGTGTTAGGATGCCTAACTTAAAATATTTTATACAATTATATAAAGAATATTAATTTTTGCACCATCATTTTTTCTCATGGTGTACTCTTTAAAAAAAAAATCCAATTTTGCCCTTACTTCCCCCTTTCACTCTCTTTTGTAAAAATAAGGACAAAATTAAAATTTCTTTTTAAGAAAGTGAATCATAAAAAAAAATGGTACTACAAAAATCATTTGTTTAGACTTTAATTCATAAGTAACAATTTGAAGATCTTGATCAATCAGAACCCATTATAGTTTTTATGTATAATTTTTTTCCCAATTTAACTCCAATTTGAGTTAAATAATCAATTTATTTGAACGCTGTAGATATTAACTATTAAATAAATTGAATCTTGACAATTCAAAAAACATTTTAAAATGATATTTTAGGCCAAAATTAGCTTGGGTTCATGATGACAAGTAAAAAAAAAAAATCGTGCGCATAAGAGCAATCAACTGTTATCAAAATCGGATCGTATAACAAACCTATTTTCGATGCATTTTGGATTCAATCGAACTTAGCCGTAGTCAAAATTAGTGAAATAGTAATATAATATAAATATTACCTTTTAACAACTGACATTAATATTAAAAATAGCATTAAACAGCAGCCACCGAGTTCGACCGTAGCTCAGTCCAACTTCTATAACACTGAGAACAACAATAATGGTGACTAGGATCCCAAGGCAGGTCTCACATGTGTACTGAACGAGTCAATTCGCTCGGCTCTCACGATGATGGTTGGCACTTGGCAAAACTGCATGACCTTCTTTTTAAATATTTCAATTATTTTAAGATTTTTGGCCACCATAATCTATGTTTGAATTAAAGTCCCATAATGTTAAAATTAAATTTGATTGATTTAATGATTATAATTCCAAAAGCGAATAGAAATTAACCCATATTTTTCTAATAACAAAATATTTAATCTGAGTGAATATTTTAAATAATTCTTTTGAATTCTAGTTATTTTCATTGATCGTGAATCTATTTATTTAAAAATTACTTCAACTAGTAATCTCTTGCTTCCTGTCAGGTTCGAACCCCCATAACTCGAATCAATAAGAGTTTTACGTCAGGTATCCCACAATTTTCTACACGTAAATTTTAAAAAAAAAAAAATCAACAATGTGTTTATTAGGGAAATTCTACTAAGGTCAAAAAAGATAATATATAGAAAATGCAACGTGATATATCTAGAACTTGATTTAGATGTTTATTTTAACTTAGGTATGTAGATATGCATCATGTATCCATCATGCACAAAGCATTAGATTTGGATTATAACTTCTATCTGTAAAGATTAAAAAAGGAATGTCTTTGTATCTTGAATATATTTAATTTGCTACTTTTATATCTAACTTTATAAAAAGAAACTATTAATAGAAACAATAGAAATAATGATCTTTTGCTACCTTCAAGCTATATCATTATCAAAATCCTCAAATTCCATTTAGTTAGTAAGTCGTGCTTTAAAATTTAATGTCGTCTGAAACTTCTTTCAAATCATTGTTTTTACTGTGCGTAGAGTTGCGTGTAAAACTATTATTAGTTTCAGGGTAGACTCAAATTTTAATAAAAAGAAAATATTTTTAATAGAATTTAGATGTGAAGATTAATTACTGGTTTAAAAAAATAATTATATTATCTGAAATTCTGAATTAAAAAGATAAGAAGTGAATTTCCATTTCAAAAATAAGTTAAAATTATGTGCATTACATGTCGTAGAGAATTATCTACGACGTTTTAAAATATAATGTACTGGTTTTGTGACACAGTGAATTTACTCCCCACGTCTTGCCTTTGATATCTAATTGCCTCTAATTTAAGTGAGTCGGCTATGTGGGTTAGATGGTGTGGGTGTTAGGCGATTAGTTTTGTTAGGTAAATATCTCAGAGATATCCTTATTATTAAAATTTTTTTTATAAAAAATAAGAAATAAATTTTAGCCTCATGAATGCCTATCCAAATATAAAACTTCTTTTTCATTCAATAACTAAAGAACTTCTTCATTCAATAAATAGTCGAGAAAGTACTTTCTCATTTCAACTATAATATGTAAATTCTTTTTAAAATTGAGACATTATAGGATTCATATAAAAGATTTGGCAATAATAACATTATAGTTTTTTTTTTTTAAATAAATTTTATTAAATAAATGATGATGGTGTAATACCTACAATATAATTAATTTCATGTTTAATTACTTATCTTTAAAAGATAGTAATTCTCTACGGATATTTTGTGTAATTTGATATGAATTTTACTGTATTAACTATTATATCTTTTATCTCCCGATTTTACTGATCTGATTTGTTGTTATTTATAAAAAAAAATAGTCTCATTTAGATAAATTTTAATAATCTGAATTAGTGAATTAACTTATAATATATATTTTTTAAATTTTAATACAAGACAAGGTAAAGGTGATGTAGAAAATCTTCGAAATCGTATGATGCTAGATAACACTACGATTCCTACCCTCTTTCAATTACTAAAAAAATTATTTCACATCAGTCATCAACCATCTTAACTTTTTGTACAGTTCCAGTTCCAGCAATGCGAGTAAGAGCAACTGTACCAGATTGTTCATTTTCCCGAGTTGAATTATCCAATTCATCTTATCCAAACAGATAAAAGTAGAGTTTTTCTGCTTAATAATAGGGGCATTAAAAGGGCAGTTTAGAAAATTCATACAAATGTCCATGTCCAACGCAACCTTATCCAAATTCCCCCTTCTATAAAAGACGGCCAAGCCTCGCCATTTTCTTCCAAACTTCCTAAGAAAAAGCTTGTGACTTTCCACCCAAATTTCATAAGCATTCTTCTTCCAATGGCAGGAACAGGAAGAAATCACCTCTCCAGACCCACCTACCGCTTCTTCCCTGGAGATAGATCCGACCCAGTTGGGATTGCCGACTCCCCCTCCATCGAACTGGACGAATCCGACGTCTGGAATTCCCCTTCCCAGCCTCTCGAAACCAAGAAATCCATACCTAGTTCCAGAATGTCGAAGAAATCCATGAAACGCGGGGATGCCGGAGGAGACCGTACGGTGGCAGCGGCGTCGTCGCTCCCAGTCAACATCCCCGACTGGTCGAAGATCCTTCGAGAAGACTCTAGGAGGAGAGATTTTGAGGGTGAATCCGACGAAGAAGACGTATGGATTCCCTCCCCACGAATTCCTGGCCAAACAGTTCGCCAGTACTCGAATCGCTTCCTTCTCTGTGCACGAAGGGGTTGGGAGGACTCTCAAAGGCAGGGATTTGAGCCGGGTGAGGAATGCCATTTGGCAGAAAACAGGTTTCGAAGATTAGAGCCATAATACTTCACAAATACCCAAACAGAAAAAAGGAAAAACCAGGAATTGAATTGAAAGTCTTTTTCATTTCCACCACTTCCTCCTTTCCTACATACCAACTACTACTACTTCAAATTTTGGATCTGGGTTTTTTTTTTTTTTTTTGGGGTAGATGGTCTTAGCCGGAGGTGGTGATTAGTCGGCGTATTTCCGAAGGTAGCGATCGTCTTTGAATTTGCAGAGAAAATCTCCGAATATTAGCTTATTTATTTGTTTATTTATTTTTCTTTTATTTTCGCTCTGTAGAGTAGACGACGCTGGAAAAGAAAAGAGTTATAAATACTTTTCCAGTTCTTGTAACTTGTAAGCAACAAGGAGGGTATAATGGTAATTAGAAGTAACTTTCATTTTGGTCAACGCTCACAATCCATATGAGTGGGAATGATGAGACATTTGATTCTTGTAATTTTATGTTTATTCCAATTAAATTAAAATTCCATGCTTTTTTATTTCTTATAATTTTCATTTAGTAAGTATTTCTACTTTTTGGTGCTTTATTTGTTTAATTTAATAATTTAGTTTTGTTGATTTTTTAAACATTAGATAGATATTTGATTTATGAAAATAATGTATTACATTTAATGATGCAAAACCCACATAAATTAAGCATTTCTGACACTTATTATTATTTTGAAAAAGAAAAAGTACGGACAAGGTAACGCGTATTGACTTAGACCGCATAATAGTGCAAAAAAAAGTTGAAACTAGTAGTAGATCTGTGAATGCGAAAAGTCTTTCAACATTTTTAAAGCATGGACTTGTAATTTGCGTGGTCCCGTTTGATCACTGAATCATGTGGGTCACATGTGACACGTAATTGGTTGAGTTGAATACAATTTTTGTAAAAATGAAAAATTATTTTTGTAGTGAATTTTATCTTCTTGATTCAAATTTTTAAAAATTATTGTATATTTATTTAAATTTAAAAGGTCAAGAGCACATGATTTAACGATGGTTAAATTTTATATATTTGATATCTATTTAATTAATCATTTAATTTATCTAACTATATAAGATCTATTATCCACTTTAATAAGAAGTTTTCTTATAAAGCTTCTCAAGAACTCACAAAAATATAAAAAATAAATACCAAATAAGTTAAATATCTATGTCACGTTAAGATTTTTGGTTTTCAGAGAAATTAGATTTTTCAGCTGACATTAAGGTTTATTTTGATAGAAATAGATTTACAATTTTTATTTTTGAATAATATGAAAAACAAAATGATAAAAGGTGTTTTTTGATTAAATTTTAATGCAAGTGATAATTTTGTAGTTCACAACGAATATTTTATCATTTAAATTAGGAAATTTATTTTGCATATTTAAAAAATATTATGTTCAAAAACTTCGTTGTACATTTTATTATTCAATTTTAAAATGAATAAAAATGTCTTTGTCAAATTTTGAGGAAAGATTTTAATTAATATTTTAAATATGACTCCGAAAAATCTGTTCTGATTCAACTAAATCAATATCAGCATGGTGAGAAAGACTTTTGAATAGAGATATTGGAATTGCCGATTTGAAATTGAACGGTTGCGATGAAAAGGTTTTTTGTTTATTAGAAATAAGAGTTTGAATGGAGCTTACTGCCTGACTACTGCCTAATTATCGGAATTGCGTGATGATTCACCTTAAACGCAACCTTAAACAAATGTAAAGATCCCTAATGACTGATTAAATCTTACCTCAAGGATAAGAAGGCCACGTCATCAATGTGCAGCCAAATAAAGACACGTTGCAATCAATTTACACCAACAAAGTAAAATTAGCACTCATTGAACAATCCTGTGTGCCCCAATTCCATGTGCTTTGCTTAAAATATTATTTTAATTTTGTTGACACAAGATTTTGATATTAGAAAATGTTAATTTAAAAATATTAAATTTTGCTTTTTAAGTGTCATTAAAAAATGAAGAGACTAATTATCGTTAGAATAAAAAATATTTAAAGATATTTTATATAAATTCAACTTTAAAGAATAACTTCAGACACGGCTTAAAGTAAAATTAGCATTCTATTTTGATTGATTTATCGATAGATAGATAGATATTATATATGAGTAGGGTATTATCGATATATGAATAGTTGATGTTCAATACATCAATAAAAATAAAAATAAGATGAGAACTTTATTTCATTTCCTATTTTCTAATAAATTTTATCTATGTTCGAATTCCTAAATTAAATATACATTAAAATATATAATTTAAAAAAAAATAAAGATTATAAAAAGGATTATTTAATTCTTTTATTGTATTGAGAGCACTAAATTTATTTCTATTTTGTCCAGAATTACACATAACGAAAATCTGCTGTAATCAGATATCTGACTTCTGATGGATTTAAGATGATTAAATGGTCAGTGATTGGACAAGTCAGATAGACGAAGAGGTCCATTCATTCTCCTCTTGGGATTCTCAATATTTTTCTTTTTTCCCTTTATTATTTTTTGTTTCTGAAAACAAGATCAAACGTAGCTCTAATTTTTTTTTTTTTTAATTTTAGACTTTAGAAAAAATGATTTACCCTCAAATCTATTTATCCTTTTATTATTTTCAGAATTAACTCCAGAGAGGTTATATAATAATTAATGAAAAAAAACCTAGCTCTTTCTTATTTGGTTGTGGTTCTAATGGATTTCAATTTGGATGGTGGATGTAAAAAAGCAATACAAATCCAGAATTTAGCTTAATCCAAGGATTTGAAAATCAGATGATATTGGAAGAGAAATGCTGTTAGGTTAGCATAACAATAGGAGTTGTATTTTTATATAATAAATTTTGGGGATAAGTGGATCTTTTAATATTTAAACAGTGAATAAAATTCATTAAAGATGAAATAAATATAAAGTAGGAGACTATGATTTGTAAAAAAAGATAAAAAATAGTAAAAGAAAAAAAAAAACTCATACATGAGCCCCTTGCAAAGCAACAAAAGAAGAATGATAATGCCCTTATCCTAATACACCCTCATTGTCAATTTCCTCATCTGCTTTCTAATGTTAACCATCCTCCACGAGGGTCTCTTTCTACCATTAACCTAAATTTATCATGATAATTTGAAAAAGTAAAAGGAGAAATGAGATTATAATCAATTTATTGTTATAAATTGAAATACAAAATGATTCCAAATGTGTCTATGCTAGAACCAAAGGGGAAGGTCTAAGGAGGTTGATTTGACGGCCAACAAGCTCTTTTGACGAAGAGAGATTTTGGGTTCGATTCACCTTCAAACTCTTCTGAGTTACTTTCCATGGGTTACTCCTCGTTGACTTATCAAGTGTGTGTAGATTGAGAGATTTATATATATTGATGAGATTAATCTCACCTCCAATATGAGGTGAATGTCTATATTACCAAAAAAAAAGGTTTGAAGTCATGATCATGAACCTCGTATCAAAAGCGAGTCTTTAGTTTGATTTACACTCTATTACTCGATATGTGTGAATAAGGAGTACATGCAAACTTTAATCATAAATCAAAAGTGTGACCGTGTTAGAACCGTCCAATTTTTATAATATAATGTCTAATGTTCCATGATACAATGATAACATTGTGAGTGCATATTTCTCTTTTATAAGTCTTTGATGTGTACTTTACATTGTCCTATAAAAATCTAAATGGAAGAAAAATAGCCAAAACTGAGTCATTGACAGGTATGCATCAATTGACATTTCCAAAATTGGTTTTGAAATTTAGAAATTTGAATCATCATAAGAATTATTAAAACTTTGAATTTCAGGTATCATCTTATTCTAGAAATGAATGAATCATCTTATTAGTGTCCAATTTAGCTTACGGTCTAAGTTAGACTATGGATTTGAAGAATAAGATGGGCTGGTGGTGTTTACTTACCAATGTCACAAATTTCAGTTTTGAATAATATCGGTTATTTTTAATATTAATAATTTTTAAATTTTGGGTTTTTACAAGGTATCAAGATATTTTTTGAAATTGTGGGTTTTTTTGAGAAATTATTTTGAACACCTCACAAAAAAGTATAAATATTTACTTAATAAGAAAAATATATAATAAATAAATGATATTTAAACTTGAAATAACCATTAATAAATCTGTGAATAAAGTACAAACATAGTATAGAAAATTATTTATTTTAGAACTATTTAAAAACAAAATATAATTTATCATCTAATATTTCTTGGACCATAGAATGTCATCTGACGCCATACAAATTCATTACTAAATAAAATACTATTGTTGAAGTCATCAAATATCAAAATAAGGAAAGAGTCCAGCTAAAAAGAGAATAGAAAGAACGAAAATTAGAGATTTAAAACTTAGAAGTTCAGACGTAAATTCCATACAACACTAGTAGTATTTTCGTTAAAATTGAAAATTTGGCGTGAATAAGATAATATATCAAAATGCCATCTTTTTATCATATTTTTACTGAATTTTTACAGATAAAAATAGAAATGGCAGTAGATTCAAATAATATTGTGACAATGATGTTTGGTGGACACTTCTATTCATGCCTTCATGGTAAAGAAATACAAATTCATAGGTCAGAATTTTTCATACAAATTTTTATTTTCCTTGCAATTGTTTCATCTCTAATTTCAAACCAAGGATCAAAGGGATTCATGTGAAATGAGAATGGAAAGTGAATTAAATGTGGCGAGAACTATTAAATATAAGACCCATAACTTACTTGCCCCATTTAAATGCTCACACATCTAAGTACAATTAATGGGTCCTAAATGAGAATGGGCTGCAGAAATCCAATAATACTCACCTTTAAAGTTTAGGACTCAGCCCAGAAATCTTAATATAAGGATTGAGATGATTGGGTCCATGTAAACTCGGCCTTTGAATTTGAAAGCCCCAGCAGGTGTAGGCGACCCCAATAGAGAGGCGCAACGCACAGTATGTTTGTTTGGTGCACATCTTACAACATAGGGACTTGAGATAAACCATGAGCTAGACAGATGAGATAGACTTTATTAAATCATGATCACATCATTAAATTTTCATTTGGATCCCACCTGAGCCTGAATAGAACAACTTTGGTTAGACATATTTTTAAACCCCATTAACACGGTTGGAATCATCCTCTGGTCTGAGGTTTACCTATAAATTGTTCGACTTTAAAGATAAATCCCAATTTTGAATTTGGCTCCCCCAACTCATGTTGAGTGAATGGCCAGCTTGACTCAAAAAGCGAAAATTTGAGCCAAAGCAATCTAAAAATTGTGGCATGAGTAGAAAACGAAATACGATACACACTCTTATGAACTCATCCAATGACGATCGATAGGAATGCAGTGTAAAGATCTATGCTTGAATATGGGATTCCATTGAAAATTTCTTTGTTTCGATCGATTAAAGATACTTAAAATTTTGAGAGCTTAAAAAATATGAAAATGTTATTCTATATTTGATATTTAATGGGCCTCATTTTTATGTACAGAGCTTTCTAACCATCACATGAGGCCAAAGTAGAACCCATTTAGGATTGTGAAAAAGTATAATTTTAGTTCATATATTTTATGACTGTGCTAATGAATGAGGAAGCTAGAGAAGTCAGGATCAAAATTCTGGCTTCGAGTCAGGCTTGGGTATTGTTACTTACAAAGTTACAATTGGAGCCGGGTCCCACCGGGCTAGGAACATGTATTTAGTAATCAGGCCGGGCCGAACATGTCTGGGCTGAAGCCCCGGCTCGGCCTAGTTGCACCAGAACGTGCCTTATCCTTTTTCCCTCCAAAATCGAATCGCTCTCCTCCACTGTCTTGCTTGGTGCTCGTCACCTGCATTTCTAATGTCCACTGCAATTCGAACTCCCGCATGGATCTCCCAACGCCGTATCTTCGAACAGAAGCTCTCTGATCTCCACAAATGCTCCGATCTCAACCGTTTGAAGCAAATCCATGCCCAAATTCTGAAAGCCAATCTCCACCAAGACCTTTATATAGCTCCCAAACTCATCTCTGCTTTCTCTCTTTGCCGCCAAATCATCCCTGCCATCAATGTTTTCAAACAATTCCAACAGCCGGGCATCCTCCTCTACAACACCCTCATCAGGGCACTCACCTACAACTCCCTCCCCTCCCACGCCTTCTTCACCTTCTTCCAGATGCAGGACAATGGCGTCTACCCCGATAACTTCACCTTCCCCTTCCTCCTCAAGGCCTGTTCTGGCCAATTTGCCCTCTTCCAGGTCCGTATGATCCACACCCAGATCGTTAAATTCGGTTTTTCTTCCGATATTTTCGTCCCCAATTCCCTTATCGACTCCTACTCCAAGTGCGGAGGTGGCATACATGAGGTCCGGAAGCTGTTCGATGAAATGCCTGAACGAGATGTCGTGTCTTGGAATTCTGTCATTGCTGGGTTGGTGAAAGCCGGTGAAATAGTTGAAGCTCGAAAGATGTTTGATGAAATGCCCGAGAGAGATGTCGTGAGTTGGAACACTGTCGTGGATGGATATGCCAAGGCTGGAGAAATGAACGTGGCTTTTGAATTGTTTCAGAGAATGCCTGAGAGGAACATAGTCTCTTGGTCGACAATGATTTCTGGGTATAGTAAATCCGGTGAAATGGAGATGGCAAGGGTCTTGTTTGACAGAATGCCTTTGAAAAATTTGGTTCCTTGGACTATTATGATAGCTGGATATGCCGAGAAAGGGCTTGGAAAGGAGGCATCTACCCTGTATGATGAAATGTTTGAGACTAGGTTGAAGCCTGACAGCACCACTATAATCAGCATCTTAGCCGCTTGTGCTGAATCAGGTCTGCTTGGTCTGGGTAAGAAAATCCAACTCTATATAGATAGGACTGAACTGAAACACAGTACTCAAGTCTGCAACGCTTTGCTTGATATGTATGCAAAGTGTGGAAGTTTGGAAAAGGCGATGAAAGTGTTTGGTGGAATGCTTGTGAAGGATGTGGTATCTTGGAATTCCATGGTCCAAGGCCTTGCGTTGCATGGTCACGGCAAAAGAGCACTCGAGCTCTTCTCAAGAATGAAGAGAGCTGGGGTCTCACCCGATGCCGTCACCTTCGTGGGAGTTCTGTGTGCATGTACTCATGTGGGCCTTGTTGATGAGGCCCAGCATTACTTCTCCACAATGGAGAGGGACTATGGTGTGGCCCCTCAGATTGAGCACTATGGTTGCATGGTGGATCTTCTCGGCCGTGGGGGCCACCTCAAGGAGGCATTTGAACTATCAAAAGCATGCCGTTCAAGCCCAATGCCATCATATGGGGCACCCTCTTGGGTGCCTGCCGAATGCACAACGATGTGGGCCTTGCTGAGGAGGTGGTCAATCACTTGATTGAACTTGAGCCGTCAAATGCTGGGAACTATGCTATGGTATCTAATATCTATGCTGCAGCGGGCCACTGGGGTAATGTGGCTAAGGTGCGGGTACAGATGAAGGGTACTGGGGTACAGAAGCCCCCAGGGTCCAGTTCCATTGAGTTGGATGGTGTGGTTCATGAGTTTACAGTTGGAGATAGATCACATCCACAATCATATACAATATATAGGATGATAAATAGACTGGGTCAGCATCTAAAGCAAGTCGGTTATGTCCCTAATGCACATCGATGATTCTTCTATGCAAGGATTGATTTTCTTGCATTTGGGAGGCCTCTGATGGAGTCCTTAATTTGATTGTGTGAATCTGAGAGAGGTCAAAGCTTTCAAGTTTCACACACTATTGTGTTTGTTATGTGTATACAAGCCAAGCATCTTTTTTAAGTGGTATATACCATAGGAAATAGAAAGAGAGAGATGGTTGATACCATAGAATTCTTTGTGTTGCCTTTTTGCACGAAAGCTAACTTCGTGCCAATTCCATCACCATTGTTGTACAAAACATGAGCCAGTATGCACACTTGGACAATCTTAACTTGCAGGTAAGTTCATTTTTGTCACTGATTGGCTGGGTAGGATCATTTGATCATTGTGGTTTTTGTTTTATATATAATAACTTTTGTTATGGTTGGACTAGTGACAAATCATAGTTCAATATAAATGTAATTTTTCTAAAGAGCCTCTAGGGGAGAAACTGGATTTGCCCCTTGAAGGGGAGAAAGTTGGATTACGTGGGATTTTTGAAAGTTGTATATTTTCAACATCCATTGTCTTGTGAATTGAATAAGAACTCTCTAAATTATGTACATAGGCATTATGAGATATTTAGAAATGGACAATTGTATAGAGTGCATTTGGTTATCTTTACTGTTAATCTTTTTATCATTTTACCATTGCTTTCTTAATTTCATTTGCTGGCCCCATACGAAATTCTAGCTTCTGAGAAATTCTTCGCGTTCCAAAAATTGAGAGATAAATGGCTCAAAGAAGAGGATCGAAACACAAAGTTCTTTTATGCGTCTACCATCAGAAGAAGAGCCTAATAACAAAATCAGATTGCCCAAAAAACGACTGAGGAAAGTGGATTGATAACCCAACTGAAATTGAATCCTTAGTTTTACACCATTTTTAGATGGTTTTCTGTGAAGATGAGAGTTGCCCTCTTGCTTTCCTAACCATGCCTTCCAAATTCTGGAGGAAAGTTAGTCGAAACTTCAATAAAATATTCTGTAGAACCCTAGATGAAAAGGAAATTTGACAAGCTCTTCTCCATTTACCAGCTACATGTGCCTGGGCAAGATGGTTTTCAAGGAATATTCTTCAGAACCCATTGGATTACCATGGAAGGGGATATAGTTGAAAACTTGAAATGGAAGAAAATTTCTCCAGACATCCTAGAAATACAAACCATATACTCATATAACTCTACTCCCGAAGAGTTGGTTTGCTTAATGGCATTCAACTTAACTGCTGCATCTGCATCTCAGTTCTGTGAAATGATCGGCAAGAGAGCGTCGAAGAACATATTGGACGAGGAAGAAATACTCACTCAAAAACCTTTCAATGTAATGGAAAATGTGGAAGTTTTAGAACCAAAAGTATACCCAATAAGTGAAAACAGAAAATAACTGAAATGTCAAATGTTGAAATCCTGGTTCAAAAAATCAGTTTTGACTCAGCTTAACCAACTTGACTCGGTAAAAGAAATTAAAAAATAAACTCATTGGCAACTTGGTGGGCTACCAAGTTCTACTCTTCTTTTAGTTGGTCCTTGTTATTTTAATATTTTTAATGTATATATGTATATATAATATTCAAATAATATTATTTCAATGAATTTAACCGAGTCTTGACTTTTTTAACTTGGTCAAAACTTTTATGTTTCAAGTTGACTCAATTCAATGAAAAATAGAATCTTTGTAAGTTTTTGAGTTTTCAAAGTGTGGTTGAAACTAAAAACTATTAATTAAAATAAACAATAGAATAAATTGTTACAACTTGCCATAAATCAAAGTTAAAAAAAAAAGAGAAAATTCTACACACCTCTTCTTTATTCTCTCTCTCTCTCTATAATATTTTCTACATTTTTCTTTTTAAATTTCTTTCCTTTTTATCAGATCTCTCAACTTTTTTGTATTCTTTGATTTCTTTAACTATTTTCTTATTCCTTACTCGTTGATGGTCATGGTACACGTGTAAGTTATGAAAAATAAAGAGTATAAAAAAAAAGTGACTTTTCTATTATTTTCTAAGGAATTTATTTCTCATAAAGGGGTAGGGACAGTTTATTAAGGAAAAATAGATTTTTTTTTTTGAATTTACATGTGGAAAATGACTAAATATCCAGCATAAAACCACTACAGATGAGCCCACCATTACTTACTGAGATAATATTTCATTCATTTTCAATAAAAATAAATATTTTTTCATAAACAGTCAAAAAGTCAAGTCTTTACAACTTGATAGTAGACTCCATTTCATAGTGATAGTTGGAATTTGGATAATATCAATAAAACCCTAACATAATTTTATCTATTAAATTACTTTTCTCTAAGAAATAAAAATAACATCTTAATTTCTTTCTTCTTCTTAAATTTTTCTAGTTACTCTTATTTTATTCTAATTTCTTTTCTTCTTAATTTTTTCTAGTTACTTTTCTTATCATCTTTTAAAGGCATAAACAAATTATTTCCTAATTTCCATGGAGTGCCCAACTATTTTTTTCTCCAAAATCTATCTCTTCCTATTTTCTTCATTTTCCCCCTCAAGCTCACCTAAGCCACCAATAATAAGAATGATAATTTTTTTTGAAAAATCCGATGTTTGAAACTTTGAATACTATACTTTTAAAAATACCACCATAATGAGATCAATCAAGTAACTTTTTAAAAACTAAATATTTAATAATTAATTTTTTTAAATAATAAAATTTTAATAAATTTAATGAGCATAAAATTAATAATCCATTTATTATATTTTTTATAGGCTACGTGATCAAGTGCACACTATTCTAATGGACCCCAAACAAGAGGCCTAAATAATAACAAATTTGGATAATAATTACTAATATTATAATTATACATGGATTAGGTATTCAATTTAAAAAAAAATGACCACCCACGTGCACTCTATGTGGGGTCCATTTTTTATTTAATTATAATCATTTAGATATGACTACTTTAATAAATGATCATACTTGGAGCGAACTTTCCTCGAGTGACATTCAAAGGGATTCGTCATTTTATGCATGCTAAATAAATTTATTTAGTTACTATTAATATGA
This sequence comes from Chimonanthus salicifolius, assembly GCA_013350335.1. Lineage (NCBI taxonomy): Eukaryota > Viridiplantae > Streptophyta > Magnoliopsida > Laurales > Calycanthaceae > Chimonanthus > Chimonanthus salicifolius. The sequence goes on along the minus strand of CM023532.1, from coordinate 39,206,897 downwards.
AATTTTGAATTTTTTTATTTTCTATAAAAATAAATTTTAATTCAGATAAAAATCTTTTTCAAATTGAGTAGTTTGAGAATTAGTAAACACACTCTTAAAGACCGTTTTAGATTGAACACAAACTGGTACATATCATGTATTTAACATCAATGATGATTATAAATATAAATAATATACTTTATATTTTTTATATGGATATATATGTACTTTATCTTATCCAAATTCCATTAGATCCCATCACAAAAATAAATAATATACATTAATTTTTTTCTATGGATATATATATGTACTTTATCTTATCCAAATTCCATTAGATCACATCATAAATACAAATGATATACTTAAAAAAATTATCTTCATTAGCTTCCACTCGATGCTTGTCCAAAATATATATATATATATATATATTTATTTATTTATTTATTTATTGTGTTTGAAGCATTTAGTTTGTGTTAACAGCTTAAGGTTTTAAAATTTTTAGATTGATAATTTGACATTCAATTAAATTAAATAACTCATCATGTTTTGTCACTCAATTTCACGGGTGAAACTTAGGTCAGGTTTTAACTCGATTTGTATGACCCGACTCAAGAAATCAATGGATTTAGATTATGTTTTTGCGATAAAAAAAAAAAAAATTCCATATGAAATTTGGGTCAGATCAAATTAAGAAATTTAAAAGTAATTCGATTACTCGAGTGCACCGCGTTATAAAATAGTCCTCGAGTTGAGTGGAGTAAAAAATTTGAGTCAGACCGAACTGAAAAACTTGAATTAATAATTCAAATCAAATCAGATTAAGTTAATTTTTTTTAATAAGTTGAATTAAATTTCTTAAAATCCGAGCGAGTTTCATCCCACTCAAATGGTTCATAATTTAATTGCACGACTATAATATGGGTTGGGTGTTATTAATGGTAGGTGCCTTTCCCTTTCACACCCACGACTTGTCTGATGGATACAAGACAGCGAATTAATAAGCAGAGAGTTTTTGCCATGAAGACACAAATACTCTCACATTCTACAATGGTCAGACGCATATTTTATGATTTTGCAAGGGTGTTTTGGGAATAAAAATAATGTACAGTCGTGATAATTGATAAGAAAGTGATGCAACAGGACAATCAATCTCAATGAAGCTACACACGCCCAATGACTACAATTATCAGTAAATTTAACTTTAAAATATTAATTTTCTCATCGGTCAAGATTATAGAAAATAATTGAAGTGATATGTATCTTATCATAAGTATAATATTAACTACTACTTAGCTCATTTTCCTAAGTCAAAAGAATTAAATTTGGTGCATGTGGGCATACATTATTATAAACTATTTAGTCAAATAAGTAATTAAAATTGTATTGGGTCATTACCATCATGTCATTACCGATGAACAATTTCAAACTTCAAAAGGTTGGGTCTAATCTCATTACATGACTAATCTCACTATTTTTAGTCCAGAGATTAATCATCTACATCATCTTCAAACCAATAATGCTGATATTTAAATTTAATAAATTATTTTTATGACAATAGAATATTTAAAAGTTGGATGTAGTTCAACAGGTTATCTTCTGTTTCAGGAAATGAGATATTGCGAGTTAGAGTCTTCATGTCCTAATCTTAACATGTCTTAGGAGTAGTGGGCTCATATGTGGAGATTTTATATTGATTATCCTGCGATTTCTCACACGTAAATTAAAAAAAAAGTTGTATTACTCAAAAATAAAATTTTATGGGTGATTAAACTTAGAGCCAAAATCAAAAGTATTGCATAATTTTTTTTACAATTGAGATGTCGAGGTCTCTTAAAATACTCGACTAATCCTTGAGTAGTTGAATTTAAAATCTTTATAATTGTAATTGAGAGATTTACAATTGTTAATCTGAAATTAAATCATGATGTCAATTTGAAAGCAGTTAAAGACTGGATCTTTTTCAATAATTTTATTATTTTTCAAATGTTTGCAAGTTGGACTTAGTCCCTCCCAAAAATGAGTGTGTCTTTGATTTATATCAAGGCTGTGTCATGACAAAATTTGAACTTTGTTTTGTGTCACATCATGTTTGGCCTTGGGTGATTGGTTATTATAATATTAAATAAATATAGAAAACTAGCAAAATAGAATTTTTGTTATTTTTTTAATTTTTTTAAAATAGGACAAATAATATATCTATAATTTATACTCTCTATAAATTTGATTTTCTTCATTCATTTTATCTTTATATATGGTAAATCTCAAAATTAATTAAATTAATTTTTATATTAGAATTTTCAAAAGCCCTAACTCCTTAGCCTCGATTTGCACTAGGGTAGGATTGCATTTATCGACACCTTTGTTTTCATTTTTCAATGACTCTTAGTTAAAATATTTTGTATTTGGGTAAGTGGAAAATATCGGTTGCGTGACGTTGTTACCAATTAATATTTATTTACCACAACATATTTTATTCTTCTTTTGTCTAACTCTAATATATGATACTTACTTACCTCTTCCAATGAATAAGGATCAAGAAAAAAAAAAAATCCATTTGTTTTTACTGTCCCTGTAAAAAAAAAATGCAGGTAATAAAGATCTGAAAGGGGATAAAACAAATTAATCTATGAGGTTGGTTTCGCCATTAAGAACACCGGAGATTTTGAGTTTAAGTCCTATTTTCAATATATAAGGGTCACTCCCTCTAATTTTATCGGATGAGTGTGAATATGCAGGTTTGCACGTGCTCCAAAAACTTACTCAGAAAAAAATTTACAAATCAAATTTGATCAATGAAGATACATGCAAAATGCTAATCACTATGGTGTTTTATGACGTTATCAACTACAACTTTTAAACTTTTAAAATTCACGAGACTCTAAAATAAGAAAATATAAAATCTCACAAAAAAAATCATAAAAAAATTTAACCTTTAAATATATACTAAAAGTCAGGGCGCTCCTTTTGGTCCTGTGGCCCATCAATCGGCCCAAAACATCTAATATCTCTATTGGCTAAAAATCAGCGCTTTATCTGGCCCGACGGCCTAAAATAACTACTAAAATCTGACCCAATGTAATTGGGCTTAGGTAGGTCCTATCCAGGGGTTGAAATCTCGGCCGATACGGTGCATATCGGCTAGAGACAAATCAACCAATTTTTATTTTTTATTTAAAAAAAAATAAATATCAGCTTGGGCCTGGTCAATATCTCAGCTGATATTCGTTTGATACGGGCGAATATAGGTCGATATTTATATTTTTAATTTTTTCAAAAAACATCCTTTTTTATTTTTTAAATATTTTTTTTCAAAAAAAACACCGAAATTAAAAAAAAAAAAAAGGAGAGAGAAAAATCTCAACTTCAGCCGATTTTTCAGCCCCTGGTCCCATCATGAATGACACTAAGCAGTCTGTCGACGTCATCATCATAAGGTAAAATATCATCTATCTCGAGTCGGTTTTTTCTAAATTTATTTTGTCATTTGACCCTATGATAACTACACATACAGTAATTCCACTATCTAGTATGTCATTTTTTTTCAAATCCGATATATATTGGCGGATAAGATTCGAACGATATCATTGTATTATATCGGCCCAAAAATTCAATCGATATCTTGAATATTGGTCGAACTTTTTAAAAAATTAGTTTCAATGTTAGGCTCCACCAAAATATCGGCAAATATTTGGCCATATATGATATTTTGTATTCTTTCCAATTTTTTTTTTTTTAAATCTGTTTTTTTGTTTTTTTTAATTTGGATAAAATAAAAAAAAGAGAGAAAAAACAAGCTGATATTTTTCGTTTGAAAAAAAGAGGAGAGAGAATCATCTCGTTCGAGATATTAGCCTAGTACCTCTTCATATAACTTTAAATTGTAAAATAGTATGTTCAAATAACTCATAATTTAATTGATCAATTAGTTCAACATCAATACAACATAGTCAATAAATTAAGAATTTAATTTAATTTCTTTTGAGAAACTTAACTTTTATTTATTTATAACTAATGTATTTAATACTTTATATCATATTTTGAAATTCTTATGTTTCATTCTTTGATAATTTTTTTTTTTTTTTAAAATTACTTTTACAAAGTGTATCGACAAACATTATATTCCACAATATCAATATATGCTTTGACAAAATTATTTAAAATATAATATCAATCACAATCAACGTACTAGTACTCAATCAATATATGCAGATAGAAAATTAAAATTCTGCTAACAAATTGAAAAAATATAAATGATTTAATCAATTGTTTAATTTTGACAGATAAAAAAATATATTTTTTGAAAAAATATTTTGGATGAAATATTTTAATTAAAATCCAGCTTAGTACTGACGACAGAGAGGGAAGGCTCCACATCTCCTCCAAGTCTTCTATAGGCGCAAAATCAGTTGAGTTGAAATTATTATTATTTATTGTTGTTCTTATTATTTTATATCATAAATAAAATAATAAAAATAAAAATAAAATTGCATGCAGAAATAGGATCCATTCCATGCAACGAAACGTACAGTTGACCGACCACAACCGGCAATATTTAAAAAATTATATAATATTAAAATCCAAACAACAAAACCAAAGCCATTAAATAATTAAAAAAAAAGGAGACTCCCACCACTGGCAGAAGAAGAGAGAAAAAAAAGGGTTCTCTTCCTTTTCCTTTCTTCCTCTTTCTCTTCGCTATTTTCATCAGATCCTCTACTCTCTGAAATCCTCCCAAAAACACTTGTTGTTGACGGAATCCGCTTTCCGGGGAGGAATCCGGCGAACCCAAATCCGCCATTCGAAGTGACGCTCTCGTTCTCCGGCATTAAGAGGGGATTCCGGGCATCGGGGTAAGGACGGAGAGGTATTCCGGCTAAGGAAAGAGGTTCTGGGGGGGAGGGTTTTGGAGGGATGTACAAGAACCAGCTGCAGGAGCTGGCGCAGAGGAGCTGCTTCAACTTGCCGTCGTATGCGTGTATAAGGGAAGGGCCCGACCATGCACCCAGATTCAAGGCCTCCGTTAACTTTAATGGAGAGATGTTCGAGAGCCCCAGCTTCTGCACTACGCTCAGGCAGGCCGAGCATTCCGCGGCCGAGGTCGCCCTTAATTCTCTCTCCACCCGCGGCCCCTCCCATTCCCTGGCGGCCCGAATCCTGGTATTTACTTCTCTCATTTCCGTTAACTACCCTTTTCCAATTTGCATGAAAAATGAGTTGGCTCTTTCCATTCTCGAAGCACTAGAGATCTTCTTTTCCTATATTTGCTGTTTTTATTTTGCTACATTATATTTGCTGTTTTGTGTTCTGTACAAAGGAAAATATCCCCAAAAAGCTGCTTTGAGGAGAAAATATTCTCTATTTTTCGTTAGAAAGTGCTTTCCGTCCCACCCTAGGAAAGTGAAGCGGAGCTTTGTTTTCAGTTCTTTATGGAATCCATGTGTTAGAAATTGGCAAGGGTGACCTGTATGGGTTCCATTTGGCTGCCCATTTCTCTGCTTTTCTATAATGTTGGTCTTCCTTTTCTTTCTTTTTCATAAATATATCTTATTATTATTATTTTAGTTTCTTAAGTAATGGAAATAAAGAAAAGACACTAACTCGCACCAATTGGGGAGGCGCGTGGGAGTAGAATGATTACCGATCACCGGGTCTGATTCTGCAGTGGGCTAATGTTCAGTGGAGGGTGTGGAGCATGTCGAGAGGGGCATTCTTTGGGCTAATGTGCGCCTGTTAGGGAGGATCATCTTCCCTGTAATCTGAATCATCCAACTTTACAGTTAAATTAGAAGGGTCACATGGCATGGTTGTGTGGGACTCACCAAGCCTACAGTTGAGATGGGTCACTAAATTTATTGAAATATCAAACTCAAGATATCTACAGTTACTAATTCGATGACTTTTATCCATTTGAAGACTTTCAATTTGGACCATCTATTCCATGGTCTCATACCAGGACTGAAAATCTCATATGAGACACAGTTTTTGTACTTAGGTTTATCTAGAGACATCCTCCCACAAAAGGGCATCACATGCCTCTTTTTGGCTTTAACTGGAGTGAATTTCTACAGATGAATTTACAGAGGTTTGGGATTCCTTAGCTTATGTGCTCTCACCTGCCTGACTGGACATTGATTAGTCTGATCGACATGCCTTTTGTGAAATGAAAAGAATGCATCAAAGTTACCATTTTTAGTAAAATGGTTGGTATCTCTAAAAGACTGAAGGAACTTCTCACTGACTCTAAAGAATAGGAAGGTACCTGGAATCATCGAAGACATATTTAGGGTTTCTTTTTTGTCCTTGATGTATATAGGGAAGACTATAACCAGTTAATTATGCATTATGACTTCATTTATCCAGATTATGCAAGTAATTTGACAGGTACAATGGATTTTGTCTATTTCAACATTCAAATTATCATGTTGACTAAAATTCTGCCCTTCATTTGTTCTTTTAGAAACATGAAAGGGGTAATATTTTATTCTATTGATTTGTTCAAATGAAGACTAAAAGACTTAGATGATAATGAACTTTTGGGTGATCAGTGTAAATGCATTTAAAAAATCGTGAAAGCTACATTTCTAAAGAAGAAATTTTTATTTCCCAGTGTAACGTTTTTTAAAATGGCATCACATGACATTCTCTTTCCCATTTTAAAGAGATTCAGTCATTTTCACTGCAAGTTTAGTTGCTAAGATACAGTGGCTGAACTCACAGAAATTCAACTATTTTCACATGCTGTATGCATACACACGTCCACACCCATATGCATGCAAATGTAAGCAGTCGTGCAGAAGGCGATTTTATTCAGAAGGAATGTCTATGTATCCACATTATGACTTTTTAAGGGTTTTTATTAAATTCTAATTTTGCTCAACCTACTGTTAACCTTAGTTCTTGGTGTATGAAGTCACATAAAAATGCATGATAGCTATTTTGTCAAGACTGTTGACTTGCAATTTAAAATGAATTGCGTATCAAATATTTCATATTGACATACTGTTTTCATGAGCCATTTTCTGAATGAATCATATGATCTGTGATTCAAATAATTTGATCGGGACTAAATTCATACTTCTTTCATGATTGTTGAAAAGTTTATCTTTGATCAGTATTTTTGTTAGTTCCCTTTGAATCAAAAGATCACATTTTTCATTATGTGCTCTAGAGAATCTTCAGTTTCAACTTTGAGCAGTTAAAAGAATTTAAGGGTTTGAATATTTCGAATACTGAAAGCATTAAAGAAACCTCCACATCTTTACAGCCTTCAATTGGTATTTTGTTTCTTCATTTCCATTGTCACTGTGCATTATAAAAATAAAGTTTGGTATTTTTGCAGCAGCTCTATGTCAGTGGGATGAGGTACTATTTTTCAAAGAAATTTTAAACCTATGATGGATTCTGATTCTGTCTTTTCATTCACCATTTTACCTCAGAGTGCATAGCTTCTGATGCCAATATCTTAATGGTCAATATATATGGATGAAATGTTTTCTCATTTCTGAACTAATTTTTCTTTGTTTGTTATTAACATAATCCAAATTCTCATTTTAGAACTTGTTTCTGTTCTTTATAAGCATAGTCCAAAATGCATGGGTCAGTTGACTCGAACTCTTGTTCCAACTTTTTGTTTGGGTGTCATTTGACTTGAGAGCTTTGTCTAGTCATCAAGCTATTGCACTTCTTGGCTCTTGACATGATTAATGTACAAACTTCTGTTTTTCTAATAGCAATGAACTGTGCCTTATTAGTTATCAAATGTTTTTGTTGCATGTTAGAATGTTCATACAAGTTAGATGATTGGTACATGGTGTCAGCTCCACTGAACATGGTGCATGAATGAGTTATACCTACACCTGCCAACACATGACATGGACCACAATGACTATGCGTAACATGCTTTTAGTTCCATGTCTGAAAAAGCTTTTATTTCCCTTTTTCATAATTCCTTGTACTTGCGACACTTCAGTTAGTCTTACTGGGAGAAGGAGAAATATTTGATCTTATATACACATAGGATACCTTCTTTGATTCACAGCTATTTGAAAACTATAGAAGTTCAGCAGCGTGAAGCAATGCCCATGGTTTAATACAGTCTTGGAGTTTGTGAACTTCTCTATACATGCAGGATATAAGTATGTCCACTGGATTTATTTCTATATGCGCATTTTATATGTATAAGTTTGTAAATCAATAATTCAATATCTATATACACATGGATAGAAGCATATGTTTGTGATTTTACTTCAGCTTTATGCAGAATGCATAAATTACTTTAATGAGTTGATTACTGTTGGCTGCAACTTCTCTCACAAAAAATAAACAACTAAATAAATGGCAGGATGAGACTGGAGTCTACAAAAATCTGTTGCAAGAGATTGCACAGAGAGTTGGAGCAGCACTCCCGGCTTACACAACCTTCCGCACTGGCCTTGGACACCTGCCTGTCTTCACATGTGAGGTAGAGCTCGCTGGAATTACATTCACAGGAGAGCCTGCCAAGAGCAAGAAGCAAGCAGAGAAGAATGCAGCAATGGCTGCGTGGTTGGCTCTAAAGCGATGTGAGTTTCTTTCTAGGAATTTGCACTTATTTGGACTCTTATTTGATGCATGCACTCTTTTTATCATATCAGTTTAGTTAATTTCCCTCTCTTCTCATACCCTTTTCAAGAAATTTCCTTTGCATGGTTCCTGCACATGAGAAGGGGTTTATGATTCAATATTAGGGATCTACATTATAGATCTCCTGTAGATATTTTGAAGTTATGATCAATGAAACTGTGTTTCATCAATAGTAGTGGTTTATGGTTTTTTTTTTTTTTTTAATCTTTTTATAGAGTTGTGGAGTTCATAGAGTTTGCCATTAGATCAGCACATTCAATAATTGTTGCCCATCCATGAAAGGATGAAAAAATAGTTGTATGGAGTTAAAATACAGGTCTATTTAGATGCCTAGGATCCAGGGGTTTATATATATATATATATATATATATATATATATATATATATATAATGATTCTTAGTACTGCAAGGATATCTCTTATCTTCGGTTTAAGCTGTGTCCTAGTATAGTCTCAATATAGCTCTACTATTTTCTCAACTTGTAATTTTCTTGTGTCATTAAAGGTTGAATGGGTTTCCCTATTCTTCACATCCATGTGCATGCCAATATCAGTCTGTAGGCATGATAGTCGACTGGTTTTGTTCCATATTTTTTGTTTTTCCTTTTATTTGACATGAAACAGGCATGATTCAGTATAACCCAACTGTATGGGAACTCCTATATTACCTATCATCATCATTGTCATCCACTTTCCCATCTAAGTCAGCTTTTTGAGTTTTTCTCATCTTTTCTACCTAACATCCATATCTTCTTTCACTATACAATCTATCATGTCCTTTTTTATGTCTCCCTCCCTCCAAGGTTTAATGGTCTCTTCATTGTACCTTTTTTCTGTAGTTTTTCAATTCTTTGAACAAGGGACAAACTCATATACAACCTATGTGGCATGTGATTGGCATATATTTTAGTGGGAAATGAATTATAAATTTCAAATTTGATAGCTGATGATCTCTTATGTCTACCGTGGCAAGCCCACAAACAGCATTTGTCTCATCCCATTTTACTTGTTTAGTTGGTCGCATCTGATGTAAAGGGTTCCCCTCAACTTGTTCTTCCATGGCTTTTGGACCTACTGACCAGTGGGCAGTGCCATGAATATTGCTGACAGTTTCAACATGAGATATTTTTTTTCACAAAAAATGGTGTCCCAAGAATCCTTATGTTATTTTGACGTTTTCAAAACTTGTCCAGAAATAAGAATCTGGTGATATTTTTGCGAAACTTTACCCAAACTCGCTCTTTCCATTTTGGGAAGCTCATGCGCTGGACATGGCCCAGCCTATGTTAGGTGTTAACAATACTTGGTTAAACCTCTTAACTTCTGATCGTCTGACCTCAGTATGCAATTTACCTTGTTAGTGGCCCAGCAAGAAGCAAGTTCATCATCGGAGATGGAAACTACTGATGAACAAGAACAGATTACAATAGCACGGGCTCTACTGAACTACCGTCTGAAGGAAAAGATGGCAAAAGCAACAGCAAATACACCCCATGCACTTCCATTCCCCAAGAAGTTTCCAATGCAAGATCAAAAACCATCTACCACACAACCTCCCACACCTTCTGGATCTAAAATCCTTCCATTAATCCATCAAAAAACAGCTCCAAGGAGCAGAGCCACACCTTCAACGACTGGTAACAACAACTGGAGTGACAAATGATAGGTCTATTTCATTATCACCTTTCATAGCCCCTGAGAACCATGGATCCCGTTTGCAGAAGTTCCCAGCAGCTGGTGCAGCACCATATATTCCCATCCGGCATTACCATGCACCATTCCATGGGATGGCTCCACCAGTAACGATGAGGACAGCAGTACCAGTTTACTCATCTCCACCATTACCTCCACCACCTGGTCGACCAGCTCAGGTAATGGTGCCACCTGTGCATTTTGCACCACCCGTTCACATTAGGCCAGCGTTGCCAGTTTTTGCAGCTCCAGCTCCACTTGTTCGGATGGATGATCCACCAGTTTTCTTTGGCCCACCATTGAACAAACCATTGGCTCAAGCTGATGGTCTGCCAGCTTTTGTGAGCCCTCCCCCACCAAACCAACCATCAGTTAAGATAGAGGAGGTCAGTAGTGCAATGACAGGTGATCTGCAAGAATCTACAGCAATACAAAACTTGAAGCAGTTGAAAATATGATTTCGGGAGGGTTTGAATCCCCAGTAAACTTTTCCCCCATTTCTACATTTCAGTTTGTTTTTAGCCTGGGTGCTATAGGGTTTTTCCCCCTTTGGGTAAATTTACAGTTTTCAATATGTAGTAAGCTTAGAAATTAGAATTGCATTTGCTCCTAGTTTTGCTTGTACATTTCTTAATTATCTCAGAAATTGCAATGGGATGGATTGATCCTTGCCATGTCAAACTGAACCACTGCAACAATTACTGGTCTTGAGTTGGACAAGAAAGGACTGATATTCCTCTTTGTAAAAAGCTATTCCAATTTCAACTTTTCTTAGGCGGGGGACATCACCCATCATGTCTCCCATTCTTTTTTTTTTATTAAACCAACTACTGAACCGGGCAATGATATAGCTTGGAGACTTGGTGCCCACCGAGAATTTTTGTTTCAGTTTGGAAATCTCAGTGCTAGAACACAGATTTTTCTAAACTTATTCTTAGAAACACAAAAACAAATAAAAAAGGAATTATATTCTTTGGGTGAGATTGGATAAAAATTGGTAAAATTACAAAAATGCCGCAAAGTTTAGTTTATTAACATAAGTGGGAGAGAATCAGCTGTTCAATTGTAGGTAAAATCCACCTTATTTGAGACTTCTGAGTCAAAAACTTGCTTAAAGGCCGTAAACAAATTATCAAAGGTATTTGATTTAAGCATTCTCATTTTTATACAAGGAGGTAGTCCTTTGTGTTTTTGTACACATCATCATTTTAAGTGATGAAAGTACAAGGAGTGCCTCACATCAATTTTAAGAGTCCCTTAATCACTATCCATTAACAAAAAAATTAAAATATGATTGCATCAGTTGGCATTTCTATCTTAGCTACTCATCGGGTTTCCCATGGCTGGTTAATATCATTCTCGAGCTTGTTTCACTAGCGACTTTTGCAAGAGCCAACACAAATCTGACTTATCTGATCAGAAATATTGGTCGGTGATGAACAAGGTATTCAGATTTTTTAGAACAACTGACTAATTCTTATGGCACGTGCAAGCATAGGTGCAAATATCGGTCGATATGATACGGATTTCCAGTGCCTTATCATATCGGCCGATACGTATTGTATCGGCCGTACATGATAGTTCTTGGCCGATATGGCCGATATATCGGTCCGATATAGGCCGATATCCATAATATCGGTCTTTTTTTAAAAAAAAAAAATTCAAAATGGTGGTGGGCCTGAGTTGATATCTCTGCCGATACTTTCGTTTTCGATTTTTTTTTTAAAGCTTCCTTTTGGATTATTTATTTATTTTTTAATTCAATAAAAAAAATAACGATATTTAAAAAAAAAACACAAGAGGAGAGAGAATTTTATTGGCCGATATCTCGGTCTTGCTGAGATTTGCACCCCTGCATGCAAGCTTTCCTATCTGCATTTGCCAGGTAACTCTATGGAGCGTGACCTTTTGAGATGGAATGAAAATCAAATTGGTAGATTAACTTAGACTTATTTTAAAGATAGGTTGTGGAATAAGGTCTAAAACTTAATCCAAATTTAATTTGGGTTTGGGATAGGATTGACCCTTATGTAATCCGCCTAGTCAGATTATATAGAAGTACGTTTTTAGTTAACCATAGATCCATAACATAGGTTAATCTTATAATCTCAATTATGGGGCTAATACACCAAATTTATTTTCATGAAGACTTGTGGTGAAATGGTTTGAGCAAAATATACTTTTGAAGTGTTAAAAATTTCCCATTTCCTTAAAAATAGACCATTAAAGTTCACAATATGGAGCCTCAATTATTTAGATTGTTACACGAGCAAATCAATTATCCAATTTGATTCTAATTCAACTTGAAAACAGGTTAGAATTTTAAAAGTAAGTTAAGTTATATGCGAGTGAAATAGAGATTGGGTTATCGGGTTGAGTTAAACAAGTAACAACTTGAATTTATTAGAGACCAAGGGTTAGCCTTTTTAGACTGACCCACTCTCGGTTGCACCCATATCATCAATCGTCTATCATTGGCATGAATTAATATATTACATTTCTTTGGAATTGTCACTCATAATTTTATTTGAAAAAAAACATTTTGTAGGATTATTGTCTATTTGATGCCTAACTGTTTAAATGTGTAATTTTAGTAATTGCTACAATAAGTGCTTAACAATCATGTTGTTTTGCTTTAGGCATGTAGGATTTAAGGATCTCGAGGCAACATTTAAAACCAAAATGGCTAAATTGTCTTGATCTTATTCTCTAGATGGCAATGTTTGTGAAACGAACACTCATTCTTGTAACTTCAAAGTTGTAGGTTCAAAGTCTTACAAGCATTAGATTGGAAATTGACCTATAGAAAAAATTTTTATCAAATTCAAATTCAATTATAAATGTTAAATCTATTCGATAGAATAAATAATTTTGATGATGATAATAGTGGATGAAGATTAAAGGGGCTTAGCAAAGGCCCATGGTCCTCACGGTGGGCTTTCTTCAAAGAAAATCCAAACCCATTTGGATCTGCTACTCTCAAACAGTGAATGGTGTAGGTAGGTCTCATGATGATCATGAGGTTGACGTGTAGGTAGAAAGTACTATCCTTAACCTCCTGTTCCTTGAAAGTCCACAATCATCAATGCAGGGGGTCCAAACCAGGACCATGAATTGAATTTAATCAGTTGCAGGTCATTTCCTTCTGTCTCTAAACTGACATTATTTATGAGGGATGGTTCAATAGGTTGGGCCCATTCTGGAACATTTCTGATACCTTGGAGAATGGAGAAAACATTGGAAAGTTGAACAATTAAAAAGGACAACATCAAAATGACAGGAAATTAGTTGTTTTTGTTCTTAGTTCTTCCATTTTATGAAAACTGGGACTGTCAGTGAAGGCCCTAAGGCCCAGTTGGATTAGACCCTTAGGAAGGCCGAGCTTCAGTTTTAAAACTGCAGGACGACAAGTGCATAGAGTTCTGCATCAGTCATCGGAGGAAAATCATCAACTAAAAGAGTGATTCTAAACAAGAACTGTTAGCAAGTTATGAATAGAGTCAAATGTTAGATTTTTTTTAAAGAAAAAGAGACAAGTAGAAAAAATATAGAACTAGATAGCAAATGTTAAAATGGATGAGTGAAGTACCATCAATAGATGGAATTAAAACTACATGTCTGTCAATGACCACAAACAGCTCCCATATAAGAATTGAAAAGCTACAGTTGATAATGATGATGATTGGTACCTGCAAAATCAGAAATGGCTTGACCCAGACAAAGTGAGTCACCCCAAGGCACTGATTTTTTAAGCCCTGGTTCATGCCCTTCCAATGCCATAGCATGTTAAAAACAATGACCTAAAACAACTTTTCGAGAAGAGTTTTTAGCAAGGGTGCCTCTTAGACTTCCTCCTCAGTGAAATTTAGTAAGATATCGATGATGACATTTACGTGCTTGGAAAGAATGTATTGACCTAGCTTAAGCTCTCTTTTAGTGCTTTGGACAGTGTTATTAGAACTCTTTGAGAGTGTATTGGTGCCGTGGGTTGGTTGCATCTTTGTTTTGTTTCTTTTGTATTTCTGTATTTGCACCTCTTGTGCCTCTTTTCTATTATTATATTAGCCGTTAAAAAAAAACCTAAAACAAGTTGACCCAGTACTAGAAAGTAGAAACTTTACTGTTGGCTCCTAAAATATGGAAAAATTGATGTAAATCAAGGCTCCCAGTCCTCAACACAAACACAGAAGGACCAGTTCAACTTTATTAAGAAATATATATATCCAAAAAATAAATTAAAAAATAGACCTCAACACTTTCCAGGAGCAGCCAACTTATAATTCACTGTAGAGAGCCCATGACAATACATGGAGATGATTCGTACAAATCAGATCCAAAATTCAATTGGCTGAGAAGGCAGCTTCCATTGCTTGTAAGATTCGAGCAGTATCAAACTTGAAATTTCTGAAACTTTTACCAGGGCTAGAATCAGTCAAATGAGATTCAGATCCGGGTCTGGTTGATAGATTCTCGTTCACAAAGGCACTCGCTGAAGAACTATTCTTTGCCTTCCCCAAGCATGCCCCTATTCAAAATGATCACAGAAGATAAACCCAATTTGTCACTGAGAAACACGGACTTTCCAAGATTTTCTAAAGATAAATATTTGCTTTTGTAATAAGTTAACTGATATACGAAAAACCATTTATCTGGTTAAATAAATAAATAACAATGTGCATAACTCAACGGGTTGATAGAAAATTGAACAAGAGTTGAAAAGTGGGGCTCATGCTGACAATCCAAATTTAGGTTATCAAACAGAGGAACTGATGGGCTTACAAGCCATTGAAAAACCTATGGTAGGCTCCCAAATCCCTGAAAGAAACTCTAAAACTCTAATACTCCAGAAAAAATAAATGATTTATGTGTGTGTTAAGATATAAGACTCGCAACAGAATAGAGACCTAAAAAAATTAACTAATATCAATGGAAGACGAAATTATTGTCAAAGTAGCAAGGAAAATATTCTACATATCATGTTCATAATTTCATACGTCGGAACTGCAAGGGGATTTTGCAACAGAAATATTAATTTTGGCTGTTTATATTTACAATGTACACTTTTATAAACGGTACACTGAAGGATCTCAGATTCCCATTTTACCCTTCCAAACATTGTTCCTCTTTTGCACTGCGAACACCAGCCAGCTCCCAGGCTCGACGGTGATCGAGCTACGGTTGCTTCCTCGCATCTGTTCTTCTTTCTCTTCTCCTCCCCTTCACCGGCGATGTTGCTCGCCATTCGCATTCTCCTCCTACTGAAAAAGGACGTCAGATCCGTCCGCCTGAACCACAGGAGCTGCCTGCTGCCCGGTCGGACTGCCTTTGTCCGTGCGCACAGAACGCCGCTGCTGTCTCCTTGTCCAGACACTGTCCTGCTGTCATTCCCCTTCTCCCAAGCCTATTCGAATCACAGCCTCCGTTCAACTGTCCATAACCCAAACCTGAACTTCCACTAGCCTTGCCCGTCGCCTTCAATCGAGATGAACCACTTTCCCTCAACAGAATCCCTTTCCACCCATCCGTGTCCCTTCCTTTTCAAATCCCTTCCACCCGTGGACCCTACCGTCCCGTTTATCCATCTAAACCAGGTTAACCCTCACTCTCACCACCAGATACGACTATCCGTTGTGTCAGTTGCAAAGAGACCGAACCGCCCAACTAGCAAGCCACCGACTGTGACTGCGACTGCACTTGAATTCCTTAGGGTGTGCGAGGAAGTGGAGAGGAAGTGGAGAGGAAGTGCCAAGAGATAGAGATTCCAATGCTAGTGGTACATGGAGAAGAGGACCTGGTTTGTGACCCCACTAACGCAAGTTTAGTGTATGAGAAGGCAAGAAGAAAGGAGAAGAAACTTATAATCTTTCCTGGAAAGTTGGCTGAGTAGTAGATCTGAAAGTAGATGACCTAAGAGAGAGAGATTCTCACCATTTCATCGCAAAACAGGTAAGGATCTGGAAACAGTGAGAGAGAGACTGACGGAATGAAAACTGAGTAAGGCATGTTGGAATGAAGAAGGTAGAATGAACAGTATTTGAAAGGGCAGAATGGGAATTTTACATCCTCCAGTGTAACGTTTATAAAAACATAGTGTAAATATCATGGATTTGGAAAAACTGTTTCAAAGAAGAAAATCTTATAGCTGTGTTTTTCATGTGGCATATTTGGAAAGGGAGGAGTTCTCTAACGTTCCAGCAGGTGTTCATTGAGCCAAAGGAAACAAGTCAGAAGAGTAGATGAACATACTGAAGAATGGATGATAAAACAAAAAGTTGGGCAAATAGCCAATCCATTATCAGTCATATCTCGTTGGTAACCACCTCCAAATGGAATTTCGAGTTTAACTTCAGCTGTGTGCAACACATCTTGGGGAGGAATTAGAGTTCTGATCTGGGATTTTAAAGGAGACATGATAATTGGCTTTGTGGAATAACTGAAGGCACCAATATTCTGCATACTGAGAAAAGACTGTCGTTTCAAGGCATTCAACTTTGTATTGAGAACAAAGATCATAAACATCATGATGAGCAAGCTATGTTGCATGGAAACCTCAATGCAGCTAACCTGTCCATGCCAGACACTTCATTTTTAAGAGTGAATTCCGTGACCCTGCCATGTCTATACCATTTTGAGTCAAAGTCTAGAAATGAAGTAGCTGACTTACATGACCAATTCACTGTTTAGGATGCATTCATCTGCCCAGGTGATGTCAGTGCAGGCACATAAACTGGCCAGACTTTGTCCTCTTCGTCCATGGCACTTAGCTGAGAAGAGACAACTTCCAAAAAATTTCTAAAATGTGGTTCAAAAGGAAAAGCTTAGCAGCTCTTTGGAGGGTGGGTCGTTGAAGAGAAGATGATGGTGGAGATGGGAATTGGAAAGGATTAAGTTGCAGCTTCTCTATTATCTACTAAGACTGTTTTGTATCATTCTAGTATGGACATGTACCTCTAGGGCCCATAGAAGGGGCAAAACTCTAGGTATTCCTAGTATTTTAACCTGGTTTTGGTGTTTCTAGTTGCTGCTATTAATATATGATAATTCTTAGAAAAAGGAGGAAGCGAGTTGGTTCCAGAATTCATTGACCAACTATTTTCGATCTAAATGGATACACAGAAGTAGAAAAAGTGATGATGATTTGGATATGGCCAGATCCGAATCTGATAAGCCCTTAATCAAAGTCAACACAGTGAGGCTCAAAAAGAGTTCTGATTTTAAGGTCATCAAACAAAGGGACCAATGAGCTAGCTATTTATGCCCATGAATTCATTGATAAACTAGTAGGGATGTAAAAAAGTCAGGAACAGCTAAAGAATCTACCCTGAAAAGGTGAATGTAACTTTAGGCCGCTTTAAGTTTTTGTGTCCAAATTTACATTTGAATTCAATATTCATTGGCTTTTGGTTTGGATTTGGATTTGGATTTGGATATAGCCCAATCCAAATCCAATAACTGATTAATCCGATAGAGACATGTGGAATAAGTATCTTTTTCTTTTGTGTGTGTGTGTGTGTGTGTGAGACAGAGAGAGAGAGAGCAACAAAGTTTTATTGATGGACACTAAGAGATAAGATCATACAAAGATCGTCGCCCAAAGATTGTCCTTTATCTGATTTTTGTATTGTCGTAGGCTGGTTTTTGGATATCCAATTTTCAAGGGGCCTGCAAAACGGTATTATCAATTTCCATAAGCCAAACATGTGAGATGTCATGTATAATGCATGCAATAAAGACTTAAGTAGCAAAGTCACTGGATACTCACGCCAAGAAGGGGGCAACCATGTAAAGCTTCAAGCCGTTGGCTCCCCGAGATATGACATCATTGCCTGCAGGTTGGAGTTCATCAAACCGGTGCCATGAAATTTCCTGTTGGCAACCAACATCAACTTAGTCACTCCTCTTCTTAATTATTTAAGTACAACATTATTCAAAGTTATGTTGGACAACATGCACACCCAACTTTGTTCCAGTGTAAATACTAACCAACTGACCGAGTATTTCAACTAAGCACAATAACAGATTAGCCTAGTTGCACCATTATCATCATCAGAGCCTTTGTCCCAACTATTTAAGGGCTCCGATATTCAGCTTTGCTGCATCATATGGTTATTTATTCTTTCATTAAAAAAGTTATCTAACTCTACCTTAGTGCTGACTTTTGAGTGTTTATGATTGCTCTGTTCTAAAAAGTTCCTGTAGAACTTATTTGATGAGGACATCATGGGACGCCAGTGAAGAAAAATGTATCATAATCAAGATTCTTCCTCAACCTGATTGGATGATGATTTAGTGCATATTTCTAATATATCCGACCATGGATAGAGATGGATCCAGCCATGGATAGCCCATATTGTACATTGATCAAGTAGGGATTTGAAGATTTGGCTCAATCCATACATTTACATCATCTGAGTAGTTCATTCGTGGATTGGACCGATCTGACCGTTGATCCAGCGCCATTCGGGCATTTGTTTTCATTTTATTCTATTAGTGTCATATAGTTTTAATTTATGTGTTTCAAGATTGTTATAGACTTGTATTTATTTTTATGGCTTTAGATCATCCATATGTATGCCTTAAGCCACATGAGTCAGGGTTTTAAGAGAGTTTCCTTTTTTTAATATATAGGGTTTTAAGAGAGTCACCTTTTTTTAATATAGATAAAGAGGTGTAAAAGACACTTTTGTGGAATGAATGAATATCATAAGAAATTCAAGTTTCTCACATCTGCAACTCTAGTGTGACTCCTTCTGCCTCTTTGCCGTGAGATCAAGGAACTTTGTGTGATTCAAGGTACAAATCCTCTTTCTTCTTCTCTCTTTTTCTTTCATTCCCGGTACAAATCCTCTTTCTTCTTCTCTCTTTTTCTTTCATTCCCTTTTCTTCTCTCTTTTTCCCTCTTTCTGCACCTTATTTTTGTCCATTTTTCATCCAAACCAGGACCCAACCCCACCATCGGCCACCAAAGACTTACTAGACTCACCAGCCCGTACAAACATCCATACATGTCCATACGATCATATGGACAAGCCTGTTTTTCCCTATTTCACATCCCAACATCTAGATCCCTATCTTAGACTCGTAGATCTAACCCCAACTGATTGTTTCACCCTATTTGAGACCTACTTTTGTCCAAGAACTTGAAAAAAATAACAAACCCTAATTCCTTTGGCAAACCCTAGGTGATCCCCTAGCCCTATTTCATCCTTGGGTGACTGATTTAAATCTAGAAGACCTAGGACACGCTTTGATATGATTTAATTAGTCTTTTAAGGGATCTTGTACTAAAGACCAACAATACAACCTTGAGAGCTTTCAGTGTACGTGTCATTCTTCTTTTTTAATCTCTCTGATGAATTGTGAGAGTGATTTCACTTAGTTTTTGTTTTATTCTTTGTTTAATATTAATTTCTCTCTCTAGTATCTTATGTGAATCATGGATATAGATTTCATGTCATTTTAGGATTTACCACATATATTTTACGTTCTGATATAGGCCTTTGTGTATCATTTAGATCTAGAATTTCCAATATTTTGATTTGTCCTACGTCAGATTTGGTATTAGAGCTTGTCTTGCATCATTATTTTTTTAAGGAAAAAAAAAAGAAGAGTGCATGGATGCCTCCTCTGTAAAGAGTCTAAATCATGCTTTTCATTTTCCATATAAAACGCCCTAAATTAACAAAAGAAAACACCGTAAAGATTGGACTGAAACAGGAAGGTTAAACACCAAAATATACAAGTGTGAATGAACATGAGCTGGAGCCAAAATGAACAGGATATTTTAGCACTCATTCCTATTTCAGTTCCTGTTATCAGAATGAAACAGAATTGACAACCATATCATGTTTCTTTCCAGAAACATGTCAGTATTCAAAAGGTAGGAGTTGGAAGTCTATTACCAAGTTTCCATTGATCACTCCAAAATTTGTTCTTCAAAAACAGAGCTAATGAATGGGTGGTCTACACATGCATGTGTGCAACGCTAACATATTGATTAAGCCAAGCATATGCATTTACTAGTTCATCAACTTTTCAAACCAGAGATTTAAAAAAAAAAATAGCAGAATCAAATTCAAAAATCAGTAAACAATTTCAATATAAATTCAGGCATGGAGACTGCTGGTTAAATTATATGGGGCCAGCACTATAAAAACCGGTGTTTAAAAACCTTTACCCCAGATATCTTTTTTTTTTTGTAAGGTAAAATATTATTTAAAGGTGTTCCACTGAGATTTGAACTCAGCTATTGGATTCATATAGGAACTGACAATTAGATTACCAAGTTTGACTTTTTAATTTTGCAGTTACTTACAAAAACAGTTTAAACATGCATGCAGTGGTTTTTGAACCAAGAATTAGCAGACATTAATACAAACTTTATTGAACTAAAGTATCATCATCACCTAAGCCATCATCCCATCAACATGCGGTTGGCCTTCATATTTGGATTTGGCAAATTATTTCCATAGGCCAACAACCTATCTAACAACCATGGGTCTTGAATCGACAACCTTTAGGCTGCAACCATGAGCCTTTACCCTAAACTAAAGATTGAAGAACAGAAAAGATGGAAATACATACACTTATCTCCTTTTTTGTAAGTGGTGCAAACACAGTATCTTCCTTGACACCAGTAATTATGTAAAGTCGCACCCGCTGTTGTCCAATTACAACTTCAATGAAATCATCCACTTTTAGAAGTTTGGAAACATCAAAACCAGTTTCCTCCAAGACCTGAATCCACCATCAATAGAATAGCAGATGAGTTCAAAGGTTATGAAAGAGCTCAAATCTATTCATGAGATTATAATGAAAAAGGCAAGGGTCACGTATTTGGATAAGACAGTTAATTAAAAGGAGAAATCCAATTTTTTTGAAAGATAACTATATTATTCACGTCAAGAGAAACACTTTACAAGGAAGAGGAATACAAAAACGCACACCAAAACCCAACAACCCACCGACCCAAAGAAGAGAAAACCCACCCAAAAAATTACAGAATTCTATTGAACACATCCGAAGACACAACAGAAAGATCCTGCCACGCTGTCATCAGCAGTGCATTACATAGCTCTCGGAATCTAGGAGAACAAAAAACCTTAGGAGACAATGGAGTGCCGAATCCTCTCAACCTTGTCAAGATAAATCCAAGGGCAGATAGTGCCCGACACCCAGTCAACAATTGTCTTGGAATCACCTTCTAGAGTACCTCCAACAGCCCCCAACTCTTTCATTTCCATGACACCTCTCCATAGGGTATGAAGTTCCGCTTCAATCACAGAACATTAGGAAGAGGACCAGCAAAAGATTAGAACCCAACCCATTATCCAAGCCCAATTGACAAAAAGAATATAAATAAAACCAAACTTGATCTTCCCTTTAAATTAATATGCATTATAGACAAACCATGCATTGATCACTGTCGTGAACAGATAAATTTATGTTGGTAAAAGGGAAAAATCCATTAATTTGAATTTGAACTAAAAAATGCTTCAAAAACTCTATATGTTAAAAATATAGAAAAACAGAATCACACAAGGAAATTTTAAAAACAAGAAATAACTGGAGAAACATTTTAATTAATTATCCTGCATAAAATTGTAGGGTAATTTGCAAAGACCCTCGTATTTTTTGCCTCAATTGCAAAAACTACCCCTATGATTTCAACAATTGAAAAAGCTACCCTTATATTTTGCATCAACAACAACAAAAAAAAAACCTCTAGCATCTTATATGTCCAAAATGACCTTCAATATTTAGTGACTTGCAATAAGAAAATATTTTTAGCAAAGTAATTTACCATCATAACTTATAAAAAGTACACAAACCCATATAATTACATTAGATGTGTAAAAATTATATGGATTGAAGATGGTTAAAATTTTACTCTCATCGGATTAGTCTCTGTCAATAAGATGGGTCATAAAAATTTACAAGGCTTAAAAGTCAACTTTTTAAAAATCAAAATCACATAGCATGATTGGATGCATGTGAAACATCACCAACCACTTATCTATGTGATCTTTCACACATTCCATCCAATCATGTCAAGCCACTTATTTTTTAAGCAGTGTTTAAAAAGTATTTATCATGAAGGATGTTTTGTTATTATAACTCTTTAATTAATAACGGGCACTGTGGACATTTAATATGTTAGAAGGGGTGCTTGCAATTTAATACAAGGCAAAAGATAGTGGGTATTTGCAATTGTATTATAATTATATGGGTGTAGTCAGCCCATGGAAAAATTTGCCAATTCCAACCAACACCAAATTGCTAGGATAAATGAACCTGAAAATTATGAAAGTGATGATGGTAATTGTAGTATAACTGACAATTTCTATGGAAAAATCAAATATATATATATATATATATATATATATATATATATATATATATATATATATATATATATGGAGAGAGAGAGAGAGAGAGAGAGAGAGAGCCCAAAACATATCAGCAAGGTATTCATGTTGATGAGTGGATTATGTATACAATGCAAAGCATATTCAAAATCCTCTCCAGAAAGCCCAACCTTACATGGGCTAGAGTCCAAGAATCCCACTGATTGAACAAACCCAACGATTGATTTGGATGACATTTTTTGAGAAAAGTAAATAGAAATTGATGGTTGAGAAAAAGTTAACCAAATTGTTGTTGGCAGCATACTAATCAAAGGAATCATCATCATCATCATCAAAGTCATTTTTCCATTTTTTTTGTATTAACTTTCTAAGTCAACTTTTCCACTCTAAACTGTCAAAAATCATATTCTCGTCACTTTGCAATTTATAATAATGATGACTCTACAATTTTTCATGTTTTTCCCCCTTATTTGAGAAGGTAAAAGAAATTCATCAAGGATAGAAAAGAGAAAAAGAGGTAAAGTTGAAAGGCTTAAAGATACAATTTATCACGTTAGTCCTAACCACCTCAAAGTCAAAATGATAGAAGATGGATAAATGTGGCTCGCATGTGTGTAAAGTGTCAAATGTAGCAAATTAAAAATAGAGTAACCACTTTCCACGACTAAAGCCATGATCTGACAGTACTTCTAGCAGTAGAGACAAATTTCAAATGTATCCACAAAGTTTAAATTGAAGTTTTGAATATGATGGTACCATCGTTCTAAGAATTGAAGCAATGGCTTCTCCTTAGGAGACCAGTTCAATACACTCTTGGGACAAGTAAAGAACCTGAACACACTTTACAAATTCAGTGTTACAAGAAATTATAACCTAGAAATTACAAAGACGCACAAATTTTTCATGTCCATGGTTTGTAACATAGTAACGTGTTTCATTTTTTCATTTAACACGTTCCAGTTTTTTTCAGAGCGTGGGTCCATTTTTGGGCAATTCAGCCCTTCACAAATCGTACCACTCATGAATTGTTAGGCAAACCCCTCTTCCACACACATCTGAGAGATCACCACTAAATTTAACACATCCCCTCTCGATCTGTTTAAACTCCGCAAGATCAAGGGGTAAGATAATTGGATAGGTCCCAAACTTGGCAAGCAAGACATCCAAGTTATTTTGTATACATCCCCCCCATGATCACCTCCAAATGATGGGCCCCATGTTAAGGCAGATGTGAAATTGTTGGGTTATGGGCCCCAGCAATACAACGCTGGTGTGGGGGGAACCCCCGCCAGTGTTAGCCTTAGCCCGTAGGTACTAATCTCCCCAGTGGACTAACCGCCACAACCTCACAAAACGGGCCACTTGTGCCACAATAAGGAGTGGGTGAAAAAGTCCCACATTGCCTAGGAGGTGTAAGGCTTGGGTGTTTATATAAGGGGCCACCTCCCTCATCAAATGTGACATGTTTTGAAAACCGTGAGTCACATTGCGGTGTGCCCAAAAGACCTTGCGGAGGTTAGGGGATCTGGATTGGTTGGCAAAGCAGACAATATCACAAGTGTGGGGCGTGAGGGGAGGGGAAGAAATGGAAGGGGGCGCACGATCCTAACAATTGGTATAAGAGGGGGTCTGAGGTTCGAGAACCCAACGTGGTTGCTGAGGGGGATTGTTGGGTTATGGGCCCCAGCAATCCAGCTGCTGGTTGGGGGGGGGAACCCAGTGTTACCCTTAGGCCCGTAGGAACAAACCTCCCTGGTGGACTAACCGCCACCTCACTAAAAAGGGCCACTTATGCCACAATAGGGAGTGGGTGAAAAAGTCTCACATTTCCTAGGAGGTGCAAGGCATGGGAATGCTTATATGAGGGGTCGCCTCCCTCATTTAGTGTGACGTGTTTTAAAAACCATAAGCCCACATTGTGGTGTGCCCAAAAGACGTTGCAGGTGGTGAGGGAACCTGGATTGGTTGGCAAAAGCGGACAATATCACATTAAGGGGCGTGAGGGGGGGCCACGATCCTAACAGAAATAATATACCATACATAACGGTCTTCTTAATAGGTCTTCTCTGAGACTAATGGGCAGGAGAGTTCCACCTGACACTGTTCAAGTTTGTTTCAACAAAATGAAAGAACAAGCCCATCTTGGACCTTTGATCTCAATGTCTCACGTGGACACAAGCATGTATTGCATTTGCATGTTGCAACTTATAGGTTGTATAGAAGGTCACACATACAAGTTAAGCATTGCACTCCATTTCAGGTCATCACCACACAGAAACATGATGAAAGCTCAAAGGCAAACTTTGACTCGACAACACAACTCAGAATTGCTAAAGGGAACACTAGATGACAGTGAAAATGACCAAGACAAACAAGAAGAAACTCTTGAGTTTGGACTTGTAGTCCAGACATATGCTGAGGTTCAGGCATGGAAACAGAAGTCCCCTCTCTTTAGCTTAAGATACATCCAAAATAAAACTTTATCTGATATTATCCCAAATAAAAGTATGATCTGATGTATCCAGAATAAAAAAAGTTCTATTTCACACAGTACACAAGCAACAGCAATGACCAATATCACATTATGAGAAACTTTTCTAACTTTGCTTTTTCTGGCAGTAAAACCATTTCTTGTTAACATCATCTTCTTTTTCTTCTTTTTTTGGTTAACATCTTAAAAGAGTAAGGAGATGCAGATTGCTTCCCCACCCTCTAAACACCAACATTCACAAACTCCATTAATAAGGACCAGAGAAGGCAATTTAATTTTTCTATCAGAAGTTTCAAAAAGTAAAAAGATATAAAAGGCAAATGGTAAAACACATTTCTTAGAGAAGATTTACTTCTCGAACAGCACACGTATGATCTTCCTCGTCCTTGTTCTTTTTTCCACGAGGAAAACTCCAGCCTGCTCCAGCCTTCCAACCTTTCACTAACAAACACTGAAAAGCAATAAATCAACATTAACTTTTTAGAGAGAGAGAGAGAGAGAGAGAGAGAGAACAACAAATCCACAATAAAAGCAAGTTGAAACATGAACCCCAGAAAGAGAGAACAACAAATCCACAATAAAAGCAAGTTGAAACATGAACCCCAGAAAGAAAAATGAAACTGTGATAATGCTAGGAACAGTATAAGGATCTAATAGAAACCCTGCAGTGGTGTTTCCTACCTATTTCATGTTCTTCATGATCTTCCAATGTATGCAATTGCTTGATTTTATTGTTTAAGTCACAGGATGCCATTTGATAGAATTCTCTGCACTCTTTAGCATCATCTGTCCAGAATTGTCCTTTGTGAGCTTTACTTCTCTACTCGTTTACAACTAAACCTTGTCATTCACAATCTAAGATGTAGTATTTCACAACTTTATCCCAAGTTTTTATTAATCACTCCTTTCCCCTAGTTTCAATTCTTCTTATAATAACTCCCTTTGGTCATCCATGGAATTTTCTGTTGAGTGATAACTGAGAATTTTATTAGAGTAAAAAAAAGTATGTACATGTATCAGTTATCCAGTAAGTTAGGGAGGGACAGCCGGAAATGGTAGGAAGAACCCATTCTGCAGAAACTGATCAGTGCGAAGGAAGCTAATGAAGGAACTTATCTGCTGGGTAGGCACGTAGTGGGCTGGATTTAGGGCCCAACGGTACTTGGGCCTGGCCCATCCCATTATGGCCCCAGTAACATATGGGTCTGACTCAGCACTTGGACCTGACCCATCCCACTATGGGCCTAGCTCAGCCCACAACTTGGATTTCTGGCCTGGCTCACTCAACCACAGCTGGTCCAGCGAGATTGGGCTTGGACAGACCAGACCTGGGTTCAAACAGAAAGGGATGGCTTCTTTTAAACCTGCCTCTGGCAGGAAACACAGATACTGTTTCTGGAGGAGGTATGCTTGATCAAACTAGGTTAGCGATTTATCCTCTAATGTCGACGAGCCAACATGCTTCTCCAGTGACGACACTATCCTGGAGACAGAGGTGAAGCAAGCTAGTGGTGACAAGTGACTGACGCCCGAAGCTTCTATCCTCCTCTCCGCCGGACTCGTGTCCTACATCAACTTGTGTGTTTGGAACAATAAAGCCATACATGCATGCAAATATAGACACACATATCCCCATCTAGGAGATATTAGCAAATCTGTTGACCATTAAATGCAAGGATTCTAGGGCAGTGCACGAAAAAAAAATGTTTCGGTACCAAGAACGGGTTAAATGATTCAAGTTTTCAACTTGAATCACACATAAAAACAAGAAAAGAACAAATCCTTTGTTTATAAATCAACTTACCCGCTCATAAGATTCTTCCAGAATGATAGCCCCAGTTACAGGAACTCGAACCTTATAGGAAGTGAAGTCCTTGTATATGTCATCAATATGTGCAATATATGGTCTCAATGCAGCACAGCTATTGAACACTATAACAAGTTAAAGAAACCATGGACCACAAGAATGAATAAATGGTTGTAAAATCCCAGTGCAAGAGATGTTAATATAGTTAAGATGACATTTTTTTAAGAGAGAGAGGGGGACAGAGTAGCAACTGGCAGTCATGCATTGGTGTCGGGAATGCATCCAAGAGGTGAATCTCATAGATTACAAACAAATGTGATGGCAAAACAACTAGCAAACCCATGTCTAATTGTTTCTTCATTGCTATAGACACAAATGGCATGAGATTAGTTCAAAGATATAATACATAAGAAACAGACTTAATTCATGCATAAATATAGGAAAACATCTTTTATCTGCCAAGAAGTTCCACTGCTGAGCTGAATGTTAAATGATTTATATGCAAGAGAAAAACAAACAGAAACAATTAACAGGAAATCTCCAAGTGTTATATTAATTCCTTCACTCCTAATACCAGGAAAATCCACCAGAATATCACAGGAATAAGAGGGTTAGGATACTCAAAGACGTGAATTCCTTGAGAGAGAGTGATTTCAGTGAAGGATTTTGCTCCACAGAGTTGTCTTCATAGAACCAATGAGCTTGCTCTACAAGAAATAAAATCCTCTCAAATGATTGCAGGTCCTCTTGTGGAACATTCAGAACAAACCGGCTGCATGAAAGAAAATTGCTATCATTAACACAGGAAAATGGTCTAAAATAAGATAATTAAAGATTGATACTGAAGCAGGTGATCATGGGAAAAAGCTTATTGTGCTGGGACATCTTACAGAAGAAAAGATGCTCTTACCTGAGATACACGAGGCACAGAAGTGGTTTGACATTTGATATCCAAGCTCAACCCTTAATGGAAAACATAATCCAGAGACTGTTCAAAGGGTGATTCCGACTGTCTTTATGTCAAACCAAAGAGGGATGGCAATGGGTAGGATTCGAGTTCAGGTCATCAACCTGTTTATTTTGAACCCTCAACCAGAACCCACCCATTCAGTAAATAGATTCGGGTCAGGTTGGCAGATTTTTTCACACATGACCATGTCGGGTCAGGTTGGTCAACCTGTTTATTTTAAACCCTCAGTCCAAACCCATCCACTAAATAAACAAGTTCAGGTAGGGTCAACTCACTTATTAAACAGTTCAGGATTGGGTTTGGGTTGGGTTCTGCATATCAATACATCATTGTCCTAGCCAAAATAACTGAGAATCACTTTCAACATTTTCTTCTAAGTGATTGGAAGTATTATTAGGAAAGAAAAGAAAAAGAAAACCATCAAATCCAATGAAGCTTTGAGAGAGAAGCCTCCCAAACAATAGAGCAACCCAAATCACTACAAGGATAAAAGAACGGAATTCCAGGTAACTTTTTAAGGACCAAGTAACAAGCCAGCTCCCATTCAAGCTAAGCCATCAATGATCCATCAGCCTATCTAGGAATCTAACTCAAAACATAAGCATCATCCAGGAACCAAACTTCTAAGTTTTTTGTGTAAGATCCGCTAGTTTCCCCTTGCACATAACAAGAATAACCAACAAATAGGAAGGAAATGATATAGTAGTAATTAAAGAAATAAGAAGTCAACTAGTTAATTGGAGCTGTGGATGAAGGCTTTAGAGACGAACAATTAGAAGATTAGTAGAATAAAGACAGAATACATGAATTGTAACTTTTATTGGAATTGATAATATAGAGGAGGAACCAATCAGAATTGATAATGTTATATTACTAATTACAACTGGTATAGATATTTGGTTGAATCGTAGAGACAAGTGGAGAATTTAATTTGGAAATAGTAAGTAGGATGGGCAAAAAATAAGTAAACTAGAGGCGTTTATGTCATAAAAGAGTACTGCTAGACTTAAAGAGTGATTACTATAGGACAAAATTATATTGGTAATGCTTTATGGTGAAGAAAAGACAAGTAGAAAAATACAAGCAACGGACATGTGCATGTTGAGATGGATGAGTGGGTTTACATCAAAAAATAAAATGAGAAATGACCACATTAGGAGAACCTTATATTTAGCCTAATAGATGAGAAGATTAGGGAAGGGGCATCCAAGATGATTCTGGCATGTTCATAGATGACAAAAACAACCCCATTAAAAAGAATTTATAAACTATAGGTGGTAGGGAAAAAGAGAAGGTGAAGACCTTTAAAGACAAATCAAAGGATTAAAGAAGAGCATGATAAAATATATGATGACAAAGGATACCATTTTTTATAGGGTAGAATGGAAACATCGGACTCAAAAGTCAAACCCAAATGGATGGAAATATGATTGCTGTTGTTGTTGTTCTTGCTGTTGTTGTTGTTGATGATGATGGCGACGATATTGGAGATAAAAGAGATGATTGACCAATTTATGGTTTTCATAATTTAATTTTCACTTTCGCAAATGTTTTTTGTACAAGTAGGCTTGCTTTTTTTGAAAAAGATTTTTAATAGAGGAGCAAATCAGGAAAAGTTCAGTTGGCTAGACTCCCAACCTGAGACTACCCCAACTCCACATGAGTGCAACCCAAGCACAATTCAAGCCAAGTTAGGATCGGCTCGATCATGTTGAGGGCCAAGCCAAGTGCAACTTGGGCTCAAGTTAGGTTGAGGAATTTCAAACCTAGCACAACCTACACCTAATCAATCCCAATCCAAGCTTGGTCCAAAGCTTAAAATTGGTTTGTCAAATTTGGATTGGAGTTGACACTTTCCTTTTTGAAATGGTAACTAAAATTTATTTTAAGGATCACAAAATACATTGCAAGAGGAAAAAGCACGAAACAAAGCTCCACCCTGAGTCATTACATGGACGCCTAACTGACATTAAACATATCAAATTACAGGAAACAACAGGTCACATCAAAAAGAAGCCACCATTGAGTTAACACTCCAACCAAGCCCTCTGAAAATCTCTCTTTCAAAGGCCAGTAAATTACTTAGCGTTCACTGCCCAAAAAATAACTTAACACTTCACCTGAAGGACCACAAGAGATGGAGATTGCATCTTATCACTAAAACATGATCATTCCCTCTCTCCATATACGCCAAAGCACAGGCCCCATGAAATGATAAGAGAATTTAGAAGACCCTGAGAAATACTCAGAAGTACAACCAAGAATAGAAGAAGTTATCCACTGAGCTCAACATCACACATTAGTTAAGGTAGTTTCAACTTTTAATACCTTAAAAAAATATAGAAGAAAAAAAAATGGAGGATAAGGGACATCATTGATATGATTAGTGTAGGATGAGCAATTTGGTGACAAGGTAGCTACATATTTTGTGATGTCAAGAAGCTGTACTACTCTAAGCTGACAATACACCTGTATCACTATATGAAGCATAGCAACAGGCATCCAAGAAATGAGAAGCATAGTAAATAATGTGGCCTATTAAGAGAGATGTATGAAGCAACAATTAAGAAAAGAACCCTAGATCATGAACTAAGCTTTGCAATGACAAAGAGTTAACAGAAATAGATCAACAAAGACTCGGACAGAAGTAGTTAGAAAAGAAAATTCAGAATGCAATAAACAAAGACAATTGCCCCAGATTAAAAGTATATAGTCAACCAAGACATATGGGTAATGTATTATGATGATAACAAGTATGGATGGGTTCAATCAAGGCAAAACACTATTCAAACTCCTTGCAGAAGGATGCAATTGGATGTACCCAATTGCCAGTAGACTGGAAGTTGCAAGAGAAAATACTGATCCCATCCTATCAGGCATTCATCGAGGCATGGAGAACTGGACTGTTGAATGTACAAAGTTCTTCTACTTCCATATCAATATCCATTGCAATACCAAGTTTCGTATCCAATGCATTTCTTGATGAGAAAATTGGGCCCCAACTTAAGCTTTATTTATAGATATGATTGCCCCCACCTAAGGCCTACCAGTGCATAAATAGGCCATATTATAGGCTTAACAATACATAAGAGTGTACATGAAATGGATCCCATTTTAGGGGCCCCAATATATGAAATGGGTCCCATTATAAACCTATCAATAATAAAATGGGCCCCCCTTTGGCCCATCAATACATGAACAGTCCCTCCTTTGGTCTTGACGGTGGATAGATGGATCCCACATTTGAACCAATTGATACATGAATAGGTCTTACTTTGGACTGATCAATAGATGAATGAACTCTACTTTGGACCTTATTGAAACAAGAGATAGGTCCCACAGTTGGTCCATTTGCAAGTAACTGGACTCATCCATGAAACCAACCTCACTGTAGGCCTACAGGGTCCCACCTTGGGCCTATTGGTAATATGTGTCGCACCTTAGACCTATTCTCAGCCTCATATTAAGCATATTGATACATGATATGAGACCCACCTTAATCCTAGAAACACATAAAGTGGGCCCTATTTAATCCCAAAAACTTGGAAGCCCAGAGCATTATCCATCACATTATTCAAAGAGCAGAATTGTGCTTGGTTTAAGTCATTATCCAGCAGCCGTAGCACTCCCCAGCAGTGCTAGAATTAGTCTACCATTTCTTTGTATTGGGCCATTGTCCCTATAGCGCTAGCACTCCCAATGTTGTAAAATGCTAGAATACAATCTACCACTCTCAATGATGCAACATTTAGTCTAGCACTCCTAAAAGTGTTAGGAAACAGTCTAGCATTCTGATGAGGACATCGAGGTCAATGATGATGAAAATGAAGTAAACAAGATTGTTGAAATTTCATTGGCCTGGTAGGAGCAATTGGACCGCAACAAGGGTGGGATGAAACCATCCAATGCGAACTACAAGTTGGTGGGTTTAATGCATTTGGACCCTCCAAATGGGCCTGAAGTTGGGCTTGGGCCTCTTCTAGACACAATGAAGAAGATCCATTGACCACTAGAGGTGTTACAAGCAAGCAACCTAAGCTAGCATATGCTACATGGACCAATGGAGCTTCAAACTCAAGCCATATGGTCCATGGGCGTGTGCAACATGTGCACAATTGACCACATTTAATGTGGGTGTTGGACTCTCTCCATTGATGGGTTGTGTAGTTCAAGCTTTGCGCAAGGATGGAAGGCTCTCTAGGCTTCAACTAGAAAATGGACTAAGACATCAATGCATGGGCATGTGCTTGGTGTGTCGTCCAAGCCTATGTGGAGCAAGTTCATTGGTTGGTGAGGTTTGAAGACCTAGTTGGAAGCTTGTCATTGGATGCATGGGATTCTCTCTTCCACATCACACTCCTAGGTGGCATAAACCATAGTGTCAATGCACTTGGAAATGGAATCTAGCCTTGTGTGAACACTCATAGACTAAGTATCTAGTCACTTTCATTAGAGCTTGTGCGACAACTACCTTGGCCATATGTAATTTTTTTCATTTGTTGTATTTTATTTTTCTAAAATCACATTGGTTGGATGATGTGTCAATGGATAACCCACTGACCAACCATGCATAATCCACTCCAACCATGGTTGAGTTTAGGTTTAGTTAGTTTAACCTCTTAGCCTATAAATAGAGGTTGAGTTTGTGGTTTTCGACATCAAGTGTTTTGAGAATTCAATTGTACACTCGAGTGGAGTGAAGGCTTTTGTAAGGATTTTCCAAGTGTTGGAATTTCTTCTCTTTGTAAGTTTTCTTTGAATTACTAGTTCAAGTTCTTGATTGAATTAAATAATTGTGTGCAATTTCTATTCAAGTTCTTCCATCCAATTTCATTTCAACTTTGCAAGTTAATTTGATTGCTGGAATTGCATATTCTTTTGATTTAATTCAATCCACAAGAAGTAGTGTTCTTGGACACTTGTTTATCAAATATTGCTATCAGTGACAGTCTTTGGTGAGGAACCATTTTGAGGCACTCAATTTGGTTCGGGAACTCCATCGAATGGAAGTTCAGTTGAGTTCAAATTTCCTGTGAGAATCAAGGACGGTTCCTTACACTGCCTTGGTTTTCATCACATTCTTAACAGTGTTGGATTTAATCTAGCTCTGCTAGTGATGCAGCTGATGCTAGGTTTAGTCCAGCACTGCTAGTACTGTTGAAATTCTTACTTATCAAAAACACCATTTTCTTAGTTTATCTCAAAAGTTCTTTTGCATAGTAGTTTTGCCGTCCCCAAGCTCAACCATGAGGCTGTTGGAGGCTCATAAATACTTCAAGCATGGGAAGAAACCACAACTTCTACACCCATCACCGGTGGAGAGCTTTTATTGTCCATTCTGAACTTCAATATCTGGCATTCCAATAATCCCACTGAGTGGCGACCAAGTACTCTCCATCAATCTCAACAAGTAGAAGACTTCACTTTCTTTTTCAGTGTCCTGTAGCTCCTCTAGAGAGGAGCCTGCGTTTTCTACTTAGAACCGCTGTTGTCCCCACCCACCCACCAACCACCACCATCACCGAAAGAGAAAAAAGGGGTCAAATGAGAGTAACGGGGACCCAATAACGAAATACAGCATTTCACCAAAAACTGTGACCTGAGTAACCTGAATAATCAATTCCAATCTCTAAAGTCACCACTCACGCAAAATTAATATAAACACACACACAGCACAGACACGCACACCTTAAGGGCAAACAAACCTACTTCCATAGAAAAGTAAAAATCAAACAAAGGCAACCTAAATGTTATAAAAGTAATAATAATAATAATAACACCACCAAAAACATGGAAGTGAAATTCGACAGAATGGGAGAAATGAGCATCAAAGAACAAGGGAAGTACAAGCAGTTGTATCATCACAGAAAGGGATACCTGCAAAGATCGTCGAGGAGCTCCTGAGGGGGGAGAACGTTTTTCATTGGAGTGCTTGAAGATCGATGGAGACCTGTCATAGCTGCCGAATCGGAGACTCCGGATACATGAAAGACACGAGAATTACTTTAAACATCCCTCACTTTCATTTTTCTTGCTTGATAATCTGCGTTGGGTTTTTTTACATTCTTTTAATGATTTAGATCGGTAGAACTCTTATCAACCGTATCCAGTATTTCCTCGTTAATCCATCTAGTTATTTTATATGTTTTAGAAATACATCTTTAAGAAATAATTGAATTTTCTAGCATTATTGAAAAAATTACAAATTCCACTATTTTTTGTGTTTTCGAGACATCCGAATTTTTTACAACTAAGAGATGTCTGTATCTTTTCATAATTTGGATGATGATAAATTAACAATGGGTAACTCGGATAACCTTTGTTATCTAAACACCAGTGTCTCTTAGACAAAAATTATAAAATTAAGTCAATAAACCACTCAAAAATTCCAATCATTTTCAATTTTTGAGTAATGTCATTTCATTAAATTAAAAAAGACCATTAAAGCCCCTTAAAAAGTCAATAGAGTTATTGTCTATTTCATTAAAAAAATGAGATTGTCAACATCATAAAAATATATATTCAAAATCTCATACCATATTCAAAATATTATTTTGTAAAATTCATTGAAAATGGTTTATCTTAATGCAATTTTTCTCCATTCTAATGATAACAAATTCGTAGAAGAAATGAAATGTTCAACCGCGCACTCAATTGTGCAGTATTACCATGTGCATTTAAGCGTAAGGCCCATTAAATAGGGAGTTATGTGTAAGTTGAATGATCTTTTATTCAATATGTTCTCCACTAAAAATTACCATAATCAAATTATATTTTTAAAGGCTATATAATTTTAAGATCAAGAAATAATTTAAAATAATAAAATCTTAAAAAACTTTAAAAATATGACTGATTAATCCATTCATGATAATTATTTATGAACAACATGACAAATCCAACGAGCCCATCACCATATAGTTGGATGGATCCAACGCTTAGATGCGTACGATTTCATGTACAAGAAATAGGAGTCATTCTATTAAATCAGATAGAAGTCATTTTTGGAAGAGAGCTTTCTTCAATTCTTTCCATTTTGTTTGCTAAATGAACTCCCAAGTTTTCAACCCTTGCACCTTTGATTTTCTAAACATTTGATTGTTCTAAAAGACTAAAATAATAATATTAAATAATGCCGAGTTCTACATTGGATTTGCATCATATAGAATTCTATACAAGTTAGATAATCTTAATTGGAGAAGTTGTTGAGATGAAAACCACTGGTCATCCAAAATCTTCCTTAATTACCAACCAAATGGGTATGATTAGTCCAATCCAAGGGCTCCAAATATCAGCCGATATGATACGGTTTTGAAACTGGATCATAACGGCTGATATGCCGATATATCAGCCGATACCACAATATCAGCTGATATCGGACTTTTTTTTTAAAAAAGAAAAAGGAGAGAAAATATCGGCCGATACCGATATATCATATCGGCCGATACCTAATTTTAAACCCCTGGTCCAATCAACATCGTTTGGAGCCATACCATACCATCATATAGTAGGGCTGAGTGAATGGCTTCGATAATTTTAAAGGAGAAAAAAAGAAAAGTAAGTAGCCATTTGAACATACTGTCAATGCTAAGACTTAATGAGTGAGCAAATTGGATTATTATAACAATCAGTAAGTAATAATAAAAATACTCGAAGCCTTGGCATACCATGTTCTAAACCCAAAACTCTAAACTTTAGACTTCCAAGTTCTAACCATCTTCAAAGTGAGCCTATAATGAGTTGTCGATCTGCTAGCTTTCGTGCATAGAAGATTCAATACATGTCTATATTTTGTATACCATCTATTCCTTCCCCATTCAGTCTTAGCAGCTATTGTGAACCCAAGATGAATGATATTGAAAATAAATGACGAACACACAAACCTGTAACATTGCAAAGCTCTATTAATTGAGTCGAATAATAATACACAACAGTTCCATTCATACGACTGATTATTTTCAAAACCATCATACCCTAGTCAAGGCATGATTGGCCTCATGCGTCATGCAAGAATGATTGTTGGGCATAAGATTACACTGACTTATTCTATCGAGTCTATTTTGACTGTTAATTTTGAAAAGACTGTCTATACAAGAGGCATCTTTAAAAAAATGGAATTTAGTCAAGACAGATACAAGCCTCATTGGATTCTGCAGGCCATTGGCACAAGTTGAAGCACCGGAAGTGGCTCCATGTCGCTGTAAGTGGTGAAGTGAACCCCTCAGCATCAGTGTTTTGTTTTTTTTTTTTTTGAAAATTTCAGAATCAGCAAATTGTTTAACTGGTTGACTCTCAGTTGCTAAAAAGTGGTAGCCTCCAGACTTCCCAGCAGTCAGTCACAACAAATGTATATAATCAAGCTCAATTCAGTTAAATGGTTGGACTCAAATGCACTCACCATTCATTCATGTTTGAGTCTCGAAATAGGTCATAATAACCAGCAAAGTTCATGGCCACAGCCATTTCATCCAATGTCGCATACACCTTGTCACGCTGTGGGTGCATTTGGTCCCTCGATATAAAGCGATGCACCATACCACCAATCTCAATCCAACTGTACCCAGCCTCCTTCCGCAGACCCTTGTCTTCCATCCCTTTCCTCACCCTATCCACATTCTCCCACTCACCATCTGCAGCATACATATTTGACAGCAGAATGTGGTGACCAGCGGCAACAGTACCAGTACCCTTTCTCCATCTCAAACAACTTATCAGCAACCAACTTCCCCAATTCATGCTCTTGGTGAATCCTGCATGCCCCTAGCAATGATCCCCACATAGCCATTGTATTGTACTTATCGCCCATTTCTTTAACAAACTCAGTAGGCCTCCGCCACCCTCCCAGCCCTCCCCAACATGTCAACAACACAGCAACAATGCTCTGATGTGGGCAAAATCCCATATTCCTCCTCCATTGATTTAAATATACAAGAGACCTTCATCCACCAATCCTGAATAACTGCAGGCTGACAACATTGCAACCAATGTAACCGCGTCAGGTTTCATGCCTGCTTCCAGCATTGTCTGGAACAAGGAATGAGCCCTCTCACCCCAGCCCGTGCTGACCGAAGCCCGATATCATGCTTGTGTAAGTAACAGCATTTTTCTCCATCATCCTGTTGAATATCCTCTCTGCATAATCGATCAGCCCACTTTTGGAATACATGTCCACCAAGGAAGTGCCAACAAAGACATTTCCATCTAGCAAGTGACTGGATGGAAAAGCAATGAAGTTGCTTGCCCATGTTGACTCCTCCAGGTTGGATTGCATGTAGGAAGGATGGATGCAAGTGTCACTGAATTTGGAACCTGGCTTTGCTTGAGCATTTGCCTGAAAACAGCAATAGCCTGCTCACCCTCCCCATTTTGCACATACCCAGCAATCATGGAATTCCATGTGACCAGATCTCTCTCATGGACGCGGTCTTTCTCAAACAGTTCGCTGTGCAGTTTCTATGGCACCAGATTTTGCATACATGTCTATCAATGTAACTATTCATTCCTTCAAATTGTATTCCATGCCTGAAGAGAGATGCATGAGTTTCTTTACCGATTTGGATGCTACCAAGATTTGAAGCAGCCGAAAGCAAAGCAATTGCCGTTATGGAATCAATGTATAGGACCCTGTTTCTGCATCTCAGAGACAAGCATTACTCCTTCAGTATTGAGCCCATTCTGCACGAGTGCAGATACCATGGTGTTCCATGAGACAAAATCTCTTTCCACCAGTTTTCTCAAAGACTGAGAGTGCCATATCCAAAGAGTCACACCTCGAATACATGACCATAAGTGCATTGCAAAGAATAACAGGCAGATCTATAAGGTACTTGATCACATAAGCATGTATCTGCCGCCCAAATTCGAGCTGTTGGATCTGCGAAACGGCCATCAGAGCAGTGAGGACAGTCACGGCATCTGGAAAAATATCTTGCTCATCTGAATTGAGGATTTTAAGGAAAAGTTCAATTGCTTGGGACAGGACAGTCATTCTGGACATACCCATCCATCATGGTGTTCCAAACTTGTGTATTTCTCACAGTTGAGCAATCAAAAACCAGCCTCGCAGAGTCAACTGCTGAGAGCTTAGGAATACATGAATATTGCAGAGCTTGTGGCAAATGGATCATCCACATAAGCTGGGCCCAAATTTGAGAAGCATGCCATAAAGCACATTACAATTACTGCTGTCCCCAATAACAGAAAGTGCAGGAAAGGCATTGATGAAGCTAATAACTGTCGGTCTTATACCATGCATCAATCATCAGCTTAAACTGCATAATTGCCTGGACCGGTCGTCCTGTCTTGGCATACCAAGCAACCATGGTATTGTATGTAACCACATTTCTCTTGAGCATTCTATCGAATAGCTTCTGAACAACATCAACTTCAAGATGAGATTCTTGGAAAGACGGACTCAGACAACAGGAATACATGCTGAGGAGGGAGTTTTGCAGAATCCGGTTGGGCTTGGACAGAGTGCGGATAATCTGGCAATGAACAGCCTTGCCAAATTTGAATTGCTGAGTTTTAGCACAGGCCTTGAGTACAGAAGAGTAGGTGTAGAAATCACGTGTGGAGGTGGAGCAGGTTATCATGCGGTTGTACAAGAGTAGGACTTCCTGGGGCATATCATTGCAGATGAATCCAATGATGATGGTGTTCCAAAGGATGGTACTGGGTTGGGTGATAGCATTGAAGAGGGAAAGAGGCAATGTCCAGGCGGCCATCTTTGCATAGCTGACTGAGACGGGATCGAATTGTAGGTTTGGATTTAGGTTCTTGAGGAGAAGGACTGTCCCTGGTTGGGGTTGATTGCTGTTAAGGTTGTCGTTGTCGAGGACAATGTTCCAGGAGCATGTGGATTTTTCTTTTGCTGGGTTTGACAATAACAGATGCTACTCTTCTTCTTCTTCTTGGGAAGCAGAGTTAACAAGAGGCTCACAGAGGAGGGAGTAGTAGATATAATACTAGGAGAAGAAGTTAGAGGAAGAAAGGGAGAGGAGG
This sequence comes from Chimonanthus salicifolius, assembly GCA_013350335.1. Lineage (NCBI taxonomy): Eukaryota > Viridiplantae > Streptophyta > Magnoliopsida > Laurales > Calycanthaceae > Chimonanthus > Chimonanthus salicifolius. Next base: position 39,167,968 of record CM023532.1, on the reverse strand, counting down.
CCATGCAGGAGAAAACACACTCCCTCTTTATCCAAATAAAGAAATAAATACAAATAAATACACCTTCAGAATATCCAAATAGGCATGTCATAAACATTTACATTGCAATACAAGCAGGAAGGTCTCGAATTTCACCTTTGGAGGCTTGTACAGATACATAACAGAAGATGATAACAAAGAGCTTATATACTATTCTTTCACATAAAGTAATCTTCAATTCCAGTCACAAGTTCCTTTCCATTGAAAATGCTATGGCCACCATTAAACATAGGAGATTAAGATCCTTCCAACTGTAAAAATGAAGAAAAATAACAAAGCAAACAAGATATTGGGATATAAACATCAAAACACAACCAAGGAAGTAATACTAAGCAATTTTTAACAGCTTCTTACCATTAAGGCAATTAGTTCTTATCAGAAACGTCCTCAAATCAAAAAGAAAAAAAAGGGTACTTAGTAGTTTCTGAGAAAACAACAAAACCAAAAGCACAGCATTTTCTTTAAGAAAGAAATCTCAACAAGTGAAAAACTCAAGCACAACAGAAAAACACAGAATATTTGATTTGTTTTTTTTGAATCAGTATCCATTTCAGTATATTTTCAACCAAAACGCTCGCATTTTGTGCATTTTCACATTTTCAGTCAATCTAATTCCAAATCTCTATCGTGCAAGGGCGAAGACACCAGAAAACATCTCTTGTCAGGATCAGGAAAACCAACAAGAAGATCCAAGTAACTGAGAGAGAGAGAAAGAGAGAGAGAGAGAGAGAGAGAGAGAGAGTCGAACCTGAATTAGGGAATCTCCTTCAATTCCTCCTCCACTCCGCGAACACAAAAATCTAACGGGTAACTGGATATTAAGATCGAGAGGCAGTTTACAGGTTTACCCTGAAATATTTAAAGGGAATTTAAAAGAGAAAAAAATATTGTTTTGAAAAAAAAAAAAAGGAGATGGCAACACTCAGACAGTAAACACAGTATAGAAAGTTTTGTAAAAATTATACATAGGCGATAATGAATATTTTCAAAATTGGGTGTTCGAAAAAAACTATTTTAGAAAAAAGTTTGGATTAGATAAAGTTTAAATAAAATTTAATTATGGTTAAATTTGATCAAATCTATGATACCAATATGATGTCTCATATAATATTAATTAATTAATTAACAATGTAGTATATATACGATAAAGTTTTAATAATTATCTTTTCAAAAAGGACTTGTTCATACTAATTATAATTATACTTAATAAAATAATTTAACAATTCAACCTAATAAGTTCCAATCTCTTTGAAAGTTATCAGAGTCAACTAATCCACCTGTTTTGAATCTAAATTGGATCCTCTGTAAATGGACTTTTGTAGAGCATATTTTTTCATTGATTTCTTTATTATAAAAATATTTAAATTACCTTCATTGTATTTGAAATAATAAAAAATATATGCAAGAGAGTGAATATAGAGTGCTTTGTAGAAGTTCTCTTCTTAGAGGATTCCTATTCTTCTGAATCACCACGAGATCTTTAAAAGTTAGAGTTTCAACTTTGAAAGATTTTAAAGATAACTAAATAACATTTAATAGTGGTTAGAGTTGATTTAAGATTGAATCACTAAATTAGTCAAAGTTTTAATGCAGTAGTGTCAATCAAGTCAAGCAAAAGAGGTCGAAGAAACTACACATGAATAACTAAAAAATTGACCTCAATCAGTTTAGTTCATAATGAACTAGGTAAAGTTAATTATGAGGCATTCAAGGATCAACGAATAATAGAGATTATTATAAGGTCATTGATTGAGCAATTCAATTATGTTGTTGTTGTGGTTGAGAAATGAAAAATCTATCAATGTAGGGTTTACTCTTCATTAATTTACTAGTATGTGTGGATTGAGAGATTTACGTATACTCGTGGGATTAACCTCATCTTCAATATAAAATGGAGATACCAATGTTATAAAAAAATAAAAAAAACCCACTTCATTTCCTCTAAAACATGTTTTGCGGATGAGTTCTATTTAGGCTGGCGCAAAAAATGACGCTTTTTTATCCCTATGAGTTATGCTCTAGTAATTTTACATTTTAAAAAAATTATACAATATACATATCAACTTTAATTGTTCACATTACTTGGATTGAATTATTTTCCATAAATCGACTGAAACCAATGGTTGAGTTAAAAGTATTCAATTAAGTTATGTTTCTCATTTTCATTTTTAATATTTTAATCTTTGTTTTATTTTACGCACATATTTATACACAACATTTTAAATATAAAAGCTATAGAAATGGGAAATGATTTCTAAGTCATGAAAATCTTTCAATCAATGATTTTAATGTCCATCATTTTCACAACTTAGTCATTTTTCAGAGAATTAGAAGAAAATGAATTCCTAAAGAGAGATGCAAGAAAGAATTTCAAGACCTATGACCTAACTCATTGATTAACAATGGTCTAACTCGACCCATAACTTAAGATCCAACCTTACCACAATTTGCAACCTAATCTCTGACCCAATTGGTCCAATCCATTACTCAATCGATGACCCAACAACCCAAACCTTAGCCCATGGTTGCTATAACCTAAGATATGACCCAATCCAAGACTTGATTCATAACTAAGGTCCATGCTTAGCCAACACAGTATCTATGACCTATAACCTAACCCATGATCCAAGAACCACCTTATGCAATCTGTCTTATGAATCTATCTATGATTCAAATTAGGGCCTTCTATACTGATCTTGAAAATGAACCCAACCAAGATGGTATCAACGTGAACCAATCTCTTCAAGTTTTTCATGCAAACTTGGATTAAGCCCACCTAAGCTCCAGCCGAAGGTATAACTGATAAGTTATCAGTGATGACTAAAAAAAGGGTTTTAGATTTCACGTTTCATAAAAATGAATTATAACCTGCACAGGTATTTCAGTACTTCAGTTGGTCTAAACTTCTAGAATTAAACTAGACTTTAGAGGTCTTGAGTTCCACTCCTCTCGAGCTTATCTGGTACACGAGGCTTGTGGCTGGCTTCGTGCACCCATAGGATTAGTCACACCTGGGGCTGAAATCAGGTTGGGTCAAAATCCAACCCGACCCGACCCGAACTAATGACCCAAAATTCTCGACTTAACCCGACTCGAATTCTAACCCGACTCAATCCGAATTCTAACCCAACCCACATTCTGAACCCATTTTAGCCTACTTTTAGTTGGGTTAGGTCGGGTTAACTTGAAAATTCTTGAACCCAACCCAATCGGAATTCTATGTGGGATTTTTGTCTTATCAACCTGACCCGACCCATTGACCCGACCCGCATGATTTCTCAGGTCGGGTCATGCGGGTCGAGTCAAAGCCCGACCCCAGTTTCACCCCTAGTCATGCACTCATACCTCCAATATAAAGTGGAAATATCTATCTCATCTAAAAAAATGAATTATAAACGATAACTTTCTATAAAAGATAATCGAGGCGATGCCCATTTGACCATCACAGTGGTCCTATACCAACAGAGCAAAGACATTTGTGATCAGCAGCTATTTCTAAATTCTAGATGAAGGGGCGGGCCTGGATAGTGTAGTTTTGGGGCCAAGAGTGCAAGGTCTGTTAGGCCTAGCGGGCTTTTGCTTTGCCCTCAAGCCCATCTGTTGATTTCGTGGGTTTGGAGAAATTATTTATTGTGAATTTTATGATTAAATTTAATTGAGAAATAAATATATGTTTATATTATTTTATTATTATTTTACTCATTTTATAACTTGAATTTATATTCAATCTAAAATTATTTTAAAATAAATACACTGGTAGATTAAGTTTAAGGTCTTATTAATAATCAAAGCTTTTTAGCCTTTATAGCAACGGTTAAAATGATTTTTTAATTAATTTTGTCATATTTTCTGTTCAAAGATAGATCTGCCAAACTAATTCAATTTTACATTCAATACGAAACTTTTAAAAATTTAGTCGTGAAGTTCACAATGAATAACTTCTAAAATTATAGATGAATGAATTCTTTCTCTAAACCTATTTAAAGAAATGTTATTAAAACCAAATTAGAGGGGAAATCTTTCAACAGAGAGGTCCCTTCAAAATGGTCCCACCACATTTCAAGCACTTCATGGAAAAAATATAAATAAAAAAGAGTTAGAGACATTATTAAACTTATTTTTTTATGATTAAGATGTTAAATTCTTAGAACATGTGCAAATTTATGTACTGACATAAATATATAATTCTACGGAGAATGACTATTTAGAATGAAGTGGAAATCATGACTCTTGCTTCCGAATTTTTAGCCATCATTCCATACTCTTTGGATTATTCTTAAACTTAGTTTTGAAGCAACTTTTACGAAGGTGATCAACTTTGACCATCTTTTAACAGGTTTTGACGTCTCCAAGGGTTTGGAAATCAAACACACCATCAGAATGACTGATTTCATATTCTCATCCTTCAAAAATATATCTAAGGGAAACAAATCAAACCTTGATATCTCGACCGATACGATATGCATCGGCTGAGATTTGAGATATCGACCGATATTCGATATATATTGCCGATATCGATAAAGGTGGTTTAAAAAAAAATAGAAGAGAAATTTCTCAACCGAGTATTGTATTTTAAAACTTAGTTTTTTATCAATTTATTTTCATTATTTAAACTAGATGTTTTTTTTTAAAAAAAAAAAATACTTGATAGATTCACAACAAACTAATTGTCAAAGGGTAATTTTTAAAATCAAACATCCAAGGCCACAAAAAATTAAGTTTGAATTAGGTCATTGGGTTATTTATTAAGCTATCTACTTTGATGCTTACCGAAATCTCCAGGGCCTACTAAGTAGAAGTAATAGAAACTCACTTTTGTCGACAGTGAATGATAGTGCATCATTCCGTCTAATTTTTGAACTGTCATCCATCAAAGGGTGAGCCCCACTAGATGGACAGTGTAGATAAGATGACCATGATCCTTGTGTAGTGGAAAGTTTCAATTTCAAATGAAATTGACCCTTCACCAATACACCAACTGGGGGGGGTTTCTTTTGAATATGGAGCCACAGACACTTAACGGGTAGAAGTTTGATGCTTTTGATGGCAAAAAAGGAAAGGAAGTGATTGACATTACCTCATGTCAATGAGGGATGAGAGGCCCTTGTCGCCCAAACCTTATTTGAGAGGAGGAAAAAAAATTATCCTATTACAAATCTAAAATCTTATCAGAAATGTACTTTATAAGACTGGCGAGGAGCTGGTAATGGGAGTTCTGACTTTAATTTTCACTCTATTCAGTTTATGTGAATAGAGAAGCTTCTATATGTCCGAAGATTAGTTATCTAAGAAGTCCGAACACTTTGATTATAAAAAAAAAAGAAATAGTGAGGGTGAGATTTTGTCTATATTACATATATATTATATGTTAGAAAATCATAATCTTAGAACTCACTCTCAAATACTACACATTGAGAGAATAGTTTTTCAAGTGTTATGTAGAGTAATTGGTTTTACAAATAAACTGATGTAGGACTCACGTGCGCTCTGTGCCTGCACGCGAAACCTGCTCTCATAATATGTTAGAAAATCATGACTTAATAATATTCTTGAGTTATAACTTACTCTAAAAAACTAACTATTGAGAGAGAGAATAGTGTCTCAAATCACAAATTAACCGACGTCACATGATATTTAATTTTTAAATTCGTCCACTTTCACATATTATATCTATGATAGTTGAAAATTTCCAGCCAAAATATCGACCGTTCTGATCTATTTCAAGCCCTACTTCTTCAATAAATTAAAATCATGTCTGCCTACACTCCAAAATTTCAAACCTAAATGGGTTCAAAGTTGGGCCTATTTCATCCCAACAGAACGGCCTCTATTGGATTTGGATAATTTTTTTTTATAAAACCTAAAAGTTTCAAGATATTTACATGCTGGCTCCTAAATCTGAAAATTCTCAGCTGGATTTTTTTTTTTTTATGATAAGAATGAACGATAGTTTTTGGTATATGATATTCTTACTTAGTTCTGTGAATTATTTAAATTAAAAATTAAAACTGTCATATGCTTAGTTAAATCTTTGGACTCGATTGATCTTTGAAATGACAATTGATTTTTGAGTTTTTAAATTTTGATAAATATATAATTTGAATCTTTATCCATTCGAATGTGTATCATGTGTGTTCAATTCATCATAATTAGTGAACTCTTATTTTTCTAAAGAATTGTAATTGTTTTAAAGAATATTCAACAAAACATAAGTCACGACATACAATACTCATAATAATAACGGGTGACCAAATAAATGAGTCAAGCAAGCTAGCATGTCTAGCTTTCATACAATCATATCAGGCCTTCATGTGTATAAACAAATTATTTATATTTGTGATTTGTGTGTGTACATGTATTAGAGAGATGTTAGTGACTTTGGTTATTATGACATGAAATATTTTGTAACATATAAAGTTAGCAATCTCTTTTTTCATGAAAAAAGTCAATAATACTGATGAAACAACACGTACCGAGTACAGAACTAAGGAGAGTGGCTCTTTTTGTGTTGAGGAAAGTTTGATTTCAAAACTTTCTACAAATAAGAGTATGAATTAACGATCAGATTAACCCCTAAGGGTTAACTAATTAATTATTGTATTGAATTATAAATTAAGAAGGATCACAAATATTGTATAAAAGATCCAAATAACTACCGACATAAAAGTTATCCCCTTGAAGATGTATCCATACTCGTTCAAAATGTGAATTATAGTATTCATTCTTATGAAAGTTGCAACATGATAAAAGATATTTCTTTTATTTTTCAAAATATAGATGAAGAGAATCTTAACTTTTAAAAAAGCATTTCAACTCCAAAGGGTAGTCTGGCGGTCAAGAAGTTTGTCTTATAAAGCGGGGTCTTTAATTTAGTTCGCACTCAATCTTAATGGGTCATTATTACCCTGTAGATTTATTCAGTATGTAGATTGAAAGATTTACGCATACTCGTAAGATTAGTCTCACCTCTAATATAAAATAAGAATACCCGTATTATTTAAAAAAAAAAGTATTTCGTAAAGCCTTCTATAATATAATTGATTTTATCCATTTCTAACATGATGGAGTGTCTCAATCAAGTCTATTCTGGGCCATGGAAATGTATATTGATACAAAGGGAAGTGGGGAAGGGCGTATTCCATTATTGAGCCCTTTAAGAGAATAATGTCTGTGATAGATAGATTGTTTTCGTTAATTTAACTAGAAAGGTGGGGCTTTCTGTCTCATAATATTCCAAAATAATACATACACATCATATGTTGATAATCATGATTTAGTGCAAGAAATCTAATCTTACGCATAGATGATTCTAATTAATATTCCTATGGGGACAGCAGTTCACATCAAGTTGTTGAGCATTGACATGGACATTAAATTTATTCACCTTAATCTCTGATTAGTGCTTCATTGCACCAATTCTTCATCTCAACCACTCTAACCAACGCATGAAGCCCAAGCAATTACACCTACATTATATAGCTTAGGCTTTTGTAAAGCTGAGAAGACAAATGGAGGAAAATGAGTTTAATGGAAATTCTCATGTGGTTTCTGTAAATTAGAGATGTTCTGCCTTTAATCTTTATATAGGTAATTCAGATAATTAGTGGGTGTAAAAGTTCTAAATAATTATGATCTCCTTATAAGTTGATTTTTTACTATTCTATAAATGAATTGATATAATAAATTTGTTGGAATAGGGTGCGAATGAGTCCCACACTAAAAGTGTAGACACTGGAGAAGAGATCTAGAGATTTATAAAGGATTTCGGTCACTCCACCTAATATGCTAGTTTTTTTGGATGGATACTCAGGTTATAACAAGTGGTATCAGGACTAGATCTTAGAATATCTCATGTAGATCTAGGAGATCTCCTAGGAGAATGAGATAACAGCGTTCGAGAGAGGGATTGTTGGAGTTAGATTCGAACGAATCCCACGTTGAAAGTGTAGAAAAAGATATAAAGATTTATAAAGAAATTTGGTCACTCCATTTAATATACTAATCTTTTGAAATAGATACCCATATCATAATAAAATTTAATTTCTACAGTGGTACAACATTAAAATATAAAATCATAGGTAAGCTATAAGAATTTTAGCAAGTTCTATATGGTTGAAATAATTAAAACACTAAAAATTTCATGCCCATCATCTTTCTCAATTGCTATCACCTGAAATTCTCAAGTGTTACTGTACAAAGATATGGTAAATGGTTGACCCATGTAAGATAATTTGCCAAAAATCATATTTGAGTTTTTACTTTGCTTTCAACAGCTCTTCTAGTAGAGTGAAATGAAATAGCAGAACTAAGTAGTCAATTATAGATTGAAAAAATGGGTCTAAGGTGTGTATTAAGCAACTGGTAGATTTTGATATTGGAGATTTCATATTTAAAAGCTTTTGGAGAAAATCTACTTATATTGAAATCTTAATGTTTTGCTTTGCTACCATTAGAGGATGTAGAGATTGATTCTTACTGGAATAAAAAAGGTCTACAAACATTATATGTAAATTTTTAATTAAATATTTAAACTCAAAAGATTAAAATTTATGTATACAAAATTATATATTATATTTTTTAAGACCAAATCTAACTAATCCTTAAGACATGTGTAAACCTCTCAATCCGCACACGTTAAGTACAAAACAATGGAAAGTGAAATTTTTTGTGTTGAGGGAGAATTGATCCCAAGACTTTTTGCAAAGAATGACCGGTATTGACCATCAAAATAGTACTTCAAATGTTAAGAATCTACTTCTTTTACATATTTTGTTTTAGTATAATGCATTTCAAATGGGTAGGTTAAAACCTTTCAATCTTTAAAAAATGAAACTTATAATCTTTAAATATTCAGATTAACAAACATAAATGTGAACGATGATGAAGATGAGTTCTAAAGACTCTGTTTGGATGAGAATAAATTTTACAGGTGTTGCCCTTGGTACTATGAATGACCCTTGTTTGGAAATGATTTTCAAAAGTGGAAAGGGAGGAGGGATAAAAAATTGATTTTTTATCCATAGTCTTTAGTTACCAAGCAAAGATAATAGAGAGTTACCTCTATTATCTCACATCCAAATGCAGCCAAAGTAAATGAAATCCCCATAGACCCAGGGGTGATGGCGCCTTCACAAGTGAGGTCTTGGAGTCAATTCTTCTCCAGCCCTTCTCGTAAGTACTTCCCGCTGAAGGTATTTCCCCATCAATTGAACTCGGCATGTGCGTTGAGAGAGATATACGTGTGTCTCGAAAGACTAATCGGATGAATGAGACACCTAGACACCTTCCGTCGTAAAAAAGAAAAAGAAAATTGAAATCAGATTGTTCTCAAGTGGGCCAAAAATGAGTGGGCTCCTCGAAGTGAAGTTGACTGAGCAAGCAAAGAGTGAAGTAGGGAGGAAGAGAGTATATATTTGATCTGTCACTCCCTCAGCTCTCTTTCTCTGCCTCCAGACAGAGCCACAGTAGAGAGATGCTTCGGTGCTCTTCTCTCAATTGTCTTGGTCGACATGTGTGGGGACTCTTCTCCACCGAAAACGTACCTCCTCTGAAAGGGATGTCCACAACAACAATCTGCATATTCACGCAAGAAAGGTTGAGTGGTGAGCCACCCCAAGAAGTCTTGATTGGACTCTGGGTCCCAAATCCCAATCCCAAAGGAAGTAAAGCAGAGCCCATATATGATTCCTTTCCTATGACAAAAGCAAGTGGGTAAAGTAAAAGGAGATGGGAACACACCACCCATATCCACAAGAATGAATGTCGATCATCAAAAGCTGAAAAAAAGGAGAGGAGACAAAGTGGAAGGATGTTGAAAGTTGAAACTTATCACTAAAGAAAAAGAAAGAGATTTATATAGCCATCAACCCCATTGACTTGGTTGTACCTCATCATACACCATTGATTATAGGCGGTAGATTAGAAAGAAAGAGGGAGCGAGAGGTTCTAAAGGACTGTGTGTTGGATACAATAATAATAACATCGACAACACTACAAATGGTGCGTAATGCCTTTTTCAATGTCTACAAAGTCAATTACTTTTCATCTTATCAGTTTCTACCTTGTTTTTAGGTGATTGGCACAATGCAAAGGTGTGCATTACCAATTACCATTTTAAATAATACAGTGTCAAGTCCTGACACGTCCAGAACTTATCTTAGAAAATGAGAATTTTGATTCACAGTTTAATTATAAGGAGTGATTCCATGTACTCAATGTATACAAATTAAGAGATTTTCACATGTTCTATAAGATTAGTCAGATGACATACCTGAAGATATTCGATTATAAAAAATACTCATTCAAAATTCTATCGAATCAAGAAACTTAGTTTTAAAAATTGAAAAAAACCCATTGACTCAAATTATGAACTATTTCAAGTTTTTAATCAGAGTTATCTCACACAGATCAAATTCTCGGTACTAAATAGATAGTGGAATCAGGGTGAAAATCTCGATTCAACCGAGATATCGGTTGAGATCATTCTCTCTCCATTTTTTATTTTTTTCTCATACATTGATGGTTTTTTTTCTTAAAAAAAAAAAAAAAAACTGAAAACCCTAAATGTTTTTTTAAATTTCTAGAAATTCAAAAAAAAAATATCGGCCAAAGCCCACAAGTGAGATGATTTTTTTTTAACAAAAGGTGATATTTATCGATTTCAACATGGCCGATATATCGGCCCATATCGCCGATATTATAAGAGTACAGCCCATACATATCGTATTGACCGATGTACATCGGCATTTGGAAAGTCAATATAGATCATATCGGCCGATATTATTATCTATAAATAAAACCCACCAACAGGGTTTACATCCCACTGAGAGACAAATCCTCTTTGTTTCCTTCTTATACAAATTTTTCCAATGAAGAAAGAGGAAATGGGAGAATAAAGAAGAAAGTTTCCAAAATAATAAGATTCGAAAAAAATCAAGCGTATTCATTTAGACACTCTATTTTTCTTTTAATAGACACTTCATTTCAAAATTTTATATAAAATTACCATTTTACCCCTCTATTTTGTATGGAAGAATCATATTTTTTAAAAAATTGAGGAACAAAATGATAATTTTCTTATAAGATTTTGAAAAGGGGTGTCTTTTAAAAGAAAAATGGGATGTCTAAATGGTCACCTAAAATCAAATGGGATACAGTTGCGGATCTTCTCAAATTGAACCAACTAATTCCAAGAAAAATATTATCTACCATATATTTAAAGATAAATATTTCAATGTCCATCTACAGTGGTACATCCATTACAACAACCAGTTTATTCTTCAAATGGCTTTTTATTGTGTAATAATGAGACATGGTAAACCTTTGTCACGACTGCCGAAACATCCATAGAGAAAAGATAATTTGGACTTTGGAGATTAGCAAGAAAGTATCTCTTAACTAGGACAGGAGTGAAGAAGAGAGACTTCCCATTAAAGCAATCCTCGAATTTATTTTGAGAAAAAATAACATTTAAAATTGTCAAGTGCTTGGAAACTAGACTAGATCGCGTTAGAGGATTATATTTCACTTATTTTTTTTAATTTAAATATAGGAAATTATGGAGTACCTAACGTAAAATTTTCACTGAGAAACCCACTAACCATAGAGTAATATATAATAAATAATTTTTTTATAAATATGATTGTGCATTGAACCTTACTGAATTCCACTTACTAAATACACTCAGATGAACTAAAAAAATATTCCAAAGTTTCCCAATCCAAATTTGTAAATTGTTTTGACTATTGACGAATCTGATATTGTCGAAAAGTATGGTAAAAACAATAATAATTTAAAAAAACATTTTTAGTACAGTTTTTAAGGGAAAATATTATCAACCATCTATAAGACTAGAGCTTAATCCGACAGTGAACATATCTCAGAATAAATTCAAATTTAGTACAAATTTAATTTACAATATGATAATAGACATGAGAAGAAAATTAGTACATAATTGTAAATATTCATCTCATCAAAAGTTAGAAAATTAGTTTTTATGCGTTTGTTCCCCGCAAGGTATAAATCTCTGCCGATACGCATAATATCGGCCAGAGCAAAAAAAATTGGCAGATATAACCGAGATCTCAGTCGAATATCAGCCGATATCTCGGCCGATATTTGCCCATATCGGACGAATATCGGCCAATATTTATATTTTTTTATAAAAAAAATAGCCTTTTTATTAAAAAAAAGGCCACTGAGATTTAAAAAAAAATTGAGGAGAGAGAAAAAAATCTCGGTCTCGGCGATATTTGGACCCCTGGTTCCCAGTGACACAAAAGGTTTTCTTTTCCGTACGACTGAATGTATCTAGGTATCTCATCCGACGAATCCTTCAAAGCATGTAAAAATATCTTTATCTACATACATCGGATAAAATTACTGAGAGTGGTCTTTTTGTTGGGTCTGGGCTTCCAGGCCAAAAGACAAGTTTGATAGGTGGAGTTCTTCAGCCCCATATAACTCCCTCTTTCTCTCTCCCTTACTGATGTGCGATTCATTCGTACCCAATAATCTCCCCCTCGAACGAGACTCTCGGACAGATAAATATCGCCAGTCATCCCGTTTGACTAAGAGATCTATCAGTGGCTTAGGCCCTAGTTCTGATACCACTTGTTGAGTCTAATCTTTCAGCCCAAAAAATTAACATCATAAGTGGAGTTCTCCAATCCCATATAACTCCATATTTTTCTCTAACTCAGCGATGTGTGATGCACATGACCCACAGTCAAACCAGTCCGTCGATTCACGTGCCAAAGAAGGTTGGGGCCTCTTTCCCCACCTTTTATGCCAGCAATCTCCATGCGTTTTAGAACTGTGCCAATTGCCAAAGCCAAATGAAGTTTGTTTATAATAGTCTGCAATTCTTAGAATGTTGAATAAATAAATAAAATGGGCCGTCGCCGGAGTTTGTTTTATCGTTCCAGATCCACTCTCGCCTTTCGGCTATTCATTGCCATTATTTTTTTCTATAAGATATCTTAGTTAAGCAAATGATTAAATAAATTAATTACTATTTATACTGTTTAATCACTAGTCTAATAGCAGAGTTTGGTGGGTGTCGGATTCTCGGGTTGAGAGAGGCGGAGGCACATGTGTCTGCTTTTCTCGCATGCGAAAAGCATATCAAAATGCTATTAAAAAATGATAAAAACTATAAAATGACTTTATTGCATTTAAAAAAGGTTTATATTTTATATTGTGGATGATTAATTAAATCTGGTGTGCCCAGAAATCACTAGTCTAGTCAGGTTATGCGCATGATGTGAATTTTTACTTTTCAAAGGTTATATAAATTATTTTTTAACTTTTAAATTTCTGTAAAATCGTTAGCTCATTCATTAGCATCTGCAACATCTAAATTTTTTAAAAAAATATGATAATTTTAGATATTTGATTTTCTAACTTCAAATTGAGTAAAACACTGTATTTTAAGCATTTGAGAGTGTCAAAAGATCTTAAGATCTTGAAGTATTTTTATCAAGTTATCGTAATTAGTATAGATATTCAATTTAAAAAATTTTAGAAATACACAGTGCTTAAAAAATAACTTTAAAATTTTAAAGGAGATTTCATTTTTTAAAATGTACTGCACATTACTGTAGCATTTACAAAATAGAGTATCTGGACGAATGGAATTTAGGCATGAATAATGGTCGGAACGATCCGATGGTCCGAACTACGGAGAAAATGCTCTTTATAGTTTATATCACGTCTGGACCACGCTAATACGGAAGGGACAACGCGGTAATTTCCTTCAAAAACTAAAAATGCGTATATACAGAAAGAAAATACCCGTGTCTAAATAATTACCCAAGGAGATTGATTTTTCCCATAGGGTTTTTTTGCAATTTCCCACACTTAAATTTAAAAAATAATAATAAGGAGATTGATTTGGACATGGTCCCATACATCTATTAGATTTATTTAAATATAATAATTTATTTTAAAATTATTTATTTTTAATAAATAGATTTTCAAATTTAAAATCAAAACTTTTTAACTTAAAATAGAACTTTCTATAAAAATTTCAAAACTTTACAGAAGATGATGAAAATTATAAGAGAGTTTTCTATTTAAATGAATAAAAATGACACATTTGAATTTATTAAAAATAAGTGACAGTGCCGGATTCAGTGCTGCCGTGGCAGACACCCTCCGCAGGTGCACAATGAAAAATGGTACTCCGTCAGTTGGCAGGACTGAGGGAGCAGTGACGTATCACTCTTTCATTCATCCTTCTCCCTAAACCCGATTCTATCAATTAATGCGGTCAAAAGTCAAGCCACTTACATTTCTATCCTTCACGTTAACGTTTCAATATTCAGCTCTCGAACGTAACATCTCAGGTAAAGGGCATTCTTGTAATTTAAAAATTAATTTTATCAAAATAATTTAAATATTTTCAAAATCATATTTATAAAAAAATACATATTATTTAATTTTTTATCTATTTGACTTAAATAAATGACTTTAAAATTGATGACTAGCTCTATCTCACATTTTTTATTTAGTATATATCTAAGTGACTATTGAACTAAATTGATTTTATTCATATTTTTATATTGACAACTATTTCTTTAATTTTATAGGTTAAATAACTTCTGTCTCATTTTAGCATAATAGTTTCTTTGTAAATTCCTTTATTGATTATTTTTATATGAAAAAGGCATATCCTATATAGTAACTTTGATGTATTTTTATTAAAATTTTAAGTGAATAATGAGATATGTAGGGAAATGATGAATATAATGTATACATATAATTAGTTTAATATTGTAATTTTGAATTTTAAAAATTTAGCTACTAGGAGCACTTGATTTTCCGGTGCTCATGAATTGTATTACTAACCTATGATAAATATGTAGACTCTGTAGTGGGAATTAACACTCAATTTTATCAGTATTATTCTAAAATGAGCTCACAAAATATTCTCTCTTAAGGTAAAATTGAGCTCATCAAAATACATGAAACTAAATTTAAAACAAAATATCAATTATTTAAATCTATTGTGAAACAACTCAAATTTAAAGTTCTATAATATAATTCAAGATAATATATCAATAAATAATTAAAACATTAATATTATGTTAAATAAGATAAATTTCAAATAAACTAAGTTTTGGGATAAAGTTAATTTAGATAATACTTATTTCATTTGTTATATTTTATATGGATCCATTCTAAAGTGCTTAAGGGTCATTTTCTTTGAAATTTTTTTGTGGAGATATAATACATCTATTTTCTTTTATTATATAAAAATAGATTTAAAAGAAATTCTTTATCACAAAGTTAGTTCTTTAAAAACTGATTTACTCGTGTTTAATGTGTCATAGAAAATTATACTCTTTCTGTTCTAAATTAGTTGTCTTATATGAATTTTGAAATTATTTTAAAATAATTATTTTATTTATATTAAAATAATATAAAATATGTTGAAAATTAATAAAATTACATAAAATATTAATTATATACATAGAGTTATTTAAAAAATATAAGTATTTTAAATGAGAAGATTAAAATAGTCCAGAGTGAAGGGAGTATTACTATAAACAAGTACTAACAAGTATGACTATCGGAGAGGAGCTTCACGTGCTTCCTATCGCTCGTGCTCCAGTGCTATAGAGATCTCACTCTAATAAATGTGTCCTGCAATCTTCGATTTACGGGAAGCACGTCCCTTTCTATTCTTCATCTCTTTACCCGCTTCTGTTCGTCGTCTTCCGTCTTCGGTTTTTTTTTTTTTTCCTTCCTCTAATTCGCAGTCCTTTCCTTCTTTCTCTCTCTGGAAATGGTTAGGGTTTTCGTCTTTCTTCAAGAAATCACCACCACCATCAGGTTCACGGCACCTTTCTGATGCGACTGAGAAAGGCTCTCTTAGTCGGGAGAGCCACTGCTTGGAAGAGAGAAAAGCCTCGTTCTCCGTTCACTTTACTTGAATCCGGTGCTGTTTTGAGGCGCTTCCTTTTATAAAACCAGAAGCTTGAATTTCTCTTCCTGTTCGTGTGAATCGGAGCTGGAAATGGTAGGATAGCGGTTGAAATAGAGGTGGATAAGGAAAAGGAGGCCTTTTTCAGCGTCATTTGCTTTCAACTCAGCCTTAAACGTTAGGATTTCCATGGAAATTGAAACAAGCATGGGATTCCAGGTTTTCTTTCTGATTTGAAGAGATCTCGCGTGAACAAAAGCTTACTTCGACGAGCATTTCTTTTCTTCTTTTTCTTTCTCTTATTTTTCCTCTCGAGTCTTAGCTAAACAAGTGAGTATTTGGTCGTGGCCGAGTTAGATGAAGGATTTCAAGATCTATTTGGCGTCTCTATTCGAATCAGACCATGGCAGCTGACAATCAAAGCTTCAAGAAACGAGCTGGAAAACTTAAGAAGAGATCATCTCAATCAAAGTGTTTCTTTGGAAAATCCGAGCAGTAGTTTAAGTATCTTAATCAGATTTGCGGTAAAGAAACAATTTTTATGAAGTACAACCTTTGTTTGCTTCTTTCCCGAGACCAGGACAGAATCAGAGGATTGTAGATAAAACCTCGTGCTTATGCATTTTTTGCGCTAAAGAATAGCTTTTTTCAAGCGGTACTTCGCATTCACGAAGCAAGCAACGTTATCTTTGTATTTGTCTATCTTCCATTCAAGTTTTTTTCGCCATTTGGCTAAGGTTTTGGCATATCAGGTGGTAATCCACGTCGTTTGAAGGCATTTGTCTAAGAATCTCTTATCAGTAGTTGAAGCTTTTTCTACTCCAGTCTCTCAAAGCAGTCGGAGTTTCCAAGAGGGCGTTGGGGCAAAACAGCTGGCGCAGTTCCGTACAAGGAGCTTACATTTTCTCCCGTCTCTTTATCCTTTCCCATCCATTCTTTTTTTGTGTTGAAGAGATGGCAATGGCGATTGTCTCTCAACGGGAAAGCAGCAGCAGCAGCGGTGGAATTAACAAGCATCTGGATTCCGGGAAGTATGTCCGGTATACAGCTGAGCAGGTTGAGGCGCTGGAGCGTGTTTATGCCGAGTGCCCAAAGCCGAGTTCTATACGCCGGCAGCAGCTGATTCGTGAGTGCCCTATCCTCTGCAACATTGAGGCCAAGCAGATCAAAGTCTGGTTTCAGAACCGCAGGCAAGGATTTCTGGAAATAGAAAATAATCCCTTTTTTTTAAAACATTTATTTGGATGCACTTTTCAGGGAAGTCTCTATGGTTATCCTGATAATTTCGCATTCTCGTCATCCCTAATTCCATAGCTCGTAGACTCCCTTTGGATGGATAAAAAGTACTTCCTGAAAATGGTAAACATTCTCAACTGGAGACTTAAAAATGGGCTTAACCTTCTTTGTTTAAAAATGGTTAATTTCCTGGAGTTTTGATTAATGAACATTCAGAGAATTTGTAAACCAGGGGGAATCTTTTTGTGACTTGTCAAACTCCTTCGATCTCAAATAGTGAGGTGAATGGCAAATGTGGAAAAAAAGGGGCTTTCCTCTTTCTTAATAAATCTTCCGTTATTGTTGCAATCCAATCCAAGACATTACCTTTTGAATAAAATGTATGCAGAAATTGCTATTTTATTGGGTGGATCTTAGGTAGTTGCCATCTCTTCAACTGGATCTACATACATTGATAGAACTATATAAGCTGTGTTTCGGGTCAGAACTTTTGATTGTTCTTCCTACATTAGTTATCTTCCATTGATCACAAGACACACTAACATGGGTTTGTCTTTGTAGGTGCCGAGAGAAGCAGAGAAAAGAGGCATCTCGGCTCCAGACTGTAAACAGGAAGCTGACTGCAATGAATAAGTTGCTAATGGAAGAAAATGATCGCCTGCAGAAACAGGTCTCACAACTGGTGTGTGAGAATGGATACATGCGGCAGCAACTGCAAAATGTTAGTGCTCTGTGTACATGCTTGTCCTATAAGTTCGTCTATAACTGTATATTTTAGTATGATACTGTATCTGGTCGTGATTTTCTACTATTTTTTTTTTTTACATCCTTTTTCTTTTACACTAGCCACAAAATAAATTGAAACTTCAATGGATAGATGAAAGGAAGGTTTAGTAATCTCATGGATGATTGGATTTTTTTAATGTATTGCTATCTTCACTATGCAGCACCTTTTTAATGCATTTATTTTCTAATTTCTCTAAGTATATGAAATGCCATTGGATAATCAAGATACCTTCCTAAGACTTCATGTATGCCTTCCAAGGCTCTTTGTCTGTAGGAGAAAATCAAATCCCAAAACATGGTTTTACCCATCAGCACCTTTTACAGTATATGAGAGGAACATATCTGTTTATTAGCGTGTTCTATCATTTGCTGGAAATGTATGTTTTGATTCTGCTGGTTGCCATGGTCAATCAGTTTGTGTCTTTGTTCTCTTCAATTAGATCATGACGTTGAGCACGCCTAGATGTCATGATCACAAGTGTCATAGTTGGCAAAATCGGGACTTGGCTCTTCTATACCTGTGACTAAAATGTCACATAATGCACACGTTATTGTATAAGACAGTATCTTCTATACCTGTGACTAAAATGTCGCATAATGCACACGTCATTGTATATGCCAGTATGTTGCAACTATTTAACTTTTATTTCGGTTTGATTTTGCTAGGGTTTCTAATTTGTGGATCATTTCTTGTAGGCATCTCTGGCCACTACAGATACAAGCTGTGAGTCTGTTGTAACCACTCCTCAGCTTCCTTTAAAGGATGTCAATAACCCTGCTGGGTAATCTCCAATACCAATAACATGAAATACTTTTTTTCCTCCCTATATAATTTTTCTATGGCTGCTTTTAATAATTGGATTTCCTGTATTTTTTTTACCAGACTCTTGTCAATTGCAGAGGAGACCTTGGCAGAGTTCCTTTCGAAGGCTACAGGAACTGCTGTCGATTGGGTCCAGATGCCTGGGATGAAGGTGTTCTTTTGTGACCCTGATTTTTTATTTAAGTACAATAACTACGCTATTAATGTAACTCGTTGTGTCAAATTACTGAAGGCCACATTGTTTGCCAAACAATTATGGCTATGGTTATACTGGTGGTGACATTGATGATGATGATGGTGATGATGATGATAGCAGTGGTGGTTGTAGTGATGATTTTAGTGATTGTAGAGGCAGCAGCAGTTACTGGGCCAGATTGTGCCTGTAATTTGAACACACAACTGAAGTTCCCTATTTTTTTTTTTTCAAGAATTATTCTTATTGTTCATTTCTTTGATCAGCCTGGTCCGGATTCGATTGGGATTGTTGCCATTTCACATCGGTGCAGTGGAGTGGCAGCACGAGCCTGCGGTCTTGTAAGTTTAGAACCTATGAAGGTAAGCTTTGGCATTTGAGGTTGCATGAAATTAAGTCCTCTTATTTCTGAAGTCTTTGCTATAGGCACTTCAAGAATTTTGAGTTGACCAGAAAGTGTTAGGCCACAGTACCCTCAGGGAATTGATGCGTATTTTCAAAGAGTTAGTGTAAAGTATTTGGGGAAATGTCAACACAATCTTGGGGTGGCTTCCTTCAATTCGTTCAGAAATTTTGCACCATATAATTTTTTCATAATTAGTTCGGATTGACTAACTGTCATCAGTTAACTCTTGTGACAGATTGCAGAGATCCTTAAAGATCGCCCATCTTGGTTCCACGATTGCCGGAACCTCGAAGTATTTACCATGTTTCCAGCTGGAAATGGGGGGACAATTGAATTGATATATATGCAGGTTTGTCACAGAAGTAACTTCCTTACTTTTGGAAACAGATGGACCATCATCTGAATTATTTGCCTTTTTACCCTTTGGATGACTTGGCTATCTGTTATTTCAGCTGTATGCTCCTACTACATTAGCTCCTGCACGTGACTTCTGGACTCTGAGGTACACCACTGGTTTAGAAGATGGCAGTCTTGTGGTATGTCCATGTTCTTATTTTCGATAGTTACTGTCCATTATTAACTATGGGTTCCACTAAATGGAGCCAATTGAGAGTTCTAAGAAAGCTGACATTCATTTGCTCTAATTGCAATTATTAATTGGGCAACCAGACCTCAGTATGATTTTGGGTTGTGGCTGCTCTGACATCCACATTACCTTGCAAGATGATGTTCCTAAATTGCTGGACTATACTGAATTTTATATGCTATTTTCCAGGTTTGTGAGAGATCACTTAGTGGTTCTGGCGCTGGGCCAAATGGTACTACTTCACAATCCGTAAGAGCTGAAATGCTGCCCAGTGGCTACTTGATTAGGCCATGTGATGGTGGAGGGTCGATCATCCACATAGTTGACCATATTAATCTTGAGGTTTGTTTCATAACCTCTGTACATCTAGGTCAGCATTCCTTGTCTGTAACTTATTTGTCTATTTTTTTTCCAGGCATGGACTGTACCTGAGGTGCTTCGACCACTTTATGAGTCATCCAAGGTGGTTGCCCAGAAAATGACAATTGCGGTAGGTAAACAATTGGTGTCTTGTTTGGTTTTCAAGAAAATTACAGTTTCTTCCATAATAAGCAGCTTACTTTACCATAGTTTGTATATAACTTTAATCATGTTAAGCTGAACCTACTTCAAGACAAGTCCTTTTTTCCCTAATGCAGTCTCTCTCTTGTATGTTGCTTTTGTTGGCTTTTGCTTGATCTTGAATGAGGGACTGGGTTTGTCCAATGAAATATGCTTCAATTGCTATTCATTCTTTGATTTTGAAACAAGTGAAGACTAATTAGTCATTTTTGGTGAAGGCATTGCGCCACATTAGACAAATAGCTCAAGAGACAAGTGGTGAGGTTGTTTATGGATTGGGCAGGCAACCTGCTGTTTTGCGAACATTTAGCCAAAGGTTGAGCAGGTAATTTCTTTTACTCTTCTGATGCTTGCTTCTTTAATGTTCATCTGCATGTTTGTATATAACTCTTTGGATACTTGTCTCTCTAATATTCTTCTCCTTTTACAGGGGCTTTAATGATGCTGTAAATGGATTTAATGATGATGGGTGGTCGCTGCTGGGCTCTGATGGCATTGAAGATGTAATAATTGCAGTGAATTCAACCAAGAATATTGGAACCCATGTTAGTCCTGCTAATGCTCTTCCTGTGCCTGGTGGCATCCTCTGTGCAAAAGTGTCCATGTTACTGCAAGTAAGCTCCTGACTTATTATTAATGGTTTAATGCTTTGTCCTTATTTTTTCACTTCCTTTCCCATCATTACCATCCATTTCTGCTAAGTTTTGAGATTGTTGCTGCTTATTTTTTTTAGAACTCTAATGAAAAATCCTGAATCCTGATGCACGTAATTAGGAGCTTATGTATTATCAGTTGGCGAAAGTATATCTATCATTTCACCAGACCATTAAGAACTCAAGCCTGGTTACTAGCTTTTCCAGGCCTTGATTTTTTATGTTGGACTCTGATTTTGCATAAAGCTGGGTTGAATCTGCAGCCTAAGGTTTCCTGTGATCTTTACAAGTTGATTCACAAATTTTGATTGGATCTTTAAAGTGGTTCTTTGATTTTCCTTGTTTCATGTTTACTTGAGATAACTTTGTATCTACTTGGAACTCGGTTGACCCTTTGGGTTGTTATATTTTGCTGATAAAAGGCCAAGTCCACATTGACAAAGTTGAACTTGAAGAGGATAAAAGAAGTTGAACTGGATAGCATTTTGAATCCACATTGACAAAGTTGAACTTGAAGAGGATAAAAGAAGTTGAACTGGATAGCATTTTGAATCTGATCATCTTAGTGATGTCTCTAGTTTCTGACTTTTTTTTAAAAAAATAGTTTCAAATTTGTAGTTTTCTTGTTGAATTACTGTGGAAATATCATATATTTTTCTTTCAGAACGTGCCTCCTGCATTGTTGGTTCGTTTCCTGAGGGAACATCGTTCTGAATGGGCTGATTACAATGTTGATGCATATTCTGCTGCATCACTAAAAGCTGGCTCATCTGCCTTTCTTGGTTTGAGGTCTACAAGGTTTTCTGGGAGTCAAGTCATCATGCCACTTGCTCATACTGTGGAAAATGAAGAGGTGCAGAGTGCATATTTTATGTTGCAGTTATTTCATGATCAGATATGTTTATGTATCTAAACATGGAGATGCATGTTGTTGGAGACTTGGAAATGGCAACTTGAAAGCTCGAATCTGCTGTCTCCAACACATTTTTATTACACAATCAAATAATAAATTTAATATTTGAACCAAGAATCTCGGGACTGTGCCTAAATTCTTCTAACTCATTGTTATGGCAAATTCTCCAGTTTCTTGAAGTAGTTCGACTTGAGGGACATGCTGTCACTCAAGAAGAGGCTGTTCTTTCCAGAGACATTCATCTCCTGCAGGTATTTTTCTAATCTCTTTTCCTACATTAAACTTGTAATTTTTTTTTTTAAATGGTTCATGTATATAATAATAGAAGAAAAGGGTACCAGAGGTGCAGATACAGAACAAAAAGCAAGTAAAAAGACTATGCTGGCAACAACTTAAAAAACTTTGAACTCAGGTAAGATCAACACATTCTTTCCAGGCACCCAAAATGTCTGTCGTGGAGATATTTCTGAATTCCGTAAGTGAGGCAACCCACAATGTACACTTGTGAGGCTACGTGTTGGAACTGCCACACTAGATTTGGCAGTATCTCTGAACAACCTGCTGTTTGTAGTCCTTGTTGGCAGTTTGTTGGTTAGGTTAAAAATCTATCCCTCACATTCTATAAGTAGTCATCTATCCCTCACATTCTATAAGTAGTCATAGTGGGCAATTTTAGGTTTGACGGCAGAGTTTCCATAGTTCAATTATTTACCATCCTACTTTTGACCTCCCGAAATTAGAAAGAAAAAGAAATAGAATAGTTATTTTGGTTTACTTTCATCTCCAGACTTGCCTCTTTGTAGATGCTTTAGTAACTAGGCTTTTAGCTTTAGGTTCATTTTTATTTTATCTCTTTCAGTTGGTATTCTTATTGTTTATGCGACTCGTGTATTTTCTTCTGTTCTTTGAATATTCTACATTCTCTAAAAGCAAAGATGTGAGTCTGTTCCCTGCTTTATCTTTCTTGTTAAAACAGACTCTTACCCAAACCAATGTGAGCCATCATGCACACATATTCTAAGGGGTACAGACACAAAAGTGGGATGGGGTAATGACTCCAAATTTCCAAAATCTAGGATAGCTCCTGTTCAAAATGTACTTCTATGTCAGTTTTTGATTTTTTTTATTTGGGACATATTTTACCCATGCCATTATTCATTTAATTTTATTGAATTAGTTTTTTAAGCATGCTAATTATCATCCAATTGTATACATGTAAAACTTCTTATACTAAGTTCTATAATAAAATTATTCAAGCATATTTCACAAAGCACCAGTATCAGGGTATACAACAAGGGTGTTTGACACGATATTTTGGGATATACAAGTGTCTGGGCATTATAGAAGCAAGCATTCTGTACATGTGAAAGCCTGCTTATGTGCCTAATCATATTTTCCTTCTATGAGCCATCGGGCTTTTGATTTTTACCAGCCCTCAGTGGTATCTTAATTGCTTGCTCTTTATTTTCTTTGAATATGGATATTGCACTCACTGATGGTGTTTTTTCTCCAATTTTTGGATGGTACATTTGCAGCTTTGCAGTGGTGTCGATGAGAATGCCGTGGGTGCTTTCTCTGAACTGGTTTTTGCACCAATCGATGAATTGTTCCCAGATGATGCTCCACTGCTACCATCAGGCTTCAGGATCATACCACTTGATTCAAAAACAGTTGAGTCTAAATATACTGAATACTACAGGGCACTCTGAGTGTGAAAATGATCTGCTTATCAAGATTTTGAATCATTTACAAAATTTTGAGCTGCTTTAGTGGTCAAACATCTTATTGATTGCTGTTTGAATGTGGGAGAGGTTCTTTTGTTACTAAAAGCCATGGTTTTTGTGAAGAGGTGAACATGGACCTTACGTGTCTTGCCTGTCAGAAGTTCTTTTTTTGTCTCCCTTCCGTTTTGGTTTGAGGAAGAAGACAGCAACTTGCGAAACATTTTACATCAAGATTGTTCTTCTCCTCAGAGTGGAGACTGAGTTTAGACTCCCAACTTGTTAACTAGTGCCTAAAGCAATAGTTGTGAATTTGGACTCTGGTCATGTGGTTTTGACTTGATGGTATGATCAGTCATTCAAACAATGAGACCATTTTACCAATGAGAACGGGAAAAACATTTGGAGGGCCAACTTTCAAAAGGACCAAAAAATCCCTTAAGAAAAGGAGTGAATCTATGAACAGTTAGTTCAGTAATCACGAGTTTTTGTGGCATAGTTCAAACTCGATTGATCAAAATCAGTGGAGCTGAACATTGGATGGCATTTTGCTTTCTGTCTCTTTGGTCACCTGTGTTCATTTGTTGGTTGAATGGTTGGCTTCCACTGAAGATGAATCTCGTTTGTTGGACATAAGTAACTGAAATATTTCTCATGTAGGTATTCAGAATTTCAATGTCAATTATATAATTGAGTCTCACTCTTTTTTTTTTTGGAGATCGATCAGGTATTTGAGTCCCATTTTTTATACTAATTCCATTATACAGTGTGAATTACAGGATGGCTTGAATGCAAGTCGGACGTTGGATTTGGCATCTAGTCTTGAAGCAGGATCTGTGGTGAATCGAGCTGGTGGAGATGCATCTTTGAATGAAAGCAGCCTGCGCTCTATTCTGACCATTGCCTTTCAATTCCCTTACGAAATCCATCTCCAGGACAGCATTGCAACCATGGCTCGACAGTACATACGTAGTGTAGTTTCATCTGTGCAACGGGTTGCATTGGCCATAGCTCCATCTCGACTTGGATCACATTTGGGGCCGAAACTGCCTTTAGGGTCTCCAGAAGCTCTTACACTTGCTCGTTGGATCTGCCAGAGTTACAGGCAAGCTCTGCCTGCCTTCTGTATTTTATTATTTATCATTTCACATGCAAGAGTCCAACATTCAAACTTCATTCTCAACCATTGATGGGCCACATTAGAGATTTCCATCTATTGAATTGACTAGGCCAATGTTTAACTAAATCAGTAGTTTTACTGTGAAATTCATTTGTTTTACTCGTCATAACAATAAAATAAGGCTGCATGTCTAAAATTGTAAGCAAACCAAAGCTGTATCATGACTCCCACAACTTGACTTTGTTGATCTTGTCAGAAATGAGTCAAGACTGAGCTAGACACTGCTTGACTGGATTCAGTTTAGAACTTGGGTTTTTAGGTGGTGCAGCTCAGTCTTTACTAAACATAGTAATCGATATTTATATCGCTTGAGTCAAGCTTGAACTAACCTGAAGCTACACTTGTGTCAGCTCCATTTCCGAGCTAGCTCTGGCATCATATCATCTCTACTTGGTAGTTGATTACTGTCTCTATGCTTAGCTTTGAGCTAGCTTAATTTTCTACCTGAGCTCAAATTGAACTGAATCTGGGCTCATTTTGTAATTTTGCTTTTGCTTCAATAAAAATATTTGTTCTCTTTCAAAAATAAAAAATAGAAAAAAGTCTCGGCTCATTTCATACCCCTGTTGTTGGTTGAAGTTAATCTGCTTTGGTTAGTAAATTCCTTTTCATGTGTAAGGACAGAGCTTTTGGTATGGTTTCTTCCCTTTGTCAAGGTTAAGTACTTCAGTCGTTATAATTGATGAAGCAGACTACGCATTAAACATGTTACTCTAATGAGCTTAACACAGTGATTAGTTGATAGAAAGATTGCAAAGTAAAACTGAATGCAGCATAAAATACATCTACAGTACTAGTTTATCGGTAATTTGAGGCACTTGATATTTATGCGATGTTTGTTCCATGTTGTATTTGCTGCTGCATGAATGCCACTTGACCTCCATGATTCTGTTATATATGCTGACAATTTTTTCCACATTTTTTCCTTCTTTTTTCAGCTTCCATCTAGGAGTAGAGCTGCTCAGGTCTGATAGTCAGACCAGTGACTCTATATTGAAATCATTGTGGCATCATCCAGATGCAATTTTGTGCTGCTCTATAAAGGTAAAGTGACAACTTCACAAACTTTTTGTAATTCCTTAAAGATGCTTCGTCTGATGCCCCTATCAGATACGTTGGTATGGTGTGATAATGCAACTTTCTGGACGATAAAGGGGTTCGAGTTAATGTTTTCATTTTCGGTTGCAGTCACTACCAGTCTTCACCTTCGCCAATCAGGCTGGCCTAGACATGCTAGAAACCACATTTTTGGCCCTTCAGGACATAGCACTGAATAAGATATTTGACGAATCTGGTCAGAAAACAATATGCTCCGAGTTTAAGAAGATAATGCAACAGGTGATGTACAGTCTTAATTTTCTTCTTTGGAAGTTTCTTTTCTTCATGCCTCCACTATTATGATCATGTCATTGTCAAAGGCATTACTCATCTATCTAGATCTGCTTTCTAAGTTGAACTTTTTACGATGTAATTGTTCATTCAATCCTATGAAAATCCCTCTCTCTGTCATTCCAAGTTGCATTACCGAAAATGCCAGTCCCAATACCTTTGGAAAAAAAAAAAAATTCCAACATTGGTCAGGGTTGACAGGTTGCTGCAATTTGTATTCTAAGATCTAGGCCAGCTCAAAGTTGTGTTAATAACATCTCCATTTGTCATTTCCTTGTGTAATGCAGGGTTACACATATCTGCCCGTAGGGGTCTGCTTATCTACCATGGGCCGTCATGTATCATATGATCAAGCCATTGCTTGGAAAGTAGTGAGTGAAGATAACAATGTGCACTGCCTCGCCTTTGCTTTTGTGAACTGGTCTTTTGTTTAAATCTCAAGTACCAGAGATGAAGATGGAAAAGGGGGAAAACTGGTAGTACCAAAAATTACCCAGTTTTGTACTTAAATAGTCATAAATTTTTTACATAGTAATTTAATTTTGATGTCTTCACTTGAGAAATTATGAGTGAAATTATCTCCGAGAGCCCTTTTCCTCTCTTTTAGGTAAATTAATCTCTATTAGCGTGAAGCACCTGAAAAGAGCTAAATACAAGGAAAAGGAAAACTCCCATACGGGAAACAAATAGGAAAAACATCCAAGACTACATTAACTACATTAATCACGAAAAAAGGGAACAAAACAACTACTATAAAGAGCAAGCACAATATGCCAGGAAGAAGCAACCTGGAAAAACATCTAAGAATCCTTCTAAGGTATTCTAAATTTCTAGTTGTCTCTTAACTCTTTCAGTGTCACCACACTTCTCCATAGAGCAAACAACTCTACATCTAACACAAAATCATTTTGAAGAGGGCCTGCGAAAGAGAAACAGTGCCACTGAAGCCATTACAATCTATAGCCTGCCAAATCAGCCTCTTACCGCTTTCATCAAAATTAAGCTTGAGAAGATTTGTCTCACGAGGGGATCATAATATCCTTTATTTCTGATGGGAATGAAAAAAATACATCACCCATTGTGGAAAAGCTCCTCTTTTTTCTCGGGGTTTTTCAATATTAGCCCAAAAAGGTTAATGCCATTGTTCTCCATTTCTCCCGGTAGCAGTCTTCTCTTGCAGAAAGTCCTGTTACAGCATTCCGAGCAAGCAAATACCCCCATGAATATGAAATGGAGTGTATTGCTGCCTCCAATGCTATGTGATCGATTATTTCCATAGTATTCGGTTCCCTTGACATATGGAGTTCATAGATTTTGCTTTTTACATTTATCAAATTTTATTTTTTGGTGAGGCAAAGGGTTTTCATAGTGATTCATTAAATAAGATTCTTTTATTGTTTCAGTGGGTGAGGCTACAAATTCAACTCTACTCTAAACAAAGAAAATAAACTAAGACGATATTATCTAGTTAATTTACTCAATATTACTTAAACAAGGTAGTATTATGCACTAAGGAGTGGAAATAAGTATGGTTTTGGCCTGACCGACCTCGATTTAATATGAAAATTTGTAAGCTTAAACTTGACAAGGCTAGGCCAGAAGTCATTAGGTAATTCATAGGTGATGGGTAGGTTTTGGCCCCCGACATCAGCTCAAGTCATGGATCACTAATTCATAAGTGATCAGCTGGTATGGATCACATGATTAAGAAGATGACTGGAAAACTTCCCATTCTTTTAAGTCAAAAATCACATGACTTGAATGATAAAATAAGATCAAAATTTTACACTATTATTATAGTATATTTTACAATTGTATTCAAGAGATTATAACCAAATGAAAAATTAATCAGGTTCCCTAATTATGGAGGCTTAGACAGCATCCCTTGGATTTTCCAAAAATGTTGGCCCAGACTAAATCTTCCTTGGTGATTTTGGGTAGCCTTAGCCTTTAAAGGCCCTCTGGATTTAAAATAAAAAGTAGATTAGTTGATCCAAGCCGAAGGTGGTATTCAATGCATATTTTCATAGTGAGCCCTTGTTTATTCCGTCTTAATTTCAATCCACTTGGGTTCTCACCATATGATGGGGCCATTCAGAGTAATAGATTAATAACTTACTGTCCATTTCATCAACCTAGGCAATAAATGAACAATTCAGCTGGTTTTCTCTGTCAGTATTCAAACAAACCCTACTTGTATTGACCGCACCATTGAACCCGTCATATGTCACGTGACACAGTTTTAAGATTATACAACAATATAGCGGAGCCAATATATATACCAAAGGAGTGGTGAATTAGACATTCCCTATTTTAATAGACTCACTCTAGTAATTTCTGTACTTTTTAAACATGTGAGTTTTTTTTTATTAATTTACGTGTGGGAAATGTGGGATACCCAGCGTAAAACCTCCGTAGATGAGTCCACTACCCTCATGGCACACCAAGGTTAGGCCATGGGAGCTCGAACCCGCAACCTCCCGCTTCCTAGGCAGAAGGCAACCAGTTGAGCTACATGTGAGTTTTTTATTGGTGAAAACTTTGCAAAAAGTACAGGAGCATAATTTAAAGGCAGGAATGCCAAATTACCACATACATCTAAAAAAAATAATGCCATTTCTAGCCATCCAATCTATAAAGAGATGCATCAGACAGAATTAGGAGCCCCCAATCAACAAATACAACTAGCTTGTGTGAAGGTTGGCTTCAAGGGACAAGAGAGTGAAAGAAGTGTTTCAATTGAAAGATGATTTCCCTAAATTGACACAAGTAGACACCACTGTGACTACAATTGACTCACAATTTTATAACATAAAAATGCACACCTACCGACCATGTTAGGATCAGTTTATTTGCTGGAATATGTATATAAGAGAAGAAGTTTGCTGCAAGTGTCTGAAAACTAGGGCATCGATCCACAGAGGTAGTGAGGCCCTCTTACACGTTTTAACAAGTTGCACTGTTGGTCTCTCTCTCTCTCTCTCTCTCTCTCTCTCTCTCTCTCAAGAATGCACATTAGCTGGAACAAATTCCAGTTTTCAGGAATTGATTCTTTGGGTAAAATTTGAAGCCTTTTGTCACATTTCTATTGAAAACAAATATCAATGCAGTGGTATAGTTACAAAGACCTTGGCAATATATTAGAAAGGTAATGTAGGACATGTAGAAGAATACATATAATTTCAGTGAGGGTATTGTGGACCTTCTATCAGCTCTATTGAAGGAAGGTGATGGTTAAAAGATATTCTTTGAAACATGAACAAATTTTTTTTTTTTTTACATCAGTGATGGATACCCATTATCTTTTGCTTCCATTACAAAAGCAACAACCTGCAGCAGGAAGGCAAGCTAAAGATGAAGATCATGTTAATTGTACATTGAAAATTTTGCGGTTAAAATGCTAAGAACACGAGAGATTCAGAGGTACCATCTCACAATATGGAAAAATAGCATGTTAATTACCAACTTATCAAAGTTGAACCTCTCATGTTTTGCATTTCAATTTTACTGATTCAAGCTGACGTGTCAAAGACTTCACTCGCTCAAGGAGGTTCAGATTTTCCTGACAACAATGTCAAAACATTTTCAAAATGATGAATTAGGAAGGAAGTCGAAAAGATGAAGCAAGAAATAAAATGATATTAAACTATCACCTTTTCCAGTGCAGCCAATCTGTCTGTCTTCTTCTTAATATCCTCTTTAACCTGTCAAAGAAGAAAAGGTTTATCAACACAAGTAACAGTTATAGAAGAAATTCCTACACTAAGGAGTCACATTACCACATTCCAAAGCTAAACCCAAAAAAAGAAGCAGCAAACATCAATGTAAATAAATATGACAGCCATGACGATGACTGGAAATATGGGATACATTAACCCAGCTCCTCAAATCACCAGTGTGTATTTGGTAACAGTGAGATTGGTGAGATTTTCTTTATTGAAATATCAAATTCTAGGCGATGAGATATTCATGGTTGGAAAAATCTCTCATCTATGTGAGATTTGATTTGAATCTCTTGAAAAGTTGAGATTTGCTTTTATGGCCTTGCACCAAAGATTATATGTGAGGGATTGCAATCTCACCTTTTTCTTCTCAATAACATATGCCTTTCCATACATTACAAATGAATTTTATTATAGATGATCACATAATAATTGATATTAATTAATTCATACTACAATCGATGTTGATAATATTTCATAATTTTGATATCTATAATTTATATTTGATCAGGTGTTTGTTTTATTTTTAATTTTTTTATATTAAAGTAAATTTGAAATAGCCTAATAACAATATCTAAACATATCAGGATTTTTCAAAAATACCAAACAATATTTGAATCAAGCAAGATTGTAGATACTACTAGACAGAATCAATTTGAATCTCACAAAATTTTAATCTAACAAAGTTAGAATCTAATAGTAATTAAATTTGATTAGTCATCCATCCGAGACACACATACATTCTCCTTTAAGACCAAGGTCTCATGAGAACACTTGAGGTCTTGGGATTGTAGGACCCACAGTAGTCTTGATGGACGTATGCACACGTGCGCATGCGGCTGCGCACACACACATACAAATGCATAGTCCCCATATTCCCCTCATCAGTGCATACTCCCCCTATTCACCTCACACCCTTCTACCCTATATGAATTAGATCTCTAACCAATTTGAACACATTCTAAGATGATCTCACTGTTGGATTAAAGTTCATGCAAAATTACTCCCATTTTACCCACATGGGTGTAGCTCAACTGGTTGCCTTCCGCCTCAGAAAGCAAGAGGTTGCGGATTCGAGCCCCCATGGCCTAACATTGGTGTGCGTTAGGGGTAATGGGCTCATCCGTAGGGACTTTAGCAGGATTGTGTCTGAGTTTCCCACACGTTAATCCAAAAAAAAAAATTGCTCCCATTTTAACTGTTGATTTTTGGACCCTTAAGAATCATGGATTTTGAAATTTAATGGACCTGATTTTTCACAGGTAGAATCATCCAATAGATACCAAACAAATGGATCCCACCCACGATATGTCCCCCACCCATGTGAGCCCCATAGGCACACTTGTGCAGTGTCGCACATGCATGGATATCCATTCACTTGTCACATACCGGCAATGAGTTCATAGGCTCGTACATATCTCTGGAAAAAAGTCATAAACAAATAAAAAAATTAAGCATTTTTCATTTGCCCAGGAAAGGAGAAAATTACAAATTGAAAAGAATGGAAAAAAAAAAAAGATGCTAAAGGACTTGGAAATCAAGAAACCAATATAGATCCAAAATGGTATGACAAATGTTGAGAACCAAAAAAGCAAAAAATATAGATCAAGAAACATGACTAGTAAAAATAGGATTCAAACTAAACATGACTACTAAAAATATAAATCAAACTAAGGTAGGACTCATCAAAACATACACCTTGGCTTCTCACAGGTAAAGATCTTTGTTCAGAATTATTAGAGATCGTTAAAATGGAAAAAGGGTAAATGAAACCTTAAATATTTCTTGATTTCAAAGACGACTTGGAATTTGATAATACCATCTTTTGAAACCAAAAGAAAGGTCACACCTGTATCAGTTCCCTCAAGCGTTCTGTACCTCTCTCCACTTCTTCATCATATTTCAATCTCCACTCAGCTGATTCTTCCATTGCTTCCCTGTTAGCAAGATCAAACTGCTTTCTGAAAGAAAGAGGCAGAAAAATGAACTATTCCATTCAGAAATTGTTTTCAGGAAAAAAAATTAAGGCTTTATATATAAGAAATATGTCAATAATCATACTATAAAGCAAATTTCATGTATTTGAATCAGAAATTCCTTGCAGCAGAAGAAAGGGAGCATTGTTCAACATCTCCACCTAACTTAAATCTTGCAAGCCAGAGACAGATTAAAAGGTCTATCAATTTTAAGAAGAGGTACAAAAATTGCCAGTACCAAGATATCGGCATCTCGGCCGACATCTCTCTCTCTCTCCTAAATTTTTTTGGACAAATATCGTCCTTATAAATGTGTAACAGGCCAATATCGGCGAGATCTCGGCCATATCGGCCGAGATTTCAACCCTGGTTTTAAGTGGGTTATAAGGATATCAAGGAAATACATGAAGGGTCTTCGTTGGCTGTAAGCGTCTAGGCCCATGGAAGATTGAGGGATGAGTTAGGAGGCTTTACCTCCTTCCTGATAACAATGGGGATTCTGCCAATGATGCAAAAGGATATCATTATCATCACCATTTATCTAGGGCGGGCAACATGATGATAAGTACCATAGGATGATAATGGTAAAAAATGCCAAAGGATAATAAGTACATAAACAACATGATATATAATTAGTACCTGCAGCAATTACGAGAAAACCAATCATCCACGGCAGTGCAAATTCAATAAAGTGAATCATCAAAGGAGTGTTGACTGTAGATATCTATTTTCGAAATTCATCACTGATCTCCTTTCTATAATATCCCTATCATCATACCAACAAAAAGTCTTTTATTCAAACCCGAAACTAATTCACCTCTATCACTTTATCAAAAGATCTAGAGTTTGTAAAATATTCTCTTCTTTCTATACAAAGCACAGCTCAAGTCGGCATTCTAAGAACATGCCTCTAATGCCAGATGGGCTATCAACTGATCAAATAAAAATATTAGCAAACGTCTGCATTATCTAATTCACACCAAATGGGGGAAAACAACAATGAAAACAATTAACAATAGTGATATTTAAATGGGAACAGCATCATGTGAAGAAGAGAGAGAGAGATGGGTTCTCTCATCCTTGCAATGCAGAAAATATTGTAAAGTCAAATCCCAACAATTTATGTGGTCCTTTTAAAGTCAGAAAATGCTTCCAGCACATTAGCATATGAAGAACATGCCCCGTTCTTCAGTGTCAAAATTTAGACAGTAACTACAAAGTGAAGTTGCCATTTGACATGCTTCACTCTACAATTGCCTCTCCCAAGTCCCCAAATGCCAGTAATATGCAGGATTTTCAAAAATTAAAAAGAAAAAATCTAAAGAGTAAGCCAAGCACTATCCGCTCCTCTTTCTTCAACCTTGACCACTCATCCAATACCCCCCTCCAAACTAATAATAGTAATAGTAGTAAACTAAAGAAACCCTCCACCCCTTTCACCTACCCACTTCTAGATCCTTCTTGCTTTCTTGGTGTCAACCCACTCCTTTCAATTGAGCAGATTCCCATGTTTGATGTGTAGTGTGATCTTGTACCTATTAGGGTGGAAGCTCCAAATAAATTCAATTGAAAATGAGGAAGATTTATTTGATGAAATTGAAAAAAATTCACTCAATTTTTATCACAAGATCGGTGCATGTAAAAGATGACCTTCTAAGGGTTCTAATAGACCCAAATCCAGCCTATTTTGAGCCCATATGAGTGTGCTATGGATTAGGGCATGTTTGGACATGTTTTGGGCCTCTAAAGCTCACATCTGAAGGGCCATATGCAAGGTGCAAACTGAAGTGGCAAGATTTCCATGTCATTGTCTAGTCACATGCCATGTCATTATCCCTAAACTTTAGTTGTGGAATCTCACCAAATAAGCAAGCTTTGGGCAGACAAGGGAGGATACCACAATGTTGCATTCTCCAATTTGGAAGCACAAGAATGAATGGACGAAATTGCTTGGAAAGGAGAGAATTTTGGGCATCATACTAGCATATTCCACCATCAAAATTCTCCCAAGTCATTATTGTCATCATTTCCTCTAAATTCTTGTTTCTTTTATTAATATATTTTTACCAATAATAATAATTATTATTATAATAAGGATATGAAAGGAATCCAACAAAGAGAAACAAGAACAACAAGCCAGCTAGTTATCAAAGCTAATAGGAAATTGGAAGAAGAGCAACAGACAAAAGGAAATTAAGTTATGAAACCATCATTGCAAGATTTTGGAGCGAAAACAGCAACATTAAGTAGAAGATTCATGTAATACAAGGGAACCCAAAATCAGCTAAATCCTGAGATAGATATGGATTTTGCACTTGTTTATGAAAAAGTTGTAAGCTAAAAGGACTTAAAAACTAAAAATCCAGCTAGCTATAATTAGTTGAGTAATAAAGAGTATCTAACTTAATCAATCAATATAAGTAGCAGGAAAATGTTATTGGAAGGGAATATAATGACAATTTGCTTTCCTCTCAATAAATTATCACATCTCTTGACTAATGAAAAAAGGGTCTCGGAAGCAATTCATTTTTAGATTGGTGTTGACTAGAAAATTAAGTGCATAACATTCATCTTCTATTTCTCCCTTTCCATTCCTCCACTTTATCGCATTCTCTTACCCTTGTCCTCACCAGTGCAGCATGGTTTTACACGTAAAACTAATTTTTTTTATCAAACAGAATTTTCATCATCAACAAATGTGTTCAGTCAACCCATTTCAATTGCATTATGATTTCATTATCTATGACCAGTGTCTCCAAAGAGGAAAAAAAACATCGTGAAACCAGCTGGGACAGTTGGTCTAAACCCCATCATTCAACAAACAGACAAGTATGGCAAGAGGTGTATTGAGTATATTCAGTTCAGTCATTAAATGATACCACAACAGATAAAGTCATAATATATTTAGACAACATAAGTAGAGAGATTGACTGCTCAGCAAAAATAGGGTTCTGCTACAAAGATCCAGGGAGAAGGGATCGGCATATTCTATATACTAAAAATATCCAAAAAGAGTGAGACACCCCAAAAGGAGGCCTATTATGTCAGGCCGTGTTATTGTCAATTTAAATCCTACATGGTTACCTAAACCACATGAATTGGTACACGTCCCAAATTAACACCCATCCGATACTTGCATTGTTGGATTTTCAAAGTAAAAAACCACATCCATTTGAGGTTTATAGAACCACCAAACTTTGAACCTCAAAACCTCTAAAGCATTTGTATATAGTGTATTATACATATAATAATTAAATAATTAGACCATTCTATAAGCCCTAAAGGATATAGTTAGAAAGAAATGCATTAGAGATGGTTTAAAAACATCTCCGATGAATGACAATTTGAGAGAAACTCGTTTGAGGTAGTTAGGTCATTTTAGTAGAAGACCAGATATTGTCAAGTGCCTAAAGTTGAGAGTACTTGAGAGGCTATTGATCGTAGGCAGTAAGAGAAGAACGTGTTAGATTGTAAAGTGACTGATGGTATGGTTTACGATAGGATCAATTGAAGAAGAACTCGTAAGCTAAATAGATGGGACTTTGACCTATGATGATGACAATTATGATTCCATAAACCATAAGATATATTAAAAAACAATTAGAAATAATACATCCATTCACATATAACATGCAAATTGGCTGACCAGGAGGTCCAGGTCATCGACTACTGAGACAGGTGTCCAGCTTATATCAGAATTCCCCTCATTATAACAAATTTATCATATAAATGATTGAATTATGTAAGGTCTGTTCAGTAGCCCGAAATTCTTTGGAGGAGCTGGAATTATGTGGAAGTCTAGCCTATACACAGCTATAAAAATCCACAAAATTCTAAAAATCTTAAATTCAATTGAAGAATTCCAAACTACTAAATATGCCCTTCAGAATCTCACTTGGTTGGCCAAAGGATTTCATATAAAATTTTCTCCATTAACCCATCACCCATATAATAAGGTCCATGAACTCCAAGCAAAATGAATCCGGTCTGTTGGATTAAAACGTCATTTTCTGACCCTTAACTACTGTTGATCTCTGGGGGCTTGAAAACCATATATCGTCCAATGGGGTAGATTTTTGCGGACCCCCAAGCCTCTCATACGAATAACAATATATCTATACAAAATCTAGGCATGGTTGTCTGTGCCCAAAAATAGATAAAGGATGAAAAGGGTTGAAGGAAAAATGCCTTAGGATGTCGTTATCTTGGGCGGTGAAGCTGAAATCGATAGCCCACAATTTCATATAGAATGCGATCCCCAATAGCATCACCACAAGCAGCACCACAAAAACAGGGCTTCTCAGCATACCCATCTATCTCTAGATCCAGGGATTCGATTGAACTCAATTCAATTCGGGTTCTTCCGACGGATACGGATAGAATCGCCAGGTACAGTAGCGCTGATTCTCGTCACTCCCAAGCATGAACATTTGCTCCTTAGAGAACAGGATTCAATTTCAGAGTTCAGACAACACTGTTTTAAATGATCCATCTCCAGCGAACTGGGCCGCTTGGTTTTCAGAAACGGTCTTGGGCTTGTGGGCTTCACTGTGGGCCTATTGACACCCATATGGGCATAATTTCATATATAAAAGACATATTCAATTAACTTCAATTGAATTTTATAGTCTATTATTTTTATTCAATGTATTTTTACTTTAAATAAATTTAAATATTTAATATTTTTAAAATATGAGTTTACTTGTTTATTTGAAATGATTTTTATAAATACCATATACAAACAATGACTTTTTCAATCAACCCATTAACAATAACTGATTGCAATCTTACGTGCCCACAGTTGAGTGATCAAATTTGCTAAAAGATAATCTTATGTGCATCATGATTTTAAAGTTTATAAAAAAATTTAGTGATTCACTAATTCAAATGAATTTATTCAATGTTGAGTAGTTTTTCTCAAATTGAGTTGGAAGATTTTATTCAAGTAATTCAATTTGATTAAATGTTAATTTTGTATTTTAAAATTGTAAACTAAAGAAAAAGATCATTTAAATCATCTTGGTTTTGAAAAATATTGAAATCACCTTTGTCATAATTGATCAACTGGAGAAACATGGAACCCACTTTGCCTCTTGTAGGCAATTGTAGAACCAAAGCATGGACTTGTCCAAATCATCTTTTTTCTAAATTTTATTTCCATGGTAAAAAATTGTTATCTTATTGGAAGTGCAGGGCCATTTTTCAGAAATCCAAGTAGATTAAAAAAAAAACCTCGTACTTAACAATGTGCTGGCTGATATGGTAAAAGAATAAAAATAGGAAAAGATCTTTACTAA
Source organism: Chimonanthus salicifolius (assembly GCA_013350335.1). NCBI lineage: Eukaryota > Viridiplantae > Streptophyta > Magnoliopsida > Laurales > Calycanthaceae > Chimonanthus > Chimonanthus salicifolius. The sequence continues at coordinate 39,130,559 of CM023532.1, read as the reverse complement.
TACTCAAAAAAAAAAAAAAAATTCAATTTTGAAGCCCCTAAATAGTGAATACAAAGTCTATCATACAAAAAGGATGAAAAATAATACATTCTATTGTATTAATATTGGCATTCCAATTAATTAGTCCTTACGTATCAAATAGGGTTCATCATCTGATGTAAGAGAAATGATTATCTGAAGTTGATTATACAGTAAGTTATGGTAAAATTTAGTTAGTTTTACGTGTGAGGTCATGTGAGGTCCACTTTTAATTTTTTTTTTAAAAAAAAAACTCAGATAAATTATCAGTAAATATTGAGATCCAAAGGGTTCTCTTTATTAAAACTAAACTTCACATGTAAAATTAAGTCAACTTTACCCTAACTTGCTATATACTTATATAGTTGACTTCAGTTATACTCCCTCCGTCCCATTTTAGTTGTCTCATTTGAAATATTTGTATTTCTTAAAGAACTCTCTATACAGTGCTAACACTCCATGTGATTTCATTCCTTTTCAACACACTTTATACTACTTCATTATAAATGAGACAACTATTTTTGGACAATTCTAAAATCTATATAGGACAACTAATTTAGGACAGAGAGAGTACTATATTCTACGGTAAATCAAGAGACTTTATAATGTATTTCAATTCAATAGAAACCGTGTCTTGTAAATAGTTAGTTATGTAGTTTATTATCCATCATGATGAAGTGTTGGATTCAATAGTTTTCTTTGATGTAAAATGAGGCTCACATATGAAATTTACTTAATCTCACTATAAATTACAATAAAGTTACTCTCATCTGATCATTCTTATTTATGTAAAGGCTTCTACATTTCGCATCTTGTTGTAGACATGATACTAATTTCATTGCAGATTTTCAACTTAGAACCATTTTGCCTTGTCGAATTTGTCAATTTACCCAGTTTAATCCTGAGAAATTATCCCTTGTCTATTCAAGGGGTCGAAATATTCGCCGATACATATCGTATCGGCCGATATATATTGGTTTTATAAGACCGACGTATCGGCCGTACAAAAATATTATCGGCCGATACGGCCGATAAACGGTCGAAAATATGGGTCATAATATCGGCCATAATATCGGCTGATATTTATAAAATTCAGCTTTTTTACATTTATTTCTGTTTTTTTTTTTTAAAAAAAAAAAGAACAATATCGGCCAATGCGAACCATATATTGGCCCGTATATTTGATCAAATATCGCCTGATAAAGAAATTATTCGACTGGAAAGAGGGGTTTAAAAAAAAACTGTATCGGTAGTGGCCCCACAAGATATCGGTGACATTATGTACTAATATTGGCCGATAGTTGGACCGTTTACCGGTCTGAAATATCGGCCGATATTTCAGAATATCGGATTGTAGCGGTTTGTTTAAATACGAATAAAATATTAATATCGGCGATATTATGATGGATTATCGGGCAATATATCACGGCCGATATATCGCGCGATATATCGGTCAAAATATCGCTAGAGAATCCTGCAACACATCAAGTCCAACAAGCTGTGGGATTCTTGGTATTTCCCACGCTTGAATTTTTTATTAATATTTTGAAAACCCGTGAATCTAAACCAGCCGAACTCCTCTATTATATGAATATCCTATACATCTCTTCATTCAGCGACTAAATCATTTAGAAACCCACTCATCCAGCAGTGGTATTTTCTAACTCCTATCCCCATCTTACATGCCTTCATCCGGCTTGATTGGAATAGAGTGTATTATTGGCTTATCTTAGAAGATCATTCCGTTCAAAGTATATTTCATAGATTGGTCTTCATTTCATGTAAGTTTTTATTCCATTTTTATTTTTAAGCCTTTTCATCTAAATATTTTATGGTTTTAATGTATAGTTTAATATTTAATGCATTGCTTGTAATATGTTGTTGTTTTAGAAATATGGATTATTAATTATTGTTAGTGATTTAGTGATTTATTTATGCTTAGAAATTTAGCATAGAAGTTATTATGAATGTATGCTATTTTTTTCATGCAGATTAATTTTTTTTGCATTTTCTTTTATTTTCTAAAGTGAAATGGCCCCTATATGTACAAAACATTATTAGAAATAGTAATTATTGGGAAAATTGCTGATTTTTTTATAAAACACCCCTCTGATTTTAGAAAGAAGGTTCTGTAAAAAAATATAAATTTCATGCAATGTGATTATTTATTTTAAATGTTTAAACAAAAACCTCAATTTCATGTGATAAATTGTCAAAAAATATGTAAATGTACTGAAAAAGTATGAATGTTTTTTAAACCAACCCTCTCAGTGTGTAGTGTTTATGCACTATAAAAAAATTCAGTTTGACAGTAGATGAGGTTTTTTTTTTAATTTTATCATTTAATCCCCCATTTTTATGTGATAAATTACGGAAAAATTGGACCTTGTACCAAAAAAGTATGAATGTTTTTTAAACCAACCCTCTCAGTGTGTAGTATTTGTGTACTGTAAAAAAATTCAGTTTGAAGTAGATGAGGCTTTTTTTTTAATTTTATCATTTAATCCCCCATTTTCATGTGATAAATTGCGAAAAAATATGTAAATGTACCGAAAAAGTATGAATGTTTTTTAAACCAAACCTCTCAGTGTGTAGTATTTGTGTACTATAAAAAATTTCAGTTTGACAGTAGATGAGGCTTTTTTTTTTAATTTTATCATTTAATCCCCCATTTTCATGTGATAAATTATGAAAAAATATGTAATTGTACCGAAAAAGTATGAATGTTTTTAAACCAACCCTCTCAGTATGCAGTGTTTGTGTACTGTAAAAAAATTCAGTTTGACAGTAGATGAGGCTTTTTTTTTTTAATTTTATCATTTAATCCCCCATTTTCATGTGATAAATTACGAAAAAATATGTAATAGTACCACCGAAAAAGTATGAATGTTTTTTAAACCAACCCTCTCAGTGTGTACTGTAAAAAAATTCAGTTTGACAGTAGATGATGCTTTCTTTTCATTTTATCATTTAATACCCCCATTTTCATGTGATAAATTGCCCAAAAATATGTAAATGTATCAAAAAAATCAGATTTTTTTTTTAAATCAACCCTCTCAGTTTGTAGTGTTTTAGTACTATAAAAAGTTTCAGTTTGACAGTAGATGATGCTTTCTTTTCATTTTATCATTTAATACCCCCTATTTTCATGTGATAAATTGTCCAAAAATATGTAAATGTATCAAAAAAATAACATTTTTTTTTAAATCAACCCTCTTAGTTTGTAGTGTTTTAGTACTATAAAAGGTTTCAGTTTGACAGTAGATGATGCTTTCTTTTCATTTTATCATTTAATACCCCCATTTTCATGTGATAAATTGCCCAAAAATATGTAAATGTATCAAAAAAATCAGAATTTTTTTTAAATCAACCCTCTCATTTTGTAGTGTTTTAGTACTATAAAAAGTTTCAGTTTGACTGTAGATGATGCTTTCTTTTCATTTTATCATTTAATACCCCCATTTTCATTTTATCATTTGTTTGTATCTAAAGTGTTCTGGGACAGCATCGTATCGGCCATCAACATCTCTGCTCCCATAGTCACAGCACTCCGATTTGTAGGCAGAGATAAGAAGCCGACGCTCCCCTATGTATTTGAATGCATCATAAAGGCTAAAACTGAAGTTGAGAAAGTTAATCCTCCGGTTTAATTCAGGGAAATCATCAACGAGAGGATTAATCAAATTTTCATCTCGAACCCACAGTTCGTTGTAGGTTAGTTTTTCATTCGCTAGTGTGTTTATATCTTATTATTGTGCATATCTTATATTTAGGCTAATCGCATTGTATTTCACTTGGTAGCATATTATTTGAATCCCTTCTCAAATAAAGCTAATGATTTGGGTTTAGAACTGTCGACCGACTCAATTCGTAACTGCGTAAAACGGACGTTGGAGATTATGGGTGTCATGCATCCTGGTGAACGGGCGACATGTTTTAGAGATGTATTACTTTTGTTCATTATGACCCTAAATATTTTCGATGATTTGAAAGTTGTTCATTATCCAATAATACTAATTGTGTTTCTTTTTGTTTTGAAGTTACACAATTATGAGAACCGCTTGGAATCATTTGCGGATGAAGCTGCCGATGTTAGGTTGAGAGAGACGTCAACAATGAGTGCTACACAGTAGTGGACATATTTTGGCAACAGCTCATCTATATTGAGGAAGTATGTCATCAAGCTGATGAGCCAGACGCGCAGTACAACCAACTGCGAGCGTAACTGGTCGACATTTAAATATGTCCACAGCAAGCCTCGAAACAAATTATCATCTCAAAGACTAAATGATTTAGTGTACCTACACTACAATCAGCGGCTAAGGGCAAGGAATTTGAGGAGGTACCCCAAGCTGACACGGGTAGATGCCGAAAAATTTTCGTCCCTATCGACTCGAGTCTCTATTCACCTATAATGATCCATTAAGTAAATGGATCGAAAGGAAGAACAACATGTACTTCATAATCTAGATATATCATTTTTAGATCAAAGTGTAGAGTTGGGAGAATTGCAGGATTCCGAGGAAGAGGACGGAAAATGACGGTCGTTGCCATTCAATCAGTGTGTCCCGCCCTCCAAATGCGGGTCTGGAACGTCAAACAAGTACAAGGATGGCACCACGTCGTCATTCTGTTAATGAACGGCCCACTGGGACAGATGGGGTATCTAGCTCTTCATAGAGGAGGAGATCAATAATAGAAAAAAACTTGTTGTTCCGAGTAGCCATCCTAGCAGACGTGATTATGGGTCGGCTAGATCTGATTCTGATTCATCTACAGATGACGGTAATGGGTCAGATGATGGGTTGGATTTTACTCATCCAAATATTGTTGTGGATGTTGAGCCTGCAAATCCACCGGGGTATTATCTCAACATGAGTGAATTCCATTACCAACAGGATGATAGGTAACATACACCTCCTCATGGCGGAACAAACTTGCCCGGTCAAAGTCAAGGATATGTATCGTTCGGATATACGCCCACAGGATATTTTGGTCAATCGAGCTATAGGGCACTTGGACACGGACTCATTATCCAGTAATATGCAGTCCATGTCGATTTCAGATCGTCAGTCGCAACCCTCCTCTGATAGTTGGCAGTATCACAATCCATCGTCAACATCCGACTACACGTCTAATGATGAGCGACTTCTGGAAGAGACGTATGCAAGATTTTATTTCCACGTCCCCGGTTATCCATATGAAGAGCTTGACCCATAGTAATATTATATTTGTTTTTAGAAAATTTGGTCAAGCTTTGATGTATTTGGTGAAACTCAAGTGATTTCAAGTTTTCATATTTGAAGTATTAGCACCAATCATTATTATTAAATTTAATATATTATCTTTACAAAGTCATATTTATATATTTACAAAGTCATATTTATAAAACAATATCGATTTTACTCAAACTCAAAACATTTAGGCCCATATTAATCATATGAAAAAAAAAAATTCAAGAAAGACAATCCTATTTGTAAATGTGATAATTGTTTTATAATAAGTGACACTAATCTCATTAAAAATTATGCTAAAAATGATTAATTATATAATAGGATCTACTTCCTGTTGAGAGGATTGATGAGATATTTTCAGTTTTTATAAGTTAACATCATCTATTATTAATTTTAATATTAATCGTATTCAAAACTTAAATAAATAATTTGAATATGTATACGACCGATATTTAATGAAAAAATTACATTTTCAAGAAGTCCCAAATTTTCTGAAATTACCAAAAAAAATTCGGACAAAAATGCAAAAAAATAAAAAAAAGGATGAGAGAGAAACTTACCGGCCGATATATCGACGGCAGCATAATTTGGACCTGGTCTATCCAATGCAAGCCTAGTTGAATTTGTCATTTTACCCAGTCTAATCTTGAAAATTATCCATTGTGAACCAGCTCACATCGATCTATTGTAAACTTTCAATCATAGCTCTTTGATAGAAATGAAATAAAAAACAAAACTTATCAACTTTTTCTCACCAACGGCTTTAATTAAAAGCTCATACCAATTTTTATAGACGAGCACAGAATAGATAATTTATTGTTTAATTCCAACCACGTTGAAAAGGTTTAGGATGAAGTGACAAGAAATTGTGGAAACCACCTGTTTTTCAACAAAGAGAATGATGCGGTGGCATGTTATCGCCTTTGTATACCATTTCTTATACCAAAAGGTTTATTTAAGACGACACCCTGCCTACACATACTTTCTCCAATCCGAACATGCTTTGTAGGAGTAAATTTTTATGAGAAAGTAAAGACATCTCTCTTTAGAAATTCAAATTTTGGGATGTGATTCAGCTGGTAAATTATTTTTTATTTTCCATCAAATGAAGCTTTGTTTTGGAAACCTCAATTACTAGAGGTTGGGATGGGCCTTCAGTGGTCCAAATGGACGGACCAATAATGGACTGTTGGGATCTAAGAAAAGATTTCTAGCCAAATATTTCAAATCATATTAATCCAATCAATGTGTGGATGTAGTAAGGCGTAAGGCATAGTTCAAATACCAACATGCAACATCAATGGATATATTCACCAAATAGCCGCATATCGTACTGAAATGCTTTCTATTTTCTGAATCTTGAAATATACATGCAGAAGCAATCCAAGCTCAATTACTCTTGAAAGCGCTGGAACAAATGAGTTCAGTGACAGTTGGAAAGAATGGGGTTTTGCTTGGGCTTTACCGAGATGCTAACAACCAGAAGTTCATGAGAAAAGACAAGGATGTCGTGAACCAGCTGAGGAAGGCCATGGCCGTCGAAGTCTCGAACTGCACGCAATGGTTTTGTGCACATTCCCCAAGATCATTACCAATAAGGACTGTAATGCCAGCAGATGCACAAGCAGCTGCAAATGTGAGGGTGGAAGTTATCTGCATTAAAAAAAAAAAAAACAATTATTTTTTTGAGAGGTCGCCGCCACTGGCACACACTTTCTTTTATACTTGCCAGCCAATAATATGCTAATAAACATGACCAGGTCTTGATGTCCATGTCTAATGCAAATGCGATGTGCATGTAACCTGGGGAAGTACATAACTAGGTTTTGGTTCTCTATTTAGAAATCTCTATTCTTGAATAGTTACTGATCATTTCAAATTCATTTTTTTTTCCAGGCATGGTCACCATTAAACATCTTGATTCTCATTCATCACGCACACATCAAGAAATTTTAATTTTTCTTTTTAAGTGCCATAGTCAATTTTCTTACCCCATCACCGATTACAAATAAGCCGACTATCCGGGAATTCCGCAAGGAGCGCTTCACTAGAAGGGCGTATATATCCACCATTGCCAAGGATAAGCTCCATAAACTTTGCAAGATCGCAGCTGCAACGAGATAGCTGCCACATCAAGTATCATAAAACATTTCAAAAAACCCTGTTCATATGCTAGGAGTGTAGAGTTGCATCCAAATTCTTGTACATAAAATACTTGCGTTGTCCAGTTTCATGACAGAAATCAACATAGCAGGATACTGAAGCAGAAAGAAAAAGGGGGACATTTAGGACTTGAAGAAGGCATGGGCTAACGTAGAAACAGTGTCTTGACCAATTCCGAAAAGTCTTCTTATCTGAATGATAACCAACTCCCAACAGTTGCTATGACTGAGAAGCAGACTCGCTAGCTAGAAGAGGAGCTAGTTAATAAGTGGCAAATAGATGACTGATAACTGTGTCTTGAGACTCTTTATCTTCTCCTTCCTCCAAAGGTCACAATCGACAAGTTTATATATGTTTAAATTTGAGATAAATTAAATAGTTGGCAGGTTTAGACATTACAAGGAGTTGGAAGTGGCAGACTTGGTTACTACTGGGATTTACATTTTTTGTTTAGGAATACTTCATCTTTTTTTTTCAGACTTGTTTGGTTGAGGAATGTTTTCCCCCTTTTTTTGACGGTTTGTTTTGTTAAGGAATCATCAAGAGAATTATGACCGAGTCGACTAGAATGCACAATTAAGATTTTCAAGATATTAATATATTATTACAAATTATTTGCTCTCTTCCTCAATCTTTTCATCATTAACTAAAGAGGAAGTACAATTATACCATATAAGAGAAACAAATGATCAGCCACACAGTCCCTTAAGGTATGAACTCTGAGCCTGCTGCTATATGGAGCCCATATTTGACCTGTCTTTTAGAAAAGACTATGCTTGAAAAGGGGTCCACCAAAAAATCATCTTGACTTAGATCAAGCAAGCCACGTTCTTTAATCTCCCAAAACTGAGCACTCAAAAGTATTTGTTTAATCTCCAGACTTATGTGACCTTCGAAATCATGGATCCATTCATCTAATTAAGGTGATTTTTGGTAGACCACATATCCAAACATCAACCTTTCCAACAGGCCCATCACCATAGGCAGAAATGGCCCACTGCACCCACAAGCACAGATGAAAATCGCTTTTAAGAGATAAATTCAAAATATCCACTGATACCCCTAACATGTGACAATTTTTTTATGAACAGTACTTTAGGTTGAGGCTGCACATTCCATAGGTCTAGGCAATCCATTGCTATTTGAGTAGGGATCATATCAACCAATAGACACTAACCATGGTAGTGAAGAAGCCAACCCAAGCATGATTGAAGCTGACCCGTTGTCTCCCAAGTGGCAATTCAAACACAATTTGGCATCCCAACTAGGTGATTCTGGATAGGTTGGCACTCCCAGCCTGATTAAAATCAGTTTGGCTTGGCCTTTAAGAAATTGGATCAAGTACATGTTTAATACCTGTTATACTCAGTGGGTCAGCCTGACCAAACTGTTCTCACCCTCTAACGCCACTCTTAAAGGAAAGCAATTACATTGGTAATGAGTCTCTAGCCAACATATAATCACCACCAACCCCAAATGTACCTGAAGAGTCCACGAAACCATTTGCACTTCTAGTGAAAAAGAAGACGTTGATGATGATGAACAAATAAGAAAGAGCAAAGATTCCTAATCTCTCTAACGAGGTTGATGTTCATCTAGCATGTGAGCTCTTCCAACTTCCCACTATTTTGTTTTGAAACCTCTAAACTCCCTATGATGAATCTCATATCAACTTGCAATGTAAATCTGGGAAATATTAAAAAACACCTGACCTGGGTTTTCTGTCTTTGAACAGGTCAATCATTTTGATCCAAATGGACAAGTTGCTATAGGACCCATTTCAATCATTTTTATCTCAGGAGAAGTTTTCCATAGTGAACTGGTGTTTTTCTTTTTTTAAATGGGCATAGTGAACTGGTTGACAAAATTTAGTGTGAACTTTCAATCAAAACCCTTAAATGAGGAAAAAAAAATCTGTTAATTCACTTTTTGAATTCAGTAAATATTCTCATCCAAAGGCTATCAATGAAAGTTCACAACAGATCATTGTAAACCAGTTCACAGCAGATAATGACTCATCATCTCAGCGAGAAAGAGAGAGAGAGATCAAAATGCACTGAGAATCTACATCAAATCCAACTTTGAAACATCTAATGAGCAAGCAAGTGATATACAGTTTCCTCTGTGTATAAGAGAGAGAGAGAGAGAGAGAGAGAGAGAGATCAAAAGACACTAAGAATCTATGCCAAATCCAGCTTGGAAACATACAATGAGCAAACAAGTGATATAAAGTCTCCTCCCTGTGTAAAGGACAAAATAACATTGAGTGCAACAAGTCAAAACTCATCCATAGCAAGTCCAGTGACTCATCTGACAAAAAGCCTCGACCTTCTTAAGTTAAAAACTCTAACAAGTTAAAGAGCAGTAAGAGGCTCAAATGAAAACCAAACAAGAGCATTTAAACAAGAATCTAGCCTACAAATACCCTGGGATTCTACTTACAGATACTTGTCATTAATCCCTCTCTCCTCCCACCTAACCTAGTGCACCCACAGACACCCACCCCAAGAAATTTTTATCAATATTATTGTATGTTTATTGTGAGCAGTAAGAACAAAAGTGTGTAAGCAGTAGTAGTAGAAAGTATGCAGCATAGTAGCAGTAATAGTAGTAGCTGTAGCAGTAGCACCATAAGGTACACAATGCAGTACACATTGCAGTAGTAACAGCAGAAATTTAATTGAGGTTCACAGCCAATGAGACACCAGAATTCAATATTGTTTGGGTCTTGATAAGTAATTCTAGCTCATTAGAAACAGGCAGAATGCGGCTAAATAGCTTTGATGACAGTAAGCTATGAGTTCTACTTTGTAGGTTATGTGGGAGAGTAGAACTCAGAAAACCAACCTCAAATAATAGGTTAAATGGCTTTGATGACAATATATAGACACACAAACATATATATGTTTCATATGTGGATATTTGCACGGTTTTTAGGAAGCAATGTCATATTGAAATTTGAGAAGTTAAGAAGTGTGATTGTATCAGGGCGTTCTTGTTTGTATATCAGGAATATCAGTCAGAAAAATTGGATTTCCAGCAATCCATTAAACATCAAATTTGGATGTGTTTGACATGGGGAAAATTTGTCATCCCAGGAAAAGGCATTTCCCTGGACCTTGCAAACCAGCTCCCCCTAATCTGCAGAATCCAGGAAGGAGAAATTCTCTAAAATTCCATTTTGTTCATTTCTGCGTATCAAGCTTCTGCATGGAAGCTAGGCAGCAAATGCACCAGGTGGACCACACACAGTGCCGCATTATGTGGCATGTGTCGGGTGATCCCTACATTTCATTTGCAAAAGCCACACATTTCCACTGAAATACTCTTAGTAGACAAGCGCAAAGGTGTTAATGTGCAGAAAAATGGGGGAACTTTCCACGAGAAATTTCCAACCCGCACTCATTGGAAAACAACTTTCCAGGTAAATGAGAACGGAATAGCTTTTCTGTACTAAGCATTTTCTATCCAAATGGAAAATCGCAAACAACCTCTAACTGATGAGACAGTGTACCAATATTGATGATGATTGCAGGCCATACAACAAAAATCTATACGCACATCTAAGCAATTACAATCCTACTAAATAGAGATAGCGGTTTCTGTAGGTAAAAGGAATTTCAAAATAATAAAGAGATCGATGAACAATCATCTTACGAGAATGCTGTGACAGATGTGAAATCGCTGGCAGATACCATGACGCAAAGAGCCGCAACAGCAAATGCAAACTGAAAAAAGCGCAAAGCGAGGCCTCCATAAGTTCCAGGCATTCCTTGGATGTCCTTCATCCTAAATCTGTGCACATCAATGGCAGCGTCGGTGGTAGGCGGAGCTTCAACCGGATGTACTGTCGGATGGCTGACACTCATTGCTTGAGTGACTTCAATTCATTGCCCCGTGGGGGGAACACACACACACACACACACAAATTTGATCCAATGGACAACAAAAAGGGGCAAAAGCAGATTCACTACTTGAAAGAGAATCCGCTATTTCAATTGACCTTTCAAGAAGTGAAAATGGGTCCTCAACAACGATTTCTGGAAGCAAATTAAGAACCCTAAATCCAATATTTCATGGATCTAGGGTTGTAAGTCCCCCAAAAAAAATATAGGTAATAACATTCTGAGGCAGTAATTTTACAATGAACAACATTGCAACAGGAACCCTAATTCCACTGATTACCGAGAAAAAAAAACCTAATTACTTGATTGAATCAGAGAAGAAAAATCTCGAATCCTAATTCGACGAATTTCAATCAAAACATCAGAGAGAGAGAGAGAGAGAGAGAGAGAGAGAGAGTTTTCAGCGTTAGAAGGAACTTGAGAGAGAAAAGTAACTTATTTTAAGTGAGTGGAGGATGGCGTATTGAATTATAAAACGGAAAAGGGATTCTCTGATCTCTACATCGTAATAAAAAAAGTTTTCTATTAAAATTTAATTTTTAAATTAAAAGCATATCGATTATATAAAATAAAAATTTACGACTCTAAAACCTAAAAAAAAAATTATTCTAATTTATGAGGCTGAGGCAGCGAGCAGCGTGGCGGCTGGCATTCAATGTCGCGGGCTTTTTGCCCAGTTTGTCTAAACGAAAACTGAGTTAACAGTATTATTATTTTATTAAATTAAGCTTTAACTATTTGATAAATATTATTATTACTATTTGATTTAAATAACTATACTTGGTAATAGGTAGGTAGTTCTTCATTAACCGTTATATTTTTTTAGTTAAATTAAAGAATAATGTATTATTTACATTTATTTTTTAATTCTCATATCAATAATTACTTATTTTATTTTTTTAAATTACCCAACTTTACTTTATAATAAATAGTATTTTAATCAAATTAAATCACAATAATTTTATAAAGCAACTGGTACAATTATTTTTTTTAAGCTCTTTAAAGCCCACCGACTTCAGACATGATTGTGAATTCAGAGTATAACAAAAATTTATTAATCAAACATTTGTATACCTCCAGTCTCTAGATCACAAAAAATAATTCTAATTTTTTTATTCATTTGTTTATTAAATTAAATAACTAAAAGAATTAAATGAAATTAAGATTGCGTGGCAAATACTAAATTAAATCTTATTTGTCACATGTTTGATGTAACAACTTAATCTTCATTTACATACATATTGTTTGCTTTGCTAATTTATAACAGTGCACGATTTTTATTTTTTCTCAAAATTTTATTGAAAAAAGTCTACATATACAATAAAGTGTAAGTATCTTACTCGTAGATCTCACGAAAGACGAGTCCTCTTTCGATGTAGGACCAATGGTCACTTATTATAGTAGTGTCTCGCATCCGTCGAGACATGATGTCCAACATATTTCAACTCATCAATCAATTTTATTAATTCATATCAAGAGGATAGAAAAAAAAATATTGAAATGATTTTTTAGGTTTTTAATATCCACAAACCCCCCTTTTGTTTAGTTAGACTTGTATTTCTAATATACTAAATACAATATTATAAATGATATATTATGCCATTAAATTATTATGAAGGAAATCTCACAAGCTTAAAAGTATAATACATGTGTTATAATCATGCATATTGTGTAGAGTCTCGTAGAAGTTTAACTTAAGTTAAACTCAAAGGCCCAGGCTATAAAACTCACAATAAACTTTAGCTAATATAGGTTAAATTCATACTTATTTTTACTTTAGATTAAAATATCCACATGACCACATCTATACTGTGGGTTCGTGTTCCCATAGCCTAACCTCTATATGCTTTAGGAATAGTGGATTCATTCGTGAGGAGTTTAATGGAACTGTATCTGAATTTCTCACACTGTTGATAAAAAAAAATGTCTACATTTATTTTGAATCAAAATAAGCCTATCCTAAGCAAGAGGTCCTATTCTGAATGAGAATAACTAGTTTTATTATCTATATTAACTCATTTGTCATCTGTATTTATATGATTCAATTTCACAAATTAATTATCACAAATGTACAACTTGCTATAGTTCTTTAAGTGCATGACTACTTAACATTAGTTATTGTAGAAACTTTTTAAAAGGTACTGTACAATGACTCTGGATGAATTGGTAAAAGAGTAAGATGGCTAAAAGAGATAAAAGGAAAGATGCAAAAGACCCGTGTCTGAAGCATGTCCTTGTTTGTATGTAAAATTAAAAATTCTAATAGAGAGAAAATAGAAATATAAGCTTGGCAAGGTGTGTGAGGGTGAGAACAAAAGACTTAAGCCTAGCAAGATATGATGAACATAAATGGCAAAGGAATTTAAGTTAAAGTTAAGGATATTAAAAATGACTTGAAAAGATAATTTAGAGACCTCTTAAATATGGAAATTAAGTGTGAAATACATGTACAAACATAAGTAAATAAAAGGTCCGAGCCCACATGAGTGTAGCTGAATTGGTTGTATCTCGTTTCAAGAAGTGGGAGATTGTGAGTTCGAGCCCCCATGACCTAAACTTAACGTGACTTAGAGGCTAGAGGACTCATCTATGAGGATTTTATCATGACTCTGTGTGAGTTTCTCACATGTTAATAAATAAAAAATTGAAAAATAAAATATCAATAGAATAGATCTATATTGATTGTGCTGAATAAAAGTACAGCGAGAACAAAAAAATTCTATAAAAGTGTGAATCTTATTAGATGAATAATAGAATTAATGAGCTAAATATGTTAAAATATTAGATTCAAGAAAGATGCACGAAGTGGTCTTTTTAAATGGTATTAAAAGAGATATTCAAATCTATGTCAATTATCGAAGTATTTTAAATGATAATAAAAGAGATATTCAAATCTGTCTCAATTATCGAAATATTACAAGACATACTATGAAATATGAACACAAGACATACTATGAAATATGAACTGAGTGCTTTAGAAATACACTTTCCTTTTATGCCAAGTGAGTTCTAAAAGGTCGCTTTGTATTAGGACAACTTGTTTTGAAGATTAAAGAGAAAATAATGACCTACAAAAATACTATGAAAAGGTAGCAAGAAAATTAAGTTTGCAAGCTTTGAAAAAATGTTCTTAATAAATATGTTGAGATTATAAAATACTTTATCTGTCTCAATTAAGTTGTCTCATATAGATTTTAAAATTATTTCAAAATAGTTGTCTCATTTATATTAGATTAGTATACAGTGTGTTGAAATTGATGAGAATTACTGAATGACAGTTTAAAGTCAAATTTAAAATTTTATAAAAAATATAAATATTTAAAATGAGACATTAAAATGAGACGGAAATAATATATATTAACATATAACAACTAAGAAATGATGGTAAGTGGGAATACGAGGAAATTCCAATGAGTTGGACTTTAATAAGGATAAAGTTTATAGACAATAGATTGCTTAACATCAGATATACATGATGTAATACCATAAGTCATGTCATTTATAGATAATACAATGTTAATTAGTAAAACAAGAAACCAATTTGATGAGAACTTAAAACCTACGGAGGAAACCTTAAAGACGAATGGATGAACAAAATAAAATAAAATAACTAAAAATCAACAAAGAAACAATAGAATATATAGTATATAATTTAGTGGCTTAAAGAACATAGATAAAAACCAACTAAAATTGAGAATGTCTTTGTATAAAAGAAATATAACAAGTTTAAATAGTTGGGTGCAAGTGTGCACTTGTCGAATAAGATGTTGGAATAGATCTAGCTATGACCAATACAGTGACAGTTGGACAGGTTAAGTGCAAGCAAGATACGAGTAAGGGTTCAAATCTCGTTATCAGTCGAACATCGGTCAATACCGAATATAGGCCGATATCTATCTTGGCTGAGAAATTTATTTACCTATTTTTTTTAATTAAAACTTTAAATATCGACCGATATAACAAGGTATTAAAATCTGAGATATCTCGGGGAATATTATACATATCAATCGACATTTATTATCTTAAATACGAAACTGATATTTGATTAAAAATACTATATAGGATAAAAGAAAGATTTTATAAAATAATTATTAAACCAACAATATTTTATAGAGCAAAGTGTTGAATAATAAAAAGGTAAGAGAATATAACAGTAACAAAAATATGTATTTTCAGTTAGATAAATAGAATAATGTTAAACGATACGATTAACAATTAGCGCATTAGAGAAACTTTAGTATGAATGAAAAAAAAAAATTGACGACGTGTGGGGGGTTATCTTAATTGGTCGGGAGCAAGATTTCTAGAGGGAGATATTGAGTTCAAACCATAAAAACTCATACAGATGGTCACGTTCCATGGAAATTTATATAGAGTAAGGTCCCATCGATTTACTAAGTATATGCGGGTGGGGGGATTTTCACACTCTCCAGAGGACTAGTCAGGTGAGATGCCCAGACACCTCTGGATCTCAAAAAAAAGAAATTTGGCGCATTAGAGAAACTTTTGTATGAATGAAAAAAAAATGAAGACACGTTGCTTAAGATAATTTCTGTTAAATTTTTTTAAATTAAGACTTGACTCAAAATTTTATTATTTAAGAGCATTTTCTTACTTAATTTTAGAAAATCAATCAAACTTATTAACTCGTTTAACTCATAAATTCGCTGAATTAAATCAACTCAAATTATTTTGTTTGAGTTTTTCCGATTTAATACACCCGCCTGAAGCAAGTGAAGATATTTCCCGCCTGAGAGATTTTAATTCATTTCTGATGTTCATCCCATAAAAAGAGGGCCCCGCAATGTTCTCGATGGTGTTTTGACACCTTGCTTTGCTGAAAAGGGCCACCCCTCGTCCTCTTGCAATCTAAACCCTATTTTCTACCTTTGCGCCCTCTTATTTATAATTTGTACTCTTTTTTCTTCCAGAAACCTTCTTTTCTTAGTCCATTTCTGCCCTCAGCTCTAAATCTTCACTACTTCAGAGCTGTATCTTCACTGTGATTTTGTTCTCTCGATCTTGTTTTGTAAAGTGGATCTTTCTTGCCATTTCTGAGCTACTTCCAGCTCCCGTTCCTGCTAAAATAGGAAGATGTTCTGGCGCTTGTCTGCTTTTTCCGCATCTTCTCCCGTAAGTGGAATCCCAACAAAAGAGAGTTCTTGCTATCTTATATCTTTTATCTGATTCTATTTTCTTTTTAGTTTTTGGGATTAGGATTGGTGTACCTGAACCTCACATCACAATCCCCATCCCTTTTGTGCTGTGTGTTTGGGGCCTGAGTTTGGAGAGTATGACTGGCCCACTAGCAAGGATCCAAGTTGAGGGATAAGGTTAGATTATGCAAATTCTTGTAATAATTTCGGGGGCCACGATTTTATTTTTTAATTTTTTTTTGGGGTCACTTGACTCTACTCCCAACCGTGACAACTGTGCCACAGGCTCTTGTCACACTCTTAATCTGTGATTGGACATTTTAGAGTATTAAAGTTATGATAGAATTATATTCTGTTGTTAAAAATAATATATGTTTAAGATTATTGGTATCTTTCAAGATACACCCGATGTGATTTATAAATGCTACCATTTTTATTGAAATGAGGCATTAATCTTTTGCAATTTTTTAGTAAGAGTATAGAAAAATGACAGAAAGTCACACATACATGTGGGTGCTTAAACTTCCTGAATTTTGATGTCTGTCTCATATCACATTAGATAGCTGTTACTTTTATTTATTTATTTTCAATGTTTTTTCCAGCCGAAATCAGCATTATATGGGTCTTTTTGATGATTTCAGGAAGGAGGTGGGAAACCAATTTTCCATTAAATCCAATTTCGGGGTCTTTCTAATAATGTTCCCCACCCACCCACTGCCACATGCACACACATGAACAAAAAGAAGCAAAACAGGTGACTATCTATTGTGCCAAAATGTTCAAAATGATGCAATTTATTGAGCCTTGGTACAATGAAATGTTCAAACTAAGTACTACAATTTGGGAAATGGTTTCACTCGCGTTTTTGTTGGATAGCTGATGCGGCCATCAGAAGCTCAATTGAATTGGACAAGATCAGGGAAGGCCCATTAGACAAGAACAGGGCCAATGAAGCCTTATTTGATAAATTTCCTCTCCAAATTAATTTTAGAATTGATGGAGGGTAGAGAGGGCCTCAAATACAACCTAATGGACCCACTTGTACCATAAATGAAACCCCTTTAAATCAGTTTTAGGCGTGGGCCCTGTTGGGAGAATTTGGGCCTCAAAAGCCCATTAAAATAAGACCATTTGCTGCCGATTCAGTAATGACATGAACTCCATGTCACTGACACCTCAATGCTTCAGTGGGGGCCACATGGGCGCCACGTGGCTGGAATTTCCCAAAGGATAACACACAATGGACATATGGGCCTGAGATTTTAATTAAGAAAATTCCAAAAGTGGAAAGGATTTCCATTAGGTACATGTTACTGATTTGGGATGAAGGATCGACTGTAAGGATGATTAAAACAACAATAAACCCAATAATAATAGAAGAAGATCGCTACAAACACAAGTCAGATGTGAGGGAGAGATTCAACCAGATCGGGCCTGCAAGTGGCTTGCACATTTTTTTTGAACGGTAACAAATAGAATAAATTATATTAATGAAAATAAGTATGTACATGAGCGGCATCATTGGGTCTAAAAGGCTTAAGCCCAAGGAATGCCGAAAGAAAAATAAAAAATAAAAATAAAGTGCATCTCTCCCCATATCAACAGAACATCACGTAAACATGCTGACCAAATTCTCCCGCCTAGAGGGCTTTTAAACGTGGAAAATGCCGGTAGTAGTAGAATCTACCCCGTTCTGAGCAAAGAAATTGGCTACTCCATTTGTCAATCTCCGTACCCCAATAAAAGAAATCTCTTCACCTAAACAAAGTGCCCTAATGTCCCTTACTATTGTGATAATTTTTTAGGGGGGTTTTTTCACTCTTGATGCCCACTTTATCGCGTTTGTAGAGTCCCTTTTAATGATTAGTTTCCCCCTTCCTAGAGAAGACTATATGGCCAAGGCTTTCCTACTACTGATGAGTTTTGCCTCATTTGAATTCCTTATATCTATTGATTTGGAGAAAACTATGGATGTTCTACCATTGCAATCACGGAGAACTCCTCCGATACTTACCGGACCCAATTTCTCTTTTGCCACTCATCGACATTGAATTTGTGTGTATCTTGTTGAGGGGGGCGCCAAGTAGCATGGATGCTGGGTTTCCGTTGCCCTCTGCCTGGTCAACCCTCACAAGAGGTGTAGAAGTCTGCCATTTTGCAGCCCTTGAATTCTCCAGATAAAAGCTATGTGCCACTTAGCTTTATGAATAAGATCGTTTTCCTCCGGCTCCTTGTTCTAAAAAATCTTGGAATTCCTTTCCTTCCACACGATTCTTATAACAATTGCTGGATACCATTTTAGGCTTGCACATTGTGGTGGATACTACATGAGTCAAAATTTAGATACATGCCTTTTTTTACTTTTGTGATGGACAGGGGTATGACTTGGATTCATCAAAGTTGGACTCACATGAATCTTGCACATTTGGGCACATACTTCAATGTTGCTCTTGTTTGAATAGTTGCTTTGTTTTTCACTCCATTTTTCAAGTATATTTAGGAAGAGGTCGCCTTGAGATGCAAGTTAGGACAGGTCAAGTTCATGCTAACCTGCCTTGAATCAAGATATTTAAATATGGAACTAGCTCAGCTAGAATACCCATCCTTTGGAAACTGGATTGAATCGAGAACCGGACCCAAGAATGTGCCTATTTTAATACCAATATAAGGAAACCCAATAATAATGGAGACCCAAAAAAATTGTGATAGATCTTAAAAATGAAAGAAATCAAACAAGAAGTCTTTAAAAAATAAATTTAAAAAATCGAAAGTATAGAGGTCCCAAAATGGAAGAAATAAATAGGCCTAAACCAAAAAGATACCTAATTTGAAAAAGGAAAGTTAGTAGATTAAGAGATAGGAGAGACAACATGATTTATAATAGTCTAATTATTAGTAAAATATTATATAATATATTAAAACATTTTGGTTCAGGTCTCATGTCTTGGTTTTTTTCCCTTTGACCTGACCAGACCTAAGAAAACCTTGGGTCTTCAATGCTTGGAACTGACTTGACCACGAACATGTGTCATCTGATTTGACCTAGCTATTTTTGGGTTGAGCCTAGGCGGATCCGATTTTTAACCAACCCGACTTGCACCCCTATGATTGCTGGTAGCATTTTCTCTACAGGTTTCTTAGAAGAATTTTAAAAACATTGATGTACATAGTTGTTGGATTCATCAAACATACACAATAAAAGGAATCCTCAAGATCTATCCAAGTATCAAACTTCAATCCATTCTAAGTGACGTGATTGGTGGGCTCATTAGACAATCCAGATGAAAGGTAATGTCTAGATCCGTCTAGTACCAGTTTTTGGTCCATTCTATGTTTATAGCTATATAATACAAACAATGGAAATGGATGGTTGACATAGAAACCACTGATATTTCTAGCTTAAAACAGCACTTTCACATCCGACTGTCTACTTTTCTGGTCTTATAGTAGATGCCTGGAAAATTAGAATGAGGTTGAAGTTCAATTATTTGGATGGGTCTAGAGATTCCATCTGATTCGATGTGGTTTGGCGAACCTTGAAATCATGCCATGTGTCTGTTTTGAAAATGCTTTACGAAATTTGTGGGGCATGTGCTACAGGAGATCTTGACTTATGCTACTGTGTAAAATTGTTGGGCGTTTTCCACTCTTTTTTCTTAATCGATACTTGATTCTGACTTGAACAATCTTTATCAGTGATGGAAAGGGCATCTGCATGAGTGCATGGTATGAGAGCAATTTTCTGATGTTGGAACTTAAAGAACTGGATATTCTTATAGCAGACAAATTAGCAATTTCAAGTGTGAGGCATTTTACTTATGCTCTATTTCTTGACAAGTGTTACTTTCTGTAGGTGGAATCTATTTTGGACAAGGAAGACTTCACATTAGAAGAGCTTCTGGATGAGGAGGAAATAATACAGGAGTGCAGAGCTCTGAATAGTCGACTTATAAATTTGTAATTGATCTCTACATTATTAAATTTGTAATTGATCTCTACATTATTACTAATATATTTGGCTGTTGTGTAAGAACTTCTTTTGTACCTGTTGTGATTTCCAATCTCCATGTCATCATAGATGCTCAGGGCGATGGATGGCCATTCATTATGTTGAAATTTTGGAAATGGTAACATGTTTTGAATCCATAATCATTGTGGTTGCAATATTGGGCTCCTTTCGACTCTTCTACACACTTGCCTTTCATTCTTATGAAATGTTTGGTGTGATTGCATTTGTGGGATCACATCCTTAGGCACCATAACCAGCTTTCACATGCTAGGACTCGGTTCTGAAAAAGTCTTTTCATAACAGACTCAGAAGTGAGTGAGCCAGCAAAGAGTTGTGCATGCACACTCACATATTGAAGCTTAGACATTTTTAGATGGCCTCCAAAGTTCCTAGAAAGATTTGTACTAGGTTGATTATCAATGTTGTACGTAAATTTTTGAACTTCAGTCCTACCAGACACCGCAAGTGTATTTATGTGCCAATATATTTTTTCAGTCTTCGGGATGGAGCACAGGTGGAACAGTTGCTTCGATATATTGTGGAAGAACCTTCTGAGGATGCTGAAAGCAAGAGGGCCTTTAAGTATGTCATTTTTGAATTGAGTTTTATGTGGATTCTTAATCATGGGCTTGATTTATGGTGATTGCTGTATCTTTTTTCTTTTCCTTGAGTAAATTTACTTTCATGAACCAGGTTCCCTTTTGTAGCATGTGAAATATTTACATGTGAAATTGATGTCATCTTTAAGACCCTCGTAGAAGATGAGGAGGTATGTTATCCTGTTCTCACTGCTGATCATGTACACTTTTGGAATGTCCTATGCTAATATCATGTTGAACTAACTATGCTACTCTATTGCAGCTTCTAAAGTTGCTTTTTTCCTTTTTGGAACCAAACAGGCCTCATAGTGCCTTACTTGCTGGCTACTTTAGTAAGGTACACTGGGATACCCCCCTTTCCGGGAGATGGTTATACTGGGAGATTATTACTTTCTTCCATTGCATGTGACCTCATTATGGTTGAGTGAGGGCTCTCTGACTGTATATGTTTAGGACTTCTGGTGAGCAAAATTGGTTTGCTAATATAGTTATTGTGGTGTAATAGGTTGTTACATGCCTCATGTTAAGGAAGACTGTCCCACTCATGAATTATGTTCAAGTAAGTAGATTTTCCAACTTCTTTTGGGTAACGGACTTTGTTTATTTTCCCCTTTCTCATTACACAGACATTGTCACAGTTTGTAGACAAATTTCTAGGTAACCTTTAATTGCAATGGCTGCTTTTGTTTCTTTTCTGCCATCCTCTCTTTTTTAAACCCTCGTCTTGCGCTCTCATTTTTATATAGGATTCCTATGTTATTTGGAGACATTAAATTGTTTATGTTCACATTCTGTTTAATAGTTTCCATGCATATGATGCTTCAGATTCTAATATATGCATCTCTCTTATTTGTGTCATTACATACCCTGCTATTGTGGTTCATGACAGGCCCATCAAGACATTTTTCGCCAACTCGTTGATTTGATAGGTATCACATCCATTATGGAGGTCAGTGGTTAACATCTAGGAGCATTAGATGGTCATCTTTTTTGCTGATCATATTATGCAATGTAACAACAATGCGACCTTTGCTATAAGTTATAGTGTTTTTATCAAATTGCACATTGAGCAATAAGCATAGTTGTCGGACCTGTTTCGGAATCCATTCCATTTTTGTCTCTATAGTGGAATGTTCCGGTGTACTGTTTTGGGAAAAGACGGTTTGAGAAAATAAAATATGAAGAAAACAATACAAACTTATAAATGTGTTGTGATTAATGGTTTTCATCATTTCACACACTACACAAATAAAACAGAAATTATTATTAGATAACTATTCATGTTTGTAATTTCAAGTCATAATAACATAATTATCAAATTCTAATTCAAGAGTGTTTGAATTTTACTCTAAATAGGAATCAAATAAAAATCTAATTAGACAAAAAATCCAAAAAAATCCAAGAAATAAACTTGAATTTTCAATTTATTCAAAATCAAAGGTCAAAACTCAAAAAAATAAAAATAAAGGCTCACCAGGTCTATTTCATTTTTTTCTCCAATTTTCGTTACATCCTTTAAAAATAACCATATGAATTGAAAATAGGCTTCATGAATTAAGGACGCATGATGACTTTGATCGTTAAGATTCGTTGGCTATAGATTAAATTTTAGGCTGAAATTTGATCTACTTGTAGCTCATAGAGTCTATTTTCTATTTGCACTGTTGGATTTTAGATGCATATTTAAAAAGATAAAAAAAATGAAATCAGCAGTGTAGAACGACCTGGGTCAAAATGGGCTAGTTGTAGCTCAGAGTCTATTTTTTTATTTGTACAACTGGAATTTATATGCATATGTAATTTTTTGTTTTTCAAATATGAAATCAGTAGAGCTGAACAACTAAGGCCAAAATGGGCCATTCCAGCCAGTTTTGCCCGGATGCACTTGTTTCTGCCGGAATAGATTGTAATGGGTCAAAAAGGAACCCGATACTAAAATTGATGCTGCTCCGTTCCATTCTTTTGGTCAGAACTAGAACATTCTGTCTATTCCGGCTGGAATGGAACAGAATTGGCAACTAAGGCATTAAGCTTTATGTGTTACCCTTTAGTTTTGCCTGCTGTTTGTGTTGACAACACATTCAATTTTGCTCTTAGTGGATTATTAGGTTATGAATTTTTTTAGTTTGTATATTATATTAATACAAAAATCTTTATTGATGATTTCCTCCTTACAGGTATTAGTTCGACTTGTTGGTGCTGATGATCATATGTATCCCAATTTTATGGATGTGGTGCAATGGTTGGCTGATAGTGACTTGCTAGAGATGATTGTAGATAAATTGAGCCCATTTGTAAGTGTTAACATGGCAGTCTTTGAAATGTCCATGTATGAATATATGCATGTCTATATGTGTATACATGTGTATGTTTTTGTATATGAATGAATGTATGTACGTTTGTGTATGCATGCAATGCATGTGTGTTGTGTGGTTTCTGTATTTCTTGTGACAATTGTGTGGATATAAGATTTATGCAGATAATTTAAGCTGTTCAATTTACATCTCTTGTTTGGCATAATACTCAGAATTCATAACATATTTGTTCATTAGTTCTGGTTAACTTTACAATATCTTGGTAACAATTTCCTTTTAATGAATCAGAATCCCCCTGAAGTTCATGCCAATGCAGCTGAAACACTCTGTTCTATCACTAGAAATGCATTATCAGCGCTGTTTGTTAAAATCTCCAGCCCAAGGTTTGCAGATTCCGCATGAATTGTTTATTTTTATAATCTTGTTCACAGGTTTCAATCATTTATATCTCCAGGGTTTGTGTCTAAGTGATTTTTTTCACTTGTCATACAGTTTTGTTGCAAGGATCTTTGCTCATGCACTAGAAAATTCACCATCAAAATCTACCCTTGTCCATTCGTTGTCCGTGTTTATATCTTTGCTGGATCCGAGAAGATCAGCTTCTGGTCATTCGGTTCATTACATCAGAAGTCAACATTTGTATGAACCTTCTTTACCTGTAAATCCTGAGACCCTTAGTGCCATGCTACCAAAACTTGGTAAGTTTGTGAACATCTCATCATATAGTACTATAGCTTTTAAATAAATGACTTAATTTCTTTGATGAATTATGATTGCTCATCCATTTTGTTTTTTTCTTGTTTAGATGTATGTCTGCTGAATGTTAAATGAATATTTGGTGTGGTTCTTCGTTATGCCTTTTATGGTACACAGTTTAGCTGTTTAACTGAGCCAAAAAGCTGAGATTAGCATGTAATTTGCTTGTTGCTGATTGTTGCTAGACTCAGTTACCTTGATTCCACATCTGCATGCCATTGGATTTGTTCAGGTTATTTGCTAATGCAAATTCATTGCCAAATATTTAGTTGTTTGTTACCAATAGTTCTTGACTTTTCCGACTGTTGTGGGACCCACGCCTCAACACAGTTGACCAAAATCTCCCAATTCTGGAAAGACAACTGAATCTCTGTATGATTGATTATAATTAGTTATTCATTTGTTTCTTTCCATAATCAGCCACATCAAAGTAAATGAAGTGAGGGAGGGGTGTGTGTTGTGGGACCCACGCCTCTAACAGTTGTCGGACCCACATCTGCAACACAGTTGACCAAAATCTTTCAATTCTGGAAAGACAACTAAATCTCTGTATGATTGATTGTAATTAGTTATTCATTTATTTCTTTCCATAATCAGGCACATGATTGGCTCCTTTGTTAATTATTTATACCTGTAACTCTTATGGTTCTACATATTCAATACAATCTAGAGAAGAATTTTGTCTAATATTTTCTCATGTTAATTTTTGTTTGTTTACATGATTGGTTGTTTGTTAATGGTGTGTTATTGTGAGAGCGCCATTGCTTTCTTGCATTCATTTTTTTCACGAAAGTGAAACTTTGCCCAGAAACACACTAAACAATGGTCTTCATGTTTTCATAGGGAAGTGAAAAATAATCATATGAAACCTTGAAGTTTGAAATGTTTGTTCATCGTGGTTGTTCGTTTAAGTGATTTTGGCATTAGCTTTTTCTTTGAAACATTGACGACTTAATTCATTGAAAAATGAATAGTGAGTACATGAGGGGATCTAAGTATAGGAGAGTTCTTCCCAGATCCAAGATTGGAAAAGGAAGAGAAATAGATAAAAATAAAGCAAAAGAAGAGATACAACAGCATGCCTCTCCTCACAAGAGATATACTATGGATGCTAGCTAGACTAAGTAAATTACTTTGAATCATTTTTCTAATGCATATAATTTTGGAAACTGGTATGCTTATGTGGATTTTGCCAACTTTATGGTTAATTAGAAACCTTTTTTTCTCATTATTCCGTGATCTACCACTTGCGGTGAGGGATCTCATGCGATCTATTCATACATTGGAACACGTAACATGATTTTTACCTTAGCATGCTTCTTTTTTATTACTAAATGACTAACTTTGGCTGTGCTATGGTGTAGGTGACCTTCTTGGGCTTTTGAATGTGTCCTCTAGTGAGAATGTTCTGCCTACCACTTATGGCGAACTGCGGCCTCCTCTTGGGAAGCATCGTTTGAAGGTATGTTATCTCTGGATTAATGTTGCAAATTTACCAAATGATGTTTTTTCTGTATAGTAACCTTGAGGATCGAGTGGCATGTGGTTTGGTGATATGGACCCTTTATCCGGTTGTACTCTTTCTTTGGGAGCTTCCACATTCAATTAAAAGGTGTAATATATAGGATGGTTAGGATTTTCCAGTCTGTTCACTTTTCGGCGTTCTCTCCATCCATGGAGGAGGCCACTAGGTTGAAGTTCTTAATACCAAGTGTTAAGTTCTCCCTTAGGTGCAAACCTAAGGATGCTACTTGCCATGCACTCATGTTTGGGCATGTTGCAAGCACCGACTTTAGAATTATTCCTCCTAGAGAAAGGTGACATCTTTTCCATGTGGAGGGGCTCTTTTCACATTTAGCATGTGAGGCTTACCATGCCCAAAAAAGTGTCTGGCTGAAATCTATTCAAATCACTTGTGAAGCATTAAACAATACCAAAACTCACTAGAAAACAATTCATTCCATTGTCAAATTTAGAGCCAAAGTGCCTACCGAACACTCATGAAATTGTTGGTTGGATCAAGTTCAGGGTGGGACAAATGGCTTCTATTTTGTGACTCTAACTACTTAGAACATGTCTGGGTTATGTCAATCCATTAATTGAATGAATCTGGATACTCAATCCTAACCTGATTTTAAGGTTGGGTTTGGCTTGGTCATTTTGTGTGTCATGTTTCAGTTGTAGGTTGGCTTGCAAGTCAGATTGTGGGTCAAATTAGGTTGGGTGGCAGTTGTGATCAGTTCAGGTTGTAGGTTGAGGGAGCTTGAGGAATGGGAGGCTTTAGAGGAGGAGAGAGATTTGGAAGGGGAGGAGGTGGTCGTGAGGAGATTGTGCAAATCCAAGCCATTGGATTGCATTGGGAAGGAAGAGGTTGAGTGGAGACAGAAATTCAGATGTCTGTGTCTGAAAGAAGGGGATAAGAATATAGGTTTCTTCCACGGAATGGCAAATTACAGGAGGAAAATGAATAGTATGAAGTCAATTGTGGTGAATGGGAGAAGAATAGTGGGTAAGGAGGCGGTGAGAAGGCATTTCTCGTAGATTTTATGTTAGGGAGGGAGTGGACCTGGATCGTATGGGTTCAACACTTGGCCACATCTTCATAGGGATCCTTCTACCTCCAATCCCCCATGCTTGCCTAACCCTATGCTGGACCTACCTGCTAACTCCCCGTTCTTTGGTGATCCTTTCTCTCTTCTTTCTCCTTTTACTTGTTCTTATTTGTCTTCCGAAGCGTCTTTTTTTGGGTATTTTTTTGGTATTTTCTTTTGCTTCTATTCGCAGCTTTGGTGGTTTTTGGCCTGATCATATGGAGGAGTCATTGTCGTTTAGAGACTTGACTTCCTATTTTGTCTGGGAGGGAGCAGCTAGGCTTTCTCCGGTGTATATATGCTTGAGTGCTTGGTGCGTGCTGCTTGGTGTCCTGATTCCGTTATTCAAGTTGAGTTTCTACGTTGTTGGAGGCAGGGTATGGAGTGAGTTGGCGAAACATTTTCATTTCTTGAGGCTCTTTGGAAACTCAATGGAGGTTCATTCCATCGGGACTTCCTGGACTAGTAGGCCATTATTTCATCAATACCTTCTTTCCTTGTCGATCTCTTTTCCATTTTCACCTGTAGTTGGGTGTATTTTGTTAGGATGCGGCTCAAATTCACACATGGGCCCCATGTCTTCTTAACCAGATAAGAATCTAATTGAGATGGGGACAGTGAATTTAATAAGGCAATTGCTGTAGTGGAAATAGGAGCCATAATACAATAGCAATTGCCTAATTAATGTGTGTATGTACGACAATTGCTATAGAGGGGGACCGACTGAAATCTATATAAGGTGGTGGATACACAGAGAGAGGCGTGAGGCACACGAACTGAAAGCGTGAGTTAACAGAGAGATTCTGAGAGGACAAAACACGAATCCTTTGCTGCAAGGCAAAAGGCAGCAATCAAAGAGGTGCAGCGTCAACAGCGTAACTGGTGTTAAGGTGTCTGTGTTGTGAGAAGAGAGACGGTGGGCATTCGGCCGACTGCTACACGACACATATCAGAGAAAAGGAACTGTTTGTATTGAGAAATCCCAAAAGCAGTGTGCGTGCTGATGCTGCAACATTTGGGGCTTCAGAGAGGAGATCGGCTGAATAAGGAAGAGGGCTGTCTATGCGTGCAGTGTGTGCGCGCTGGACGGTAGATACAGACGTGTATCTGAGAGTTAATGGGTGCTGCAGAACAACAGAGAATAGCAGAGAGGAGGGTCGCTTGGTTCAGTCTCAGGCTAAAGGAAAAGGGATTTGAAGACAGCACTTGTTTGTGACAAGTGCTCACTGGGAATCAAGGCTCTTGCTTGCAGATAACACAAGAGACAGAGAGGGATTGGCTGTGTTCATAGGGCAGGATGCCATCAGTTTTGGTGTGATACTTTCTCGGGATCTAATCAGAGGTATGGGTGTACAAGGGCTTCAATTCTTGGGTTGAGATAAAATCCAAGTGGGTTATTTATTTCTTGTACTGCTATAATCTCTTCTCTCTTAATAAAAAGGATTATACACGCTCCGCGGACGTAGGCCAGATTGGCCGAACCACATAATATCGGTGTTCTTGTGCTGTGAATTTATTCCGTTACTTGTTGTGTTATTTCCGCTAATAATCCTAACATATTGTTACCTAGATGTCTATTGGACTGGATTCACCATTCCCATTTATGATGAGTTCGAGGTCTTTGTCCTTTTCTAGGATAGAGTTGGGTGGGAGGGAGGACATCAAGACTATGAGGATCTTAGGGACTAGGCCCTTCCAGGAAGAGATAGGGGGAGACTGACTTTAGATGGGGTTCAGTTTGATTGGACTAGTGTGGATAAGGCTTAATGCTTAGAAAGGAAATTTGAAAAGGAGGAGATTGCGGGGATGCTAAAAGAGCATTGAGGGGGATAAGGCTTTGGATCCTGATGGTTTTAATTTTCGTCTCATCAAGACATGTTGAATATGGTGTGTAGACTTTATGAGGATGTTCAAAGATTTATATGAGGGGAATTATCAATGAGGGCCTTAAGAGTATGTTTCTCTCTTTAATTCCAAAAAGAAAGGTCCTTCAAAACTTTCATTTTATATTCATCAGTTTGATTGGTTGTGTTTATAAGCTTCTGGTAGAAGTGGTAGTGGAAAGATTAATGGTAGCATTAAAGGATATTATTAGTGAATCATAGGGTGTTTTATCGAGGATAGATTTTAGATAGAGTACTGGTTGTGAACAAACTTATTCATGTCAGGAAAAATGATAGGAAGTTGGGGGTTTTATTGACAATTGAGATGGAGAAAGCCTATAACAGTGTAGACTAGGAGTATGTGGGACATCTTTTTGAATGAATGGGCTTCGGGGGAAAATGGAAGTCTCGATGAAAGTTTGTGTGCAAGGCTCCTCTTATTCAATTTTGGTCAATAGGTCCCCCATTAAGCCAATAATAGCCTCTAGGGGTTTGAGATAGGGTAACCCTCTCTCTTCCTTCATCTTTACAGTGGTTGGAGAAAGGCATAGTAGATTAATTGCTAAGGCTAGAGATCTAGGAGTGGTTCCAGGCTTCAAGGGGGTAGAAGGGGGTCCTATTTGTCACACCCCGCTCCTACTACAACCTAAACGGGGCGTGATCCAATGCAACACCATAACATAACGGGTCTTACATCACAGATTTGTCGTTGGGGGAGATAAGTGTATATTTTTTTTAAAAGATTATAGATAAAATAAATAAAGCTACCAAATCCTTCATGCCCAAACTCAATACATTGCATAAATTCTAATGTTATCCATAAAATAAAATGAATAACATCTACTATCAATATCAAATCTAACCTCACAAATTTGCTCACAACCCATAATATTCTCAAGGTTCTCAAATTATTCAAATAAACTAGTCGAATCTCACAAAATAAACGATACCAAATGAATGAATTCAACCCCATAAATTAACACCTATGCTAAGAATTTTAAACATTCATCCATAGCAGCTTCTAATTATTGACATTCTCCTCCAAGCCTAAATCCAGAGGATTACCTACAATGTAAGGGGTATGAGCTCCAAGCCTAATGAAAGAATACAATAGCACATATTCAAAACATGATATCTCTAATATCCTCAATGTAACACAATAAAAGAAATATTAAAAACATAAGTAATTGAATATGCATTTAATGTCCATGCTCTATTCCAAGCAATGCACAATGCTCAATGCACATGCTCAGTGCCTCAATATCCACAACATCACCTATTGTATTTGGTGGCCTACCCGCCGAAGCGAGGTTATCACAACACCACATGAAGTGGCCTACCCGCCTGAAGCGAGGCTATCATAACACCACATGAAGTGGCCTACCCGTCGAAGTGAGGCTAACACCACCACCAAATAACAGTCTATGTGATCTTTATGGCTCAACATCCAAAACTATCACATGCGTGGTACTACTCACTAAAAGTGAGGCCATACACTACCACCGTTGTGGTTTACATGAAAGATCACGACTCACACCTCCATACCCATCCTATGAATATGAAGATGCCATGCTCAATGCCATGTCTACCATGCCTTATCTCTATCATCATGCCACATGTTATGAATTATATTAACATGCCATGAATCTCATCATCAACAATATACTCCAAACATGATTATATGATCTCAAATTAACATAAACATCATGTACATGTTTTAAAACATCAAAACCGACCTCAATAATATCACACATGTACAATAATAAATCATATCACAACATCATTATTATGATAACACAATATCATAAATCCATCTCAATAACATCACAAATAACTTTACAACAGTCGATAAAACATCCATCCAATTCGAACATAATTATTGGACTTTTCAACAAAGTTACTGGCTAATTCCAACTACCCAGGCAGATTGAGTCTCCTCACGGCTATTCGAACACTTAGCCAATTCCCTTACATTACTGTGAGTAAGCACCGGATTATGCTGCTGTTCTAACAAGTATCCAGTCTATTGCATCGGTCCAATGTTACATTCCAAAGTACAATATATCATGTAATATTTTTTATTGCTCAATCACATAAACAAAAAAAATAGAGAATATCATGTACAACCAAAGTATAGTGTATTGTTTTCCCTCACCTAGAAGTTTAGTGATGTGTACGGTGTAAGAATTCCAAATATCCTGACAATGTCGGTTAAGCCTTGAAATCCGAGATTGCTGCGAATACGTTTAAAAGATTCCAAGTACCATCAATATATGAATTATTGAGTCCCTCTAACAGTTCACATTAAATAAATGTGAGGTATGTTGCTGTCTCAACCATGGTCTATTGTTATCCTAAGGTCCAAAAAGATGAGTGAAGGTTGAATCCATACTCTATATGGCCAAACATTACCTAATCCAGCTTAGTGCTAATAAACAACGGAAATCTTGTCTAAACAATAGGTAATTGTTCTTTTAAGTTAAAAATGTTAAACAACCTGACTTAATGAAGTAATGGTGATTGTAAAATAGTTACATGAATTGAATGAGGCTATAAGTTCTTTGTAAGAACAAGTATCCAAGTTAAAAAAAAATCATACCTTATAAAATAGAATAATAATACTAATACCGATAATGATTTAAAAAAAAAAATAATACTCTTCCACTTCATGGTTCACTTTCTTTTCTCGAAACCAATTTGAATAGAAATATGAAAGTTGTTCAGTAACATTGATAACAAAAGATTCAAAATTATATATCAACGAATTCATATTTTAAATAATAGTAACAAGATGTTACAAGTATGAGAATAGAAAGAAATATATAAAACTGAATGAAAATTAGGTGAAAATATTTATACAATCTGAATAAATCAAATATATAGGTTGAAAGCCTAATTGAATGAACGAAATAAACATTATAATAATGTTATAGGATGAGTGATAAAATTTTAAAATTAAAGTAATTGAAATCAATTGCTTGAGGAAGACTACTTTATGAAAATAATAAATCATTGCAAAGTAGGTATTAAACTCTTACAATTTGTGTCATTTTAAATTGGTAAAACAAAACAAAACAAAATAACATAGATAGTTTTAAACAAATAACTTAAACAACTTTGTATTTAATAGTATGGAAGAAGTGGGTGATTTGAAAGAACACAATACTTAATTGAAGTTTGTATCCTTAAATACTTTGAATTGATTAAACCAACCTAAATTAAGAGAAAATGAGAAAACATAAAATAAGAATAAACCATACATGTATGATGTAGACCGTCAAAAACAATTGTAGGCTTCCTTGTGAAATGCACCATTAAATGATTTTTAGTTAAGTAGCATTGGAGAAAGAAGGGTACTTCATAAATACTGCAGCAATAATAATACTTTGAATCTGAAATACATTATATACATATATATTTGGTAAAATGAGTCAATTGGTTAAGGCAAGTGAATGAGCATTGAGGAGGAGGGTCCCATGTTGATTGGTGTATGTGATGAGTTAGGAAACATGAGGAATCGTTGGTTTTATTTTGTTTTTAAATTTGATTTTAAATACGCATCTTTAAGGATAACTAAAAGGCAAAACAAGAATAACAGTACTTGTAACACATGTTGGCTGAGGAAAGGTTGTCCATTGTTAGGGAGACCAAACTGGCTGGCGGTGGTGTTTTGGCCTTGCTTTTGGTTGCTACTGCTCGGGTTCATGATATGGCAGTGGGAGAAGAGAGGCTTAGAGGCACGCTTGCTGCTGAAAGAGATTGAGGTTTGGGGCAGCCGATCCTGGTTTCAATCAGAAGAGCGGTAAGGATCTGGCGTTGCACAGGTTGGCTTTGAGCGGCAAGCAGGTAGAAGGAGATGAGTCTCATGTGTTGTTGCTGAAAACGATGAGACAGATGGAGTGCCAAGGTTTCATGGGCATAAACAATTGAAATAACCCAAGGGCCACGTTTCGCTTGGGGTTATATATTTAGGAAACAGGGTGGGTTGTGAATAGTAAGGGAATTGGAATTAGAATACAAGTCCGAGAATGGGTGTGGGTTATTTGACCAAGTATAGCAGGTTAAATTCTAAAAATATTAGGATTTAGTTTTCTAAAAATAAAAGGATTTATCTACCCTGGCTCTCGAATTTTTTTTGCTAATACTAGCTTCCAACGTTTACAAGAATTTGGGATTAAAAAAAATTAGAGAAATAATAGGAGAAGATTAATTTGACCCGGGCATCTAAAATTCTTAGGTTTATAAAATCATAGTTAGATTTTTAAACACTAAAACCAACTCAATTTGTGTCTAATTTATTTAATTAATTCCAAGTCTAATGTATTTTCAAAATAATTTTGAAAACTAAAACAAACAAGCAAACACACATCAACGCCTTAATCCACTAACACACTAACTCTACCCATTTACCCTAAACGTCTATTCGGGACAGGGTCACCACACTATGATAATACATCTATAATTCACTGGTGAGGCCTTGTTATTTTGTGATGTGACAATTGGTGAGCTACAAGGTTGTAAGGGAATTCTTAGATGCTTCAAGCTAGTATGAAGTCTAAGGATTAATCTTGGAAATAGTGCCACAATAGGCATCAGGGTAGAAAAGGAGCTTCTAACTTGGTAGCTGGGGAAATTGGGTGCAGAAAAGGGAAGCTTCAGCTTACTTATTTAGGCCTTCCGATAGGAGTGAATCTGATGTCTAAATGAATTTGGGCCTCATAGTAGAAAGGCTGGAGAAGTGGTTGGCTTGTTGGATGAGGAATTACCTTTCATTGGGAGGTATGTTAACCTTAATGATGTTGGCTCTATCTAACCTTCTTTTATACTTCATGTCATTGTGTCAAATCTCGATGGGGATAGCCAACAAGCTAGAAAAATGGCGAAGGGATTTTCTGTGGGATGGTAATGCTGATAGGAAAAAGATACACTTAGTGAAGTGGTTAGAGGCATCCAGACCCAAGGAAGAAGGGGGTCTGGGGATTGTAACGTTGAGGATCAGAAATCAGGCCTCGTCAAGCAAGTGGCTCTGGCATTTCGGTAGGGTGGGGGGTCTAGGGATTGTAACGTTTAGTTTTAAGAGCAATCTTAGGCTCCTTGTTGTAAGAGGGGAAAGTGTTAAATTCTGGGAAGATCCATGGGTGGAGATAGAAGGCTTAAGGTAGTTTTCCCTAGACTCTACAAAGAAGCAAGAAAGAAAAAAGGGAGAATTCAAGATTACTATTGTCCAGAGGAGGGGAGGCTGCATTGGTCTATTTCCTTTAGGAGGGAGCTCAGAGTTGTTGAACAAAGAAGCGTGGCAGAACTCTTGGTGATGTTGGTGGATTTCCCAACATTCCATTTCTCATTTGATTCTGGCCTACGAATCAGTTTTGTATATCATTCCGGTCTATTATAATAGAATTGCTCACTTTACCCTAGCCCTTTTTATATTAT
This sequence comes from Chimonanthus salicifolius, assembly GCA_013350335.1. Taxonomy (NCBI): domain Eukaryota; kingdom Viridiplantae; phylum Streptophyta; class Magnoliopsida; order Laurales; family Calycanthaceae; genus Chimonanthus; species Chimonanthus salicifolius. The sequence continues at coordinate 39,096,497 of CM023532.1, read as the reverse complement.
TATCCTACACAGGCCTTTCTTTTTGGTCTAGATTTGCTTCCAGACATCTGAATGATGGAAACTGTTACACTTTGGTACTGGGGTTTCCATTTTGACCTGATCCTCTTCTCTATGATACCAAGAGAGTTGAAAACTTGTCCATTTGCACTTCATGGTTCTGCTAATTTCATTTTTCGAAAGAAAAAGAAAAATGCTAACTCCAGACCATGTGACTCAAAAGTTGTTTCCAACTTGTAACCTGTTCTTTGTTTGTTTTGATTGTGAAAAGTTTATTAGCTCTTAAAAAAAAGTGAAAACCTTAGTTAGGAAACTAAATCCGCAATTCTGCACTGATGCAATTAATGAATGCTTGACGGTTTCTCACATATCCTCAAGTTTATTCTCCTAATCATGTTAAAATTGAATGTGTAGATTGTGGAGTTCTTCTCAGTATTGCTGAAGACGGGCAATGAAGCTGCTGAGAGGGAATTGATTAGCTTGGGCGCTATCCAAAGAATACTAGATCTTTTCTTTGAGTAAGTCATCTGTTAAACAAATGAATTTGGCTGATAAAAACACAAATTCTCATGGTTTACTGTTTATTGTTGTTATGGTTGCAGGTATCCATATAATAACTTATTGCATCATCATGTAGAGACTACCATAGTATCATGCCTGGAGAGCAAAAGTGCCACTATTGTTGATCATCTCTTTCGAGATTGTAATTTAGTTGGAAAAATTCTTCAAGCTGACAGCCATCCTATTCTTTCTGGTGAATCAAATCTGGTAATTTATATTTTAATAATATAATGGAATTTCCTTCACCTGTGTGGTAAAAACTTATTGTCTCTGATTACCTTTATATCTTTGTTTTACTCTATGAAGCTGTACTATTCTTTGGATTTGTTTTTTTTTTGGAATATCATGGGTATCACCACCCCACATTAGAGGTAAGACTAATCCCCATGAATACATGAAACAACCCGCAAACCTCCTGTATCGGGTAACTCTGGGAACAGTCAAACCTGAGAACCTCTAATCTTATTCCTAGAAGCTCAAGCTAACTGAACTACACCTTTGTGGGTTTTCATAATACATTCTAAGCCTTTTTATCTCAAAACAAAAAAACTCATTTTTTTAAAAAGTAAAAAGGATCTTTCTTGCAACTCTTAGTACTATCATGGCAGTTTTCTACTCTCATCGAGTCATTTTTACCTTTATTGATGCTTGTATTTAATCCTGTATAATTATATTTTTGATATTTTTTTTTTCTTCTTTTAACTGCTGTGGCTGTCTCTTCCATCTCGTTGCTGTTTTTGCATTAATTTGTACTCATGTATCGTCATTATTGTCGTCATCGTCCTCATTATCTTGATATCCATAACCCATCTAGAAGTCAGCTATTTATACACATGCTTCTTCCTGTTAAACTATACCTCTTCAGAAACTGAAATATGTTTTTACCACCTTTGCAGCCTACAGTACCTGCTGCTGGAAAAAAGTCACCCCGGTCCGGTAACCTTGGACACCTTACACGAATTGCAAACAAGCTTGTTCAAGTGGGGAATGTCAGTGACCACATACGTGCATATCTACAGGTTAATATATGTTGGTTATGCTTTTTGTGGGGCAACACAGAGATTGTTTGGATCCTTTTGTTATAGTATGATTTTGGAATGTATTGCATTCTGGATCCATTGGATTTCAAAATGAGAAACCATCTGAATTTCTAAATTTATCTTCATTTTTTCCATTTGGATGTGTTCTGGATTTCTGCATGGGTGGATTTGCTTTGTTACTTCAAATCCACTATGCATGTAAACAATATGAAAAGCAGATATGGTGGATTTACTAGTTAGGATTCTGGAATCTATGGGTTCACTACTTAGCAAATCCTATTCCATGCTTATTCAGACAAGGTACTTCAGATAATAATTCAACAACCTATAAATTTACCAAACTCATGTAAGTTTTCTGTGTATTTTGATGCACTCTAGGCTAATGCAAAACTTTACTATGTTACTTTAGTGGTATTGGCAACACCTTTTGCTGATCGTTCATGGATCTTGATAGGTTTGTTCCTTTCCCATCAATGTAAACATAAGTATTAATTACCTTTTTACCCCCTCAAAATGAAGCAATGCCAATGATGGTTTTTTTATTTTAATGTTGGTTGAATTTTGTGAAGTTACTTTTTGTAATACCCTGCCCCAAAGAGTCCCACATTGCTAGTGGCATTGGAAATTCCTTGATATATAAGTAGTAGCCTTCCTCCTTCTAGCAAAAGGCCTTTTGGGAGCAACAGTGGGTTGGCTCGCCAAAGCAAAGCCGTGCGGGTTTGTGTGTAAGTTCAAAGCGGACAGACGGGTCGTTACAAATGGTATCAAAGCATGGTTCAACTCTCTGCCTGAGGGTCTGGGCTTGGTGGTTGTGTGTGCAGAGTTGGGGACGGCTCTGGCTTTAAGAGGGGTAGATTGCAATACCATGCCCCAAAGAGTTCCACATTGCTAGTGGCATTGGAAATTCCTTGGTATATAAGTAGTAGCCTTCCTCCTTCTAGTACAAGACCTTTTGGGAGCAACAGTGGGTTGGCTCGCCAAAACAAAGCCGTGTGAGTCCATGTGTAGGCCCAAAGCGGACAATATTGTGCTAGCGGGACGGGTCGTTACACTTCCCTCCCCCCCCCCCCCCCCCCCCCTACGTCATCCCAATTCAAGTTTGGTCTATTTTAGGTGAAAGTAGTGTGTGTTGGAGTGACCCGATTATTTAACAAAATTTTAGTCTAAAAAAGGATGCCTGATGAGTGGTGCAAGAGCATAGTAGTCCCTTTTTTTATAAAAGCAAAGGAGATATTCAAAGTTGTGTCAATTATCGAGCGATCAAACTCATGTCACACTATGAAACTTTGGGAAAGGCTAATAGAGGGTCGCCTAAGGTAAGAGTCAAGTATATCGGAAAATCAAATTGGGTTTATGCTGGGTAGGTCAACAACAAAAGCCATCTTTACTTTTTCTGGATAACATGGGTATCCCCACTCCACATTGGAGGTGAGACTAATCCCACGGATACACGTAATCACCCACAAGCCTTGTGTATTAGGTAAGCCCGGGAGGAGTTGAACTCAAGACCTCTAGTCTAATGCTAGAAGCATAGACCAACGGAGTCTTTATTCTAAGCGAATTTATAGAGAAATTTAGGGAGAAAAGTAGGAGCCTTTTTATGATTTTTATTGACCTAGAAAAAGCCTATGATAGAGTATTGAGAAAACTAATATGAAGAACTTTGAGAAATAAATGCATCCTCAATGAATACGTTGAGATTATTCAAGGTATGTATGATGGTGCAACCACTCATGTAAGAGCCATTTGTGGAGAGATGGTGGAGTTCCCTGTTAGAGTGAGATTCCATCAAGAATTTTCTTTAAGCCTATACCATTTTTCTTTATTCATGAACAACTTAACATCAGGAATCCAAGATGAAGTGCTATGGTGTAATGTTTTTTTGCAGATGGTATAATATTAATTAGTGAGATGAAACAATGACGTAAAGGTTAGAGGCGTGGAGGAGAACGTTAGAGTCAAATGGTTTGAAAGTTAGTAGAACTAAAACAAATACGTGGAATATATTTTAATGGGTTATAGACAACTACGAGAGCGACTCGGTAAAAATTAGAAATGAATTAGTTGCACAATGTGATGAGTTTAGATACTTGGGGACTATGCACGAATCTCAAGGAGGTTACAATTTAAATATAACTAACAAGATATGAGCGGGTTGGGCAAAATGTAAACAAGCTAGTGGGGTTCTGTGTGATAAAAGAGTCCCCTTTCGCTAAAAGAATGATTTTACTTTTAATAGATTTGCAAAGCTTTATGTAGTACAGTGTTGGGCTAATGACGTAAAGACAAAGTCAGAGTTAGGACTGGGGAGATGCATATATTATAATGGATGAGTGGATTGACCTTAAAAGATAGAATTAAGAAAGAAATGCATTAGGGATAGTTTAAAAATAACTCCAATAATTAAAAAAAAAAATGAGATAAACTCGTTGAGTTGGTTTGTTCATGTTAATAGAAGACTAAACACTCCCTATGCCCATGGCTTACGGTGGGCTATGTGTATTCGGAGTTTACCTAATATTCTCGTACTCAGAGAGAATTGGGGGTCTTGGAGTTCTTCGTCATCCAAAAAAAAAGAAGACGACCAAACATGGCTCTAGTATGTAGAGTTGAGAATCTATAGATCGAGGACACTGGGATGAGAGGCCAACCACTGAAAACATGGAGGGAAGGGATAAAGGAGGTGTTAGATTGATTGATGGTATAGTATATGATAGGATCAATTGGAGAAGAACTTGTAAAGCCAACTTCAGATAGATGGGATTTTGGCCTTCGGTGATAATGTTGATCCTTCCCTGGATGTAGTCGACTCTCCAAATGGGGCATACCATATTAGTATATCTCTTTTATTGTGGGGCATCCTTGGCCCTATTGTATTTTCTCTTAAAACTCTCAATAAATTTCTATTATATGATCTTTGTGTGCCCGCCTAGATATATGCCAATTTTGCATTGTGTGATGGGATGGGGTCATTAGGTCATGAGGCTTGAGTGCTTTTACCACCACATGTTTAGGTAACTATTTCTCCTTTTTGGGGCAAAAACCAGGTTGATAAATTTGTCATGACCTAATGATAAATTCATGGTTGTTATGGTGCACACAAACACACCTTTGTGGGCCCCACCTATGTGCATGCTGATCATGTGGCAATGATGAGATGGGAAGTTCACTAGTAATGCGAAATGCATGATTTCACCACCCTTTGTAAGATGCACCATTTCTCTCTTTTGCGGAAAACATGTAGCAATAAAAGTTCATTTCTTCCACTAAATTCAATTTCAAATGGATGATTTTGTGATTTCACATGTGAAGATTGTTTCACTTCTCCACATCCAAATGGAGCCTATCTAAATACATAAACATGCTTGACCGACACAAATGAGAGTGCACCTATCAACCATGGCAGCCAATACCCTAAACCTCTTTCTCAAGCAATGTTAGAGGTTGGGGCCACCACTTTCGACCCACAATGGGTGGAATATGTTTTGAATTCCGGTATCTACGAGATCATCAATTTTGGAGCCCATGAAATCATCCTAGCTCTCCAAAAAACTGCTTGGTTCGTTGCACCCTTCAAAGAGGGAGGGAGGTAAAAGAAGGAACTAGTGGGAGAGTTGTTAGGGTTGTGAAGGGTTTGGATTTTCATGAGTGTTGAAAACCCATTCATCTTTATGTCAACACTAGAGACTGGTGTGCAAAAAATTGTGGGCACATGATTTTGGATTCCCTGGATAGGTCTATTCATGGAAATGAGGTCCTCAAAAGGTTTAGCTTGATCGAATCCTCTAGATATGGTTTTAAGGCTCAAAAGATCAACAATAGATGAGGTGAGAAATGTTGGTTTTCAATCAGGTGTCACTTCCAACATTGTGTGTCACTCTCGATGCTCGAGGCCTTGTTTGTAGCACTCCACCCAAGTCCCACATCGGTTGTGGAGTTGGGTGGAGGGGGCTATACATGAGGAGGCAAAGCCCCTCTCCATCACAAGGCACTGGCCCCCAGAACAAAGCTGTGAAGGGCCACGTGGGGCCCAAAGCGGACAATATTGTGATGGGTGGGGTCGGGTCGTTACAAGTGGTATCAGAGCACAGTTCAACACTCGAACTGTGTGGGCTCCATTTGCTTGACGTTGCTTGCCTCTGTGTGTGGACCCCCTGTCAGCGTGACGTGATAGAGCCAGGGACGGCTCTGGTCTTAAGGGGGGTGGATTGTATCACACCACCCAAGTCCCACATCGGCTGTGGAGTTGGGTGGAGGGGGCTATATATGAGGAGGCAAAGCCCCTCTCCATCACAAGGCCTTTGGGCCTGGCCATGTGGGCCAGGGCCCAGAACAAAGCCATGAGGGCCCACGTGGGGCCCAAAGCAGACAATATTGGTTGCGTTTGGATGGGGGGTAATTTTAATAGGGGTTACCGTTAAGTAGGGGTCACCCTTGAGTAGGGGTGACCCGTGAACTGGGATTACCCTTATCTTGTTTGGTAATTGCAGTGGTAAAGTAAAACCTTACACTAAGGGTAAAAAATCTTGTTTGGTAACTATAAGTAAGGGTAACCTGATATATTAATATTTTTTTATTTTTTTATAAAACATAATTATTAAATAATATTAATGAAGTAAATTCTAATAATATAACTTATAATAATATTATCTAATTTTTATAAATTATTTTTCATAATTATAATTTAAAATGAACACTTGCATTCTAATATTAAAACAATAAATAAAGATTTTTTTTGATATTACTATTTTAAATCCCAATAAATAAATAAAAAATATCAACATATCTCTTCATAAAAATTATAATAATTATTTTTTATATTATATGAATTTAATAAAAATATTAATTCTCATAGAATTGTTAATATGTCAGTTTACCCTTATTCAAGGGTAACTTCTATAAAAATTTATCCCCTTACCCAAATGCATCACTTTGAAAATGTTACAGAAATTTTATTTTTATATTATATAGATTTAATAAAATTATTAATTCTCATAAAATTGTTAATATGTCAGTTTACCTCCTGTCAGGCCTTTGGGCTTGGCCATGTGGGCCAGGGCCCACGTGGGGTCTAAAGCGGATAATATTGTGATGGGTAGGGTCGGGCCGTTACATTTTTATTAGGGGATCTTCGGTTAAGACCTTTAAGTGGGCCCAAGTTGGCTTGAATCTAATGGAGTTTACAAATTTGAAGCTTTTACATATTATAAGGTGAATTTTTTTTTTTTTTTTGAATGGTTAATATACTAATGAAAAGGAGGTACCAAAGGTGCAAATACAGAAGCAACAAAACAATGTTGCGATATATTAAATTTATTGTATTTCCATTTATAGATGATATAGATTAGATTAGATTTGATTGATTGTGTAATCTCTTAATTAGGATCCCCAAATATTGGGAGAGATTAGCCTTTGTACTCTATATATTGTCTTCTATTTATTGAATTAAGGCACGAGAAATAATTTTCCTCTTTAACTTTCAATATGGTACCTTCTTAGACACCCTCGATCCTTTCTCCTAACATATATCGTGAGAGAGAAACCCACCTTCGAAACTTTCTACTCTCCCTCTACTGGTGTTGGTACCACCCGCAGAGGGAGGATCTGTTGCTCCTCCTAGATCTATTTTTTCCCTGCTTGTCGTCGTTTTTTTCTATAGCAATTTTTTCCTTTTGCCGTCGGTCTCCTTTTTCGGCAAACCTCTTGTTGACGAGAACCTACCTACCCCTGTCATTTTTGGCAGGGCTACACATCCAACGGCTTGGATCTGCCATATGAGGCCTCTGGCCTGCATTTTTTGGCCCTCCTTTTGCAGTGACTGTTCACGTCCGAGAAACCCATTTTTTGGATTTTTTTCCTTCGATCCACGTGGATCTTGACCCTTTGCAACTGGGATCGACACCACCAGAGTCGCCCTTGGCCCACCTCCCTGCGCCCCAAGTTGACCTTGGATTTCGGTTAACGGTGGGGGCCCAGATGCTTCTTTTCTTCTTTGGTCTCCTTCCGCCCCGACCTGTCAGTTTCTCTGGTTTTCTGCTTAGATCTACTGGCTCACCACTCAGTTTCAAGTCAGATCACCTCCGTTGGCTTCTCTCCTCACCTTGGTTTACATCCTCCCAGGTAGCACCACCCTCGGTCATTGGTGGGCCCCATTTTTGGTTGTTCTTCTGCTTTGTTGAAAGTTAAGAGGAAAATTATCTCTCTCGTGTCTTAATTCATTAAATAGAAGACAATATATAGAGTACAAAGGATGATCTCTCCCAATATTTGGGGACCCTAATTTCCTAATTAAGAGATTACACAATCAATCTAATCATATCATCTATAAATGGAAATACAATAAATTTAATATATCTCAACAAACAACAACAAAACAAAAAGCCCACACCCTGATACACCCATCGGCCACACAAACACTGGAAACAACACTGATAGAAGAAGCTAAGCTATGTTGACACATTCTTTCCAGGCTCGTAAAATGTCACTCGTAGATATATTTTTGAATTCCGCTAGAGAGGAAGCCCAAGAGGCACACTTGGCAAAAACTCTTCTCGAAACTACTTCACTGCTCTAGCTTTCATGCACTACATACACTCTATTGGGCTGACTTGGATGCGTGGAAATATGCCAGTTCGATTCTTGTGGGCATGTTCTTGAAGGCCAAGAACATCAATAGTGAAAATGGTGTAAAAAAATTTGGGTCTTTATTCAATGATAGATTTAATTGAGAATGGTGTGGCTGAAGTTTTACAATGTTTATATGAGCTTGGATGCTTATTTGCAATTTTTAACGCGCACATGCATACACATCAATTTACAGTTAGAGGCAATTCTTGCATTTATGTGCAGGATAGCACATGGGGTTCATGAGGAGCCATCACCTCTCATGAGAGAGGGGTAGAGGGCAATGGGGTCTATTCATAGAGCTTGTGAGGACCAATAAACAAATTGATTGTGTCACCTGGATATGTTTTTGAAAGCTCTAAAAAATCAGTGGTGAAGATCTATGCATAACATGATATAAACCATTGGTACATTGGGCAAATTTTTACTGCCACAATGTTAGAGGTTGAGGATCATGCTTCCATCTTCACAGAGAGAGAGAGAGATTAGGATCCAATGACAAGCATAACTCAAAATGGGATCAAGTTGGATTAGATGTCCATATAGCAGTTTGTATACTTTATATTTTTATTAATATGTATTTGGATTATAATCTTTTCCATTCCATTTAACTTGTTTAGAAAAGATTGCTCAGATTACAATTAAAAAGGGTTTGTTAATTTTAGTTTCTTTTTTGTATTTCCTCAGGAAAGTGCTGAATGGGTTAACTGGCATACTGGTATCCTACATGAGCGTAATAATGTAGGAAATATCTACCGTTGGGCGTGTGGGCAAGTATTCTTATACCCCACTTTTGTTTTGTTGTAATCCTTGTGTTTAATAGGTCCTTGTTACCTTAAGAACGCACCCCCCTCCCTCTCCTCCCAAATAAGGAGAAAGGGGAAGAAAGAAGTACTATATGTATGTTCTGTTTAATTCATGGTTCATACGTTGGCAATTTGTGGAGACTAGATTTTTTTTTGTGAGACTAATAGACTCAATATTTAGATTTGCCTTATTTAGTGCTTAGCTTGAGTTACAAGGGTGCAAAGTTTCATTCATATTGCTTGGCTTTAGCTAAAAGGTTGTGAGGTTTCATTCATATCTGAATGATCAGAATCGGTACCATCTTTCAGAAGTTAAAAAAAAAGGAGGAATGGGTACTAAGAATTCATAATCTAAAACACAATAAATTTTATGACTTGGACCAGCCCTTTAATTTTCAAGCATTTTATATGGTGTATAATGAAAAGTTCAAATCAAGTATACATAAAGCATAGGACTCCTGCATAAACTATCGAGTAATATGTCTATGTTCATCTTCATCACACCATCAAAATCATTTGCCCCTTCTATTCGGGTTGACTTTCGAGTTCTATGTTTCATTCCCCTTATAATTACTCTCCATTACACCACTGGTTTCAATTCCGTTTTGTACCACCTCAATCAGTATCTTTAATAGCATCCCTCTTTTACTTGTAATCATTTTTTATTCTTCATAGTGGGGTTGTTTTTTTGTCTTCTAGAGATTTGTCAAAACTTCTTAAATGACAGTCGCCCATCTTTTCTTATATTGTAGCAAGTATTAGACTTCCTTTATTGCACTGACTTCTAATTACAGCTTTTATTTTTATGCCATACATGATACATCTCTCTTGAAATATGGATCTATGTCAATCGTTACCTTAGCTACCTGTTTTTCCTTTTTTGCCCAACGTTCAAATCTGTATAGCATTGTAGGTTCAACCATTTTCTTATGGAAATGGCCCTTCATTTGACTCGGAACTCTTTACCATATACAACACTCAATTAGCTTGCCTATACATAGCTACCCTTCACAATCCTAGAATCATCATTAGCACCTTTTTTTATAGGAATTATTCATCATATTGTCAAGTTGGTTCCATCCTACCAGCTATATCCAAATCAAACCCTCATTTGGTTCCAAAATTGCCTTAGTATTGAAATTTGACATTTCAAAAGAGCTATTGAGATTTGACACCATATTCCATTTGGAATTTGGATCATTATAAGTTTGAGCATCAAGGATTGGACTGCTGCTTTTGTTAACATGTTGGCATATTTCTCACTATATGTTTGGTTGAATCGAAATATTGGTTTCTCATGCAGACGCCCTACTGTATTTCATGAGAGGACAAGGGATAGCGATGATGATGAGCTCCAAGACACGGATTATGATGTAGCAGAGCTTGCAAATAATCTAACCCAGGCTTTTAGATGTGACATTTATGAAAATGAAGGAGCAGAAGAGGTATTGAGAATCATAGAAGTGTAAAACTGAGCTAGTGTGCACCAAATTGTGGGGCCAGCGTCCACATCAGTTGATAGATGTTTCTTTTTTAGATACACTGGACAGATGGGTTAGAAAGCATACCTAAGCATAGGTGGTGATTGAAAAACCACATCTTCATTTTGATGATTATACTCATCGGTTTTTGGGTCTAGGGAAGTCCATTCATTTGAGTTGTTGGATGCCTGTTGATTGATGGCTCTGATTATTTAATGGAGTGATTTTGGGCCATTACCATCTATGGGCTTCTCTTCCTAACCATCCATCATCTGGTGCCTGCCATAATTTCGCGTGGCTCCTGCACCTTGCATTAGATGGATGATCTACATAACCACATTCAAGCCAGCTGGTTTAATAAATATTTGTTTCATTTAGATGGAAAATATGACTTCCATACAACCACTTTTTGTTATCATCCCCCCTCCCTCCTCCACCCGAAAAAAAAACTACCATTCTGTGCATGTGAAATGGGTTCTGTTGTACTTTTTTGCAGGTTCATGGATTGCGTGAGCAAGATCATGAGGTAAATTTTCAGTCGATGTAGTACACATTGCATTTAGAGGCAAACAAAAGGAGTATGTTTGCATGCACGACTTTTTATTAGTTTAGCATTTTGAAGATAAGATTATGATCAACCATTTCTCATGAAAAATAATAACAAAAGCATGATCCCATGAAAATTAATGACAGAGAAAATAAAATGAGGGATGGGATTGAGATACGAAGGTAAATGATGACCGAGAAATAAAGAACTCCTGAGCTTTTAGGGGAATTTCAAAAGGTTCCCATGAGAAATTATGATTTAAAAGAAAACAAAACTAATTAGAAGGTTGAGATTCTCATTAAAATTGACATGTTTCTATTTTTTTTTTGAATGATAAAATTGACATGTTTCTTAATATTTTATAAATAGTATTTTTTAGAAAATCCCAAAAACCAGAAGGATTTATTGCTTAATTCTTTTTTAAAGGGTAAAATGTGTTTACTTTGAATGCTTCGAGTGGTAATCTTTAATATATTACAAGATACCCATTCTAATGTGTAGAAGAAAACATGTTGCAAAAGTAACTGCCGAATCTTTTTTCTTTAATTCTTTTTCCATGAGCTGCTTCTATATTTGTGACATGATCTATATTTTAATCAACATGAGAAAACACAGGATGCATATTTTGATGATGAATCTGCCGAAGTAGTAATTTCTTCACTGAGGCTTGGGGATGACCAAGAAAGGTAACTCATTTTGTTTATTTACAATCTCTATACTGTTGCTTTTCATATTCTTCTACTTATGAATGTCGTTGCCTTCATTCTTTATTCAAATTACCACAAATCCTGAAAATGCTGATTGGTTGGACTAAAACAAATGTACATTGGATTGTTGGGCTTAAAGTACCAAGAATGCCAGATGCTATGAGTAGTCTTAACGGCTGTAAAACTAGTGGATTCTGAAACAGAACTATATGTGTCTCTTCACTTCAGTTCATACATTTGGCAACAAACTTTGGCTGGAGAGTTGCTGGTGAAACTCTTGAAATTCACTTGTAATCCAAATGCACGAGGGGGAAAAAGTGCAATCTAACTCTCTATTTTGGACTGTTTCAAAGGTTTATAACTCTAATTCACTGTAGTAGAGAAGAATTAGTGAAATATCATTTTTAAGTGAGAACTCGTGACTAACAAGGGAGGCATTTTTTTGGGTGTTCCTGCAGCTGTCTATTTACCAATTCCAATTGGTTTACTTTCCAAGAAAGCAGAACTGGAAACGAGTCCGTAAGCACTTCGTCCTTGGAGCAGATGGATGAAATCAGTCTTAATGACACTGCAATAGTGTCTAATGGTGGGAGCAGTAGTGACGATGAAGTGGTTATTGGAGATGATGGGGAATTGATGGATAATGGAACTTCTATTAATGGTACATCTGGGTTAGTCAATGATCTCATTGATAAAACTAATACAAAAACTGCCCTTGCAAATGGGGAACTTTTCTACTGTGGCAGGGCAGAGTCTTCAGAGTTGGAGAAACCATGCAGTTCTGATGATCCATGTGTTCGCTGTGATACGACAGACAATGGAGGTCATTTTCGTGATCAGCCGCTCCCTGATTGGGTGACATGGCGTGAGTCTTCACATTTTCAGGTTGATGAGTCTGGTGGAAACCCATTTGACGACAATGTCAAGCTTGACATTGATCATTGTAGTCCCCTGGAAGCCATGGGGTCTAAGATGGACTCTTGTTCGAATGATGAGATCGAAGCTCCAAATGGCCTTCCAACCATATTGGACTCGAGACTAGTGGAGACCAGCATTAGCCACCAGACACTGCCTTCTTTGTTTGAAGAGGATGTTGAGTTTGTTGGCGTTGAGTTGGAGGGGACCAAGCAAGCAATGGAGCAAGCCTTGAAAGAAGGGATTGTGGGTGAAGCCAGTCCAATGAAAAGGTGCATCATAGCCAAGTTTCCCGAGAAGGACAAATGTGAGGGGGACGTTACTCCAATATTGGAATTCAATGATATAAATTACTGGCAAGTTGATAAGGAAGTGGGTCTTGTTCAGGAGTGAGTGCTGTAATTATTTAGTTTGGTTTGTCCAATCCAGAAAGAACAAAAGATAGATGGGCAATTATCATGTTGTAGTTGGAGAGTTGTATTCTCCGGCAGCTATGTACAGCATTTTCCCACCAAGGATTGGATGGTAATGCCATGTTTTTATGATTTTGTCTGTTACTTTTTATATGATATCATCACCGTAGTTATTATTAATATAAAATATATATTGATGACCAAAGTGTCCAATCGTCTTACTGGACTAATTTTCAAAGTATGTGTAAACTTCTCAATGTACACACACCAAGTAAGCCTATAGAGAGTGGTTTGTTGGGATGGAGTGAGAATCGAACACAAGATTCTCACTTTCTAAGTCGGGTTCTTAGCCGTGACTCCAACACCTTCCGTAGTGTTATTGTTCTTTTGAGGTTTTGGTGCTCTTTAGGATCTCTTACCCCTCCTAAAAGTGACAGTAGGGATTTTATGTTACCTTCTGTTGTGTCTGCATTTAATGCATTCTTCCATTGCATTACATGATCTAATTCTAAGCTAGGTAATCTGGTCAGGTGATTGTTAGACCTAACACTTGGATAACATTATCACTTAGGCCGCGTTTCTCTATTTTTACATGAGAAAATGTCAATTTTATAGGAAAAGGTTTCTTAGGAAATTGAGATGAGAAATGAATTTTTATGAAATCCTTGTAAAAATAATTTAATGAAATAATATTTGATGTTTATAGAATTCAATGGAGATGTGTCAATATTGTTCACATCTATGAAGAGGTGCTAATATCATTCACATGGTTTGTAGGGTCTAAATCTTAGAGAATTTGATAAAAGTAAAATAGACATTTAAATATTTTTTAGAATGAATTAAAATTTTAACTTTAAGAGTTTAAAACTCTATAAAAATGACTTCTTTTAAAAAAAGCGCTCACCTAGATTTTCATTTTTTTTCCTTTTTTTAAAAACTTCCTGTATTTTTTTAAAAGAAAAAAGGGGTGTAGGTATTGGCCTCCGTTTTTGAAACCCCTACGACCCGGTTCCCATGAGATCGGTTGAGTCATAATCAAGTTGTGGACTCATCAACCCGGAAATTTAATGTAGTTATGATAGACTGGTCTACCAAACAACAATTAATTGGAGTATTGAAACACGTTCAGTGAAATAGAGGCAGGTCTGTACAATCAGGGTCAGTAGTGGAGGGGAGAGATTTCATGAAGGATTATCCATTGTGAATTTCAGCCATAATTAGAATTAGATAACAATTCATGGACCCATGTTTTGAACATGAGCTTTGTGCTAACTATGAGTGTGATGTACGAAAATTTCTTAATGAGAATCAAATTCGACCTTGATATAAATATATAATAACCCTATCTCTAAATCAAATATAAAACTAATCATATTTTAAATTGAAATTATTGGATATAAAAGTCCCATGCGTGCTTAGATGCACATTATACTACCGTGTGACCTTCACGAACCAGAAGTTGTATCTAGTCTTTCTGCAGGGCCTCATCTTGAGATATGTGAATGCAAAAGGTTGATATGAAAAGACTGTTTAAATAACTGTTTAGCAAAGTATCAAACTGAACTAATCACTGTTTAATGGTAGTTTAGAGATCCGCAAATTTAATGGTAAAGAATATTAACAAAGATTAATGGAACCCATATTTTGCCAAATTCAACTTAGAATGGAAGATCGGAAATGAACAGATCAAATGGGATTCATCTGAGACTAGTGGTGAAGCTCGGTTCGGGTGTTGACCTGACCCGCATAACTTGACCTGACAAATCATGCAGGTCGGGTCATGGAAGTCGAATCAGTGGGTCAGGTTGAGAAGATAAAAATCCGTATGGAATTCGGATCAAGTCAGGTTGATGAATTTTCAAGTTAATCTGATCTGATCCGACCTAACCCAACCCGGCTAAAATTAAGTTAAGATGGGTTTAGAATGCGGGTTGGATCAAAATTCGAGTTGAGTTGGGTTAGAATTCGGGTCGGATCGGTTTGAGAATTTCGAGTCAATAGCTCGGGTCGAGTTCCATAAAATATTGATATGTGTCGAATTGGGTTTTAAGAGACCTGACCCGATTTCAACCTTATCTTAGACTATAAATCAACCAACTACTAGAAACTCACTTCTTTCTTATGAATTGTCACATTTTTTTTTTTTATAAAAGTGTTCAAGTCTCTTAAAATATTCGATTAATTCTTGGGATGTGTGCACACAATAAATAACTCTACGAAAAATGATTCTTAAAGATAAAATGTGAATCAAATTCAAAACTCTCACTTTTTAAAATGGGTTTCTAACCATAACACCAATCCCTTTGGTTTGAATTGTCACACAATTCTGAACACCCATTTTCTTTATAATTATCATTGGATTGGATTGGATTGAAGCTCATTTATTCTGATAAATTCTTAGCATCGAGAGAGTTGGAGAGAGAGAGAGAGTACAATGGTCCACGAATTGTCCAATACTCTTCTTCACCTCCGCTACAGGTTCAACCTAACCTATCAGGTAGGTGAAGATGTGAAGTGAGTATTTAATCTTCACCGGTTCACCCGTTTACATTAATTTTAAATTTACTATTTTTATTTAATTTATATTTTGATTTTCTTACAACTCGCTCCCAATTTAACTTGCATTTAAAAGCACAACCCATTTTTGGTTCAGTCCATTCAATTCGTGGCAGATTAATTTAGATTATAGATCAATATATGTAATTAAATAGATAATTAGATTTATATTTGTATATTTTAAACAGATAAAAATTTATAGAAGTTTTTCAAATGGAAAATATATCAAGTTTCTTTGTTTTGAACAAAATTTATAGTTTAAATAAATTGAGTTAGTTTGCTTATATTTCGAATCTAAGTCACTTAAATTGATCTTAACCCGATCACTAATTACGTTTTCATCCAGGGGTAAATAACCAATTGGTTGAATCAATGGATGTGTTTTTGGTTTCAACTTGATCATTGCAGAGTGTGTACAAATTTTTAGCAAAAACTCAATTGACTTGATTTACTTTTAAATAGATCTTAAAGTCTATATAACTAGACGTGTTGTAAAGAGGACTATATGACAGGTTGTATGAAGTTTTACTTCCATTTAATTATTTTATTTTTTAATTTTAAACTTTAAAAATTAATAACTTATGTTCATCAAAATTTAAATATTAGGTCTTTATAGTTTGGATTATTATTTGATAGCAAATTTCAGATCTCTAATGATTACTTATCAGATAAATCCAATTATATAAACTTTTATGAGAAGTCTTACTAATCTAATTCTATTTTTAAAGGTGTAATAATGAAATGCCATTTTTTAAGAATATCTATTATTTCAATTTTCAGGATCCTTGTGCAGACGTGGAAAGTTTGTATTGATTTATTGAATTCCGTCACCAAAGATAGAAGTCTATTAAAGCTCAGCCAATGAGCCCGTACCTTTTTGGGGTTTTGCCCAAGTCATTAATAGGGCTCCATCCCCTACTATCTGTCCACATTGAATGTTTTCAGTTGGGTAGCTGATTTTAGCCACTGAGGGGAAAACCCGTATTGTAGTTTAGAGAAGTAGAAATGGGCTTAGGGCTCAAACTTGGGTTGGGTTATCTGATTTGAAAAATCGGTGGAATGAGTTGTGTTATGAGTTCGAGAAAAAAACTTAAGTCGGATTCGGACAAGCTTTTAAAAAATGACCTGATTCGACCTGACTCATTCAAATAATTTAATATATAAAGTAATTGGATGTCCTAAATGTCTAATCCACGAGCGAGAGGGGAGCCAAAGCGCGCAAGAGTGACGGAGATAGAGAAAGCTTCCTCGATAGACAACGACAACTTCCTCAATAGAAACAACGAACTCTCTTTCCTGCACTCCCTTTCAATACTCTCCGCCCGTCATCAGAGCCCGATCCCTTCCTCGTATCTGACAACTTTTGTCTGGGTGTTTTATTTTTAATTTTTTAATTTTTTAAGTTTTTTTTTTAAATTGGGCTAAAATGGATTGACTTGATTCTCAGGCTAAAAGTCAGGTAGAGTAGGGTTCTGAAATTCAGGTTACCAATTCAGGTCGAGTTAGATCAGATTTAGTCATTTTTTATTTGAATTGGATTTATCAAAACCTAATTAGACTTGTTAGAGTTTGAGTCCTAAATGGGCTCAAACGCTTAACTCTAACCTGTTTCATAAACTCTCAACTCTCAATAGAATAATTATTCTTTGAATACTGAATTGGGTTACATATTTTTTGATGAAATTTATAGAAAATAGTAAGAATATTGGTAATATAGAATTTGAATCTCATGAGATCATGATAATCATATGATTTTAGAGTTTAAAAATTCGATTTCTACAAAATCATTGATTTTAGTACATCTCACAAAATTATAATAATTGGATTGAAGAGTTTCTTTTAATTTATATCATCTATTTAATTTTATACCTATCTCACTAGTACCATTGGGCTAGGTTTCAATGAGCTGGAAGCTGATAACTAGTTATGATACTATTCAACACGTAATATAAAAGTATTTATTAATTTATTTTAACATAAAAATGATTAATTAAAAAATATATCTTCTCAACAGTTAAATCATATATCAATGAATTAAAATTGTAATATTAACATAAGTATGCTGAATTGATAATAATATAATATGTTGCAAAAATTAAATTGAAAAAGAGTGATATATGTATCTGAAAACAAAAGATGAACGTTTGTTGAGTAAACATTGAGTAATGAAAGAACCTATTCTAAGTCATTAATTAATTTTTTAAATACAGAGATACAAATAAGATTTTAAAAATTTATCACACCCACTATTTGATAAATCAAATTACAAGTTCTTGATTAGAAAACATATAAATTTTATTAGACCTTTGTCATACAATGATTTTTTTTTGAAATATAGAAATTAAAATTTTATTATTAAACAATTGCATTTTCTATAAATATATTTGATGAACTTGAAGAAATATTAAATATATTAATTTTTCAAGGGAAAAACCACAGCGAATCTTAACTTATCCGAAAAAAATCCTCTATTTTCTTTATTGGGCAGGTGAGCGTACCAAGTGATGGCAATATGGTAATTTCATGGGGGTCCGAAGGATATATATGATGGATGTTTGACTTGCCGAAGCTCCAAAGAGTCTCCAACGTTCCTCGCTCTCATAGATTCTTCGGCCGGCACTTCGGAGAATCGTCGTCGGATCGTGTCGGACTCTGCTGAAAGGTGTTCTTTTTCTCTTTTCTCCTTTCGTTTACTAATGATTTCCATGGAAAATTGATTCCACTTAATCTCTTTTCTTTTAAATGCCTCTGCTTTCTCCGAATTCTTATATATTTTTTCTGTTGGTTTCAGAATTATCTACCTTCTTCTTCCTTTTACTTCTTGCTGCTCTGTTTTTCTTTTCCGAGTTCTGAGTCGGTGTTTTGACTCGGCCAGTGAACTTTTTCTAGGAAGCCGATGTCTATCTGCTTGTCTGTTGATATGGAAACAAGTTAATGCACATGTGGACTAACCAAACAATGATTCTGGACTGTCCATCGGGTTCAGTTCAGTATTATTCGTCCACTTTGTGAGAAATCTCCTTGTTCGAATGATCTAATGAGAGAGGAGGTTGCTAGATGGACGATTCAGATTGATAATTGGATGCCTTTTCTATTAACTCAATCTGGTCTCTCCATCTTGCGGAATACTGGTTTGGTAGGTCACTTTGTCCAATTGGCCGATTTTCTTGTGTGGTGACCGTTGGATAGTCTGTGCTGGAGGGAATGGACGATCAGGATTGATTTATTGACCCCTTACATGTCCAGAAGCAGATCATAGGAATGCAATTATTGGTCCCAAGAGTAGAATTTCAATGAATTGTCTGTTTTTCAAAATTTTGGATGTTCAAAGGAATTGGACCGGACTTGGCTGTTGGCCTTCTTTTTGGTCCATTTTGGTATTTTACCCATTCAAGTTCCTGGAAGATTTACTGATTTGCTGTAGATGGGAATTTGAGGGTCGGATTGGCTGAGTTGACTCAATCAAGTTTGACTGATTATTTAGTGCTGTTGTGAATCTGTAATGTTATGAATATAGCCCACAAAACAAACCACAAATTAGGAGAAAAACACACACAAAGGAAGAGAAAGATAAACACAAAGGATTACGTGGTTCGGCAATCATGCCTACGTCCACGGAGCGTGTAACACAAATCCATTAAGAAGAGGAAACCATTACAAAGGATTAAACCATTAACCCTCTCTCTCTTCTCTCTTTGGTTTTTCCCCTTCTTTCTCCCTTCTCTCACGCAGCTGCTACAGTGCATTCACAGCCTTACCCTGAAAGGAAACATAGAGACATTATATACAAGTGGGCTAAGTTACAAGTAGGGGTGAAACTCGGGTCGGGTTTTGGCCCGAACCCGCATGACCCGACCCGAAAATCATGGGGGTCGGGTCAACAGGTCGGGTCGGGTTGAGAAGTCAGAAATTCGCATTGAATTCGGGTCGGGTTGGGTTGAGAGATTTTTAAATAAACCCGACCCGACCCGATCAAAAACAGTAAAAAGTAGGTTAAAGTAGGTTCAAAATGTGGGTCGGGTCGGGTTTCCTGTTGAGTCGGGTTATAATTCGGGTCGGATCAGCTCAAGAAGTCCGGGTCTAAAGTTTGGGTCGGGTTGGGCTTCATATATTAATAACTCGGGTCGGATTGGGTTTTAAAAAACCCGACCCGACTTGATTTCAGCCCCAGTTATAAAAATGGACCTAAGTGGGCCTAAGTTTGGGCTTGGGCCCAAAAGGTTGATCAGGCCTTCTGAGCCAAAAGTCCAACATGTAAAGGGTGTATTTTCAAACCTCTATGAATCTAACACCGAGATAGAATGATCAGTTACATAGGTTGTTAAAGTTCATGACATCTATTTCTTCTTTCTTTTTTTTCCTGTTATGATGGTTGTAGAATAGATTTTTGGGTCTTGTGCTTCTATCAGTACCCCCACGAATGGATGCTTAGAAATGGACAGTGTAAGTCAACATTTTAGAGGAGTGATGACCAATGGTGGCTGGAATCTATTAATGTGGCTCACAGTGGGAGACATCTGATCTACAGTTTGTTTAACTTCCATTGGCCATGAATGCATGAATCGGAAGGCTTAAAAACTGATTAATTGCTGCAGTGCAGGACCCTATAAGCATATAACCTGGGTACTTTCTGACCCTAGAGTAGTTGATGTTGTCTTTCAAAAAGGAGTAAGTTTTCTGCATGATCTGCCATTTATGCATGTTCACTCTTTCTCCAATTTTCTGCATTATCCGACATGTTTGCATGTTCTTTCTCTCTGTGACTGCACAGATAACTTGATACATTTTGCACATTATGGTTTATTCTCATTGTGATTCCCTTTGATTAATAATTTTACCATTCAATGTATAATTTTTACCATTATAGAGAAAATTTGGCTTAGAGTCCGAAAAATACCTTATGTAATTTTCCTCTCTCTAGTTTTGTCATAGTTTAAGTGAGAGTGCACCTGTATCCATTTCATGCCATTGGTTCTAAGATGTCATGGTTACAGAGAGGGCAAGCTGCCCAGTAGTTTTTTTTTTTTCCTTGGTTATTTTATCGAGGAAGGAACAACAAGGAGGGTTTCTTTGGACAGCAGAACAGCGGGAAGGAAATCTAAGGGTTTCTCGGTGAAGAGAAACAGGAAGAACAACAGGAAGGGCGATTCACAACCTAGAACTCCCTTCAATCCAGAGTATAGGATTGGATAAAATCAACGGTCAGAATTGTTTTGCAGTTTCATGAGTCATCCTGACTCGGAAGTCAGATCCGTCTTCACCTGTGCGTTCGCAGCGAGGAGACCTACGTAGTGATCGGTGTTGATTTAGAAATAGAGAAGAAGGAACTTAGATAATAGGAAGAAGCCAGGATACACAAAGTTCATTGTGTTTGGCTTTGTTCTCGGGTTAAAGAGGAGGTATTTTCAAGACAAAGGACAAGATTGTCTGAGAAGGAAGACAAGGTGGACCAACCATGCTTGCGTCGCGGGATTTGTCTACGGCTGAACAAGAATGAGTTTGGACTTTAAACTCATTGATTACCACTCTTTGGAGGAGTCAGGAGTGGGAATCGGCATCTTGCACAAGATGCGGAGTTGCAGATGCAACACATGAATCTCGGTGGAAATGTTCGAGGTGGAGCCTTTTGAGCAAGGGCTGATCAGTCTTTCTCACTGAAGACTGGTGGATCATCCCAGGGCGTGGGATGGGCATCTTACACAAGATGCGGAGTTGCAAATGTAACATAGGAATCTTGGCGGCAATGTTCGAGGTGGAGTCCTTTGAGCAAGGACTGATCAGTCTTTCTCACTAAAGACTGGTGGATCATCCCAGGGCGTAGGGATGGGCATCTTTCACAAGATACGGAACTGTAGGTGCTACACGACAAGTGGAAGTGTCATAAACACATTGCAATATTCTCAAAGGGTCAAACTTTTCGCCAAGGTGGAGATTTGTTGGATTTGGCTCAAAGTCTTTTGGGCCTGTGCTATGTTTCATGGCAGGCCCACCAGGCCCAGTCTGTGTTGTAAGCCCTAGTATATTATGTCTCTTTTCTCGGGTTTTCTTTAGTTGTGATCATCTCTTGGAGGTAAGAGAGGAGAGAAAACAAGAGAAAAAGAGAGACTGAGAGGAAGGGTTGTGAAAGGTTGGTTTGTAATCCGGAAAGTTCTTCTTAGTGGAATCATCACGCTCCATGGACGTAGGCGGTTTTGCCGAACCACATAAAATCTGTGTGTTCTTGTGTGTGTTTTGATTTGTGATTTGGTTTGTGTGGGGTTAATTGCACAACAGAAATTACCCACTCTGCGTATCAGTTGGGCCATGGATACATATCTCAAAACCAATGACTAAAATAAAAAAGGAAGAAGGTTGGGAAATGGATGCTTAGTTTATTTTTTCCTTCTTTATCTCCCACTATGAGTTGTACAACTTGTTTGTAGCCTTTGTTAGTTGTAGTGCTGAAATCGGGTCGGGTTCTTAAAACCCAACCCGACTGGAGTTAATATTTATAGAACCCGACCCGAATTATTAACCCGAAATTCTCAACCCGGCCCGATCCGAATTCTAACTCGACTCAACCCAAATTCTGATCCGACCTGCATTCTGAACCCATTTTAGCCTAATTTTAGCTGGGTCGGGTCGGGTTAACTTGTAAATTTTCCAACCTGACCCGATCCGACCCGAATTTAATGCGGGTTTTTGTCTTCTCAACCCGACCTGACACGCTGACCTGGCTCATATGACCCGACCTGCATGATTTCTCAGGTCGGGTCAAAACCCGACCCGAGTTTCACCCCTAGTTAGTTGGCTTGAATATTTTGATGAATGCCTCTTTCTTTTTTCATTTTTTAGCTATTTAATTATTATTTTTAAATTTTTTTGTAGTCATTAGATTTGTTTATGTGACTTTCGAAAGAAATTGGATTTGTTTGGTGTGAAAGAACCAATCGCAGAAATGTCCTGCTTTTTGGATTAAAATTGTCATTTGATTCATTCTGCATACAAATTATAATCATAATTTTTTCCCCTCCTTGATTGAGCTGCCATGCCATTTTCACAGTTTTTTTTTCATTGATCATTATTTTCTTTCTTTTTCTATTATTATTTAGTTGTCAGTATCAGGTTCTACTGGTGGGAGCAAGAGCTAATGCAAGAGCAGGAAATGACTGTTTTCAAATGTCAGTAAGAGCAGTTGCTGCATAAGTGGGTGCTTGACTCTGAAGGTAGATTGACACGTGACCAACAATTTGAATAAAGTGTTCTTGCAACTGAGGTTTTGATCCACAGCAGCTTCCTCTTCACTTTTTGATCCACAGCAGCTTCCTCTTCACTTAGGGTGCAAATTATTCGTAAATCTATAAGATGCAACCAAAGTCTGGCAATGCTTCATCAAAAGCTGAGCTATCTAGTGATGAGAAGAAAACTGTTTCTAGTGAACATATAGACAGCCCAAAAAGGTCAACATTTTTATGGCTGGCTTTGCTAGTTCTCCTTCTCAATTACTCGTGGGCTATTTATCATTTTCAGTGTGTGAGTCTGCCTGTTCCCCTCAAGGCTGACCATGTGGGAAAACGGGGTTTCTCTGAGCAATCTGCAATGGAGCATGTCAAGGCATTGACTAGATTGGGTCCTCATCCTGTTGGTTTTGATACACTTGATAATGCATTACAGGTTAGAATGTTAGATCTTCGCTCAGCCACCTTAATTTCATTTTTTTACAGATATTTATACAGTGCTTCCTTTTTTGTATTTGTTGATGCTTTTGTTTCAAATTTTATTTTTATTTATTGATTTTTGCAGTTCTTGAACTTGTACAAGAAAAAATTATCTTTCATATACTGGACTAAAGCTTAAACTGTATGTTGGTTTCTAATGTGTCTGCGGGTTTGCTTGTGTGTAGTAAACAAATATTGTATGTGTCATGCATTCTTGCCCATGGTTGTGGATGTGTCTGTGCATGGGTTGCAAGCGCGCATGTGGCTGACAATTTCTTTTGCAAGTAGCATGTTCTAATTTTTTTTCTTTCATTTTTCTTAACCTGTTCATGTATGCTTGTGCTTCCAGATATTGATTGGATTGGGTTCTTACATAATTGCAAATCCACTATTGCTGCTGATTGTTACTATCGGGTGGGCTGAATCAATTACTGCATGCTTGGTTTAAAAGTTTTATGATGTTTGATCAATCAAAGTTTTATTAATACTAGCCGTTGGCAATATATTGAGATGGGTGGGATCTGTAGGGGACTATGGATAGGTGATGGTAGAACCGTAGAAGTTTCGACCAATGTAACAAATACCGCCGGTATTTTCATTTATACCGCGATAATATCGGCAAAATACCGTTTTCGCGTAAAAAACGCGTTTTTAACGCCGATGCCGTTATTATCGGGAATTTACCGGTAAAAACGCGTTAATAACGCGAGAAACGAAAAAAACGCGTTAAAAACGCGTTAAAAAACGTTGAGTTAAATCCCGGCCACACGCCCACACGCGCACCTTCCCGCGCGTGCGAGACACGATTACAACTTAAAATTTAAAATCCCTCTATTTTAGGGTTTCACTCTGTTTCCCGAAAATCCCAATTTGCTCTACACTCGGATGCCACCGAGAAGAAAAGATCGTTGCCTTTTCTCAAGTTTGGGATCTCTGGAGCTGTCGCTGGAGCAGCTGTAGCTACTGCTTATGCTTCCTATGGTATCTTCTTCTCTATCTTCTTCATCTTCATTTTTTCTGGTTCTTTTCGATTGTTTGATAAATTTATCTGGAATATGACATTTCTACGTATTTGAAAGAAAATAAAATGCTGAGATCGAACACCCGCTTAGATGGTACATTTATTTGATTCAACAAATGGAAGCCTCTTCCCTGCTTTCAAAGTTTCAATCGCTGTATGAGCTTTACTTGTTTTCGCATAGATTTTTTTTTTCCAAGAAATGGGTTTCCATGAAAGGAATTATGCAAACAACAGTAAAACGAAAGATCAAAATTGCTTGAATGTTTGCAGGCCCATTGTTTTGAATTATGAAAATAACTCAACAAAAATTGCCATTTTAATAAAGACTAGAGTTGTACAGTCTCTTTCAGCTACCCATATGCTGCCATTGCTCTCGTCCTATTTCTTAGGAGCAGAAAAGGAGAAAAAAAAAACAACTAGGGAGTAGGGATGGGTTAGAGACGTTAGACATAGAATTTCAGCCAAAAGCCAGATTTGGTATAATTTATAATATAAATATTAGAAGTATTGGTGAAGGTTTAGAAACAATTGTATTTCGATCAAATTTTTGCATATTTCAATTATATTTTAGAAATTTCAGCCATATTTTGAAAATTTCGGTTAAATTTTGGAGATTTTGCTCGTTTAAAAATTTTGTCTGAGATGGACAAAACATTGACTTCATTAAAAAATTGTATTTCAGGTCAGACACCAAGGATTAGTACTCCTAATCTGAGTTCATCGAGTCTTCTTTTAGATGATGGCATAAACAAAATAAAGACTAAGATTTTATGCTGGATTTGATTAGAATAAGAATTAGTGTGAATAAGATAGTATTTTGAGTAGACCTGAAAAAATTTGATCTGACCCGATTGCCCAACTTGTCTCAAATCGACCCATTTTTTATAAATGATCCAAACAGAAGCGAACCCATAGATAAATGGGTTGACCAGATTTGAAACAAAAATAAATGGATTAGACCCGACAAATCATTATTACCTTGTCTATGAGGTGTACACTCATTTAAGGAACAATCTTGCTTTGTGAATCACTAGAAAGTCGTACTCTAGTTGTAAATCATATGATTTGTATTCCTACGTGTTACCTTTTTTTCATTGGTATGATTTGTAATGTAATCGATGGGTATGTATATTACTTGTATATGATTTGTAATGTAATCGGTGGATCTATATTGACTTTGGATATTATTTATCATGTTTGTTGAGTTTAATGACACTATTAAGCTTTTGGTTGTTTGTTAATTGAATGTTTGTATTACTGTTGCTTCTTTGATCAATGGGAATCGAGTAAATTGTCTATGTTATTATAGCTTTATATGCTTTTTTTTTTTTAACTCAAGAAGTGTAAGATGAGAATTAATTATTTATTATTTTTATTTTTATTATTTTTTAAATATTATATTTTCCGCGAGATTTTCCCGTTAAATTCCCGTTAAAAACCCGAGAAATTGAAAATATCCCGTTATTAACAGTTGCCGTTATTATCCCGAGAACGGTATTTGTTACTATGGTTTCGACCCCATTCCTTCATTCTAGACTTGTAATGTAGACCATAAAAATCAGTGGTTTATAAGAGTAAAAAATTTCAATAACCAAAATCACAAGGCTAGAATGGTTGGAGTAGACCTTTACTCCCCATCCGTGTAGTCCCTACACATCCATCCACCCCTCTGCATTGGCGATGGCCCAGGTAGGAAAAATTATCCTTCATTTTTTCCACAACACTGCTCTATGTTGGCATGGGAGATTGGCAGGGACCTAATTAAAATCGATTTTCAAATGTCAGGGGCTAAAACTGTAGTATCTGGAGTGTTGGGCATCTTTTTACAATCAGTCCAAAAGAGAAATGACCTGTATATACATATATCCATTAAAAAAAGAGGTTTATATATAGAATGCTGCTGCATGTTGGAATGGCAGCTTGCAGTTAACTAATCACAATCAATTTTCAAATCTCAGGGCTAAAATTGTAGTTTTTGAAATGTAGGCATCTTTTTACAATTAGTCCAAAAGAGAAATGACTTCTACATGCATACATACACACACACGGAGGCCTACATATAAAATCCGTAAAGAAGTTCTATTTTTTGAAATCTGGATGTATTTATTTCGAGTTCGTTACCTTTTATAGTAACTTGTGCATGATTGATTGTCATAGTTTCCAACCAGGACCAGTACTAGAACTTGGTCAATTACTGGGTTGGGTTAACCAAGAGACTTAATGGGTCAATTATGTAGGTTAGATCAAAATTTTTAAATATTTTTATATTTTAGTCGAGGATTGGTTAGTTTTTTGGGTTGGGTCAACCAAGTGATTCAGTGAGTTAACCAAGTGACCCAGTTCATTTTATACCAATTATCTATATGGACCTATCTTACAAAAATGTAAAAATTGCTAAAAATTATATAATTAAAAAATCACAAAAGTGAAGACATTCTTCATGAAAAATTGTGAAGCTTCTTACAGGATTACTAGAATAAGTATAATCACAAATGATAAATTATCCATAACTTAATAATCACTCAAAATTTTTAGTATCTACTCATGTAGCTCTCAAATTCTAACAAATAATTATTCATTACTTTATTTGAAGACCTAATATACCCAACGTTGGGTAGCTAAACTGGTCATTTCCCGCCTTAAGAAGCGGGAGATCACTAGTTCGAATCCCAGCAGCGTTAACCGGAGGCGTCCTGTGTGGGTGTGAGGCTTCTTCTCTAGGGGTTTTAGGAGAGCTAGGCGTAAGCGCACCCTAGCAACTTGACAATAGACCGCTGGGGTGGGCTCGGGGTTTCCCCTAGGTTATCAAAAAAAAAAAAAAAGACCTAATATAGTCAATGAAGTGATTCAATACAGTTGCATTTGGTCAACTTCGCCCAACTAAGTCTTCTAGTAATTTGACTTAAACACAAATTTACCTAGTTTGACCCTAACAGTGCCCATAAATATTATTAGTCTGGGTCAACTCGGTGAGTCAATTAACAACTTGGCTCAGTTAGATCAAAACTCAGTCCACCCAGTTTGACCCCACCAAGTGACCAGGTTTTTTATTGGGTTGGGTCAACTTGGTGGGTTGAGCAGGAACTCGGTCCAGTTAGAACACATTGACTGATGTGATAATGTAACGGTTAGCTTTTGGGGTTCCTACACCTTGCTGTGTCCATTTCTAGCATGGACACATTCATTCCTATCTAAGATGTAAAGAATTATGCCATGCTGGTTCATCACTGTGTCATCGGTCTTTAACATTGTTTTAGAAGACCATATTGACACTGTAATTTGGACAATTGGTAAATTGCTGACAAGGATGTATCTAGTTAATATGATTTGACTGTCTAAAACTTCTCTTTCCCTGTTGGTTCTTGCTCTTAGTAAGACTTCATCAAAACATCTTTTCTTTGTTTTTTTTTCTAAAGAGATATCTTGGCTGATGATATCTCATTCAAAGCACCAGCTGTTAGTCATCTGTGAAGTTATATTGCTACTGACTTGTTTTTACTTCAGTATGTCTTGGCAGAATCAGAAAAGATAAAGAAAATGGCACATTGGGAGGTTGATGTTCAAGTGGATTTCTTCCATGCCAAATCTGGGGCAAATCGTCTTGCTAGTGGCTTATTTAAAGGGAAGACACATATATATTCAGATCTGAATTATGTGGTCATGAGAATCTTGCCAAAGTATATGGCAGAAGCAGAAGAAAATGCCATTCTGGTTTCTTCTCATATTGATACTGTTTTCTCAACGTATGCCTTCTTATCTTTATATTCCCTGAACTGATCTTAAAATGATTGTCGTTTTCATTAGTTGTGCACTTGTGAACCTTATAGACATGAAAGAGAGAGAAAGCCAGAACAGAGTAGAGGATAAAGGCTACTGTCTCAATTTTAATGCTGCTCATTTGATAAGTCATAATGGCTATACTTCTTGATATACCATTTTTATGAGAATAATTAATATTTGCAAATAAATAAGCTTGTAGTTGTTCATACATGTGCTTAAGGTGGGACTCATGTGGATTGCTGGTGCACATACCATATGTTTTAGTCGGTGTTCAACCAATCACACATTAAATGCTCCATGCAAAATTATTATGATGGGATTGTTGTTACCACACCACCAGAAGTATGGAAAACTAAATCGGATGCCATGTCATGTATCTCTTAGGACAACACAAATAAGTTATGCATTGTCACTTTCAGGGAAGGAGCTGGTGATTGCAGTTCATGTGTGGCTGTTATGTTAGAACTTGCTCGGGGAATTTCTCAATGGGCTCATGGTTTCAAGAAGGCTGTTATATTTTTGTTCAATACTGGTGAAGAGGAGGGTCTTAATGGTGCTCATAGCTTTGTAACACAGGTCCAACGCATTTAATATCCTTGCCATCTCATGCTACTAATTTCTAAATCTTTTTTATTGGCTGCTCAGTTCTTAATTTTTTTTTTCGTTTTGTCTTTGAAATAAATAATTTTCTGCTTGATAAAAGGGTGGCTGTCACTTTGTGTTGCATACCACATGCTCAATTTCATCACATTTAACTTGAGGGTTCTAGAATTTACAATGTCAAGCTTATTGTGAATTGTTCATGTGAATTATTCTTATGGATCAATTTTAGGATGATAAATCTTAGGAAAGCTAATTAAATTTTGTCTTAACTCATGCAGCATCCATGGAGCAGTACAGTTTGCCTTGCTATTGATTTGGAAGCCATGGGAATAGGAGGGAAGTCCATGATATTTCAGGTTTAACAATTTCTACATATATATAATTTTTTCTTTAAATGTTGTTTCTTGTGTTATATTTTCTTAGTACTGAACCTCTTATTGTTATGAGCGGAAGATATGTCAGCTTTCCTTCTCTTTTAAGATGCATGAAGGAGTAGTGAAGAGACGAGAGAAAATTCAAAGGGACTTCTTGTGGGATGGCACTAGGGAGAAGAAAAGAATACTCTTGCTTAAGTGGGAAGAGATAGCAAAGTTGAAAAAAAAAGAGGAAGTTTGACCCTGGTTTGTCTGTGGTTTTGAAATAATGCACTGCTCTACAAATGGCCTTGGAGTTATGGGAATGAAACTCTCACTCTCTCTCTCTCTCTCTCTCTATGGTGTAGAGTGTTAGAGGTTAGTTATTTTTTTTTTTGGGGGGGGGGGGAGATGGGGGGATTTAGAATTGGGATGGAATTTAGGTGAGAATGTAGAAAAGGAATCTACAATGGTAAAAGCCTTGTAGGCTAGGGAAAGGTCAGGGTATAGTGGGGAAAGTCTATGTGAGAGGATTGAGATTTATAGTAGGAAAAGGTGACAAGCTTACATTTTGGAATGACTTATTGTTGGGGGAGTCTAGGCTGAAAGAGAGTTTTTGGAGGTTGTATAGTTTATCTCTGGATTAGAATTCTAAGCTGAGCCAAAATTCTGATGATGAGGACATCATGGGACGCTGGGAAAGAAGGATGCATCAAAATTTAGATTTCACCTCATCATGGTTGGGTTATGAATTTCTACACAACCCC
Source organism: Chimonanthus salicifolius (assembly GCA_013350335.1). NCBI lineage: Eukaryota > Viridiplantae > Streptophyta > Magnoliopsida > Laurales > Calycanthaceae > Chimonanthus > Chimonanthus salicifolius. Next base: position 39,066,629 of record CM023532.1, on the reverse strand, counting down.
TACATATCTTACCATGGATAGCCCAAATTGTGCGTTGATCTAGCAGTGGATTTGAAGATTTTGCTCGACCTGTCCATTTACATGATCTAAGTCATTCTTTGGTGGATTGGACTGAACTAGTAGTTGATCAGCACCATTCGGTCATTAGTCTTTCTAATCTTCAATGTCAAACCTCCAGGGTGGAGGCCTCTTTCTAGCTAGCTAGTGTGGTAGGTCAAGCTTAGAAGACCACTAAAGGGTTAGGAATCTCTAAGCTACTATCCAACTCTTTGAGTCCTCGAGTGAATTAGTGCTTGACGTTGAGGATAAGGATATTAGGATATGATCAAGTGACTCGTCTGGTATGTTTGCAGTTAAAGGAGACTTGAATGATATGAATAGGGGTTTGATTAGCCCTCAAATGGCCATAATTTTAGAGTAAATCACTGCCTATGGTTCAATCTTTTTGTTGGTGTGTGCCTATGTGGTAAAAAGTAAAGTATCTGCAAAAAAAAGTTTAAGTAGGAGAAAGATGATTTGACAATGCAGACCTTTCTTGTGTCTTGTGTGAGGAAGAGGTGGAGGGTGTTGATCATTTGTTTTTTCTTGGAGGCCTTTTGATGCTGGGTGGGAGGTGGATTCAAGGGGAGAGCAAAGATTGCATGGATGGCGATTCCAAGAGTCATTGTTTGGGTGGTTTGGAAGTAAAGAAATGCTCGAACCTATGAATCCAAGGCTAAAACTATGCAAGATGTTTTTGAGGAAGTGAGACTCTTCCTGTTGTTTTGACTTCCAAAAAGGAATACGAGGGTTTAGGTGCTGGAGACCTACTTAGGGCCTAGTCAGATTGTATAAAAGATGGTAGGGTGAAAAGCAAGGCAATACATCAACAGCACCTTTTGTCGGAAGGGTAAATTAAATTTAATGTAGATGATGTTGCTAGGGGAAATTTGGGTCTGGTAGGGATGAGGGGAGGGGGTGCTTCACAAGCATTCTGGCTATATGTTATTATTTTTCTCTTAGCTTGCAGGTTTAGGGGCTCCAATGAGGTGGAACTTCTAGCCATTAGATAAGTGATTTCTTTTTGAGGGAAATGGTCTTCTTGAGGGAATGGGGGAGAAGAAACTAATTATTGACGGAGATTCTTCCAATGCCATTGCATGGGCTTCTGGTAAGAAGAGGCCTCTTTGGAGGATAATTTGTGTTGCTAGAGATGTTACTTGATAATGCAACAATTGGGATAATATCCTTTAGGCATGTGCCGAGATCAGCTAATGCAGTAGCAGACGTCTTTGTTAAAGCTGGGTGGTTCATCTTGATGGTTATGTTCAATCTTTGTATTTGGAGATGAGGGCTTATGATGCTTTCTTGTCATTGGGGACATGTTTTTTGTCGTGATGCAATTGTTTTTTGTGTAGCTGAGACATTGAGATTCTCAACATTTTTTGTTGGGTCAGGGATCAGCTTATACCTCTTATATTGTACTCTATATTTAGTGAAACGATGCTTACCTTTTTCTTTTTCAAAAAGAGGGGGTCCTTTCACGATTTACATAATAATCCGTCTGCATTCATTTGTCATGTATTTCAGGTAGCAAATGAGATTCATGATGATTTAGTTGAAGCATTTTATTGGTCTGCTTATCTATTGGCATTCTATGCTAATCAGCAGTTCTAATTTCCCATTTAAGGAAAAATTCACCTTTTATCGTGAAATATATCGTGTTTTCATTCTGGTTCCTGTTTAAAACTGCACCTGAGATTACACTTGTGTGATGTGAGCAGACTGGACCTGATCCCTGGGCTATTGAAAGTTTTGCCAGCGCCGCAAAGTATCCATCTGCTCAAATCGTTTCACAGGTCACTATTTCCTTTCTATACCTTACCTTTTGTAATCTTTTTTTTTTTCTTGTTATATCATCATCCATCATTGTTCTCTCTTTTTCCTTCTTATATGTCAGTTATATATATATGGTTTGTTCCTTTTGCCATAACCAGGGAATCATATCTCAGCCAAAACCAAGTTGACCAGAATGCATACTAAGCTAAGCTGTCAACTTGGTTTGGGTGCAGCTAAGCTGAGTTGCATACTACAGGATGAATTCCTTGCTGCAAAATGCATGCAATCTGATAGGGTCATGGCTGACTTGGTTTCAGTGGTGACCTAGTTGGACACCAAAACTGAGATTTCCTTGAGCTCTACTTTTAGTACCATTTCTTAAGAAGATTGATATAAATAATCTTTTGTTGGTTGTGGACTTATGAAATGGTTGTGTCAGATTTGTGAACTTGAATACATTTTCTGTTTTGTTGATGAATGCATATTAAACAAATATTTACCAACTAGAACGAGCGAATTAGCATTTCAAAATTCAAATAGTCGGTGCAATCTTTGTGAGTTTTCCATGTGCAATGATAGTAACAACTAAATTTAGTTATTCTAGTGCTGCAGGATTTCTTTCATTCTGGAGCAATTAAATCTGGAACAGATTTCCAAGTGTACAGAGAAGTTGCTGGACTTTCGGGCCTTGACTTCGCTTATACAGATGCTGGTGCCGTCTATCACACAAAGGTTTCTCCTAGCATTCATGAAACTTATCTTGGGAAATCTAATTTGAAATTAATTTCAAGATGTGAATGTCTATGATGTTATATTTTAAATACCAAAAAGCTGATGCAGCTATGCAGGAAGTCAAGGAGATGAATGGATGGGGGAGAGTCCTTGGAAAGAAATTTTTCCAAGAGTGCTTAAGGTGGTGGTTTGGAAAAATGCAAGAGTGGGCAAGTGTTATGAGGTGTTGGGGGGAGACATTACGTACATTATAGAGTTTAGGAGGGTGCTATAGGAGGATGATTCAGTGTATATAAAATTATGAAGTGCTCTTCTTCTTCGTTTTTGTGGAAAAGGAGAAAAATTGGTTTGGATGAGTAATTGTTCGAGGGACTACAAAATAAAGTCCCATCTTTGGGCCCATCATCCATATTCATTCAGCTCACCACTCCATGTTTTAGGTTTGGAAAGGAATCAACCTCCGAGGGTCGTGAGTTCTTTTGTTGGTTTATAGTGGCTGGGAAAGTGTTGAAGAAATGTAATCTTATGTTTCAAGAAGTTTGTCCAAAAGATGCAGATAGAACTCATGTTTTGTGTGGCAGGGGTGAGGAAACAACTGGTTGCTGGGCTTTATTTTGTGTTTTCCCTCTTCTATTTGGATGAGTTTCTTTTTCATTTGCAAATTCTCATAAGCATTCCATACACTGTAAGGACTTAGGAGACTGCTTGATGTGTTGGAAAGCAAGTCTGTTCAAGGGAAGGGAAGGGTGATGTGGAAGGTGATACTTGTGGCAATTCTATGGCCATATGGAAGAAGTACAATGATGACATAGTAGTCAAGGTGCAAGGTGCAATCAAGGTGCCACGGGAGCCTCGAGCCAAGTTGCATATGTCTAGGCACGAACCTAATTTTGCTAGGAACACATTGACAGGCTTCAAAAAATGTGTGCAGATTCATTGATTTTTGTCCTTATTGCATCAATGTCAACAAAATACAATGACACTTATCCAAAGCACCAAAATATGTTCGCAATTGAGCTTCCTAACACTTGTAGAAGTATGTGACATTATATGCACAAGTAATAGATTAGAGTTTCTGATTATGTAGCAATTACGTCATTTTATCCATGATATTTATTAACTATTACACAAAACTTTAAAAAATAGGTTCCACTAAAAAAAAACTACGCTTAATTAAGGTAAGCCTGCCTTAGAGCTAGGTAAGGCATAAAATGGGTTGAGCCTAGACACGGGCCTAGGCCAAGGTGTGCCTTTGACTATTATCTTTGAAGAAAGCTAGATATGGCCAAAGAGGTATTTGACATGGTTGGTGGAGAAGAAAGGGTTGCATGGAAATTTGGAGAAAGAGTTCCACACACCTTTGATTACTATATTTGAAGGAAAGCAAGATTCAGCCAAAGAGTTATTTGACTTAGTAAGGAGAGGAAGATTATTGCCCAAAGGTGAAAAATCGTTAGGAAAGTTCATTTTATGGACTCAGATTTTTTTTTTTAAGAAACTGCTAGGAAATAAGTGACTAGTGATTAGTTGCCTATTCTACGTTCATTCATTGTTTCTGGTAATATTATAGCTATATGATTGACTATAATTTAACAAAAGCTTTTCTGTTATTATATTCATTTGAAAACATATTTGTTTGTATTTGATCATATGTTACTTACCTCTCCCCCATAAAACTAGTGATCACATGTACTACTCAAATTTTCACAATTGGGTACTGGATTCTCTTTAGGAGAGGCCCTGACAGGAGAAGGCAGGCTGGAATAGCAATTGATGTGTATTATCTAATTCACTTGACCTGATAGTACCTCATTTTGGATTCATCCAGCACCAAAGCCACTAAATGGGGAAATTGGCAATCCTAATAGGGACTATGTACTTTATCTGCTGGGTTACAGGCAGGTTTTTTATTTTACTAGGAGTTTCTATTGTATCAATTTACCCTTATGTGATTTCTGTTGGAGCATACCCGGGGATGGGTGGAGGGTGGATGATATCAGCTGATTTAGAACAGACTGCTGTTGTTTTTGTTCACAAAACTGCTTTTCTTTTTTAAGAAAGGAAAATGATAACTCAAGTGCTCAGGTACTTGTTAGTTATGATCAGGGGTAGTGATTGGCTACAAAAAATTTCAAGCTACTAATTTGAAATGATTGTTGTCTTTTTTCCTGAACCTTGGTTTTATATTCTTCATAATCATCAGTATGTTGTCATCATTGTCATTTTTGTATGTGATTGAATGGTTTATTATTGTTGCCCATCCAACGAATCCTTAACTTGCAAGATTCCAAAGTGTGTTAAAACTTTTTTTTTTTTCATGTGGCATTAAGTTCAAATATGCTGTGTCCATAGAAATTGACAGGAAAGCTAATCTAAAACTGCTTGCCTATGCAGAATGACAAATTGAGTCTTTTGAGGCCAGGTTCTCTTCAGCACCTTGGAGAAAATATGCTTGCCTTTCTGCTTCGAACTGCTACCTCATCTTACGTGCCAAAGAGAAACACAACGGAATCAGAAGAAAAGGAAAGCCAAAATCAGGCAGTTTATTTTGACATTCTGGTACTACAAGTATTATGATTTTTTTTCTGGGTTCTAGGCATTTAGGTGATGCTTTTGGCAATCAACATACTGGTTTGGGAACTATCTTCAAATATTTAAAAAATTTAGCCTTCCATTGAAGCTCGCAACATGTTGATCTTCTTGTCCTTTCACTTTTATGTGCTTTTTGTAAGGCACACACTCTAACCTGACTGCTAAAATGATGGTAAATGCTAGTTGCCTGTGGATTACAATTTCAAGTTATGCATAGAGGGCTTTTTACTAAAACAATGCCCCTTCAAGCTGGTGCATTTACTGTAGGCAGTTCCTTTTAAGCATCATGTGGTTGTGACTTAAAGTTGCGATAATAGTGCTGATGAAAATATAAAACCTCAATGACTTCTTACATGATTTTCATTGTATTGGAAAATGGAATTTAAAGAATGCTTCATAGACTGCTTGAAAATCTAATCATCTTCAAATTTATTAGGCTTTTGATGCAATTATGTTCGCTATATGGCAGGGAATGTACATGGTTGTGTATCGTCAAAGTCTTGCAAGTATGCTTTACAACTCGGTGATATTACAGGCCCTAATGATATGGACCACGTCTTTATTTGTGGGTGGTTATCCAGCTGCAATATCATTGGGCTTATCATTTCTAAGTCTCGTTCTCATGTGGATATTTTCCGTAATCTTCTCTGTCCCAGTTGCCTTTCTTCTACCATACATCTCTTCCTCTCCAGTACCATATATTGCAAACCCTTGGTTAGTTGTCGGTTTATTTGGTGCACCTGCAGTACTTGGGGCACTTATCGGTCAAAACATGGGTTTTCTCATTCTTCAAAAATATCTGTGGCATGTCGCACACAAAGGACAGATCAAGCAGTCTCCGGCTATTCGAGTCAACATAATCAAGTGGGAAGCTGAAAGGTGGCTTTACAAAGCTGGTTTAATTCAATGGCTTATTGTTCTAATTGTGGGAAACTATTATAAAGTAGGAACTTCCTATTTGGCTCTTGTTTGGCTGGTTTGCCCTGCTTTTGCATGTAAGTTCAAACTTTCATTTATCCTTAGAATCACGATTGGTGTGACCGATATTGCAAGCAGTTTGAATAAATTGGCAGGATGATTGTCTGTCTGTTCCTCCGATTTTGAGGCAGCATAGTAATCACTTACATCCTGAGCACTCTTTTTTCTGCTTTTCATATCACTATCAACAGTGATTGCGAATATCAATATGGGGCTGAAAAGTTACAAAAGAACTTATCCAATTATATTATATTGTGATGGTGGTTTCCCTGGTTCCCCAAAGAACATGTTTTCAAGTTGATGCATTAGGCACAAATGAACCCTGAGTGATTTAATTTTCAGTTTTAGCATTTAGACTGCTTGTTACTTCCCCTGCTTAGGGTTCAATTTTGTTGTTGATGTGATATAATTACTTTGACTGATCCTCTCTCCTGAATATGTAGATGGCCTAATTGAGGCAACACTTTCACCAATGCGATCACCAAAGCAGCTCAAGGTCATAACTTTAGTGCTGGGTCTGGCCATACCTGTTTTAATGTCTGCTGGAGTATTTATTCGGCTGATTGAATCGATAGTTGGGATGTTAGTTCGAGCGGATGGGTAAATTTTTTACTTCTGTATCTGCGAATGAGATGCAATTCTGCAAACTAGTATGCAGCTGATTGGAAGCCAAATAAAAAAATGCAGAAAATGCAGTAAATGAAAATGGAGAAAAATAAGGATAGGGATTTTAATTTGAGGAGAAACTATACCTCTAAGCTAATTTATTGTTTCAATTCGAGGAGAAAACAAACCTCCAAGCCAAAGCTGATTCTGGAGAAAATTCTCTTATATTATTCATTGATGAATGTAGCCCATATATAACATTTGGTACAAATACAATGGAAAGTAAATAAATTGAAACATATTGGGAAACAAATTCCTTTATTCTAAGAGACTAATTGTCCTGCTAATTTTTTTTTTTTTTTTTGATGACCAATTGTCCTACTAAATATTGACATAGATAAACTAGTAAAGAAATCTTTTATTGTGGTTGTATTAACTTTTTATGCTAGAGATGCTATCATTCTCACTCTCATCGAGACAAACCTTGTTCTCAAGATTCAAAAAATTGTCTCAAGTGACAACTTTAATGATGTTTTTCCAATGCACTAAAATATCCATAAAGATGAGGATCCACATCTATTCCAATGAAAATCTGATAATTTAGAAGTTGTTGATTGCATCTCTTGTGCAACATGGTGTAAAATGGTGCCTTCCACGAAATGTGAGTAAATGGCATTGCACTGACTTTGTTACCTTTCAAATTGAACCATGCATTGCCAAACAAAGAGTCCATCTCATCTTCCAGTTGAAATGAAGCCTCTGATGTCTGGTGATCTTGCAGAGTGGCTTGATATGTAAAAAATGGTTCACTATGATAAATTGATTCAATGGAGTCAGTGTAAACATGATGAGAAAACCCCAAAGCAGTGTAAGGAACTCGAGTTGCAGCACATTGAGCACTATTTTCCCACTGTCAATTTCTGACATGTGACCTTTTAGAAAGCTGACACCGAAATGTGATCAATCTTCAAGCGTATTGCAGTTACTAATGTGAACAAATTCCTCAAAATATCTGATATGTGTTGTAGATCCTTAGAATTTTGTCAAACATGTGCTTCAAGTTCCTCGATACAGTCAATCTCTATTGCCATAGAGTCAGTAGTGATTTGAACAAATAGAGAGAGTGTGCCACTTTTCACCTTTACACTTTTTTTTTTTTTGAAACATTAACAACTTAGATTCATTAAAAAGAAAGAAGTACAAAGGAAGGATCTGAGTATAGGAGAAATATACTCAGAACGAAAAAGAAGAACAAGAAATATAAATACAAGGGAAAGCAAGAAAAAATGGATAAGATACACCCAAAAGCCACCCTAGCACCAAAACCAAAGGGGGCCCCAAAACCCCCAACTCCCAAGACTGGCAAGAGGAAAAAATTCCATAGCCGGTGTTTGTAAATGAACCTCAGCTTTCGCCAAGTAGTATGCAACACAGTTTGCTGAACAAGGAGTATGAGTGAACGTGATGCTACCCGTTTTGCACAATCTCCAAATGTCTAGCAATATAAACCAACCTCCATGAAGGGAATTTCCTATTACTAGCCCAGGAGATTGCATTAGTTGAGTCATCTTCGATAATGAGATTGCCCCTCATACACCTAGACCAGACTTGAAGTGCTCTCCTAATTGCTCTCAGTTCAGCCTCATTTGATTCCATTGATCCTACTGATTCGGAAAAAGCTGCCAACATTCTACCCCTATCGTCATGAAGCACTCCACCAATTCCTGTCGGCCCGGGTTTGCTCCTAGTTACGCTATCCACATTGAATTTAAATGAACCTAGGGGAGGCGCAACCCACTTGATCGAGCGCTTGCCAACTCTACCAACCCCTTTCATACACCCATTCCCAAGACAAATAAAAATCCTCTAGAGTTAGGCCCCGAAATTCCTTACACACAGACAACCAACCAATCACCTGCCACTTGGCCCTCTCAAACACATCTCTAGAATTCCCCCTCTTATCCTCAAAGATGCTCCCATTGCGCTCTTTCCAAATGCCCAAAAGATTGCAAACAGAACCATATTCCAAGCCACTCTATGTCTGCCTCTGAAGGGCCCCCCAATCCAAGCCACCAATAACTCCTCCACTCCAGTACCTAGAGCCCACGAACATCCAAACAACCCCAGAAACAAATACCACACAACCCCGGTGAAGCGGCACTTGCATAACAAATGGTCTATCGACTCCACTTCGATCTCGCACAATGTACAAACAGTTGGAGCCACATCCGGAATAACGCCTCTTCTCCTAAGATTGTTTCTCACAAAGATCCTCTTTTTCAAAGCCATCCATACGAAGAATTGGATTCTAGGGGGGATCTTCTTGTTCCAAGCCATATTGCAAATAGGAGGTGATAATGAATTTGCAGCATATGAAGATCGTAAGATTGATTTTACTGAAAAAAACCCTGACGACTCCACAGACCGAATCCACTTATTTTCATCCTCAATCCACAATCTAGTATCACTTAGGATTCCTAACAAAGCTTGGTGGGTGACTTCCTCAAAGTCCCGCAAGGTCCTTCTAAACGAAATTAACCACTGAGATAAATCATTGACCTCGCTATAATAATTGCTGATTAAAGCATCCCTATTAAGGGCCACCCTAAATAGTCTGGGAAATAATACCATTAATGGTCTCTCCCCCAACCAGATATCTTTTCAGAGCAACACCCTCGATCCATTGCCAACCTGCAACCTAATCTCCCTTTGAAACATTTCCCCAACCCTTCCTACCCCATTCCCAATCTTCATTAAAGCTTTCACTACCGACGGACCTTCCCTAGCAGCTCTAATGCCTAATCTCCATTCCCTAGCTCTTCCACGCCATACCTCGCTATTAAAATCTTCCTCCAAAGGGCCTCTTTCTCCGAAGTAAATCTCCACAACCATTTACTTAGTAGGGCATAATTCCTATCTCTGATACTGTAAATCCCCGAACCACCCTTCGCCTTCATGTCTCTAGCCTCTTCCCATTTCACTTGGTGGATTTTCCTCCTGTTCTCGTTCCCTTCCCTCGAGAAGTCTCTTTGAATTTTCTCTAACCTTTTTGCCACCCCTTTAGAAATTTCAAACAAAGAGAGATAATAGGTGGGAAGATTCACTAGGCATGACTTAATTAGAGGCAATCTACCCCCAATTAAGAGGTAAGATTTACTCCAAGCATTCAACTTTTTTGAAATCCTTTCTAGGACAGGTTCCCATAACACTTTTGATCTCGTATTCCCACCTACTGGCAATCCAAGGTATGTAAAAGGAATCTTGCCGACACCACACCCAATCTCCCTTGCCAATCTTTCGAGATCCTCACCTTAACCCCCAAGCCTATGATGTTGCTCTTCCCTAGGTTTATTCTCAACCCCGATACAAGTTCAAAACACCTTAGTAACCGCTCTAACTCCAAATAGCTCCTCACTAGATGCTTCACAGAACAATAATGTATCATCCGCAAACTGAAGGTGACTGATTGACCAACTGCTTGGTGAGATCTCCAACTCTTTAATAAGATCTGCTTGCTTGACATGATTCATTAGCCCATTAAGTGCTTCGGCTACCATTGTGAAAAGGAATGGGGATAATGGATCCCCCTGCCGTAAACCCCTAGTGGCCCTAATAGGTTCTGTAGGTGATCCATTCACCAAAATTGAGTAGGAAGACTCTTAAACAGATGCTCTCAACCATCTCCTCCATATGTGCCCAAAACCCATCATCCAAAAAGATAGTCAACAAACTCTCATCTGACATGATCATAGGCATTCTCCATATCAAGCTTTAAAAGCACACCCCTTAGACCATCCTTGCGTCTTGTATGGATAATCTCATTTGCTATCAATACTCCGTCCAGAATCTGTCCTCCCCCAATAAATGTCCCTTGCAACTCCCCAATTAAATCCCTCAGGACCGAACTAAGTCTCGCAGCTAATACCTTGGCCAACAACTTATACACGCAACCAACTAGACTTATTGGTGTATAGTGAGATAGTTCTGATGCCCCTTCTTTTTTGGGAATTAAGGCAACCAAGTAATGTTTAAGACTCTTGTTAAGAATCTCTCTCCTATGAAACTCCCTAAAGAATTTTAGGAAATCATCCTTAATGATATCCCAACAGCTCCTAAGGAATTTGAAATTGAATCCATCGGGACCCAGAGCCTTATCCCCATCTACACTATGGAGCGCCTCCACCACCTCTCCTCAAACTCTCTTTCTAACCAAGATACCTTTTTTGATACAAGAGAACAGAAGGTAACCCCCTCAAGAAGAGGATACCTATACCCCTCCCAATCTCCAGACCTAACCCTCTCGGCCATCATGGGAAGCAACTGGAGAGGTCTAAGGATAGAAGTAGTAATCCCGTCACTAAATGAATCAACCTCAGGTCCCCCACTAGATCTAGGCCAGACTCCCCTGGAGGCATAGAAAACATGATTAGGAACTGAATAGGAAAGTGCAAAAGTTTGGGTAGCACCTGGACCAAGAAGAGACGCTCCAAGAGATGATGCTGGCTACTCTGACCCTCGCTAGATGCTGGAAGAAGTGGTCGAGATGACAAGGGCCACTGCGAATGAGCTGAATCCTGATGCACGCCTCCCCAGCTATGAACTGCTGCTAAGGACGACTCTAAGAGAATATGCCGAGAAGTCAATACTGCTATTGGTACTGGATGACGAGGACGAAAGCACCAAGTGTCCTGCTGCTGATCAGAAGGATGCCGCGATGGGATCTCGCCCTGGGTCGAATCCGCCAAAGATCTGGATAGGAAAGGATAAAGAACAGTCCCCGACTCGGAAGAGCCTGGGATAAGATGTGCATAACTGGCAGAAATAGAAAACAAATTAGATGGGTGGGAAAAAGCACCTGCAGGAGGAGAGACCCTGGCGCTCAGATTCGAAGGATGAGGCATAGCATGGGGGTGCGAATCAGACACAGCAGCTGGAGACTCTGAGTTCACCCTGGTCAGATTACCATCACCAATTGGAGCAAAAATGGAAACAAAGTGACTCCTTTTCACCTTTACACTTGACTCCACTAAACACACCTGTGTGCACAATCTGTGATACAAATTTAGAATATGATGTAGTCTTTATTTTACAGAATTACATTTTTATGGAAATATTTACATTGCATTACATGTGTTAGAGATGAGCGCCACTTGCTATTGTGCTGAATTTAATATGTTTCTTGTATTTGATCACATTCTGGGTTTTCAATAGTAGTCATGTTGTAGCTTTCTTTTCTTTCCTTTCTCTGAAATTGTAATAGGATTTTATTTGGAGGAAAAGCACGAAGGAAAGCCAAACAAACACCTTTAATAGAAAACAAGGCTAGAATGAGGAAACACAAAAAAGCTTAATTGCTTAATTGTCTACAACTAAAGCAGCTGTCAGGGGAGCTCGTGCATTTGCCTCACAGTTAACTGGACTATGAATCTTAAAAATTCGAAAGTTATAAATGGAAATGAGAAGATCTTAATGATGGATCATCTGAAGTATAGGAGGGTGATTATTGTTAATGCATGTCCCCTATGTTTATCAGATGCAGAATCGATGATCATCTCCTTCTCCATTGTAGGTTCGCTTTTCAGATATTTTGCGTTTCCTTCAGCTTGAGGGTATTACATTCTATGTGCTGGAGGCTTGGCATGATTTGTTTGATGAAGGATGGGAGCTCTTTCCATAGAAATCTTTGGAAAGTAATGTTTATGAGCATCGTTTGGTCCATCTTGTTATAGAGGAATAAAAGGGTATTCCAAGGAAAGGTGTTGTCTGCATCTCATCTCATTGATCTGATTAAGTTTTGAGCCGTATGGTGGATGTTGAGTTTGGACAACTATCAGGGGTTGCATATTTCTGATATATGTAGGGATTGGACCTCGGTAGATTTTCTTATCCAGAGTTCGAAGTCCCCACAGTAGGCTTCTTGGATTCCTCCAAACCTGGGTGCGGGATTGTGGTTTGGCGGGCTATGGTGATGTTATTCGAGATTAATTGAGTGAGACTAGGATTTCTTTTGTTGGTCTTCTTCCCGATTGTTCTATGATTGAAGCGGAACTTCATGTTATATGGAGAGGTGTCTTGGAAATGGAAGTGTTGGGGGCTATAGGTGGTACTCTATAAGGTGATTCTATGACAATTGTTGACTGGGTCTTGGGCACCTATCTGCCCTTGAATTCCTCTTGACAAGGTGGAGAGGATTCACAGCTCTATTGTCTCCTACAGTTTTTTGATCTCCTGGATCCCAAGAGCTGCAAATTGTGCAACTGATGATATGGCACAGCATCTTTCTATGTCTTTGGAGGTGGTTAATAGATTTTTGTTATTTTTTGGGTGGTTTTTCTCTTCTTTGGGTTGGTGGGTTGGAGGGACTCTGGTGCCCTTTTTTGTATTCCACTTGTAAAGTTTTTCTCTTGATGTGAATAATATAGTTACCTTTCAAAAAAAAAAAAATGGCTGAAATCTGACAAATATCAGCCAATACAGTTTTTCTGAAAAGTCACCGTTGTTTCTGAAATTAATATTTCGGCCCATGTCTAAACCAAAGAATTTAATTTGTGGCCCAGGTCTTGTCTGTAGAGGATACTAGGTTTAAACTAACGTGTTTAAATGTTCTATTTTGCCCTTACATGTATTTTAACTTGAATAGCTCCACTTATTTCAACAGTCCCCTCATTGTATACCTCTTGAGATTCAATGCTGTGTTTGTCAACATTTCTAAAAAATAGTGATGTACCTTTACTCTGTTTATGATACATGGAACATGCTAACGACATTCTTCACTGTTATGTAGGAACCCTGGTAACATGCCCGAGTGGCTGGGGAGTGTTATAATTGCTATATCCATCGCAGCTATTGTTTCTCTTACATTTGTGTATATTCTCTCATATGCTCATCTGGCAGGTCCTTGCTTCAATATATCATTGCCATCTTAAGTTTCTCATGCTACTGCAATAAATTTGTTAATTTGTGTTATATTCACTGCTAAAAAGAGATGCTTCAGAGTGAAATGGATGCCTTGTTCTCTTACTTGATGTGTATTGGTTTTGAAGAGTTTGTGGAACAGTTGGTAATTGTTCATTTTTGCAACTATAAAAGATTCAGGTTTGAGTCATAAGGATGTCAAATAACCAGTCAGCCCATCTGAACAAAATTTTCAAATCCAATCATGAGTGCCAACATCATAAATATCAGATAAGTAACTTTGAAAATGATGATGATGTGTATCAGTTTCTGTATTGGTTTGCTGACTAGTCTAATGCCATTCAGTTCACCAAGTTCATAGATAACTCGGTGCACTTCACAGCATCGGTTTCTTAACCAGTACTCCAAATTATATTCTGTCACATAACAATCTTGGAGTCTTGAATAATTTTAAGGGTTAAGGAATCATGTATTTTGACAAAATATTAGGTGGAATATAGTAATCAGTAGGCAAATTGAATGGTATAAATGGAAAATTTAGGCTTTCTAATTCCAAACTGAATTTGTCACACACACACACACACACACACACACACAGAGATGAATAAAGAATTAAATATTAACAAAAAACTATCTGTGAGATGAATAAAGAATTAAATATTAACAAAAAACTAACACATTGTCTTATATGTGCATCTAAGACGGTAATTTTGAGGAGTAGATATTCCTCGTGTATGTAAAATTTAGAAGCAGATGTAAATGGTTATTTATCAGTATTTAGTAGCTGATTGACTTTGTTCAATTGGTGTACAGGTGTGAAAAGATCAATGAGTATTGCAACTTGTGCTCTGTTTGGTCTCACACTGACAGCAGTATTATCTGGCACTGTACCTTCATTTACAGATGATGTTGCCCGAGCTATAAATGTAGGTTCCTCGCTAAACTATCTCACTACGGTAGTCATGATTTTCTTTATCTAATTTGGATTACCATACTGAAGAATGGGTCAATCTGTCAATAACATGATTAAACTACAGCAGTCATGATTTTCTTTTTCTTTTTCTAGTTTATGGTATGTTTCATGTGGGAACACTCAAGGAGGATGTCTTGGTTAAATCTTAATTATACCACCAACTCATGTAACTGAGTGTGTGAAGAGTCAAACATGGAAGTCGGTGTTTGGCATTGATATAGAAAACTAGGCATAATGACACATACTTAAACTGATGATAGTTATAAGCACTTCAGTCATAGATAAATCATTTTTCATTTGTCTTGTATGGATGTAAACAAGGAGTTCAAGAACAATCTTAGTAGTCCTTGGAGAAGTATTTCAAGCAGAATGGCTTCCAGTTGTTTTCTACTATGCATCCAATGGTTCCGTGATGTCCATAAAGAGCTTCAAACCATATATGGCAGTAACAGGCATTACTGATGAAGTCTCATCAGGTTGCTTCACTTGTGCCTTGTGTGATGTCCCATCTTTCTCTTTCATTTATTACTTAGCCAGCAATAGTTTCTAAGCCACGGATTTGTTGTTTGTTTAGAAGAAAGTAAGTTTCAGTTGCTTTTGTTTTAAGAAAGAGTGAGCTGGATGAATAGATACCACTTAAGGAATTCTGTTAGTTTTGAATGATATATATATATTATTTGGGATGGTTTTTCTTATGGTCAATATTATTGATTTGAAGAGTGAAGTATCTCAAGGGATGTGCTTTCCCTTTTCTAGTCAAGTGACCTCGTACTGGTGTTAGATGGCAAAGACGCCCTGAAGTGAGATTTAGCTTTGAGAACCTAATGCTTGATTCTGGGGCCTAATTTATAGTAAGATTATAAGTTTATACATGGCATGTACAAATGAGCAGCGGTAAGTAAGAACAGTTTGAGGAGAGATGACATAATTGCCAGTTAGACTTTGGCCTTCACCAAGGGGATGCTCCAATCTCTTATTAATTTATTTCTCTGGGAAACGTAACATTTGACATCCAAGATGAAGGCCCCTGGTGTATGTTTGCAGATGTTGTACTAATTAGTGAGACATGAAACCTGGTTAAGTAATAAGTTGACACAGAATAGCTTTGGAGGCAATCTGAAAATTAGGACACCAAATATGTGGGAGGATCTGTCACCGTTTAAAATAATGTGGGAGGATCTGAGAAATGCAATTTAAAATGATCTGAGCACATAAACAGAAGATCAAAACATTTCTTGTATAAAAACATCGAAGGATTGTGAGTAAATGTTACTAGAAGGGGGTAGACCATTAAAACCTTGGATTGATGTGGTAAAAACTTGTGGTAGAAACCATGATTTTTTACAGCTTGAGTGGAAAAATAGAATTCAAAAAGTCTACTCTAGATGGATGGGATAAATGGACTTTGATGATGATTATGATTTTTTTCTTTTGAAATGGTAACTTCTAAATAAATAGAAGCTTCAAGGATATACACTAACAAGAAAATGGCACTGTGGAAATAATCGCAAGCTGGCAACAAAAAACAAATCAACTCATGGAAAAATAAGAGATACAAACACTGCACATTAAGCTAATGCAGAAGATCACGACACTCTGTCCCAGTGCAAATATCTGAAAGTGTGGTGCAAACCAATCTCTCTCTCTCTCTTTCTCTCTCTCTCTCTCTGTGTGTGTCAGTCTGTGTATCTGTGTCTCTGTCTATGTGTATGTGTATGTGTGTGAGTTTTGATTTGTAAACTTATAGCAGTGCAAATTTTGTCGAACTAATGCCATCTTACGATCTCAGGTTGTGCATGTTGTGGAGGCAACAGGAAAATATGGTGAAAAGCAGAACCCAGTGTCACATATTTCATTATTTTCCCATACTCCAGGCAAGTTGTCAAAGGAAATGGAATATTTGAAAGATGAAGGATTTGTTTGCAGGAAGGAGAAAATACTAGATCTTGTTACATTTACTGTCAATTACGGATGCTGGAGTTCTAATGATGTTGGTAGTGGATGGAGTGAATCAGAAATTCCTATTCTCCATGTTGAAAGTGATTCAAAGGATGATGTCAGGAAAACTCAGGTTTTGATTGATACTAAGGGTTCTACACGCTGGTCTCTTGCAATCAATACTAGAGAAATTGCAAACTTCAAATTCAAAGGTGTGAAATGATCCTGACACAAGTATAAACCTGTTTTAGTAGGATACAGACATTTATATCTTGGACATGGTAGCACTGAAAAACAAAGTGTGCTGTCCTATATTTACATGATAAAGTATTTATTTATGAGAAATTATCATATGCTGTCATCCTGATGGGAGTTTCCATCAGATGGCTTTATGATCATTTCTCATAAATAATGACACATCATTCTGCAAATATAGTATATAAAACAGAATACAGATAGCTCTATCCATAATGATAAAATGGAGGTTTGAACTTTTGTTTCCGTCATAAATGAGGAGGATCTCTGTCTGCCACTGGTTTAAGCTAGTTGTGAAGCATATTTAAGTACATGTGGCACTCATGTTCTAAATTTATCTGTGGGGCCTAACATGAGTTAGTTGTACCTTGAAAACATAATGACAAATGATTGTAGCCCTTGATTTGAAGTCTTTGCCACTTAAACAGCTAAAATATGCAAATGATGATTGACAATAATGGACAAAACCCCTCCAATTTGTAACTAAGATCATTTAATTGATCAGCTGTTGGGTTATGGCTCAGACTACATTTTACAGTGGATCCTTTCTCAATATGCAATGCCAAGAAAGGAGGAAGAAGATATTCAAGGTTCATTTTGCCCTGCACATATGTAAAGAAGTGTGTTTTTGGCGAGGCATTATGTGAAAAATCTGGCCTGTAATCCATTTATGGATATTTGTGAATTTTCTAGCAAAGTACTAAATTATTCAGAAGGTTCAGTGAACAACATTGATACCATAGAGACAAGTTTCTTTTGTTTGATATAGTTGAAACATGACATGTACTTACCTTACAGGAAACTCAGAGGAGTTGGTTCCATTAGGGGAGATGACCTCAGGTTGATGGATGGCATACTATTCAGTTTTCTGGTGGAAAGAATGCATTGACAAGGTTTGAAATGACCCTAATCTGGGTAAACAACTCTACTCATACATCCCACATGAATGTGCAGAAAAAAGAAGACAATCTTCTCTTAAAATTAAGAACCGATGTGAACAGAGTCACCCCAAAAACTGCCAGAGTACTTCAGAAACTTCCTCCTTGGTGTTCTCTCTTTGGTAAATCCACTTCTCCCTTTACATTAGCTTTTCTAACTAGTCTGCCAATTGATCTCTAATGCTTGTAAGATAAGCTTCAAAGATGTTCTGATTTTTTTATTTACTGGTTACCATTTTCGAATACCTTTCATGTAACAGTAACAGGTTGTAAGGATTGTGTTATTATGTTATAAAATGAGGGCTCATTCACTTTACTGCATTTTTTTCTGATGGTTACTCTGTATATGTTGTTAGTATGTTACATACATGGAGTTGGCCGGAAAACCGGGTGGTGTCATGGACAATCACTAAGGTGTGCATGGGTCTGTACATATCAATAGCTGCTTTTGTCATGGGTCTCAGCAAATTTGCCGGCACTTCTTTTTGGGTCCAATTTTCAATTTGAAGTGTATGATCAGCTATTTGCGTACTATGTTTTCTTCGCATGCTAATCTTGATTATTAAAAACAAGATAAACCACAAGATTAATGGATGCAAGATCGTGTTTCATTGATTACACGGGGTAGATCAATGGAAGACACTTTGGCTCAGGAACCAAAGGCGGATCCACGTAATTTACAAGAGAATGTGTGCATCCGGAGTTTCACCCAACGCCCTCGTACTGAGGGAGAGGTGGGAGTCTTGGGGTTCTCCGTCATTAAAAAAAATCATTGTGACACATTGTAAAGTGAATGATACTGGAAAAAATATAGGTGCACTTCCAAAACTGCTCTGAAGGTGCTGACAGCCGCCCTATTTACACATTTGCACTCAAGAGTAAGCTGGACAAGCTGGATTGGCCCTAAGTCAATTTAGGTTAGGGCTAGGCCCAAGTGAGCCCTAAATATTTTAAATCGGGCTTGGGCCCTAAAAATAAATGAGGACTTGGGCCTGGGTTTTTGGTTCTTTTCTCTATTTACCTTTTCCCTCTCTCATTCTTTTCCATTATAATCTAATATTGTTAGGTCATTTTTAGATATAATAAAAAACTTGAATGAGGGCCTGAGACCGACCCAGTTTTAAATAGAACCTGAGCTGATGCAGGTCAGGTCTGATCTTGGGATTTTAATCTCGGCCGATATTTGCAATATTGGCCGATATCCGATATATATTGTTGATATTTTGTTAAAAAAAAAAAAAAATAGGGGAGAGAAACTTCAAAAAAGGTATGCATATTTCACTCGTACTAGTTAATTGAATCATTCTTGGGACAATATAAAGCTCAATTTGCTTTTGAAACTGCTCTAGAAATTTGATAAATTTAGATTGATACGTCAAGTTTTTTACCAAAATATGAAGGGGATATTTTGAAAGAGGTTTTAATCTTTATATGTAAAAAGCCCTATTATTATTTTTATATTAGGTAAGAACCCTCTAAACTTTTTAAGTGTCTTTTTTTCTTAATTCAGCATATAGGACATGGAATTTTTTCAAAATTGTAGTTGGACATGGCTATTGACTCAATTTTGCCATACAAAATCAAAATAAACCTCTGGATCAGCCAAGATACAAAATTTCAAGAAATAAGATATTTCTATAAAAGATTGGTAAAAATATCATATGCAACTAATTTTCATATTTTATAGAAAAGATGGCTAAAAATATCATATGCAACTAATTTTCATATTTTAGCTAATATAGAGATTTTTTTTTCATTTGTTATATTTAAAATTGCCCAACCTTCAATTTTGAAAACTATATATTATATTTAAATTGCCCTTTTTTTATTATCATAGTTCACACGTATCAATTTTTATTAATCATCAGTATTTTTTATTTGACACCTTAGCTGAACTATAACTTATAATTCTTTCTTCAAGAGTCAGAATGATTAGATGAATATGATATTTTCAAGTCAGATGATTTTGTATAGATTGCAACAGGGGTTAAAATCTCTCTCTTATTATTTTTTTTTAATTAAAACCACCTATATGAACAATATATATCGAATATTGTCCGATATCGACAAATATTGTATCGGCGAAATATTTATTTCCCTATGTTGCACATGACACACTAGCAAAACTTATTAGGCGTGGATATGATGACCTAGGGGAGTGTCAATGATGGTCACAAAGAATAATAGTCACATACATCCAAAATTTCCAAATGGGCTGCTCTCACATTCAAGATCATAATTTCAAAAGTTTATAGTTATTGGGAAGAGGTGGGGTCTAACCACAATAAAGTAGGTTACATTACATCCACAATTCATAAGTAAAATTTAAAACTTTTTAATATAATATTTTCAATAATTGATACAGTAGTTCATAAGTTAAAATATCGGTCGATACGATACGGCCAATATGATATGTATCAATCGTATAAATATAATATTAACCAATACGATATCTGTTCCACCTACATATAAATAAATGATCTTCCTTGACACCAACTCTTCATTGTGCACTGACATTGGCGATATATTTAAATAACACTGCATGGATTAACTAAATTTTAAAAGTCAATCACATATCAGTTCTAGTTTTTCAATTCAATGTAACAAAGTTTTTTTTTTTTTTTTTAAATATTTTTAGATATTAATCACTTTAAACTTTTATAGTTTTCAAAATATAGTCCAAGAAAAAAGTTCAAAAGGTTTTTCACATAGAGTCTATAAAATATTACTTTTTCTAAAATAAATTAATCTTTGAATCTAGAGCAAGCTAAAATTTACCACGACGAATCATGAGATAGCATTTGAAATGCTTTTTATCCCTGTACATTTATAGCATTTAAAATATGTTGGATTCAGAGATGCAAAATTCGGTATCAATCGATATATCGGTCGATATGATATATCAACTGATATTATTCTCTCTCCTCATTTAAAAAAAAAAAAAGGCACCGACATAATATGTTGAGATATCGGAATATCGGCCGATGAATCATATCGGCCGATATGATGTGTTTTTAAAATCGTATCATATCAGCCGATGCGATATGTACCGGTCGATATTTGCGCCTCTAATCTACAAAAAAATTTATAACTTTTTTTCTATACATAAAAGGTTAATACACAAATATGTGATTTATAAAAACATTTTGATATAATCAAACAATTAATAATTTTAAAATCTATCTAAACCTACTTAATATTAATCATTAATTAAAACCTATAAATATATGAGGTCAAATTTATCAGTTTAAACATCAAGGTAAAAATTAAGTGCTAAAACTATCATATAAAATTATAAAAAAGAAAATTCTTTGAAAGATTTACAGGACTTAGCCACCGTCTCTTAATTTTTTATTATTTTTCAAAGCTAGGTAACCGGTCAACCGGTTGGCCGTTGCCTTTTAACTTTTAGATCATAACAGGCCCGAGAAGAATCTCTCGAAAGTCTAGAGTCGCTGCTCTTCTAGGGTCAGGGTTTCGTGAAGAAGAAGAAGAAGAAACGATGATCGAGGTGGTGTTGAACGATCGTCTTGGGAAGAAGGTACGTGTGAAATGCAACGATGACGACACGATCGGAGATCTGAAGAAGCTGGTGGCTGCCCAGACGGGAACTCGGGCGGACAAGATCCGGATCCAGAAGTGGTATAACATCTACAAGGATCACATCACCCTCAAGGACTACGAAATCCATGACGGCATGGGCCTCGAGCTCTACTATAACTAACTATGTATAGTCTCTTCCCATGTTCCGTTTCTCCATCTGTTTTTGCATCAGATGTTCTTGTTTTGTCTATTTTCATTCAATGATTTCATAGGGATTCTCTTTCTAAATCTGTATCAGTCATCTTGGCTTGTTTATCGTTATTACTGTTTGATTTGAAGTGCCAGACTCTGCCATGTTTAAAGTATACGAATTGTAGGAGTGGGGCGCTTGACTTTGGTAATGCTTAGTTGTTTAAGGTTGGGTAAGTATGGAAACACAGGGAGTTTTGGAACAGGGATGATGGGTAAGTCATCTTGGTTTGTTTATTGCTACCACTGTTTGATTTGAAGTGCCAGACTATTCCATGTTTAAATTATACGAATTGTAGTGAGTTGGGTATTTGTGTTTGGTAATGCTTAGTTGCTTAGGCATGTATGTGCGTAACTATTTTCCATGGAAATAGATTTTGTTGGGCACATGCTAGCATCATTGGTAACTCTCCTAAGGTTGATATATTGAAGGAACACGTGGAAAGTGTCTAAGCTGCGGAAATCATTTTTCCATTTCCATGGAAAATGTTGCACACAAACATGCCCTTAAGGTTGGTTAAGTATGGAAACATAGGGAATTTTGGAACAAGGCTAATGGGTAAGTCATCTTGGCTATTTTATTGTTATCACTGCTTGATTTTAAGTGTCAGACTCTGCTATGTTTAAATTATACAAATTGTAGGAGTTGGGTGCTTGATTTTGGTAATGCTTAGTTGTTTAAGGTGGTAAGGATGGAAACATAGGGAATTTTGAAACAAGGATGATGAGTATGTGGAAGTTTGGGGAAATTATGTATATGTAATTTTTCTTAACTCATAATGCCTCCTTGGTTGTTTTATATTTCTTTTCTTTTATTTATTAACTTCTATTATTTTCTTTTGGATAGCAAGGGGAGAGAGTCCATGTTATGATAAAGGGTGGAGAGGGAGGAAAAGGTGGAGTGGTGGAGAGAAAGTTTCTCTTTGTTCATGGGTAACACACTGGAATAGTCAACTAGAGATTTGGTGAGAGCCTTTATCATAGCTGGGACAGTCTTTGATAGTTTTATTCCAACAGACAGAAGATCTAGTAAGAGGAGAAAATTTGCTTTAGTTAGATTCAAAGCTGAGTTAGAAGCTAGAGAGCTATTAAGATGTTAGATGGCAAAGCCATTGAGGGTAAGAAGGTTCAGGTGAATAGAGCCTAGTTTGGTCTTGAAAACAGAAAGTAGAGTTTGAGAGGGGTGGTGGAAAGGAGGCCTATCGGAACCTAGGTTATAGTGAAAAATTAAAATTGGGAATTGGGGAAGGACACCAAACCTGTTCATTGCTTCAATACCGTTGTGCATCCATATTGGAAGTTGCTTCAGGTTAATGAGGAATTTGTTGCCAACTTCAAAGAATCCCTAGCAGAATCTTGGATTCGGGTGGCGAGACACGCTGATCTGGAGGAAAGGGGGATAAGAGAGTGGGTCTTAGATGCTTGGGGTTTTGACACGAGGGTTGTTGTGGGACATCTGTCCTCAGATTCTTTATTGGATTGTGCCAAATACTCAGGAAGATTGTAGAACGTTGAGCCTTGGGGGATCCCACTTTGTTCAGTATCCTCTGAAGCGACTTGAAAAGTGGACGAAAACCCTTGGGCCGGTGGCGGTGTCTGATTGGGTTCTACTATATGGGGTCCCCTTATATGTGTGGAAAAGGATTCCTTTCTTAAATTGGGAGAGTTGATTGGACTGGTGGATGAAATAGATGAGAGGTGCCTGAATATGGAGGTGGTGGAATTTGTAAGGATGAAGATTGTGCGTCCCTTTGATTCTCAAGTCCCCTCAAACATTTGGTTGGATATCGGAGATGTGAGATTCACCATTAGAGTGAAGGTTGAGCCAAAGAGGTAGAGTATTGATGGAGGAAATCCTATCTTGGAGAGTGGACCTTCGGAGTTAGTGAAGATGTTGGCAGCATCGGAGATGGTGACCATGGAGGATGGGTGTGAAAGATGCTGGTCGGATCTCGAGTGGAGACGTGGGATTGGAGGTCTCACATCCTCTGTTCCTTGTGGTGGATACCCATAGGTTGTGTGTGAGACCGAGGAACTATTTGGCGGAGAAGGAGAGGACCACATCGCCACGTCATCGGAGTGGATTATAACAGAGGATATGCTTAGTGGAATTAGGAACATTCCTTTGTTGGCGAGTGAAAGGTAAGGAACCAATGAGAGAAGTGAGGGAGCCTTTGTAGCATATGGATATTTTAGAGTTTCTGTGACCAAAAGAATCTCTTATAATGAGGTAGTTAAAGCGAGCTCGGGGTCCGACTCAAGAGCCCACTCAAGCTCTCACTTGAGCCCATAGTCAAGGCCTTGTTCCTCTAGGCCCGATGATTATTGGAGGCCTTAGCCTAGGCCCTAGTCCCTTGGACCTTTCTGTTTTGATCCATCATCCGAAGGATCCAACCCACGAACCTTCTATGAACTCTAGCTCTTCTCTGTCGATGTTTTCGTCATTGTCACGGCCTGACCCAACGGACACGTGAGAAACAGTAATATTATTTTTGTAACTTTGAAGTATGCACAACTCATAGTCCAAGCATGTAACACCTACACGTATTGCGAGATCCCTACGGATCCTAGGACTTATTGGACCTTTGATTTGATCGAACTGAATTATCAGCTGCCTATGTACTCCAATGGAGATCAGATCTTGCGTAGTTCTCAATTCATTTATTTCATGGTACTCACCCCGTGCTATTCATGATGTCACATCAAGACATTCTAATTACCCTATCGTGGGCCTCATCAATAGATTAGATCTCATCTATCACGGGTCTATACCAACCATGGGAACACCGTCAACCCTGGGGTCAATGTCACACATGGGATATACCTCAACCATGAGACCTATACCTGAACATAAATACATCCCTCCTCGGGGACAGTACTCTAAATATGGGTCCAATCCTCTATGGAATCAATGCCATCTGTGGGAATATCTATCCACGGTATACAATACTCATCCATGGTCACAAAGCCCTCCATGGGAAAATAATATCTATCTATAGAACCGTCACGTCCACCATGAGACCAATATGTCCACCATGGGACTACTATATCTATCATGGGGTCAATATTCCCACCGTATAATCAATATATAGGCATGAATCCAATATGTCTACCATGGGAACATCCATGGGATTCATCATCCATCCCTGGTAACTCTCCATCAGTGAGTATCATCTATCCATGGGTAATAACCATCCATGAATATAATCACTCCATGGGTATAATCCATCCATGGGCATAACTCATACATTCGTTGAACCAATATGTCTATCATGGGACCAACAAGTCTTAACATAATACCAATACGTCTACTATGGGACCAACATTTCTACCATAATATCAATACTTCTACCATGGGACCAACATGTCTAACATAAGACCAATACGTCTACTATGGGATCAAAATGTCCACCATAATACCAATACGTCTACCATGGGAGCAACATGTTTAACATAAGACCAATACGTCTACCATGGGACTAACAGGTCTACCCTAAGACCAACATCCAAGCACCACCATGGGAACTATCATCTATGGGTATACACATCCATCCCTGGTAACACTCTATCAGTGAGTATCATCTGTCCATGGGTAATAACCATCCATGAATATAATTCCTCCATGGGTATAATCCATCCATGGGCATAACTAATCCAGGGGCACATCATCTACCATGAGATCTTTTATCCTTAGGAACAACACTCGAATGAATCACTACGTGATTGTGGCAACAATATCAAATCATCATAACATATCATAAATATATCACGACCTCTAGCAAGACTTAGGGCCCATGACTTACTAAGCGGGAAACCCTTGACTAGTGTGATCAAGTCTACCTCGCCCTGCATCCCTTCACCTCAAGGGTGATTTAGTCAAGCTCTAAGGCGGTTGGACTGTGTCTAACGAAGCTAGCACTACCCCCATGGGGTAAAATAGTATCTAGCTCTGGCATCAACGCACATCAAGTGTGCTAAATAGCCGTGAGAGCGCTCTCCAGTGCGTAGCATGTGAGGGATCTACTTATCGACGACAACCCTACGGCACCAAGTCTCCGTAGCTGACCCCACCGGCCCGAATACCTCTCTGGAACGGTCAGTCAACTATCATGGTACATACCACGTCTCAATATCAAGTGACCAAGTCACATATACATCTCAATGCCACTGTCTCCGTATGTTCATATCGAGGCTCCCACGGTCACATGGCTACTCTAGGCCTTACTCATGGAATATATATACTTATCTCATCCTTTTAACCATACAAAGGTGAGACACAATGATCTACTGATAGGACAGTTTCCTTTTTCAACGGACTGAGGCATAACGTTATCAATATCACGTGAGGGACGCACCCATACCTCGTCTCAATCATCAATATCACGTGAGGGATGCACTCATTCCACGTCTCAATCATCAGTATCACGTGAGGGACGCACCCATACCACTCCTCACTATAATCAATATCACGTGAGGGACGAACCCATACCACCTCTCAATCATCAATATCACGTGAGGGATACACCATACCACGTCTCAATATAATCATTACATGAGGGACGTACCCATACCACGTCTCAATATAATCATCACGTGAGGGACATACCCATACCACGTCTCAATATAATCAAGTGACCTAATCACATACATCTTAGTGCCAAAGTCCTCATCTGTCTATCTTAAGAATTTTCACAGTTCTCTAGCCACTCTAGGCTTTACTCAAGTAACAAACATATATGTCTCATCATATCGGGACTCTCATCATAACCTCTTTGGGCCGCCTTCGAGGGATCCAACATCTAGCATTAGGGTCTATATTAGGGAAGGTATATCCCACCAATCCCTTTTTACCTTTCACTTTTGCTCAACATCTCACATCATCCTTAATATAAATGGATGACACAATGCATATTTTGATCGAGCTGATGCACAATGCTCTCAGTTGCCTACGTACCACATAGTGGATCAGATCAACCGTAATTCATTATTTTCACATTTGGGTTGACATTGGGGAGTGGTCATACTTTTTACTTTGGGGAAATCAAACAAGGCTTTCCTAGCATTTACATTGCATTCCATGCATTTTCAATCATGCTAGCCCATCCCCATTGTAGCACAAGTTAACCCCCCTTTATGAAGTTCCTCTTCAAATCATGGAAATTCGTTCTACACATGATTAGGTCGATCCACTACGACCATTATCAACATAGGTACTCACTAGTGATTTACACATCATCACATAATCCAAGCATGCCATTAAAACGCATCCATCATGCTTATTATATGAGTTACTCATCTAAGAATTACAATCACAATCATGAGAATTCATTTGATACATACATTACTCATAACCATACACAAGTATGGGAAGTTATCAAGGCCCTACATTACACATCTTGGGCAATCTTGATTTATCATACATTCTATCATACTTTAACACATCACAAAACTATGAATTCTTAATTATAGTAAACATCTAATCATAGGGAACTTGGGAAACTCATACATATGTATCTGATACAATAATCACATCAATCACACATAGGCATAAAGAGGTCAAACCATAACCTTATCCAACTATGCATTGGAATGTGCACAAGGCAACATTCACTCAAACATATTATCACACACCTTGTGAGCATTGAATTTTACAAATATTCCAATGCTCTAAGTGTATGATATTCTCCAATTTTACCCAATGTTATCAAACTTGAATCGTATCGAAATTGGCCTAGGGGTGTGAATCGTGAATAAAAAATCGTACGATTCATATATTCTCTTATTCCCATAACTATTTTGTCACATTACAGTCACATTCTCTTGGTTTTATTGCAAATGGAGGTTTGGAGTCTAATCTCAGGGGAGTAAATGGAAACATTTGTTACGACCAACTAAAGGGTCTTGGGTCCTCACCAACAGCAAAGTCCAAGGATGATGGATGGATATGGATGAGAAAACGAAAGGGGAAAGAGTTGGATCTTTGTCAAGTCTTGAAAGGTTCTCTATCCATCTAAGAACGAAATCATACGACACCACTGAGATGGGCAAATGACGTGTCGAAAGGTGAAGATAGGAAGGGGAGGACGTGCAGAACAATCAGGTGGTATTTGCCAAATTGCTGGACTTGGATGAAGAGAGTTCTCGTGGGGACTTGATGCGGTGCATCATCCTGCTGTGCTGCTGCTATTTTTCTTACTTGCTATTTCCAGTTTCTCTATTTTTGTGTGTTTATTTTAAGCAAGGGTTGCCTTTTTCTTTACTTGCTATTTCCAGTTTTAGTTAGTTTTATTTTAAGCAAGGGTAGTGTTGTAGTTTTGCTTTATTTTATTTTAAGTAAGTGATTCTTTATATAAGGCTTTGTAGCCCTTTGGGCAAAGACAGTTTTTACAATGAAATAAAATCAAGATTGAGAATTTCTCTGCAAATCCTCTGTCGTGATTATCTTGGAGCGAATCCGAGAGTTTGGCGTGAAGCTGTCTCCCTTCCAGGTACTTGATCCTCTTCCTCTTCTTCTTCTCTCTCTTCTTCTCTTCTCCTACTCATCGTATACCCTTTAACTCCACCCAGATCTGCTGAACCCCTTATCTTAGCCTCCTTTAACCCTTTCACTGTTTTAAACCTCTTCATCCAAACCATAACAGTTCACCATACAGCTGCCCTCAAATCTTTGGACCCTTTTCAAGCCTCATACAGCCTTTACCACCTGTCCCAACCTCCATACAGCCCTAAACTACAGCTGTCATGTTTTCCCATAGCCTTTCTTAACCTCCTTTACACCTGTCTTGTTCTTCCAGTCCCCATCTTAGCCTTTTCAACCTGTTTTCCCCTCTCTCTTACTGCTGTCCCACAAAACTGGGCCTTTTCTTAACCTCATTAACCTGCCACACTGCTGTTAAAATCAGATTTAATCTTTATTTGATGTTGGTTTTATGTGTTTGTGTGATTTGATAATCCTTTTGGTTTTGAGAGCCTTCTACTTTGAGCTATGACATGGTTTGGATTGTGATTTTATTACTTACATTGAATCCTCTGAATTTTATTGATTATTTGTGGTAGATTTTATTATTCTAATTGTTACTATTAATTTTAACTTTAATTTCAGCCTCATTTAGTTTCTTATTATTGCATAAATCGCATTTAGGCATTTAAGGTCACCTTTTGTCTTGTCCTGCGTCAAATTTGGTATCAGGAGCAAGGTTGGGTTGTTTCCTTAAACACCCACGGTCTTAGGTTGCATCTTATTTTTATTTTAGGAAAAAAAAAATTATTTATTTAATTAATTTTTTTTTTTAAAAAAATAATAATAATTAAAAAAAAAAAAAAAAAAAAAACATTCATTGCATATAGATTTAAGTCATAGCATATAGTCAGAATTAATCCCTATATTTGTGAGTCTAGAGGAACACTAGTGCGTGTATCCGTGCATGACCACTAGGAGTGGAGTTACCTATCAGAAAGAGTCCGAACCATCTAGCCAAATGTCCGGAGATCAACCCCCAGTTTGGTTTACTCAGACCTTTGCTCAATTAGATGCCCGGCTCACTGACCTTAAGAGAGGTCAAGATACCTTAGGTACTGACATGACCAACTTGAGAAACCGGATTGAAGTCCTTGAAACCCCTAGGAATGATGAGAATGGGTCAGTTCATGAGGATAATGAGAATTTTAGGAATCGAGACCATAGAGGCCGCAGATTTGGTCATGGTAGATTCCAACAGCCACACAGGCATCAGGAACCCATCAACCATGAGGAACGTGCTTTAAAGAACGTGCGATTAGAAGCCCCTGAATTTAAGGGACGCGCAGACCCTAAGGTTTTCTCAGATTGGTTGTCAGACATGGATCTCTACTTTGAGTGGCATGATATGTCGGAACCTCGTAGGGTCCGTTTTGCCAAAATGAAGTTGGTGGGACAAGCTCGACTTTTCTGGACCACAGTGGAACATAAACTCCGGAGGCAAGGAGTTGAAGCCGTCAATTTGCATTGGGATGAGATGAAAGAATATTTGAAAGAAAAGTATATCCCTCTCAGATACAAGTAAAAACTCATTGACCAATGGAACTCTCTACGTCAGGGCAACTAGACCATTGATGAGTACATTGAGAAGTTTGATGAGTTCCTTATGAGATGCGAGTTGGATGAGGACCCCAGCCAAACCCTTTCTAGGTTTAGAGTAGGTCTTCGTCCTGAGTTCCAGCGTGAGCTTATCTTACATGGGGTGGAAACTTTGGAGGAAACTTACCAAATAGTCCAAGGTTTAGAAGGTTACTTTAAGCCGAATCCTCCAAAGCATTTTGACTCTCGGGGTGCCAATTCTAGGCCTAATCCGCAAGGATCTCGGCAGAATACGGTGAGTCAACCCAAACAAGCCACCAGTACTCCATCCAAGAACAAGGATGCAAGTTTTAAGGGAGCTTCTGGTGCGAGCTCTTCTAGGAATGGTCCTCAGTGTTACTACTGTCAGGGATTCGGGCATTTTGCTCGTGAATGTCCTACTAAGACCAGGAACCAGGAAAGAGCCCTTTTGTTGGGAGAACCACCCATTGAAGAGATTGCCCATGAAGATGGCATAGAAGCTTAATTTCAGGGTGAATATCCTTCGAGTGATGAGGAACTTGATGAGGAGATCGATGTAGATTTTCTTGCAGTAGTTAGATGTGCCTTTGCTCGATCTCAACCCTCAGAAGATTGGAAGCGCACAACTATTTTCCACACTTACATTAAGTGCGGTGGGAAATCTTGCAAATTGATTGTGGATAGTGGAAGTTGTGCAAATGTCGTATCCACCAGCGCGGTTGCTCGATTGGGTTTGAAGACTGAACCTCATCCTAATCCTCATCGAGTTGCGTGGGTCAATGATACGTCAATCCCGATCACTCATCGGTGCCCTGTGCCCATTCAGATCCTCACCTATCAGGACACTGTGTGGTGTGATGTAATCCCTATGGGCGTAGGACACATTATTTTGGGTCGTTCTTGGTTGTTTGATAATGATGTGACACTGTTCGGTCAAGCGAACACGTGTAGCTTTGAGCATAATGGTAAGAAGATCAAAATCCTCCCTATGCAACCTAGGCCCCCTCACTCAAAACAGGATGACACAAAGAGGGACAAACCGAAAACCCCATCAAAGACCCAGTC
Organism: Chimonanthus salicifolius; assembly: GCA_013350335.1. NCBI lineage: Eukaryota > Viridiplantae > Streptophyta > Magnoliopsida > Laurales > Calycanthaceae > Chimonanthus > Chimonanthus salicifolius. The sequence continues at coordinate 39,035,950 of CM023532.1, read as the reverse complement.
CAAGTCTCTACATATCATTGCTGCTAAAGAATTTGAAAGAGAGACTAGTGAAACTTCGGTTGTGTATGCCCTAGTGTCGAGAGAGACCTCTCCTGAGGTTGGTACTGAGTTGCCAGAGGTTGTAGTTCCGGTCTTTAAGGAATTTCAAGATGTATTCCCATCTGATTTGCCAAATGAACTACCTCCCATGCGGGACATACAACATGCCATAGATCTTGTCCCTGGGGCGACTTTGCCAAATCTGCCTCATTATAGGATGAACCCTAAGGAGCATGAAGAGTTGAAGCGTCAAGTAGATGAGCTTCTACAAAAGGGATTCATCAAAGAGAGTTTAAGCCCGTGCGCTGTGCCAGCCCTCCTGACACCCAAGAAAGACGGCACTTGGCGCATGTGTATAGACAGCAGGGCTATTAATAAGATCACTGTCAAGTATAGATTTCCAATCCCACGTCTCGATGACATGCTTGACATGATGGCCCGTGCTACTATCTTTTCAAAAATTGACCTCAAGAGTGGATATCATCAAATCCGCATTAGACCAGGAGATGAATGGAAGACGGCTTTCAAAACGAAAGATGGTCTGTACGAGTGGATGGTTATGCCTTTTGGTTTGACCAACGCTCCCAGTACATTTATGCGGGTAATGACTCAAGTGTTGAGACCTTTTATGGGTAAATTCTTGGTGGTATATTTTGATGACATTCTTATCTATAGTACCTCTCAGGAACAACACTTGCAGCACCTGAGGTTAGTCTGTGAGGCTCTTCGGACTGAAAAATTATACGCAAACCTGAAGAAGTGCACATTCATGTCGAATAGAGTTATTTTCTTAGGGTTTGTGGTTTCATCTGAAGGTATGTCAGCGGACCCCGAAAAGATCAAGGCCATAGTAAGTTGGCCTGAACCGCGGAATATACATGAGGTACGAAGCTTTCACGGCTTAGCTACCTTCTATAGGCGGTTTATCCGAGGGTTTAGTTCCATCACGGCTCCCATCACGGATTGTCTTAAAAAAGGGGAGTTCCAATGGACTAAAGCAGCCTCGAAAGCTTTCCAGGAGATCAAGACTCGTTTGGTCGAAGCTCCTGTCATGCGACTACCAGACTTCTCCAAAGTCTTTGAAGTTGCGTGTGATGCATCTGGTGTTGGTATAGGTGGAGTCCTAAGTCAGGAAGGACATCCTGTCGCTTACTTTAGTGAGAAGTTGAATGAAGCCAAACAGCGATATTCCACCTATGACAAAGAGTTCTATGCGGTTAGGCAAGCACTCCGTCATTGGAGACATTACCTTTTGCCACACGAATTCGTTTTGTATTCGGACCATGAGGCCTTGAGATATCTCAATTCACAGAAAAAGTTAAACTCAAGACATGCCAATTGGGTTCAATGTCTTCAGGAATACACTTTTGTGTTGAAACACAAGGCCGGGGTTGAGAACAAGCCAGCTGATGCATTGAGTCGTAGGGTTGCACTAATACACTCCATGAGTGTAGAGGTGACCGGGTTTGAGCAATTGAAGGATGAATATCCCACATGCCCGGATTTTGGGGAGTTGTATGCTTCACTCTTGAGTGACCAAGAACGGAGTAATAAAGAGTTTCTCATGGTGGATAATTTATTATTTAAAGGAAGTAAACTCTGCAATCCCCGAACTTCCCTGCGTGATTTTCTTGTTTGGGAGTTACATGCCGGAGGTATGGCCGGACATTTTGGGAGAGACAAGACGATTGCCCTGGTTGAAGACAGGTTTTATTGGCCTAGTCTCAAGAGAGATGTGGCTAAAATCATTGGGCAATGTCGAACTTGCCAACTGGCAAAGCAAAGGAAGCAAAATACGGGATTGTATACGCCTTTGCCAGTTCCCCATGCTCCTTGGCAGGATATCAGTATGGACTTCGTACTTGGACTTCCGAAGACTATTAAGAAGTACGATTCCATTTTGGTGGTTGTGGACCGTTTTTCTAAAATGGCCCATTTCCTTCCGTGTTTTAAAACCTCCAATGCTTCTAATATTGCCAAGATATTTTTTGGAGAAATAGTGAGACTACATGGGTTACCAAAGACGATTGTGTCAGATAGGGATGTTAGGTTCATGAGTTATTTTTGGAAGACCCTATGGCACATGATGGGTACTAGGTTACAGTTTTCGTCTGCGTATCCTCCTCAGACTGATGGACAGACTGAGGTAGTTAATCGTAGCTTAGGAAATCTGTTGCGTTGTCTGGTTGGTGAGAATATGCGAACGTGGGATGTTGTTCTACCGATTGCGGAGTTTGCGTATAATAGTTCGATCAATAGATCTATAGGTATGAGTCCCTTTGAAGTCATGCATGGTTATAAGCCTAGGAAGCCTATAGATCTCATTCCCATGTCTTTGTCAAATAGGCCATCTGAGTCTGCATCATCATTTGCATATCGCATACATGAATTGCATGCTGAAATTAAAAGAAAAATTAATATGAGCAATGAAGTGTATAAATCTGTTGCAGATACTCATCGTAGATTCAAAGAATTTAATGTGGGTGATTATGTGATGATCCGCATAAGACCTGAGCGGTTCCCACAAGGAACTGTGAAAAAGTTACATGCTCGTAGTGCAGGGCCTTTCAAAATTTTGAGGCGAGTTGGATCCAATGCATACATTGTAGACCTACCATCTAATATGGGTATTAGTCCTACTTTCAATGTGGAAGATTTAGTCCCTTTCCAAGGCCCAACAGCTACACCTGTAAGCCCATCATCATATCAATCCCTTAACCATTCTACTGGCCTACCTGACCCACTTCATGACCCATGGCATGAACCTTCCCAGTCTTCACAGCCTTTACCTACTTTACCTTCCTTGCCACCTAAGAGAGATGAGATAGAATCTATTCTGGATGAGGAAGTTGTTTCTACACGTGCTGGAGGTTATCAGAAGTATCTTGTGAAGTGGAAAAACAGACCGATTACAGACGCCACATGGTTGACAGAAAGTGAGCTACAACGACTTGATCCAGACCTTCTAGAGAGATATCGGAGTTTTGTTTCGTCAGAGGTGCCCTCTTCTTCGACAGCAAAAGATGACAGCAATGACAAAACAGGTTTTCGAGTCTATCAGCGACGACGGAAAAGAGCCGCTCCAACTCCATCATTATGGCTTGATGAAGATTCACTTGGTTGACATTGAAGACCTCACGTGCGCGTGTTTGCACTATGAAGACCCTACACTGGGAAGACGCGTGCGTGGGAAGATTCGTGTCTTCTCATCTGTTTGAACTCGAGGTCGAGTTTTTCTCAGATGGGGGGATTGATGCGGTGCATCATCCTGCTGTGCTGCTGCTATTTTTCTTACTTGCTATTTCCAGTTTTTCTATTTTTGTGTGTTTATTTTAAGCAAGGGTTGCCTTTTTCTTTACTTGCTATTTCCAGTTTTAGTTAGTTTTATTTTAAGCAAGGGTAGTGTTGTAGTTTTGCTTTATTTTATTTTAAGTAAGTGATTCTTTATATAAGGCTTTGTAGCCCTTTGGGCAAAGACAGTTTTTACAATGAAATAAAATCAAGATTGAGAATTTCTCTGCAAATCCTCTGCCGTGATTATCTTGGAGCGAATCCGAGAGTTTGGCGTGAAGCTGTCTCCCTTCCAGGTACTTGATCCTCTTCCTCTTCTTCTTCTCTCTCTTCTTCTCTTCTCCTACTCATCGTATACCCTTTAACTCCACCCAGATCTGCTGAACCCCTTATCTTAGCCTCCTTTAACCCTTTCACTGTTTTAAACCTCTTCATCCAAACCATAACAGTTCACCATACAGCTGCCCTCAAATCTTTGGACCCTTTTCAAGCCTCATACAGCCTTTACCACCTGTCCCAACCTCCATACAGCCCTAAACTACAGCTGTCATGTTTTCCCATAGCCTTTCTTAACCTCCTTTACACCTGTCTTGTTCTTCCAGTCCCCATCTTAGCCTTTTCAACCTGTTTTCCCCTCTCTCTTACTGCTGTCCCACAAAACTGGGCCTTTTCTTAACCTCATTAACCTGCCACACTGCTGTTAAAATCAGATTTAATCTTTATTTGATGTTGGTTTTATGTGTTTGTGTGATTTGATAATCCTTTTGGTTTTGAGAGCCTTCTACTTTGAGCTATGACATGGTTTGGATTGTGATTTTATTACTTACATTGAATCCTCTGAATTTTATTGATTATTTGCGGTAGATTTTATTATTCTAATTGTTACTATTAATTTTAACTTTAATTTCAGCCTCATTTAGTTTCTTATTATTGCATAAATCGCATTTAGGCATTTAGGGTCACCTTTTGTCTTGTCCTGCGTCAGGACTATTATGCGTATTTCTTCGCAGAATAGAACGACTCAGCTTAGATATCTTGCAAGCTTTTTGAGAGACAGAAAGAAGAGAGAAGGAAGATGGATTGGCTTTGAGAAGAAACATGAAACACGATCGAGAACTTAGAAAATTACAATCGTTGGTTAATTATGATTTAAATGTGGATTCAGTAGTTGAAATGGGGCTCTGATAGGGGTGTCCCAATGAAGATTCTTTCATGGAATTTCAAGGGTCTGGGGTGGTGGCGAAAAGAGTGGCGGTTTAGAAATCCGTTTTGATTCATAAGCCATAGGTTTTTTTTTTTGGCAAGAAACTAAGATTGAAGTAGTGGAGGAGAGATTGGTAAGATTTGTTTGGGGAGTCGGTAATATGGGTTGGGTGGCTAAATCTTCTCAAAGGTCTTTTGGTGGGATTTGAACTGTGTGGAATTCAAACAGTCTAAAGCTGATTAACTCAAAAATCAAGTTGTTCTCCATTTCTGTTGTTTTGGAAGATTTGGCCTTCAGTAAGAGATTTCCACTAACGTGTATGATCCCACTGAAGATTTAACAAGGATTTTCTGAGGCAATTGGACAAGGTAAGGGGGTCAGTAATATTCCTTGGTGTGTGGGTGGTGACTTCAGTGTAGTGTGGAGAATTCTGCAAGGAAGGGATGCAAAAGAATATCATTCTATATGGAAAGGTTCAATGATCGATCAATTATATGGAGCTTGTTGATCTTCCGCTAGGTGGGGCTTCTTTCACTTGGTCTAAATATGCAAGCGAATCCTAGTCTCGTCAGGCTAGATAGATTTTTGGTGGATGATGGATGGCCGGAGTGTTTCAACCAATCACTACAAAGGGCTGCTTCAAATTCTGTATATAATCATCTTCCTATCATCCTAGATCCCTGCTTTACATCTTGGTGTCCTCCTTTTTAGTTTGACATTGTTTGGTTTAAGGAAGATGGTTTTGAAGAGTTAGTGGAAAACTAGTGGAGGAAAGCCAATCTTCTCGGCTGGAAAGGCTATTGTCTGTTGTAGAAACTAAAATTCTTAAAAGGCAAGCTTCAGGTGTGAGAGAGAATTGAGGGAGTTTGCAGTGCATGAAGAAATCTCTCTCCAAGAGGAGCTTCTGCACATTATTAGGTTAGAAGAGGAGGGGTGTCTTCTGGTGGATTTGACCGCTCGTAGGAGGGAATTAAAGAGATTCTTAAAAAGATGGCATAGCATGAAGAAATTGAAAGGAAACAAAGGTTGAGAGTTAGGTGGATAAAAGAAGGGGATAAGAACACTAATTATTTCATCGAATGGCTAGTGCAAGGAGAAGACAAAATAGGATTCATTTGTTGCAAATAGATGAGGATACGATTGAGAATAATTGTGATATCTGTGAGGAGGAGAGTGGATTCTTAAGGACTTTATACACTTCTGGTTGGGATAGGCCGGTTTCGTGCTCGCTTTGTTTCACTTTTGTGGCTGAGGGGCAAGCATCGATTTTAGAGGATCCATTTAGTGAGGAGCTAAAGACCGCGTATGGTAGTTGGGAGAAAGCAGGGCTTCAGGCCTGGACGACTTCCCTATTTTGTTCTTTAAACACTTTTGGACTCTGGTCAAACAAGGTTTGCTAGATTTTCTTTTGGAATTCTTTGATCGAGGTATTATTTTCCAAGACTTGGGTGCCTTCTTCATCACTTCATTGCCTAAAAAAGATGGGGCTTCTTCTGTGTTGAATGACTTTCGTCCTATAAGTCTTTTGGTGAGCCCTACAAAATTTGGGCTAAGGTCTGTTGCCGAATAGGCTGAAGGCGGTTCTTTCATCTTTTATCTCTTCTAATCAAAGCGCCTTTATGGGAGGGAGGTAAATTACAGACTCAATGATGGTGGCTCATGAATGTCTTCATTCTTAATTATCTTTGGGAGAAGCTGGGATTGCGTGCAAGCTAGGCTTTCAAAAATCCTATGATTGAGTGGATTAAAACTTTCTTGACTTTGTGATGCAAAGAATGAGATCGGTGGAGACACTGGATTCGTGCATGTGTTGCCTACGCTCGTCTTTCTATTTTGGCTAATGGAACCCCAAATGTATTTTTCAATATAGGGAGGGGAATTAGGCAAGGGGATCTGTTTTCGCCATATTTGTATGTTATAATGGCGGAAGGCCCGCATCTCATGCTTCATGATGCTGCTTCTCGGGGGTTTCTTGTAAAGCATTTTGATTAAGAGATTTCTCACTTGCAGTACACATATGATACTATTTTATTTTAAAGTGAGTTGAAGTCAATGGTGAGTATTCTCCTTCGGGTCTAGATTTGTTCAGGTTTGATTTTTTTTTTCAAAGGTGAGCTCATGGGGGTGAATTTAGGGTTTAGTGCATGTGAGGATTGGCGGCGATCATGGGTTACAAGGTTCCCAACTTTCCTACATCTTACCTTGGCCTTCCTCTTTGTGTGGGTAAATTGAACAAGAGATGTTGGGATAAGGTCATCGAGAAGATGGAGTGAAGACTTTCAGTTTGGATGGTCAACATCTTTCAATTGGCGATAGAATCATCCTTTTTAAATTTGTGCTCTCTAGTCTTCCGGTCTACTTCCTCAGTGTGTTTAGGTGCCTGGAAGCAGTGATTAAGAAGATGGGAAGGAATGATGCCCTTGATAGGAGGAGATTCCCTTTGGTCTTGTAGTCTGAGTATATCTGTGGAAGAGGTTGGGCTTGAATTAGACCGCCTGTGTTGTTATTGGGGGATAATTCATAGGGTTATGGAAATCTATTATCATTAAGAAGTATAGTCTAGAAAGTAACGGCTGGATGGTCTCCTAGTCTTCTAGGCGAGTGTTTGATTTTTTGTGAGGGCTTTGCTCTATGTCGGGGGCTTTTGTGGGAAATAACAGTTTCCGTGTCCTCTTTGGTTTCGTTGTGTTCTTTTGGCGTCATAGACAGGGGAGGCTACCCTTGCTTCTTGTTTTCCCAAGTTGTTCTCCTTTGCACCAAATAGGAGATGCCTTGGTGAAGGACTGTTTTGTGGTCCGTTGTAACACTGTGATTTGGTATCCTCAATTCCGAAAAGGTTTGGAAGATTGGAAAGGTGGGTGGGTGGGGTGGGGTTGAGGGGATGATTTGAGAGAGGATGTATGTAGCAGTGACCATGGCACAATGGAAGATGGAGTTAGGGTTTTGAATGAAAATGATGGTTTTGCCCTAAGATATTAACATAAATAAACGAACCTTTTTGCCTCTATCCACGATTCACATATTTAGAGAGAAATTAATATTAGACGAAGAATATAACAAAAACTATGCAAATTCACATACACAATTAATCAATGAGAAAGAACACCTACATAAAACTCTCAAGGTTGTATTGTTACCCTTTAATGCAAAATCCCTCAAAAGAGTAATATAATCATGCCAAACTCTGTCCTAGGTCTTTTAAATTTAAAAACCAGTCACTCAAGGGATGAAATGGGGTTTTAGATCACCTAGGGTTTGTAAAAGGAATTAGAGTTTGTTAATTTTTTTTTAAAATTTTCAAGCAAAACAAGGTCTCAAATAGGTTCATAGAGTAGGTTAGGGTTAGATAAACAGGTCTAAGATAGGGTTCGAGAGGTTGGGGGTGTTAAATAGGGAAAACCAAGACCAAAAAGGGCCTATGCATTACCCTTGAGTTAGGACATGTTAGGGTTTGAAGGACAAAGATAAGGTGTAGAAAGAGGGAAAAAATGGGGAAAAGAGAGGAGAAAAGGGAAGGGAAGAAAAAGAGAGACAAAAAGGAAGTAGCAAAAGAATAAGGAGGAGGAAGAGGAACCAAGAGGTAGAAGGAGTCACACCATATCTGCAGATGGGAGAAAACTTCAGGTTCTTCTTTCATTCATCATTCATTCATAAAAGTGTCTCTATAGGGCTATTTATAAAAAAATAAAACCCCTAGACATGTGACTTAAGGCACATGTGGATGATTTAAAACCATAAAAACAAATACTTGTCTATAGGCCTGTAAATGGATCTGGATTCGGCCCAAATCGTCAGGATCCGGATCCGGCCCAAATCGTCAGGATCCGGATCCGGCCCATTAGTCTTACCGGACCGTCCAGATCCAGCCCACTAACAGAGGGTCCAGCAAGCAATGGATCTGGACGGTCCAATAAGCTTATTGGATAGTCTGTGGCCCATGAAGGTTCCAATAAGCTTTTGTAGCCCAATGAAAAATTCTATAAAATTTGATTGTTTAATAATCTTTAAACTTTATAATGGTTAAAAAATATTAATTAATTTGATAAATTTTTTTTTTTGTGAACTATGTATTAAACAATTGACATTTTTAACGAGAAGATAAAACTATCTAACTAATTATAAAATTAATTCCTTTTATCATTTTTTCCTTTTGAGTATTTGTTTTTTACACTTTATGCTGCAAAACTAGTAAAGTATCTAACATATAAAAATAATAATCCAATGGTGAGAGACTGATAGAGTGATCACATCAACGGTCAAGATCATCTTAGGGTCCGAAACACTAAAACAAAATAAATTGGGCTTATTACCCTTAATACAAAACAAATAGTTAAATAAAAAAATACATTTAAAATAAAATATCATATGTGGTCCACTTGTTGGTGATTTTTTTGGTGGACTTCTAAAATCAGACCTGAGAAAGCAAAAGTGAGAAAATGCATTAATGATGCCATATAAAAAGTAAAGATCATAAATGAAATTAAGCAAAACTACCTCAGCATAAAAATTAAAAAAATGCTTCAAGAGTTGGAAAATAATACTTATACATAGGGCTGCAACTCAGGTTGGGTTCTTTAAAACCCAACCCGAGTTGATATTTATGGAACCTGACCCGCATTTTGAACCCATTTTAGCCTAATTTTAGCCGGGTCGGATCGGGTTAAGTTGGGTCAGGTTACTTGTAAAATCCTCAACCCGACCCGAATTCCATGTGGGTTTTTGTCTTAACCCGATCCAACCCGCTTACCCGAAATTCTCAACTCGACCCGTATAATTTATCGATCCGACCAAAGTTGCAGCCCTACTTATACATCATTTTTATGGAGTAAGAGACCTACATCATGAAGAATGGCTGCAAGTTCTGAATAAAGAAGTAGGAGTTTAAAGACAACGATGCAAATGTAATAAAAAATAAAAAAAAATTAGAAAGAGAAAATGGCAGATTCCCAATCATCATTTCCTATCTATAAAAAACACCCATCATTATACAACTGAAAATGTATCTCTTTTCTTTCTTTTTTCAAGTCTCTGTTTTGAAATTTTCTTCTTCTTCTTCTTAAGTTATGGATACTTCTTCCAACTCTGTCAATGGATTCTACTCTTTCCTTACCCATGGCCTCAACGACCTCGAGCACTCCTTCCCCACCACCAACTTCATGTCAATCCAATTCCTTCAAAGGGTTTTGACACTCCTTCGATCCTTCCATTCCCAGCTGACCTATATTTTTAGAATTGTTTTAAACAAGTAATATAATTTTGGATACAGAATCCCAAGTAATATGCATTCATATCATCAACAAGTAGAACCATTTTTACTTCCTCGTCAGTCCACATTTTCATATCCAGTCCACTGCCTTCACATGGATTGGCAACCCTAAATATCTGCAACATGGGATGAATGATCCTTGAGTACATAGCATAAAAGAAGAAAACCCAATTGGAGTTTTTATCTTTTGTCATCTCTGATCCAATTTGAGGACTACTGATTCGAGTCAGAACCGTTTAGTTTCTGCTTTCTAGGTCTAATTTCAATTTGTTTTAGTTGGAAAGATTAGTGTATGATAATCTTAAACTGATAAATGACAAAATGCCAGGAAAAAAACAGGGCAGAAAATATGGTCAGCAGTGGGAATGTCACATGAAGGTCAGGAAAAAATGGAAAAAAAACAAAAACCAATAGAAAAAGAAAAAAAAGGTACATTACAATTGCAAAGGTCAATGCTTCCACTCCTAATTAACGTTCATATACTATGTGAAACTTCAACTATACCACTTAAGTTCCTGTCGTTAATTGCCTCCTTTGTTTACTGTATCTTCTATTTATAATTATTCAATTATTTGTGCTAGGATTATTTCTAGTGTTCTAAACATGTACTTGAATCATAAAAAATAAAATAAAATTCACCCAACCAAAAAAGGGCCCAAGAAGTTTCATAGCAGTAAAGGGCAATTTTACCATTTTCTTTTCAACGAGGAAAGAGTATTTTTACTTTGTTGGGAGGTAAGAATACCCTTAAAAGCTAAGTAAGAAAATGAGAAAGTTGAAGAAGATTTTACCTTGTTTGGAGTAAGAAAACCTAGGAAAGTAGATAACTCCCAGGAGAAATGCATAAATCAATCCCATCGTTCATCTCTAACATGGCACTTGCAGTTCCTCCCTCCATGCAAAGAAACAAATCAAAGCGAACAAACCCAGACACCAAAAACCCCAAATGAAAAGGCAAGAGAGATACAGAGGGAGAGAGAGAGAGAGAGAGAGAGAGAGAGAGAGAGACTGAAAGAAAGAAAGGGAGAGATTTGGAGAACTTACCGCGAGACAGAAGGAGAGGCGAGATCTCGAGAGCATGAGAGGCAGATCGACAGAGAAGGAGAGGGATCTCGAGAGCGGCTAGGTAGATCGAGAGATAGAGAGCAACGAGAGAATCTCGAGAGCAGATTGCAGCGAGGGAGAGAGCGGAGAGGCGTGAAAGAGGTATGGTGTTTTTGTGCCCTAATTAACGTAAATGCGTATATTTGGGTCCACGGACCGTCCATGGACAGTCCGAATGTGTTTAATGGACTATTGGACTCATGGATCCAAATCATAAATGGACTTCAAGATCTGGGCCGGACTGTCCATGGGCCGGATCTGGATCCATATATAGGCCTACTTGTCTATGACATTCTTGAAAAACACATGAATTAAAACAATGACACTAATAAAAGATAATGAAAACAAATGCGTAGATGGCGTTAAATCAGTGGTCAGATTGGTCCAATCCATAAATAAATGATTCAAATGATGTAAATGGATGGGTTGAACTAAATCTTCGAACCGTTGCTTGATCAACGTACAAGTTGGGCTATCAATGACTGGATTTGTCTTTATCCATTGTTAGATATGTAGGGCTTGTGCAGAAATTCATCATCCAACCATGATGAGGTAAATTCTAAATTTCGACACATTGGGTATCCCATAATGTCCTCATCACTTGTGTTGTGAATGTCAGTTTATTTTAAATCTTAAGCAGATTGACATTTGAGACACTAATGGTAAAAAAGAACTTCATAATTCGTACAATTGGTTGGAAAGCTTGGTGTGCTTGATGGGGATAATGAGTTGCGTTAAAGGAAGCAATTAATCACCGTTGTTTTTTGATGCAGCATATCTTAGGAACTCAGAGTTTTTATGCCATAACTTGTTAAAATTAAAGGCATCGGGCCATGGTATATGGGTCCAAGCCCATTCTCTTATTTGGGCTTATGGATAATCATTTAAGAGGCTGATAACAGTGCAAGTATGCAAAGTTACAAATTTCCACATTCTTGTGCAAAAGAATCTTTGAAGAGGAGCTTAAAATAGCCAGTACATCAATAATGGTCATATTTTAGATACTAATTACATCTGATTTATATGAAAATAGATTCATTGGTTGCTTATTCAATAGCCCATTCAACTAGACTAAGTTTATGCAGTTCTAACACGTGTAGAAGAAGTTATGTCCTATTTTGTGATAGACTATTCTAGTGGCAAGTTTTCTGTTGGAGCATAAGGTGTCATACATGACATCACTCTACAACAAGAGTTGCCTACACAGACTGGACATCCCTAGCATGTCCAAAATAAATAAGGGCTGCATTTGGATGAGGGGTAGAGGTGTGAAAACGAGGGTAACTCTCGTTTACCCCCGTTCAGTAACTAAAGGAAGGGGTGAGAAAATCCCAAGTTTTCCCTCCCCAACACAAATTTGAAAACCCCTTCACTACAAGAGGTAATCACTATACCTTTCTCTTAGGTTAAGTATTTTTTTCCTCTTATACATTTTCCACTATAATTACCAAACAAGACAAGGGAAATCCCCTCCAAAATTTACCTCTCATCCAAATGCAGCCAGGGAGTCTTTATACACCCAAATCTCTTCAATGCAGGTGGTTTATGTTTATTTTGTGATTTCTTGTGAATTTAATTTATGCATTTTAATCTTTTGCAAATTTAAATTCCAAGTTATCGATGTTCAGCGAGTGTGGCTGATGTCCTTGGTGTGGATCCCTCATTCAAGGTGAGATTTTGGGTCTTCATAGAATTTTTTCAAAGTGAAAAAATTTAACAATTGGTTTCACCAGTATCTTGGGCTTTGTCAATTTGAGCCAATTCCTCAATTCTGCTTTCTTAGGAAGTGATTATCTCATGTAGCACTTGGCTCTATTTTACAGGCCAAATCACTTCCTCACTGTTTTCTTTAAGACTTGAAAGTAAAGAGTATGAACCTCAAGTATGCTCATCATAATCTTTCAAAAAAATAAGTATGCTCATCATTTTACATATTTGATATTTAACATTTCAGAGACGTGATCATTAAGAGGACTTCTAGATATGAAATCCCAGTACTTCAGCTTTGTATCGACAATATTTCATCCATTGAGCTTGGATATGTGATCCATATCCAAGAAATTTAGAGTGCTACATGGAAAACTCATGACGGTTCATCTAGAAAGGATGCTTGGCATGTATGAAGATGGGTCCCCTTAGTTTCAGATTTTGGTTATAAAACTCTTTGAAAGCCACCCATCTATAGTCATATAGTGATACAGCTTATCTCACTTGTCTCTTTTCACAAATCAATCCTCTCATTCCTCTCTTGTTGATCTCGCCATCCTTTTTAAGATTTCTCTCTTTTTTTACCTCACCCATCTCTCTCTCTCTCTCTCTGGTTACTCCTCTGTCTAGGCTTTTGTATCCAAGTTCACTTCGAAAGATGCCAAGAGTGATCTGCTTCTATGTAGAAGCCTTTTATGGACTCTTTAGATTATTTTTATGTGTAGAAGTTGGTGTCATTAAAGTGAACACTTTGCATTTTTAACCAATGCAGCCCCTCAGCCCGTCTTCTTTTTGATGTTGCTGCATTTGGCATCCCTTTGTTCTCATGGTTGGCCTCAAGTGAGGTGATGTTGCTTTTATCTGTATCTTGAATTGTTATTTTTTCCATTATGATGAGATCAACGTCCTACAATTCAGTTCTGAAAGGTAAGCATATTGCCAGGTGCCTCTCCTCGGAGGAGGGTGGAAATCTTTTCCCTACCATGCTTGTGCTCCTTTTGTCATTTACCAATATGAATATGAATATGCAAATCATCATAAATGTGGCTATGAAAGAGAGGGAATCAAAACCATAGCTGTAAATTAGTCGAAAGTGTTGTTTAGGCCATGTAGACAGAAAATGCCAGAAGAGGGAGAAGTGTTGTGTCAACAGAAAATGAGGAAGATGATTTTCAATTGAAGAACCATGTTTATAGAGGTCTTCATTGTCGATTCAATGATTTCCCCTCACTTCTATTTGGTTAAAGTGTTTGTGAAGACAGAAAATGAGGAAGATGGTTTTCAATGCAAGAACCATGTTTATAGCAGTTTTGTTCTCGATTCTAATGACTTCCCCCAAATTCTATTTGATTTTACTTTCTGTATTAGATTCCAATGCCATGAGGAGACGTCTCCTTTTAGACTTTCTTTTGGTAAAATGAGACTTAAAAAGTGAGAATTGTAACACTGTTAATTGGACGATTGATCTTAATTTTATGATTATATTAATCTGTCCCTTCAAGTATGCATCAAGTAGAAAGACAAAAGAATTAAAAAATCGTCAGCTGTTTAAGTTAATAAATAGTGGTCCTTTGTCACAAGCATATTGTTCATGGAAATCTCGAGGTGAGTATTTTGTGAAATTATCACCCAACAACCAGACAATATGAATCTGCAATTTTTTGTTACAATACCTATTCAAACACCATTCTTTGCATTTCTGGGAAATAAAAGCTTATTTCCATGGTGCAAATGGGCTCGTAGTTTCTTTTAAGAACGGACACGTGAAAGCCTGACAAGGACTGGGAAAAAACAATGTTGCATGACATCTCAAAGTTGGTAGACAAGATTCGACAATTTCTAAAGGGGCCTGATACTGGATTTTCAAATCAATGTTTACACTAGTAGATGATGTTCTTTTGGTTGGGGGAGGAAGGACATAACATGAAGCTGTAAGCGGTATATACATGCATGGGAAAGTGAATGGGGAGTCACCTGTAAATTGCGACAACAATCACAGCTACAGTAATGCACCTTTTATATTACCCCGATTTTTATGGCCATATTATATTATGTTACATGTAAATGTGTTTTGTATGTCTAATGTCCTTAATATGTATATTAATCTGTTATACTTTTAACTAGTGGATTTGACTTGCCTTACATGTCCATCAGCATACTCTGTTTTATGCATTTGATGTGATGCTTTATGGTATATATTTTTTCTGAACAAACTAGTGATTCTTGTTTGAGCTCTCTACGTTCCTTTGATCCGTAAGTAACTATGTGCTTTGGATCTATATCTGTTCATAGGTTTTGGACTTCTTCCTTAGTACGACTCTTATTACTAAATTCTTGGAATTTCAGGTCTATTCCGGGATGGAAATGTCTGCGAGGTGGACCATGGATCATCTTGGAAGACGAGCATCTTATTTCACGGGCATGACTTTGGCTATTGTTAACTAGTAATTCTAGCCATCTATACAAGTGTGCACATATGTAATGGTATGGAGATGAATACTTCTATCCAAACATATAATACTTTTTAGTTCACTTGGAAACCTTTCCTTATTGTGTGGATCTCTTTTTAGATGCTATTTTTCTACTCTATTAAATTGTTTCCTCAATTGCCTTTAGGGCCTGATGAAATGAATCTCTTAAGCCCATGTGGTAGTGGGACACCCATTTTAAACCGAAAGGTGATGTGGGGTCCTCTATTCCCTTGAAAATTAGTTATCATAATTCATGAGTGTGATTTTGCTGGCATATTCACTTCATTGACCTTACTACATAGTCGTACAAATAGGTGATGTGAATGTCTACCTTTCCAACATACAGCATCAACTCAAATTTTGTAAGAGTTGGGTCCCGACCAAATCATGCTTACCCCAACTTGATCTAAGGATGGGCTTGGGCTTGTGTTGGGGAATTGGCTTGGGCTTCAAACTTTGCACTCCCTTTGGACTGTCTTGAGGCACCGAATTATGTCACCTTAGCTTAAAACGACAAAAGTTATAATTTTACACACATTGTGAAGTGAAGTAAGCTGGTATTTCCTATATTGAATTTGGATTTGTGAGACATCATAGAGGAAAAAATTGAGAGAAGAATTTGTTAGCCTTCTGATATTAAATTCATTGACAACGTCGGTTCAATATGATTTATTCAGATGAGTAAAAATTGGGGCTAAAAATTATTTTTAGCCGTCTGATTAAATTGGGTTAGAAAATGCATGGACAAAAAGGTTGTACTGAGGATAGAAAACCTCAGCCAAGGCTACAATTAATGAAATAAGTAGGTCGGGGCCAATGAGAGACATGGGCCAAAAATTATGGCCCAAATTGAAAATTAAAGAACTCTTTCCACCGAAATGTGGAATGGGATGTCTCTGTCCCATTTACAAAAATTGATTGTGCTAAACTCAATAGTGGTCCGGATGGGACCATTAGTTTCACTAGGTGACCCTATAATTTTATTTGATATGTTGAAAACTGATTATAGTCTATTTCAGAAGAGAAAGGAGTCGAATGCATGATTGTGTAAGTTGGCAATCAACCATTTCAAGTATTTTCAAATGTCTCGACTCTGAACTCTCAAACTTCATGTTAGAATTTTTATTTTGAGTCATATAATTTTACTAGTTATTGAGTTACTAACTCTAAAACAAATGCGATAAATAGCTCGAATGATTTTTTAAATTTTTTTATGACCAATGTGTCTAGGACTCTTAGAGCACCCTGTTAATCCTCAAAATATATGCAAGCCTTTCTATCTAAACACATCGAGTTACATAAATAACTCGAATGATGATTAGAATGATAAGTTCTTGAATTTTATTTTTAAGGAGAGTATTGGTGGATTGGGCCGCTGAGACCCATCACCCATGGAACCTTAGCAAAGTGGCCCATACCCACCCATTTCTAAAATTATTGGGCTGCACCCGAGTCAAACTTCGACCAAATATGGGCCCATTGGTACTCCTAAAAATCAGTGTGCATTGGAAAAAAAAAAAAGTTTAAACATGTAGAGTAGGCAGACAGGAAAATAGCTGTTGAGCAGACACCAAACCCTAAAAATAGTGGAGCCCAAGATCAGCATCAAATTCAGTGCTTAATTTAATATAAAATATAAAACACATTCACACATTTTGAGAAGAAAATTTTGAAAAAAAAAGGGAAAATAATTGGGTTGTGATCCTGATCCCACGGTCTCATGCAAGACAGACAATAAAATCAGGTTTGAATAATATTATAAAAAAATAACATGCCATTCCATTCCCATTTCTTACCTAACCAATCTTGTGCCGAAAGCGTGGGAAATAACAATTAGTATTGGGATTAATGAAATCCCTTTTTTAATCACCCACCCAAACACTTGAAACTAAAACTGTGCCTTTCTATTCCTAGTTTTCCCCATCTCTATCTACCTTTCTTTTGTTAAAATGAATTTCTTTTGACATTTGAAAATTTCAATACTTCTACCTCTCTTTGAGTACGCAAGTGAGGGATGAAATTTCAGATTATACAGTTTTCTGTAAATTTTGGGAATTGAGTGACTATAAAATTTGAACTTAAGACCTTTGATTACTTAATCAAAATGCATGTCATATTAAAATAGATTATTATTGATACTAAAGTTAAATAAAAAGATATAAATATGAATGAAATTCTCATCGATTTAACTAGTTTTAAGATGGTAAATAAAACACTAGTTCTGATAGATTAAATTCTAAAATTGAGTGGGCCTGGGCCTGGCTGGAAACAAACAAGTGGACAAAAGTCTCGCTGAAAAATCAATAAAAACAAGTGAACGTGTGTGTGCTTTTTTTTTTTAATTTCTTAATGATGTTCATTATTATAATTATAAAACTATAATTATAATTATTTTGGAAGAAAGAGTTGGAAGGAAGAGACAAGAGAGAAGGAAGGAAGAAGTCAGAGTACACATTCTCCCACAAAAGTGGGCCCCTTAGCAATCAATCCTCACGTGCGGACACGTCAGCGATTGCGATTGTTGCGCCGTTCCGAAGACCGCGCCCAACTCGTTGACTGCCACGTATACGACCACTTGCACGAGCTTTCCCGGGATAAGTTGCCCCACTTTTCTTTGTTTTTCCATGGAAACTCTTTTCCAAAAGACTCTTTTCTTTCAACTCAAGGATACTATTTTTTTTTTCAAAGTAAAAAACACTAGCATATCGTACTAGAGAAGTGAAGATTGAATATAAATCACCAAGTGAAAACAAAATTTACTCACCTGTTAAAATTTTGAAATTTTAAGTAGATTAAAATTTATCTAAATTAAATGATAATTCGTGAGAGTTGACTCGATGGTTATGAATCTCAATAAGCTGTAAGAGGTTCTGAGTTCATGTTCTACTATCAACATTTAAGGGTCACTCTCTCAATTTTACTTGTTGTGTATAGATCAGGAGTCGAAATATCGACCGATACATATTGTATCGACTGATATATCGGTTTCAGAGTGCTTCATATCGACCGATATCTTATCATATCGGCCGATATTTAAAAAAAAGTGAAGGAAAGGGAAAAATATCGGCCGATACCGACTTTTGTACCCCTGGTATAGATAAATAGATTTACACATGCCACAATAATTTTTTTAAATTATTTTTTCAAATTTGGATGAAATATTTATACCAAATCATTTTACTCAAGTTTCTAATGACTTAAAAATGAGAAAACAGTATAGAGATTTGACTTCTCTGGTCTCTACCGGTAAAAGATGATTTTTTTTTTTAAATATTAAAGTGGATCACATATTTTTTATAAAATATATAAAAATAACGAAGACATTATATATGTAAAGTTTGAATTTATCTAATCATTTTAGCTTGATGGTTTATACTTTGAAAATTTATTTGTTATATACTATTGATTTTCTTGGATCATTTCTTATTGTTGTGAGTTACATAGATAAGTTTCTCTTATATTATATCATCTATAAAATTCTTAGTCTATGCCTTCCAACCATATAACACTTAATCTATGATAAATATACAGTCTCCTCATTTTATAGGCTTAGGAGATTCCTTATTAATTATTCAAACGCATATTTTTAAAATACATAAAATATAACATGAAAAGGAAGCAGGTGATCATTTAACATTTCAGCTTTGGATTTTGAGACAATTATTATTTGATTCTTATTTTTTTTATGATTTGTCTTACAAAATTCTATTATTTAGATGAAAACAAGAGCATTTTCTCAAAAATCTCATTTTCATATTCTCTTTTACACATTCTATTACTTTAACCTCTTTAGAGTTGCTAGTGGCACTAATTCTAACACACTTCAACACAAATTCTTCACTTACTCTCATATGTTCTTAAAAATTATTTTTAGAGTATTATGACCTTTTAAAGATGATTCTTAAATCATTTAGAATGATTAGGAGACTAAAACTTTTGATAAAACAGGATATAACCTTTATGTATTTGATAGTGATGACTTAAAAAGGAAGAAGACGAAGAACATACTTGCATTTTATTAAAAGTCATAAATAAATATAAAATATTTAGAACTAAAAGTATATTCAAAATAATATTGAAAAACTTAAATAATATGTCAAAAGTTTTAGAGTTAAACTCATTTGACACGTGATAAGTTATTTATGAATTTTAACACTTTCTCTTGACCACGACTCTTCACATGAAAATCATCACTATACTTAAAAGTGTTCTTAATCATAGAGAAAATAGTTGTCCTGTATTAAGACTTAAAGTCACCTGATTTTATAATTTGAGACTACAACTTGGCCATCAGTGTTGATTGTAAGAAATCCCACCTAAAATTTATCACTCAAAGCGATTAGAGTGATGGTAAGGAATATGCCGTGATTTTCACTCCATTTTAATGAACCACTCTTCGTAGAGTTATGTATTGATAGAAAGACTTATACATCTTCTAAAAATTAGTCGGTTCTTATGTCATGAAGATTGCTCCCATTCTGGAGTTTTTAAATATGCATGGCCCACTCATTACCTCATGGAAGGTTATCGTGGGCCCACGGGTTCTCCCTCATTTGGGTCTGTTGGGCAGTGAGATCATGGGAGTTTTAAAAGCCTAAGTAAACCCATATTGAGTTGAATTTGAATTTGAAACTGAATTAATTAAGTAGAAGTAATGGATCCAAGGCATTCATTTATTCATGTTTATTCTTAGGAAGAAGTGAGTGATAAATTGATTGGCAAAGGTATATATATATATATGAATATAAAAGAAAGAAAGAAAGAAAGATAAATGATGTGATGTTGACTAGGGCTTGGTTTCCTTTGAATTTTCTGGTGCAGTAAAACCCGGCTGCCTTTTCGCCGCATTGCCTGCCCTGGTTTGAATGGTCAGACCTCACAGATGTTTTGGTAAGGTGGGACAAACTTAAAAAATATGAACATTCATCTCACCCTTGACATCATATCTCAAAAATCTATTTATGAAGTTTGATATCACAAAATTATTTATGACCCTTTGAAAATTTATCATTGAAATTTGATGTTTGGATAAATTTAGTTGATGGGGTTTCTAAAGAATTCTTTTTTTTTAAAAAAAAAGACATTTTACAAGAATTATAGACAATTTCAATCTCTTATAGGGGTTCACATAATCTTAAATTGGCTTTTAATTTATCTAGACTTCTATCTTGACTGGAGCTCTGTCTTTAACTGATCATATCCTAATATCTTTCATCAGATTCAAGTGAGATGATGTTAGAGCTTGATCTTATTGAACAGGATAACCCCAGATGACACCATTTAGAAGATGTGCTGGTAAAACAGATGATAGAATTGACATGCTACTATGAACATTAAAATAATAGAAGAAGATAAAGATTCGAATTTTGGTGTGTGAGATAAAAAATTCAAATGATTTCGAAGGCACGGATTATCATTAAAGATAGAAGTCAATAAATTTGAAAGAGTTGGAGTGATGATTATGAACTGCTTTAGGAAACGGAAGTCTTAAGTTCCATTTTCAGTTCAAAGGGTTATTCTCTGTAAATTTACTTAGTGTACGTGGGTAGGGAGGTTTGCACATGTTCTAAGGATTAGTCGAGTGTTGTAAGAGATTTAGACAAATTGGTCACTTAAAAACAATAAAAAATCTTAAACAATAGAAAATATGAGTGAGTTGCTTTCAATTACTAGTCAAGCTTGGTGATTGATACAATGTTAAAGGGAGATTTTTATAAAAATTGTTAGTCTATATTCATTAAGAAGCTCTCATGTATATAAACATTTACAAAAATTATAGACAAATTTAAACTCTAACATAGATTAAAATGATCTTAAATTTGACTCCTGACTTAATTGGATTCTGATTTTGACTGGAGTTCTATCTTAACCTATCCTAATAATTTTAATTTTTCATATTAACAAATTTAGAATGGAATTTGTTAAAAAAAATTGATGATCTTTTGTTGAAAGGAAATGGGACTCATGAGATAGTGTAGAAGTATCAAGTATCAAATGAAAAATTCCTTTAGATTTATGCAAATACTAAATTTCAATATCATTGAATGTTTAATTGATTAGATCAATGATCCTTACAATCAAACAAGGAATTATTCCTTCAATATGATTAAAGAAAAAAGTTTTGACTTTTGAATAAATATATAACACCATTCATTTAGCATGATAAATGGTCAATGAGCTAACATTTGTACTAAGTAGGGATTTTTTTAGAAAAAATAATTTTCAACTAGCATTTATTTATTATTGTTTGCCCGTTCAAACACAAAGGCCTATGAGTGGATAACACTTACATCAAGACATTGTTAGTTTCCTATATTAGAAATAGTGTTTGAAAAATGATCTTGTGCCATTAGTTTTTATGGGATTGAGTTAATTTACCATTGATTTGAAATAATTGTATTCAGTCATCAATGAAAAAATTATTTAAAAAATTGATAAATGAAGGATTAACTTCAATCAGCATTCAACTTAAATTGTTTAGAATTTTTATATAAAAGGTAAAGCAGAGTTTAGTGACAAAGGATTTTGCTTCAGAACACTTGAAATCAACAGTTTTATATGCATAATATCTTTTACATCAAGCTATCTATATAATTTTTTAAGTACTTCATGCTGATGAATTGTGAGACTTGCAACCTTTGTTGCAGTTAGAACAATTTCAATATACACTTTTGTTATTCATAGAATAAATTTAAAAAGGGTTAGAATGATGGTAAAAACCCGTCTCTGCAAAAGGGAATTTTGATTTTGATTTTCAATTTATTTTAAAAGATAGTAGAGTTATTCATTAAGTGTGAGAGTAGGAAAACTTATATATCTCTAAAAATTATTAGAGTGCTCTAAAAGACATAAATCTGAAATATTTTTTTTTAAAATCCCTTTACAATATAAACTTTGCTCAACCATTGTAGAGAAATAACAGACATCTCAGAATAAAAAAGAATTTCTTTGAGAATAGGTTAGCTCATCAATCATCATCATAAGATGGGAATTAAAAATTGGAAAGGTCTTGCATGACTTTGCTTTGAATCCCAATTCAAACTGAGAGGGCACATGAGATTCAATGGCAGAGATTGCCAATCATAGGCACCAAAGTGGAAGAAGACTCTGATTCTGCAAATGAACAGGAAAAAGTAGCAGTCACTCTCAGTGAATGGCTGTTTCCCTGTTTGGCTGTTTCTGTAAAAAAAAGAGAGAAAAAAAACTCAATGAGACTGTTGTTTTCTTTCTGGGTGAGATGACATGGCCTTTCCTTTTATTTATTTTTCTCTTCTTTCTCTAAACAGACATGTGAGGACAGAGACTGTTGCAGAACATATTCAATTCAACGCAACAGAGGGAGGCGGAATGAAAGTCTTCACGAGAAACTGGCCGGCGATAATTTCGGTAAATATCGTTGCGTCTCAACGTGAAATTCATCGTCATTTTCGATGTCTTTTAATAATTAAAAAAGATTATTGATGGGTATTTTTCTATTTTTTTTTTTGAATTTATTTATAGAAAAGTATGGGATATCCCACTTGAAACCCTCAGAGATGAGCTCACTGTTTATTCCTCTCGATATAACAATCAGACAAGTTTGAATTTGGATGATCCAAATGGTTATTTGAACTTTAGTTTACATTTATTTATTTATTGTAGGTAAAACTCCAACCAATTCTAAAAATAAGATTGATTGTAAACTCTATTCTTTATGCAATGAAATCGAGTTTATCCAAATCAATTCAAAGCATAGTTGTTAGATCAGTTTTAAAATCCGTTCCAGTTGTGTCTTTTTACGGAAGGTTTCGGCGTTCCGACATTTTTAATATTCTATTTTGAAAACAAAAGACATAATTTTTTTTTAAAAAATGTAAAAAAAATATAATAAAATATGAAGAGAATAATACAAACTTATAAACATATTTGAACTAATTATTTTCATTGTTCTATTCCATTTTTTGGCCAAATCCGGAATAATGTATTGTCCTTTTTTTTAATATTATTTATCAAACATGTTAATAAGATCAATTCAAATCCTATTGCTTGCATGATGTTCAGGTGTTGATGTGCACTTCATTAATGAAGAATTAGGTTGATTAACTTGTTTATGTGAAACACTTCATTCAAATTCAATTATATTATCGTTAATTATGTTAAGTTTGAAGTCATTTTTGTCATCTCTATCCCTAATATTAAATTTGTTAAATTTTGACTTGTAAGAGATTTTGTTTTATATAAATGACCAGTGTACATTGCTGTGCAAATTTCACTCTCGTAAAGTTCTGAAAAGGCTAAAAGATGCAGTAAATCACAGTGTGCAAATTATAAAAGAGATTTGTGAGTAATACACTAATAAGAATGTATTTTATCATCATCATTATCATCATCAAAGCTATTAACTTTATCTACTTAGGATTTAGAATTTTTAATTCTTTTATTCCATTCTAACGTATTAAAAATATACCTTCATTACTTTACTATTTATAATACTCCCTTTGTTTCAATTTAGTTGTTTTGTATGGATTTTAGAATTGTCCCAAAATAATTGTGCCATTTAGCATAAAGTGTGTTAAAACTGGATGAGATCACATGAAGTAGTAGCTTTATACAGAAAGTTCTTTAAAAAATACAAATTTTCAAATGAGACAATTAAAATATAACGGAGGGAGTAATTTTTTTCTCTCTTCCATTTGAGGTTTAAATGGCTTTCATAAGTCATTTTTTCCTCGTTCATTCTACTTGCATTCTTTCAATTCTTTTTCTAATAGAGAAACTATAAGAAAAAGTTGAAAAAAAAATTGGGCAAGACTTAAAGAGTCCCATAAAACAAAAGAAATTTGAAAGAAAAATAAAGGTCTAAACGTGTTTTTGACTAGTTAATTACTAATCAAAGACGATCCTTTTTTGTTTAGTCATTATCGTTTAATTGGTTAAAAAGCAACTGAATGTCTAAATTCCTTTCATCTAAACTTGGGTCTCTTAATCGTCGCTAAGTTAATAATGCACTGCAGCATTTCAATGCGACTATTAACTTGTGAACAAAACATTTATTTGAATCTAATAGTCATTAAACTTCAAGAGGAAATTGACTAAATATTTTTCCATAGAGAACAAGTGAATTCATTCTTTTTGCAAAAAATCATTTCATTTTTTACCCAAAACCAAAGTGGCCTATAGTTCGACCAAGGTATTTAGGCGTTTCACTTTACTAATTCTTGAAATATGTGTAAACTTCTTTACCTGCATACATCGAATAAACCTAGGAAGAGTGGCCCTATGTGTTGAGTGTGAATGAACAAATGACTGTTTAAATTTTGGTCAAGGTCTTAGCCATCACGTCAAACCCTAAGGGTTAGGCCCCCATAGTCCAAGTTGTGATGCTTCCATTTTCATAATTCACACTTAAGATCCCATATATACTTATGAAAAGAAGTAGCTTTGGAAACTTTCCAATTTCAGTGGGACCAGCTGTGGCATAAGATGCCGTGAGAACATTTTAATAAACTTCTTTTGACTAAATTTCAGTACTAATTTTCTTCACCACGAAGAAAATGAAAGGAAACCTATAACTTCCAACATCAAAGTCTTAAGAGTTTGGATCCCTTCGCTTTCTCTTTTTTTGCAATCGAGATGTTCACCTGCCAAATCTTATCAGTCCTTTTCCAGAGCCAGTATGATGTTGAATGGCATAGAAAAGGAAGGAAAAGAAAATGGGTATATTGATGAATGGAAATTCTATCTTCAGCAGTGTCCCAAGTGCACATTTCAACTAATTACTCTCACAAACTTGTTGCACAAGCAATTTGGGGACGGTTTCAAAAATGTCATCGTTATCATTCATCATTATGAAAATCATTTTATCTTATTTACGGGTTGTATTATTAAGTATTTATTTTTTTACTCAACCCCGTTGAAAATCATGTTCTCAATCACCCCATATTTGAGAACTATGAAAGACCAGAGGCCTTCATTGAAGGGAAAGATATACTCCAGCACAGAGTCACTCCTCTGACATACAACAATAGGTTTACTGAATGTTATAAAGATTTTTACAAACAAAGTACTAGTTCGCTTAAAAGGATAGAATTCTGGGTGAAGCATCAGAGTTCTTGAATCAGTTGGGTAAGGAGTACCAGAGGAAAGATCTGCAGTTCTCAACTTCTCATTGTGTATCGAAGAGATCCCACAGAGAGGTGGTGGGGAAGTAGTACAGTCCTTGCAACAATGGGGAGTGAAGCAGTGGCCATCACACTACTTAATGTAGCTGAAGTATAAGTCAGCTGAAGACTAAAAAATTTTAAAAGTTGCAGTGAAAGACGATACAGCAAAACAAATGTAACTTGCATACATGTTCATCGAGGTCGATCCTCAAGGTTATTGGATTTAGCTCATTTTGAGCATCCATCCACTCAAAAAGTCTGAGTTGGGTCATCAATGACTACAGTAACTCAACATGGATAGGGGATGGTTCCAATACCCTGCTTCCAGTGCTTACGCAAGCTAGCAGGGAAAGCTGGGGTAAACATATCAGACACCGATGCGTATTGGTAGTATTTGCCTGAGAAAAAGAAAGAAATCATGCGTTGTGCTCAATTAACTTGGCAAAGTCTAGTATATGGAAGTTAAAAACTGTGTAGGGAGACATGGCAAAGAAAATGGACAAAGAAGTTCATTTGAGAACAAAGTTCTAAACAAAAGAAGTTGCTCATTAAGCTGTACATTTAACAAGTGAGAATTCTTTCTACCTTCCTATGTTGTCACTGCCCGAATCCATCAGAATAATCGTCAGCCTTCTTGCCGTTTTCATGAACTCACTGCAACAAAGGGGGAAAATTGGCTGTAAATTACAGGAATATTGGGTGCAAACAGATCCAAATAGATGCAGATCCCATTTGAATAGTTCAAAAACTGATGGTACACTGCAATATTGGAGACCATGTCAAGAAAATGGGAAAGCAATAACCAGCATCCTTATCACTGCCACTATTTTAAAAACAATGATGCATACAGACAATTTGTCAAGTTTAAGTTTCTGGAGATTGGTAATATATGGAGCTCAATAGTATCTTCAGTTAGACACTTCTAGTAGGCAGCAGGTATTCAAGTGTTTGGTTAGTGTAGATTATGAGTATTTTTTTTGTTAAAAAAGACCTTCAGTATATTTGCCAATACATTAAGAATTAAGGACCAGTATCTACAGGGAAAAAGTTTACCTGAATGGTTCATCTCCAGTATGTTTAACTGCACCAGTTGCATCCCGGTAAAGCACGTGGCTCAGCATCTCAGCTCTTTCAATGGCAAACATGTTGGCCAGCCTTCTGTATAGCTCTTCATATGAGCCTAGAACTGAAAGATCAAGGGTTCGACCAACATCCTCTGACTCCATGAACACCTTACAATGCCCAGTTTCCAAACCAAGCTCATCTGTTCGACAATCCTTGTACCATGGAAATCCTTCACAGGACGAATTTTCTGTCAGCCCATCTGATGAGAGGTTTGCCATCTTCTCTGGATTCCCATCTGATGAGCTATTTGCAGTGAGCACAGGAGAGACAGGATCCCCTGAATTGCTGGAGGAGATCTGTTGCTCAGTGAGTATCGGTTGCCCAAATAGCATTAGCTGGGGTGTCTTACCATCATTTTTTCCAGTATGTGAAGAATTCCCCATGGTTAGCAAACAAGAGACACTATCATGGATGGTAGAGTTGCCCATGATGAGACCATTGGAGATTCTGGATGGTGAAGCGGTATGATCAAACCTCTGAAAACCATTGGGTGGAAACAGACCCGTCTGCAGTTTGTTAAAATGGAGATCTGATAAAGATAAACCAAATTGAGCATGCCTGGCTCCCTGTATGCCTGCAGGAGTGTTGTTTGACCCACGGGGGTTGCTGGTGAATGTCGGTGTTCGAAGCTGATTGTCAAGGGAAAAATCATGGTGCTGCAGGGGCCGCATCTTTTTCCCAGGTGGTGAGAAGGGTGAAAGATGCATGGTTGGCATGTGTGACACCAGTTCAACCAACCATGGGCTGACGCGTTTCACATTCTGTAGTAAATCTGGTTCATCCCATGCCACCTGCAATAGTTTTTTATCAAACAAAATATGAGAGATGGATTCCCTAGAAATAAAATCGTACCATTTCAAGATATAAATCACATCTTCCATAGAGCAGCAACTAAAAACTGCAGGGAAACACAAAACTTCTGATTGCATAAAATTTCTCATAGGCAACTAATCATATGGATGACATTGAAAATAAGAATTGTCTTCTTTCTTTTAAGCAATTTTATAAAAAATATGACAATATCCAATCACCTGCAAGCTTCATACTGATAATCGTCTGAAATTTTGACAGGTGGAGGCCATAGGATGCTTATATGCAGTCAGTTTTTGTATAATTAGGTTAAGCTGACTAAAAGTGTGCAACAGTGAGTTCTGATTTTAGCATATATTTATCATTTTTGTAAACCATAGCCCAAATCAGTGTGATGATGCTACTCATGTACCGCATACCTCGAAGCTATCTGGGCAGTTTATTATATGTTTTTTGGGTGGTATAAGAATTGATATTCATTTAACTACATATGATCCAAGATTAGCATTATAACAGAACAGGTCCGCAAGTCTGATACAGAAATACCCGAGTGGAATCAATGTGCAGTACTCTAAGCCCTGCCATCTTACAAATTGAAGGTTATTGAGTTCAACCATATAATTGTAATATTTGGGAAACAAAAAGGCATAATGTAAGCTTTATGGCCACAAACATAAAAAGAACACAAGACAACAATGGAAAGTGGCCCACATGTAAACATATTGTAAAATTATGACGACGACGATGACACAAAGCCAAGTCCTTTTGTCAATCATCATTCCATGAAACACAGACCAGGGATTCCAAAATATACCATGTCGGCTTAGGCTAATCCCCATATAAAAGAGCATGATTGGACAATGATCATCCTTAGTATTATAATAACTTACATATTAAAACATAAGTACGAAAATATGATTCAGAAGATCAGGATGAAGGAGCTGTATGATAGAGGAAAAACAGACATGAGGCACTTTTTAGAAGATTGGCAACCAGGGAATAACCTAAAAAGAAAAAAGAAAAAGGTGCCAACCTTTTGGAACTAAGCCAAAAGGGTCAAATTACTGCTGAAGTTGATGATTTTGGTCCAAACAAGTTTAACACCAGCACAATGTCCATTGTAGGTTGCTGGCAATCCTCAAGGTGAAGTAGAGGACATTCATAAATTCTCAAAATCAGTAAAGAAAATCCACTTATGCCAGTCTGCCCACCAGTTCCAATGAGAATTTGAGTGGCTCCTGGCGAGAATCATGGTATAGGTCAGTTAGGATGAGCATTTTTGCAGATCCAGTTCTGGTTAAACTTGGTCCTACCGGATGCCCCCATATGGATTTTAGAACACTTGTGCAGACCCATGAGCGTAATAGACTAATCACAAGATATTCTGCACATTGAAAGTTATCACTGAGTAATTTGAGTTTAAAGTATCATGTAAATCAATTTAATGGATTAGCTTGAAAACAATCATAACCGTAAGCATAACTTCAAAAATAAATTCTACCATTCTATTTTCCCTGCAATGAACCTCGAAACCAAATTGCAGTTGCACTTCCTAGAAAATATGACCCTCTTTGTAAAATGCAGCAGATAGAGAGGTACCTGAAGAAGCCTCCATGGCGAATTAGGCCAGCGAATGGGATCGGCAACCTGAACTGAAGATATAGTTCCCATAAACCAACTAATACGTGAAGAATCCTCAGTCTCAAAAGCCATCTTAAACCTCATCCCTGAACACCATTGTATCCTCATTGCTGCTCTAATAGATGCGGCCTTAACACAGAATTCTGGAGTGCTAGCACGAGGGTAGTACACAACCTCGAAAGGCTGACCATTTGCAGCAAGAGTTGCTGCCTCGATGACAGACTCAGGCTTCACTCTGCCCCTTCCCCTCAAAGCTCCACCAGAATTCAGGTTCCCGCCATGAGCTTTTCTCATTAGATTTTCATCTTCATTCAAGAAAACAGAAAACCCACCATACGGTGAGACACAATTCCCAGCAGCCGGATTCCACCCAGATGGAGACTCTAGCCCTCCTCCAATCCCTCTCTTTGCCCGTCGAATTCCAATACAGAGATCCCCATTTTCTGATCTCAAGAACACAATAGAATCCCCAGCAATTAGCTTCTTCTGGTTTACAAATGTGCTCCATCCTGTAGTCAAGAGATGACGGCGAGGTGTTCCTCTGTAAATATGCCGGAACTTCCAAATCTCGCCATGAACATCCTTGGCAAGGACTGTCTGCACGGGTGGATCCGCCGAATAGTCCAGGCGCGGGAAGATTGTTTCTGCACAGTAGCGAGGGACGGAGAAGCCCCCGCCATTGTTAGCATCAGATTGTGTAAGCGTCTTCGCGAAGGATGCAGGCTTCTCTGGAGCATCAGCTCCGTTGCTGCTGATAACGCCATCATCTTCATTGAAGTTCTGCTCACCGCTCCTCACTGGGACTAACCGGATCTTTGCATAAACTTCATCCGTCTCCTGATCGGCTAAAAACTTCACAGCGGCGACCCTACAGAGGACCATCGCCGGAATTCTCAGGAAATTTCCAAAATCTACATTCCCATGAGCATGTTCTGCCTGCCCTTGTGGGAAGTAGTAGACCTTAGAATTCACCGGCGGCATTTGAACCATTCCGCCGGCACATGCATGCCAGAGCTGAGAATCCAAGCATTTCTCTGTTTCCTTCATCGTTTCTTTTGTTGAACCACCAAACATGATCATCCCAGAACACCCCTCAAAGCATAAAATCTCAATTCCTCTTTCAAAAGCTGAAATGAGACAATATGGAAAATCTTCTAATGAGGAAAGAGAAGAAAAAGAAAGCCAAACTCAATAAATATAAAATAACAAAACAAGAGACAGTTGAAAGGAAAAGAATTTCCTAATGAACATTTTTAATTAATAAAAACGGTTAATTTTCAGGAAATTACTTTCTCGCGAGTAATTTCTTTCGTATCATCCAAATAAAGCAAGAAAAATTAAGAAAACCAAAAAGAAGAAAAATCTCCAACCTTTCTCCAAGCAGATTTCTATTTCTCTCAGTTCCCTGAAAGCAAAAAAGATCACTCTCAACTCCACCGAGATTGTATCTTGCCCTTGAAAAAATACTACAACCGAAAAAAAAGGTGAGAAAAAACCCAACGAGGAAAAATTAACAAAATCCATTAATTAAAAAAAAAATCTTTCACCTAAGTCTCTAAAAGGATCTTGGCCGTCTTCAATGATAAATATCGGTGGAATTTTCAGAAAAACAAATGCACGAGAAGCACTGCATTTCCTGAAGCTTTCTCCAACCTTCTTTGTAGAAAGCACTAGAATTCCCTGAAAGAAAAAATGCCCATCTTCAGCTACGAATCTCTCTACCAACCCACAAGAGATTGAAAAAATAAACAATAAAAGACCTTAATTCCCCGAGAGAAGCCTCATCTTCCACTCAACAACACCACACATTCGTCTCAGAGTCATTCAAAAACAAGAATTCCGCAAAACAGAGACAGGTACCTATCAAAACTCCAAAAAAACTGAAACCTCGAAGCATTCCCTATTTTCTCAGAAATAGGTTTCTTCTGTATCAGAAAACCCAGATGGGAAATCTCATCTGCTAAGAATTTCAGTAGTCCTCCTTTTTTTTCGGTTTCGTTGCTAAGAAGACAGTGAAGACAAGCAGAGAGTGGAGATTCGAGATGAAGATTCACTCCCCCACCTGATTTTTTTCCTTCTGGATCTGATAGAATTCTCTCTCTCCCCCCCTCTCTCTACCTGCTGTCGCTCGATATCTGCGTTGAAGAGAACAAAAATCTCATGAATTTAAGGGAAGAACGTAAGAAGCCGGTATTTGATTGGGGGCTCCTTTTCATATCTTGAACAGAACTCTGTACAAGTGAGGCACCCCTGAAAATATTCAAATTTTTAACTGGTCTTATTAATATTTGATGTAATTAAATCTTTTAAGTGAGATACAAAATAAATGATATACATGATAAACAAACACAATTTTCTTTTATGGGATATTTAATTTTATAATTACATACTTTAAATATTTAATTATCATGTCTTTTCTTACAATACAGTGACCACTGAATGAAAGAATGATTACACGTATCCTTATACATGTACTTAGAGGTGAAATTTGGGTTGGGTTTTAACTTGACTCTATGACTCAACTGGAGAAAACAGTGGACTTCGGTTATTTATTTGGATATTTCAGATCGGATCGAGTTGGAAACATAAAAATTCGAATGAAATTTGGGTCGGGTTGGGTTGGGTTGAGAAATTCAAAATCATTCCAACCCGACCCAACGTAATTCAACTTATTCCGCGTGCACCAAGTTATAAAATACCATTTGGTTGACTAGGGTCAGACATTCGGATCGGATCGGTTGAGTAATTCACATCACCAATTTGGGTTGGGTTGGATTGGGCCGGGTTCAATAAATTTTGATATGAGTTGGATTAGGTTTATTAAAACCCGACCTAAATTGACCTGAGTTTCAGCCCTACATGTATTCATCATAAAATCTGAATCTCATTTTTATTTATTTACTCTATTCTATTAAAAAAATTATATTTTTCTATTCTTCAAATATCTTAGTTGTTTTATTTTGAATGTGATAAAAGACACTTTTATTTTTTACTTTATAGACACTTTCAACTTAAAATAATAAAATATTTTATTTTTTAAGAACTAAATTGCATTTAATTTTTGTCATTTTTGGATAAGAGATTAGGTCCGAATATCAGCCGATATGATATAGTTTTAAAATCTTGAGCACCTAGGCACAAGAGGTATAGTTTGTTGTTGAAAATGGCCGGTGGATGAATTCATTATTCATATATTTTATTGAGTAAAATTTTGAAAGATCTAAAAAATAGAACTTTATTACGATGATTTTATTATAAACTTTATATTTTAATATAAACTTTTCTAACAATTTTATTACATCCGAGTCAGATTGAACTCCACATAAGAATTTTGATGATCAAGGTGTTTATACCTCTAGTGTTAGGACTGAACTTCCAGCCTAAAAGACTAGTTTAATAGGTGGAGTGACCAAGTTCCATGTAAATCTTTAGTTTTTTCTCCTCATAAGTGTTGTGGGACTCTCATTCATTCTCTCCCTCACCCTCCTAACAATCTCTCCCTCAAACGAGGCTCTTCAGCGAATAGAACTTCACCAACCATCCTGTTCGGCTAAGGATCCCTAAGTCCACATACTGTGGTTTGGGGACCTAGCTCGGATACCACAGTTAGGACTGGGCTTCCAACTAAAAAATTAGCCTTTTTGGCTGAAAGCCCAGTCTCAACATTTAGAGTAGTCGACTAATTCTTAGAGCATATGCAAGCCTCCTTACCTACACACACAGGGAGTGACTCTTTGAAGTAGAGTGAGAATCGAACTCAGAACTCCTCTTTATGAGGCGGTGTTCATAACCATCACTCCAATCCCTTTGAATTACTCTATATAAGAATTTAAGTTTGCATGATTGATGGTTTATGGTTTTATCGCAATTGACTCATTTGATGGTCGTGAAACAGTCACAAGGATTTTACCATTACCGGATGCCAGTGTTTTAAAATTTAAATTACAAAGTTAAAAATGATATGGTGAAGAGAAATTAAATTTCACCAATCCTGTCCTTTTCTTGAATTCGTCTAACAAAATTTCATGAGAGTGTCTCTCACCTAATCATAGTCTCACAAAATGATAAATATAAGAGTTATATATATTTTTTTATGAAACATGAGTATCTCCACTCCACTGTTGAAGATAAGACTAATCTCATGAATATATGTAAATCTTTCAACTTATACATATACTGATTAAGTCGATAAAAATTAACCTAATAGTGACTTAAAGAGATTTGAGCGTGAATTAAACTCAATAATTTGACTATCCTCTCAATTTAAAATATCAAAGAAAGTTGTGGTACTGACATTGTTCCATACTTCCATCAATGACTTTTGTATCAATTGATTTAGCAGGGCCCACAAATGGATGGTCGAGATGAATATGGAAAGCTCCACTGCAGAAAAAGGGTGTGGCAAGTACCAACCAGCACATACCTGCTGCTTAAGTGGCATTGACACACTGAAGGATGAGAATGAAAAAGGCAACCATTTGATGTGAGTAGTCTTTTGGGGCCCACCAAATTTCTAGGCGGGCCTCAATCTAAAAACATGAGCACATGGTGGGGCCCATATGAGGTCATCCCATATATGATTCTGAAAGTACTAATGAAGGTTTCAACTAAAATCCACAACAATCATTTACTGCTTGAGCTTCAAATCATTGCATCAATGAATTGTGTGAGAGTTGAGATTGGATTTTATTTTTGTTTATAATTTCGATAAATATTAATTGATTTAAATGTTGATCTTCACATAGATTTTGATTTCAACCAAATTTGAAAAGAATCAGAATTTAAATCATATTTTTATTAATCTTTTTTTAAATTTTACAATAAATACTTCTATTATACATCATGTCTTACTACATATTTTAACTTTTTCGTATATTCATATTTCAACCTTTTTAATAAAAATATAGACTAATGTGATTTTTAAGAGACATATAAAAATTCTCTTTCACAAAATACAACTTGATAGGGCTTAAAATAAATTTAAGTCAAGTCAAATTGAAAAGTTTTAAGCAAGACCGAACTTAATCCAAATTAAAACCACCAAATAACTGTTTCATATTTTCTTTTGTCCCATGTCAAACCTAAAACCCTAGCCTAATGCCCATAAAAGGAAGTCCCTCTCCCTTTTCATTTTTTTAAATATTTTAATTATATTATTTACTTAGATGAAGTCAAGTTAAGCTTGGTCAACCTTCAAAATTAAAGTTTGATCAAGTCAAACTTTTAAAAACTTGGGACAACTTGAATTATGAAAAGTTCTTGTACTATCTGTTATTATATTAAGTGAGAGAAAAAAAAAAAAAACTAAGAGGTTTCGAAATACAATGATAATATATAAGTATGAATACTGTCCAAATTGAAAAATGGAAAATCTCCTAAAATCTCTCTCCTACCAAAATGGACAATTTCTTTAAATATTTTCTTCAAATAGTAAATATTCTCGCTGAGTTGTCCTAAGTATGCGTGGCAACTAATAATAGAGTTCGTTGAGTTGTCAATTTGAACTGGTTTAAGATAATTTACAACAATTTATTTAATTTCAACTTTAGTAATCTTCAACCAATCATTGAAGAGCAAATTTGTTAACCAATAACTTTGAGCCAAGTGCTAATTGATTATAGAAGTTTCTTGACACATGTAATCAAATTTTTTGTTTTTTGAAAAGTTATCCCAGGCCTAAAAGTAGAGTATTGATGCTTATACTTTGGGGAGTGTGAACTTTGAAACTCTAGTCTTGGATATTCTAATTTTTTTTTCTTTTTTTTCAGGAAAAACTCGAGTATAGTTTTACTAAAGTCCCTTTCGGATGATGTCCCAGACTCTCACATGATAGCCACTGGATTATACTAAAGGGACTTGAGCTCTCACCATTCCATTTCCTGAAGTGAAATATTACCAGTTGAATTACTCCGTGTGGAATCAAATTGAAAATTGATAATAACAAAAATGCTAGAGAATCAATTTTCTTGATAAAGGAAAGGAAAATATTAGATGAAATTGAAAGGAGCAAGAATATTCCTCAAAAAGAATTTGTTAAAGTTATCATCATTATCACTAGAGTCATTTGTCTCATCAATCTAATGTTGATCTTTATATTTAGATTTGACAACGGTAGAGAATTAGAAAAAGAGTTTGAGATTTTTCATGAGAAAGAGTACCCAATGAGCAATTAGATACATAATTCGAAAATTTCTTGTCCAACTTTGATCAAAAGAATTTGAAGGAATCTTTGTGCAATAGGACAGTGCAGCTATTAATAGGCTGTAGTACTTATACCGAATCTCATCTTGGACAACAACACACGACGCTTCGATGAGACAATAACACAACCGGAGTTACAAATGTCAGTCAAAATCCAAAGTTCAGGTGGAGATTTTTTGGATTTGATATGGGCCATAATATAAATATAAAAAAATCATAAATATCAGTGTTTTTTGGGAAAAAAAAACTGTGTCAATCTATATTTGTCATATTTCGGCTGAATTTCAGTCAAATTTTGGATATTTTGGTCTTATTTAAGAAAGTTTAGAGATTTTTTTATTTCGTTCATTTATAAATTTCAGTCGATAAGGATTTAAATATTGGCTGATATAAGTCCATATCTTAGGTTTTAATTAAAAAAGAAAAATAGGTGAGAGAAAGTTTTCGAGTGACTGAGATTTGAACTCTTGGTTGAGACCAAATTTTTTTAATTCCTCATAGAATTGAAAATTTGATTTCAACTAAAATTTGTACCTCATGATAATTCAGTATAGAAGCTTGCGGAATAAATCAAAGCTAAATCTTCAAATATCAATAATCAAAATTTGATATTATCTCAAATTTACACTACCTCACTTAAACACTCCGTACATGAAGGTTTTATTTTCTTTAAAATTCTTGAGCCACACCGAAGTGGGTCTGGGGCCATTATCACAATGTTCTAGAATACAGGCCCGTCGGACCCATGTGTACAAAGCAAAAAAATAAAATAAAATGTGGAAACATAGCAAAATTGTAGAGAGAGGAGAGCATTAAGAAGCGATGGGATTCTTCTTCAAACTTCTTCAAAGTCCTTAATGATTCAACTTTGAATGTTGCATCATTTCATTTCATTGAGGCCACTAGTGTCATATGCTGACACTAACTAATAGTTGTTGGACTCTTTTTGGGTTGTACAATGATTGGACCCGAAACAATTCCCATTTGCCTAACTCTGAGCATTGATGGGTCAGGTGAGCGTTGAGTCTACTGCTTAATATTGATAAGTTTATCATATGGTCGAGAACGTCAGGTATTTTAATACGGGTAAAATCAGTTAGGAGATATTCATTTTATCTCTAACAGTATACCGATAATACGCTGTTGCATGTATATATTCAAAGACCCACTTTAGAAAGTGGAGGTCTTGTGTTTGATTCATGCTCAATTTCAAAAAGCCATTTTCCGTAACTTTATCAATGTGTGTAGATTAGTAGATTTTCACATCTTCCAAAGGATTAATCTGGTGAGACGCCTAGATACCTTCAGTCATAAAAAAAACATTGATAGAATTCGGTGTAAGTTTTGTCAAGTCAGTATATTTATTAAATAGATCACTAATTTGACTTTTAAGGAAATAGGTCTATCTTTGTCCCATTTAATTGATTTATTTAATTTTAAAAAAATACGAAGATTACAAAAAATATTTTAACTGAATTAATATCACAAATTTCATTTTTAAAATATTCTCGCCATCAGAATATTTTCAAATGTTGAAGTTTTTACTGCATTGAGAAAATGTGTCAGAAATTTTAATAATTAAAAATATAGCGAATAAATATACAAATAAAATTGACACTTAAAAATAGATAATCATTGATAATTTTAAAGAATAAGTGATTTGAGTCATATAAAAGGGTCTATGAACTCACATAAGTATAAAAAACAAAGAAAAAACCGATAATATTGTGATTATTGAAAGTAAAAATAAAACTGCTAATGAAAACAGGAAAATACTTTTAGTGATTAAATACTGGAGGTATTTATTATAATGGATTAAATAAATCAAGCTACACTTTTAGTGACCAAAACTTGAAGAACATAAAAAAATTATCACTTTATAAATCTAATTAAAATGATTTTTAGTGCATTTTATATTCAAAAATATTTTTCTAATTGACTCATCACAAGATTAATATTGTATAGAAGTGAGCAGCATGATTATTTTTATCTCAAAATCTTTGTTTATTATTATTAAATTCGTATAATTGATCCCAAAATGTGAAGGTTAAATTTTAAATATATCAGTCCCTGACGTTACAGTGGCACTTTTTCTTATAAGAGATATTTCAATACGAGAACTCAAAAGTAGGAAAGAATTTTATTTTTTTCCTTTTATAAAGGGAGTTGCAGGTGTGTTGTTTTCTTCAAGTTTTTATTGCAAATTGAAAATGTTGGGCGATTATTAAAAAGAATATCTTCCACTATCATAAACTTTCTTACTTATCATAATTATGATGGAGAATTTATGATATTTTTGGAAGAAACCAGTAAGAAATGTAACATTGTTGTAGTCTTCAATTTTAAAATTTTGAAATTGACAATTCCTAAGATAGTATTACAATTAGATTACAATTAGTTAATAATGTTTTTATTATCCTCTAACCTATCCTTGAGCCTTTGCTTTTTTACATGGGGCCCAGTCATCAAGGCCATTCATATAGTGCCACTAAATTAAAAATCTTATCCGATGAAGGGTTGATATTAATTTTTTTTATGATCAAGTGTTCAGGTCGATGGAGTGAAAATTGAATTGAGGATTCTCATTTCGTGAGACGAGTTATTAACGATTACTCTAACCCTTTTGTGTTCATGTAAATACCATGCATTAAGGAGAAAAAGAAGAGTGAAAAATACCCACTCACATGTAAATCATGTAGGTATAAATTTTCTTGAACATGCAAGAGAGATGAGAGAGGACCTACACAAGGGAGAGTTAAAAAAAACCTTGCTACTGCTGCATAATTATCCATACTATCTTAATTAGATTTATTACTCAAATTAGGATTTCTAATCCTAACAAAATGTTAATTGACTGATTTTAAAAGATCAATTTACAAGATAATATTTGTTTAATTTCAATTGTCTTTGTCAAAATATCTATAAGATTGTCTTCTGACCTGCTAAACTCAAGTTTAATCTCATCATCTTTTATTATCTCTCAAATGTAGTGATACTTAATGTTAATTTGCTTGACTCTCCTGTGATTGCTAACTTGTTATTATAAAAAAAATTGTAGGATCATTTTGCTAACACTTTGCTTCAAAGTAGTCAATACACAATTTCTACTTGTATCCTTTTGTGATCATCTATCCTTCAACTAATCCACTTGACCATTAAGCATGTATTTTGTTGAAGACTCACTTGACATCAATGAGCTTCATTGGTAAGATCATCATCATTATCATTCATTAAATCTTCATTGGTAAGATATTATTCTAACAAAGCTTTTATCAAAGAGTATGAGATAAATTGGAGATCTTCAAATATTTGTTGCTCTCCAAAAATGCTTTCTTGTCAATTTGAGGTGGAGACTTGCATCCCTTCTTGTCTTCTCAAAAGATAGTAAATTCTATTACAATTAGATTGCTCAAATTGTTATAGGCATTATCTAAATGGGTGTAGCTTAATTGGTTGCCTCCCGCCTCAGAAAGTGGGAAGTTGCGGGTTCGAGCCCCCATGGCCTAACCTTAGTGTGTTTTAGGGATAGTGGACTCATCCGTTGAGGTTTTAGTAGAACTGTGCCTGAGTTTCCCACACGTTAATTTAAAAAAAGAAGGGAAAACAAAATATTGTAAAGCCTTTCCCCCCTCTCTCTCTCTGAGTTTTTTTTGTGATAATTTAGGGGAAATTCTCAGTCCACTCCAGCGGTCTGTTGTTAAGTTGCCAAGACGCGCTTACGTCTATCTCTCCTAAAACTCTTAGAGGAGATGCCTCACACTCACATAAGACGTCTCCGGTTAACACCGCTGGGGTTTAAACTAGTGACTTTCCGCTTCTTGAAACGGGAAATAATCAGTTGAGTTACCCAACATTAGAAAAATCAAATTTTAATTTAAAATTCAAATTTTAGTCACTTAATCTAATGGTACAAAATTGGTAGTCGTTTTTCTGTTTTTTTTAAGACATTTAGTGATTTCGACTACTGAAATCAAGTGACTGGAAAAAAAAAAAAAAACTTTGCATCAAATACTATTTGAGGACAAAGAAAAAAAAGAGATGGGTGAACTAGAATTCTCATATTCAATTCAATGTATGTAGATTAGTATATAGTATGCTCCACGTGATGAGTGGGACCATTTTCGACACAAGTTTGATACTTGGAGTGGGCCACCTGAATGTACGGGCTGGATGTGATAGCATACAAGTGGCTTCTCACTGGATAGCAATATGGTGCCGTGTCAATTAAGGAAATTAATGGAAAAATCTCTACTGCAAATTGGCTAGTTTTTTCAGCAATGGACCCATCATGGATGGGACTTCACTCATTCCACGATTATTTCTCTGTGTCAAGTTTGATTCGAGAGCCAAGGAAAAAGTGAAAAAATAAATAAGGGAAAAACCTCAACTTCTACCTGAAGTTGGAGAATCATAGTTTTAAAATTTGAAAAAAATTAGATAAATTGATATGAGTTGATTTGATTTACTAGGATTTGTAGTCGAGTCAATCAATAAATTTTATCAAGTTTTTCTCAAATTGAATAAAAAAATTATCTGACTTATTCGATTTGATAGAATTTTGAGTTAAGTGTGAATTTTGAGTTTTAAACTCATGTGGGATATCTCATTTTTGAAATCACTTCTTTATAATTTTTTTTTTTTTTGAATTTACATGTAGAAAACCAGTGGAGTACCCAGTATAAAACTCTCACGGGTGAGCCTACTAATTTGACATTGTGGAATAATGCAGAACTTGAGAGAATCATAGATGATTTACTTGACTTAAGTTCACTAAATTTTGATTTCTCTAACCCTTGATTTTAAATATATTTAGATGAATTTTATTTAATTGTGGGTATTTGTTGGATAGGTACCAACTACCAAGTAGGGACATATTACATTTCATAGGATTCAAAGAGTGCTCTACGCTTGGATTGACACTTTAAAAGAAAAAAAAAAGAATTTTAAAGCTATTTTTCCTCTTGATATATTTTCTCATGTTTGGCATTTGACAAAAAATAAAAGTAGTATGCGCTTAGATTTGTTGAAAACATTAATTACGAAGAAAGTATGAGTTTGAATTAGGGTTTAGAGTTTAGTTTCACTGAGGGATTATTTTAACTTAAGCTTTAAGGGAATTTAAGGGATTTAATAATCGAGGGACTATTTTTGCATTAGATCTCACGGGATTCTAATGAAAGATAGAACCAATAATTAGGGGTGGCTATCCTAACATGGGTAAAGTCCTTTTAAGGAAATATCGATTTTCGTTGATTTCTCACTTTACCCTTCACCTCTGCAATATGAAAGCATTAAAAAAAAAAAAAAAAAAAAGGGAATATTGATGCACCAGGTCGGTGCACCGGTCAATGAGCCAATTTGCTGTTCTTTATAAAAAAACAGTCTCAATTAAATAAAATGAAAATGATCCAGTAAATGAACGGGTAAGTGATCCGGTTTTTTATATATTTTTTTTTAAATGCTTTCGATACGGCACGATGGGGTAAAGTGGGAAGTTTGAAAAACTCCGTATCTCCTAATAGACTTTACCCGTGTTAGGATGGCCACCCATAATTAGGTGTTCAAATATCGGTCGTATATTGGTGATACATATTGTCTTGGCGATACAAGAGTCTATCGGCTCAAATTTTTTTAGTAAAAAATAAAATATATCGTATTGGTGAATACGCATCGTCTTAGTGAATACGCATCGTCTTAGTGATATCGCAGCTCAACATCCGCGATATGTGACTGAATCAGTCATATACAAAATGCATCAAAGAGTCTAAAACAAATACGTATCAACCGATATTTGAACCCTACCTAACATCCGCGATATGTGACTGAATCAGTCATATACAAAATGCATCAAAGAGTCTAAAACAAATACGTATCAACCGATATTTGAACCCTACCTACTGCAAGATTTGCTTCGAAACCGTGAAAATGCAGCAGTAAAACATAAACGTGAGAAGCTGGATAAAAGATGATGATGGGCAAGAAAGTCAATAAAATGTGTCGTGAAATCTAATACAAGTTTAGATTTGGTTGGATTACATATCAGTTGGGGCAGACCCAAAGCTCAAAGGCCAAGCTCAGTCAAAACTTGAATTACCTTTCCAACTTTGCTACTCAGGAGAGTTCGTTGGCCGAATATGCAAATTCTGCATTAAGTTAGAGTACTGTAGATTGCATTACATGTCAGGGTGTAGATAGTTTGTCA
Organism: Chimonanthus salicifolius; assembly: GCA_013350335.1. NCBI lineage: Eukaryota > Viridiplantae > Streptophyta > Magnoliopsida > Laurales > Calycanthaceae > Chimonanthus > Chimonanthus salicifolius. The sequence goes on along the minus strand of CM023532.1, from coordinate 38,994,747 downwards.
TTGAAGCCATCTCACATCCCTTTGGTCATCACAAGATTGAATTTTTTTTTTTTCTCGTCAAATATAAGATGTTTGAGTCAAATTATTTGTTCAATGCTTGGCCTTTTTTTTCTTTTTAACTTTGCACCACATGATGAGTTTTTGAGCACACTGGACTGGTGTTAGAACCCGTGATTGCATATAAAGAGAACTGCGTAAATCTCTGCGTCGAAATGTTGATTTTCTTCTTTCTGATTTCTTCTTTGTTCGATATTATTGTTTATGTAAAATTGAAAAGGCGTTTGCATGAGACCATATTCGTCCAATGTTAATTTATATATCTACACATACATATAGATTAAAATTTTAATATGCATTTAACTTTAAAGAAAGTCATGTGTTGTATAATTTATCTTTTATACTTATATATTATTGAGTATATTATGTAACTTTAATATATTCTTTAATTTGATGAAATAAATATAGTCTCTCTTAATTATATTTTTATAGTGCCAACATACTTAAAACAAAATTTTAAATGTAAGTTAAGACTAAATCTATGAACTCCCCCTCGTGCATCTTGAAGCACAAAACTCATGCCTTAAAAGCCCCTAACATTCGTGCATGGATCTCATGCATGTAAGACCACCCGCTTGTGGCAACGGTGGTGTTGCTATTCACTAGGGCTGCAACTCAGGTCGGGTTTTGGCCTGACCCGTATGACCCGACCTGAGAAATTAAGCGGGATTGGTCGAATTGGGCTGAGAAGATAAAAACCCGCATGAAATTCGGGTCGGGTCGGGTTGAGCATTTTATAAGTTAGCCTCACTCGATCCGACCCGATCTAGCTAAAATTAGTCTAAAATGGGTTCAAAAAGCGGGTCCGGTCATAATTCGGGTCGGGTTCTATATAAATCAACTTGGGTTAGGTTGAGTTTTAAGAAACCCGACCCGAGTTGCAACCTTAGTATTCACCATTCATAAGCAGAGAGAGAGATGAGACTATGAGAGTAACATGTCTTCAAGCTTTTATTTTTCTTGAATTTATCTAATAAACAAAGTTTAAGAGTGATTTTGTGTACTTTTTAAATTAGTTGCACCTTCAATATAGAGTAGAGATACCAATATTATATATTAAAAAAAAAAACGTGTGCTGAAACTAACACAAGGATGGCATAAAGAAGCAGCCCATGAGTTTTTATTTTTTTTATTTTCTCATTAACACAATAGACATGTTGACTAGAATAATTCAATTGTTCTTACTTTAACCAATGCTCTTATTTGAATTTGGATCGTCTACTACTGTGGCACTAGGCAATTTATGGTAACTGTATGTGAAACAAAGTGTTGAACTTCAAAAATGACTTCGAAGGTACTCTTTATGGAAAGATTTTAATACTAAGATCTACTAAGTGGGCATGTCTAAGATCGATCATATCCCTTGTAAAATTTTCTGAGTGTTGGAAGAGCTACTGAGTATGAATCTCAAAGATCAAATGTAAAAAGAAAGTTTGTTAATGTTATTAACTTATTATATTAATCTTGAGGATCTCTACTCGGAGCTTCCTAAGTATGCTCTCCACTTTTCTTATCGAAAAAGATACAGTAAAGTTTTTTTCAATAAAAAGAATTCTCTACTAAGAAAATCTCCGCTTTCTGAGACGGAAAGCAACCCGTTAAACTAAACCAATGTAGGTGAATTTTACATATAAAAGTGCATAAGAGGAATTCACCTAACTATGGAACTAACTTGCAGCCTTGTCCTTTCAGCTTTCTTCCATAATATGTAAAATAATTATCTATCTATCTTAAAAAAAAAGAGAGAAATGTTTTAAGGCATTGAGAGGAGTTACTTCAGGTGGATGTCAGAAAGTCTCTTTGCATTTCTGTCTTATTATTTGCAGTTGATTAATAAATTTCCACATGAAAAGAACAATAAATTATGGGACATGATCAATTGCTTTCCCTTCCTTCTTTAATGGCCAATGTGGAAGCTCAAACCCTCTCTTAAAAGTTCAGTTGCCGGTCCTGCAATTGGATCAGTGGGAAGAATTTACTACAGTTTTAAATATTAGTTGATATATATTATTTTGGTCAATAGGTATTTTTTTTTTATAAAAGGAAGTGATATATATATATATAGCAATTTTATCTACAGTATATTTGTTAATTTCATTTTAAATGTAGTTTCTTCTGTCTTCGAAAAAGAATATAAGAGGTTAGCATGACGTTAAAGCGTTTGTCTCATGAAATAGGATTTGAGTTCGACCCACTCTCTGTTGTTGTTTACTTGTGTGTCAAATTCGGAGGTTGGCACAAGCCCGAAAGATTAATCGGGTTATAATCGTCCACTGCTTCAATACAGATGAGACGTCTAGACACCTTGGACTTAAAAAAAAAAAAATTACTTCACTGTATTGGTAGTTTGGATATTTTATTTTTTCATTTGTTTCATTTTTACTGAACTAGAAAGAAACAATTACACTGCAGCCGATATTTAAACCCATTGTCATAAAGAGATCTTGTATCAGATTTTAATATATCAAAACATGTCATGGAAAAAATTAAAATTAAGAGCTTATATTACAGTGATTACTTAAAATTTTAATGTGGTAAATTAAAAATATGTAGATTCTATATAATTATTGTGGCAATATCATAATATATTGTGAATTATTCGGTGTATTACTTATAACAATGATTTGAAAACATAAGAAGATTTATAAGAAGTGAATTTATTTAATAAATTAATACAATTGTTATTATTTTTAAATAGAAGATATTTTGGCCAAGGCTACATGATTGGTGGTGGTACTAAAAAAGGACATCATGTTATTATTTTCTGTGAATTTCTCTTATCAAAAATTATAGGGGAGCCACTTAATCTACACATGGCCGACCAATTGTAGTTGAAATTCTTAATTGTTTGAGGTTGGTATCTGCCTTGGTAGACACTAAACTAAAAAAAGCAAAATAAGGAATAATTCAAAATATAAATAATAAATGGGTAAAGAGAGTACCAACCCATCATAAAGACTCATTAGCCAGCTACTGTATATGTATAGTAGCGTTCTTGATAACATTTTTTTTTTCTACACATGTGGCTCATTTGAATTGATCCAAGTTATCTATGTCATGGATCTCTTTCGCATTATTGACATTGTTGTGAATGGAAGTGGAAAATAATGAATTGAAAAAATAAATCACAAATCAAACACACATAAAGATAAAAGAATTTGCGTAGATTTCTTTCGGTAGATACACGGGTTCAAATCAGATCCACTATTCTCAAGGGCAAAAGAATGACTCCTCGAACGGGTCGGTCGAGATGAGATTATCAATAAATATATAATAATCATGTTCTACAAAACTTAACAGAAACTTTATTTTCAATCAGAATCAAAAGCATTAGAGCTAATGTTTTTAACAGCTTATGCTGAATTAGACTCTTACTATAGACTAAGTAGCTCTTTAGTCTATATAATAGTTTTTAAAATTTGAACATGAGAGAGTGTTAAGTACTTGACTAATGCCCCAAAAGTTTAAGAATCTATGGAATACGAAAAATCAGAACTTTTATCTTATGCCATAGTAAGTTGACCCAACTCTATGCCTACAACCTAGAGAGTGGGGCCCACGAGACACATGATAAATCATCATAGATGAATCTCAATAATGTGGTACTAGTTTGTGTCGCCAATATGCATTTTATTGGTGTATAATGGCTGGTGTGTGATCATATTGGTGATAATTTTTTTTCTTTTATATTTAAAATACAGAAAAAAATAACTAAAAATTGTAAAAAAATGGACAAGTCATTTTGAACATATTTTAGTTAAGAAAACGGATATTTTTATAGAATATCATATTATGATTATATATTTTATAGAAAAAATAGTCATTTCACCACTTCTCACTTTGAATGTTATATTGGTTATGAATTTAGGAAGGTTTAAAAGTAAATTCTTTAACTGTTTTCCTTTTCGACCTCATTTTTCTTTAAATCTGTCTATTTTAAGTTATTTTTATTATTTTTTGTAATTTTAATCTAAAATAATCTTCAATTTAAAATATTGTAACAAGAAGAATAAAATAAATCACACAAATATACAAAGTTAGGCAAAACAAAGATTGCGAAGATGCTACACTTACCCTCTAGTTATACATTTTTATACTCTTAAGCTCGTATGTCAAAATCACAATTTGTTGGTTTGAATATAAAAGAGTATTATTTAAAGCAAATTTAGAATTTTTTAAATTTAAAATGACTTGGTATGGATGCCTATGTCAAAGAGAAGATGGCTTAACTTATCACAAAAGATTAAAAGAATAAAAAATTAAAATATGACAAGTACAAGTCCAAATAGTTAACTGATTCTCTAACCCGTGAAGGGTTAGCTGGTTGGGCAAGAACTTGGCTCAAATGCAGAAGGTCTTGGGTTTAAGTCACTATCAATACAAAAAGGATCACTACTCATAATATTATTCGATGTGTAGATAGTCAAGTGCTTTAAGAGATCTGAACACCTTAGTCTTAAAAAAAAGTTAATCTCTCTAACTAACATAAGATTACTCAAAATACACAAAAGAAAGCTCTCACAAAATCTATCTCAAACACTTTCAAAAGAGATTCAAAGTAAGAACTCTAAATTTTGTGTCACAGAAAATATGAAATATGAAAGTAAAGTGTCTAAGAGATCACTATATAATTGACTTGATTGACTCAATTGAGTCAATCATTTTCTCCAAGAGCTGATGGACATCAACTAATATGGATCAAATTTTAATCATTTCAAGATGTCCAACATAAGGAAATAACACTACCAATTGTGAGGATTAAATCGCATGGGCTACTACAGGATTGGTTGGTCTAAATTATTGGCTCATTCATGGGGCTGCAACTTGGAGGGAGTGGACCTATGTTTTGAGTTTAACTGAGTCTATGCCCGAATTAATTAAAAGGCCCAACTCTAAGTTTGAGTTTGAGTTAACTCGAATTAGTCAAACCCTACCCTGGCTCTAAGCGTGTTTGTAGGACACGAGTATGATTTCAAATCTAAAATGTATATGTGAGTTGATTCGAGTTTAAACTTTTTTATGCCTAACATGAAATTTTGTCCAAATCACTACAAATATATACATGAAATTTTGTCCAAATCACTACAAATATATACATGAAAAATTTATCTTATAGCTGATTTTTGGAAAATTCTATTTGTCTATGAACCTTCATCTTCTCAAATATATATTTTTTTTCTTTTAGTTACTATAAGCTTAAATATGCACAATTCAAATTAGATCTTAATCCTTCATTTGTCTCTTGTTATCAAACTCTATGATTAGAAAAATCAAAGAAATGAATCACTTGTCTAGAAAGAAAGTAGATTGATTGAAATTGTAGAATTGGAATGAGGAGAGCAATGTTGATGGATAGAAATGGGTTAGATGCAAAATTGAATATTTTTTTCTTGTCCAATCTAATCAGCCATTGTCCTATTAAAAAAAAAAAAAGAAAATCAGCCATTGAAAATCTGCCTCATTTTTATTATAGCATAGATGTGATGTACAAACAAGAGAGAAAGGTAATGGTCCAATACTATTCAAACAAAAGTGATCTAGATAGGTTTAATTCAATCGATAATCTTCGGTCTTATAAAGTGGGATGTGCTAGATTTGAACTCCCATGGCCTCAACTGGTTTGTCTTAAGGGTAGTGGGTATCACCCCTGGAGTTTTATGTTGGGTTTCCGTAATTTTCTACATATAAATTTAAAAAAAAATATGATATTTTACCTTTTTTACCCTCACAAATCACAATGTTAGAGGAGCATTGAGTGAGATGAAAAGATGTTTGGTAGGTCTGGCTCTTTTCTATATATTTTTTTAATATGTTCTAATCAGCCATTTCTAATATAATTTTTTAATAACAGGAAAAAAGAGACAAAAAGGGGATTATTTTAAAAAATAATTTAAAAGAGATAACGATTTCCACAGTCATTTTTTGTTTTTATTATAGATCTGTCATACACAACTCATGATAGTTACATCTATCTTTGTTCAAAAATTTAAAAAAAAAAAAATTCAAAATTACAATAGTACTCAATGGAAAGTGTCCATAAGGCGATTTAGACCACTTTTTAATTTTAAATGCCAACCAATATGATTGTATTACTTTATTTTTATTTTCTTTTTACAATATGTTTGATAGTATCAGCTCCATGACCTCTTCGACTAAGGTTGAGATAATATTTTCGAAGAGACCAAAGAATTTTTGCTGGGAAAGGATTTTCTCTACATTAATGTTTAAAATATTGTGCAGTTCAAACTTAATATGCCACATTTTATTGAATTTTCAAAGATGTACTAAGATAATAAGGTTGCAATGTATTTTGCAAAGAATAAAAGATTTATAGGTAAGTCCGATAGTGATTTTTGCACCATGAATTTTTCTTCTGATGTACTTATACTTTAAAAGAATTTTCAATTTTGTCCTTATTTTTTCTTTTTCTTTTTTCCAAAATTGTGTTAGAATATCTAAAAAATGCTAGTAAACCCGCTTGATTAAACCTTTGTGTTTCTATTTTTAAATAATTAAATAAAGTATATAGCACTGTGTGAAAAAAAAAAAGAAGCAAAAATATGCAAAATATTGTGTAGAGAAAATACAAATACAAATCAATGTGCAGTTGATGTTTGGTGGGTTGGTTCTTTGCTAAATTAAATTCTTCTTAGCACTAAACTAATGACAAGAACAAAGACAAGATGGGATGACTTTTAAAATAAAAAATAAATAAAAAGATTCAATGATTTCAACATCATTTGTTTATTTTATTATGTCTAACGTACACATCTTATCATCATTATATCATTCTTTCAAAATTCAAAATTACAATAGTATTCAAATGAAAAGACACCCAATTGTCTTTCTTAGACCACATTTCAATTTTAAATTTCAGTTAATAAAGATTGATTTTAATTTTTCATTTTCTTTTACAATATTTTTTATAGTATCAACTCCAACTCCTCTTTGACTAAGGTGTAAGAGACATAAAATCTTTGTGGGTTTCATGATGAGGAAGAGTTTGGATATTTTGTGTTAAACCATAATTAGTTTTCTCTAATTAAGATGAAAATCCAATGTATGGGGTAAGTTAGGGTGTGTACGGGGTCAAGTAGTGTCCAGAATGGCTTTGTCGTCCATAAGATTTTAAGTTCCCGTATCATATCACTTAAAAAGGTAAAAGAAATTCAAATTTTGAGATCTATCACTAACATTATTATTAAAAAATGGATAGTCTGTTATGGGAATTAATTTACATAAAAAGGATAATCTATCACTAACACTATTAAATACTAAAATTTCTATATCATTAATTTAAATGTAATATAAATTCCAATATTTTTATTCCAAGATAATCTTCTCATCATTGGAATCCAACAAACAAAAACCATAGTCCACTGCATTGAGAACAAACAGAGAAATGTCTACTAGGAAATGATCTGATTACTAATTTCACACGCCACTCCTTCCACATTTCACATTTTTAATGTGATTTGTCTCACCCCTCACCACTTCACCATCAATATCATGCAACTAACAAATAAATGGGCTCCATACTATGAGTGATTATCCCTTAGGGCGAAGGGAGGCCGACATCGGCCTTAGATCTAACCAGACGATTAAATATATTTTTAGGATGATGTTTTTTATTAAAATAAAGTTTATTTAATTCAAAAAGTCATACGTTTCAAAACTTCAAAGGTTGATACTTAAACTGAAGTCCGTTTAAATGGATTTTTAATTCAACGGTGACATAAACTTGAAATAAATTTAAGTTGAATACAAATACAATGCAAACGGACATAAGAAGAGAAAGTAGTGATTTCAGATATTGACTCACTCAAGTGAAAACTAATCTCACACTGTACTCTCAATTATCAAAAGTCATCACTAACTTTATAAAAAGTTTGTACTGCAAATATTAATTTTTTTATCATTTAATCTTATTTTATAAATAAAATTGACAGAGGACTAATAAACTATATAACAAATGTCATTTTTTTCCCCAAAGCTTCGCATTGAACTCTTAAGTCATCACCAAACTTGGAAAAGTTGCACCGCAAATATTAAAAGTTTTCCACCCGTGTGATTTTATTTTAAATGAAGTTGACAAATGGCAAATGTGACGGCCGACATCTGTCATTCATTTAATCAAGTCAGCCACATCAAATGGCCCACCGATGATTGTACACACGTGTGGCCAGGACGTGGAAAAGGACGTCCAAGGAATTAGGAATGATAACGTGTGTGTTGGGGAAATCTAACAAGATTTACAGAAAGAAAAGAGGAGAAGAAAAAGTCAAAGTCCAGGCTCTTACACAACTGGAAGAAATGAAGCGATCGGGACGACTGTACGGGCCCAGAAGATGTTGTTTCATAGAAGGATTGATTTGAAAGTTTAGGTGATGAAAATAAGTAGTCTCCATGACTCTTCAATTCCTTAGCTTGCAGGGGAAATTGGCACAAAAATCTATCAAGTTGGATTTTTTTAAAAAAAAAAATTAACATTTTCTCCCTTGAAAATATTTGGTTTTTCAGCTATGGGTTCCAACATAAAAATATCATGAAATATTTTTTTAGAAAAAAAAACTATTTCTACAATTTTTTCTAGGGTAGGTTTCAAATAATGGTCAATTTAATTAGCAGGGGTTGACTTAACGGTCAAGAAACACTCCTCATGAAAGGAGGTCTTGAGTTTGATTCAGTCTTATAAGAGGAATGAATGGGATGGGCTAGCCTTTATGAGCTTTAATTCAGCCTTTTATGGGCTGACGCAGGCTCACTCAGTTAAATTGAAAGGGCCTTGGCTTCTATTTTAGATTATCAATTTGGTACAAGCCGGATCATTTTGTATTTTCAAAAGAAAATATTTTATTAAATAGTATTGTCCACTCGTCATTCATCATCATCATCATCATCATTGCAATGATCAAAAGTATGGTCCCATCCTATCTAGAGTCGACTTTGTGACTATTAGCATGCGGCTTGTCATCTGCAGCAAAACTTGGGCCTCGCTGTCAGTGGCACTCAGTTTATTGCTCTAATGAACTGGACGTTTTATCTAATATTGTGGGCCTGGGCCTGGGTCTATGCTTGGGATGTAACATGGCAACATTTTCTTGAATTGCATTAATGGCTCACATTATTGTCTTTCTCTAGATTTGGCCAAAACATAGATATATGGGTTTGACACGGGTCAAGTTGTGTGATTGAATCTAACTTCAACTTTTTATGACTAGTTATGCTATAAATTTGAATGCATTTCTCCTCTTTCATTACCATTTTATAGGTTTAATTTTTAATCTACGCTTTTACTTATTAATTACATAATTATTTGATGCAAAGATGATATTTCTGTGCTAACTTTTACACCATATGCAAAGCAGATAACAATAGAAAACTTATGGGTCAAAACATTTAAACCTTGGCAAGACTTTTCACAGCCAAATATAAATAAGCTGACATATAAATGTAATATGTAAATTGTACATACTAAAATATCAACCAATATATTAAATATTTATTGATATTTACTGAATTTCTTAAAGACCAATTTTTATTATTAATCAACAGTTAAAATTCAATATTGGTGTCAAGGACTTGACCCATACCTTCCCAATTAACCCAACTGCTCTAAGCATCCAACTAGGGAAACTAGGCATTGACATCAAGTCCAACTCCTCGGCGAAAGCTGGTGTTATTTGACAAAGACCAACTTTGCAATTTATTTCATCTCACCAGCCTTGAAAAGTTGGAGATTGGGGGCTACATTTGCTTCCTGTGTTGGGTGTATTATTGTTGTATCTTTTTTTTTTTCTCTTCCTTATCTTTGGCTCTAAGTATACTCGGATCCCTTCTCTTATACTTCCTTCTTATTTTAATGGTATTAAGTCGTCAATGTTCTAAAAAAAAAAAAAGTCCAACTTGTCCTGTAAGTCGGAGGCATTTAGATGATCCATGAAAATAAAGAGAGTTGAGGAGTCAGAGGGTAATTTCTAAGTGGACTACACTTCTTGATTGTCTAAATTATTAGAATTATTATTTTCTCTTTTAAATTCATATTCAATCTTTTTCATGTCATGTGTTTTAATTATTAAATTGTATACCAAAATAAAAATAATTTATCTAATTATTTTATTCTGATCTTAAAGATTAACAATTAAGTAATTTGATAGAGTTGATAATATTTTATCCAATCACCGAAGAATTTTCATCATAAGGTAGGTCTTGTCCTTAACAACTCTTTAAAAAAATCTGCACTATAAGTTTAAATATCTGTTTTTTTTTATTAAGTCAAAATGTCTGCTAGTTGAACAACTGTCCCGTATGAAATAAACCAAAATATTTTTAAAAATATTATAATTTTATTAGATGGGTAATGAAAAAATAAATAAATTCCGAATCTCTAATATTATAAAGTTAAAATATCATATGAATTCACATTAAATTTTTTTCATTTTTTTAACTTTATATTAATATCAGTTGAAAGGACAGTTTAACCTTAAAGTAGAAGGCAAAATAGGAAGCTTTTTAATTTATTGAGAAAAGATGATTGGTGTTGGTTAAACACTCAATTCCCTTAATAACTATCTCTTACTTGAAGTTTACTTCTTAATTATGCTCTCACCCAACAAGAGATGTCACAAAAGTTACAAAATAAGGTATTTGCTTCATAGGCATGAAGATGGATCTTGGCCCAAATAAGGAGAGAAGGTATGTTGGTTAAAATTAGGGCTTAGTATTATTGACCATGGACAACTCAATTCAAAGTTTCAAACTAAACTAAACTACTATGGGCCCTGCAACTGGCCCAATAGGCTGCATCGGAATTCATATGAGTCCAAAATGGTGGAGACAAATGGCGTGTCCTAGAATGTCGGGCTTCAAAACGTGGCTCATCTTAGGTCAGCTCAAGACTATATTCTAGTCTTTATTAATGGTAGGGGCATGGGTCAAAATATCGGGCCGATACTGTGCATATCGGCCGATATATATCGGATTTTCGAAGGCTAATATATATCGGCCGATACATATAGTATCGGCCGTACCAAAAAAAATCGGCCGATATAAACGAATTTCTGACTGATAATTCGGTCATAATATCGGCCAAATTTTAAAAATTCGGTTTTTTTTTTAGAAGTATCGGATGAGAAAGAATGTAAAGAAAAAAAAAGAAAATATGGAGAAAAGATTGAAGAAAAAAAAAATCGCTACAAGGCCTACACTTGTCACAGCTTTCCTTTCTCTTCTTTTTCTTCTTCGTTGATGGGAAAAATACAGAGAGCGGTGGCGGCAGCTAGGGTTTAATAGAGAGAGTGAAAGAGAAGAAGGGTATTAAAATATGAGCATTACGAACTCACGTGAACTTCCTTTTAACGTGAAAGTAATATTTTTTTTATTTTAAATGCAAATATTTACTTATGCTGAAAGTAAAAAGTATAATGTTTTCTTTTATTTATCTTATTGTAATAATTTAATATTATATTTACCATCTAATATTTTTACCATTGTCATTATTATTAGAAGGTATTCTTTATTTTTATTATATCAATTTAACATAATTAACTATAGCTCATAATTTTATCTAATAATTTTATTTATCTAGTTATTATTAATGAAAAATAAAATCTATTTCCTCAAATGAAAGAAAACATTATATTATTATACATGACATTTGTGTGGTTATCAGGTCAAGTGATTAGGACCCCATTAGTTTCATTTTCTAATATTTTTCTACATTATTATGTAATTTTCAATCATTTATTATTATTTTTATTTCTATAACTCATAACTTAAAATACCACTCATTGACTAAGAAAATAAATTATGAAATTATTTCTACAAATTTTCCTCATTTATCCTACTTTTCCTTATAATTTTCACCATTTTATTACTAATTATATAATTTCTGGATATCGATATCGTAACTTCAAAAATATATTAGAAGATGTAAATGCCCGATATTTTATGAAAAAATTACATATTCAATAAGCCCATAATTATATGCATTTACTATATTTTTTTGGATTTTTTTTTTAAAAAAAAGGGCAGGAGAGAGAAAAAGTGCGGCCGATATCTCGGCCCGGCCAATTTTTCTACCCCTGGGTAGGGGTGAAACTTGAGCCAAGTTTTAATCCAACCCGTATGACTCGATTCGAGAAATCAGTGGGCTGAGTTATGTATTTATAAATTTAAGGTTAGGTCGGATTGAAAAAAATCCATATGGAATTTAAGTCGAATTGAATTTAAAAATTTAAAATTAACCCGACCCGACTAGACCCGAATTGACCCGATCCAACTTGAGTTTCAGGAGATATAAAAAATCTACTGCTAATATTTTTTTCCCCCTAAATTTGGGCTAAAAACGGGTCAGGCAGTCGGGCCAACAACTCGAGACGGGTTGGTCCAGCAACTCAAGTCAATTCAGATTGGGCTCAATAATTTTTTATATGGATTGAGTTGAGTTTATTAGTGGATAAGTAATAATTTAGGACAACTCGGACTTGGGCTCGTTGGAAGACATTGGGCTATTGTTGGCATTGGGCCTTTTATGTCATGTTATACGATAGTTATAATGCTTATACCCACGAAGATCGACATTTCTCGGGCCAAAATTGATACGTAATGGGCCCAAGGACGGTCATGTATTATTGACATCGGACATTAATGCAGGCTGAACTTGGCTTAAAATTTGGATGTATGAGCCAACTTTTTTTTTAAAGGAAAAAAAAAGATTCATTTCATTGTTTTCAATTTGAATCTTACATAAAGATTTATTTTAGCAAGGTTTAAACACAAGTTATTTGCATCTAAAAGGTATTTTTAATTTCAATCACATTTTCCTTTAGATTTGTCCATTTTAATTTTTTTATAAATTTTTACATTTTTTTGTAAAATAAATTGCCACTTTAGATTTTTTGTGAAAAATAATGAAATAATATTGGGTGTTAATAAACACTTCACATAGTCGTATGATTTTGTGTGATTTTTCTAACTTTTACAATATTTTCATGAAATTGCACTTGAATTATATTGGAAGATACACTTATTATGGAGAGTAGAGATGAGGGAAAAAAATATCGGACAATATCCAATATATATCGTGATATTGGTGGTTTTGATTTTAAAAAAAAAAAAGAAAAAAATAATAGAGAGATTTCTCGGCCTATATATCGGCCGAGACCGATATTTAAACCCTGGTAGAGAATATAAATTTCATATCAAGTGTTTAATAATATTGGATTTTCATTTTTAGAATTTCTTAATTATTTTTTCTAAAATTTTAGTGTATTTTATTCCGATCAATATTTTGCTTTGAACCATCTAATTGAACAAGATTTTTTTCTATATATGTAAACAAAAATATGCTCAAAACTTGGGTAATTCTATGGAGAGTGGCCTTTTGGGGCATCTGCAAGTCTTCCTACGTATACACACCGAGTAATTCTATGGAAAGTGATCCTTTGGGGTTAAGTAGAAATTGAACTCAGGACTTAACTTCTTGAGATGGGTTCTGCAGCGGTCCTATTATCCTATCGGGCCTGGGCCAGGCCGGACCTGAGTCCGTTTACAGGCCTAGTTATGCTTCCTTGTTGTCACTCCAATCTCTTTTAGTTTTTAAATTTTAAAATATATTGTCACTTTTCTAAGGATTTAGAGGATGGTCTATTAGTGGCCTAGTGCGGAATTACAGGAAGGTCCATTAGTAATGGTTGAATATGACTAGGGGTGAAACTCGGATCGGGTTTTGACCCAACCAACATGACCCGACCTGAGAAATCAATCAGGTTGGGTTAGTGGGTCGGATAGGATTGAGAAGACAAAAACCCACATCGAATTTGGGCCAGATCAGGTTGAGGCAATTTCAAGTTGACCCGACCCGATCAAACCCGACTTGACTAGGTTAAATTTAGCCCAAAATGGATTCAAAATGCGGATCGGGTCATAATTCAGGTTGAATCGAGTTATAATTCGTGTCGCATCGAGACATTCGGGTCAGAAGTTCGGGTCGAGTCGGTTACATATTTTAGTAACTCGGGTCGGGTTGGGTTTTAAAAAACCCGACCCGGCCCGATTTCAGCCCTAAATATGACCTACTAAAAATCACATTGAATGTATTGATGAATCTATATTTTAAGCTCTCCGAATTTGATCACTTTAAATTATCTTTCAATATTTAAATATTTGTAACCTTTAAAAACATGTCTCAATTGAACTAGCAATTCATGATCAACTCCTTATTCAAATGCCAACAGTTTCAACAGAGGATTACCGAAAATTCCTTTGAAGTGGAATGAAAGAGACGAATTCATAGTCATCACTCTAATCCTTACAGTCACCAGTATGTTATTTTAAAATTTTGAAGACACTTTATTGACAACATGGGTGCTTTTTTACCCCTCTTAACTCTATTATACTATAATTATTCACTCCACTCATTGAACTTTTTTAGACCATTGATTGTTCAAAAAATCATACAGCTTTTTTTTTTTTTTTCTTTTGATGCCTTAATATAAAAGAAATTTGTCCAATACCAAAATGAATTGTGATTCGGGCACCACCTTATACTTGACAATCAAAAACCTCTAGTTTTATTAGATTGCATTTATTTCTTAAAATTTTAATCATCTATTACTTAAAAATATGAGATCTCTATCGAATTGAATCCTTCTCAAATTGGAAAAAAATTGTTCCTCAGTGAATGTTGATGCTTGATGAGAGAGAGAGAGAGAGCCCAAATCACATTGCAAACAGTCGATGACAAGTGTTAATCACCCTTTTGTGGCACTTAACTTCTCAACTCATAACTTGATTTATACTAAACAATATATGGGATTAAATCAATAATCAAAATCAACCATTTTCCTAATAACAAATCAACTACAAAAAGAATTCAAAAGCGCAAATTCAATACCTACAAAACAGCCTACAACCATCCCTATTTCTAACTAAGACTTCCATTACCACCCTTCTAAACTTAATCCATCAATTTTGCTACTCTCTTTCTTCTCTGCTAAGTAACTACAACGCTCAGCAGTCTTTTCTTCTTCCTATCACTTCTCCTTTCTAATCATTTCCCACCCCCCACCCCCCCTCCCCTTTGGCCCCCTCCTTTCTCATCTGTACAAAATTCTAGATCCCCAAAGAGTATAATAAACCAATTCGCCACCCAACGGATGCCATTTCCATCACTCACCCACCATCAATTACTACACTCAGGTGCAGTCGAGCATATGGCTGGTCTTCCGCACAAATTCTGGGGTGGGCGCTGGTGTCTTCTGGCCCAACTTGATCCTCATCTCCACAACCTTCTTGTGGGAATTTGAGTGCAGCGACGCAACGAATGTAGGGCTTGCAGCGGGCCGGTACTCTGGGAACAATCGGCCAGACTTGTACCGGACCCCACAAGCATTGCATAGTGTTTTGGGCCCCATGGGGCCCATCCTCCATTGCGGGGTCTTCTGTATCCCACAATGCATGCATTTCCTAACAAGAGCAGCAGGCTGCGGCGCCTCCCCATACCCTGCCTCAGCAGGGGCTGGTGGCAGCTGCTGCTTCTTCTTCGGTCCCTTCTTGGGTGGCTGAGGGTGGAACTCCTCAAAGGTTTTGAATTCTGGGAGGAATGAGGACACGCTGGAGGACTCAGAGGAGGCAGGGGAGATGATGGGGCTGCTGCGGGAGGTGAAGCTGGGCGGGCGGGGACGCTTGCTGCGGGCCCGGCCCGGGAAGACAGTGTCTGGGCTGAGGGGCATGGGCTTGCCAGAGCAAGAGCTGCCCTCGAGGACAGAGATGGGACTGGAAATGAGGAACTGAGAGTCGCTGCTGTTGTTGATGCTGTTGTTATTGTTGCTGCTGCTGCTGCAGTGGGTGACGGTGCTGCTGAGGCTCTTATTGCTGTAGTCATTGTCAAGCTCGATGCTCGCAGCCGAGAAGGAATCCTCAACAAAAGTTGACAGCCATTCCAACTGTGCAATATCTTCGCACTGATCATAAACAAGCACAGACAGGAGATATTAGCCAAAAAAATACGATCCATTGTTGACATAAAACCAATGTTATCGGAACCGGACCGTCTAACGAACCGTTTTCAAGACATTTTGGATTCAACCACGGTTAAAGCCGGTTAAGTAGTAATATAATATAAATATTACATATAAAATTAAGTAAGCTATCTTTTACCAATAACATTAATATAAATATTAAAAATAATATTTAAACTCTAAATAATATATCAAAACGGTGAAAGATATGGGATAGAAATGGTAATAAACATTTGTATTTCAAATATATATATATATATATATATATATATATATATATATATATATATATATATATATATATATATATATATAATTTTAAAAGGAAAAAAATTAATAAAAAAATAAAAAAAATCAAAATTTATGAGCCACTATCTGCGGCTCCCGATTTGTGGGTAAAAACCGTAGAAAACCGCGGCTCTGACTGGTTTTCTGCAGTTTTAACCCACAGCCAGTTCTCAACCAGAACCGCAGCCGTTGCGGTTCCAGTCGACCCTGGTTCGGTTTGGTTTTTATAACATTGCATAAAACATACTTATATAGAAAAGAACTAAGGCAATTGCAACACTGTCAAGTCCTTACTGACTCTCTAATGGGCTGAGTTTGGCCGAGTTGGGTCGACCCGGCAACTAAATATTTAATTAGAAATTATTCAAAAGTTGATGTGCCCCACAGTAGGAACCAAACCCATAATGGAGTATGATGGGCTGTCTGCATATACACATGATTATGATTCTTCGCCTTTGTTCTATTCACATCGCAACTTACCAAAGCAAAAGGAATGGATCCCATACTCATCATAAATTCATTGACCTTTGGTGATGAATTGAGTGAAATATAATCAATCCATTCAAATTAATCCAAATAAACTAGTTAAAAGCTAAACTTCAAAATTTATTAAATTAAATTTACATGCCATGTAGGTGTAAATATCAAAATTCGATCCGAAAAATAAACATTGTTTTCTATACAATATGACGGACCACATTTGGCATTTTGTTCCTTGGTTGATCTTTTAAGAGTTGTAATAACCCACATCATAAAAATTTGAATATCGAATAAAATTCAAATATATTCATGGCATTTTCTTTTTAAAAACAAAAATGGACATTATATAAGATTGGCTGCAATTATATAATACCATTATAAGTTTTATTTAGCATTAAATTTTGATCTTTGGATAAATATAAAAATGCCACTTTATTTCATCTTCCTCTTAAACTCTGTAACTAAAGTAAACAATGATTTATTTATTTTTATATATTACAGAGAATTTCTGAAGTTCATATTCAAGTAGAGAAATTTTGCAAATGGCAAAAGTTCTTTTAACAGCAATGGAAAAAACTTACAGGAACAGAAAGCTCCGCGGCGAGGTCGTCTTCCATGCCGAGGCTCTGGCCGACGCTGCCGTGGCCGGACAAAGCGGACCCAGAAGAGGCCAGAAAGTCGGAAGCCGCCGGACAGCTGCCCTCGAGGCTGCCGAGGTCAACTCCGATGTCCTCATTAGGGAAATCCAGCAGCAAATCGTCAATGTGGTCGAAGAAATCAGTCTCAATGTCTTCCATCAATCCCTGCCCCATCATCTTCCCTTCCATACAGAAATACCAAAAATCAATATCTTATATTTTCTCGATTCTACATAAAAATATATAAAAAGTACCCAAAAGAGAGAGGCTTAAAACCCAAAATCTAACCCATGAAAATCCCAATCTAAAAAAAGCAAAAGTAATCTGAGAGAGATTCCCTAGTGATGTTATTTTCTCCGGTTTTCAGAAAGTTCAAGATGGAACTACAGAACATTTCTAACTTGCGCAGCCCGCGTCCTCCGGGCCCGCCTGCCCAATCTTATCTGGCGCCGCTGTCTACTTTGAACTTTTTTTCCCTCTTTCCTTTTTCTTTTTTATTCTTTCAAAAATACTTTTTCCGAATTTATACTTTTAATCTAACTTAAATAAGTGCCAAATTCTAAATTTGAATGACCATCTCAAATTCTTTGGACTCGTCCTTCAAATATCATAGTTTTTTTTTTTTTGTCTTTATCGACTCAGATATTATTGAGAGTCAATTAATAATTATCATTTTAATTAAGTTAATATACAGTAGATGTAATTTAAATTGTAAAAATTTAGTTTAAAAAAAAGGCATGTAAATCCGTGAGCAAAGAGAAGTAAATGGAATTAATTACACCAAAAGGGGAAGTGGCTTACGTGGAAATTTGACTTACTGAGATAAATATTATTTATAATATAAAACAAAAATATAATTTTTAAATCTGTCGCAGTCTACCGACGGTTTAAGGCACGCGGTTTGTGAGAACAGATCACGTCTGGCGCACTTTAGCGGCAATCATGGCGGGTTCAAATCCGTTGTCTGTCGCTGGATTCGGGTTTGGACTTTGGCCGTATTTTATCCAAAGGAAGGGGTACTATTGTCATTAAGCGTGATTGGCTCGAATTTAGCATTCAAAAATCAAAACTTTGAATAAGAAACTTTCATAGAAAAGTGGAAAATTTCGTTTTCTTGACTCGGTACTATTTCTTGAGTCTTTCAAAAACAATTTTTTATATTTATTTCCAAATATTTCCGTAAATTACTTTTATAGTAATAAAAATACTTCTAATCTGAGCTATAAATATTACTTAAATTGAAAAGTGCACGCCTTTACAGTAAGAAATTGATAATATTGTAAAAAAAATACTTTTAAAATTGCAATTTTTAAGGACTATTCCGTATAAATAAGTATACACTACATGAATTGTCCCAACAGACGTAAAAAAAAAAACTGTAGCTTACTTATTTTATTTTTTTAAGAATTTCTTTTTTTGAATATTTAAAAGAAAAAAGCTATTGAAGTTGTCGTTGATCATCAAAAAGGAAAAAAAAATAGTTTAATGAAATTAAGTCCTCTAGAAGTTGAATTATAAATTCCTTCAAAATTATGACCTGCTGAAAATTCCAACTATCTAATACGGACACAAAGAATTCTTGAAAAATAGAGGAATTCTTATAAAAAATAATTTTATTAAATTCAATCTCTAGCACAGGCTAAATCACGATTGCTACATTTTTCAAGTTTTATTAAAGAGAAAATTAATTAAATGACTTCTTTGAAATGTCCAAAAGCAAGAATACACATTTTCTCCTAAAAAACAAAACTTATTAAGTAAACACTGAGTTGTATTATTGTAAAATTGTTGGCTAAATCAAACTATTTAAAAGAAAAAAAAAAAAAATCTTTAGTTTGCAGTCAATCTTATCAGAACTGGACCGTGTTCCAAATATCTTCGAAATATTTTGAGTTCAATCGGGTTCAACGTTCAAAATCGATAAAAGCGTTCAAATAGTTCAAATAGTAATAGAATATAAAGATCAATAATATTAATATAAATATTAAAAATAATATTTAAACTGAATAATATATAAAAATATATAAGATAGAAATAGTAATAAATATTTATATTATATATATATATATATATATTAATTTTTTATATTTTAAAGGAAAAATTAAAAAAAAAAATCTAAAATTTTGTGAGCTTTAGTTCACGGTCAAAACTACAGTTCTAATCACTTTTATGAGATTTTTGACTCAGAATCGAATTTTGACGGCAGCTACTTACAGTTCCAGTCAAACCGCCAATTCAGTCTAATTCTGATAACATTGGTTTAAGCACAAAGGAGGTAGGTCAATCATATAAATGCTCATTTTCTAATTAACTTGATGAGAGAGAAAATTAAAACCAAAACTTTATACAAAATAAGGAAAATTCGCCGAAGTTTCTTTGAAATGTGGAGCTACGTGAAATGAATTACAAATTCAGAAATTGGAAAAGCAAAAGAGAGAGATAATTGCTCATTTTCTCACTAACTTGATGAGAGAGAAAAATAAAACCAAAACTTTATATAAAAAAAGGAAAATTCGCCGAAGTTTCTTTGAGATGTGGAGCTACTTGAAATGAATTTCAAATTCAGAAATTGGAAAAGCAAGAGAGAGAGTATACCTTAGTTGTGAAATGTGTAATCTTTGTTTGGAAAGCTAATAATCTGTACTTCTCTCCTGAAATAGAGGAGGAAAACACTGTAACGCAAGGAAAATCCCAAATGGGAGTGGTCGAATTACAGAGGAATTTTTGAGAAAAACCCTAATTATCTAGGCCAAGGTGAAAGACAAGCACTAAAACCCAAAAACCCTGAAAATCAACAAGGCCAAACTCCAAACTAAGAACATGTACCCTCTAATTCCCTCGTGGAATTGGAAGAGAACACATCAAAAGGGTAAACTAAGATAAACTGCTAAATTCAAAGAGCTGAGGCATCAAACCGAGAAGAAGTCCCAGTGACCCAATTGAAAACAAGAAGAATGGATGGATTTTGTAAGAGAGAGAGGGAGGGAGAAGAGAGAGTTAAGAAGAAGAGGAGAAGAAAGAAGGGCTAAAAAGGGGAGAGAAGAAGGTGTGGGGTTAATCTTGCTTCTGGTAGGTGAGCCTCACACTTCATTGCTAGCTGTCTTTTACGATCCTCTCTCTGTCGTGACGTTGAAGCCTTCTTTCCCTGCCCTTTCCCCCTCTCTCTAATTTTCTCTCTTTTCTTCTCTCTCTAATTTTCTCTCTTTTCTTCTTACTTTCCACAATTCTACCATTTTTCCTGTCTCTCTCTACACATTCTCCACCCCACTCCCACTGTTTTCAGTTTTTTCCTTCTTTCATTTTCTAAAACAATAAATTCTTTTAAAATTTTACAACTCAACCCTCGACAACAGACTCTCTTCAGAGTTCAGTCATCATCACTACACCGATCGAGCTGGGTCCCACCACTGCTGGGTCCCTTTTTTTTTTCTTTCCCTAATTTTTTTAAAAACTGGTTAATCTTTCTTTAATTTGAATTATGCATGGTTCAAAGATTTATTTAGCCAATTATGATGGGTTGTCTTTGCGGTCAAAACTCGTCTTTATTTTGAGATCAAGTCCCCCTAAACATAAAAATGATCATATCCAATTGTCATGTACTCGGCGTGTGAAAGGTTTGCACGTGCTTTAAAAATTAGTTAGATGAGACGCTTGAATATTTTGATCTTGAAAAAAACCATTTAAAAGAAAATTAGGGCTGAAAATCGGGTTTGGTCGAGTTTAAACTCAACCAAACTCATATCAAAATTTATTAAACCTGACCAGATCTGACCCGAATTACTCAACCCGACCCGACTAAATCCAAGTGTTGTTTGTTTTATAACTTGGTGCCACGGCTTCAACTCAAGTCGGGTTTTGACCCGACCTGCATGACCTGACCCGAGAAATCATGCAGGTCAGATTGAGAATTTTACAAGTTAACTTGATCAGGCTAAAATTAGGTTAAAATGGGTTCAGAATGCGGGTCGGGTCAGAATTCATGTTGATTCGTGTAAGAATTTGGGTCGGGTATGGTTGGATCCAAAATTTTGGGTTGAGAATTCGGATCGGGTTCCATAAATATTAACTCAGGTCGGGTCGAATTTCGACCAGGCCCGAGTTGCAGCCCTACTTGGTGCACTCGAGTTGGATCGAGTTGTTTTTAAATTTCTCAACCTGACCCGACTCAAATTTCATGCGGGTTTTATTTTTTCCAACCCAACTCGATTTGAGATATACATATACGTAACCCAAACCCATTAATTTCTCGAGTCGGGTCATAGTGGTCGATTTTTTCACCCCTAAAGAAAATCTTGATATAAATTTTTTCTAGAGAGAGCCTCACTAGACTTTTTTATTTTAAAAGTATATTTAGTTTAATATCACATTACTTACTCACAAGGAACTTGTGACCCAATTTAATTTAATAATATTATAATTTTATTTATATTAATCTAACCAAATTAAGATATAAATTCTTGCTATATCAATTATAAAAAAATTATTTAAATATTTTTATTCATTTAATTAAGAAAAAAATTCAAAGTTGATTGAGAACTCTAAGTTGATGGTTTATTTGGCTTTAAATCAAATGGCTATGTGCATCAATGAGATTAATTTATTTTACATCCTTATATCATAAATTTTTTCTTTAATTTGTAAGGTCATTAGTTCCCCACACATTACCAATTTTTATCTATTTGAAAATAAGTCACGAGATCTTTATAACTCAATTATGTCGGTTTAGCGTGTTTGTTTTAATATTTTCTAATTTTCTTACCTTTTGCTTTTTTCCCATCACTTCTATTTCTTCATTTGCCAATTAAAGTTTCAAAATTAGAAAGATCATCATATGTGATAAGCCACATATCTCGGTGTAATTAAATTTGATAAAAAAAATCTTAATTTGTTGAATATTGACTTTAAAATATTATTTAAGTTTCAATTAGAAGATTCAAATGATACCCAAACTCATATGTTTTCTAACAATTTGATATCTCAATTTAAATACAATTTAATTTGAATAGTTTCTATTGGAAAAAAGTACATTGTTCATCTATGTTTCAATAATGCAATTTCTTTCATCCTCATCATAAGTCAAAATCTCATTTATTAGATTAACCTTTTGAGTTGAATTTCATCATTTAAATCTATGGTAAACCATTATCGACATTCACTCCACTATCTAATATATCTATTTTTATCCTTCCCATCTATATTTTAAAAAGCCCACCTCTCCTCCTTATGCATACAGTTTGTAGCCTTCAAACTCTAGACACTAAACAGTATTTCATATTCTACTAATATAATCAGAACACTTCAAATGGGTTTTTCTCGACTTATCTTTAATTGACATTAGTTTTAAATTATTTTTTATAGATTAATATTGGAACTTGTCACTTTATTTTATTTAAATCATTGTGGTACAAATCAATCACAAAATTCATTGTGATATAATTTTTATTCATCTTAAATCTATAATTGTATTTCCATGAGGAAAAATAAAATGCATTTTCCAATATGATTGAAAGATTTACAATGGATTACCAAACATGACAGCTCCAATCTCTTTTTAATCATTTGTTTTGATTTTTATTCTAATTTAGCCACTTGTTTTCCCAATGCGTTTGCTTGCCAACGGTAAAATTGCAGCGACTTCAAATAAAGTGGAACACGAATTATTCGGTGGATATGTTTGGCAATCATCCAATAAGAGAGAATAAACAACCTGTGATCCATTGACCTTCATCCATTGCATACGACCAAATCTATGAATCATAGTTCAAAGTTTATTATATATTATTATATATGAATCGTATATATAAGTTTATACAGTAAATTTCTCTAATGTAATATGGCTGAGACTAGAGTGTAGATATTACATTAGAGATATTATTATGTTAGAAGAGTATGATAACTCCTTGAGTCAATCGACTCTCACCCTTTTTAAAAGGGGTCTTTCGGTTGAATTTAAAACACAAAATTACACAAGAATAAAAAATCCTTTCTTGATCCTAGTTGAAGCACTATGACTGACAGTGATTGGAAAACTTCTGACTCCAAGAGCCTCACACAAATGCTGATTTCTTTTCCATTCTTCAGCAGATGAAATACAAAATCAACATTATTAGAATGAGGAAGCTTATTAAGAAGCCTATCTTAGATTACTTTTTTAAAGTTTAAATGATGTAGTTTATGAGGTCCTTAGTCACTTTTGCAGTAATTTTGTATTCTGAATGTATGTAATATTACTTTACAAAATAGTTAGGACCGGGGTCATAGTATATTTTGTATTTTGAATGTATTGAATATTAAGTTAGAAAGATTTATTACATTTTGTATGGGCTTGAGGTCGGAATCGACTGCCGATATTACTTTAGATAGTTTAGGGCCACCTTGGCTTAAGGCCAATAGGTGGCCGCCTAAGGCCCCACTAATTTGACCAATGGCCTAGGGCCCCCACCATGCACTTTTCCTAGAGCCTAGGGTCCCTGAAATTTCAGGGCCAGTCCTAGACAGTTTATTACTTTAGAGAATAATACATTAAAAGTAGGGCTGCAACTCGGGTCGGGTTTTGGCCCGACTCGCATGACCCGACCCGAGAAATCATGTGGGTCGGGTCGAGAATTTCGGGTCAACGAGTCGGATCGGGTTGAGAAGATAAAAACCCACATGAAATCCGAGTCGGGTAGAGTTGATGATTTTATAAGTTAACCCGACCCGATCTGACCCTGCTAAAATTAGTCTTAAATGGGTTCATAATGCGGGTCGGGTCAGAATTCTGGTCGATTCGGGTTAGAATTTGGGTCGGGTAGGGTTGTGAGATTTGGGTTGAGAATTCGGATCGGATTGGATTTTAAGGAAGTCGAATTGCAGCCCTAATTAAGAGGTTTTATTGTAACTCATACATACCTGTTCTGCTAAACTTTTTTCTTTTTCAAGAGAATAACATACATAATTACTTTTATTTAATATTTATATTCTATTCTTTTAGATAAATTTCTTTTATAAACTGATTTACAACAAAATTAGTGTGAAATTTCAAACATAGCAATTGAATTAAATAATTTACTCCTTTTTAAAAGAATAAATCTAACACTTTCAAGAAGATGTGGGGGTCTTAGGTTTTTTGTCATAAAAAAATATATAACTTGTTTGGTCCAATTAAAATATTTTTTTATGAACCTTCATACTTAAATAAAGATTTTTCTAATCAGCTTATTACCATTTTATTTGATAAACTTACGATTAAATATACAAAAGAATATCATCTAAATGCATAATAATGTGAATAAAGTTACATCTTTGTCGAGTTTGTTGTGCCATAACAGTTACTTTACAACTACAATTGCCCTTTTTGAACATTATTAACACAATTAAAATTTGAAAATAATGAAATAGGTGCTTACTTTTGCTGGTGGTGACTAACAACTAAGTAAGACATCAATCATTATTTAACCATATGCGAGTTTAAAAGGAAGAGAGCCTTTATTGCCTTAATTGCATTGCTTTTTGCCACCAAACTCTTTTAGCCAAGATATTTATCTTAAGAATATATAATATATTTAGTTATTTTTAATCTTTAAATATTAGAATTTTAATTTTTCGATAGTCAGATAATACAATTTATGTATTTGAAACAATGTTATCAGAATCGGACCAAACCACGGTTTATTGCCTTAATTGCATTGCTTTTTGCCACCTAACTCTTTTAGACAAGATATTTATCTTAAGAATATATTATATATTTAGTTATTTTTAATCTTTAAATATTACAATTTTTAATTTTTAGATAGTCAGATATTGCAATTTATGCATTTGAAACAATGTTATCAGAACAGGACCAAACCGCAGTCAAACCAGTGGTTCGACCGGAACAGCGGTCACTGCGGTTCGGTCCTGACCGAAAGTCGGTTATTAGTAAAAGTTGTCTTATTTAATGTTATATGTAATATTTTATATTATATTACTACTTGACCGGCTTTGACCGACTTTGACTGCTACTGAACTCAGTTGAACCCTAAAATGCCTCGAAGACGGTTCGTTAGACGGTCCGGTTCTGATAACATTGATTTGAAATTAAATAGATAAAAAAAAGATATATTAAAAATATGAGATCTCAATCAAAAAGTTAATTTTGTATGGGCAGATGTTCAATTTCCAAACTAAAGTTTCAATTAAGAATCTTCCTTTTATCTTTCAACTCCTTTCTTTTTTCACTTTAAAAAGAGCTGTGCTTTCCATCTTCAGTAATAACAAAATAACAAGAGTTTAATGCCAATAGTTTCTCTCTTAATCTCTTAAAATCAAAACCTTCAAATTCAAAATCTACAAAATGGTCAATTATACCTTTATAATTCAAAAGTTTCTCAACTCTAATTTCTTCAGATAACATTATCAAATATGTTATCTACATTTAATAAACAAAGTCATGAGAATATAGCTATGTCGATGATGCGAATTAGAAAGAAATTAAAAGTAAAACTCAGTATGAACTTACAAATGTATGTCGAAGGTATCGATATAAAAATGTAATTAAAAATAATTAAATCAAATACACACCTTCTATGTATAAATCTTCACATTGGAGGTGAGACTAATGTCACATATACACGAAGCCACCCAAAAATCTCGTATATCAAATAAATTTGAGAGAAGTTAAATTTAAGATCTCTAGTATAATCCTATAAGTTTAAACCCACTGACTTCTATTGAGCACAACCTACATCTCTTTAATAAATTGATTAATCAATAGCATATTTATTTATATTTTTTTGTTCATAATTAGATTTTTCACAAATCAAATAGCTAAAACTAGTCTCATCTTATGATTTCAACATTGACACATGTAGGCTAATATGAATGATGATAGACTAATATAAAATTTTGTTTTGTTTCAAGATGGTTGGTAATTTGGTACCACCTATCAGCTAGCTTAGTTCAGCTGGTTATCTCTCGTCTCATAAAGCAGAAAGTCAAAGATTCGAGCCCCTATGGCCTAACCTTAGTGTGTCTTAGAGGTAGGGATCCACCCATGAGGGTTTTACACGTGGTATCCCACGGTTTACCATACGTAAATTCAAAAGTTTATATATTTTTTCACTTATTCTAACCACTTTCATTAATAGTAAATTCTACCTATGTTATTTCGATAAACATTGGAGTAGAGAGAGTATATTTGTCTTATTAAGAGGAAATCATGAAAATTCTCTTGCTTGGATAAAGTGCATTATACATGTGTACGGGAAATGCTAATGAATTTCAGTGAAATGGCCAAACAGTTTGAAGAAAAGGACACAAACATCTTTTCTTTATGTGCATTATTTTAATGAGGGCAATCAAAGAGTTCTATTTTCAGCACTTCCAAAATTTATAAATAGGATACTATTTTTACTTTCAACTACTGTAAATAATAATAATCAATACTCATGAAAATAATAATAGAGTGCTCCTTTTAATATAAATAAGAGAGCTAAAATTAGAACACCAGTCTAAAAAGTCTTTATTTCAAGGGTCAAATTGATTGATAAATAAGTACATGAGTAAGAGGTAGGTACTTTACGCAAGTGAAATTAGTTAAAACTTTATAGTGAATAATTTTTTAATTCATATATATTTATCTAAAATTTTATATTCTTAGATAATAATATAAAAGAATTTTGATCATATCCTTCAGAGTCACCAAATTCAATCATAAAATCTCCTTTTTTTCTATTTTTAGATATTTTTCATAAATTTTCTCTATTTTTAGATAATAATATAATAAAGTTGAAGTAAATACTTCCAAATCACTAAATCTCATCTTAGTTTTTTTTTTTAATTATTTTTGGACAATTTTTTTTTAACTAAATGCTCTCAATTCACCTAAATGACTCACTAAATCCCATCTTAAAATCTTTTTCCTATTTTTTAGCTAATTTTAGATGAGTTTTGCCTTTCTATTTATTTTACAATATAGAAGAAAATCACAATTAGTCAATAAGTGAATGATTAAGATTCATTATACAAACACCTTAAAGTATCCATTTATATATAGATAGAATAGAAAGATGATATATCTTTTAAGGAAATTAAGTTGGCATACTAGCAAGTACACATTGCTATCAAATAAATATATGCTCAAAATCATAATAGAATCTAATTTTTGGACCATTGGATCTTACCTCTCTATCCTCTATGATTGTCCCATATTGAACTAACTAGATGCTTAGGATTCACTTATTTTAAGGAATTTTTCATTACAATATCCTTATTGGCTCATAAGTAGCATAAATACATTTTTCGAAGTACTTTTTATTAAGCATGCAAACTCTTAAGACGCATTCATCTATTATGTATGTTAAATGCTATTTTTAAATGGAAGTGACAGAGACGTTAGTAATTTTAATAGTAAGAGATATTGGTGTACCTTTTCACCACTTATGTGATAACAAATAGAAAAAAGAAAAAAGAAAAAGTTTAATATTCCTTATTATAAAAAAACACCGGTCCTCATCAATTTCCCTTGATAAAGTTTAAATTCAAATTTGACTTAGATGCATAGTACAAAAGGATAGCATTTAATTACAAACTCTATGAAATGCTCTCATGGCAAGACTTCTATGTGAAATCCACTTGTGATCATAGTGTTAAGTTGATTTGAAAGATTTACATCTACAACAGTGCTTATAAAAAAAATAAGTTTCACTGATAAAGCTAACGATGAGATTGAACTTGATAAAATTTGTTATCTCATACTGTTGATTTTCAAGTTCTTTAAAACCATAGCTAGAATTAAGCACAGGAACTAAATATAGTTTTTTTTTTACAATAAGAGTATCTTTGAGGTATTGACGCAATAAGACTAATCCCCTAGAGCTCGCAATGTCATTGTCCACACAGCCAGTCCGGATAAATCAGATAGTAGCACCAAGATTTGATCTCAAAACATGAAGGAGCAAACCCCACACCGGGATAAATTTTGTTTTATGATAGCGATAAAAATATTTTTGGAAGTTGCATTTTCTTACTTTTTAGGGTCACTTTATTCAACCTCCTTATCAAATATATTATTTAAAATTAAATTGAAGTTTTAACTTAGTCATGTGACCTTTCACGAGTTCTTCTTTGTAGTTACACATTGTCTTACACTTTTACTATTTCTATCACGGGCAAACTACAAAATGCTCAAGTGGGCAACTTAGGTATTTGGGCCTTATGAGCTAAGGTCCAAATATCGGCCGATACATATCGTATCGGCCGATATATATCGGTTTTTTTAAACCGAGTAATATCGGCCGATACGATAAGTATCTGCCGTACATACTGAATATCGGTCATAATATCGGCCGATATTCATAAATATCGGTATTTAAAATAAAAAAAAAAAATTAAAACACCGATATGGTTTTTCGCGGTTTTTACACGGTTTTTCGCAGTTTTTTGCGGTTTCACGGTTTTCCACGGTTTACGGTTCTCAGGGGTATTCACGGTTTTTTGCGGTTTTCGCGGTTTTTCGCGGTTTTTCGCGGTTTTCCGCGGTTCAGGGTTTACGGTTCTCAGGGGTGTCACGGTTTTTTGCGGTTTTGTCACGGTTCATCACTATTCATCACGGTTTTTTGCGGTTTTTTCACGGTTCCGATATCGGAGGAGAGAGAAAATACCGATATCAGTATGAGAGATAAAATTATCGGCCGATATATCGCCCGTATCGCATATCGGCCGATATTTACATATCGGCCGATATATCGGTTACACCGATTTTTGAATCCCTGCTTATGAGGTCCATTTGATATTGTAATTAAATTACTTAAATTATTTCATTTCTAACTTTAGTTCTAATTTGAAGTCTAATTAATGCATTCTCACCGTTAGATTAAACATCTTAGGTAAAATTATTTATTTAGTAGATTTTTATTTTAAGAAATCAAGAGTTGGAATAATTCAATGGGGATCATTTTGGAATATTTTGATAGCCTCCATTCATTCTATCCAACATAGGTTCTGCATTTAGCGTGTGCAGATTGAAAGGTTTATATATGCTCCAAGAATTATCAGGTGGAACATCTGAAAATTTTAAATGAGACACTTAAATACGCTGATTAAAAAAAATATTAAAGTATATGCTAAGACTTAAAAGAGATACATATCAAGTTATTAAAAAATATCATGACAACATGGAAGCCCTAAATCCATTCTTCCCTCATCGAATGTTGATGACCGTTGGACAATACCTCTTTTAAATAGACAGTTGGCCAATAGAAAAAGGTCATACACCAAATTTAAATATAAATGTAAACTAAAATTGATAAAATAAATAATTTCAATTATGATAATATTAACTCTTCCAAGTTCCAATACCTTTTTATTAATGACTTTTCGTTTGTTTTAATACAGTTTTACACCTTGCTTCATTGCACACAACAGTAATACCATTTACCAAACCAATTAAAAAACCTTATCTACCACAAGCATTTAGAAATTCCCAATGCCCTTTTAAAAGCCAAACTAATAATAGTTTATTAAATAATATTTTTATAATTATATGTAGGTGGTAAATCATAATAACATAAAAAGATGAGAAATACCCAAAAGAGCAAAAGCAACCACACAACTCTCATAATAATCTCATCTCCTTTGCGTAACGTGCGTTGCACTCTTAGAATCATTTCTCTCTTTTAAACTGTTCTCACTCTTTATTTTATTACCACTTTCTTCATTTTTTAATAAAAACATATAAATAATAAAATAATTTATTTTTAATACACCCACATGGCCACATTGCCAAAAAAAATTCAATTTACCCAAAAGGCTCAATTAGAGTTAAGTCTCATATAATATGGTTGTTGAATTTATAATTATTATAACAATTATTTGTATGGGACAGCCAACATGAGGATGTGCCCCTTTGAGGATCTCATTTCTCACCTTCAAAGGGAAGAAAAGATGTAATGCATTGTTCTAACTTAAGAGCTAAGTGTTATTGGCAAATGATATTATCCACATCCATGTTATTTATTATTCTTGCAACTCTTTCTTCTCCTTCTCTTTAATTTTTTTTTTTTTTAATTTACGTGTGAGAAACTGTAGGAAACCCAGGGTAAAGCTCCCATGAGTGATGTCCACTGTCCCTTAGGGTATACCACGTTGAGCTATAGGAGCTCGAACTTGGCACCTCCCTTTCCTGAGGCGAGGTTAACTAGTTGAGATACATCCATGTGAAGAAAAAAAAACTTTTTGATAGACTATTCAAAGATAGACGTTGAAGAATTTTAAAAAAATAATTATGGGATGTTTAGTAATAAGTAATATGTGATTAAAAAACTAAGATATGTTTAAGATATTGAGACCCAGAGATCTGTGTAGACATTACCAACCCATTAAACTAGTAACACATCAACATGTTGGTGTCTGTTTGTGTCACTATTTTCATATAATAAGAGATGAAGCAAGTCATATGAATCTGATGGCACGTGCGAGGGTCCACCATGTAACATGGCCTCTAAACATCAAAATTAAAGACCTATTAGTCTATTCATGTTTAAATACGGCATAGGTACGATGAGGACATGTTACGGATACCACATCCATATATATTATAAACAATAAATATTTTATTAAATGCGATATGATAGAAATACCGGTTGTGTTATTCATTTTAATCTTATTTTAATTACTTTCTAAGTCTTCACGATATAAATCTGTGTAGACTAAGTTAAGTTGTTTAACATGGGTTTATCTCAACTAGTAATTTTCTGTTTAAGGAAAGTGGGAGGTGCTATGTTCGAGCTCTTATGGCCTCATCCGATTACCCTCACGCTGGATTTTTCGCAGTTTTCCACAAGTAAATTCAAAAAGGTTGATTAATATGATGGCCTTTTTAAGACAAATCGAAAGCTTTAGTTTTTTAACTATGCTTTGAATCAATCGAATACTGTTGATGGAAAAATTAGGAAAAATTAGGCAGCTTCCAATGATGCATCCGTCAATGTACGATGTGCGGCGAATGTGACATCTCTACTATGAAATGTGAAATATGCCACTTCAATTGTTCACTTTAACTATCATTACACTTAGGTAACATAATATTTTACGTTAACTTATGATCACTGACGTTATATTTTTGACATTTGACATGTAATCAGTCAATGAGTCTCGTAACATAGCAATACATAATCGTGATACAAAGAGAGATTATTATTCATTTGATCAAATGCACACAGAGGAATAACTATTTCATCCTTGATTTTGATGGATCTAAATCTGATGGCTGACAATGACTTTTGGCTCTTAATTTTAATTTTAAGATATTCTACAATTCTATATTCAATACGATACAATCTTATAACTCACAAAATGGGTTTTCCATTATTTTTACTATAGTATCTGTTACTTTAGCATTTGCTATTTATTTTTAATAGCTAAAATAGAGATGATGATTGATGCAAATCAGAAGGAAAAAAAAAAAAAAGGAATTTAAAAGGAAGACGAAATCTTTTATCTAATGTCTACACCCACATGTGCTGGTATAGAAAATGTGACACAGAGTAGACATGGCATGTGTGAAGGTCTTCTCCCCAGACCCTAAATTATCTGTCAATTGAAAACCATGGAAATTGGAATTGGAATGCACGTTTTGTCCAAAATAAATAATGGTATTACAGCCTAAAGAATTCAACTAAAAATTGATTTTTATATGGACAGTCTGAAGCTATGAGATGGCTTTGGACTTTTAAATATTTTGAGTTAGACACTTAAACTTCTCACTAGTTTCTTAGTTAATACATAACACTACAGTCCCGTTAGTCATTTGCACATGGTTGGCACTTCCACTTCAATGTCTCTTTAAGCAATCAGTGCCACAGATACATTTAAGGTTGATGAATGAAAGGACAATGCAACCTTACATTAATTCATGTGACTAAAATGCCCTCTAAAAAAATACTATTGTTTTTCAATACTTTCATTTGATATCATCACGGCAAATTTAGACAAAGATCTACCAAATGAAAAGGTGATGAGCCTGTCTAAACGATTTTTTCTCTTAAATTTCATTAAAAATCTTTCTTTTTTAATGAAGGTGAGAGTAATCATTTTGTATTGAGAGTGATTTGAATTTAAATCTTTTATATTTCAAACGATTTCTTGCCTTTAAAAACAAACAATTCTGACGAGTTTCTATATTTTTATTTCTCTCGTACTATTCCTCTATCAATCATTAAAAGGAAAAAAAAAATCTTTTAATAGGATTTGTGATTTAGATAACTTGTGGTGTCATAGTCCTTGAGGGTCCTAACTCTAACTTCATGTCTGAGCAAATGTATGGCTCCCTGTATCTGATGCAGGGGAGAAGTGTCGGCGTCCTGTAGTAAATATATTAGAGTTGGATGTAATGAGAATTTTTAGAATATGATATAAGTTCACTCATACAGAAATTAAAATAAAATTGTTAAAATCATTATCTTCAAATTTTTCTAATTAGATTTTTTTAAATTAGATATTGACCCATGAACATGCCTGACCTGACCTAAAAAAATCGGGTTTATGTCACACATTTCTTTTTAAAAAAAATTAAATTGACCAGACTCAAAATAACTTCGGGTTGAGTTGGGTATAGGGTCTCGAACTTGAACCCGACCCAAATTAATTTAAGATTAATATTTAAATTATATTAATTTTTCACCTATTATTTTAGCCCATGTACCTCACTAAGTTAAAAAAACTTAGCCTATTGCTTTGATTTTTTATATTCCAATGTGCTCAGACGAAAGTTAAGTCCTTTTATATTTCATTTACTGTTAAAAATATTTTTCTTTCATTTTTATATATTTATAAAATTTATATATGAATTCGGGTCAGGTTTGTAGTTAAAGTTTTTTGGGTTGTATGGGTTGGGTGGAGCAGAAACTGTGTTATTACTTGGAGTCAATCTGACCTGACCAATTGCCACCCTAGGTCTACCCCTCTTTTTTTCACTTGCAACCTGTAAATTAGTCCAATTTTGTGGAGGAAATGTAATTTAATTAAGAATTTGATGAATGAAACACATGAAATTAAATTCACCATGCAAAAATAGAACCAACCCTCAGAATTAAATCCAATTCAAACACAAGCACAAATTAAAAATTAAGAACTAAAATAGGCCTCATCTCCCTCAGGAGACTCAAATAAAGCCTATAGTTTCAAATAACTCCACTTAGTTGGATTTGCTACAATGCCTGACCTATGTCTAAATTTATAGGCCTTTATTTAAAAGAAAAAAATGAAATTAAAAATTAAAAAAATATCCGATACTTGATCACCGAGTCCAAGTCCGAGTCTGACTCCGACTCAGTCTCCTGCTTCTTTCTTTTGCTCATTGGTTGATCACTGAATCCAAGTCTGAGTCCAAGTCTGACTCAGTTGAGTCGACTCGATCTCCTGCTTCTTTCTTTCTCTCATTGGTCGAATTTGATGCTTGTAGGACTAAAATCAGGTCAGGTCCGGTCTCTTAAAACTCAATCCAACCTGAGTCAATATTTATGGAACTTGACCCGACCCGAGCTATTGACACGACCAAATTCTAACTTGACTTAACTCGAATCCTAACTCGACCCTGCATTTTGAACTCATTTTAGTTTACTTGTAGTCGGATTGAGTTAACTTGAAAATTCATCAACCCGACTTGACCAGAATTTCATGCGGGTTTTGGTTTTCTCGATCCGATCTACTGATCCAATCCGCATGATGACCCGACCCGAATTTCAACCCTACATATCCACATCACATATAAATGTTAGCACCAACAGGAATTATCAAGTTCACTTAAATTTTACACAATTCACTTTTAAGAAATTTTATACATTTCCTCACTATAAAAAATATATGCCATATATCGGCCTCTCCAAGCACTATTGCCTGAGGTGGGGAGAAGTGTCGGCTCAGAGGACCAAATTTCCAACATCCAAAAATATTGTTCTAACAGAAGCTAATAATATTTTGATAGGGACTCGACCTTTTATGACGACACACGTTATAATTGTGATGTTGGCCTCTGTCCATGTACTAATTGCAATGTCTCAATTCTTGATAAATTCATAAATAATGATTGAATTGATGAAAAATAATGGATGATGGAATTAAATATTTTTACCCATTTATGTGTACTTTTCAATTTAATATTATGAATACATTAAATGAGGTTAGAATTTAAATGTAGTTGAAAAATAATATTATTGATAATTTAGATTTATCATCAAATAGGCTTTTTATAAAGTCTATGCAATGAGAGAGATAAACAATACTTTTATAAAAAATCGAGTCTAATATTCTAATACTTTTATGTTTAGATTTATCATAAATTAGGTCTCCTTACAATAAAAATTACCATAGGGTTTTGTAGTTTTTCCATCAAAATTTAAAATTATATATTTAAACTTTAACAATTTAGGATATTTCACTAATTACCTTTTATTATCAAAACTTTTGTTATTAATATTGGTCAGTGATCTTCCTACATGTATTTTGTGTAATTCGACATAAATTTTACTATATTGTTCATTTTGCTCTTCGAATTGAATCGCCAAATCCTTTTGTGTAAATGATTCGAAGAGTTCGGCGAACTAATTCAAAAAATAAAATTAATAATACAGACATTATATAAAAATCTCTACGCTTAGTATCTCCGACGTAAATTTGTTAACGGAATTGACAAGTTGTGGCAAACTGGCAATTGCATGGACCATTTAGCCTTCATTGGGGGAAAGAGTCCGGCAATGTATCAGAGCAGACGTGGCGGCAATCGCGCAAAAGAGGGAGTTGATGTCTACAGTGGTGGGCCAGAGCGACAGTGAGATACGCACATTCTAATACTCAAGTACTCAGTCGTCGTCGGCGGCGACAGTCGTCCACGCGTGCCACCGGTATCGGCACGTGCGAGTGGATTGACTGTTGATGGGCCCGAGGACGCCTACATAGGACAATTGCCAGCTGGCATCCGACAGCTAAACGCGGTTGCTCACGTGAGTGGGATGCCAATGGCATAAGCCAAAATACGAAAAATGGAAGCCCATCAAGGCAGCGTCTTTGCCACATGTTCCGCCGCTTAAAGGGGTTTACTTCACCGGATGGACAACTGATTATTTGATATGACAATATTACCCTTTTATGATTGAATTTAATGTTTTTATAATCATGATGAAAAATAGGAAAAAATCATATAATATGTTTTTATTTGAAATTATTGAGATTTTCAAAATCTTAAGAAGTTCAAAATGTATCAAAATTCTTACTAAAAGAATCAGAATATTGACAATTTGACATGTTTTATAGTTTGAAATGGAATGATATTTCAATTGAATTGTTTATATTTTAAAAATAAAAAATTTGTCATGTAAAAAATTTAAAGTCAATTCAACTCATTTTGAGTATTTGAGTCAAAATTTCTTCATGGACTTAAAAATGTCTTTAACATAAGCATATGGGTCTTAAATTTATTTATTATAAAAAAATGTAATAATGTCATGTATACATAACTTATTATATTTTGAAAAATACAAATGTGACTCACTTTTATTATTGATAAGTTAAAAAGTGAAAGAATGAAAAAAAAATACTTTAATTTATATCACCTCTTTATAGAAAAAATATATACAAATTGTTGATAAAGGAAATAAGACCTCAATTATAAGCGTGGGTGGACACAAGTGGTCCACTCTCACATTCTTTCTTTTTGAAGGTAATTTCATCAAATCCATGTGGCCATTCTTGTCCAAAGGTATTATGAAAAGCTGAAACGAGAAAAGAAATGATATTCAAGGTTGTACTATTACTCTTTTCAGCAACAAAAGCGTAAGTTACAGCATTGGATTTTACCTTTACAATTCTAACGTGTCGGTGACCGACAGAAGTTCTGCCGACAATTTCACCGGATGCAATAGGTGATGCTCTCCTGGTTCACAATTTCAGATGTAAGAGTCAATGTTATCAGAACCGGACCCCGAACCGTTTTGAAGGAGTTAGAGTTCAATCAAGTTTGACTACGTTCAAAGTCGGTAAAAAGTCGGTCAAAATCGATCAAGTATTAAAATAATATAAATATTTTATATAATATTAAGTTAGACATATTTTATCAATAATATTAATATAAATATTAAAAATAATATTCAAACTCTGAATAATATATTAAAACGGTGAAATATATAGGATAGAAATAGTAATAAACATTTATATTTCAAACATACACATTTTTAAGGGAAAAATTAAAAAAAAATTACAAATTTCTGAACCGAAGTCCGCGGTTCGCTGTTTATGTGTTAAAACCGCATAAAACCGCAGTTCTGACCGGTTTTATGCGGTTTTGACCGCCAACCGTTTTGGGCCTGGACCGAACCACAGATCCCGCAGTCGCGGCTGAACCGCCGGTTAGACTGTGGTTCGGTCCGGTTCTGATAACACTGGTAAAAATCGCCATGCACGAGCACAGAGCACCAACTTTGACCGAAGCGACAACGTCCCCTTAACAGTTTTTTATATTTTAAATTTGTTTACCGTTGACATAAAAGGAAAATTTATATATATTTCATTGGATTTCTAATTTTTTAAGATATTAGTATTTTATTTGTTTAATATCTGCAAATGGTCGCTCTTTATTTGAATATTCCGAGATTTTTGCCTCAATATATGGATATATTTTATATAGAACTGTTGGTAATATAGAGGTTTACAATTATATAAATTTTCTAGTAAGTACTTAATTTTTTTATTCTATGGTAAATTTAATAATTTCAAAAAATCTAAAAATTACATATTTTTTTATATTTTAAAATCAATAAATAGATTAGATTTTTAAAAGATGCATCCATTTTTATAGGATACACCCCTCATATCTCAAATAATCTCTTTTTTCTATCACTTTAATATTTGGATGAGATCACACAATCATTCTTATCATTCTTTGACTGATAATATATTAAAAGTAAGAAATATGTTAATGTGAGATCTGTTTTCGAAGATCCCGTATTATATAATTAGAAAATCATTAATGCTACAATAGTCAATTGAGATTACAATTGTTTGGATTTTCCATCCTTCAATAAATCTAAAAAAGAAAAAGAAAAATATAGATTGAGAAATAGATGAAATGTCTATCTTTTACATTAATTTTAATGTTTGTAATAGATCCAAAAATATCAAATTTCATATTGAGTCCTAAAAAATTTTAAAAATTTAATTTTTTAAATATCAATTGATGTATATGCAAAATTAAAATGAGGGTTCCTTCCATATATCATAGTTTGTTATATTTTTAAAATTTTTCGTAGCTTCACGAAAGAAGAGTCTAATAAGAAAATTCCTTACTATAAAAGTACTTCAAATGAGCATAAGAAATTTTCTATTACAATTATTTATAGAAAAATTTAGAAATAATAATTATAAAAAATAATATGATGAAGTCCATTTTTCTTGTTGGGTCTAAATGCATCTAGAGTTTTATCTGATACTCTCGTGCTTGAGAAGAGATGAAGATCTTAAAATTCTCCATAAAAAAAGAATAAACTCCAATTTTTTTGTTTATTGTATAATATATATTTAGATTTACTTTTACATATAAATCAAAAGAGAAGAGCTCATCTTTTATGAGAATTATATATTACAAATTAATTTATAATAAATTAGTATAAACTTTTAATCACAATCTTTAATACGAAAGTTTTAATTGTATTTTTAAAGGTATTTATAAATTCAATAAAAAATATACTAATTTTTATGTGACCATGTATCATTTCTTAATCTTCCACCATAACATGTTAAAAAATAGTTTAGAAATAAGATAATAGACTTTGGGATTATTTTTCTATGGTGCACCGCTGCCTGATTGAGGATGACAAGCTGCCCACGTGGCTTGTCCTGCGGTGATTCAACACACTGCACATGGGGGCATATGCCACGTGTCTCCATCTCCTTATTTCCTTTTATTTTAAGAAGAAAATTCAGAAATGATAAAACAAAGGGCAAAAAATATCTTCTGCCTGTGAGAGAGGGACAAACAACGGCGTAAACGTGATCGTAAAAGATCCTCATGTGACAACGTGGCTATAGCCTATAGGTCTTTCGCCACGTGGACAAAAAAAATTCAGGGCGCCACGTGGAGCTATAATGTTGCAGGAATTGCATGCAACGCTGTTATGAGTCTCTGCTAAAGGGGTAATTTGAAGAGAAAGTAGGAGAGGAGACACCGTCGGGACTTCATTTTCCATGGAAAATCACGATTTTGGCATGTAATAGAATATTAGTTGGGAAATATAGGGGCATGTTTCTTATAAAATTTTAAATGAGAAAATAAATTTAATGTTAAAATTATTTTTCATTGTTTAGATTTGAATTTTTTTATTAAAAAGGTTTTAAGGCTTCGTCAATTTTTAAAGAAAGTGTAGAAAATGAATTCTTAAAGAAAGATTAAAAACTAATTTTCACGACTTTTGAATTTTCATTACTGCATTTGACTTATGACTCATGATCCAATCCAATCACAACTCGTGACTCAATCTATGACATGATCTAAATCAGGGGTTTAAAAATCGGTATGACAGATACGATATATCGTTATCGGTCAATATTTTTCTCTCTCATTTTTTTAACAAAAATGGCCGCTATGATACGGCTGAGATATCGGCATATCAGCCGATATGATACGGTTTCAAAACTGTATAATCGTGTCGACCGATATTTGGACCATTGATCTAAATAACCTGACCATTATTAAATTTATGACCCAACTAATTCAACTTGAAGAATTTGAGAAAATGGCTCATTGTTTTCCATTGAGAACTGAATATTTAGAAATTGCATGCCTCTTAACAAGGAAAGAATCAATCTATTAACAATATACAGTCTTGTGACTAAAGAAGCCAACAATAATGAAACAACCAATGATGGAAAGTCAATCATTTTTGTAAATACAACCCATGACCTATAGTCAATTTAACTTAATCAATGGATCAATCCACAATACAACACATAGTTCATGGTCCAATCTAATCAAATATAGCATGTATAATTTATTACTCGACCCATTATCAAACCCAACCTATATCACATATCTACCCATGATCAAACCCTTATGAATTTCTATACTAAATTGAGTTAGGTTAGACTAAGATCTAAATCATTTGTACTCATTACATATTAGTACAAATTGGGAAAAAGTCATTTAAGATAATTTAGTCATATTAATAGAAGATCTAACACAACTTCAGTGTGAGTTGAGAGGCTATGAATTACAAGTTCAAGGAAGAGAGGCCAACTACTAAAAATATATAAGGAATAGATAAAGAGGGACATCTTAGATAATATGGTAACGGACAATATAATTATGATAAGATTAGATGGAGAAATAAAATTCAAAAAGCTATATCGGTAAAAGATGAGTAAAATCTTATTTTATTTTTTATAATTTTAAGACTAAAAAGTAAAGTACTATTGCAGAAGTTCTTTAAACTTCAAAATTAGCAAAATTCGTAAATTTTATATTTTGAAAATGTATGATGTGTAAATTGGATTGAAGTAAACTCGAAGTCATCTCAAAAGATAAAAAATGATGATTCTGGAGTATGCAGTTTTAAGGGACATATGTCACCAATTACTAGTTGGGTTAAAATGTGTCCGGTCTAAATTCAGGTGTGACTCCTGCACACCTTGGTAAAAAAATTAAAAACGTGGCCAATTATCACTATATGGTAACTTTCATAGCTATGCTTCCCTTTTGTTTTTTTTTTTTTTTTTTGTGACAAAGGTATTCTTGGAGTATAAAGTCAAGAAAATAATGTTTGAAGTAAGATTTCGAAATCCACTTCTCAACATTAGTTCAAGGTTTATGCTTGAACGTCATTTTGTCAAATTAACAAATATTATTACAAATTTGATCCAGATGAAATTGAGATGGCAAGTCTCTATAAAGAATGATCCAGAGAGGCTTCAGCGTGAATCAAACCTAAGACTTCCTTTCATAAGAGAAGCTTTTTGATCCTTAGAGCAATCTCCTCTCCTTATCATTTATCGATTTTACAGAAAAGGTACAAATTCTGTGGAATTTTTCTATTAATAAGGCACAAATGTTTGGACTTTGGAGTGATAGCTCAAAATTTCTTTTTGGATAGGCTGTACTTAAGACATGTCATAAACTTGAGAACATTCACAAAATTGATGTTAAATGTGAAGGGCAAAGAACACGGGTTTTTATTTTATGAAGAAGTACAACTCAAAATTAACTCCTCATCTATCTTATAAATTTCAGAGCTAAAATTAATTGAGGGCCGCAACTTATACTTAGTCTCTACTTAGTCATGACTTGGTAAAAGTTTAGTTTGACTTAATCTGAATCATCAAAATTATACAGAATTTTGAGATATTATTATCATTATTGTTATTACTAATTTT
The DNA here is from genome assembly GCA_013350335.1 of Chimonanthus salicifolius. Lineage (NCBI taxonomy): Eukaryota > Viridiplantae > Streptophyta > Magnoliopsida > Laurales > Calycanthaceae > Chimonanthus > Chimonanthus salicifolius. The sequence goes on along the minus strand of CM023532.1, from coordinate 38,953,889 downwards.
TACTATAAAGAAGACTTTGAACGAGTCTGTGGTTGACTCAGTGGATGAATTAGTATGGAACCCAGTTTCTGACTTCATTTTTAAACTATATACAAGAGATAAAATATAAAGAAAATGGTCAAAATTCCAAATTGATGAGGTGCTTTCCTCTCAAACAAAATTGGTGGGCCCTGGAATTAGTTGATTAGTCGTAGTAGGATTATTCCCAATTTGATTGATTGATTAGTGGAATTTCAACAAATACTTGGCAAAGGCTCCTAATTGGGAAGGTTAGCCATTCTCCATTTTCTTAAGTCCTGCAAGCATTTTCTTAAGTCCTGCAAGTGCCAAATTATTTTTTGTCATTAACTCATTATTATTATTATTATTATTTAGCCGATTTATTATACTTATTTGAACTTATTTTTTTATATTTTAGTCTTTCACTTCATTGTGCAATCTTAGATTGCAACATGACACTTATCAAATACATTAAAAGATTGTCTACATGAGGTAGCTCAACTGATTAATTGTCCCTCTTTAGGATACGAGATATGTCAAGTTTGAACCCCCATAGTCTAATCTGGTATACTTTAAGAGCAGTGGGTATCATTCGTGAGGATTTTACGCTGGGTTTCGTACAATTTTCCACATGTAAAGTTTAAAAAAATATACATTAAAATATTTTTATTATAAATATTTTTTTTTTCTTGCAACGTATCAACCACAACATTTATGAAAAATTCCGACTGCAATGTTTAAAAAAATTCAACCACAATGCATTTTTTAACCCAATTTTTTTTTATATTATCAATTTCATAAAGAGTACTGAAATAATATTATTTTAGAGAAAATGATATTTATTTTTAGTTGTGTGTCGATTCTGAAAATCAAAAGATTCAAGGAATTTCTTCGCCTCTTGTGGTTTTGGATCCGATGATGGGAATGGGAGTGATGTGATCTTTGAGCAACCGCAATCAAAGCATGCAAGATTGGGCATATTACATGTGCATACATTTGAGTGCAGGTGGGTTCATGATTACGTGACCATGTCTCTCACTGTCGGTGATGGCCCCAGCACTAGCAAACCCCCAATCTATACCTTTCATAAATTAATTAAATTTCATCCTCCTTTCATCTATAAAATTAAAATCTTCCTAACTTCCTTCAATCAATCTAACAAATATCTCTTATATTTTTAAATTTATCACAATTTTATCAACAAAATATTAATTGTCATTAATATCTCGAGATTTATCGACACTGTAATAAATTTTCAATAAAATCATGCTAAATAATAATATTATGATAATATCTGAATAAATTCCTGATAAAATACCGATAAATTCCTTATTAATATTTTTATTATTTTTTTAAATATTATAATTTTCGTGAGATTTTTTCTTTCATTTCTAAATAAAAATTTGAGAATTTGAAATTATCTCGATATTATCAATCATCATTAATACCTCGAGAATGATACTTGTGAGAATGCCTTCAATACCAATCATCTATTCTTAAAATACTCAGTCTAAATTGATTCAACTTGACAGAATGAGCAAATTAATGAGTTTTACTGAATATTTTTTAGTTGAGTTGAAAATTGTGTCTAAATTTCTTAAAGCGGTAGAATTTGAATGAGTTCAAGTTTTAAATTATTGAATTGCGATATAATTAATTTATTCATATTTTGGTATTTTAGATAATTAAATATTAATAAATTATACTTGTTTACATTGTAAGATTTTTTTTGCAATTGATTATTGAAAACATTAAAAATCATTTGAAAAAATTAAAAATCATTTGAAAAATTAATCTTTCATCAAGACTGAAGATAAGTTTATGTCTACCAATGCATATTGCCTTTTCAATTTATCAATACATATAAAAATGATTTTTGACGAAATACACGAACAAGCAAACTCATCCGTTGAGTTATTTTAATCCTGACCATTAATCCGATGATAGTAACCATGACTGGAGCTCATTGTTTGTGGTTCTCATATCCTGACCATATTAAGGCACAAAACAACCATGGTTCCTGTGTATATAAAGTTTTAAAGTCAGATTATGGATCTAATGCATATTTAGGTAGTGGTAATTAAAAGGAATTACAATATTCATATAGAACATACATTAAGTGGATAAGATAAACTCATTATTGAAGGGGATTCGACAAATACAATTAAGTGGCAAATGGTCAAAGACATTGGCGATGAAAATAGATCACCGTGATTAGGGAGATTAAGGAGTTGGCTTTCAGAAGAAATGTTTCCTTTGTCAAAATTGGCCGAACAACGAATGGAGTAACATATTACTTTTTAAATCGGAGAAAGGCTCAAATTCAAAATTTCAAATTCCGAGGTGAAACAGAGAAAAGAAATGGAGAAAGAACACGAAAAGGAGAGGATGAACACATAGCAAGCACAGAAACTTGAGACATTGTTATGTATTTGCTCAAGAAATAAATGGCAACATGTTAGTAAGTCAATCAATTGTTAGAAAATATATGGTATTGCTTCATCGATAATAAGTAAAACAATTATCTGCATGTCATTATTTCAATTCCAAGCTTCATGAGGATTTGTAGTGATAGAATAGAGAAAATGCAAGTTAAAATGTACCCATAATATGAAAATGGTTCCCAAACATAGACTACACTGTGGGCTGTAAAGATGGCTTGCTAAGATGCATGGCCCTGTGCAAGGATCAAATGAAAAGGAGCCATATTTGGCCCAGCAGTTCAGTGCAGAATGTAGATATAACCTCCCATTATCACAAGTAAAACAGTTCTATCACTGGGATGCAGTAATCCTTCTTTACTTAATTAAAACACTACCTCTTTGCAATGATAAAGAATTAGAATTAAACAGTACTAAATTGGTAACTGGAAAGATAAGCAAACAAATCAGTCAATTTCAACCACCCAACAGATGATAACAATTCTTACTAATTTTTCAAGTTTCCCTACCAACCGATGCAATTTTGGATCTGCTCATTGGTTCTATATTATTATTGTTGGTGTGTTTTTTTTTTTTTGAGAGAGAGAGGGCCCTGCAAGTTAAAATGAATACAAGGAAGAAACAAGAAAAAGCAAAACAGCTAGGACTCATTACTCCCAAAGCACAGGAAATTCAGGAATCAGCTACGAGCAGCTGCTGAGCTAAATCTTAGGTCTTAACCTGTGAACTTTGGTTCTAAAATAGCGGTAGCCACCACTACCACCACCATCATAATCATCAACAGCTATTTCTGTATCCATTTAGGATTGGTTTTTGAGTCCTACAGCATAAGTCTAATCTGGGTGCTTAAGATAAGAAAATTAGTTGCATGCAATTAAATATGAAAAACAGGCGCAAAAAAGATGGATGGAAAAAGAATGGAAATGAAGAAGTAATTTGAATGTTAGGTGTGGAATGTTAACCTTGTCAGAGAAGGAACCACCACACGAATGGACTAAAATGCAAGAAATTAAATAAAAATGTCAAGAAAAACATAAATGACAACAGATACCTATCTTCATGAGAATATTCAGCTCATTTAACATATCATCCAAACAGTTTTTTTACCAGTTTTATCTCAATGCTAATACAAAATTTCTTTCCCATGGTTCGGCTTTTGTGTGTACAAGACTTCTCTAAGACCTACAAGAGAAGGAGAATGTATCTTCATTAGTAAAAAAAATCACCATCGAAAAGATAGTCATTATTATCCTTTTGGAAAAAAAAAGGCAGTTGTTGCAAAATTATATAAAATTAGTCATTTCTTGGCTCTAACCTTCAAAGATACAGATCTTATGACTTGCGGATAGAGAGATCAACATGTAGGTAAGCAATACACCCAACAAAAAATAAGAAAAAGGCACAAGCTAACATCAAAGGCTCAGCCAACATGAAAATTGGGTTGAATTTGTAGTAAACCTGCAAAAGAAAATGATGGAAGAGTTTCTAAATGAGCTTAAAAAAATAAATAATAAACAAATGTGATTCTCTGCATGAACGTATACCGAAAAAACACTAAACAGTTCAAAAATCAGGAGCAGAACCAGGATATCATTCGTCATATGACTAGTTAAGCAGAAAATCAAATAAAAGAGTTTTTTTTATGAAAGATAAATCAAATCTAAATGTCAATCCTATTTAGTGATAGAATGTGCCCAGAAACAAAGTTTTCATTTTAGGTAAGATCTTCTATTGATATGTGGATAAGTAAAACTTGAAGATCTGTCCTGAGAACGATGGAAAAGGCTTTGATGATGATGATGAAATAAGATATGTTCACATGAGTTGCTTTTAGGATAGCACCAAATGCTAGTCCTCTTTGCTTTATGTAGATATACAACTTGCTCAATCAAAGATCAATAAGATTAGCTATGGTGATTAACAGCCAAAAGCAATGACACACACTTTCCATAATTGCATCAAGTTGCATAATCATCTCTTTCCCTTAAAAAATGGAGTTGCAAAATCATCCTTGCCATCATCGTCATCATTGCCTTAACCAACCTATCTACAATTACTTTCTAGAGAACTATTTTTTTTTTTAAAGTCTTTCTAGAGAACTACTTGTCCACTCAAGCACATCAAACACCTTATTTTCTGTCACTGGAAAATGTAGAATCTCCTTTCTCACCCCAATCCCAACACCAAAAATTAATAATAGTAAATTAGTAATAATCTACTCCTTGTCAAGTCATGTAGTTCTTCCTTATTTTATAGAAATGGAGTTGCATAATCATCCTTTGACATCATCATCATCATCTCACCGCTTCATTCCTCCCTCCATCCTCCTTTTTCTTCACAGTTCCAATAATTCATACTATGGATATATCTGGTCTTATGTATATGTACCCAATTTTTGGTTTTGATGACCGAAGGTGTTCAGGTGTCTAGCCCGACTAGTCCTTCGGGGCATGTGCACACCTCTCTACACACATGCCGGGTTCAAGCGGTGGGACCTTATTTTATACATATCCCACGGAGAGTGGCCCTTCATTGGAGTTACCAGGGATTGAACCCAAGACCTCAATCCTAAAGTCTTGTGTCTTAACCACTACGCCAACCCCTTGGGGTTGTATATGTACCCAATTAACCAAATACCTTAAACATAATTCCTTTTATCTTCTCTTCTATTAGATCATTATTTAAGCATCATCTTGCATACTTGTTCACAATTCTGTCATTTCCTGTTTAACATAAAATTACCTTCTTAAAGTATGCATCTCTACCACATCTACTTCCATTTCTCCATAGTTCAACATTTAGCTCCATAAGGGTTTAATTGTTGTTTCATTAAAATACCACTGTAAAGATGGAAATGCAGTTGACAAAAAAGAAATGCACATCAAATAGGATTTAGAAATTACCTATCCAAAAAAAGAGAGATTTAAGAACTATGGAAAACCAAAAAAAGGACAGGAGTGCATTGGTTTCTTTTGCAATGCGGAATGTATAGCCAATTTAGAGATAACTGGGAGGATGTATAGTGGCAGCTTCAGATAGGTTTAAGGTGACATTCCATTTAAAACTGGGTATTTTATTTCTCAAAGCAAGCAGTCAACTATTGGTCAAGCATAGTAACCACAATTAAACCTTAAAAATCTCCAACTGCGCTTCTCTGATGTTGACTAGACTGGCTCTCTGAGTGATTGCCGCTCCACAACAGGTTATTATACCTTTGTTAGTGGGAATCTTGTCAGAAAGAAAAGCAAAAAAAAATCTGCCTAGCTTGTTCCAGTGCAGATGTTGAGTAATGTGTTGTAGCCAATAACTTGTGAGCTCGTGTGGCTAAAGTCTCTCATGACTGATCAGATAGAAAACAAAAAGCAATATGCCTGTTCTAGTGCAGATGCTGAGTACTGTGTCGTGGTCAATACTACTTGTGCACTCATGTGGCTCAAGTCTCTCATGACTGAGTTAGGTTTTCCACCATGGTGCTTGGCTATGATAATCAGACAGCTATACATTATGCACCCAATCTTATCTTCCATGACTACAGATTAGCTCGCTGATCTGTTTACCAAGCCTATTCCTTGATCCCATTTAAAGATCCTTCAGGGCAAGCTGGGTATGCTAGACAACTACTAGTTAGAGGGGGAAAGATGAAGTATCTCCATGTTTCTCAGAACATGCATATTTCTAATTTAGCAAGGTTGAGTAGAATCCGCATAAATCGCATCTATTAAGGGAAGAATTATCTCCTGTAATTGTGTAAAATGTATTATATATACCTGTCCTATGAATGAAATGACACAAGGAAAGATTATTCATTCATTCTCTGTCAAATGACAGTTTCTCCTTCCATTTCTTCTTCTTTCACTTTCTCCTGCTGCAAAACTCAATCACTATGTGTGACTCATTGGATCCACTCGGCTAAAGAGTCATCACTGTAGTAATGTCCATGGTGGAAATGCAAGGACAGTTTAAGAACTAACTCAAGTCCACGATATCAACTCAAAGACTATCAGATAAAGAATTACAGCACTCAAGTTTGATATAATATTAGATTAAAAATTAATAAAAAAAACTTAACAACCCCTCCAATGGCGACTCCATGGTAGTCAAAGGCAAGCCCAGCCGCACCTAAGGTGGGCCTAAGGTGCATTTGAGGGGGCTCTGCACCTTAATAAGGTAAGGCAAGGCACAGACACCCCTCAACGCCTTGCACCTTGATGCACCTTTTAATTTTTGGTATTAAAATACAAATACAAAATATTAATGAATACATTGAGGATATGGATAAGTGTGATAATTATATTGACAATGATAACAATGATGATTATCAAGGATCTATAGACCGAATATTATGTTTTTTGTTTGTTTGAGATAAACTCTTTTTATTGGCTTGGTGGTGGATGAATCTTATGATACAAACACTGTTAACCCTTTCTTTCATTTATAATTTTGACTTATTATTAATTGATTATATGCATTAGGCTTTTGTTATTGACTTCTTACATTATACATTGCTTTTACATTTGATGTGCTTTTTAGTATATAAATTGCGTTGTTTAACTGATGGTGGGTTGAAAAGGTAATGCATCTGTCATTAATATTCTAAAAATAGTAGTATATAATTGCATTGTATTTATATTAGTGCAAAGAATATACATAATTAAATAAATCCATATATGTAAAAAAATATAAAAAATTGTGCCTTTTTTGAAGGACATAACAAAAAAAATTGTGCTTTAACATGACAAAGCATGAGGCTTAAGTGTCCCTTTCACCTTGACTACTATGCTTGACTCAAAACTTGTACTTGATAAGTGGGACTTGAATCTATTTCAAAATAAAAAAAAATGTGGGACTTGAATCCATTAGTTCACCGTTTAAATAATAAGTTATCAAATATGGTGCAAAGTGAGACTGAAAAACTCAAGCCTCACATAGCCATGCATGTACCAAAAAATACCATGACCTTTTTTCTTTTTTGATGACTAAGATGTCTAGGCTTGAGCACCTGACTAATCCTTAGGGCACGTGCAAGCCTCCCTACCCACACACACTGGGTAACTCCATGGGGAGTGGCCCTTTGGGTGGAGTGAGAATCAAACTCAGGACTCCTGCTTCCTGAGGTGAGTTCCTGGTCATTACTCCAAGCCCTTTGGGTTACAAAATCCCTTGACTTGAAGTCTCAACTCTCTCCTGCATGGCTTGCAGCAGAAGCAGAAGAGACAATGTCTCTCCTTTCAAATCAAGGTTGAATAGAAGTAGGTGAAAAGCAAGGGGGGAACTGTGAAAAATCAAAATATACAAATTTCCCTTTTGCTAAAAGCCTAAAACTCAGAAAATTGACCTATAATAAGGTCCCACTACAAAAAGACTGTTGTTCAATTTGTGCCTACCATTTCAAAACCCAGGATGATCGTGGGTGGTCCCTTTATTGTTTTTGTATTTTGGGTGGGGTGGGGGCTACACTTCTCTAGGAATCAAAACCAAAATGGGTCACTTCAGTCCAAGTTTGTATTTCTTAGAAACTTAAACATAGTAACCTCTTTCTCTTGCTTAAATAGAATTCCAGCATCACAATAGTGATTATTCATTAAGGATCAATGCAAGTGACAGAGCATAAGCAAATGTAACAAGTAAAAAGAATACCTGGAATATCATTCAAAAAAAAAAAAAAATTACCTGGAAGGGAGCACTTAGCTCCTGCACGAAGTTTTTCTTCTTCAAAACTATTGTGTGCCTTCCAACAACATCAAGATATGAATAACTTGTCTGCAAAGTTCAATAAGAAGTGAATTAATTCAAGTGAAGATATCCACGTAAAATACAAACCAGTAAGCTGGATTCATACATGCATACAAGTAAAAAAGTATGATGCCGAGGGTCATTTCAAGCTTGTGTAGCTTCTAGATGACTGATATACTATCGAAACAAGTCTTTTAATGGATTGATGGTGATGTCTCCTAGTGCCACTTTTATTTGAACTGTATAAACGGTTGAAGGCCCTATAGCCAAGACTTTGGGTGATTTTATTGCCACATGCACACACAACACACACCCCAAAAAATAATAATAGTAATAAATAAAAATCCCTTGCTGCTCTTCAGATTGCAGTGAGAAATTCTTGGCTGCACCACATCACAAGACGGCAGGTGGAAGACAGTAATTACAAATCAGTACTTTCCTCATTAACCAAAAAAACTGAAGTGAGTATGATGGTCTCTACAGCATATCTTGGAAATGTAACATTAATTTGTTTTGTGTTTATATGCATACAGACATATACATTACTTATTTTCTTTCTGCTGCACAACTACATTCATAGAATATGTCAAAATTTAGAAGAATCACCTCCAAATGTTGCTCTACTGGGAAAGAAACTACAGCAGATGGTTCTGTTGATCCCTCAGGAAGCACAACCTGAAATTTAAGGTTTTAAATTTCTAGTAAAGACATGACAATCAATTCCATAAAGCTGAGAGCTAAACAACAATGGGGGAGCAAATTATGATTATGAGGCCCCAAACTTGAAAGAACATACTTTAATAGTTAACTGGTCAACCACTGTATCAAGGAGTGGACATCCAAAAGTGAAATTAAGATAGCGTCTTCCATCAGATGACTCAAAGAGAAAATCTTGCAATGGTACTCCATAACCAATAACAAAAGTGGCTTTCCAACCTCCAAATAAAGGATATCGTGGTTCTATTTCTAGTTCTGACTGTATAAGAAAAAAAGCACTAAGTTAGAATAAGTTGGAATAAGTTAGAATAAAATAGCATGATTTTTCTCCAGCAATAAAATAATCATATGCATTTCAAATATATACACAAGGATATGATTCATCAATTTCTTAAGGTTCACAATTTCCAACTACATAAGGTTGATTAATTGCCAATAAGCAAATGAACGCCAAAAGTGCTATGTACTTCAGAATCAGTTTGGTGAATTAGTTTCACACAAAACAGAAAAACATGTCCAGTGAAGTGAAGTAGCAGCCAGTGAAAATTATATTACTATAAAAAAGAAAGTCCATATAACCTGGTATAAGAGCCTTATACCAGCCAATCAAAAATAAGAAACAAACAAGACACCAGAAACACGATCAACCCCGAAAAAATACATATACAGTCATCCCCCGTAACATCAATCACCCCAAGGAAATACAAGAGAACCCAGTAACCATACGACAAAAACCAATCAAACAAAGAACGCTCCATCACTGATTAAAGGAATAGGCATAACAAGGCATAACATCTCTAGATTTAGTCACAAGCAAATAATAACCCTAAATCTTGTCAAGAATACAAGTTTCAGATGTTAACCTTACCACTTGAACACCATACTTAAGGGAAGCATAAATTACAAGTCTGCAGGAACAAATGTATGAAACCTTTCAAGCTGAATTGATAAGCAATTCTTTTAGAAAGCACACAGATGACAACCTTACAAGTCCTCTAAGCAGGCAGAATAAAAAAAATAATGCTGAAATTACCTTTTGAGGATCGCCACGCAGATGTGAACTTGATATGTTCCCAATTTCATCTCGATAGTAGACAGAGTGCACCCGAGGTGGAAGCCTTGCAAGAAGATGCTTAAATGAAGAAACACCAGTAATAGATGGTTTTGATTGATAGTCAACCCTGCCAGAAGGAGGTCCCGAAAGAAGAAAACAGACATAAGAAAACAAATTGAAATGAGAAAACAGAAATAATTGACAAATAAAAAAAATCCATACAGAACTTTTATAGAATAGACATTAGTAGCTTCATTTATATCAAAATTAAGTGACTTAATTTACTTTGACTTCACAGCTCTTGAAATCATAAAATTAAAAAATATGTGATGATTATTCGATGGGAGTATCGTTGTTAAAATCTTACAATACATGATTTGTATCTTACGATTCATACAATATGATAAGAGAAACAATTCGTATTTATTAACAAATCTTATTATTCCTATAAATAATAGAATTATGGAGTTATTAGGAATTTGAAAGCATGAAACATTTTGTTTTAATCGCTTTTAAGGCTTAAGTTAATGGACATTAAAGACCTTTCGAATTTTTGGGGGTTTTTAGTTCATTATAGACTTTTCACAGTATAGTTGGATATATATTAATTTTATACTTTTAAGAGTTGGAGCATTGAAATTTGAGCTCAAGTGAATTAATTATATAATATCTTAATATTGAAAGAAAGTTGGAGAATTGATCATATTATTTACCTTTTAGATATATTTTATATTATTTCATGTATTAAGTATGTTTGAAGGAGAACACTTGTAAATCTTACAATTCTACAGTTTATAATATATGATTTGCGGTTTAAGATGTATAACGATTTTACGATACGATTTTATTTTCACGACATTGCATGGGACCTTCAATTCATTTAATGAACAAAATAAGAATTTCTGGTGATTGCATGCCAAAACCAATCGAATGCAACGTATAATGATAAAATGCTATATCATTGTATTGGCTTCTCTTAGGCTATGATTAAGATGATGACAAAATATTCAGGTTCTGGACTTCTTTATCATTAACATGTGAAAACAAAAATGGAATGGATATATGTAGAAAACAGAAGACATCGAAGCAGTTGTACTGCAGAAAGATTTGTTGTGTATGGAGTTTTCAACAGAGTCGGCAACAATTGTTTCAGTTTAACAAAAAGCAACTGTACTGCCTACTCAACAAAGTGCCAAAAAAGATAACAATAGTTACCAAGCCTTGCAGCTTTAACTAAAGGAACATAAATATTTTGAGGTGGCTTCTGGTCCCTAAGACTAAGATTGGCTTTCCATGGAAAAATAAAACCCTTATCTGTATCTTAAACTCTGTGGGTATAGGTATAGTGTACAGGGTCATACTTTCTTGTTTCCTCTCCACTTTGATGATGAAAGGCAAGTTGCATGAATATTAGGGATATAAAAGAAAATGGACTGTAAAAGTTTTCTTACAAAATATTTGGACGCATTCTTCTTTAGTGTGTCAACATCATGCTTTTTCTTAATTAAAATTGGATATTGTATTCAGAAAAAATGGATTATGTATCTTTATTTTAAAATAGTTTTCTTAGTAATTGATTGCTTAGCCAATGAGGAAGGTAAGGTATGGAACATTATTTGTAGGAGAGACTTGGGAAGAAAAAAGAACCCACAAGAAGAATAATGGACTTTGAAACTGACATGTTAGGGATGCTGATGGGGATCTAGGGTTCTACTACTACCGGAGAAACCTGATACATGAGGCTTGTGGGCAGTTTCTTGTATCCACAGGATTAGTCTCAACTCCAATGTTGTGGGGTGGGGATACCCAATTTATCAATCCACCCACAGGATTAGTCTCAGCTCCAATGTTGTGGGGTGGGGATACCCAATTTATCAATCCAAGGGCAATATTTCTGTAATGACCCGACCCGGGGTAACGGGTCAGTTGTGACAGGTAAAATTAATTTAGAAAATGATTGAAGTTTAAATTGATTTGTTAGTTTAATTTGATAATTTTATTTGGGAAAAACACAATTGAATTTAGGGATTTAATATTAGACTCCGATTCCACACTTTCTCCCCAATAAAAATTTACAAATTTATCCCCTTCGAATTAAATTAAGGGAATGGAAAATAAATTATCAACTTAGATTTTAATTCTCCTAAGTTAGAATCTCAATTGGAAATATTCAATTAAGAATGTGAAATCAATAAATAAGTTCCAATTTTTAAGTATCTAGAATTTAATCGATGATTGACAAAATTAATAAAAGAGAAATAAAGGACAATTTATTAAAATCATATTTTAAAGGAATCACCTTTCCGGTCGAAATTAATTGTCCAAAATTCTTTCACCTTGGGAGATTTTTTATCTTATAGATAAAAAATGTATAAATATAGATTTTTATTTTATTTTATTTTAAATAATAGAAATTACCCTATTCGTGTGGGCCCTTTGGACCCACACTCCTCTCGATGGTTTTTATTCCCTAAGTTTCCTATTTGACTCTTATTCCCCAAAATCCTTAACACTAAAGAGGAAACCCAATCTCCACCACCGTACTCCACTTGGAATTTTCCAAATCTGGGACTCAAACCTCTTCGAATCCCTTTTTCGTCTCTCCTCCTCTTCCGTCTCCTTCGGTAAGTAAAACTCTTTTCTCACCGACCCTTTCCCCCTCCCTTTAAGAAGACCGTGCGAAGCCTTTTCTTCCTTTACCCTTTCGAAACGGCGATTTCAAGACCCTTGTGTCTCTCCCTCTTCCGATCGACATCTTCTTCACCCTCTCTCAAAGTCGATGAAGGAGCCACCTGCAGGAGCATCTACAACAGCCAGTCGAGTCTCTGATTTCTTCCCTTCCTTTTGGTAAGTTCTCCTCTTCGAAGGTCTTCATATATTCTTTAGTTTTTCTTTCTCAAATTCTACTGCTGCTGTGGAAACCTCTGCCCCTACACTCTCTGGTTTTCGCCAATCAGCCAGCCACCTTGTTCGATTAATGTATCATGGCCTTGTCTAGTGCTCGGTTGTAGGACTGCTTCAAGGAGTGACTCAGATCTGTCCCCAATACTTGATCCGTGAACAGTACCTGCCCAGTTTTCTTCTCCAAATAACGAAGTGTGGACTGATTTCAACCTCCGTAGAATCTGCCCTTAACCTCTTTGGTTCTTGCCCAAACCAGGCAGCCACCTTGTTCGATTTATGTATTTTGGCCATGCCTTCTTCTCCCAAAATATTCTTTTATTCGTTTAAATTAAATGAGCAAATTGGAAAGGTGGGAATTAAATAAAATCAATGCTCAGTTTTCTCCCATCTCCAATCAGTTTTTAAATATTCTGTTATTTTAATATCTGAAGTATATTAGTATTGTATTTAAAACCTTTTACGTATTGGAGATTTTTCTGCCTCATATTTATGAGCATTAGGAAAGATGTGACTTAATAAAAATCCATACCCAGATTTTTAACCTATCTTCATACAGTGTTATCAATTACTTTCCTAAGTATAAAATCTGCAGTAACCCAGAAACTGCTTGTAGTCTGAGCCGGCTTAAAGTTCATAACTCTTCTGAATTGGGCCAGCAAACCCAGTTCAGTTTTGTGACTGTTTAATGGGCCAGATTGGTGACTACCTCTAATATGTCTAACCCCTATTTTGTTTTGAGTCATATGTATAAAACCGACAGTATATACACACACATACGTATGTTAAATCTACTAATCTACAACCTGAATTTATTATCTGTATGTCCTTCTTAGCGATATAATTATCATTCTATATTTTTATAAGGGTTAAAGATATGATTTTTAGACTTTAATAATGACCTTTGTTTCAAAACATATATGGTTTTCACTTCAACGGCATTATTACCCTTGTAATCGTTATGGTTTTATTTAGTTAAAGTATTTAGTATATTTTTAAAGGTTATGACTCCAACTGTCTATTTACTTATAGGATTTGATTAAAAGTATTAGTAATTTAAAGGAGAACCCATCCTTTTTACGAATAAGGTTTTATCGTCTTATTAGCATTGAGTGAGATTAGGCATGGCATAAACTCAAGACCTTCACCTCTAAGCCTGTGACCTTAGATTTACCTTAGAAGGGGCAGTAGGATATGATCCTCCACTTTGTAAATAAAAGAAACTTAAAGAGATTAACAAACATCAGTTTTTAATGGCTTAGAACATTCAAATTAATTTGCAGTAACTTTGGAGTAAAAGACTTGTGTATACAGCTTTGGATTTCTTGCTAGCACCATACATTTCACGTGATTCTAGGTGAGGAAAACAATTCACTATATACTTTTAAACATGATTCCTTATTTTATTATGTGTTTAGGCAATGAAGATATTGTATTTTGTTGTGTGATTGGAATATAATTGTTGGATCTAGAATAGACTGGGCGCATGTTAATAATGGTTATGATCCGGTGTTCACTCACAGTAGTGTAAGGGAGATTTTGGCTAAACATTCTATTGGGCGTGAGAAGACTCAGTCCGCTCGGATTGTGGAGTCTAACCATTAATATTGTTGAAAGATCCAATGATTTATATTCGTAGATTGATGGTTATTTGTATGTTATCGTCTAATTATTAACCTTAATTGGACATGTTTGAATGTTGGTGTATATAATCCAAATATTATGATGCATGGACGATTGTTATGTTTATTTCAAAGTTTATGCATGCTATGGGAAAAGAGATATTTAGTATGATGTTATAATCTGCTTAGATTGAGATTCATAATTTCATAGGCATGTTATGAATATTTAAGCATGTTTGTCAGCATTGAGCATAGCATTCTCATATTCATAGCATTGGGTATGAGGGTGCGATCCATGATTGTCACGAAGGCCACAACGGTGGTAGTGTTGTTAACCTCACTTTAAATGAGAAGACCGTTATGGTAAAAGAGGTGTGATATCCGTGACAAGTCATGAGGGTTGTTATTTGGTGGTAGATTGTGTTATCCTCACTTTATGTGGGATGGCCATTAAGGCGATGTTGTGTTACCCTCGATTTGTCGGGAAGGCCACCAAATATCAGTAAATGTAATAATGGGTTGGAATATGGCATTTGGCATTGAACATTACATTTTGCAAAGGCATGAGCATGAAATAAATTGTTATTCTTGCTTATCTAAAATATCATTGAGGAAGTATGAATATCATACGCTATGTTTGTGTTATTGTTTTCTTTACTGGGCATGAAGCTCATTCCTTACATTGCAGGCAATCCCTTGGACTTAGGTCTGAACGATAATCACAACTGAGCTTAGAAGGCGAGGAGTCGATGAAGAATTTTTAGAAACGCTTAGTTAGTGCAGAATTTATTATTTAGATTATAAGTTGGTTGTTTATATGATTTGAGACTTTGAGAAAGTTGTTTATTCGTTTATTTTTAATTTGTGGAAACTTAGATAATAAATCCAAGTATGGATTAAATTTGAGAACGCTTTAATTTGATTGTTATGGGAATGTGAGTAAATGATGCGTTTAGAAATCCTTATGTGAGTGATATTTATCCCTTTAAGTTATTTAGAAGCTTAAATGAGATGTTATATCTTCAAGCAGATTGTGGACTTGAGGAATTTTGGTGGCTTGTGAATGTAATTATGTTTGTTTGAATTTAGCTACAAATTTTTGATGTAAGACCCGTTTAGGGCAGCAGATGATGTAATTTTGTACAGTCAGATCACGCCCGTCTAGGTGTTGGAAGGCGGGGCGTGACAATTTCAACCCCAACCCAAACCAAAATCATTATACAAATTGCAATTGATATTGGATTTCTGTTGAAGTTGTTGATTATTAGCAAGGAAATAAACCCACACATTCATCCATCCATAATTTCCAAGGACTACCAATAATATTTGACTATTCAAACAACCCCCCTCCCAAATACCACAAAAAAAGCCATTGTACAAATTGCAATGGATATTGGATTTCTGTTGAAGTTGTCAATTATCAGCAGGACACCTTTCTTTGCAAGGCATGAGGCCTGCTAGGTGAACCCACTTTAAAGTCTGTCTATTAGCACAACATGAAGATTTGTTACTCCAGCAGAAGGTATGTTTTCAGGCATGGACTTGAATCATTTGATTCTTTAGTAAAGCATTATCAGCATACTTGGTTTCTAGAATGATAAAAAACTATTGAGAATAGGAATGGTTCTGAAAAAATTAGTGTATTTGGTAATTGGTAGGCACAGAATGGTTCTGAAAAAGTTATTAAGAATGACTTTGGTTTATTTTTTGTGTCCATTTTAGTCTCCTTGAAAAGGAGGTATTGTTTTCATTTAGCATGAAAATCCTTCTCATTTTATTATGAATGGCCTACCAAAAAATCCTTATTTTAGAAGCATTACTTGAAACATAAAATTACCCAAACCATATTTTCAAGTTTGTGAATGTAAATTTACATATTTTATGTGATGCAAATCTTGCTTTGCTTTGTCACGAGGCATAAGTCTGACTATTCAATGAATACGTGAACCCAATGCAACGAAGAGTAGTTTGCATCGATGTATGGGCTGTTTACACAAGAAATCTGCTAGACTTAGTTGAAGTAATTAGGCCATGACTATGGAATAACAAGCGCTCAACAAGTTCAGCACTTGAATATGTTGATTTCAATGCCAATTGTTAGCATGATATCTGATTATAAGCATAGTGTCACGGGTCGAGACTCCATGACAAGTCGAGCATACATGAAGGCCGGCTTTGGTGCCAAAATTGTATACGAAGTATGGCTGAACTCAAACAATGGAGGTTTCAATGGCGTAGGAATTTCCGGAATGCTCAAGAATAGCCTGGAACACACAAGAAGAATCAAGAATGTCGCGGAAGGTTCAGAAATATTCAAGAGGACTCTCCAAGGTACTAGAGAGTTATGGAGTTCTCTAGAAGTCAAAGGGAAAATGTAGAAATGTGTAGGAGTATGTAGTGTTTCGTAGAAGAGTATAGAGTCTTGTAGAACATTGTGGAAGTAGGTAGAAGTCTATAGAGTTGTGTGGAATGTTGTAGAAACTTACGAAACTAGTAGAGTCTAGAGAGAGTTTAGAAAGTTCATGTAGTGTAGGATTGTGACAAGTGGCCCAATCCTAGTCAACCATGGGAGAAGACTTCATCTATAATAGGAGGAGAGTTTCTCATTTGCAAACAACCCCTTCCACAAACTCAAGAGCTTGAGAGAGGAGTCAAGCTACAGAGAAGAGGAGTGCTTGGGAAAGAGTTGAACTCTCCAAATGTTGAAGCTTGTTGGATAGCTTCAAGGTAGTGCGCTAGCAAAGTGTTCCAGTTAGGGAGAGTGTGAGAGATTGCGAAGTGTTCAAGCCTTGTGAAGTTGTACTTCTCTTTGTTGATCAATACGAGTTGAGTTTGATATGTTCTAAGTCTTGGAATTCCATCTCTTTCTACATTGTGTTCAAGTTTGTGTCTGGTTTGGTGTGATTACTTTTGGTCCAAAGAGTGACCAAGTTAGTGGTAACGCTTCCTACTTGACAACGGACGGCTCGAGTGAGTGCCAGCAAGATTAAATCAAGGAAGGATTCACTAGTCCTGTGACAGTAGGTTGAATTTTTCTACTAATTAAAGTACTTGCCCATTCAAGTTGTCTTATACATAAAAAATCCATTAAAATGGAATCTTAAGAATACCAGTGTATTTAGTGTTCCATCTCTCTCTACATTGTGTTCAAGTTTGTGTGTAGTTTGGTGTGATTACTTTTGGTCCAAAGAGTGGACCAAATTGGTGGTTAGGCTTACTCGACAACGGACGGTTCGAGTGAGTGCTAGCAAGATTGAATCAAGGAAGGATTCACTAGTCCCATGACAATAGGCTGACTTTTCTACTAATTAAAGCACTTGCCCATTCAGGTTGTCTCATACATAAAAAATCCATTAAAATGGAATGTTAAGAATACCAGTGTGCTTGGTGTTTTGACTGAACATTGCTTGTTCCTTGTAAACAAAAAATGGGGGGAGGGTGTATGTGTGTGTCTAAGATATCAATGGATGATTTAATGATTTATGCAACGACATCTAGATGTCATTATGCAGTAAGGTATTGAAATTATACAATTTTTTCTGGCATGGTGAAAACAACTCTTTATTTTAATTTCTTTCATGGTTCTGAAACTTTTCTTTATTTTCATATTTTTAGATGTCATTTTTAATTTTCTTATATTATGTTTCTTATTAAGGACCTATGCATCTTACGGGTTTTTTTTTTCTAGTTAATTGAGAAAAGTTAGGGCAAAGACAATTAAATATTGTAGCAATTAAATATTGTAGTTTTGACTTCCTGACTCACAAATTGGTTTACCGCTTTTTTTTAGCAGAGACGATGAATAATTTCATTAAAAATAAATAATTACAAACATAATTGGTTTGCTTCTTTGATAGTGTTAACTCTTTGGATGCTGATGTAGCGCCAAATAACTTTGGGTTGATCATTTCATTTGGTGTATGAGAACTTCAAGCCATGTCACAAAGTTGAGACTGTAAGCCGATGTTTTCAAAATGCTCATTCAAAGCATAAAACAGATCTCTTAACTTAGCTGATAAAGAATTGTCTGCAAGGTGTTAATTACACCATGATTATTATGTTCTCTATGAGATTTTCTTCTTCCTCCTCTTCTTCTTCTTCTTTTGTGGTGGTACCACGACTCGAACCTATAACCTTTTGGTTGAAACAATAGCATTCATCAATGGTGCTAAGACTGTTGTCATGGGGTTGTAAACTGTATTTTGACTCATTTTTTTCATCCAGTCCCTAGCCCTTTAGGCTACTTGAGTTTGATTCATTGGATAAACTAGATTATTTCTTGATGAATTAAATTTGAGTATGTAACATTGATGAACCAAGCCAGCTTGTCCAATACAACATTGAAGGCACAGATAGAATATAAGGTGTTTTTGTCCTTACTGCAATTGTTAACATCTATCAACTATTAAAATTTTACTAGAAGAAGGATTTGTGAACCAACCTTGAAAAGACACCTTTGTGTTTAGCACCAGCATGAGCTAGCTTGTAATGCTCCGTTATCAGAAGACTGCCCCAGTGAGAAACTTCCACCTTGCGAACAAGTTCCTCAACAACAGCAAAAGGACTGTTGTTCTCAAAATGCACAATTATGGGAGAGAATGAGTAGGGAGGACTATCACTGTAACGGCCATATTTTAGTTCTGTACCAGCACGATTGGTAGGGTGGACTCGTGTGTAAGATTCAACCTTGGTATTTGGACTTTTCAAATATGTTGTCTGTTCTCTAACATAGTAAGGTGACAATAACAATGCACTGTCGCGGTAATAGACAAGTTGAGACTCTGATTGACCAATCTCTGCTGGAAAAGGCTCTAGAGAATGTGTTAATACAAGAAGCACTTCCAAGTTTGCAGTTTCACCCATATTTAGCGGCTTGTTCAAAGAGATAGCGTACAAACGGGCACCATTTGGTGTGTCAGGTGATTCAATAGGGTTTACATCAAGAGGAAAAATTGTTTTCTTTTTCCGTTTCCCTTCAATGGAAGCTGCTTTTATTACTGCTAGATTCTCATGTTGGGTTGGTGGTAAAGCAACGAGAATTTCAGAAGCAGGAGAAGCTCCAGTGTTCTCAACCTGGATATAAAATAAAAAATGAGATGCACAAAGTCAACATGGTACAGATAAGAAAATGTCACAAGTTGACCAAAGCAAAGCCAGGACAGGTTATTGAAAAAGCGTAATTTCTGTAGAAATTACTGAAATCACCCTTGAATTCTTCAAATAGAGCGTTACTTCCAGTAACTATCCAAAATATTCATGATTTTTTTGAAGGACCATCATTCTCTTAGATCCATTAATGCAGATATAGCCACAGGAAATCCAGTTTTCTTGAATCAAAAGATTCAAGGATGTTTAAGACAGATGTTGTGGCTTTGATAACTTTGTTTGTCCTATAGATGTTCAAAAGATATCATACTTGACAATGGTAACCAGAAAAAATACCTTCAAAGTCAAGAAAACTCGTACAATGTGGGAGGTCAAATCAATCTGCATCATGATATAGCAAGATTAAGTGAATTCAGTATAGATTAATGTTTGGTAAAATATCTTATGTTTACTAATAGACATCTCCAAAATAAACTCAAAGCTAATAGCATTTTTCAGTCCCTAAAAGTGAAATGGTATAACCATTGACAGAGAGGAAAAAGTACATCCAAAAGACTGAAACAGTATCTCAAAACTATATTGATCAGGAAAAAGAAAAAAGAGTAATACAAGACTACATAGGAAATTAGGAATAAGCAAATACCCATAAAACTACATACTAGAATCGAACCCCTGACAAAAATCCACCCATCTTTACCAATCCTTGACTGTTTATAAATGGATTTTGAGTCATACAATCACAGAAAAAAGTACTTTAATTTGTCCTAGCTTTCTTGAGAAACATACAGTAATAGAATCATACTTCATCCAAGCTGCCATCCAGATAATTTTTCGTCATAGACTCAGAAATAGTTCCCTGCATGGCATCTGGAGAAGCAAGCCATTTATGAACACTATAACAAAGAAAAAGTTTGCCCCAAAGCGGCTACCAAACAGAAGATTATCTGATTTGCCATGAATCGTACTCAACCCAGTTGTACTTTGAGGTGCATCTAAGCAGATTTTTAGTCTCTAGTAATCAAATAACATCAAATTTCACTTTTTACTCAAATGGACCATACACAAAAGAAACCCATCTCTCAAAATAATTATTTTGGGAATGTCTGAACATTCTCAAAATAATTTTTCCCATCTCTCATTTGCTTCGATATTCATATTATCTATTTCCATCCAATTACAGAAAGAAATGATAAATTAATGTTTTACAAAGTATTGCTCGAGATAGCTTACTTTCCAACTGCATTATTCAACACATTATTGAGCTCATATATAACAATGTTCACGGGCCATTTCTTTCCAAATGATTGGCTGAAATTAGAGTTTAAAGTTACTCAATAGGATTTTTGGATTAAAAAACCATAAAAACAAGGTTGTTAATTGACTTGAAACTCTCCAAGTGAAGCAATCTATCTAGCTTCTACTGATTACATGGTCCAAAAAACAAATTTCAATGAATAATCACTGTTAAAGGAACATTAGGGTGATCCTGACAAGGTGGGCCATCGTGATTTAAAGCTGACCCCAAATTGCAGAGAAAGGGTGATGATGAAATGGGGCAAAAAGGCAGAAAATAATATTTCGTCCAAATTACATGTATTTTCTACGCTGCTCCTAACAGACACCAAAATTATCTACTCTTACAATCTAAAGCGACCTAAGTGCAGCCTAAACCTACCTCTAGTTTTTCCTTTCTTTCTTCCTGTTTTAAAGTGTAAACTGCAATTTTTTTTGCAAATATTTTTCTACAAATAAAGATATTTCCAAATAAATGAAACACTTCTTAACAAAGCGATGAAAAAAGGAATGTAAGTGTTGTATAAACAACACTGCTCAAAAAAGTGTTGTATAAACAACAACAAAACAATCTAACTTTAGAATCAACGAAAATATCTTTTCCTCCTGCAGTGCGAAGTAATCCAAATGCAACCTAAATAGCTAAAGATTTATTCTTTCTTTTGTAGATTTCCTTGGAAATGTCGGTATAAGAAGATAACAGGAACATTTTTAGACTAGCCACCTAACTAATTCAAAAAGCATCTAATCGTCGAGTAAATAAGAACTAAAGAAATTGAATAGAGCATAAGATCATTTTTTTGCAGAAAATACAAAAGGAATGAAGTCAAAACAACGGAAAATCAATAAGACGGCAAGAAAGCTGGTTTCGCTTCACGTGTAACCATTATACGAGAGTCAGAAGCTAGAAACCCTAATGCTGCGAGTATCTGTACAAAGTAATGAGTAGATCAAGGAAATTGAAGGAAAAAATAAGTCGATTGGAGAACGTACCCGTCGTTCGGCGGAAAGGATCTGAATCTGATCGGAAGGAGGAGGAGGAGAAGAAGAAGAGATTGAGAGGAGAGAAAGAAATGAAAAGAAGAAGAAAAGAAGTAGGGAAGGCCGAGATGAAAGCAGACCACCTTCCATCCCTTCGGCCGTCTGTAAGCGAGAGTCGACCTTCGGTGGACTTGAGTTTGGATTTCGGAAGAGTAGTCTCCTTGACTCCTTTGTATACTTGGGAGGATCCGGTGTAGCATGTGCTTCACCGTCTTTCTTTGTAATCTGTAGCCAGAGAAATGAGCCGTTGTTGAACCGGTTCGTAAAATTTGATATAAAATTTTAATCAAAGTCTTGGATTGATTTACTTGATAAACTTAGATAGTAAAATCTAATATTTTTTTTTCAATATCTAAGTCACATTTGCAGGAATTCATTTGCGCACTGATAATTTTTATTAATATAGGATACCATGCTTATTTTATTCATCATTTTATTGTAATAAATTGATAATATTTTTTATTTTGTTTTAATTTTTTATTTATCATAATAAAGTGAGAGATAAAATAGTTCAATGACTCATTTTAATAAAAGGATTGTGTACGTATCAATTTCTAATATTTGTTTGTAATACCTTTTTAAATTAACTAATCTCTAAGAAACGATTTATAGTAATTTAAATTTTCATAGTTAAATTCTTCTATAAACTATCTCATAAAATTTTCTATCACCATACGCTGAGAGAGAATTTTTAGAAAAAATTATGAGCACTCTATCTTTATCTAACTTAGACATTTATTTTTTAAAATAGTTAAATCGAAAAGTGTGAGATAAAATAATGGAATAGAAAGACAATATATGCATTTATTAAGTTGGCTCAACTCAACTCTAATACTCTATGCTTTTCGATTGGACTCTATTAAGTACATAACAAGTCAATGATGAATTGTAATAAATTCTCTTCTTGTTGACTCATGGTACAATAGACTACAATCATGATTTTCTATCGACCTCTTTCTTTGATGACTCACCTTTTTCTAAGTTATCTTTACCATGATTTAAACATAAAATCTGGTGCTTACTCCAATGCTAAATGTTAAAAGACTTTGATCAATATCTCAAAAGCTCTAAGATCAATGAAACACAGAAAATCTACCTTTTATCGGATCTCATTCTAAGTTTGTTCAATTTCACCCTTATATTCCAAATCTCTCGATTGGATCCAACCAAACATACGACAAATTCTTGAGAAACAAACTAGAAAAACAGGAACAACCAAATAGCACTCCACAAGGAAAGTAAAATAAAAACAAAACAAGACTACCTCAAACAAATACACTCCTAAGTTCTAAAAATATTAAAGATGATGAAATTCTAAAACTCTTTTAAGGATAGAAGCCCAAGTTGCACACTTTGCTCTACCTCTGTGACTGATTCCAGAAGAGCTTCTCTCTTTATTTCTTTACTGTAGTGAAGAGGGCTAATGTAAAAGGATAGAGAATCTCGAGGGTCCTTTAAAACATGAAGGCAAACGAAACAAGAGGTAATCTAGTAAAAGGAACTTGAGCTTTGGGTGAGCAGATAAATGGGTCAACCAATAGGACATAGTCACAGTAGTAAGCACGATCATCCTCTATTGAAGGGAATAACCAGATGGTTCTACGGAGATGAAGAAGTGAATCAAAATCTTTTGCTTCTTGATAAGAAAAGTTTTCTTCGAAGTCTTGTACAACTTGTTCAGTGACTAAAGAATAACAATTTACAACTACTGAACAACTGAAGTTAGATAAGCAAAAACTAATGATAGGAAGTGGGAGGTCACGGATTTGAACTCCGATGGTCTAATTTTGGTGTGCTTTAGGGGTAGAGGTCTACACGTGAGAGTTTTATACTGCGTATCCTGCAGTTTTCCACACTTAAATTTAAAGAAAAAAAAAAAAGCAAAAAAGGGACAAGAATTAGGCTAATAGGGTAGAAGAATCACTCTCAGGGTCTTTCTAGAAATGGCTTATTTATTGGCCAATTGACATGACCAAATCAAATTTAAATGAGTTAGATACAATTCAAACCATTTATTGATCAAGTTGTCCAAATACGATTAAATTTAAATGTGTTGACCAGCCAAACTCACTTGTGCATTTATTAAAAGAGTGACAACTTAACTTATATTTAACTCAATCCACTTATTCAACGGATTGACTCAATATTAACTTATAAATGAATGCATTCAACCTATTTTTGACATTAAACATATTAATCGACCCAAGGACCAAAGCTTGCTTAAATGGGATAACCTTATTTAATTTGATTTATTCATAGTAGACCCAACTCGTTGAAGGCCAAACTCAATCCATTTATTAACAAGCTTAGCTAACTTGAACCTAAGTTGATACAATCTAAAACTGATCAAATCCTTATTAAATGAGTATCCAACTCAAATACCCTATAATTATGAATAGGTTGAGTCAACTTTACTCATTTATAAAACGTTGACCCAACTCTACTTGTATAAACGTCACCCAAGTGTTTGACCAATATTAACTCGATGGTCCCAATATCAACTATTACGTTAAAATGGTTTATCCAATCTAACTCATATATATACAACATGTTTATTAAATAGGTTGATCCAATCAAGATAATCTTATATAGTTAAATGCAACCTATGCCTTAATCGGCTTATTTGTTAAATGATTGAACTAAGTTGACTATTCAACTATTTTTAAATGGTTTGACCTAATCTATGACTTTATTAAATGGAGGACACAACTTGACTCAAAGCAAATCCAAACTATTTATTAAACTAGATGACCAACTAGACCAATTTATTTTTTGAATGGATTGATCCAATTTAAATAATCTTAATTTTAAAAGGGAACAATTTGACATGTATTTGAGTTAATTCATTTATTAAATTAGATGCCTTAATCCGAATATTTAATTAAGTTTAAACAAGTTTAATCATCTTTACCCATTTATTATCTAGTTAACCTAACTCAGCTCGACCCATTTGTCAATTGATTTTTCATTATGTCAATATAATAACAAATAAGCATAGAAAAGTTTTTAGAGTAAAAGATAATTTCTTGTCAAATCATTTTTAGTGAGTTTATTTTTAATTTACGTGTGGAAAACTTCGGAATATCCAGCGTAAAACTCCCACGGATGAGCCCACTATCCCTAGGACATACCAAGGTAAAGTTAGCAAGTGTTTTTATTAGAATTTATTCTTTATTAACATTTTCTAAAAAACAAACGAAGCTGTTCTATTGGAAATTTGGAAATCCCCTTCCATGGTTGAGAGGATTTGGTTCGCGTGCAAATTTTGTCTAATTCAAGGGTGAAAATCTTGATATCAATTGATAACTTTCTCTCCCTTATTTTTTTTTCTTTTTTTTTTTCTAAAAAAAATATGACCTTTATCGATTGATATCAGCGATAAATATCGCCAATAGATATCAAGGTTTTAAAAATCGAAATTATTAGCCCTGATCAAATCTAGTCAAGTTAACTATATATAATAATAGATATCGTTTGACTTATAATATCGCTTGTGAGTTGTTAAACCACTTGTAAAAAGCATGTTTGCATGTTGATAAAGGTAAACTACATCTTCTCTCCTATTTTTTTTAAAAAGAAATTATTAATATAGTTCAACTGGTAGACACTATAACTCATAAATCATAGATCTCAAATTTGATTATCGCAGTAATCTGATGCTTGTAGCTTACGGCTAAGGGTGAAACTTAAATTGGGTTTTAATCAAGGGTTTTAAGACTAAGAGTCGCAAGAGAATGAATCTACTTGAGTTCAGTCAGCTTTTTTATCAAATTTAGGTTGATCTGGCCCAAACTTGGGTAAGTCTCTCGATTCAAAATCATGTCAAAGTCGATTCCCTTGATCAAACCGGTTTCTATCTGGGTTTTCAAACTATAATACAAGGACAAGATATGAGCTAACAAATGAATTATAATAATAAAAATAACATGAAGTAGAATTTATTAAAAGAATTAATGCCATTTACACTCTTCTAGACAAAACCCCCAGGAAGCTTGAAGGCCATGGTTCACCCCTCTACCTACACAATGGAGTCCTTAGATACAACCCCATTTATTTTCTTCACTTCATGTACTTCTTTATCATGGAGGGCCGCACTTAAAGGGGCCAAAAGGGGTGTGGTCTCCTTGATCTGCAATAACACATGATAGAAAAAGAATGTTAATAGGCAAAAATGTTACATAGCATATGGAAATGAAATTAATAATAAATTTAAGAGAGTTGATCTGACGGTTAAGACGCAAATCTCATAAAGTGAGGTCTTGAATTTGATTAACGCTCATTCTTTTCAGGCTACTCCTTATGAGATTACTTTCCATCAACAAAATCGGTATGTATAGATGGGAGATTTACATGTGCTTGTGAGATTAGTCTCACCCCATATTAAAAAACAAATAAATTAATGATGACAGAGAAAGAACCTGAGCTGCTTGGATATGTTCATTGTCTTGCTTCTTTTTGTTCTCACGAGTGCAGAAGTATGAATACAAACCCATCCCAAAAATGGCAACACATATGCCTATGATGTTCCTTTCAGTGAAGGGGTCATGGAGCAATGTATAGCCAAAGGTTAGGATCAGGCATGTCTTCAGATGGCCCAGCACTTGGTATGTCACGGGTGACGTTTTGCCGATGACAAGGAAAGTGCTGAAGTTGACGGAGACGGCAATCAGGCATGAAAGGACGATGAATGTCTGCCCATGAAGATGACATCAAATGTTCATATATCCAAAATTCACTTCTACACACCGATAAATTGACGTACAAAGACACCTACTAATCTATAATTACTGTTCTACCTGTCAGCATAAGTCTCACGTCGCCAGTGAACTTTTAAATGTATGGTTTAACTTTTTTGCACAATGTATTTATAAACAACTTTTATCGAAAAATGAATGAATAGAGAGGAGTTGATCATGACTCCCTTGAACAAGACCACCTTTGTTGAGACTCTTTGGTTATTCAAATGGATACCACTCAAGTGAGGTCCACTTATCCTAATCAAGTATTTACAACATTAGTGTAGGATTAGAATATATATACCAGGACAATGGGAGAGTATTTGTAGGCAAATACATTTTGCTTGGTGAGGCATTGATCTACAAGAGGGCCAGAGACAAAAAGTATAGCCGCTTGGAAGGGGGCAGACTGGTAGAGCAGCTGTGTGGAGGAGACATGTAACTTCTTCTGTATTGTGTTCGTCATCTAAGCGTAATGAAGAGTTAAAGAAATAAAAATTCAATATCATCATCATCGAAGCTATTTATCTCATCAATATGAATTTGACAATTAAATTATAAAAATGAACGGGTGCATCCCACATACTTGATCTAGGTTTTAATTATCACAAAACCCGACATGCAACTTTGTTGAGGATATGCATCCTTTCTCACATCATACCTTGTACACCATGATTTCATTTTCTAATTGCTACACCTTATATTAAAGATTTTTTCTAATCTACAAAGATAGCTTAGTTGACTTGAGTTTTTAAGATTTGAGTAGAGGTCTTGAGTTTTCAAACGAATGGCTTTCGTTGAGATAACATGATAATCCAAAAAGACGAATTTTCCTTCTTAATGAAGAGAACTGATCCAGGGCATACCAATGCTGTGGGGTCTATGAATGGGTGATAATTACTCTTAGATTGAATTAGTAGAATTAATACGATTTAATCATTCCATTAAAGTCATATTAGGTCCACCTAATATAAAATCAAAACAAAAGGGATAAATTGAGCATGGTTGCAGAAGGGGTCTATAGTATATATAAGTCAAATGGCCCACGATCTGCCATTTATGCACAAATCACAAGAATAGAAAGATTTTCTTGTCAATGCAATTGAGAAGAGAAGGTTTGAATAAGAAGCAATAATTTTTTTTTTTTTTAAAAGGGTTTTGTCCAAAAGAGATGTTGTCCTATCCATTTTAAGTGTGGACTGTGGAACAATAGGGTGAGGTCTTGTTTGTAAGAATGAGGCAATTAAAGTTCGAAAAACTGAATTAATAAAGAATCACTTTAATTCATATTAAAATATTTTTTTAATGTCATGAAAGTTTAAAGATAAAAACATATTTGAAGTAATTAAAATATTGAGGACTTAGAAATAATATTTCATTGATCAACATAATTCATGATAGTTCAATCTATGGGATTGGAGTGATGGACATGAATCTGTTTCAGGAAATGAGAGTCATTAGTTTAATTTTCACTCCACTTCAAAGGGCTACTTTCTGTAAAGTTACCCGTTATATGTGGATAAGAAGATTTGAAAATACGTTGAAGATTAGTTGGGTACTCTAAGAGACCTGGATATCCGATCATAAAAATAAAATAAAAAATATATTATAATAAGAAAAAATAGATGATGAAGGATACAATTTGGCCAACACAAGTGGTTGCGATTGCCAAAACTGAGAGAATGGTGCCGAGAAGATTGAGTTGCAGATCAGTCACAGATGCAATGGCAACTCCTAAGAGCAACACTAGAAGAGAAAGCTTTATTTTCTCACTGTAAAAAGATTAAAAAAAAAAAACATTATAAATTTCAAGAGTAAATTAAAGGGTATGTCAGTAGTGAAAAATAAAAATAAATAAATCTTGAGAAATTTACCTGAATTGCTTCTTTAAGAAGAGTGTCTCCAATAAAACAGTGAAGGGTATGATTGCAAGTTTGGTCATCTGATAAAAAAAATGTAGATTTTTAAATTATTAACAACTTCATTACCTACCAAACTTATGAGAGAATATTATTACCTTTTATCTCATTAATCTCAAAATAAATGTAGGCAGTTGATATGAGTAATCATGTATTTAGAAGTTCTAATCTTTCATCATATGAATATTTAAAATAAATTATTTCTATAAAACAATTTTCAAATTTAAATATGAGTTCATGATGACTAAAGATACGATTTCAAAATATATTATATTATTAGTTATTAAAATATATAATAATTTATAAATTATTAGTAGTTTACACTTTACAAATAAATTGATCATATATTATGGTTTGATTGTCCAGCCTACAATCTCGTTCATGACTTGCCAGATAAAAATTGATAAAAGGCCAACCAACTGTAGATCAAATCTTACAGTCTCCAGACTTCTCATCTGGTTCGTTGTCTAAACTTTTCTGATCGTCCAAATAAATGGAATAAGAGATAAATTTGGAAGGTCGGGATCGGCGACTTCTAATGAGTGCCTATTTTGGGGTATGGCCCATCTGGTGACGGCCTCACCATCTAGATGGTGTGGATCAAACACTGAATATATGTATGATTGTATTCATTAAAAAAAAAAACACTGAATATATGTATCCTATAATAACATGTATCTTCAATTATAATTCTTGTCGGAAAAAAATCTGAATTTTATAAAAATATTGAAAACTGGAATATTAGAAAAATGAAAATCACATGAACACCTTAAAAATCATATCAATCATATTAAGGGCTCTGCATTTAATTCTATAAATATTTACAAAAAACTTCAAAATGAAAATTATTTTAGAAAACTTAGATTTCATGAAATTTCTGAAAAAAAATAAACTTAAAAAATCACATGCAACTTCCAAAAGTCCAAACTATATCATCATATTAAGTGATCTTCTTTTAATTCTATAAACACTCAATATTATTTCATAAATAAATTCAAAAAAGACTTCAAAATTAAGATTATCTTTTGAAAAAAAATTGATAAAGAAATAAATTTTAAGAAAAAAGGTTTAGAAGAATTTGCTTCTACATCTTTTTAAAATTATATTCAATGTAAAATTCAACTTAAAAAATGATTCAAACAACCCCACATGGGGTAGCTCAATTGGTAACATTTCGTCTCAGGAAGCGAGATGGTGCAAGTTTGAGTCCCCATGGCGTAATCGGTGGCTATCCTATGATAGTGTGGGACGTCATTCAAAGAGAGAGTTTACTAAAACTGTACTTGAGATTCCCCTCCGACATTAAAAAAGATATTCAAACAACATTTCTTTCCTACTAATAAAAAGCAATACAATATCATCGAATTATCAATCCTATCAACTATATCACTCATATAACACGTATGGGTGATACTACTTCCCTTTAGTTATATAATAAATAAATTAAGGAAGGAAATAGTGTCGACCTCACCTGATAGAAGCCGATAGAGTTGAAACCCAGACTGAGGTTGAGAAAGCCAATGGAAACGCCGTTGAGAATGCCGAATAGCATAACGGTCTTGAAATCAATGGACTTCGGCTCGAAGAAGTTGAATCGCTGCGCCACGTGTAGGGTGCAAAACGTAACCATCAAATGCCAGCTCGTCAGTGTCGTGGCTGCATTTACACGTTACCATTGAGACACGACAAACGTATGATTGCTACCGCATGGCAAACCAAATATAATCATGAAAATTTATTATTAAGTTGAGTTTAAGGGGCCCACATATTCTCTCCCGATTCCACTCTCAGGGTATTAGATCTCACAGGCAGATACAAAATTTATTTAAATTTAACTAATTTTAATTTTTACAAGAATTATCATCTTAAAAATATTTTTCAAATATACCATCATCATATTTTAGGTGTGCCGAAGTAGGAGCCAAGCACATTGTTACAACTGATGTCCCATAGGTGGAAAGAATTCCCTTCATAGTTATACAAAATTTTGGAGATGATGTTTAAAATTTAATAATAATAATAATAATGAATTTTATTCCGATTACTACTAGTGCAGAGCTTAAACTCTGAATTGACCACAAATGGGTCTTTTGGTAAGTATAGAATGTAAGCCTACTATGAGTATAGCTTCAACCGGTAATCTTATGCTTCAGAAACTGGGATGTGTTTTTTGGTAAAAAAATTATATATAGTACATTTTTTTTGAATGGTATATACAGTACAATTTTAAATGGTATTTTATTAGAATCCTACTCATACAAGAATTCAATTTTCTAATAGTAAGAATTTAATGGAGCATTTTATGGAAAATGTTAGGAAGTTTTTGTTCATAAAAATAAATTTATTATAAAAA
The DNA here is from genome assembly GCA_013350335.1 of Chimonanthus salicifolius. Classification (NCBI taxonomy): domain Eukaryota; kingdom Viridiplantae; phylum Streptophyta; class Magnoliopsida; order Laurales; family Calycanthaceae; genus Chimonanthus; species Chimonanthus salicifolius. The sequence continues at coordinate 38,922,973 of CM023532.1, read as the reverse complement.
TATATTGTCAATATAGAGAAGATAAGAACACTAATGCTTCTAATACTAACTAATGTATGATATTAATTTATTAAGTAGTAAAAGAATACAATATAAAAAAAAAAACAAGAGAGGGAGAGAGAATCAGACCAAAGGGGAATTCGAGAGTGGAGATGAGAGCCTTGTTGCAGATGACAATGGCTACTGAGGATGCCACTGAAAGGACCAAAGCGCCGATAACCCCCAACTGAACGCCGGCCGCCGTCTCTCCCATTTCTTCACTCCTTCAATCCTCCTCCTATCAGATAGATATCCACGGTAAGTGCGTGTATACACTCAGATATGGTGTATGATCTTTAGCGACACAAGTCAAAACATAGACTCTTCTTCCTTCACAACAAAAGGAAGAGAGGAGAGAGAGAGAGAGAGGCTTGATGGAGAATGGCACTTCGGCCTTCTTATTTCTGACTAATGAATGCCGAGGTTGGTAGTAACGCCGTCAACACTGCCGTTAGCTTGTGTCGAGTGGTAAGTTGACGGCGACTTGAAGCAATGTTCATACAAATGCCGTCAAACCTTTCTTGTTGAAGGGAAAGTGATACAGACGACTCTTTTTCCTGTACATACGGACGACATAGGGCCTGCAACATGATGGACCCCACCAAACCAATGGTTCAACTGAACGAGTTATATGATAGATCATCACCATCAATAATTATCAAAATTACTAAATAAAAACTTAAATCACACAATCTTTTTATCGTCTGACATACCTGATAATTTTGTAACTTGTGAGACATTATAAATATTAAATACATGAAAAAAAATCTCGGTATCCATTGTTATCTCGGTCGAGAAATTTCTCTCTTATTTTTTTAAATTAAAACTACTGATATCGGCTGATATCGACTATATATAGCGAATATCGACTGATATATAAAGGTTTTAAAAAAGGATATTTAAGCCTCTGATTATATATATAAAATCTTCTGCATTTCACTGCAAATATATTGATTAAATCTATGGATTCATGTTTTTAAATTTTTAAATTTTGTATTCATTAAAAATATGATTTGATTATTTGATGATCTCTAAATTCAAATCTCAAAAAATTTCAATAAGTTCATTATATATAACTTATTTGAACCCCACATGAATATATGAAAAAATCAGAAAATTATTAACAATACAAGTAATATACAATAAGTATCAAAAGCTTACCAACACTCCCATTTTTCACCTAAGCAAAGTGAGGAAAGCATTTGTTATAAATGTGTTGTGGTGTCTTCCATACTTTTTAATTATTGTACCAACAAACAATTATGTTGATGATGGCATCTAAGATTTCAATAGTTGAGATGAGTGAAAGAAAAGGATTATAGAATTTTTCATCTTCATCACGTGTTCCTATTTCTATTATTATAATATATATATTATTTTAGTATTATTTATTAGAAAATAATGTGTTATTTTGATGTTGGAAGTATGTATCAAATGCATGATTGTATATATATTAGTTGGACAGCTACCCTTGTAATTGTTTAAAATGAGATATTAACGAGCCGTAGATTATGGTTAACCCTAATATATATATATATAGTTTTTCTTAAGAAGAGGTTATGGTGTAACAATCATACTAAATATTTAAAATTTTGGACTCACTATTCTATTTTTCAATCATCAATTTTTAACATAAGTTTAATATCGAGACTAGCACATTAGAAGCTCATTTAAGGTGATTTTGTCATGTTAGTCGAAGGCATAGAGAGTGTTAGTACATAAAGTTGAAAAGTTATAAATTAGAAGTATAAAGAGGAGAGAAAGACTACTGAAAATATAGAGAAATATATATGAAGACATTATTTATTATACTGTGATAAAAACTTTGATTTATGATAAAGTCAAATTGGAAAAAACCCATAAGGGTTGGAGTGATGATCAGGAATCCGCCTCATGAAGCTTGAGTTTTGAGTTCGATTTCCACTCTGTCGAGTGTTTCGAAGAGGCCTAAACACCTTGATGATAAAAAAAATTAGAAAAATAGAATGATGATGATGATGATAAGTAATAAAATGTGGGTTTATGACTTTATGTTCATTTATTAATTCAAAAACTTAACATTCCTATTTGATATCTTGAATCATTGAGAATATGAATCATTTTGTAGAAATAATGATTCTGAAAAAGTTAATTTAGAATGATTTGAATTTTTTTGTCTTTGATTCCCTTTAAAAATGAGGTATTATTTCCATTCATAATAAAGACCAATCTTAGTCTATCATGAATGGACTACCAAACACACCTTGACTATAGTACTCTGCTCTGTCTCATAGACTCACTAATCTAATCATAATATACTTATATTATCAAAACTGCTTTTACAAAAACAAAAACCCACATAATTGAAAAAAGGACCAATTTGAGGAATATAAAAAAAAAAAAGAGCTGAATTTGAGTAAGGTCTCCTGCTAAAGAACTTGGTTTCAATTAAAACATCTTTTAATCATATTTATGTTCATGTTATTACCATTTAAATAATAAAATTCAATCCTATGGGACAAGAAGAAAAAAAAAAAGGGGTATTATAGGACTTTGGCATGGTCTTCCTAGTTGCAGCCATATTCACCAACTGTATATTAGGTTCTATGAAAGGATATAAGCTTGGTGTTCAAGTCAGGAAGGTGAGATATACATTTCATAATGTGAAATATCTGCCAATGCAAGCAAAAGATTGCAACTGCAACTTTGCCACCTCTATCCACTCCCATTTCATGTTTGGTGAGACACCAAACTCACTCAAATCTTGCCTGCATCGCTGACCATTTAAGGATGGTAATGGTCTGATAGACTAGGTAGATCTTAGATTCAGCCCAACCTATTTATTTATCATATGATGTTTAATAACAGACAATCACCGATATAAAATAGGTCGTTGATATAATATTTTTTATGATCAAGGTGTTCAAACTTCTTTGAGCAGTCTGACTAAGCTCTGAAGACATGTGTGTGAGTGACTCTTTGAGGTGGAATGAGAATCGAATTTAGGACAATTGCTTCGTGATGACAGTTCTTGACCATCACTCCAATATCTTCGGAGTTGGTCGTGGATATAATATAGATAGAGCTGAAATCGGGTTAGGTTTTTTAAAACGCAACTCGATTCGAGTCAATATTTATGGAACCCGATCTGACCCGAGCTATTGGCCCGAACTTCTCGACTTGACCTGATCCGAATTCTAACCCGAATCCTGATCCGACTGGCATTCTGAACCCATTTTAGTCTAATCTTAGCCGGGTTGGATCGAATCGGATTAATTTGAAAATTCCTCAATCTGACCCGACTCAAATTCATATAGGTCTTTGTGTTCTCAACTCAACCCGACCAGCTGACCCTACTTGCACCTGAGTTTCACCCCTTTATAGACATTCAAAAGTTGATCTCGTATAGATTGAAAAAAAATTGAGATAGTGAAGTTTTTTACCAACACTAGTATTAACTCGTAGTCGTGACTTGTAACCAATCAGCGAGAAAGTTCAGGCCCGCATAGGTGTCCTAAATGGGCCTCAATCAGGGTACATGTAACTCTCACACAAAAACTTGTCAATATCATTAATTAAAGTTGTACCAAACTGTTGTGCTCAATATAGTTTTCGAGATAGTTCGATTTATTCTAATTTCCTTTATTTTATTTTTAAATCAACATTTCTCACTATTGCCACCATATGCTAAGGTTGTAATATGATTTCCACTTTTTTTTCACCTAATTTTGACATTTTTTTTATTTTAAAATTTTATTATATTTTTATAATATTATACAAACATCATGATTTAGTTGGTTCAACCACATGTTTGAATCTAATTAGACTAAACTATAAAAAATAATGTAATTAATAATTTAAAAAAACTTTTAAAAAATTGGAGAAAAATAAAATGAGATTCAAAATTGCAATATTAAGTCTCAATCACTGCCAAGTCCATTCCAATTCCCATGGCCCTTCCTTCTCAAAACCTACCACCCATCTTTTCTCTTGAATTGATTAGTCAGTACACAATATGGACAGCTAATTTGCATGTATAAAAATAAAAAAACTAAAGTGGTAACTGAAATTAATATTAAAATAATATTTAAAAGAAAATTATAAAATATTTTTATTACTGTTGTGTTGAAATTAACATGAAATCTAGCAAGAAAATAGAGGGAGAGAGACAGAGAGAGAAACATACAGCCCACCTATTCAAGATTTATATTTTAAATTTCACTTTGAGTTAATTTTTTTGAAGAAAGCATGTTAGGTTTACGAAATTTAATGGAGAAGTGATTTAGGTAATTTGGATAGTCATTGTTTGAATTTCTTGACATTTCAAGAATTTCATAAAATTGGGATATGTTGAGATTTGTTGAGATTAATGTAGTTGTGGATGATTTATTTTGTCTCTAAGATAGTCCCTAATTTTGGAATTTTTTTTTTTATTTGAATGAAATGATGTTGGTAAGGAATTTAATTGATATGCCATATTGGATTCACATTCTTTTGATTTACTTTGTATTTATATTGAAAATAATGTCTTATACTTCATCAAAATAGTCTGTAATTTTGAATCAAAATGTTGAAAAGTTTGACGAGTTTTATTCTAAATCAGATATTCAAATATTGCCTCGTAAATATCATATCGACTAATATATATCGTTTTTAGATTGTTTATATATGGTCAATTTGATCACGTATCTCGATCTCGATACTAAACTAAGATATCATTGAGTTTGAGTCTATTATATATTACTGATATATTGTCAATATTGTTGTGTATTGCCAATTTATTGCCAATAAACTAATATTTGGCCGCATATTTGAACCCTATTCTAAAGCCCCGACTCTAGCCGTGGATGACATATTCATATTTAGAACCCAAAGGTTTATTTTAAATTTGGGTCAAGCTGAGGCCAGATTTAGGTCCATGAACAATCTTAATCAGAGCTCATAAAGACTGAGAGCACTGGCGATGTGATCATGTGAGAACCAATGGGGACTGTGTAACTAATGACATTGACCAATCACCATTGTTGAAGCTTGAAATTAATCTTTGGAGTATGTGTCTCTCGTGTGCTTATCATATTAGACGTTTCGCTCATGCAATAAATTACAATTATTTATGATCAATCTACCTAAGTGTATTTTTTATAAGGAATCTTTTTATTATTTAGATGATAACAAGTAGATAAAATGATAAGTATAAGTGTTCCTTATTATAAAAAACATTAGTGTCCCTGTCAATTCCTTTTTCGTGAGAAAAAAGAATGTTATGTTTGAGTTTGTGGCGTTATCTCATGTGCTCTTACACTGGTCTCATTGATTAGGATAATGATTGATTAATCCAAGAGGTTTATGATTGAGTATATGACTTTCAAAAATTATATTGTTTTGATCAATCAAAATATATTTTTAATATAGGTGTAGTTCAACTGGTTGTCTCTCGTTCTAAGAAGTGAGAGGTTGTGGGTTCGAGCCTCCATAACCTAACATTAGTGTATCTTAAGGCTAGTGGGCTCATCTATAGGATTTTTATTAAGACTATATCTGAGTTTTCCATACGTTAATCCAAAAAAAAATTAATAATTTTATATTACTTCTTGTCTTCTTTGTCTTTAAGAAGTATGTATTGATTGATTCCATCAAAAATGAATTTTGATGTCATAACATAAATATAAATTTTTGATCGAACTCATCATCCTCTCAAATGTTAGACTCAACAAAGGCGAGCACAAAGTATTAACTCGTGACTCAAAATAAAACTTGATAGATTAAATAAAATCTCCACAGGTGATACTCACTGCCCTCAGACTGCATTTGGATGAGGAGGTAAATTTTAAAGGGGTTACCCCTGAGTAGGAGTCACCCTTGAGTAGGGGTCGAGCAGAGGTCACTCTTGAACAGGGGTTATCCTTATTTTGTTTGGTAATTACAATGGTTAAGTAAGAACTGACCCTAAGGGTAAAAATCTTGTTTAGGTAAATATAAGAAGGGGTAACCTGATATATTAATAATTTTATTAGAATTAATATTTTTTATTAAATTCAATATAATAAAAAAATAAGAATACAATTTTATAAAACATAATTATTAAATAATATTCATCAATTAAAAAATATTTTAAATATTTTTGCTCCATAGGTGCAAAGAGGGGTAATATATTAACTATTTTATTAAATTCATACAATATAAAAAATAATAAAACATGATTACTAAATAATATTCATCAATTAAGATATTTTTGCTCCATATGTACAAAGAGGGGGTCAAGAGGGGTAATATATTAACAACTTTATTAGAATAGATAATTTTATTAAATTCATATAATATAAAAAATAATAAAATATAATTATTAAATAATGTTCATCAATTAAAAAATATTTTTGCTCTATAAGTGCAAAGAGGGGTAAAGAGGGTTTAGAGGGGTAAAAAGGGTAATAGGTGCAAAGAGGGGTAAAGAAAGGTAATAGGTGCAAAGAGGGGTAAAGAGGGTTTAGAGGGGTAAAGAAGGATAATAGGTGCAAAGAGGGGTAAATATAGTTTAGTGGGGTAAAGAAGGGTAATAGGTGCAAAGAGGGGTAAAGAAGGGTAATAAGTGTAAAGAGGGGTAAAGAAGGGTAATAGGTGCAAAGAGGGGTAAAGGAGGGTAAAGAGGATTTAGAGAGGTAAATAAGGGTAATAAGTGTAAAGAGGGGTAAAGAAAGGTAAAAGGTGCAAAGAGGGGTAAAGGAGGGTAAAGATGGTTTAGAGGGGTAAAGAAAGGTAATAAGTGTAAAGAGAGGTAAAAAAGGGTAATAAGTGTAAAGAGGGGTAAAGAAGGGTAATAGGTGCAAAGAGGGGTAAAGGAGGGTAAAGAGGGTTTAGAGGGGTAAAGAAGGGTAAAGAGGGTTTATTAGAATTAATAATTTTTACTAAATTTATATAATAAAAAATTGTTAAACATAATTATTAAATAATATTCAATGATTAAAAATATTTTAATTTTTTTTTCTTCTTAGGTGCAAAGAGGGGGTAAGGAGGGTAATTTAATAACATTTTTTTTTTAAATTCATATAATATAAAAAATAAAAATAAAATTTTATGAAACATAATTAATAAATAATATTTTAAAATATTTTTGCTCCTAGGTGTAAAGAGGGATAAAAGAGGTAAAGAGGGGTAAAGAAGGGTAAAGATGGGCAAGGCTTTTATGAAAACCCCAATGCTCCAAAGGGTATTCATAAAAGGAGGGGGAGGGGGTAAAATTTTGAATTTTTGTTCTCACCCCTCCATTACCAAACAAGGGTAAAGGGGGGTTATCCCCCTTACTCCCCATCGAAATGCAGTCTTAAGGTACACACCAGGCTAGGCCATGGGGGCTCAAATTTGACACCTCTCGCTTCTTGAGGTGGGAGGTTAACCAGTTGAGCTACACCCTTTAGGAGTTTGACGCTAGGTATCCCGCGGTTTCCCATACGTAAATTCAAAAAAAAAAAACTTGATAGATTAAAAGAAAATGTTGTCAGAAAAGTTCCCCTTTTTGAAGTTATTAAAGTCTAGTTTGGTTAAATTCTTAAATTAAATATGAATTATTTAAAACATTTCTAATGTAAATAAATTACTATTTTGAATAAAAAAATTAAATAAAATTTCGAGGACGCAAAAGTCTAATGGAAAAATAACTGAAAGTGATCAAGTGGGATTGAAGAAACATGACTTTAATGATCTGTTGAGATCATTCTTGGTGAGAGTAATGTTAAAGCATTAACGTTTCTATTCAAAGTAGTTTTATGGGCACAACATGTTTTTAAAACTACAAAAAAATTGGAGGTTAAACAAATAATATAAAGAGATCAAAATTTTGAGAGGCTTAAAAATAATTGGATTCATCAAATTAATGTAATTTTTGGTGGACTCTATGTTTGAGCAAATAATGTAATTTTTGGTGGACTCTATGTTTGAGCAAATACCTTTTTAGTAAGGTGTTTTTTTAAGGCCCATACGGTTATAAATGTCACAAAACTTTTGGTAATAAAAAACAACTTAAAATGGTAAATTTGGAGTTTAAAAAATATGATTTGATTCATTCAATTTAAGTGATTTTTGGTAGGGACATATATTCAAATAGACCCTTCTAATTAAAGTGTTTTTCGTGTGCAATGTATATTTTTAAAGGCTACAAAAGTTTAAATAATTAAAATAAATTATAAAAATATATTTTGATTCAAGTAATTTTTAGTAGGCCCTATGTTAAAGTAGAGGCTAAGGTGGGTTTTTTTTTTTATGATAAATAAATTCAAGAAAGGACAGGGTGGGTTCAAAAGAAGAGCTTTTTGCCATGTGTCACAAAATTTATTTATTTTTGCCCAAAGCTTTTTCTCTTTTCAGGCCTTATAAATATATTTATAAGATTGATTAGAATTTCGAACTTGAAGTCTTACATTTGCTTTAACTTCATTTTTAGCAGAGCTTTTTAAAGATAAGGGCATCACATTGTAAAACTACAGCCTTTGTTGTGTAATTATTTAGGAGTTTGGTATGTGTTTCTTCTACAGTGTATTTCTTGTGTGACATGTTTCCGTGTTCTTTTTTCTGTCTAACCGGTGTAATTCAACAGATAATTTTTTTTTTGTCTAATGTAATTCAACAGATAATCTCGGAAGTAGGAGGTGACAGATTTGAATCCCATGGCCTCACCTGGTGTGCCTTAAGAGCAGTAAGTATCACCCGTAGAGATTTTTTTTCTGAGTTTTCAATTGTTTTCCACACGTAAATAAAAAAAAAAAATTGTTCTTGATACCTTAAATAGATAATTGAATTTAAAGTATTTTTAACTAGACAAAGATAATCCGGTGAAGTGTACTTAAAAAACTAAAAACAACAAAAAATTGAGCCATTCGTTCATATTTCAACCCACATTGGAAAGTCACTTCTTTTGCTTAAAGATTGTTGATTTTTTTAGAACTAAGGGTGTCTAGGTCTCTTCCAATTTACGGCATGTGCAGATATCGGCCGATATGATACTGATTTTTAGTCCCTTATCATATCAGCCGATAGATATTGTATCGGCTGTACAAGGTGTTTTTCAGCCGATATATCAGCAATATATATCGGCCGATATTCATAATATTCATAATATCGATCTTTTTTTTTTAAAAAAAAAATCAAAACGGTGGTGGCCCAAGTTGATATCTCGGCCGATATCAACCGATATTTTCATTTTCAATTTTTTTTTTAAAAAAAAGCTTTCTTTTGGATTATTTATTTATTTTTTTATTCAAAAAAATAAAATAATAAGAAAATACCGATATTTTAAAAAAATACGAAAGAAGTGAGAGAATTTTATCGGCCGAGATATCAGGGTAGCCGAATTTTGCACCCCTGCATTACAGTGTGAGCAAATTTTCTACACATACACACCGGATAACTCTACATGAAGTGACTCTTAAAAAGAATGATAAGTCAAAATCAAGGCTCCCACTCTCTGAGGTGAATTCCTTCCTGGCCATCACTCCAACTCACCGTATGTAGACCCATATTTTTATCATTCAGTTGTCTTATTCTTTCCAAATCCTTCCGTTTCTCCTGTGTGCTTCATCTTGGTTCACCTCGAAGATCTTATTAATTCATTTACATATCCTTTCAAGCACAACATTTTGCCACCGTACAGTATTATTAACGTACTCAATACTTTTTATTCACGGACATAGTATGGACTTTAGTAAGATCTGCTAAAAAAAATTCTGCTTAAAAAATCAAACATATTTTAAATATTTTAGAAAAATACTTATTTCGTCTCAAAAAGTATTTTTTAGGAACGCGAAAAGGAATAAAAGAGAAATCATCATTTTTATTTTATTTTTTTGTGTTTGGAGACCCAACCGAATTTCGGCATAGTCTCCCTAAAAGTTGGACTTTGACCTATACTCGAGTATACAAACAAGACAACATTCTTCAAATTTACATGCTATAATTTCTTACATACATCCCCAATAACTTCAATTATCAAACTGCACAAGTATCATAAGTCTACTAAGCTACAGAGGTTATCATTTATACATAAATTTGGCATGGCTCCCAATCTACATAGATAAAATAACAAATCATGCCCATACACTCAAAATAACAAAATAAAGTCTATGCCAATCATTCCATGAGGCTTCTTTGCTTGGTTACCCTGCCTCCCGGCTACTTAGAAACTTTGAGGGGATTAGATTGCATACAAACTAGGATTATGTAAAATAGTCATGCAAAGAAAGCACATGTGTATTAACTTATGTATGAAGAGTTGGATTATCTACCATCTTTAGTCGGTACAGCAACTCTCCCATGCCCGACACAACTTTCGACTTGGTCACAACATCTCTCTCGTGACCGTATCTACTTCGGCCATATCGCCAATATTACTCGGTTTAAAAAAACCGATATATATCGGCCGATACGATATGTATCGGCCGATATTTGAACCTTAGGTCAGGACGACACTCTCATGACCACTGCCCATCCATCAAATGGAGCCATGGCACCACTCCCATGACTCCCAATGTAAGATCATGACCACCCGAGTAGCGTTACGGCACCACTCCAGTGACGACTCCTCCTCGTTGCTTAGTGGCATCCTCATCACATCCGACCATCCACACTCCTCCATACATCGCTAAATGCATGCGCTAACGTTACATATGTCATTATGCATCTAGAAGCTCACACCCTATCAATAATTCAATACAATACAGGTGATATTCCACACCTCTCCTTCGTCTTCTTCATTAGCAAGGTTTTCTTCTAACTATTTAATCTTTCCAAACATACCAATTTCACCATAGATACAATCATACCCACACTTTTCATACAATGGCTTAGCAATTTAGTACAAGGTAAAACATTCCAACAAAGAATATTCATCCATTCCCTAATCACAATCTCAGAGCAACAGGGGTTGAGCCCTCACACTCCCATAACATACTCCACACCTCATTCAAGTGTATATCACCCTTCATATAAGCATTACCATGATATTACATGCATTTCTCAATTCACCACAATTTGCAGGGGACTATACAACACCCTACTACACACCAATGTTTAATATATATACATTTCCAAGGTCTCAACATGACATGCAATTCCACCTCAAGTCTCGTACTTTCGTCACATTTTCATTACATAATCTTCCTACAAGATAAAGTTGTAGGATGGTATTTATTATGAGCACCATATGCCATTTTGATGGCTATCATCACTACACCATATCTAACATATAAAACATTTTTCCACCACCTACAACAATCATCCATTTTAATTTCAAGCTTCAAACATTTAAAAACTCAACCAAGTTAGCAAGTTTAACCAAAGAAAGGGGATAAGTACTCACCAACAACTCTTTCCACCCTTAATATGGTAGGTACACACCCTCTACTCCTCACAGATACATATTCATCTAATATGAGCACCATCTTCTCAACAAAAGCACATGAACCATTCATTTAGAGTCAAACCATACATCAAACACAAGTTCTACCATATAATCTCATCTACAAAATAATAACTATAAATCTCATTAACCACATATTAAAAACTATTCATCCATCATCACCCCACACCTATTTCATTCAATTTCATCGTCACATATCATGTATGATCATAATGATATTCATTTAGGCATTTACACATACACCTAGTAGGCAAACTAATCATTCTAATAATTGAAGAGGAGTTTCCCTCACTTAGTGCTTCAGGTGGTACGTTGGGGTCCCCGGCGAGATGGTCGTTCACACCCGATAAGCTTGGAGCTGATCACAACAAAATTCACACAAAAACGAAGCACATATAAGTCCTAATTTCCATGCATGAGTTTCAACTTCCAACACAAAAACCCCAAAGTTCCCTTAAGGATTTCTCACTCCACCTAGAGAAATTCATCTTAGATTTAGCATTGTGTGAAATCTCTCAATTGGATTTCATTCAAGCCCCCTTTCAACTCAATTTTAGGGCCTTGACTATCATCTCAACCCAACTTGGGCGACTTCACTTCCATCCCCAAATTTCCCCCAAACCCACTCACCTCTAGGAGACCCAAATCTCTTTGCATGGCCAAGAGCCAAGGCCGATTTTCATCCCCGAGCCTCCTATTCCGTTTTTAGAAATTCCATCCTTCTTCCTCCACGCCCAATCACTACTTCTTCCATTCTTCTCAAAATCCCCAAATGGAAAAAACCCAAAAAATATGTGAAAATCTCAGAAGAGTGGACGAAATTACCTTTGATGAAGAAAACCCAAGGAAAGGAGGGAGATTCTTTCACACCATCGGAAGCCATGCAATCGAGGGAGAAGAGAAGGGACGAGAGTAATGACAAAAATGGTTCTACTCCCGAGTACGCGGCTAAAATACCCCTTCCGGAATGGGTCGTGACATCTGTGCAATGTAACCCAATTGAAACACAAGTTAAAAGAGTCACATACTTTGCCCAAATAGGAAAAAATACTTTTTTAAATGTAACTATCGGCAGATATATCGCCCGGTCGATTTTTAAATCCCTGCTGCCCAGTGCTCTCAAATAGAAAAAGTATTTTTTTTTTATACGAAAAAAACACTTATTTAATATAAAATATGACTCATTTTTCAATTATCAACAATAATTGGAAATTCCCCCGTACTTTCCTGACTTATTCTTTTACTTGCCTATTTAAATTAGGCTATTCAAAGTGAGAATCCCATCTTATTTAGGCCATCACAAGACATGCAACAAAAGTAAGAATTACTTCAGCAAGGTCTTTTTCTCCTGTTAAGTATTTAAAGAACTGTTCAACGGAGGAAGTTCAAAGTAGAAGAGAGATTAGTAGGAAGAAGGGAATGTCAACTCCAATGGATCACCACATAATATTGATATCAAATCCTCCAATTTCACCAACAATCAGGTCCATTACAATGCTGAACCACAGGATCAGGTACGGAAGGAGACGCCGGGCCAACCGAGCCCGTCGGAAAATGGTTCAACCTATATCGTCGATGATGCCAAATGAGCCCAGAATTGAATTTGGGCTCTCTGCAGTTGCAGCCATCCTCCAATTGCCATCCCAAGGCCATCCCATATTCAAGAAAGTTTCTGTCTGTGCTGTTCTCTGTTTCTTTTATGCATCCATAGTTGCAGAAGCACTCTCTCATCGCAGCCATAGCCGAGCTGCTCGTTTCTCCGGCCAAGTCGCCAGTCTTTCAGCCACTGTAGCAGTTTCTTCACTGTTGTCCATTGCTATGGGAAATGAATTGGGATGGCTGTGTTATGTTTCATGCATTTTCCCATCACTTCCCATGCTATCTAAGCTTCTCTATTGGCTCTACCAGAGAGTCTTTGGGCCCTGATGAGAGCTTTTATCTGCAAAAGGCTTGACTTGATATACAAAGAAAATGTAATAATAACATTATTATAAATAACAGATAGTATGGTAATTTGATTAATGTTAGCATAATTAGATTTCATATGTTATTAGGATTATTAGTTCTTGTATAAGTTTTAGATTTGAGATTTTTTACTAGATCAAATATTTCAATGATAGAAACTCTAAGAAAACTGACACTGAATCCTCTCGATTAATAGCACTAATTTCAACGGCATAATTTTGACTGAATCAAAATTTAATTAGGTGTTTAATCAAAACCAAAGTGAACATGAAATTGTTAAAACAATTTAAATTAACACATGCATCAATAAAAATTAAATCTGACATTAATTCGATTCGACATTCATTGAACTTTCTAAGAACCAATTTAGTTGTAGAATTGTAATTTAATTAGGAATTGGAAGACATACAACACATGAATTAAATTCACAATGCAATTAAACCTTAACAATTAAATTCAAATCAAAATACAAATCCAAATTAAATTTAAAGAATCAAAGTAGGACTTACCTCAGTAGAAAGACTTTTAATAAACTCAAAACTCAAATAAATTCAACTCAACTCGACTTGTTTTACAAAACTCAATCTGGGATTAGTGTCAGCCAATAAGATCTCGGATTTGTTGATGTTGATCTGGTAAAATCCGACCACAACCTCTGCTATGATCTGGATAAACTGATCTAAAAATCTAGGCCTTTGATTCTCTCTCTTTCCCTGCAAAATCACTCGAAGATCCAGGCCTAGACTCCGCCTGCTGTGCACCCGAACCGAAACCAAATGGGCTCTGATCCGGATAAAAGTGGGTCCAATGGAATGTGTTCGGGTTCTCTCTTCCCTCCATCAATCCGAACATAGGTTTGAAGAACAAACTTGTCAATTTCATTTAATTGGACCCGTTCATCTTCAATTGGGTCTTCATTGAGTTCGTCGGGTTTGATTCCCACATCTAATATTCAATTGAATTTTGGACTAATAATTAGTAAAATAAGTGATTAGTATGTTGTTGAATTTCATTATATAGCTTATTAGCTTTAGTGAATAAATTTATACTTTTAGATCTAAAAAAATATAAAAATCTAGCTAGATTTAATATTTTTCCAATTTGATATAAGGATTTAAATTCAATGGCCACCGTTGACAATCCTCTTTTAAAAACAGAAATTTATTTCTACGTTAATGGTCCATTTCACATCCTTCTATGGAACCGGTTAGAAAATTAAATTGATTGAAATTGTAAATATTTGATAAATCAAAATTATTTTGCATTTGATAAAGGTAATAAATAACTTTCATGGCTATTTTATACATTATTTTTTTAATTTGAAAAAAAAAGCCTCATGTTAAAGTTGTAAGAACAAAAACTTTCTTCAAACGAGACGTCTTATATCTAAGAATTTCCTTTAATAGAATCTTGAGCTCTACATGGTTGAGTATGATGTGAAGAAGATCACAAAAATAAAGGTATATTATATGAGATTTCGTTCCCATCTAAGCCTCTTATCTTTTAATTTTACATTTTTTAAAAATCAATAACTTATACCCATAAAAACTTAAAAGCACTAAGATTAGATGTCTTAGATCAGATAAGGTATCAAGTGCTAAAAGAATTAAAAAATGCAAATTATTTTAATATCATTTGAGCCTTCTTTATATTTCAAACTATTTTATTAGACTTTACGTTTTATTTGTAGATTCTAAATTTTCACTTATTATTATTAGGAAATTTCTTGTCCTATTTCAATTAATACAGTTTTACATTGTTCATTAAAAAAATTATAGCTTTTTTACTTATTATTAAAATTACAACAGATTTTAAGTGATTGTTAAGAAATGCATATATCAAAACATTCACCTTCCATTTTAACTTTTAAATTCATGTTGACTGATAAATTCACCAAATGGGTCCACTTAGATTATTATGACTTACATGGGTACATTTTTTAGCTTTAAATTTGAATCATTAAACAAATATTAACTTTTTTTTTTTAACTTCATCTAACAGTGTTGATATAACTCTGAGGAGTTAGTTTGATGGTCAATTTTCACTATTGTTTATAAGAGGTCTTGAGATCGAGTCCCCCTCCCCCGACGGTGTGCAAATCAAGAGGTTTACACATGTCTTAAGAATTAGTCAAGTGAGATGCCTGGATACTTGTCTTAAAAAAAATTAATATATTGGAGCAAGTAATATTTAAATCATTATATTTATTCAGATTCGAAGCAATTTCTATTATTAAACATAAAATGAATTCAAAACATTTATGTAATACGTATACCGAAAACTATGAAAATATATTTATGTGATTGAAAATTTGAAATGGGAAAAGAATTAAAGAAACCCAAGTAGCCGTTTACCAGTTAACCACTCTTCCTATATCTTAGGCGATTAAGTACTCACTCACTTGTTTTCCTCACTTATGAGACTAACACAACAGCCTTTCTCTCCTCCCCTCCTTTAGACCCGGATCCATCAAAACAAATCTAAACCACATTTAATTAATCATAATTACCGATAATAATGATTTTGATGCCAAATATGATCTTTCAAATCTCTAGAAAAAAAAAAAAAATAGCCTGCCTCTTTTTTTCTCTCTCTTTCACACACACACATTCTTCTTCTTCTGCTTCTTTGAAAGATAAGATCATGCGTTCGACAGTTCCTTCCAGAAAGGCCCTTTTATGATTTTGGAAGCGAAATAGTAAGTAGAAATTGAAAAATGGTGTTATGCAGCATGAAGCTGGGCTCCAAAACAGAGATGTTCTCACGTCAAGGCCAGTCCTGGTACGGTAGATATACATGTATATGTATATGTATACAGTGATATACACATGTTAATGTATATTTATAAACTTCATTGGACATTCAATTCATACATTTTTCATTGTATGGGGTATTTTTGTCTCTAGGTTGGTCCAAAGTGGGAAAAATCGAAATTTATTTGGCCATTGATTTGCTACCTATCTTGCTTTTTGTTGACAGTAGTACAGAAAGACAGCGAGAGAATGTCCCCTTCTATTGAAAAGATGGACAATTGAATGAGTAGCCAACCATTGCTTTAGTTTTTAATTTTGGGTTTTGATTTTGGAAGAGAATCGGTGTCCAACTTCTTTTTTGTAACATGGGTATCCCTATCTCAGGAGGTGAGACTAATCCCACGAGCATGTCTAAACCTCCCAATCCACATACTGATTTAGTGGATGGGGACAAACCCGATGGAGAGTGGCCTGGAGAGGTTGAGTGTGAATCAAACTCAAAACCTCACTTCATGAGGCAAGCATCTTAATTGTCAAGCCAACCTTTCCAGGTTAATCGGTGTCCAACTTTACCAAAAACATTGGTATCCAAATCCAGGCCCTTAATTTTTGAGATACAACATTTTTGCCAAGTTCCAAGAAAAGAAAATGTACACAAATTTGTCATGATCTGTTGTTGGTCTATTTATCATAATATTTTGATTGATACTGTTCTGCGATTTTTTGGTTTTTTCATCTGGCTGTGCATGTGTCTATTTATGAATGTAGGCATGCATTTGTTTGTATACCATACAGTAGTGAAGGAACTAGATTTGTGTATTTGTGCATATATACTAAGCAGGGTCCATGTCTAAGGCCCCTGCTATGTCTACATTTTTATGGATGTATTTTCTTAATTTTATGTGTATTATGTGTATCATATTCTACTTTATCTACATCAGTACATGTATTTTCTTACCGTATTGTTACTGCTTGTTATCATCTAAGGTTTGCTGCAATCCTGCATAACCTTCATTTGTATCTTTATTATTCAGTTTATATAAAAAGCAAAGAACCTTAACTCTCTCTCAAAAAATACTACTAATAATAATTATAATAATAACAAAACAGCATATGTGTTGTATTTTGATGAACAAGTCCTTAATGTTGTATGCTTTTGTGTGTTCATTTTATGGTTGTACATAGACTGGATGTACGTTCATGAGGTTAAACATTTAAATTGTGGCTAACCCACTTTAGAGGTCATGTAACATATTGATTTTGTGCTTATAAAGTTATAATTAGACTGAACTAGACTGATCCTTGGTTCTTATGTATATATACACATAAGTATATAGTCGTATCTGCACTATGTGTGTTTGTACATGTGCAAATGGCAATAATTGATCCTGTCTTGATACATGTTTCGAATATATCTCTGTCTGTTCACTTCATCACTTGATTAAAGAAAAACCTTTCTGTTATTTGCATGTGAATACAAATTCCAGGTTAAAACTTTCTCCCATTATGTGTGCTTGAATGACAGAATCCAGAAAAAGCCCAACTCCTCAATGACATTTGGATATGTGTATCTACTATTTCTTTTTCTCTTGAGAAAGCAGTGAGAGTTTATTTACAAAAATGACAGCGGCAACTGAAGGTCATTAAGGTAGTCGACTCTGGTTTAAACCAAGTTTAAACAGTATACATCACACCATTGGTAGCTTCTCGCACAAAGCTCCAGCCTTTTGGCAACAAATCCACCACTGGATTTGCCTCCTTTGGTACAGGAATGTGACACATTCGACCCTTTTGCTTTCTAAATGTATCTTTAACACTAGAACAGCATGGCCAAGGTGCGGCTGCTTTTACCACTTCCCAAAAGATGGTACACTTGGAATCAGCTTCAACCACTACCTAATACCAACCTTTGTTACTTGCCCTCTAATCGTTTCTAGCTCATCTCTAATGTCAAGAAAATATAAATTGGAGCCACCTCTCCTGACCAGTCTAGAAAGGCAACAAAACACCAACTCTGTTGATATCATATATTCAAAACTCCATGCTAGACATACCATGACTACCTAAGAGGTTGCCATAAATGTTAAATTTAAACATCACTTTGGCCTACGGATTTCGTTCTTTTGATCATACATTACCATCTTGGCCTAGCAATTCTGAAGTTCCAATCCTCAATAAGTTATGGCTGAACACATTATTTTCAAGTGCTCACTTGCTGCACTACACATATAATTTTCATAAGACACCAAGTCTAAGTACAGGAGCTTCCCTAAAATGTTCATTGATTCTTCACCTTCCATACTATCCATGAAATGGCTAGCAGAAGCACCGATCTAAGAATTTTACCTCTGCTTTCGAAGGGGCACCAAGTGCCACTCATCAATTAGAGACCTGAACATGTGGGATCCAAGAAATAGAGTGAACAATATTAGTAATTCCAGACTGCATGGGTGAAATGAAATGCATTGCAACAATGAGTAATTTATCTGTTTCCTGTCACCTAACTTAGGAAGAGAATATGAGGTAAACCAAAATTTATCTGGAGTTCGGATTTTCTCACTGATGCAAAAGAAACAAAAAACCTTGCCCATGTGTGTATTTGCGTGCAAGCATGCATGCATGTGGGTGGGGGAGGGGTTCTCAAAACATTTTTGTTGGACATTGGTTTCTGTTCTGGTTCAATAATGGAAAATATGGATCCACTTCGAAAAAGAAATTCATGAAACTCCTCTCCTCAATTTCTATTTTTCTTACTGCCATATGTTCCCACTTCAGGAGCCAATTCCAAACAAGCCTCTAACTGGTCTACTTTATAAGTCATCAAATTCAGTTGTTCTTCAGATTCTACTCCCATTAATCCTCAATGACATCCCATGTCTGAATGCGACATGGTTCTTTTGATTGAAATTGAATAGCCTTCTGAGTTTATTTTGAGGTCCATTCCAAAATTGATGTTCCAAAGTTTTGCCATTCTCTCACAATTCCAACAAGGAATCTAGTCATCTATAGACCTCATTCTTATTTTTTGTCACAGTTTTCCATGAAAGAACATCATTGAGTATGTTTCTCTTGAAGTCCTGATTAAATGCTTGATATACTTAAACTAATGTCTATATTTGTAACTGAAAGTGTTTTTTAAGTGTCAGTGTGTTTTAGCAATTAATGGGTTGAGTTGGGCTCATGAGTTTCTAAGTTTCAGTTAAGTTATTAAGCACCACATTAAGTTACAGTATTTGTTAAAATTGATCATTTTAGTCGACATACCAGTCTCCTGTTATGCCTTGATATTTGGTTACATTACAAAACCCATTCTATTAGTTTTTTGAACTACAAATTACACTCAATCAGCCATATGAAATTTTTATTTGATTTCATTACAACTCCCGTTCTATTATCTGTGTAAACAACAAATTACATTCAATGAGCTATATGAATTTAGAATTGGCACTTCTAAATTAGTAAGGATTCAGCAAATATTGTTAAACAAAAAATTCATGTCTTTGTTTGCAGGGTTTGTGCTACAGGACTTCCGAGTGATATTGTTATTGAAGTAGGAGAAATGTCGTTCCATCTGCACAAGGTTATTTTCAATCCGTCAAAATTGCCTATTTGTTATTGATGTTTTCTACATACATTTATTCAAACAAAAACAAAGTTGTTCTGAAATACTGCTGCTGATGCTGGTACAAAGGATTTGTTCTTTCAGAATCTCAAATTTATTAAGGGTTGATACTAACTAAATGTTGAAGAATCTTAAGGATGCTTCAGAAGTTTCTGTACCAAAATGAGATTATTTTTTTTCTGTTTACTACTTTTCATGGTTCTTTGGCCTTGTAGAGCCAAATCTTACTTGTTATCATTTTGTGGGGAGAAGCCAATGGAATCTAACCCAATATTTTCTGAGAATCTTTGAATGTTGATACCATTTGTTAAGAAGAAGCCAAGAAATGTGACCAAATATCTGGATGAGAAAATTAGAGAAAAAAGAAAAAGAGATGAAATGGCCAAACACAGTACAGGATGTTTAAAATCCACTAATAACATTATTGTGAACCCTTCAATCGAATGGTAGCTCGAATTAAAAGAAATGCATATTGCAGGTGAAGGATTTCCATACCATACTTATGTCCTTTTTCCTTTTATTTACTTCATGAACTTCTTGAAATATGTTACGTTAATCAGGTGATCAGTTTGAATTCTAAACCTTTGCTTAAAAGAGTTGGAACTTGGGATGCACTTACTTGACAGTTGTCTGCATATTCCTGCAGTTTCCATTGCTATCGAGGAGTGGGGTACTAGAAAAATTGATTGCAGATTCATCTGGGGCGGATGGTAGCTGTGTTATACAGCTTCATGACATCCCTGGTGGTGCCAAATCCTTTGAGCTTGTAGCAAAATTCTGTTATGGTGTAAGAATAGAACTCAATTCTCTAAATGTGGTCTGTCTACGTTGTGCTGCCGAGCACCTTCGGATGACAGAAGACTATGGAGAGGGGAATCTCATCTCACAGACAGAGGGTTTTCTAAATGAAGTATTAGGTAGCTGGAATGACTCACTGAAGGCTCTTGAAGCATGTGAGGATGTTCTTTCACAAGCAGAAGAGCTCCACATTGTCTCTAGATGCATCAATTCATTGGCAATGAAAGCTTGTGCAGACCCCACTTTGTTTGGTTGGCCTATATCTGGACATATTTCCATGAAAAGAGCCAATGGGAATGATCTATGGAATGGAATAGGAACAGGAGCTAAGCAAAGGACTCCTAGTCAAGATTGGTGGCATTATGATGTGTCTTTCCTCAGCTTGGACCTATATAAGAGGCTAATTTTGGCTATGGAATCAAGAGGAATGAAACCAGACAACATCGGAGGATCTCTAATGCTCTATGCAAAGCGATATCTACCAGGACTGAGTCGCCACTCAAGCTTTCGTGATAATAATATTTGCACAGCACCTGGTACTTGCATTTCTACACCATCAGAGAGAGACCAAAGAACCTTCCTTGAAGAGATTGTTAGTTTGCTTCCAACAAAGAAGGGTGTCTCATCGACAAAGTTCCTGCTGGGATTATTACGCACAGCAATGATTTTACATGCAAACTCATCTAGTAGGGAGAATTTGGAAAAAAGGGCCGGCGCGCAATTAGACCAAGCAGAATTGGAAGACCTTCTTATACCAAATATGGGTTACTCAGTGGAGACCCTTTATGATGTTGACTGCGTTCAACGAATCCTTGATCACTTCATGTCGGTGGACCAACCTGCAGCTGGGCTTTCTCCTTGCATAGTTGATGAGGGGCATTTGATGGATTCCCCTTCACTGACACCTATGACTATGGTAGCAAAGCTAATTGATGGTTATCTTGCTGAAGTTGCACCAGATGTTAACTTGAAGCTCCCAAAATTTCAGTCACTAACATCTGTAATTCCTGATTATGCCAGGCCACAAGACGATGGAATCTACCGTGCTATTGATATATACTTGAAAGTAACATAATTTCCTTTTAACATTCATTTAATAAAGCAGCATCATCCACAAGTAACATTGCATTCAAGTGATTGCGGTAAAAGTGCATGTACATACACATACATCTGTTAACTAGAATATGGGGTGTGTTAAACACATTCACTCTGTGCATCATCATCAGCCATTTTCCCTTATATTTCAGCTGCCTTTCTGAGTTCTAAATTTCCCTTCTCTAACAAATACCATATGCTCTGTAACTCTAATTCTATCAGGTCACTTTGTTCACCCTCTTGATCGGAGTCTTTATCTACTTCTTTTGATCCCTGCCACTTATAGTCTATCAATTTATTGGGACTGTTTCTAGTCATCCACAGATATGGACATAGTTTGCATTAGTACATAATTCAACTATCTACACTCTTCTATATTGTTCCGATTCAAAATCTTTTGTAAGTAAACACACCCACAAACTATTCATAGCACAAAATTTCTATATCTGAATCATCATAACATGCTTCCACATGCTCTGTAGACTCACTTGAAGCTTTAACCTTTTTTCTTCTCTCTTTCCTTTCCAATATGTAAATGTTGATCACTTTACCCATTTAGAACATTATCTTCAGGATTCATTTTCTTGTAAACATACACCTGCATGTCTAGCTGTGTACATTTGCTTATCATTATTTATTTTTGTGCATATGCGTAAACAAATTTCTAAAAAAAAAATAAATGAAAAATAAAACATATGCATAAATAGAATGTACAGCCTCTAGAGTCTAGACTGAGCATCTTTTACCATGAAAGTCAAATGAATCTAAGAAAAGTTACATGCATTTCTTCTGTACATTTCTTTTACATGTACCTTGTTAATATTTATGATGAGTAGTAGAGGAAAAATTCAAATCTTGCCTGTGTCGAATTCTGCAAAGCTTCTTATTTAGTTCACGGATATGCACCAGACAAGCATATTCAAGTTCCTATGCTTAAAAATTCCTTGATGTGTTTTACATGAAGAAACCAATTAATCTCTGTTCTCAAGAATTGACATGCGAGTTTTCTCTTTTTTTTTTTATTCATACATGTACATGTTCATGTGTGTCAAGCCCATTGCTTGTTGGAATGTGCTCACTATCACAACCATAAAGGTTGTGACTTCTACTCATGTTGCCACTCAAAAGAGAGAAGTTTTAAACAGAAAGGACATGCTTGACAATTCCATAGTTTTGATATACATTTATTAATAACATGAATATGCACTTGGCTCCGAATTTATGAGTGACTTCATCTCAATTCCAGGCACACCCATGGCTCACAGAATCAGAAAGAGAGCAGCTCTGCAGGTTCATGAACTGTCAGAAGCTCTCATTAGAGGCATGCACACATGCTGCTCAGAATGAAAGGCTACCTCTCAGAGTTGTCGTCCAAGTTCTATACTTCGAACAGCTGCGCCTGCGGACATCAATCGCTGGATGGTTCTTTGTATCTGATAATATCGAGAACTCCCAAGTCCCAGATGGGAACTTTGCACTCCCTAAGAATGAAAGGTACAACCAAGGTGAGGAAGACGTGTGTGACCCAAAGGAAAAGAGCGTCTTTGGCTTTGATGACATGAAACTACGGGTCTCAGAGCTTGAAACAGAATGCACGAACATGAGGCAAGAGATTGAGAAGCTGGGAAAAACAAGGAGTTCATGGAACATCTTCTCCAGAAAGTGTGGGCTTAAGCAAAAGTCGCAACCAACCAATGGCAAAGCAGTGCCTGGCAGTGGCCGGAGTCATAAAAAAAGTAAGACGGCTGATTGAATTTCAAAACCTCTGTTAAGGACATCTTTCCACCCATTTTCTGGTATATATACGTCTGACTATTCATGCCAGTGCAATCTTGAATCTGCACAAGATTCTTTTTCCATTGCTCAAGATACTGTTGAGTGCTAATTACTCTCTTTTGCTACTTGGTTAGTGAATGACTTTAATCAATACAATGATGCTCAGAATGCGTGTTTTAATTTGATTTATTTTCATTGTAGAACTTTAGAGTTGATCAAGTTCATCCTTGTTATTGGAATTGCAGGTATTCTGCTTTTTCCAATTCTTTTTTACCCCTTATCTCCTCATCCAGTGGAATGTTACCAATCTGTAATGATAAAAGCTAGGCAGCCAAATCTAGCAAAACGTATCATCGTTTCATTCCATGTAAAAATGAGAGGAAGATTTCATTCCAAAATTCATTTGGATTAAACAAACCCCCCTAACCATGGCAAATGCTGATCATCGCACTGTTCAAGCCCGTAGAGTCCAGTACAACGATAACTGACACAAGTTCACTTGGAATGAATGTACGGAAAAAATATTTTTTGAAAATAATAAATTTATATGAATTCAACCATTCTTGTCAGAAATAAGTACTTGTCTTACATCTATCGAAATTCAAAAGTACTTCATTAAAACATGATTTTGCTTAACTAAGACTAATTTAATCCTTCTCAATTCAAAAATAGCTTGAAGAAGAAACATTTCTTGCCTTCAGTCAGTAGAAAAATCAGTTTTAAGTCATAGCGGGAATTTGTAGGTTGATACACGATGGTGATACGATGCATTGTGTATCGGCCTGCAACTTCTCAAGCGATACATACTGTATTGGCTAATATGATGTCTACAACGCTGTAATTATTTTTAAAGCCCATAACGACCCCACCATGTTTTAATGTCGTTTTTTTATTTATTGTCAATAACAACTTAGCAAGGAAGGTATTTTGAGAAAAAAAACTTCGTTCTTGGTCATTTCATATTCGCGACTTTTGGCCCATTTTGAGAGATCATTCTTCATGAGATCTTCTTCATCCAAGAGGATCTATATGCATAGTCATAATCACATTTAGGTTGCAGGACATCAAAGTATTCGTCAAACAAAGTGCCTATGGTAAAATGAGCATAAATTTATTATACAGACTCTGATTGAGGCGATTCTAAAGGCATTGGAAGAGGATTCAGAGATCTACACGACAAAGTGTCCAAACGACTCAAAGAGCATAACCTTTCAAGACATTTCGCCATAGTTCAACTTTTTGAAATCGCAGTCAAAGTTCAACTTTCTATTCACTTTCTATTTTTAGAAACTTTGACCATGATTATCTCATGAACCGTGGTGATTCTAAAGATACTTTAGAAGAGACTTTTGATGTACTTGATATACCAAACCATATTAAAAAAATAAAATACACTTGCTATTTTTAGATTTACTATAAATAGTAGGGCCTAATATGTCTAAAATACAGTTTTAGAGTAGGATATAGTCTCCACTCTTCTGTTACAAGTAAGATACTACCTCCACTATAATAAATAGGGCTTGAAGTGAAAAAAATCCCACATTTATTATTGAATTTGAGATTATTTAAGAGTCAAAATTAAAAAAATGATAAAAAACTCAAAATGGTCATATCTTAGGAGAAAAGAAAGTAACTTAGAAAAAATTACTATACTTTATTTTCCATTTTTTCTAAATTTTTTGAGATTTTTTCCACATTTAGTTCCAAATAGTTGAAATTCACAATTTCTTCACTTCAAAACCATTATTTGGATATCTAAATGTGTACTAACTAATGATAAATTTAGATAGAAATGAAATCCATAATATTCTGAATTTTCTCTAATACTGTCAACATCAGTGAATCGAATTTTTTTCCCTGATAGCAAAGATAAATATCCAAAAGCACACGCAACCATGTTTTACATGGCTATCTCGACCAACCAAACTTGGTAGAAGCACAGTCAACACATGCCCTCAGTTACAAATTTTGGTTGAAAAATTTCAATCTGGGTAATCTGAAAAATTAAATATCTTTTAATTAGTTCTTTGAGGTTTTCATTTATTTTTTCTCAATGATTGCAACAATGATCACACATACATAAAACACAGACACACAACTCATCCATAGGTTTATCTCTTCGTGACTTCCAATTACATATATTAGCATTTCATATGAAACAATTATCAAAATTATTGTCATTTCTTAGCAATTTCTGTTACCATTATAGAGAAAAAAAATTCTCAAAAGCGAGCAAGCATGTTGACAGTCATTGAAAGAAACAACCAAGTACATGCCCAATATGCTGAGATTATGGTTCTTATCGACAAATAGTCTAACTAAAAGCCAATAGGTTGTCCGCTGGGTATCCCATGGTTATTCAAAAAAAAAAGCCAATACACGAGGAGGAAGAAACTCATTTTCTTGATGAAACAAGTAGTTGTACAAGGAGGAAGAGGTATGGTGCCGAATCTTGAAAGGACTCGACTAGAGGAGTCTGTAAGTGTTTAACCTGCTGTTGGTCCCTGGCCTTTAACTTGATATGCAGCTTCCAAACATTCCTTGGCTCTGTGGACCTTTGATTGAAGGTAAAAACTTCCAACTTTTGCATTTTTCTCAAACAAATTGTCGTACTTCTGCAGAGAATACACAAAAAATGTTTAGTGCACTTATCCAGGTTATATTGGTCAAGGTAACATGCACCCATTCGTCCTCATTGTATGGGTCCATGTACCTGTAATTACACTTAATATTAGATTATGCCTTTTCTGTTACACGATTCATCTTTTGAGCCCAAGGAAAAGCGCAATTGTATGTAAGATCCTATGCATCTTTCCAATCAAGCCACTAAGCGCGTTCCCATGGCTCAAACATGGCCCATATAAGGTGTTCTAGAGCATGCCCACATAAGGGTGTGCACCAAAAATGATGTCTTCATTTTGCATAAGAAGTTGTTTCATGTTATCAATGATAAGCATGTTCAAAATTTTCTAGGAGCTACAATTAAGCAAAGCTGGACTAGGGCTCTACCTAGAGCTTGGCTTGAATGTTACATTGAACCAAGCTTGAGCCAAACTGATAGGGGCAGCTTGAGAACGGGTTTCGACTTTTGTTTGGCTAAGTTCAAGCCTAACCTGTCAATATTGAGCCAAAATTGAAGCCAACTTGTCTTGTCAATATTTTATCAAGTATTAAGCTTGAGTTGAATTAAAAAATCAAGTGACTCATACTCCATTGTTAGCTCTCTAAATATACACCAGGCATGGGCTTGAATCATGAGCTTACATCAAGCTCAATTCAAGCTCCAGAAACCTGCACACACACCAATACATACATACATGATACATACCTACAATATTTAGTTATTTACTATGTAACTTAAATACACACGTGCATGCATTCATACATAGATACATCCAAACATGCACATTTACACCTATCCGAGCCAAGCTCAAGCTAAAACTCAAGCAAACCTCTGAATAAACCAAGCCAAGCTGAGGTTAAGCAAGGCCTAGCTTGAGCTTGGTTTATTAGTTCTTGAATAGAACTCAAAGTTGAGTTCGATTGAGCCAAGTTGAACAAGGTCTCGCATGAGCTTGGCCTCGTTGTTTACGAGCTGAGCTCAAACTCAACTTTAATAGTGTCAAGCCAAGCTAGCTTGCAATATCAACATGGTCCTTCTTTTAAATGGATAACCAAGGAAACCAGCTTGGCTTGTTTATCCTATTTTTAAGATGCATGAATATGCATACATAGATAAATATGTATAATATTCATTATGCAATTGAAACATATACACATCCATGCATGGATACATAAATACATCTGAATGTACTGACATCCCAAGTGAGCTGGTCTCAAGCTCAAACTCAAGCACTCCTCTGAATAAACCAAGCTCAACACGAGCTGAGTCAAGCAAGGCCTAGCTTAAGCTTGTTCATATATTTAAGAATCAAGATCAAGCTTGAATTTAATCAATCCATGTTGAATAAGATCTAGCTTGAGCTTTATCTATTAAATATATCAACCATCTAAAAAAAAAAAGGTCTAGCTTGAGCTTGGTTTTTTTGTTTACGAGCTGAGCTTGAACTCAAGTTTAATCAAGTCAAGCTAGCTTGCAGGCCAACTGTGCACTTTTTTTACAATAGGTAACAAAGGAAACTAGCTTGGCTTGATTATAGCCCAATTTTTAATATGTGAGGCCTCTAGACCAAGGTGAAAATGGTCAAAAGAGCAATAGCTTGAGAACTACATGAGTTTACTCTTCAATCGTTTGCTTCATATTAGGATATGGTATGAATGCAATTACCCTGGCTCACTTTGGGGGCTAATCCTAAATACCCATTCATTCAAGACCTCATAACTGAGAGATTCATGGACCAATAATTCTCAACTTTTGATGATCAAATACACACGTTATGAACACTCTAGCAAATTACGTATTCATACTTCACTCAAAATCCCAGAGTTATAAAACTGCTAAAAAAAAACCCAGAAGATGTCTCATGGGGTAGAGTGGGACAAAAGGATAATTCATTGTAAGTGGAAGAAATACTAGAAATGGTAATACAAAGCGAAACATCACAAAGAAGAATCAGGAACTTCTAGGAGGTCATATAGGTATTGGTGGTGGGGGTTGACCTATATAATTGATGGGTGGGGTTTGGATATAGGGGGCAAATAAACAGGCCAATTAGACCAAAACTGACACAACCTTACCCATCCCATTGCTGGGTCTAATTATACCTCAAAAAGGAATTATTTGGATGCATAATTCTCCACATATGGATGTAACCATCCTACAAGGGACTAATAAGCTATATTGCAGTAGTATTAATAGCAGTTACTGTTACTAATTATAATAAACATGAAATTAACGGCAAAAATGTTGATAATCCAAAAAATTAACATCATGTTGTTGTTAAAACCAGAAAAGGAGAAAGAAGATAACCTGCAACACCTCCTCCCAAGATGATGACTCAGTGACCCCTAATATCTGTCGTGCTTCTTGCTCAACCATGGTTTTGCTTGATCTACGAACTGCATTTTGTATTGTTTCTTGAGCAACACCAGTTTTTGATGCATCTGTGATTAGTAGCAAACAACCATAAAAGATGCGATGAGATTCACATACATGCAGTTGCAGCTTTGAAAACATCACTTTCTGAGTTGTAAACACCACCAAGACTGCTCTACCCCTTAGCTGTTTCCATAGTCCAAAACCACAAAGGAACAACAGAGAAACTACATAAACTACAAATCTTGCAACATGCCAAATTGCCAATAGCCCGTGACAAAAATAAATTAAGAAAAAGGCTAATAAATAAATAGCAATACATGGCACTAACAGCAGACAAGTGAAGATACACTTACATGGCATGGCTTTCAATTGATTGATAAAATTCAAACATGAAAAGTAGGTGGGCTGGGACAGCAGGATCTCATCATTGTGACACAGCAATCAATCGCTACAACAATGGTTAGCTCCTTTTGTATACGCTGTTGTTTCTTGGTTTGGATAAAATCATAAAATTATCATCATTTCAAAAAAAGCCTCCTTGTAAAGCATTTTTTTTCCTCTTTTTTCAATGACAACAATTTTATTCAAGGAGAGGGAGCCACAGGAAGTAGAGATATGTGACTATGAGGGATTATTAGCTCTTCTTAATGATACTTCTATTTGCTGTGAGGCAGAAATATAAAAACTTGGGTGGATGACCCCTCGAGAGATTTACACTGCGATTTTACCTTAAGGTAGCTCTGGTGTTAGGAAGAGTAAACAACCAGGAATTGTGGCTTGCACAGGTAGGCTCCTCCTCAAGTCAAGTCTTCAGTTGGTACACAATAGAGTGTGAAGTGTCGGCCAATGTAACTTGAGGTAGGAGAATATTATTCCAGCTAATGCGGAGATACTATGTTTTATGCAGTGCAATGGAGGAGCAAGTTCATGGGATGTGGATGCATTTTTTTTTTTGCCAATTAAGGGTTGCTCTTGGGTTTTAGGATCCTACATCAGGGAGGTGGTTGAAGGCTGGGATGGTAGACCTTTTTGGCATAAAAGAGTGGCTTGGTATAGAACTCCCTTAGTGATCCTTTGGCCAATTTGGGAAGGAAGAAACAGTAGGATTTTTTTTTTCAACATTTTATTTAACTTGGGCAATAGGACTTTCAACTCTTCATCCAGCTACCACCTATCCATCTAACTCAATCTTCCTCCATCCCCTAAGAGAAATCTAGTATTCTCCCTTACAACTAGGCCACCACTATTGGGGCTTCCAAATGTTAGATACCCTCTATGCCCCAACCCCTTTAGAGCCCATACCATCTTCTTCTCATGTTAATCACATTAGTCCACAATGCCTAACTTTTTGCCCCAAACTTTGACCATATCTTTGCAAGTAGAGCCCAATTCTTTTAAGTACATTTAACCATCCCAAATCCTCCAGTTCCCAAATATAAATTGAATTGTTTTCCTCATTCATGAGATGAATATTCATTTCATCCTCCACCCTAACCCAAAGAAGCACCCTTACACCTTTTTGACTGACTTTGTCACTTGAATTGGAATTTCTAAGTGAAACAAATTATGAATGAGCAACCTCCAATCAACTTATGAATAACCACTTCTTTAAAATAAAATAAAAAAAAATTAAAAAAGATGATGAATAACAACTAGGAACTTACTTGCAAGTGCTTGACGATATGCTTGAAACATGGCCCTTGCTAATAGTCCTGAGCCCATTACAATTAAGTTCGCAAGAATTTTTGTAGCCTGCATCCACAAGTAACGAGTAAGTTACACAATCAAGTTTCCTTTAGAGTGGAGCTCTTTTTCTCTCTTCTTTTTTTGTGCGTGTGTGTGGGTGTGCATGTGCATGTGTGGTGGTAGTGGCAGCTTGGAGGGTGAAGAGGAGGAAAGGTATTGAGAGTGTGTGTACGAAGGGTGGGGTGGGGAAGGAAGGGGGAATAGAGTGGTGTTGAGACGAGGTCCTAGTAGAAGAAAAATGGTCAATAAAGATTTTGAAGGAAATCGCAGCTTTAAGATTAACAATTCTAATAATCAAATTTTAATCTAATAAAAAGAAAAAGACTAGAGCACACATTTGTCCAAGTTCGTTCAACTATACAGTGAATATCCAATCTATATGGAGTCTAGAGAAAATCACATCATACGTTTGACCTTTTTTTCTTATTAGTGGTTTGTGTGTCATTCTCAAGAAAGTTGGTGAACCATGTATTCTATAGAGGGAAGATCACAGAACTCATACTGTCAAGATCAAGAGCTTCTACAAGGAAGAATTGAAAACAGAAAGGCAGTGAAAATAAATGGAGAAATTAGTGAGAGATAGGAGAATGAGGTAAGTAGGGTTGTTGGATGGAAATGACATGAAATGTAGTAAAACATATTAAAAACATTAAGGACCCCATCACCCTGTAGTTGGAAAATTTGCCTAAGAATGTAACAACTGGGTGGCTGAAATCTGCTAGCAAGCGGAATATGGTTTGGGAGGGGTTCATGCCTAAGAAGAAGGATGGTAACAGAAAATGCTTCTCTTTTGCCAAGATGGGGAGTGCAAATGAAGCAGATTGTGCCAACTTAAATTTTAAGGAACCTCTTATGGTGGTAGAAAGATGAAGCTGAGGAAGGTGAGATTCTGGAGAGAGAGGGACTGCTGGACTTATAAGGCAAGGGGTTAGTCATTGTTGGGATGAAGAAGTGGTCAAAGGGCCAATGATGGAGGTGGAATAGGAAATCACATTTATGACTTGCTAATTATGAGTTGATGGGGGTTAATCTAGATTTCATCGAGTGTTTGGCGCTGGCTGAGGTGCTGGGTCGTAAAGCGTCCAATTTTCCCACTTATTATCTTGGTCTTCCTCTGTGTATGGGCCAAACCTAACAAGAGTTGTTGGGACAAAGTCATTGAGAAATTGGAGAATAGACTATCTATGTGGAAAGGTAAGCATCTTTCTTTTAGACGGAGGATTATTTTTATCAAATCGGTCATATCCAGTCTTCCGAATTATTTCCTGAGTATTTTCATGTGCCCAGAAGAAGAGATAAAGAAAATGAAGGTATTGAGAAAAGATTATCGTGGAATGATACCCCTAAAAAAAGGAAAATTCATCTAGTAGCTTGGAGTCAAGGATTGTGGGAATCAGGGAATCATGTCATTGCGTTTAATGATGCTAAGAAAGTGGCTATGGAGATTAGGAGATAATTCAAAAGGGATATGGGAATCTATTATCATAAGTAAGTACGGGTTGGAAAGTAACGGGTGAAGAGTCTCCTTGTCCAATAGGCAGATTTCAAGCTCCTTGGAGAGGGATTTGTTCTGTATCTGCCGCTTTCGAGGAGAATATTGGATATGAATTGTATGGTCAAGGATTGTTATGAGCATCAGAATAGTGTTGTTTGGCGTCCTCAATTTCATAGGGAGTTGAAAGATTAGATGGTCGTTGACTGGTTATCTCTAATGGATCTTTTAAACCGGGTTTATGTTTCAGGGATTGGGAATGATAAAAGAATTTGGGACCACCTTTTCAATGTTTCATTTTGTCGAAAGTTGATGCGGGGACTATGGAAATTCCAAGAGTTCGTTCGGGTATATGGAAAGGTGATGTCCTCCTGAGGGTGAAGGTGTTCGATTGGCTTGCTAGGTTGGAGAAGATTTTGGCGATTGATCACCTCCAGAAACGTAGGATGATTACCGTTAATGCTTGCCCTTTCTGTCAATCGGATGCGGAGTGGGTGAATCATCTTCTTTTACTGCACATGTTTGCCTACTTCATCTGATCTCATTTCTTTCAACTTTTGAGTATTTCTTTTTGTACTCCATCGACCTATCTCTTAATTCTTAATGAATCGCTTATTTACAGATGGAGCTCCTTAAGTAGAAATATTTGGAAAACCATGATGCTTAGTATCGTTTAGTCAATTTGGCTTGAGAGGAATAAAAGGATATTCCAAGGGAAGTCTTCCAATGAATAGAGATCATTCAAGGGTGTTACGACCTTCTTTTGCTAGCCCTCTGCAGAATTGCTCAGCTATTGAAGCTGAGTTACATGCCCTCAGAAGAGGGGTTGTCAAGATAGAAGTCTTTGGAGTGGATAGAGGCACTCTAGAAGGGGACTCTAAGGTGGTCTTCGGATGGATGTCGGGCTCCACTTGTCCGTGGAGATTCCTTGATAAAGTGGAAAGAATTAGTCACTCAATCTCTTCGAATGGCTTTGCTTTGTCTTGGGTTCCTAGAGCTATGAATTTGGCAGCTAATGAGAAAGCGAGGTAGGGTCTTTACTTGCCCTTTGAATTGTAAACAGAATTTTGTATATTTGGGGTTAGGGGGTTGCAGGCTTTGATTGCTTGGTTTTGTGACATATTTTTGTAAAGCTTCTCTTTTCATTTGTGAATAAAATAGTTATCTTTCAAAAACAAAAATTACATGCAATCATGGATTGCTCATAAGACTAATGTTTCAGAAATTAACTTGGATCATCGAGAAGAAAACCTATTTTGATAAAACTAGCGTTTAAATGTCAAAATTGTAAGGTTTTCTTAAAAACAATATATATTGTATAATGAGATTCAAATGTTTTCTTTGAAAAATGTATCGTAGCGGAAGATTCAAATCTTAAATCATAAGATTTTAACAAATAAGTAAATAGGATAAGAACATGTGGGTGAAGTGGAGACACGCGAGTATAATGTTATGCAATGGCAAAGTTCCACCACAAAGAGTTTGCATGAAATTAGACATTTTATTGTTTCTGAAGATGAACATGGGACACTAAGAAAAGAAGCCAAACTACTTTAGACTAATATCTGTATCTTAAGATGGATGACGGAGCAAAATATAAGATAAAATTAGAAATCGATAATGAGAGTTAATCTACAAACAGCACCAAGACATGAAGAAATGAAGGAATAATAACACCTAAGATGTTTTGGTCATGCATGAGGATAGACAACTAGAGAACCTCCCCGGTTCAAAGACCTCCCAGCTTGCTAATCAAGGTCCAAGGTGAAAGGGGACTGATTAAGGCATAAACATCATCAACTTTCAAAAAGAAAAGGCATAAACATCATCATCCGACGATACAAGCGATTCAAAACATGATTAGAAAAAAAATGAACGAGAGAATACAGAAATCATACCATCAGAGCGAATCAATGCACCGAAACGCCTGAAATTCGAGAACAGGAGTTAGAAGAATTCTGGCTTTCTTCTTTTGTTTTCGAATTGGTTTGTTGCTTGCCGGTGAGGAAAAAGAATTAGAAAGAAAAAATAGGATTGGAATTTGGTACGGAGGGCAGGATTTTTCTTTTGCCCTTTTTTAACGGTGAGAGTTCGCGAATGCCCTAGGAATTTAAAGACTAGTTTGACCTAACCGTTTCTGCCGACAATGTTAATCGCACGACCGGACGACCCTTTCAACCTATGACACGTGCCATTTTTTTGCCTTTGCTTCTGTTAGTCAATGTTCATATTAAAATTGGTCATCAATTGAAATACTACTATTTTTTATTATTGAGATAAAATATTAAAAGTATCATTTATTTTAATTTAAATGAAATTTATAGATAAGATTTACCATCATTTTCATCATCACCATTCACCAAAATTTTATTTATCTAGAGTCAATTATTCAAGCTCTACTTTTTTTTTTAAACTACATCGTAAACTATCTTCTATACCATCACTCACTTTATTATCTCTTATTTATTTTCTTATCCCATCTTTCCATTTTTTTTGTATTTGAATTTTATAACATTTCTCTTCCATTGAGATTACTTTTAAGTTGTTCATTATGATTTCTAATTGTATAAAAGAAATCTTATTTATAATATTTTAATAATAAAAATAATAATGTCCCAATTGATGGCCTAATGACAAAATTAAATAATTTACTTTAAAAGTATATCATATTGACGTGGCAACTAGAAAATCATGTTTATTTTCAAATGACTTTTCATATCAATATCAAAATATCAAAAACTATATTTAATAATAAATTTATTTATTTAAAAAAATAAGCATAATTAAATAAGTGTTAGCCATGAAAGCTATTTGATTAGTTAGGTTGAGTTAAAATTGGATCGACCTTGGGTCAATCAAGTTGAATTGGATGTCACCAAATTTTGATAACATCATTATTAGATATTTTCTTAATTTTGTCGCATTATCACAATAAAAACATCTGTATTCCATATTATTATTTACGAAAAAGAAGATGAATTATTAAAGAAATGTTTTCACTCAGATAGATTCTTCACAAACGGCTTGCCATTCCTGTATCCTTAATTAAGAGCTTGCAGATTGATTGATTTGTGGCTAGGAGAAGTGGAGACAAATCCTATCATGGTTCAACTGTTTCATGCATTTTAGCTTGCAGTGACTTAAAATCTCATAAAAAAAACCTTATTTCAATGGATTTTACATTGTATGGAGTGTGTAAGATATCTTACAAAATCACCAAAAATGAATTTAAATAAATAAAAACAAAGGATTATGTTGTTTCATGGTAAGTTTCTTTTTTATTTATTTTTTAACACAATTGCAGATACCAATATATAAAATGTTTCTTATATTTCCCACTTTCTAATAAAATATATAGGTCAATATCCACCCCTCGCGTATCGCCTATACACATGGGGAATGGCATGAAACAGGTCTTAAAAGAAAAAGAAATTGAATCCTCTAGTAATGTGATGGATTTTATGACCGTTGGCTAAGTTTGTTGGCTAAGTTTATCGTTATCATCATTATCAAAGTCATACCTTCATAAAACTATAGTAATTAAATTATAATTTTGTTAATATATGTTAAAAACTGATGCACATCAATTCTTGGTTGCATTTATAGGCACCCCCAAACCATTGTAAAATCATAAGAAAGAAGGGAAAAAAGTTGAAGCTTTATATATTGAGGATCTTTGCTGTACTTTACAAAAAGAATTCCCCAGCATTCTCCCACAGTTGAAACATTTGATTTTCTCAGTTTGGCTATCATCATCATCATCACCACCACCACCACTAAAATGACATTCATACACTTCCCTTGCCCTGAAACTCTACCATTCCCCCCCTATTCTTTATCTAGAAATATCACATTTTGCAGAGTAGCCAAGCTGTTCCATCTCCCAGCTGAGCTTTGAAGCAACACTTTCATGGCGGGGGAAGTATTCCTGCAAAAAGGGCACATGAATAAATGTTTGTTACTATCAAATCCAGCAACCCAGTAGCAATGCACAGTTGAGAGCGTGAAACGCGAAATCTTTCATAATACAAACAAAGAGGCTCAGTCAAATTTCTGTCTCAAAATTTTGCATCAGAAAAACAACACAGTTTTGATTCTTAAAATATCTCTAGCAATCAATTTTATATGGTTAATAAACCAACAAGGACTTGTGATTCCTTATCTTCTTCACATTGCTAAGGAGCAGTGATTGAACCACCATTACAATTTATCCTCCTGAATGGACTGTGTTCCTCCTGACAATCATTTATTTATTTAATTCATGAATTTGGGAGAATCAATCACTAGCCATTTCGACAGTTATGTTACCTCAAGTTTCTTCATTAATTCCTTTGCTGTGGGAGCGGATATAATAATATGGCGAGCACTTGGGCTGATGAACCCCTCCTCTACAGCTTTGTCAATGAAAGAGAGCAAGGAATTATAGTACCCATCAACATTCAACAATCCCACCTGCAAGATTCAGAAAAGTTGGATACTTTTAACATGAACAACTTGAAAGTGAAGAATTACTTGGAACAGCAAGTCCCAACATGAAAGAGAGCATTGATTACATATAAAAAATCATTGAATTTCATTGCATATCAAAATGGTTGAATTGTTTTGATTCAAGGTGTAATGGGTAGGTAAGTATTTAGGCGCACAACAGAGTTGCAAAAGTGAGGAAATGAGTTGTTACCGGTTTGTCATGTATTCCTAGTTGAGCCCAAGTTATCACCTCAAGTAGCTCTTCAAGAGTTCCATAGCCTCCTGTAAAGGGACCATCAAGGTTATTTAATCTATTGAGCAACAACCCAAAAAGTAATATAAAAGCTTTGTATGCAACAGTCATCTTAGAAGCAACTCATCAAGCTTGTTTCTAGAAACAATAAGAACACTGCAGGTAACTGCTTGCAGTATCTAAAGCATTAGTTGCTAATGTTGGAGAAATATATGGATAATTTGTGAACGCACCTTCTTTCCCTATAAAGTAAAGGGTTTTGATCTAGGCACTAGTGTTTTTGATAACACTGGGCACTGAGTTGAGATATATTAAGAGAAAAATGCAAGATATCGAAAGAGAATCGTGAGACAAGCCAATGTTGGGTGTTATAAAAAACATTGGTGCTCAAATCAACATGCCGCACTCTGTCACTGCATGCCCAAGCCAGGCATGACCAACCTCTATAATTGAGCTGGGTTGTTTACTCAGTCATGCCCCATGGGCCTTAATGTCAAGCAGAAGCCCAGCCCTTGCTATAAGTATTTTGGGTTCAAGCCCAGCAACTTAGCTGAGTCTTGTCACTTTCTGTTAAATTTTGACTTATAATTTTTTGCAACCATACCTCTTACTGCCAATAATTAGACAACTACGATCTTCAATTAAAGTGATTTCTAGGTTAACCCTACATATGTTATGGTGTACAGGAGAAGGCATTGGTCATCTCACACACACACATAAGAGAAGGACAAAACCAAAGATTGTTTTGAAATCAGGCAGCATCAATCTGTGAAATATAAGCTAGCCAGTACCCTGATCCTCTTATCAGACAGGTTTTGATTATTAGGCTTAGCCCCAGAATACAGGAATCCATATCTGCAAGACCAATCTCCAATAGGTGCAGCCCGTTGATATATTATTGTCCTGGTCCTAATGGGGCTAGTAGCATGGCATATTACTGTCACCATCATGGGAAAGT
This sequence comes from Chimonanthus salicifolius, assembly GCA_013350335.1. Classification (NCBI taxonomy): domain Eukaryota; kingdom Viridiplantae; phylum Streptophyta; class Magnoliopsida; order Laurales; family Calycanthaceae; genus Chimonanthus; species Chimonanthus salicifolius. Next base: position 38,885,627 of record CM023532.1, on the reverse strand, counting down.
TGGAAGCTCCAATAAGTTAAATACTTTCAGTCTGTATTTTAGTTTTTTTCTTAAGTTAGCAATTTATCCCACTATAGGAGTACACAACTTTCAGTAGCCATGAGACTTTTTTCATGCAAAGACAGATGAAGGTATGAATCGCAGAACTAAGGCTCCTCAAAAGCCCTAATTTTCAGTGTCAGATGTTGATGGGTCAGAGTCTGAAGGTTTGAAAGGTTGCTCTCTAATCATGGGTCTTGGGGTCTGTGACAGCCACGTTCAAAGAGAGATGCTGCCAATTTTAGGCTAGAACTGTTGCCATCAAACCCCTGTGATACAAAACTAGTAGCAGTAAGTCAGTGCCAAATGGCATAAGAAAAGAAGCAAGAATATCGTCCTTTCTTTTCAATTTTATCATAAGAAAAAAAATTGAAAAGTTGAAAAATGAAAATGAGAAAATTTCTTATTCTCACATCATTGGATGGTTCTCTAAGAAAAAGTAATGATGCACAAATTTAAAAAAAAAATCAGCAAAAAAATTACCTAATTTTTATATATGAATTTCTCTTAGCCAATCTATAAAAGTGTTAAAGATATTTCTTTTTGGGAAAGATTTCAGTTACCTTCAAATAATTGGTGTTCTTAGCCATTTGGGAAAACATCACCAATTGGTTTTTTTTCCCCTTTTGATGCAACAGAGTAAGAAAGTAAACATCTTGTTTCAATTTTAGCAATAGCTTTCTCCTGCACTAGATCATTTCTCTTCTCTTTTTACTTAGATTAGTTAAGAAAATCAGATTTAACTACTTAGATAAGGTGTTTTCCTCAATTTCAATCAGGGTTCATATGGAAACTATTATTCTTTTCTTTTTTCCCTGTGAAAAGGGTTTTTCAACTTGTATTAAGATAGTCTCAAGTTCTTTCTTCTCTCTGTCATGCTTTGCTTAGAAGTTTAACAGGTTATGTAGCTCGAGAGATTTTACACTAACCAGGTAAGGCAATAAAGGCATCTGACTGTCTACCCATCTCTGCTTTCCTTTGATGCATATCTGCCACGGCCTTCACTTCCCCCACAGGTTCACCAGTTATCTGCAGAAGTGATAATTTTCTTTTTAAAAAAAGGATAGCCATAAAAAAAGGAGGTGATTAGTCACTGAGATAGGGTGCGTTTTCTAAGGTTGCAATGCTTTTTTGTTGTTAGTGCACAGATGCAATAATGAGTGATGCAGGGTGGTGGGCTTAATCCTATTGTTGTTCAAACTTCAAACAGTCAATTCCTTAAAATATCTGAAGGAAAATAGAAATATAAAATTCTAAACAAGAAAAGAAAAGTTATTAAATTGAAAAATATAGTAATAAAAAATGTATTAAAGGAAAAGGTAGTTTCCTTTCTTTCTGCATGTTTGTGTGAAAGGAGGAGATGTAGGAGTAAAAAGGTAAAGTAGAGGATAAGATCAAAGACTTGCAGAACCTTTATGAAAACAAGTTCATACTAATCAAAATGATGAAAAAACCTGTTCCTTTATGCAAAGAACTCATGCAATGAGAAAAGGGGCCAAACCCAGAAGCAGTTTGAAAACTTGAAAAAGATTAGAAGAACTAAGTGGAACTGCTTGATGAAATTCGAGTCGATTTTTCATATCTTTAGACCAATAGCAGTTTTCGGATGTTTAGAACAAGAACCCAACTAGAGAAAGTAGGAAAAGAAGAAAGAAGCTGCAGCTACAGAAAGATAAACGGAGAACAGCAAATGCCTATCTGCGAGGAGAAATTGAAAAAAGTAAAGACAAAGGAAGTTATTGTAGACCCACTTCCCTTGTTTCTTTGTTTAAAAAAAGAAAACAACAGAAACTAATAAAAATTGAAAATTCATGTGACTGAGTGGGAAAAAGAATAGTAGTTATCAGATATATCCAAGAAACCAGAAAACCAAAATTCAACCTCAAATAATGAGAAAGGAAAAAGTACTACTTGCACAACACCCACTGTGCTGGGAAGTTTTTTTTTTTTCAAATGAAGAAATGCCACAAGCTATAACTCAATTTCTCATTTTAAAATTAAGAATCAAATTAAAAAAAAAACACGCTTGTGGGCTTTTAGCTATACAGCAGACCTACCTCTCGAGGCATAAGTGTCTTGGGAATGACTCTGCAGATAAACAGTAACATGACAAAAATCAGTTGCAGGACAGTATAAATACTACATTCACCAAATTCTCTCATTCTTATTTCCATGGAAATTCGTAGGCACTCACCCAATGACATGACGACCGCCATCAAAAACTGCTTGTGAGACCAAACCCATCAAACCCACGCTCCCTCCTCCATACACCAAATCAATGTTCCTCAGTACCTTCAAAAAGCCCCCAACAAAATTAGCCAAATTAAAGAAAGGAAAAAGAAGAAGAACAGATCGTAGTTGAAAATTCACTCCAATCATGCCTTTCAAGAAAACCCAATTCATTTGGAAGTGTGAGGATCAGATTGAATCTAGTTCAAGTTCATTTAGTGGTATTAGTAGTTGAAAATTCACTCCAATCATGTTTTTCAAGAAAACACTTCATTTGGAACTGTGAGGATCAGATTGAACCTAGTTCAAGTTCATTTAGTGGGATGTATTAGTAGATTCTAATCATGTTTTAAATTTATAACCATATTCAGAGACGTGGATTCCATAACATGTGGTCCTGAAAAGGCCATCTCTCAAGAAGAGTGGCCATAAAAGTGCATTCACTTCTTATCATTTAAGTAGTAAATATGAGTGAGAGTGAGTGAGAGAGAGAGAGAGGATATCAAGTAGGGAAGAATGAGGCCCATATATTTAGGAATACATTTTTCGGTATATAACTAAATACTAGAAAAGATGAAAGGGAAATCAGGGAAATGGAGCAGAGTACTGAATGAAGATAGAATCTAGCAACAAATTTGGCAAAGGGAGAGAAACAGAGAGAGTGAGAACAATGGCTATGAATAAAGACTCAGATGCCATGGCCACCCTTTTTCTCTGGTAATTGGCAAAAACATGGATATTGAACCTTTTGGTTGTACAAGTTCAAAGGCACATCAAAGACATGCTTTGATGGACACATTCCTGGAAAGTCCATTCCCCAAACAACCCAAAAAGTACAAAAGGAATGCCCATTAAAGACCTGCCAAGAGCCAGCAAAAACCCATTTGAAAAAAAAAAAATCCAACCAAAACCCATTACACCTGCCAAATGAATAAAGCAAATTAGAAAGAAACCATTTAACAAAAATCCCATCACAACAAAAATTCAAAAAAAAAAAAAAAAAAAAGACTAGAGAAGAGGAGAGATATTGAAAGAGCCTTCTCTAAGGCATACCAACTCTTTTCCAAGTTCTATAGCAGCATCTTGGTAACTGGTTTTCTTTCCTTGGCTACTCCCACAGAAGACACAAATTCTCTTGAATTTGGACTGCTTCATTTCCTTCTCTCTCTCCATCACTCTCTCTCCCCTCACCACCTTTCTTCTCTCTCTACAATCCTTCTTGGTAGGAAGGATGCCTGGTAGAAGTCTCCTTCTCTCTCTCTATAGGAGGCTTTGGTCTCTGTTGGAATGTAAAATATATAAGAGAAGAGTCCCAGCAGAACAGAAATCCCTTGTGTCCACGACTGCTTGCAGTGTTTAACTTCACCACCACTTTCTATTATAGTGCGCCTACCGTGCGCACATTCAAAACCGAATAGCGAACGCGTACGTGCGCACGTTAGCAAGCCCTGTCACCCATACACACACATTACAGTCACGTACTTGGCTCAATATGTTGAGAAATATATCATAATTTAATATGATAACAAATATGAAAATGTGATGGGCATACATAGTCATGTCTAAGCTAATATCCACCGTACACGTGGTGGTCATCGAAAGGATTTTCACAGTCATACCCATGCCTAATAGTGACTTTCAAATGGAAGGTTGCAAAGAAAAGGGTGGTCAATATTGGGGGAATGGGGGGAAGGTCCATTGACTACTTTTCTTTATTTATTATTGTTAATTTTAGTAAGTTTGAATTGTTTGGATTTTGATTTTAGAAAATATGTTAGGGCACAAAAAATTAGGAATCATTTTTATTTTGTCTTTTCCACTTTTTGATTTGTTGTGACAAAATGTAGAGCAAAATAGATAAATCATCTGATTTTATAAAATACAAATGTCTAAAATAATTATCTAATTTTAATGCATATTTTTTGGTACACATTCTCATATCGGAATTCAATTTTTTTTAAATTCCCATTTTACCCTTCCAACTAATATAAAAAGTGAAAGGGTAAAATGAGAATTTAAAAAAAAATTGAATTCCCGAGATGAAAGGATTCTCTCACGTGAGAATGTTTACCCATATTTTTTTGGCATGAACTTGAGTTTTTCTCTTATTATTAAAATTTCATCATAAATTGCATGTACTTAACAATATTTTAGTTCATGCAAAATTCATATTATATTTTATATTATTTATTTGATATTAAAATTATTCTAGCACTCACACCAGAAAATTTTCTTCCTTCTTTTTAAAATTTAAATATCTAACCCAAATTTTGGAGTAATTTTATGTCATTAAACTTCTTTAATATAGTGAGAAAAATAAATGGGTAATATAGTTTAAAAAATTAGCCACAAGTTATGAGTTGGACCACTACTATTTGAAAATTTTAAACTATAATACAATGATTGAAACGTATTCTGATTTATTACTTTCACTGTATTATTATCGATCATCACTTTCAAGTAATTTATTCTATCAATTTAAAAAATGTATTAATTAGTCAAAAGTTAAAAGATGAAAGTGATTGTATGCTTTCTCTATAATGGGTTGATTTTACGTTTTCAAAATTTGGGTCAATTAGACTTGATTAAAGAAGGTTAATTTTTTTTTTTTTGAGGTCCAGAAATGTCCAAGTGTCGTACTCGACTAATCTCTCGGGGTGTCTGGGAACCCCCCTATCTGTACACACCCCTTTTCTTGGGAAGACTAAAGAAAGAAAATTGACTTTGAAGTCGAGTAAATTACTAAGTTACATTGTTTTTATTGAGAAAATTTAAATTGGCCTATATAAATTTTTTAAATAATGTTATGATCCACCATTTTTTTAGCTCTGATGCACCATAAATGATTACTTAGAAATCACAACAATTGGAGAAACCCAAGTACTTAGATTGAAGAAGAATATCTCAAGAATTTTTTGATATGGGAAGGTACAAGTTATGGATGAGGATCATTTGAATTATTATCAAAGAGAGAACTGGACAAGTCAATCCAGTCATTGTTGTACAAAATTTACACACATCAACATCCAATGATTCCGTGCAAGGCTGGGGTTGCACCATAACAAGATCGCACTGTAGAATTGATGCAGGACAAACACCATAAATTTTTGAGGATTGGATAAGAGAGGACCCCTGTAAATAGCACGTAGAAAATAGAGGATTGCATGGTAGTTCCTAAGTATTTGTGCATCAATCCATATTAGTTCTTTATGAAATGTGTGAATCTCCCGATTTATCCAAGCTGATTTAGTTGATAGGAAGTAATCCCATGAAAAATAGTTTAGAGGGGTTGAACGTGAATCAAATTCAAAGCCTGAAGTAATACTTATAACTATTAGAATAATGTCTTTATATCTTAATCAACAAAGAAGTTCACTGAGGTCTTGGTTCTCAAACTTGTAATATTTTACGTAGTAGAGTTTTGTATAATTGAGAAGAGACAAATAGACAATGCAAAAATAATAAAAATGCACATCATGTTAAACACGTTTTGTGAACTAAATGGTTGAAAAAAAGTAATCTGAGAATGGTTTTGATTTCTGTTTACGGTACCACTATTAATTTCTTTAAAAATGAAGTATTATTTTTATAGATTGCATTAATAATACAATGAACCTAAAGAATAGGAGAGAGAAAGAGAGAGAGTGAGGTGTTTTTATGGTGAAGAAGAGACGACTGACTTTTGTTACAATTTTCGCTCACACACCTCTTTCACTAAAAGAGACATTAAATACTGCCATAATTAGAGCTACAAAATATCTAATGTGAAAATTACAAAATTTTCCTCCATTAAAATTTCAGTTCGGAGGCTCTCCCATGCCTCCGAATAAGGGGATGCTGCCGACCTACCAGTGTAGATAAGATTATCAGTAAATATCTGACAATCAAACTCCATAAATTTAACAGTTTTTACCTTATCATTAATATTGAAGAATGATGGTACAATAAGAACATAAAATAAATCTCTACTCATATGATTGTAGACCTAGCATCCCTCTACCACTAGACACCATTGTTTCATACACAAGAAACATGTTATATTAATTTAACACGCCCTCCCATTCTCCGTATTTCCACCTCTTCAGACAAAGCATGCTGTCTCTACCCACGCCATCCCTTCTTCCCCTTCTACTGATTACCAATTCACATATAAAACAAAGGCCTATGTCCCAATTTTTAACATTTTCCAATTTTTGTACTTAAAACTATATAATCTAATCTAGTTGCCATTGCCTAGATTAATGTAACTCAACCCTGCTCTTACATCAACACTATTATATTCCTTTTGGATCCCTAGAACCTTTATGGGTCTTCTTCCCTTTTGTCTCTCTACCCTCTGACCCATTATTAATTAAAAATCTTAGTCTAGTTTCTCAATTTTAATTAACCTTTTTATTATTGTTCACGCTCATGGTCGAGCCTAGTGGCATAGTAGTTTGCGTGTAAGGTCGACCCTCGTAGCCAGAGCTCATCAAGTAAGAGTATAGAAAAATGTGTTTTACACTTTTACTTATGCCTAATAGTAGAAACATTAGATAACAGAGACACTCTATTTTAAAGAGTAGAAAAATAAGAATTACATAAGATAATCAAATGTAGTTGTCCTTTTCTAATATACATAGAAAATGTCTCTAAAAAGTTTAAAAAATTAACAGAGGTATCTAGTTAGACCTAGCAAAGAGTTGGATCGGGTTGCATCTTGTCGGATCTTATTCGATTCGGATCTGTTCGAATTTGATTATATTTTGAGTCTTATTAAATGGATATATTTACCCATTTCTAATGAGACATTTCCAATAGGATAGATGCCAAAAATGCCCTTTAAATGAGTATAGATCCCGTAAAGTTGCATATAGAGGTCACAATGATTGAATCAGTCAAGTTCATCCATTTATTTTTCTAATTCATTGAGTCTATCCATTTATAAACAAGTCAAATTAGGTGGGATCATCTAGTAGATAAATAGTCATTTATCAAAATAGGTCGAGTAATCGGGTTGGATAAAATTTGTTAAAACTTGACTCAATAGATAACTTGGGTTAAAAATAAAAATTCTTTTTTTATTTTCTTAAACAATTAATTATCTAAATAAAAGAGCTTATTAAAGGGTCAGAAAAAGCTCCTATGTTGTATATTCAATTATATAACTATATTTTAAAGTGTATATTTATCTTTTTCTTTTCACACAGTGAGAACATGGGCTTTTTTTTTTTTCTAAAGGGTCTTTTATTTTTGACCAAGTCGGCGTACTTTTAAAGCTTAGAATTTGATCTTTGAAAACAACTTTGCTAAATGATGATATTAATGATAAAGTTCCTCATTTTTATATATTATTGTAAAGATTAATATGCTCAGTACGCATGCCAGTAATCCTGATTCCTGAATGTTCCCATTGCTTATATTTTGTGTGGGACCCATTCATGATTCATTTCGTAAGAAACCACGTCATTTGAAGGAGGGTTACATGAGTTCATCACTTCTTAGTGGGCATGGTGGGGTCCTCACAAAACACTAATCTTCCAAAACTTTGGCATCTTTGGTGGAGGTGCTATCTTTGAGAGTTTAAATTTGTATTTGAAATATTAATTGATATTTTATACTCGTTGAGTTTTTTTTTTTTTTTTTTCAAATTGATTTTGACTTGTTTTCGAGTTATTTTCATCAATATTTTTAAATTTAAAAGTAACTTATTCAATTTTAGAGTTATTTTGAATTATTTTTATTAATTTTTACCATTTTGAATTATTTTTATTAATTTCTTCGAGTTTCGGTTTTAAGATAATCTAAATTCTAGTTTTTTTTTAAAGATAATTTAATGAAATAGTTTCTAGTGCTTGTGGGATTCAACGGAGATGTTTTAATGTCATTTACGAGTGTCTGTATAATTTTCCAAGATTTTCTAAATATTTGATCAAATTTGGAATTTCTAAGATACTTCCCATTTTTTAGTTTCGTTTAGGAAAAAATGAATGAAATAAAAAACAGATACTTCTACAATTCAATGAAAGCCCTAAATGTGACGGTTAGAGTTTTTAAGGTTTTTGTGTAATTTTTTTGATATTCCGACATTTTCATAAAACTCAGAAATATTTACAATAAAAATTTATGAATTATAATAGAAGATACATATCACTAGGAGATACTTGAATACATGAAGTTCATATTAGGTGTTTCCTCATGTTTATTTCTTTCTTTATAAATTTTTTAGGCATTTCCAAAGTTTTAAAAAAAAATTCAAATTTTTAAGACGTATCAAAATTTCAATTTTCAAAATCCCAAAACTTTACATAAACGATCATTACTTAAAAAAAATATATAAATATGCTCACCCTAAGTTTTCCATTTTTCCTATTTTCCGTATTTTTTGACAAAAAAATTTAAAATAAAAAGTAGGAGAGAGCAAAAATAAAACTTCTTAGTCATCATGTACACTTTTTTCTTCACACTCATTTACAATCTATGAGTTGTATCCTGTCTATTCCTCATCTTGAGTTGATCTTGCCATTGGATTAAATATCTATTCAAAATTGACTGTATTTTGACCATTGATCTTTGAGTCTTTGAATATTATGACTTTTCAAATCCAATGAATTTGATTTTTTATGAGAAATATCATCTAAAATATACCTTTCATAGGCCCCACAAGAGGTGGGTTGACTATCTTTTGTGGATGACATAGCGTAGGTTAAACTCACTCTTTTATATATATATATTTATATATATATATATATATATATATATATATATATATATATATATATATATATATATATATATATATATATATATATATTTGATTTATAAGAAAATCAAAACCTTTGACTAATGTTTCTTACTTTGACATTATGTTGGTTATCTTAATAAAAGGAATAAAGAGAAGATGGTTGGAAAAATTGTATTAAAGATTTGTAAATATATTCCAAGGATAAAAATATTGATAAATCAAGACCAAACAAAGAATCACATCAAACTTTTAATAGGGATAATATTCAATTAGGTGAAAATGAGAGCAAGGAGACTAAACCCCGAAGAGTTGGTATGTTGACCAGATATCTATCTCAGGAAATTTGAGTCCTGAGTTCGAATCTTATTCCATCCTAAAGAGTCACTCGCTGTAATTTAACATGATGTGTGTGGATAGAAAGACTTACATGTACTCTAAGAACTAACCAAGTACTCTAAGAGGCCCCATCTAAAATATACCTTTCATAGGCCCCACTCTAACATGATGTGAGTCTTTGAACATTATGACTTTTCAAATCTAATGAATTTGATTTTTTATGAGAAATATCATCTAAAATATACCTTTCATAGGCCCCACAAGTCGTAGGGGTGACTATCTCCTGTGGATGACATAGCGTAGGTTAAACTCACTCTTATGTATTATATATATATATATATATATATATATGAAAATCAAAACCTTTGACTAATGTTTCTTACTTTGACATTTTGTTGGTTATCTTTTATGAAGAGAAGATGGTTGGAAAAATTGTACTAAAGATTTGTCAATGTATTCCAAGGATAAAAATATTGACAAATCAAACTCCAAGTGGTTATCCCAATTGGTTTGGGAGCAAGATCTCTAGCGAGAGGTCTTGGATTTAAACCATGGGAGCTCCAATAAAGGGTCACTTCCCATGGGAATATGTATAGAGTAAAGTTCCATCTATTTAACCAGTGTGTGCGGATAGGAGGGTTATCACATACCTGGACACCTCCGAACTTCAAAAAAAAAAAGTTATATATATATATATATATAAGACCAAACAATCCCAAGGAGTTGGTATGTTGACCAGATATCTATCTCAGGAAATTCGAGTCATGAGTTCAAATCTTATTCCATCCCAAAGAGCCACTCGCTATAATTTAACATGGTGTGTGTGGATAAGAAGACTTACATGTACCCTAAGAACTAACCAAATACTCTAAGAGGCCCCGGACAATTGACACCTCGATTATAAAAAAAAGCAAGAAAACTAAATGATACATGTATAAGCTGTAAAAATAAGAAGCAGCTGAATAGACTTTTTGATGGGTGATATTATGGGTTAGTTAGGAAATCAAATAATTAAAGAAAAAGGGTGGTAAGAGATTTGGTTAGTTAACTAAGTAGAGACTTGGAAAGTGGTTGGTAGAAGATTCCACTACTGAATCATTACATTTGATCATAAGAGGTAATTAGAATTATATTGTGGAGTAAATGATAGCCTTAGCCTTAATTAGGGGATGAGTGGAGAAGCATATGATCCCTAAGCTGGCTATAGGTAATTGATAATCATCAAACTTCCTTTTTTTCTTAATAACATCAAGTTCTTATCTTAGGCTCTTAGCTATGCAATTGTGAATTCAGAAATTTTTAGTGTATTAATTTTTTTTTAGTACGAAGGGAGAAATCTCTTTGAAACTCTTGAAATTAGGTTCGTTCTTCTAAAACCCTCACTTTAAATGACGTCCTGCACCCATACAGGATAACCATCGGTTATATATTTTTTTACTTTTAGAAATATCATATGCAAATGAGATTGTACCATTTTTTATACTCTCATGGTTATATGAAAAATCACAATTAGCTGACCTTTTAAAAGATAAAAAATATCTGATGAAAAATTTCCACATCGACATATACTAATATATATACAAACTTAAGGTACTTTCAACATTTCCCATCTTTAGAACCTGGATTCTAAACTTGAAATTGCATGAGCATGTTTAGTGCTTGTGCTAAATAAAGGTGACAATTTTGAACCTAAGATGCCATGGAGCAATGGGTTTCTATAAAATGAAAGAAAAAAAAAATAGGGTCATGTAAACAATAATTTCTTGCATCTGTGTGCAATCTGGACCATTCATTGTGCTTGAATCACTGTTGATGGGTCATAACCTGCAGCATGACTGATTGCACAGGACAAAGCCCCCCACTATTTATCCATACTCCATAGAAAGCAAATGACTGTTGATGATAGGTTCAAGGACCATGCTAGCAAAGACCCTTTTAGTAATAGATTTGTTCTTCTTTGCAAACATTGATGACCCAATTGCAAAAATGGTAGAAAAGGACAAATCTGATTTTAATTTTAAAAGAAGAAAATTAAAAGAAAAAAAGAAAAAAGCTATGTGTTGGCTGCTCCCACAGGGTTGCGACCTGAATCATGTAAGGGATTAAAGCAAAAGGCTAAAATTCAGTAGCCATTGAAGACCTGCAAAAGAGGAATTTATATCAGTAGAAACCAAGATAGAATGAGGCTTGAAGAAAAAGAAAGACAGTGCAAGTTGCAAGAAAGAGGAATTGATCATTGAAAATGCTTGGTCAAGGGTTGCTGCCAATATAAGCTTCCAACACCTTGCATGCTACTGTGACACTCTGTCTGACTCTGCTTAATATCTTTTCTTCCTTTATTGGAATTTTGTTGGCGTCCAAACATGGGATGTTTCTTAAGTTGTAAATCATCTCAATCAGGAAATAGTGACTCACTTGAAAATAAAATATCAGGAAAAGAGTAAGCTATTAAATTCAATCATGCTTCTTGTTGGATTCGATTTCTAATAAAAGAACTCTTTCGGGTGACTATTTAAACATTCTACTTTTTTTTTAAGAGACCCTATTTCAAAAAAAAATTGTAAAAATTACCATTTTGTCTCTCAATTTTTTTAAAAAGACAATTTATCTATATAAAATTGAGGGGCAAAATGATAATTTTACATAAAATTTTAAAATAAAGTATCTCTTAAAAGAAAAGTCAGGTATCTAAATGGCTACCCACACTTTTTTAATAAAAGAAGAGAGAATGGTCTCATTTTTCATGCCCACGACAAACAATACTTTAAGAAATACTTAACATACTACTTTGGGTTTTATTGGTGTATTTATATATACTTCAAATCATAAATTGACTAGACAAGCTAAGTGATTATTTGTTATACTAGATTGAATTAGAGAATAGGAATTATAGTCCAGCTAATATTCACTAGTTTCCTAGGTAATAAAGTATATTTTGCATGTTTCAATAATAATTTACTTCCTATTCTAATTTAGAATATCAAGTAGATCAAAAGTCTCTTCTTGAGCATTTTCAGAATCGCCATGGAATCGCCATGGATGGTGAGATATTTCGGCCAAAGTTTCTATAAATATAAAGTCCAACTTTGACAGCGATTTCGAAGGGATAAACGATGCCAAAATGCATCTAAACGTTACATTTATTCACCTGGATGGGTGTGTAACTTTCTGAATCCTCTTTCCAACGTCCTTGCAATCGCTTCAATTGGAGTCCGTATAACAAAATTATGTTCATTTTACTATAAACACAATATTTAACTAATACTTTGATGTCCTCTAATCCGAATGTGATCATGAATGTAGATTTTCTTAAATGAGTTAAAAGACAAATTCTCCAAGACAAAAATATGTGACTTTTTTCCCTTTATTTTCTAGTCGTGTAACACATGAGAGTTGAGAGAAATAGATATAAAATCATGCATGAGCTCAATCAAATTATTTTGATATTTGTTCTTAAAAAATTTAAGCTTAAACCATTTATAATATTTCTAGTTTTAAAAAATAGGATCATCCATGAGAATTGATTGAACGTGCGATTTGAATGAATTCAATAATGATATAAATGGTTTGGATTGACCGGTCCATTTGAAATAAAATACTTTGGTTTACACTTAAATAGTTAAACGAAAAACATATCATATGATAATAAAGATGATAGTCAAATAAAACTGCCATCTTTTAATAATAAGTCACACCCCAAACTATACAAAATTACAAACGGATAGGATTAATAGAGAATCGTTCACTATTAATAGAAATAAAAATTATTGTCTGATTAATTTATTTGCTTGACTTTTTTTACAACAATAACTTCGTCGGTGCTTTAAATCTAATTTTATATTCTTATTCTTGTTTGGATGGAACTTTTCTCTTTACGTTTTCACTTCATCAAGATTTGAGCCTAATCCTATGAAACCATCCATCATAATTACACAGACAACGAGTGTCGGCTCTCATTTAGATAAACTAATATCATTTTGATTTTTTATACCTAAATTCAATTATTAAATGAATATTTTTAATAATTATTAAAGTTGCGCGAGAATGACAAGGAGTCAAAGTTGAATTTCTACTTAATTGATCAACGGATGGATCAGTTATACGCTGTATGATCGAAAAATTCTCGTATAAAAGTGTTTGTGACACTTCGAAGTTAGAATAATTTTTAATGTTGAAAATAATATATCCCATTTTAAATTATTAGATATTTAAATAATAAAATTAAAAGATGAATAATGAAATAAGTTTTTAACATAACCATCAAAATAACAAAATATTTTATACACATCTTGAATATATTTATCTTCAAAATTCAAAATAAGCTTTAAAAAATACCATTTAAAATCACGTGCGCAGGCTGAAGGGCCAGTGGTATTATGGCGACCAAATGACAAGAAAGCCCATCCAAGTCGGTCCACGAATCGCATTCTGTGAGAGCAAGCTTTGTGACACTTTGGGGGTAAAGTGGTCATTGCAAATCTTTGATACTGTGAAAGACATCCGTCCACGGCGAGCAACGCCTGCCGGACACTGCCTACATCCATGGCATTGCCAAAAGTAATGATGTTGACCATCAGCTCCTTCATGCAATTTTAAGGGCCACTTTCAAGTTTCAACAACATTATGAAAGATTTTATCTTGTTTATCAAAATTTATTATTATGTTTTAAATTTTACTTTTTTATTTATTTTATTAAAAATTAGGGGTGAAAGCCGAATGACCCGATCCGAGAAATCAATGGGTTTGAGTTATGTTTTTATATATCTCAGGTCGTATTGGATTGAAAAAAATAAATTGTCATAAAATTTAGGTTAAATTAGGTTGAGAAATTTAAAATCAACTCGATCCGACCACACCTGACCTGAGTGCACCAAGTTATAAAACAACAATCTGGTTGAGTTGGGTCAGAAACTCGAGTTGGGTCGGTCGGGTTCAATAATTTTTGACAGGGTTGGGTTGGGTTTATTAAAACTCGACCCGACCCGAGTATCAGCCCTATTAAAAATATAGAAGCGGTATGCATTGAGAGTTTTATATAATGCTCTCGTACTTAAGAAAAATTAGAGCCTTGAGTTTCTCGGTGGTAAAAGAAAATTTGTTTCTCATAAAGTCGGACAAACTTTATGATCAAAATAATTCGATGTATAAATCAAATTATTATAAAAATTATACAACATTTAAAATGGACAATTGATGCAAATAGTAAAGATGTATTTAATAATATAATAATAATCATTGTATTGAGGTGAAGTATCAATTAAATTTCTCTTTTTTATGTTATAAAAAAATCCACCATCATTTTCATGTGAATATCCCACTCTGATGGCTTTGATACACTTCTCATCCACTATTCTTGGCTTACAATATTTTAGGATTGGGTTTATTAGATTAGACCAACAAAAGCTATTCCACTCAATAAACATATACAAACTTTGGGCCCACTTTTTGTCCCCAAGTGTTTTGAGACATAACACCTTCCATGTGTACACATGTAGCCCACATTGCCATGTTGTCGGGATTTCAACAAATTTTCTTTTCTAAGAAATCACTTGAAGATATTTAATAAATAAAAACACTAAATTCCACAAAAAGTTTCTATTGTGGCCAAAAATTAGAATCAAAGAGGTGTAGGCAGGGACATCTGCTGAATTCAACTTCAAAATTTTGAAAAAAATCTAACCATTAAAAACTTCCAAATTGATTTTTTCAAAAGTTGTTGTTATGATCCATATTGATGTAGTTCAATTGGAAGCCTCTCGCTTCAGGAAGTAGGAGGTTGTGGGTTCGAGCCCCCATGACTTAATTTTAGTGTGCCCTAGCGATAGTGAGTTCACCTGTGGAGGTTTTACACTGGATATCCTGCGGTTTTCCATACGTAAATTAAAAAAAAAAAAATATGGTCAATATGGACCATAGACCAAAAAATTTAATTGTTTTTAGAAAACTAACTCATTTTATCATTTTTCACTTTTGAATTTTGTATTTGATATGAATTTTAAAAAATTTAAAAGAAAGGTATTCACATGAGTGGTATTTTTTACAGCAAACTCATTTTCTTCTAAATTAGGTTCTTTTGAATAATTTTTATTAATTTTTAAATTTTATTCTAAGAAGATCTATAGAGAAGACACTTGACATCTCACTCAAAAGGTGATCAGATACTTACATGACCAGAGATCGGAGAAATTAAATGAAACCCTGATGGTTTTTCTTTTTTAATTTATAAAGGGTGCTTATTCAATTCATTGAATAATGATTAATTGTCAGCACTTGATTGGATTTTTCTCTGAAAAAGGCCTGTTTTTTATTTTTAATTTTCTACTTAATCAAAACGATCTAGTTGACGGTGGCTAAAATTTAACTTCAATTGAGCTTCATATTTATTTCTGAAAGGATGATGTATATTTATGCACGGCATATTATTCTACACACTAAGGTTTGGGGCCTACCAAATGGAGCAATGATAGTTCTATTTAAAAAGTCTTTTTTTTTAAAAAAAAATATGATTCACAAAAAATCACATTAACTAATTCAATAAAACCACATTTTTCAAACTTTTCACAATTTGTTTAATTTAAATTATTTTTTAATATTTAAAATTTACAGCTTTTAAAATATGGCTGATTAATTCAACTAAAGTGATTTTTTTATGGATTGCATATTAAAAAAAGAATATTTTTTATCGACCCATCACCACTCATTTTAGTATGCTCTGTGTGTAAGTATTCAAAGTAATACGATGTATGCAAATGTGGAAGGCAGCTATCTTAATATGAGCAAAATATGTTAAAAGACATGCGATAAAATGAAATTTCCATTTTACCCTCATCAATTACTGATGTATCGATAATATACCGCTGCATGAATATATTCTATATATTGGTACACCGATACTTGATGAGCAGTACACCGATAAAAATAAAATAAAAAATTTATTTATCCAGTGTCTCTTAATAAATTTTGCAGTGTCCAAGTGTGCAGAAAATCATTTCACTTATTTGTATATTTTATCTATGACTAATGCCATTGCATGGGTCGTGCTTCAACGCGGTTTTAAGACAAGTGAGTCTTGTAAATTTATAATATAATATTTCCTTTTTCTTTTCTTTTTTTAAAAAGAGCAACTTTGACTTTTGCCAACTCATATATGAAACTTGAGATTCATGCATCTTTGGATTCATAGGATTCAAACTCAAAGCAAAAAGTGGTCTCATGTCTGTGTGAAATGACCAAATGCCACCCATTAATTGATCTCATTTATTCTCCTTAAACACACCAGTCAAGGCCCAAGATCCAATTAAGACTCACAAATGATCTCAATAATGGGGATTTCGGTGTCCTCATTAAGAAAATGTGATTAGGGCAGGTTTTGAAAGATCCAAAAATATTAAGTATACATCAGATGCTCCTAATGAATTAGAATTGTCACGGGCATGTTTGCATAATCGATAAGGATAAAGGGTTTTACTGCTCTTGATTCATCATCTTTGTTCATATCCCTTGTTTGAGGGTAGAGAAGTTCTGGCTTCCACTGCATGGACTCTTTCTTTGTACTATTTTGAAGGAAGAAGACAAAACCCTAAGTTGAAATTCAGCCCATTTCTCTTGGAGAAGGATTCTTGTACGTTTTGGGTAACATTATTTCACATGTTTAAGACATGTCTAGCATCTTCCATAGGCTGTCTATATCTTTTTCTTCAACTTGCTTGAGTTGCGGAAGATATTAATTTCACAAAATACTCAATTGGAGGTCACAAGACCTCAAGAGAAAAGGGTTTTCTTTTTCTTTTAAAAATATAACGGCGGCAGATGAACCGAAGTTTTTTTAAAATGATTATCATATAAATAAAAAAGAAACCACCAAAGGTGCAAATACATGAAAACCCTACAATCTACCAGACACGATGGTTTCATTGCAGTTTGATGATTGATTGAACTTAATGACAATTGAAAATTTTAAGATATTTTTGAAATCTTAAGGGTGATCAAGTCAGAGCTATTGCAGACTGTTTGATTTGCAGAATCATAAAAAATCATTGAGAATAAAAATGATTTTGAGAAAATAGGTCTGACATGAAAGTAGCTTTGATTTTTTTTTCTTTGAAAAGGATTTTTTTTTTTTCGAATCTA
This sequence comes from Chimonanthus salicifolius, assembly GCA_013350335.1. Taxonomy (NCBI): domain Eukaryota; kingdom Viridiplantae; phylum Streptophyta; class Magnoliopsida; order Laurales; family Calycanthaceae; genus Chimonanthus; species Chimonanthus salicifolius. Next base: position 38,868,169 of record CM023532.1, on the reverse strand, counting down.
AATGAAAACTATTTTAGTTCTATTAAGATTGACTTATCAAACAAGTAAGTTGATAATTTTAATTGCTTTTATTAGTGCTGATATTTTAGTTTCTTTTGACCCAAGATATCTAGATTTGTAATAAAGATGGTACTGAGTTAGGGTGGGGGTCGGGGACATGCCCTTATCTCTAGAGCATAGGGACACTTCTATAATTCTACTGTTCATGTACCCCTTCTACTATTCATGTACCTTCCATATAATGTCTTTAACTTTGGAGTTATGTTTTTCTCCACTAAGAGGGCCACAAAGAAAAGATTAGATGGAAAGGTCAAATTCATTGTGACCCTATTCTAGAATATAGTAAAGTTTTTACATCTAACTACATTATCAAATCATGTAAATCTTATTGTGTTTCAATGTGTTTGTATATGTTTTAATTGGATCAAGTAAGATATATCTTAGTTCACTTCATCATTAAAGTTATTATCAAGTTCATGTCACAATACTACCAAAAATCAGATTATTCACAGCTCTGTAATGCATAATATGTTTGTTGCTGTTGTGTATGTTTTGTAACTCTGAAATTCCATTAGATTAGAAATTTTCCAATATAAATGTTTGGGAAACAAAATATTAGGGCCACCTATGTACAAGGTATGAGATTTTGAGAAGATTTCTCTTCCTAAACTGAGTATTCCATTGGCAACCCCTCCTTTTAATCTCCATTAGTGCTTGTCAATCCACTGAAAGCCAATCTCTCGTCTTTAGTAAATAGAATTCCTTTGGACCTTGTAAGCTCAAAGTCTCTCTACTCAATTGATGTGTCCCCAATAACCTTTGTGGACTTCTCCATGTGTCACACTGTCACCCATGCAATGGGAGTTTGTGAGGAGGGGCTGGTTTAGCACAACCAGGTTTTGCATTAGGTAACGCTTGTGTTTGGCCTTACAAGGTAATTAAAGAGGAAGAGCATTGCAATTCAATGCATGATTTGATCGTTTGTGGACTAAGTAATGTCAATATGACATGAAATTCCATCTACCAAAGGAGACCAGTGCTCCATTTTAGCTTTGGTTTCTATAGGGGTGAAACTCGGGTCGGGTTTTGGCCCGAACCCGCATGACCCGGCCTGAAAATCATGCGGGTCGGGTTATGAAAGTCGAGTCAGCGGGTCAGGTCGGGTTGAGAAATCAGAAACCCGCATTGAATTCGGGTCAGGTTGAGTTGAGAGATTTTTAAGTTAATCCGACCCGACCCGATCAAATCCGACCTGACCTGGTAAAAAGTAGGCTAAAAATACGGGTCGGGTCAGGTTTTGGGTTGAGTCGGGTTATAATTCGGGTTGGGTCAGGTCAAGACAACCAGGTCAAAAGTTCGAGTTGGATTAGGTCGAGTTCTATATATTAATAACTCAGACTGGGTTGGATTTTAAAAAACCCACCCGACCCGGACCTATTTCAGCCTTAGTTTTCTATAATAACAGTTGTAGGAATCTATTCACTGCTTCTTTTACATGTCTTCTTACAAGAAGTGCCTTTCCTTTTCATTAAATGTGATACGTTTGTAATTAAGAAAATGAGGGTCCACATTAGCTTCCATCATCAATGGTGTTGTCTTTCCAATTCCATCTGCCTCTCTAGTTTGTCATCTTTTTACGAGTGCATTGTACCTTAAATGAAATTTGTTGAAATTGGGATCCTACTCTAGGTACTAGCTTTAAGAGGAATTACCAACTCCATAGTTGTCCTAGAAGAGTTTTCTGTCCTTTATCTCTTGGTGGTCGACCAACCAACAATGTTAATGACCTTAGTACCACCTCTCATGAATTGAGCTGTTACAATCAAAACACTTCTGTGGTTGAAATTATTCACCTTTGGATTGAGTACATGAGAAATGACGAAGAATCAACCTCAAAGCAAGACATTGTCTGTTTTAACCAACCGAAAATCCATCTGGTCGGACTTACAGTTTTGTTTTTAAGCGCATGAAAATGCGTCACAACTCTAGGTGCTTACTCTTCCGACATGGAACTGATGTCGGCAGGACTCCCCGCCGCCAAGACAACCTGTAATCCACCAGGCCCTACATCAAGAAAAAAGAAATATATAGTTAATGTCAGCAGCCGATCACTATAAAGTATTACAATTTAAGTTGTAAATCATCATCATCATCAAAATAATTTATCTCATCAATGTAGTCTCGGCATTTAATATTTTGATGTGTCAAATTATTTTCCGTGAGTCGATTGCCTCTCTAGCCTATGTAGGACTTGAACCCGACTATAACAATGAGCCCTTTTGCAATCGATCTAATAAGTATTATTTTTTAGTACAAAGAGGACTCATCTCTCTTCAAGAGTTAAGCCATTTTAGATTGGAGGTTTTAAGTAGTTGTGAAGGGGAAGAAGCCTTTGGTCCCTATTTCAGTTTGTTAAATTTAATTCTCAAAAACATAAAGGAATTAATCAAATGTTCTGCATGAATTTCATCCAATGAACAGTCTTGCACTGTTGATACTGATATTTTGTAGCATTTTTATTCTCATGATAACATTTGAGTTTGTGGTTTGGGTTCACTGAACGTAGGCTATGTCACATTCAATGAGAAAGGATCTGTTATTGATTTCACTCCTATTTTTTATGCCAAATTATTGTTTTTTTAATCTTAAATTGGGAAGTCATAACCTTTTGATTTTGGCCCATTAGATGATTAATGAATAAAATAATAGTTAAAAGAAAAGAAAAAGTTGATAGGATGGATGAATGAGTCACTCTCGATTGATTCTTTTACAGTGTGTATAAAGACTCTTAAAATGGAGTCTTCTCGTGAGAGTCATCTCTTTAGACTGCTCACAGCGGTTGGAACGAAAAATCGACGACTTTATATAACTAAATAATGCAAAAGTGTTTAAAAAATATAAAAAAATGAAACACTTAAAATTTAAAAGCCCATATGAAGAAGTGAACCTCATACTTTAGGCCTTAGGTCTCCTTTGCACCTCGAGTGTGATCACTACATAATACAAAACTTCTTCACAACAAACTATATATTGAATAAAAACATAACCCATTTAAAGTGTTATGGTCAATTTTTTTTCCAGAGTCGAGTTTTTCATACGTTAATTTAAAAAAAAACAGTAGAGTTGAGCGTGGTATTGTATAATCCTATATTGACATTGTTAAATTTATTGAGCCTTTAAATTGGGGCTGTCATGATCTGATAAAGTTGTAACCAGGCAAGAGAAGATAGGGGATTAGAGTCGAAGAATAACTAGTAAAGGGCCATACATGCAATTATCATGCCTGGTAACACTTAATGGGTTTGTTGAAACCTTTGAGGTCTTTTCAACAATTGAAGAACTAATTCTGAATGGTAAAAGCCTACAATTTTTTTGTGTCTACTCAGTGGAGAAAGCATACAATAGATAGAATGGAAAAAGACATAAGACCCATTGAAATTGAGCGTAAATTGAACACAAAATCTCTATTTTTAAGATGAATTTTTTATCAATAGACTGACCCTCGGGATAACAACATCCAAAATTTTATTACGAAAGAAACAAAATAATGTAAAATCATAGAGGAATTTTGTCAAACAAAATTATCTTTTTGTTTGAGAAGCATTTGTTCCAACTACCATGCATCACCATCAAGTGCTTAGACTTCTTCTTTTTTCCTCTTTCTCCTCTTAGAAAAGTGAGAAAAATCATTGCTACACCAAAGTTCTTTATTTGTTTCTTCATATGGTAAAAATGTGATAGGTCAAAGTGTCATACTGTCTAAATCATCTGGTAAACGGTAAGTGGTGCAGACCCTTGATTAGATGGCCCTACTAATTCTCTTTTAACTTAGCCTTTTCTTTTCCTTCTTCTTTTTCATTTACTTTTATTTATTTCTTTAGATATGAGTCTGATCTAAGCCTCTAAAAAGATAGAATAAGTTATTAAATAGATGGTAGAATTAATGCACTATAATTAGTTGAAGAAAATGTGGATGAAGATCCATATTGAAATTTTGGCGTTTGAGATTGACAAATTTAAATGATCTTAACCGCAAAGAAAAATAGTTGATGCAAGTAGAAGTATTGATTTAGAAATCAAAGCTCATAAAAGAGATTTGGATCACAATCAAATCCACAATTAGATAAGTGATCCAATCCATATATATATATATATAGAGCTCACAAGTATGTAGATCATTATAAGATGGTATCAAATTATAACATGTTATTCTATCTAAAGTGGTGATAATTATAATCTTATCATAATATTTTGGGTATCTCAACATTATTGACACTTAGAGTCTTAGATGATAGGTACTATATAAAAATTATTAAATTCAATTATGAATATCAACCACATAAGATGAAGCAATAGTTTTTATAATGAGACATAGATTTGAATTGCTTTACATGAGTACCACTTAGGTAATCTAAAATGCTAAGAGATGCTTGGGTAGGTCATATTTGTATGAGATATACACGAAAGAAAATAGTTTTAACTAAAGTTGTATGTAAATTCAAAATTTTATTGAATTGAATAATTATGATATTTAGATTTTTTTTTTTTAACTAAACTCTCAAGTTTTTGAAATAATAGTTTAAATAATCCATCAACTTTTCAAGTCAAATATTCTTAAAATCGTTCTTGTAATTCTATCTTTAGAATTAGTAAAATTTGTTAAACTCATCCCAAGTCATATAAACATGCTCTGATAATGTCCATCTAGACATCAAGTAACTCTTTGATGCATAAAAAATACTAAAATGATTGAAACTAAAATTTATTAAAATAAATGATTATTGAACTCTTATAATGGAGAATCAAACGAAGAGCTAATCGCTCAAATGTCAACCATATCTTACCATAATAATCATGATGGTTGAATTTAAAGTTATGATCACATGAAAGTAAGATACATGTGACATTTCAAATAGTCATATGGTACCTATTATAATATTACATATTCTACCCAAATCTAATTAAGCCCAGTCAAACTCCAAAGAAACCCAATACAAAGGTACAAACCAAATGCATGTTTTTTTGGATAGCGATCCTTCCATGAGCATTTTGTGTAATCCGACACGAGTTTTACTGTATTGTCCATTTTGCCCTTTGAATCGGCTCGTCGGATCACTGACCCTTCCACTACGGTAGAAATCGACTCACTGAAATTTATCTAAATGACACTATTTTTCATATACAGAACAACAAATCAAATCACTAATTGGATCACTGATTTTTTTTTAAATGCTTTCGTACTGCAGTGGAAGGGTAAAATGGATAATATCCTAAATCCTTTGTCTCGTTACACAAAATGTCAGTGGAAAGATTTGCTACTCTCTTTTTTCTCCTTTTTTTCAAGTTTTGGAATTATGGCTTAGACCACTATAAGTGGGTCCCACTATTCTTCATCCATGAAACTCGGACAGAAAGAGAAGCATTGGAACATGCAACCGCTTGGGTTGGTTTTGTCCAAGTTCTTGTCTCCAGATACCACAGCCGCATTCATTGACTCCAACCTCTTTTCTATCATTCATTGCCTGCATAAATCTCATTTCACCTTACAAGCATTGCCTCCAATATGCTTTGGTAAAGGAGATTGACAATGATGCAGTAATTCTACAATAAGAATGTTAATGTTTTTTTTTTTTTTAAATAGTTTTTCCATTAATTATCTCTCTAAGCAGTTCGGTTGGTCTAAACTTTAAAGATTAGACTAGAGGTCTTATTCGGACTTAAGGAGGTTTGCTGGTGATTTCATGTATGGCCAGTGATCCTCTCACGGGCATTTTGTATTTAGCGACACGGATTTTAGTGTATTTTCAATTTTACCCTTCGCATGAATAATAAAATTTCGATGGGTTGATTTTTACTTTTCATGTAAATTTCGGCGAGCCAATTTGCAATGTTCATAAATTTTGACGAACCGATTTGCAGAGTACAGCAAGTGGAGGGCAATTTGGGCATCACGGTAAAACCCGTGTCTCTATACACAAAATGCCTGTGGGAGGATCGCTAGCCTTCATGTATATGTGGCATTAGTATCACCTCTAATGTAAGATGGAGAAACTTATGTTATCTAAAAAAAATCCTATCATATATTTCCTTACATTACAAATTTCAACTTAGCAGAAAAAATTACCTCAAACTCATTATTATATTATATCAACTAAGATGATTTGGACTAGAAGATAAGTAATTGACTCTGTTAGAGAACTTAAGAATTTAGAAGTAGAAAGATGCAGAAGAGACAAACTCTAGAAATTTGAATGGAAGGGAAAAAAAATGATACAATTTTTTATGTGACAGAATGAAAGAAAAAAAATTTAGAAAGCCGAATTCAGATACATGAGATCAGTAGTTTTAATGACAATGATTTCCCAATTTCTTTTAAATTTAGTATTGTTGAAATGTGTGAATTAGCATTTTAAATCATCAAAACTCGCAGATAGAGAGAATATTTCTCATGGGTATTTTTCAACTGAAAGAAAGAGAGAGGGAGTTCGAAAATGACTATTTACCACCCAACTCATGACAACGGTCCAGTGTTATAATTTGCGGTGTTGGGCTTTTCTGTGTTTGTTCACATGGTTGAATGAACAAACTCAGCAAAGGTGGTGGGGTTCAGCTGTTACAATGTGCTGATGAACTTTTTAGGGTTTTGTGGCTTGTTTGATTTTTTTGAAGGACAGGGAACATGGACTAAAGCTTGTTTGAATGTTGGGGAATTGCTTTGATCCAAACTGTCTTTCAACAGTAAAGAAAAGATATTTTCATCTTTCAAATTGTAGAGACTGATGTAAGAAATGAATCATCTCTTTATTCAAATCACTTAATATGGTACTCTCATCCGACATTGGAGGTAGAGACTAATTTCACAGGCATATGTAAACCTCACATTCCACATACACTGATTAAGTCTACGGAGAGTGACCCATTAGAGTTGAACGTGAATCAAACTCAAAATCCTACTTCATGAGACGGATTTCTTAATTGTCAGATCAACTTCTTAGGATTAAATTACGTGAAACTTTGCCTCAATATTGAAAGGAAATAGCTTTGTTTGAATGCTGGACAATAAACCTTTTAGGGTTTTGTGGCTTGTTTGATTTTTTTAAAGGACAGGGAACATGGAGTAAAGCTTGTTTGAATGTTGGGGAATTGCTTTGATCCAAACTGTCTTTCAACAGTAAAGAAAAGATATTTTCATCTTTCAAATTGTAGAGGCTGATGGAAAAAGTGAATCATCTCCTTATCCAAATCATCTAATATGGTATTCTCATCCGACATTAGAGGTGAGACTAATTCCACGGACATATGTAAACCTCACATTCTACATACACCGGTTAAGTCTACGGGGAGTGATCCATTAGAGTTGAACGTGAATCAAACTCAAGACCCTGCTTCATGAGATAGACTTTTTAACCGTCAGACCAACACCTTAAAGTTAAATCACCTAAAAATTTGCCTCAGGAAATAGCTTTGTTTGTTTGAACGATGGAGTGCTTAGGAACTTTTTCATGGAGGGTCTGATAATCATATCATATGGTAGCAAAGAGGAGGGTCAAAGAGAGACAGAAGGGCCAACCTGTTATCATTCTCTGTCTTTTGGGTCTCATTTGGCGTGGGTTGAGATTGTATGATCATCTTACCAACGTGATTCTGTTAGTGGCTTAACCAGAAAAGAACATAGCTATTCATATCATAGGCTTAGTGGATGACCAAACGTCATCTTTGTTGCTAGCCCCATCTCTCTCATTAACATGCTACAGTCATAATAGCTTGTTATTTTGGGATATGCAATGGATCAAGCTTTCTGATGAGTCAGAACCCATGAGGTCAAGCAGGTGGCCAGAAGAGGGAACTCTGATTATTAGAACTTCCTTTCAAAAAGTTTTGACTTTTCAGTTTATTCAAAAGTAATAGTTTATAATTTTAGAAAACCTTCAATTTTTTCAAAAAAACAAATCAATTTGATGCTATCATATTATACCATCGATATAAGATTTTTTTTTTTTTTTTTAAAATTTACGTGTAGGAACCCGCGTAAAACTCCCACAGATTATACCCACTTTCTTTAGGGTACATCAGGTTACGTTATGAGCACTCGAACTTGACACTTCTCACTTCTTGAGAGAAGAGGTTAACCAGTTGACCTACACCTATTGGCTCTTGTGCTTCAAAACCAAGTCTTAGATTATATAATCTACTTGATCATTGGAATAATACTAATCTATAAAAAATTTTAAGCAATGTACTCTCTTAAACAATTTTGATCTCCAAGCGAGTCCCACAATATACATTAAAAGTGTCATAGTAAAACCACAATTCATCACTAACTAATACGGTCAAAAAGCTTCTTTAATTTTTTTTTTTATCAAACTTAAGAACCTTTTTTAAATTATTAAGAACTTCTTTTAAATAAATTTAAAAGATAATTTTTCTTAAAGAAAAGCCCCAAGACACACAGTCTGATTTGCTGTCAATGTTATGATTATAATTAGAAATTTTTAGACTGGACAGACTTTGAGTTGTTAAAGACTTTTTGCTGATCAACCGAAAGTACCTGATTTGAAACTTTGAATTGAATCCCTAATTTCCTTAATTATTGCATGCTTAGGTTAAGAACTTAAGACCACAAAGCATATAATTATAGGTTTTCCATTTATATAATCTATCTTTATCTTCTTTTTCTTGATAAAAGGAGAGAGCACTTGATGCATAAAGACATGTTAAACTAGCAGGCCAGTAGTCAAAATGGGTCCCATGTCAAGTGGCTAAGCCAACAAGCTCAGTAAATGATAAAGACAGTGGGTCCCATCTTCAAATATTGGCCCCACATTAAAAGGGTTGGTACTGAAAGGCATATAAGATGTATTGATTTTGGGTTTGGGACCCAATTGGGAAACCTTTTATTGATCTTGTCGCTCTTTTGCTTGCTATTCAATGCTATCCTACATCACTGTGTCTTCCACAGTCCACACCCTTTCCTTGGCATCTTTTGAGGTGAAATGGCCCCTGCCTCTTCATTTCATCAACATTTTTTCACCAAGGAACCTTCCAACATGTAACTTGGCCTTGTCTTTTATGGATTTTTATTAAAAAAGAAAATTCTCTTTCAAATAAAGAAATATAGACTCATGCCAATATTGTTGACCCATTTAAGAAAAGAATTATTTGGGATAGATTGACCACCAACCATCAAGACTTCTTTTAATTATTTATTGCATGAGAATACATTCAGCTTGAAAGCTGCTTCTTGTTTTTTCATTCTAATATTTTTCTATTAGAGCAACCCTCATTCCTTTTATTGAGTATAAGGATGAGAATCGAAATCAAGTCTTGCCATGGCTAATTCAATGTTACTCTTAAAAGACATTTTGCTAGAAAGAGGGATTTCAACTTATATCCCATAGAACAATTATTCTCATAAGCAATGTGAAACAAGTTTGTCCAACCTAGTTACTTTTTCTCTCCCATCAATACTTACACAAACACAGGATATTACACTTCTAGATTTGAAAGTTATGACTATAGTAAACACATGAGAAAAAAAATATTCATACAGATACTGACAAAATCGTTTTGTCAGGTAATGGACCAACTAATTTTATATGAGAACCAATGTTACACATTTTTTTTTAGATTACATAGGTATCCTCACCCTATATTGAAGGTGAGACTACACCCATAAATACACGAAACCATCTGCAAGTCTTTTGTATCAGATAAGTCCGGAAGGAATCAAACTCAAGATCTCTAGTCTAATCTTAAAAAATTAGACCCAGTGAACTGACCGTACGGATTAACCAACGTTTCACTTTGTTACTTAATATATAACCAATTTTAGAAGTTTCACTCTTCTACTTTGGTCAACTATTTTAGAGGGAGGAAGTAAAGTTGCTAATTTTCAATTCTCTTATTCATTTTAAAGTTTAACCACCATAATCAAAGCTAGTCAATAATGGAGGTAGTTTGACATGTGACAAAATATTCCAAAGTCCAAAGTTTAAATAACATCTGATTGTTCAGACATCAACACATCTCAAACATTCATGACCCATAACCCATTATCCATTAATTAAGGAGGAAAAAAAGGAACAGAGATAGAGACCTCTGTCTTTGAATTAGGCTTTTCCCACCAGTTTGGAGAAGATGGATTCCCAAAGCTCCAGGGTATAATTGAAGACCAAGCAAAATAAGAAATAAAAAAGAAATGGTTCCCAATTGATGACCATCATAATAACATATTGAAAGTGTTTAATACAATAAGTTTTTCTTGAACTTCAAGTCAAAAGGTTAGAGGCTTGATGTTAGCCACACCCCACATTCTACAATTATTAAGCTCACATCTTTTTGTCTTTTCTTTCACTCAAATCACTGTCATAGAATTTAAAACTAAAAGTAAAGAAAACCCTTAAACCAGTCGATAAATAAACAATAAGAGATCAGCGATTTGTAGAAATTTATAATAAGCTTATTCTTAATATATTTTAGTATTATTATTATGTAATCTAGGGCCATGTTACGAGCATTATATTGTGTCGACTGGCTGGCAGATGGATACCTACCGGCAGGAGGGTCGCCGTTGATCGGGAGGCCTGTGCTCATGCTGCATTTTATATTCATCTCTGGTACTGTTGTCGGAGCCGCAAACTGAGACTCCTTAAACTTATCAATTAGGAGGTTAATAATTTTTTTAAGGTAATCAAAGGATTAGTACTTGCAAATGATGGTGACATGGTGCACCTTCCCATTTGTGTCATGGCAGGTTGGACATTGATGTGTGTTGAGAGTTGAAATTTGAGACAAAAGATTAGTAATCTTCTGCTAAATTTTCCCTTGGCTAGGGGTTTGCATGTACTCTGTGTAGGTATCCAGTCCAAAAGACTACATGTTAGGTGAAGTGATATAAGTTCTTTATAAATCTCTAGATCCCCCTCTACACTTTCAATGTGGGACTCGTTCGTAACCAACTCCATCAATCCCCCCTCGAATAAAGGCAGTCGTCTCATTTGCCTAGGAGATTTCCTGAGTCCATATAAAGTAACTTGAGACATGGCTCTAATATCAATAGTAAGAAACTAAATGACATAAACTTAGGATCAATCACCCACAACACAAAGATTGTATGTAGTTCACCATTAAAAGTGTAAAGACCCGATCCGAAAAATCTGGGCTTAGGGCTTAGCTCAGAAAGAAACTGTCTGCTTTGGGCCCGCACACGCGAGCCCATACGGCTTTGGATTGGAGACTGGCCCAACTAGTAAGCCCCAAAACGCGTCTTGCTAAGTGAGGAGGGGCTACCACTTGTAGAAGTTGGAAACTTATTATGTGGGACTCTCGTCTTCCCACTCTACCGCACTCTCACTCCCTCTCTCTTCACTTGGGCCGGCCCTTATTGGACTCGGCCGTCTGGGCCAGGTCAGGGTCTCACAATCCACCCCCCTAAGCCCAGAGCCGTCCCCGACTATACCCAATGAATCCAGTAGAAGGCAGTAGACCCAAACAGTCCCAGTGCTGAACGCAGCTCTAATACCATTTGTAAGTACATGACCCAAAAAACAGGGCTTAAGGCTTGACTCAGTGAGAAATTGTCCACTCTGGGCTTGCACACGCGAGCCCGCACGAGTTTGGATTAGGGTCTGGCTCAGCAGGGATAGGCCCAAAACACGTCTTGCTGAGTGAGGAGGGGCAACCACTTATAAATCTCATGCGGAAATTGAAAACTTCAGATGTGGGACTCTCTTCTTCCCACTCTACCGCACTCCCACTCCCTCTCTCTTCACTTGGGCCGGCCCTTATTGGACTCTACCGTCTGGGCCGGGTCAGGGTCTCACAAAAGACTACATCCATAAAGCGTGATGTTCAATTCCATTATGAAGAATTACTGACAATTTGTTACAAGGATTTCCCAAACCGTATGTCTTTTACAAAGCCTCTATAGGAACCTATTTTTTTATCGGCCTAATGCAGATTATAATCTGGACAAGGGCAATAATCTGGCCTCTTAATCACATGTTATGGTAGGCATTTTCATGCTTTGTAGACATCTCTCAGTTGTCAATATTTTTTTTGTTTAAATTTAATGAACAAAGATACTTCAATAAACAAAACTTTTTTATGACCAATTATCTTAATTTGATTAAGTTCATATAAAATAAAATAACATTATTATTATAGTTAAACTGGGTCATAAGAACTCATGACCGTTGTGTCAAAGCTGCATTTTTTTAACCAAACAGTAAATAGCTGTTATGTCAAAAAGAAAATATTCTTCTGAAAATTTTCCTATTTATCTTAGGAGAGTTAGATTACACTTGTTAAAGTCAGTCCAAAAAACAGCGTTGATAAATATATGATTATATTGGTCGTACTGTCAATTTACATCATATTAGTGAAAAATAGCTGATATGACAACCGTAAAAAAAATGAGACAATATCTACTATGAAAAAATCATTTTAAAAAATAAAGAAAAAAATTGTAAAAACAAAAAAAAAAAATTAAGCATATTTTAGTTTTTTAGAAAAGACATTTTCATACATTATCAAACCATCAAAAACAAAAAATTTGATACGAATGAAATATATAAAAAGTTGAAGAATGTCTAAAAAATCAAAAAATTAAAAACCAACAAGAGTAACATCTATATGAAATTCATATTCTCTACTACCCTATAATGATATGCATTTTTTTATTATAATTTATAATTTTTTACAATAAACTTCAATTTCATAAAAATTTTAAAAAAAAAACATATAAAGTACATTATTCACATTAAAGTATCCCCATTCAATGGTGAAAATATCCAATATCAATTCATAAGTTTTATTTCCACAAAAACCTAAAATGAAAATTATCTTAAAATAAAAATTCAAGACAATCTAAAGCAAAATAGGTTTGAAATGAAAAATGCATTTCAAATGTAAAGAATTCATTTCTAAAATTCTTTACAATCATAGACAATGAAAAGAATTCAAAGTGAAAATGGTGAAATATGCTGCTAGAAAAAATAATTAAATGTTGTTTATTCAATGAAATACAGACGTAGTCTAAGCCTCTTATACCTATTACTTAGAAAAGATTAAAAGAAAAATTAAAAATAGTTGGGCTTTTGAAGACTCCAACTCATTATTAATCCAGCTTTTAAAGACTCCAACTCAACTCATATTTTGACCCACTAAAAAGCTCAACTCTACCTATCACTCGATTGATTTTGAAGACTCCAACTCATTATTAAATCCGGTCAATCAATTCAAGTTGAGTTAAATTAGATTAACTCGTGTAGTTAAATAAACAATTGAATTTATATATAATGTATGTTCTATTGACTTGTTTAAAGTGAAGACGCATTAAAAAAAAAAATATCTCCATCACCAAAACACAATCGCTCTAAAGAGTTTAAAGTGCCAAAAAACTCATCTAATAAACATATAGAAATGAGATGCATATTTATATAATTTGGATAATTTGAGCAGTTGGAATAATGTAAAGTTTGGTCCTAGTCGAATGGGGCCGGGCTTTACCACAAATACTTGTTAGGGGCAAATCATGTCCAGATCCATCTTGTTTATCTCAGGTAAGATGTCCAGATCCAGATCTAGCCCACAATCTTCTGTTGAATATCTAGGGTTTTCAACTGGGTGATGCCGCTTGCCAGAGGCATCTCCATCTGGGCCCTGTGACATCATGGGGCCCAGATGGGCTATGCAAGGTAATGAATGTATTTGAAAGGTATTCTCAAGATAGATGCCTCCCACTGTCCCACAAAAAATCAAGTCTATTGAATTTGAAAGCCATGATTTTCAGAGGTCCTAAAATCAATGGCCAAAATGAAACTAGTTTGGGACAGACTTTTAATCCCAGGGTGAGAACTAAGAACAGGTTCAAAATAGCTACAGATCCAATTCATCCAGAATAGATGAGTCTGATGGGGGGAAAGTGTTTGTGGGGCCTTGGTGGGTCCGGCATGAGACTCATCGAGTCATCACCCGTGTGAAACCCATTTGTAGACTCAAAATCATATATAAAAATTTATTAAACTAAGCCAGACCAGCTAAAAAGATGTCCTTAGACCCAATTTCAAATCCCTACTTCTATTCGGCCCCTAAAAGCACCATTCAGTGCATATGGTTCAACATCCAACCCATGGGCTTTGATTGATTTGGCAAATTGACTGGGAAATCACACTCAAGTGACAGTGCAAAACCTGTAACGATGCTAAGATGACTTTCTCGTTGTTATTTAGAACTGAAAGTGTGATTTATTATCAAACTTTTGAAGGCCTCATTATAATGAGTGCACTTGCAATGACACACTAACATTGGAAATTTTGATGCTCGGGAATCGAACTCCTGAAACGTCAAGATTATGTAGCTGTGATTTCATACCGTTGTAGAAGTTTGGAAGAACATGATCAAATGATCCAAAAACTGATAACTCAGCTTGAATGAACGCCTTACACTTTCGGCAGATGAGTTGATTCATAGGAAGAAATACCAGACTCCTGCAGATAAAGAGCTATTATAGAAGTAAAAACACAACATCCAAGTTGACAAATTTTGTTTGCTTTGTACTTTTTTAGCTGCCTAAGCAAGCTAGCACAGTGCTTTGTGATTATCCTGCGGATTAAAGGGAGATTTTGTAGGAGTACCATAAGGCCAGCAATGCTCCATGGAGCTAAGTATTGAATTATTGGGCAATTTAGAAAAGGGAATTGATTGGTGCACCAAAAATGAGTGAAATATCCATTTTGTCTAAACAAATGAGAAGAGAGAAAGAAGAGAGATTGAAAAAAAAAAAATTGAGCAAAATGGGTATTTCATTCATTTTTAGTGTACCACGGGTAAATGTGTTGTGCACCAATCACTTTCCTTTAGAAAAGTAGATAAAGGTAATGGTGACAGAAATGTATACTTTTAAGATGTGGACTTGAATAATGCTAAAAAGATATCATGAATGAATGCATTAAGGAAACCTTTAGATTACCCCTAATAGATGAGAAAATGAAAAAAAAAAAAAACATTTAAGGTGATTACATAAGAGACTAATAATTGATCCTTAGGAGATCATTCAAATAATAATAATAATAGCGCTTATGAGAAAACTTGGAAGGAAGCAAATAGAAGGTACAAGGAAAAAGAGGTAGACCTTTAAAAACTTGCTTGGAAGGAATAAAAAGGGATATGATGGATTATATGGTAAGATATGATATGGGATTAGTGGGTTTGATGATGATGAATAAGAACGAAGATCCACATATGCAAGCCAACATGTAGAAGTACCTTGAGCAAGTAGTACAATGACATAAAGCTACATAGACATGGTTTTCTGCCTAGATGCATTAAAGTCATGGTGGCCACCTTGCTGAAAATCCCAATCAGATAATGTACCAAAAAATTGAACAATGTGCACCATCCCCTATATATCCGGATCCCCTAGGCATTGGTGCAAAATTTTTTACTTGCACATCCCTAAGTGGGACTCACTTGGGCCAACATGGATGGATGCGTTTTAAAGGATTTGACTTGCATATCATGCCACAAATTTTCATTTTGATCAAACAAGTGAAGCCATATTTTCTAGAACTCAAAAGCTCAATTTTATTTAATAATGGACATGGATCAACTTTCATGGGGTTAGACCAATGATCTAGATAATTTGGAATAAGGTCAAATTCGGTATGGGTGAAATCCATGAAGGATATGGGTGATCTATAGGCTCAAGTGGGCTCCACAATATCCTAGAGTGCAAGCTGCAACTCATGCTCCGATGCCTAGGAATTATTACACATCCATATATAGAGAAATTCTTATATACTCCAAAATATACTAAGTCAAGACTAGGACCCATATGACACGTGGTATTTTTCAATGACAATAACAAAATCATAGGGACCCTAAAAATTGAAATATTTGTAGCTTGTGCAGCGGTGTGATAGTTTTTTTTTGATATTCAAAGGTATCCAAGTGTCTCACCCGACTAATCCTTCAGGGCATGTGCACACCTCCCTACACACACATTGGGTTTTTCGATGGAGAGAAACCCCCATGAGGAGTGGCCCTTCATTGGGGTTGGTCCTGGATCGAACACAAACCTCAATCCTGAAGTCTTGTGCCCAGGCCACCAGGCCAACCCCTTAGAGCACCAAATTGCGACCATGTCTGTATACTCATTCACTTGCTCAACGCCTTGTATGGGACTTCCATACACAACTAAAACACTAGTCGTTGGATCCCATCAGATACTAGTTGAGAAATTGATTTATTTGATTATCACTCGGCCCGATATCTCCCATGCAATAGGAGTGGTCAATCAATTTAAGCATGCTATCATAGTACCTCAAAAGAGTATCCTGGTTGAGTTATACTTTATTCTTTATATAATCATCTTCATCTCCAACCATACTTTGATGCTGGGTAGGCAGTCACCAAATCAATCTCACTCCACCTCTAGATACAACGAATTTCCAGGTGGAAACTTAGTTTCTTAGCCAAATAATAAATAAAACATTGTTGCTCATTCCAATGTAGAAGCTGAATATCAAGGAATGGCAAATACTGCTCAGCAATATAGCTCAAGCAACTTCCTTCTGAACTAGGATACTCCTATTTTGATTTTATGATCATGTTACGTGACAATCATTCTACAATTTATATTGCTTGAAATCCAATTTTCCATGAGTGAATGGAACATTTTGAAGTTGATTATCACTTTATGCGAAATCACATGACCCCAATGATGACACCACTTCCTATGTAAAGTCTAAAGATCAACTTGATAGTCTGCATTCACAATTCCATCTAAGCAAGTTGGGCTTGACTAGTATCTATATATCATCTTGAGAGAGAACTACTTTTTCAAGTAACCCTTAGACCTGATGGGGGTGCATACATGGAGCCAGTAGGACAGTATTGCTACAGTTGACGTTCCACAACTAGATTGATGCGAGAAAATTGCAAGTCTTGTATGTAGATGCTACTTTGTATAAATCTTTCTTACAAAAAATCAATCAATTCTACTCATTTGTCTTCCTATTTCTTTTCATATTAATTGCCTTTCCTTCACTACAAGCTTTATCATGATATAATTGGGATATAAAATTATGGATACTAGAAAAAGTTCAAAGGAAAAACTTTTCACATTTTTTCCCGACCACATTAACAGGCATCTGATGTCTGATGATGTCTCCAACATGGTAATTTTGTGGAAAACAAAATGTCTCCATCAAATAATGCACTACCCAATTTTGAATAATAATACAATGGCAGATGGACATTGTTTCCTGTTTAACGTGATGACTTCAAATGATACATCTAATACAAATGAGGTTCTGAAAATATAACTTTGATTTAGGAAATCATACCTTGAGATATTTTGTTATCAGAGTTGTCGTACTGATATTGAATCCCTCAACTGGCTCCCCATTCATGCGAGACAGGTTTAGTTGCTTTCTCACTCGAGTGGCAAGTGACTACAGTTCAACAGGTACATAATCAAACCATATAAATCGTTAAAACATCAGTGACCAGCAACAGCAAGTTAAAGTAGAAAATAAGCAATATAACTACACAAGACAGAAGTGCTTTGGAATCAAAAGGTGCAAAAACAGGGGCATCACCCCAAGAATATAGCCATAGTGCAGCTGAAGATTATAACATGGAAAGAAAGAGAACTTATAAAGCCGATCCTAGATAGATGGAATATTGGCTGATGTTGATGATGATGATAATGACGATGAAAGAGAAGAACTCAATAGCTAACCTTTCCCAACTCCACTCCCCACTGATCGAAAGAGTTGATCCCCCATATGAAACCTTCCACTGCAATTCTATGCTCATAAATTGCTAACAACTGAAGAAAATAAGAAAAGAATGATATTAATACCACACAAAGAAAAGAAGGAATCACAAATTACAAGCAATATCAAACAGATAATGAAAACCACAATACCGCAAATGATGATTGGGGAAACAAAAGGTAGAATACTTTAGCAACAACCCTATTCATTATTAATCACTTAATCTTACAGGCTCTTTCATATATTTCCCAAGTATGCAATTTGCCAGTAAAATGTCGTTCTCTCAACACAAGTCCCTCCTACCATCTTATGTCAAATTACATAAAGACAGATGCCATTAAATGTTCTCAAAGCAGATAAGAGTGCCTAGGATTCCTCTCTAAGATGTGATTCTTCACATTTTGGCAAATCACAGATTTTTATTTTTCATTCTACATAGGACATTTGGGAGCAAGAAGTTATGAGATAAAATTCAAATTATCAAATAGAGAAGAAATTATCTCAAATTTGATAAATATCGGATAATCCTTAAATGCTCTCAAAACTGAGTATGCTTAGAACAAGGCTTAAACACCCAAGAATAATACTCATTTTCAACTTCAACGACAAGAGTCTATCACAGTTGGTGAGTGCTTATGATGCTCAGATACAGCTAAGGGAATCAATACGGAACACAGGAGCGTGCACAGGACACACCATGTTCAAAAATTTAGGACCAAGGAACGGGGACAGCAAGGACGCGACATATTTTATTTATGTGCATAATATTATATATAAGGTCATCCTGATTAAATTTATGTTATTTTAAAATTTTGATAGAAGGGAAATTTTATTATAACTAAATTTGACATCAAGAAATGCATCATTTCCTAATTCTTCTATCAATCTTAGTCTCAACACAAATAATTTAAAATCATCATAAAACCTACTAAGCACTTACAACTTACATGGGCCGACATTGTAGATAAACATTGAATCAATTGAATTTGTATATTGATTATCTCAAAAACAGTATTTATATATTTAACTAAAGCATTCAAATGGGCTAATAACTCTTTGTGATTACAATTATATATTTAAAGTAAAATGTAAGGTAAAAATTAAAAAAAAAAACACACACACACACACACACACGCGTTGACCACGTGAAATAAGTGGGACAAGGGAAAAGCAAAAGAAAGAGAAAAGGCAACATGGATTGAATCCATTGAACAAACTCGACTTGGCCAAGTTTCATGGCTGACTCAGAGAACCATTTGTGACCAACACAAAAGGTATCACCATAACAAGCTTTTCATAGTGTAGTTTGATTTTGGCTCACATTGATTGACTCAGTCAAGTTAAGAAGAGTTTTTTTCAAGTTTTAAAACCATAGTCTAGGATTCTCCTCTCTATAAAGGTCTTGTTGTGCATAATCATTTTCGACCTCAAGAGAACCTTTGGAGACATAAAGCATCAAGAAACAATATCCATTTAACTTCTAGAAGGATCAACTAGAAAATGTAAAGAGAATGATTCTCTTTACAATTATGATCCAAGGAAATTATTTCCCCATTCTCAAATCACCAAAAAATCTAATCAAGGAAGAATTTATTGGCCGAAAAAGGCCAAAACATTATAAAAAAAGGTGAAAAATCGGGGTTGAAATATAAATAAGTTAATGGAATTTAAAGTGACAAAGCCATGTACAAACCTGTCCAATGTTGTAAGCATTTAGAGAGGGAAGCAAGAGGCTGAGAGATGGTCGGTTCCCAGAGAAAGTCTGTAAAAGGTGATGCATGAGTGAACAAACCCTTTTGTGATAAATAACAAACTTTATAAAAGAAGAAAGGTACAATAATAAAGAAAATTGCTTAGAAATGAGAGAGAGAGAGAGAGAGAGAGAGAGAAGAAGAAGAAGATGTGTGATTCGACCCCATATTCTCAAGACCATTGGTGTATAATATTTTATAACTTCCATCTAAAAATTCATCAACGAATAAAACATAGAACACAGGTGAGATCACCTTGTGAGGAATAAGATGATCAGGGACTTTCTCACTCCTCAGCTCATCTGGTGTCTGTAAGTAGTCACAATGTCAGAAGATATAAAACTAATTTAAATACATAATTTATTACAGGATTAAAAAGAGAAGGACAATGGAATACCTTCCCATACGCAAGAGCATCGGGCTGTGCAAAAAAGTTTGACATGAGCTCATCATGGTTACTCACCATTTCACCTGCAAAATGGGTCACAGCAGTAATATATATGTACGCTAGAACAAATGGTGGAAATCAAGTACTAGGCCTGAAAGCATGCATTGGTACCTTTCAAGTACACAGGTTGTTGACTCTTCACAACACCAATAAAATCACAAGGGATAACACGCCCCTAGAAGTTTCCACAAACAAGTTCAGAGATCCATTTGAAATGATATTTACTTGCAATAATGCTGATAGTGCAATTGGTATGTTCTGCTCATTGTTGGAACCAAACAGTTGAAGGTTATAAGTTACATGAGCGTCAACTACACACTTGGACCATGGGAAACAATTTGCCAAATCCAATTATGGGTGATGGATAAGAAAAATGGTTTGACAAAGATGATGATTGCAAGCACTAATTCCTTTGAATGGATAGTACATGAAACCTTAGATTTAATGCAAAGACCCTAATACTCTAACAGGCACATGCAATAAAATGAGTCAATCCAAGTAGAATAGCAAGTGCAGATTAAGATGTGTCCCCACTGCCTACATAAATAAATGGAAGACATTTTGGTCCTTCCAATGGACAGTGAGATCAGCATTTGAAAAAAATTACATATTCATATGGTTCAAGGCTTCAAGCTAGAATATTTTCAAGACAGAACAAAATATTTTATGGAACCTGGTCACAGTATTCCATGTATTCACAGAAGCAAACAAGATACTGAGCCTTTAGAAGACATTTTGGCATGAGGGAAGAATTATAAGAAAATAAGGTGCAGCAGATCATGACAACAATATGATTCAGGCACAATATCTGAAGAGGAGGGATCATGGCTTTAGCCCTTTGTCCCAGTGGACCACATGCAATATCTTGCAGCCCAGAAATTACAGGTTACTTGATAATGGATACCCAAAGAATTGCAGCAAATAATCATAATGAAAATCATAACACTTTTGTGATCGATGGATGCCCTATACTACTGTTGTCATCAGAGATTATTTGCTGCAATTCTTGGGATGTGTGGACAATATTCAGCACCAAGTATTTCATACATAGTGCAGACAACTAATAGTGACTATTTTAAAAAAGAAAAAATGTGCATCATGCTTTTATTCTTAGGTGAACTGCATGCTGTAAAGTTGGGCTTTGACCGGAAAAAGTTGGCTCATTGGACCCACATTACATCACAATATTAGATCAACAACAGCACAAGTTACAAATGCCAACATCTATAGAAAGCAACCAACGCAAGAACATCACAACATTCTGCATCTCTTAAGTATAACTGAAAAACCTGATGGATTAGCTGGTAAAAACTATGTTGACCATTTGTTCCAGGTTCACCAAAATCTATTTCTCCAGCCTCAAAGGGAAGTGGGACACCATCAATAGAAACACCTTTTCCATTGCTCTCCATGCTAACCTATTCCAGCAAAAAACATATAGTCAAAGACCACAAATCAACAGTTAAATTCTTGAACTGAAAAAAGAGGAAGTAGCACTACTTGCCTGTTGAATATGTGGGGCAAATTTCTCTAACGCTTGAGAGTATGGTAAGATGGCCTGGAGAGGAACATGTAGTTAATTGAATGCATGTTTCCACTCTTTATCAGTATCGAATGTCTACTTCATGATTCAAACATAATAAAAAGATCACAAGAGTTCAAATCCAACTAAAAATGATATTATGAGTACTTACTCTTGCAGGATAGCCCAAAAAGGAAACATTCCATACACTCAACAAACCTAAAAGCACCTGCTTTCATGAGGGTCAATACAAGCATTGTTACAGAAACAAAACAGAGTATTCTGAAAAATAATCAATCTTACAGGTATGTTTTTTCCAAATGGCGTTGAATGGAAATGATCATCAATGCTTGAAGCTCCATCTAGAAACCTTCACAAATAAAACTAAACAACTTATGCAAGTATAACCAAAACTATGCCGAAGGCAAGAGAAATTTTCAGCCGTGTTAAAATTCACAAACCAAACAGTTTATGCAAATATGCATCAAAACCATGTTGAAGGCAAAGGAGAATTCGAGGAAGTGAATCAAAGTTACAAAGAAATAAATCAAGAATTCAATGCAATGGCACCTAAATAAAGAGACAAGTATGTTGGAAAAAAGTCAAATAACGAACAAAAGGGCAGGGAGGCTGGGCCAATAGGATTTATCCATTTCTATCTCCTTCACCATGTTCAAACATATTTGACCCTTTTCCTTTTTTTCTTTTTTTCTTGAAATGGTGACATAGCTTGAACCCGCACCATTTGTGACTTAATAATGAGCAATGAACACTTGCCAATTCTACTACAAGTTATTGTCTATATTCAAATTCTTTTTATTTTTTCCTCTTTCTTTTCCAAAGAAAAGCTTGAATATGTATTCTCTCCTTTGTAATTTGATGTGCACCACAACGGCTGTTTTCTTGGTTTCTGGCTTTCAAATATGATATATTTTACTCAAGAGCTTTTGCAACAGTGTAAGACAAAGGCAGAGAGGTTCTCAATAAAAAAGAAAGCAGCATCCATCAAACTGAGAGCATACTTTTTAACAACTGAGAAGCCATACTGGAGAGATAAAGGCAGTACACCAACAGCACTGCAAACTGCAATAAGCTCACCATAAAAAGGACATTTTCAGATGATATGAAGAAAACTAACGAGCATTTAAAAAGCTTCAACCAAAAAATTTAAAAACCCATAAACAGGTATTTAGTTCAAATGTAAAGAGTAAACTTACCACTGTAGCGCCCCCCAACCCAATCCCAGAATGCAAAAGCATTATTAGGGTCTATCCCAAACTTTTCAACAAGCTGTATCAGAAAAGGGTTACTGATTAGAACAAGAAAATCTTGAGCTATTCCCACTCTCCCTCTTTCCCCCAACCCAATCCAAAGAAAAAGCCCGCCCACCCACCCAAACCGAGGAAGAGAGAGAGCGAGATAGCAAGCATGGGAGGAGCAAGAGAAAGAGAGAGAGAGCTTGAAACAAATAAGTACTGCAAATCTGCAGTTCACCCAATTCCTATGTGATAAAATGAGCTCAAGACAGAGGAAGATGGGAGTGAGGTGAGGTTTGGGACAATGATTAGATTGGTGAATCTCCTCAAAAGACAATGTACTCAGGGTTATGTGGAATCATATCACAAAGGGCTTTAGTGAGTCCATGCTTATAATTTTTTTTTGAGAGGCAACAAGATATATTTCATTAATAAAGAGAAGAAGTACATGAAAAGACATAACAAGCTGAAAACAACAAGAAGAAGGTCTAGAAGAGCTACACCAAAGAGGAAAACAAGCTGTACACAACATCAAAATAAGCAAATCAAGATTCCCCATCCTCAAATATAGAACACCCCAAAGATTGAGGTGTTGATTCCATTTTTGGCTAAGAAATTCTCCAAGCCATTTGTTGTTCGGCTAACTTGAACAAAGGAAACATCCAAACCCGATGCTAAGGCGCTAATCTCCATTGCTATGGTAATCATTCTCCAGGGAGGTCGTTTTAACCCCTTCACTCATTTAATTGCGTATGCCGAGTCCTCTTTAATCACTAATGAGCTCTGTCCGCAGGTTTTCCAGATGGTCAAAGCTCTCCTAATGCTAAGGAATTCCGCCTCATTTGAGTCCCTTACCCCAACCGACTCTGTGAACACCACCGAAGTTAGGCCTCTATGGTTCCTAAGCACACTACATATCCCTGTTGCACTCGGTTTTCCCCTCGCAGCTCCATCAACATTAAATTTCATCACACTTGTTGAGGAGGACACCATAATATTTAATTGTTTAAAATGAAATTATAGTGAACCAATGGATATTAAAATGAGTCAAGTTTATCAACATAAAGTACAGTTTATGATGAAACAGGGATGGAGAATATGCTTGGGTTAAAGTGGATTGGTACCTTCCTATATCTTGGGCAATGTTTTAAAAACCGACTCATGGATCAAACTTTCTTAGGAGAAGGTTGGGTCTAATAGGGTTCAATAAGGGTTCAAACCCGTTACATCAGCACGATGCCTTATAATAATATTAACTAACTAATAGATCAATTAATTAATAATAAATCAGCTAAAAATGTAATAATATGTTAATAAAGTATAAAAGATCAAAAATTAAATACAAAACACATAAAATATGAAAATGTAATAATCACATTTTTATAAAAATGTCTTCTTCACACTAATTATAATTATAAATAATAGAATAATCCAACAATCCAAAATAATAATTTTAAAAGGTTTTAGGGATTATAAGGGTCAACTGTATCAACCCTTTTGAACCATGGGTCATTAAGAGTTTTTGAGGGTTAAATTCTAAAAAGATTTTCAAGATAATCGAATCACATTTAGTAAAAATCGCGATTGAACTGGGTTCAACTGCTTAGAAGGGTGGGGTTTAAAACATTGATATGAGGTTGGATTGAAAAACAAACTTTACAATCTATAGTTTTCCAATATTTTGGACTTTCTAGGTAGTGGGTACATTTTTCAAATTTTACACTGATGGGGACCCATAACCAATATTATTGGCTAGACCATAAGACTTATCAATGGAGACTATATAACACTATTTTGAACCATATTTGGAACTGACCCAAGTTGCCAACCACATTAGAATGTGGGAATAACCAACATACTTCAATTTAAAAAGAGCATACAAGTCAAAGAAGAAGAAGAAAATACCGTGAGATTTGTACTAACAGCCACCATATGCTTAGCAATTGCTTGAGGCCTGAAAAAAGTGACATGAAAAAAAAAGGGACAAATGAGTTATTTCAGAGAAATAAAAAATGTCATCACCAAAATAAGAAATGCAATGCCGCACTAACCCAAGTGCAGCTGAAATCCACTCCCTCAAAGTTCTAGCATTCAACATTGTTTCAGCTGTTGTAAATGTCTTTGAGACTACAACAACTGTATTAATCATAGGAAAAAATAAGAATTTTGAGTGCACAAATCAAAGAAATAAATGATAAATCAATATGAATACAATAATGTTAAAAGAACAAATAAACATATCTGGTACCTAATGTAGTTTCAGGACTCAACCCACTGATACTACGAGCAACATCAATCGGATCAACATTCGCAAGACTGCAAGAAATGTACGCATAGGATTGAGTTCAAAGAAAATGAAAATCACAGAAAGAGAGAGAGAGAGAGAGAGAGAGAGAGAGAGAGAGAGAGAGAGAGAGAGAGAACATGAATCTCAAAATATGTACTAAAAGCCTAACGAATCACTTACACAATATATACACCTTAACAATCTTACCTTCTAAAGGTTGGCCTCCATACGGAAAATGTTAATGAGCAAGCAAATAGATAATGAAAGATTTACATATGGTTTTGTTGATTTACAGACAGCCTACAATGGTGCTAACGGATGTGTTAAAATTGTATGGTATGTGTATGAAAAGGTGACAACAAGTGTTGAAATGGTGAAGAAACACAGTTACATGGTTCCATCATATTACCTGCATTCCTCAATCCAAGCGAATCTCAAGCTACATTCAAAATTTTATATTTTAATAAACTGTTGTCATTTCTCGAAAAACCAAATGAAATATTAAGCAAGATTGAAATTTTGTACACAAATACTTTATATTTTATTTAATAATTTTTATAAAATATAATAAAGTGAAATGATCATATGCTTTCATCCACATGATAGTTGCCATGAGAATGAGCACATCCACCATCCATTTTGAAATAAACAAATTCAACTATTGATGAAAACTACTCGAAAGTTAGATGGATGGTGGATTCACTCATCCTCACGCCTCACAGTAACTATCATGAAGATGACAACATATGGTCATTTCTCTATAATAAATATATAATATTAGAAAAAGAGAACCCTACCTATAGACAACCTATTCCTCACGGTAACGACCATGATGATGACAGCATATGGTCAATCTCAAAATCTTTTGCATCCATTCTTTCAATCTCACCCCCCTATTTGCAACCTTGCCTGGAACAATAAGATCTCCCCTAGAATCCAGTTTTTTATGTGGACAGCCTTGAAGAAGAGAATCCTGGTGAGACATAACCTCAGGAGGAGAGGTGTACTTATGAACAAGGCTCCTTCAGTATGCCCTTTGTGCAAGGACGATGAGGAGACAATGGACCATTTGCTATGTAAGTGCTGACTCACGTGGGCTGTGTGGTCTCTTTCTTGAGGTTGTTTGGGTGCTCGTGGCTTGGATTTGGGGGTGGGGGGGGATCTTAGAAGTAGAAATAGAGTGTCGTCTCCTGGGAAATTTGGAAAGAACGCAATTGGAGGATTTTTTAGGGAAAAGGGGCCTAGAAATGTGTTTGAAAGGGCGTAATGACAGGTGATAGGATGGTTGTCAGTGTGAAAGGAGTTTTTCAGGTCTAGCACCAGAGGATTTCTACTTGTCTTAAGAAGGCTGTATGAAAGAGGTTGGTAAAGGTCGAAAGCATAAGGTAGGGTAGGTAGTGCCTCTCCTAGGTTCATGTAAAGTCAATGTCGATGGGGCAGCAAGGGGTAAGCCCGGTCCGGCAGGTATAGGTAGTGTGTTACATGACGATAGAGGTAGGATGTTAGCTGTTTTTTTTGAACCAGTAGGTATGATGGAGTCAAAGTAGGCAAAACTGAGAGCAATCAGGAGAGCACTTCAGGTTTGGTCCAGGTTTAGTGGTTCTAACCTCATTATCGAAGGTGACTCAATTAATGTCATCTCCTGCGCTAGTAATAGGAAATTCCCTCCATTGAGGTTGGTATGCATTGTTAGGGACATTTGGAGGTTGTGCAGGATGGAAGGCATCACTTTCACTCACACCCCCCGTTCAACAAACAGTATAGCAAACTTCTTGACGAAAGTTGGTGTTCATAAACAAAGTCCAGCTTTGAAAATCTTTCTTCTAACCAGCCTTGGGATTACGGGAGCTGGGGTCCTCTTAGGGGCGGATGCTTGTTTTGTTGTATTTTTCTTTCTTTTCATGTTTTTCCTTGTCTCTTTTTCTTTTACTCCTTCATTTGATCTGAGTATATCTCTCTTATACCTGGATCATTCTCTTATAATCTCTTCTCATTTAAATGTTATCAGTCGTTAATGTTTCAAAAAAAAAATCTTTTTTACAGTAAAATGAAGCAGGAGGTTGCGGGTTCGAGCCCCATGGCCTAACCTTGGTGTGTCTTAGGGGTAATAAGCTCATCCATGGGGTTTTAGTAGGACTGTATCTGAGTTTTCCACGCGTTAATAAAAAAAAAAAATGCATTCATTTTTTTCCCTTTTTGAATGGTCACAACACTCAAACCCACACACCCTTTGAGCACCTTCCAACTGTGTTACAGACTTACAGACTTTCATCAATCATCAGAATAAGGTTTTTAGTTACTTGGGAAAAGAAATACATAAAGCAACCTCAAAGTAGTTAGCTTAAAAGACCATGCAATAATTAATGACACCAATGTGAAGTTTCAACAACCAAACAATAACATGAGCTAAGAATAATCAATCCACATATGCATGGAAACACAATGTGCACACTTACAAGCGCAACTGTCGCCCCTTTCCACATTCTATAGCCTCTGGATCTGCATATTTTAAGATTAGATTGCACTCAGCCTTTTACTGAAAAATTATCTCAAATGTGTTCTACAAATGGGGAAAAAACAAGAACCTAATTCACTTCCAAATCAAATTAAGTAGGCCAGAATGACACACAAAGGAACAATATTATCCTGAATCCAACTTTACACATAGCATCAGTACCTTCACTCAGGGCCATTTCTGGTAAATCAAAGTCTGGCAATAAAATAAGCCCACATTTACATGCCCAAAATTAACCCAAACTAGAGGTTCATCACCAGCAAATATTTTCCCTTCATTTCAGATGGAATATTGCAATTGCTTCCTTGTAAAGCTAAACCATCCATACACATGCCAATGATGAAAAGTCAGGAACTTAGAACTCCCCTATTAGGAAAATTTTCCAGGAGTGGTCAACTGTAGCGGGGGCTGTACAGAACAATTCTTGAATACAGGGAAAAAAAAAAACCATCAGCCCCACTTGTATACTGAAAGCCTGATGAGCAAATGCATATACTCAATGCAAATTTGGCATGTGCATCAAGTCATAATTGTTACCAGTTTGAAGAGCGGTATGTACAAATAGAGGACCCAAGAAGCTGCCACCAATGCCAACAGCAACAACATCCTTTAATGCCTTTCCTGTTGCTCCAACCTACCAAAGTTATGAAGCAGTTTGAGATTTTGGCACGACAAGGAACTGTTCACAAATTATATGAGACCATTTCTGTTTTCATTTTTTTACCCAAGAGCCACTGCGAACCCTTTCTGAGAACTCATTGATTTTGTCCAAAACTGCCCATACATCTGGGACGACATTCTTTCCATCACTGCAGATTACTTTGTCCCTTTGAGCTCGTAGAGCAACATGAAGCACAGGCCTATTCTCAGTGCTGTTAATCTGAAAATGCACCATGAAAATTGTGTGAAAAGAAATGCCAAGTTACCATATCTGGCAAAGCACTCTAGAAATCCAAAACTATATAGATAATTGAATTCACATGCAATAATACTAATATCCAGACAAAGAGAATT
Source organism: Chimonanthus salicifolius (assembly GCA_013350335.1). Lineage (NCBI taxonomy): Eukaryota > Viridiplantae > Streptophyta > Magnoliopsida > Laurales > Calycanthaceae > Chimonanthus > Chimonanthus salicifolius. The sequence continues at coordinate 38,839,593 of CM023532.1, read as the reverse complement.
GCAGGCTTACTCTTTATGGATTCTAACTGCGGTGAAGAAAAAATTTACCATCATAATGTTAAGCTGAGGTTGAATGGTGCCAGAGTAAAGTGGTGATTCCCGAACTAATTGGAGAGCGAAATCAAGAGGTGTTCGAACAAATTCTCTTTCACAAGATGTTTGTAAATACATGAAAACATTTGGGTTCTGGTTAGATCGGGAGTGTACATCCCCATCTTTTCTCTTTTAGGTGTGGGAACCAGGCCCATGCTGTAGTGCAACACAAAGGCAATGCTTGAGGGTAGCAGTGGCAAGCTACTACAAGGACCCTCGCCAAGAAAAACTAGTTAAGTAGCATGTGGCCTCATGGACGATTACCAGTTATTAAACTGATAAAATAGATACAGCAGCCACATCGATATTGTTTTTAAGTTTTTATGCCACCTGATAGGAATCCAACCTGGCGTGGATTTTTTTTTTTTTTGGATTAACGTGTGGGAAACTCAAACACAGTCCTACTAAAACCTCCACGGATGAACCCACTACCCGTAAGACACACCAAGGTTAGGCCATGGGGGTACCCGCAACTCCCACTTCCTGAGGCGGGAGGCAACCAGTTGAGCTACACCCATGTGGATATTTGATACACAATCAGCATTTGCAACCAATAATCAGGCTGGTTTGGAATTGTGTTCAGGCAAAATCTGGCCCAGGCTCCTTCTCCCCTCGTCCACAAGATCTCACACCGATAATGTTGTTTCATATTTTTCTTGTTTTTGTGTCCCATCGTAGTCACTGCAACTCTTTGTATTTTGACATTGATATTTACCCATTAATGAATTATTCCTCATTACCTTTTCATCACTTTTAATGGGCCAATTTATTAGGCCTAAATAGAGTTTAATTTAGAGTGTTACTACTTTGGACAGGATTGGTCTTACATTAAGTCAGATTACACCTGTTTTATACATAGAAAATCCGATTCCTAAGGTGTTTTGGTGTCTAAAGTATGGGTATACGTAAAGTTATGAAAATTTTAGTGAATTATTTGGATTAATTTTAGCTCACTTTGGTGGGTGAATTCTCAACAACTTCCCCTATTTTTCTCATCTCTTTGTCAAGGTATATCTTCCACCTGTTGTCTTCTCTCAAGGTATCCTCTCTAAGATTTCTCTACTTGTTTCTTTTTCTTCTATTTCATCTTCCGTGCTCCTACTTTCAAAAATAATACTTGCAATGATTGGACTTGGTCTCACCTTCTCAAGGAAGGATCCCATAACCTGTGTTTGGTCTGGTTATCAAAGTAGGTTCATTTCTCATCATCATCATCAGCAGTTAGTGTCCCATCTATCTAGGGTCGGATTTATGAGTTTTCCTTCTCCAATTGACCTTATCATAAACCATACCATCAGTCACTCTACCGTCTAACATGTCTTTTTTTATCCTTTCCCTCCAAGTTATCAAAAGTCGCCCTCTCCTTAGTGCTCGATTCATAGCCTCTCAACTAGTAAACCATTATTGTAAAACATTAAAGGTTGTGGGCTCAAGTCAAACTACCATTTCAGTTGTAAAACCTTAAAGGGCATGGGTTCAAGTCAAAGTACAATTTCATATAGTTGTCCATTTATCTATCCATATAAATGTACCCATATATATTACACATTTCTTTAGCATGATACATAAATACACACATATAGACAAATGCACCATTCTTTCTATGTTTGTCAATATCGCATGCAAACAAGAGATCTGAGAGAACATTTTACATACATGCTCTCCGTTGAACATGCTATCAATCTTTTGTTTGAGACGTGCTGCCTGCACAGGAAAGCATGGTAATAAGTTAGAACACTGTTACCATACATCACTAAAAAGATTTGAGCAAACACCACCTCTGCCAGTCCAAAAAGCTTTTTCACGGTCTCTTGAAAAATGCGCTGACGGGAGTAGTCCAATAGTATCTCATCAAACTCCCTGTAAAGGCATATCACGAGAAGATGATAAGTTCAGAATGAACAGTTCTACACTGATTCAAAGAATCTTTCATGACAAATCTATAGCTCTAAAATAGAAATAAAGAGTACGAAAGGTTCAACTGGAAAAAAGTAACTACTAAGAATCAATAAATTTTCATACACCATCAATGATTTGCACCGTTCAGAGTCATTCATCAAATCACGTAAATGTGCCTTTTTGATATCTTCTGTATGGGACTGCAAAACAACATGACTATATAATTGCTACTAAATGATCTAAAATATGCACTTAACAATATGACCTTATAAATAAGTTGAAAACAAACCTTTAAGTCCATCCAGGGCTCTGTCTCACTGATAAGAGAAGTAGCAGCCATAGAAGTCTGCAATCACAGCACAAGAACATAACCATTGATTCATAAACCAAAACAACATTACCAATTGACTCTGATAAAAAATTAAAATCAAATGAATGCAAAAGAAAAGGTAATCAAATTGATGCTCTGAAGTAATGCAACTCATGTAAAGAAGATTACTGAGAACATATCAATATTGATAAACATTGGATAAGGCTAGTTTTAAGTGTTGTAGGGAACACAAGAAAATCATACTCATCCAGACTATCTTATGGTAAGACCATCTTGTTGTGTACTCTCAATGAACAAATGGGATTTTCTCTTTTAGCATCTTCTATGTAGTTGGGATTAAAAGGTCTTGTAGATTATGATTGAGATTTGACTGTAATATGGACCTAATCCTTATAATAAAAATATTATGAGGGTCAAGAGCAGAAACCAAAATGATACAGAAATTCCAATTTTTTTACTCGCGAATTGACCAAACACGCCCAACAATCCACCTGCAAATGGCAACAATTCTACAGGCATGCCAAGAGGTCGTGAAATTGCACCCCCCCCCGCACCACCCCAACCCCCCATCCACCGCGCCCCCCCCCCCTCCCCCCCCCCCCCCCCCAACCACCACCACCTTCCCAAAATAATAATAATAATAATAATAATAATAATAATAATAATATTATTATTATTATAAGTCAAATAAATAAATAGAAATCAATCTCCGAAATAGTTTACACCTATTTCACGATTCTTTATAATTGCAAGCCATTACGTGAAATGGGTGGGACCCATTTTCTGATTCGTAGCGTGTCACACAAGCCCCCATGATATTACAAACACCCATTTCACAATTGTACGAGCATCCAATCAGGTTGCGATGAACTTAGAAAGTACAATCCACAGCTTCTTTAACCGACCCATATTGATGTCCATGTACCAAAAACATAAAAGCACAGCTTCTGACCAAAATGAGATATATATTTTACAGTGAAAATTAACAAAAACAGGAAATTGTCGATTGTCCTCATTTCACCACGATTTCTAACGCTACTTCAAATAGATTTTCAGGACACTTCAAGATCCTGATGGAAAATACAGGAATCAGAAAATAGAAATCAGTCGAGATGTACTTTATGGAGAGATTACCAATTTTTTTTTCTCTGCAAATCAAATGAGAAATTTTCAGCACCGATGCCTCAAGAGCTAAGAGAACCCAAGCCTCTTATATCCGATTGGAACGTTGGATTGATGCTGTGTGCGGCTTTGAAGAACTCTGTGGGGAGAATCCACGAGTCTTTCTAGTGCCACGGGCGCAACGAATGTGGACTGCGTGGCATCCACGAACCAATCAAAACAAAGCACGTCGGTCCCGGAAAAGCAAAGGAGACGGTCGGCATGTGGAAGGAGAGAAATTATCCGGTGTAAAAGTGATTCTTATGAACTTATATCATTAACTTTTAATTGATTTTGTATTTATATTTTCCATTTTCAATTGTATTGTAATTTTTATAAATAAAATGTATATTAAATTTAAACTCATTTGATGTATATTCACCATTTAAATTAAGCTCAAGTTTTATCAGTAATTATTTTTTTCTCTAAAACAGTACTAACAATATTTATTAATTAAATGTTGGCATACCTTTGAGTAAATCTGTCAAATCAATTAGTCCTCACTATCTAATATGTCTTATCAAAAATCAATATCAATCAATTCGAAGAGGTTAGCCTAGTGATTGACGTAGAAATTCAGATAACTCTAAAAATGACTGTATTTTGTGAAATATATATATAGAGTAAGATCTCACAACTTGAATTTGATATATATAAAAACTAAAAGAATCAATATTTACCGTCCTCCGCCCACATTCAAGATTTGTGTCAAAAAATTCTAGTTTATGTTTCTACGTGGGCAGTTTAGAGATTATTTTGGTGAAAATATCTTAAAAATTATGATTTTGAATGGTAGTGTCTTCAAAATATTTATTTAGATCATAATATTTTGTACACAGTCCTTCGTACCTTAGCGGACATTGAAGTTTCCTTTGATGCACTGGTACATATAGATATAGACCGTTTCAAAATATTTCTTTAAGTTCTTCTGAAAATGTGAGTTACGTTCAATCCAAAATCTGAGAAATATTCATCTCAAATTTTGAGTTATGTTCATCTTAAAATCTGAGTTATATTCAATTGAAAATCTAAGAAATGTTTATCAAAAAATGTGAGTTGTGTTCAAATGAAAATCTGAATTATGTTCATTCCATGATCTCACATTTGGACATAATGACACCGAAGTAGTTGAATATTTAAAAGGAAAATTTCTATGTGCGCTAATGTATAAGGACTTTATTATAAAAAAAAAAAAGGTTTGATTTGACGTACAAAATACTTTGACCTAAAAAAAATTTTGAGGGCACAACTATTTAAAATCACAGTTTTAAGATATTTTTGCAAAAAAAATCCTTAAAATTTAAGTTTCAAAAATATCAATGGTTTTTTAGAGATTTTATTCGCTAATATTTGTTAGATTTCGAGTCAAAATTTTGATCAAATTTCAAAAAAATCAGTTAACTTTTGAAATATTCAAAAATTCAATTAAATTTTAGAATTTTAAGTAATTTTATGAATTTATAAATTTTGGTCAACATACCCAATAGGACAAAAAAAATATCAACTAAAATCAAAAAAAAAAAAAAATTGTCTTTGTAGAGATAAAAATTTTTATTTCTATCAAAATTTATAACTCAAATGTATCTAATTTTTTTAAAACAAGTCAGCCCATGTCTTACGTTGACCCTCACCGACCTTATTTTAGGATGTGAATTCGATGGACGTCGGGTTTGATCACGTGATGTTGTTCTGTTAGACAAGATTTACTTTAAATAACATATTTTAAAATATATAAGGTCCACTTTTAAAAATTTAAATGATTTATTAATTTATAAATGTAAGGATTCATAATTTATAAATATAAAGATTCATATATGTCTTTAAAATCTTTTGAAAGTGTTGGACCCATGGTTTGATGTGGAGTTGATTATAGATAGTAATAGATTTTATGTCTGATCTAATTCGACTCAATATAGTTTTTTTAAATACTGATTTAACTCAATCTAACTCTAATTTTATTTAATTAAACTGGTTGGACAAAATCTAATCCAAATTTATATAATAATTAAAAATTTAGAAAATTATGAGAGAAAATAACTATTTTTAATAGAAAATAAAAGATAAAAGGGATTCTCTTTCAAGTGAACACAGTGGAATATAGAAAATTTAGATAATATGTTGAGATTCTTTAACTTAGTGTGATATATGGGCTAAAATTAATAGATAAAAATATAAATAAATTATTTAAATATTAAATTTAATTCAATTTGGGTCATGTTCGGGTCTGGGACCTCTCTACCAACCTGATCTAAATTTATTTCGAGTCAGATGAGTCGAGTCAATTTAACTTTTTTAAGAAAGGCACAACCCAAATCTGATTTCTTTGAATGGGTACGTTCGGACAAATTCACGGGTCAAATGAAAAATTGCCACTTCTACATGGATAAATTAAATGAAAGGTAATTGATTAAAAAATCTATTTGTATATCTTTTTAGATCCATAAAACTCTTAGACACATTGTTGAATGGAGCAAATCAAAAAAGTGTGATAAACTTTGTAGATTTTTAATCATATATTTTTTATTAAATCAACGGTAGACCTAATAGTTTTACAAAATTAATATATACATTAATAAACAATTTTTTTTTTTAAATCTATAGTAAAAATTGTCATTTCAAAAGATAACAGTATTTGATTATTTGTTTGTATATATAATTTTCTTTGTGATTTCACTTCCTCCGGTTTAGTTTCAAATCAGTGAGACTAGTACTTTCTAGCTTTGCCCTCATGGCATACAACGAAATTGTATTTGTTATTTTTTTAACTAATCTTAAAAGTATTTATAAATTTTTCGATCCACACATTAGTTAAGTCAATGAAAAGTAGCTTAGAAGAGTTGAACGCAACACCTTACTTTACGAGGTAGATGTCTTAACCGTCAGGCCGACCCCCTCAAATTATTAATAAAAACCTCTAATCATAAAAAATAAAAAACTCTATTAGTAAAAAAAAAAAAAAATTTCTATGGTATTCGTTGCTTTGACATTTTTAAAAGGACAATGCACATGAAGTCGTGAACAACTTAATAGTAATCCTACCAAAAAGGAGAACATGAGCAGTGAGGACCACATGTCAACTCATGGTTTTAAAAATCCAAACGAAAGTGACGGTTGGACCCACTTGGACATGAATTGGTACCTAAATTAGTCAGGTCTTTGAGATAGTTAAATTTATTAAAAATTATTATTATCTTTATTTATTTATTTTATTATAATATCATGACTACAATGCAACTTTCAATTGTTCTTTTTTAATAACTTAAAATGTAATCATATATTATATTGTTATACTTTTATAGGACTTATTTCAAAAGACAGAGATAAATTAGTTTGAAAGATCTACACTTATACAGAAGTATGTATCAAAAATCAACTTGAACAAATTAATCTAAATATAATTTTGATGATTAAAATATTTTAATCATCTGCATGACTTAATCCAACATTGAGTATGCTAGAATGGGTTCAAAACAAACATATCTTCAATCCATAGAATGGTAACAAGTTTGAGAGTGAGAGACTGTAAAAGAAAAAGTATCTCTATGATTCCCATACTGGAAAAGTCACCTTCATTCTTCATTTTTACATCGAGACTTCATTTTTACATCGAGACGACTAATCTTTGGAACATATGCAAGCCTCTTTACGCACACAGATCCGATAAGTCTATGGAAAATGGTCTTATGTATTGAGCATGATTTAAACAAAATCTTTTTAGCGAGACGTACTCTTTAAATACTTTATTAAAAATATATGGGTTAACATAGTTAGATAAAATGTATAGATCATATAGATAAAAGGTGAATAATTTCTAATATGCATCCAATCATGCTAATTATGTATCTCGAAAAATTACTTTAATAAGCCTTGTATTTTTTTATAGCTCCTCTCTCTAGAAATAGAAAATTTTGATAGGAGAATTTTTTTCCCCAGTCTTCTATCCATATAATTTTAATGAAATTGTATGGGCTTTTATAAGTTCTCATGGTAGATTACCTTGTTAAAAATATTTGATTATTATAGCTCTTTAAATATTAAGGCCAATTAATGCAAAAGATGGGAGGTTTTAGCAAATTACCCTCCATCAATCCCTGGTAGGAAACAAAACTTTATACTTCCTATCAAAAGCTCTCTCAATCAGAAAGCAGCACAATCATTGACTACAATGAATTCTCTCAATCTAAAAACAGAGTGATAGGGCTGAAATCAGGCGGGTCGGGTCAGGTTTTTTAAAATCCAATCCGACCCGAGTTTCACCCCTACAGAGTGAGTGAAGAGAGATTCATCTAAAAGATACCTGTCATGCCAACCATTTCATAAAGTATATAAAATAAACAAAGATGTATGTCATATATTAAACATATGAAGCAAGCAGTAATTCTCTCTTGATTTCCTTTTAATCATCATGCAACATAAATGAACTAGAGACGCTCAAAACCAAAACAAAAGCCATATTATATACAAAGTCAACCAAACATATTGTATAAACTTAGGGTTCCAACTTCCAACAAAAAGAAAAACAACTCTAGTGAGCAAAAATTGAAACAATGTTCCAACTAGTTGATTTTTCACATTACAAAGAAACACTTATTCAAGATGCTCAATTAAAAGACAACTGGATTTCTATCCTCAAAGCATCTAATCAAAATCGAAGAGCTGAACAGCAAGAGAGAGAGAGAGCAAGATGAAGATATCCATCACGGAGTTGCAGAAGCAGCTTCTTTTAAACATGTTCTCACGATCTTCCCAAGTTTTGAACATGCATCAAGGCAAAGCTCCATTGCCTGTTCATAGAAATACAGGAAATAAACAAGCACGCCATCATCATCAAAGCTTCTCCCATTTTAAACAATCCCACAGCGAAAACAGTTTTTTTTTTGAGCAATAGCAAAAAAAGATATATTAACTAAAAAGAGAACAAATACAAAGGAGGAAAAGACCCAAAAGAGAAAGAGAAGAAAAAACATAAAAGAAAACAAAATACAGAAAAGAAAGAAATCCTCCGATCTCAAAGGAGGAAAACGCCAGAAAAAATGTCGGTGACACCAAGTTTGGCAAAAAAGTCTGCCACTCCATTGGTTGCTCGGCTGATTTTGACAAAGGAAACGTCCTTCTCTAAAGCCAACTCTCTAACCACAGTGATCAATTTCCATGGCGGAAGTCTGAGACCATTTGCCCACTTAATTGCATTTGCCGAATCCCCCTCAATAATGAGTTTACCTTACTCAAACATATTGCAGATGTTCAAAGCTCTCCTAATGCTAAGGATTTCAGTCCCATTGGAATCTCTAGTTTCCATCGACTCATTGAAGACAATGGAAGTAGTCCCCTCATGGTTCCTAAGTACGCCACCTATCCCGGCAGGCCCCAGTTTCCCTCTTGATGCCCCATCAACATTGAATTTCATGATGTTTTGTTCAGGAGGTCTCCAATGTTCATTGGGCTTCTCTTTTCTCCTTAACCCCTTCATGCATTCCTCCCAAGAAGATAAAAGATCTGTGAGTCTAAGTCCCCTGTACTTGTTGCTTGAAAGAAGCTACACACAAAGTCTCTATTTCGCTTTTTGGAGGAGTTCATTCACATCTGCTGTTTTGCCTTCAAATACTCTAAAGTTTTGCCTTGATGCATGTTCTAATTGGAGGAACCAAACCTTCAAAGACTACAGCAAAGGAGAGAGAAAAACGCGCACACAACAACAAAAATAAAAACAAACAATACATACACGGCATACCACATAGGCCAAGAAGCCAGGAGCCCAGGAGGACACCTAGGGCAGCTAAGCACTGTAATGGTCAGGCATTCAAGCCTTTCATGGCCTAATGGGATACACGAAGAGCCTTAACACCCAAAGCAGAGAGAGGCACAAACCGGCAAAATTAATTCAAGGGCCAAAAAAGGTCAAGCACACACAATATACAAAAGGAAACCCGACACAGCCCAACAAAACAAATGGCAAACGAGAAACCAATGCCAAAAGCAACAGCCAACAAACTAAAAGACCAAGGCTGCTGCAATGGGCTAAATGAAACATCAAAAAGCTAAACAGGAGCTAGATTATAGATCCACGACTGTTGCAAATAGTTGCTACTTGTTATATGATGGCAAGCATCTCAAGAGAGCAGATTAATCAAGGAAAATTAGAACTTGGACACAGATCCAGCATGGCATCAACATTATGATGCCAATAAGAATGGGTAGGGTCAGTGATACCTTAAACCACAAGATAGTCCTGTCCAATAAAGTGGAATAATATGCAGTGGGGCAGAAAGAGGGGCATCAGGGAACACAGAGAGATGAAGTCAAATATGGCATAAAGATTAAGTAGGCAACACTGCTCCGCAATGAGGAACCGTGTAATTCCTTATTGAGATAGTAAGGAATGGTTGTTCTCTTCACAAGATGGTGCACCTTGGAAATTTTGGCAGGTATTTTCTCAAATGATACACAACATATTTGTAGATTTATCAGTTCTTGATGAATGATGAGATGATTTAGTAGTTCTACTTTTGTGGATAATATCTTCATAACTTCATAATGTTCCCTTTTAATAAAGGTGTGCTGGCTATTGTCAAATTCTAAGATTGTCCACTTCAAATCCTGCAAGATAAAAATCTTGTAGATTAAATTCCTGTCAACTGAAATCCTATTTCTTGATAATTCTTTAAAGGTTTGATTAGATTAAAATCCTATTTTTGGAAGTTTTGGAAATTGATTTTGTTTTATAAGATTACAATATAACAGAATTTATAAAACCAAATATTATAAAATATATATCTAGATAATCAAAATTATAAATTATTGTAAGAAATGTAAGAAGTAATTTTCATTTGAATTAAATACCATGGGAGAAAGACCTAAAAGTTGGGATATTGGCACTTCGAATGTTAAGATTTTTTTTTTTTTTTTGAGAGGTAACAAAAAATTTCATTTATGAATAAAATGGAAAAGATACAGAAAAATGGTGATATGGTACAGATTTATTCCATATAATAGCACCCATGTACAAAACTCCACTTCCCAAAATATAGGACCCATTGATAATTATGGTGATGGCCCGTTACACAATATGACCAACCCAAACACCCTAAGAGTCTGATAAACAAAGTATGAAAACATAAATTGTGCCCCTATCCAAGATGCAAGGATGCTTCAATACACTCAATCCATTGTGTCAGACACACTACAGGCATTACACACAGAGAAAAGAAAGGCTATGAGCCAGAGCTATTTCTATAAAAAATTACAAAATTGACAATGTGGTCTTTAGTATACCTAAAAGATTAATTGATTTAATAAAATTATAAAAATAATAGCATGGCTACAATATTTTATATTTCAAGTAAAAAGATCATATGAGTGAAGAAAAAACTATGTTCAGAATAGGACACTGTCACCTGCATCCATGTCCTATCCCTACTCCACATCTGTTCCCATACTCATATCCCTAATGGTCTACACTCCGGTATCCATGTCCGTGCTCATATCCGTGTCTACGCATCAAAGGCCCCAATATAATAATTCCTCAATACAATTGCCCTTGCTTCACTGATGCCCCAACTACCATATATCTAATGGTCCAACATGAATTGATCAATCTTATCTATTAAAATCTTATGCACCAATCTCCTCTTGTGCAGAAAAAGAAAGGCCTTTAGGAATATTTGGATTGGGACCCTTCAAATTGGAAGATTTTTTCCACCTAGGATTTTGGGTTGGTTTACCATCACTATACATTTTAATCCTACAATCGTGTCCTTCATCTCGGATGGTAGAATGTCACAAGTCTTTGAGGAACATGATGGAGATGACATTAGTGACCTGATCATGAAGAGGTCACATCTAATTTGGAGAACTCCTCAAGAGCTCCAGTCAGGCTAAAAATCAAATCAGTAACCTGATCATGGAACAAATCACATCTTATTTGGAGAACCTCGAGCTTCCAATCAGGCCAAAAATTACTCAATCGGGTGTCTTCTCCTGCTACTGTTGATTCCGTCATTTGGACTTCTAAAGTTCCACCTTAAGCTACATGCTTCCTTTGGACTGCCGGTATGGGGAAATTTTTACTCAAGACAACCTATGTAAAAGAGGAAGAATTATAGTCAATGCTTGCCTACTTTGTCTTCAAGCTCCTGAGTAGATAAATAACCTTCTTATCCACTGTCCTTTCTCCTACCTTGTATGGAACTCTGTGTTGAATAAGTTTGGTGTGCTTTGGGTTATACCTTCTTCGGTGGCTGAGTTATCTTATGCTTGGGTTATTGGTTCGGCCTCTCCAAAGTGCTCCTCGTTGTGGCGCATGTTGCTCTTTGCCACGGTGTGGAGCTTATGGTGGGAACATAACAATAGAATCTTTAATTATCGTACTGAGCTGATTGATGTTGTTACAAGAAGAGTTTTTGCCAAATGTGCCTCATGGGCTACCTCACTTACGAAATTCAAGAATATATCGATGAATGACATTTTGCGTGCCTGGAAAGAATGTATTGACTTAGAATAAGTTTTTTCTTCTTGTGTTCGTGTTGATTGTGGGTCTTTCAGGCTGTTTGTTTCTTTATTTTGTTTCCTTTAGCATTATAATTGCACCTCTGCTGCCTCTTTTTTCTTATTAATATATTGACCATTCAAAAAAAAAAAATATATATATATATATATACAAATCTTTCAAAAACATAAATTTGAGAAAACTAAATTCTAAGTCAACTAATAAAATTGAAGCATTTCATGATTTTGATATCCTCTGTTTATTTGCCCATGAAGACGAAGTAAAAACTGAAAGATGTCCTAAGAGCACACACAGTGGAGCCAACAATGGCAGAATTTCCATACCTCCTGAATTTTTTCAGTTGACCATTCTCCAGTAAGAGATAGCTGAGTGACTTCATTTCGAGAAGGCATGCAAGCAATCATAAGACTTCCATCTTGGTAGCTTTCCTCTTCTGAAGTAGGATCAATGACAAGGTTCTTCCCAAGACAAGACTAGGCAGCATCAAAGTGCAAATAAAGAATCAGAGTCCAATTGAAGTGAAAAGTACCAAATGTCGTCAAGGCAAGTATAGAATAAAGTCTAAAATAGAAGCAAAAGGTTAAGAAATTTAAGAAGAGGCAAATGGTGATACAAGAAATATGTAAACTATTCATGTGGACATATACAATATAACCATGGATGATATGTAAAAAAGTACTAATGACAAAGCCAAGTAGTATTTTTTTATTTTTTTTGAAAGATAAAAGAAATAATCCTTTTACATTTCAGAATTTGAACTACAAATTATTGGAAGATCATGAGGATAAAGTTAAAATAAACCTAAATAGGAACAATTAAATAATGCATCCAGCGTCCAAGATAAATTTGTTTTATAATTACAAATATGAATAATCAAGGAAAAGCAAAAGCACAAACTGTTCTTTTTTATAAATAACAAAACACAAACATATCATTTTTTTCTGAATGGTAAAACACAAACATATCATTCGTAGAAAGAGAAGTGTTCTCTTCTTTGGTATTCCTGCTGCATATGAAAGTCCAGTATGTGTCCATTAAGTGCTTTAAGTGTGGTAATGGTGTTAGTTGGATTATTAGTTTGAAATAATAAATTTATCATTGTAAACAATCATGAGACTACTATTTTCTTTCACTGTAATCATCTTTACTAAAAAAGGGTTTTCTTCCTATCCTTCCCTCTCCTAGTCTCCTCTGCGGAATCTCAAGAAAATCTGAGAAGCAGCTAAATGCAAACGGCCATTGATCATGATTAACTGTATCCATAAGTCCCCACCCAAGTAAAATATGATGGGACCAGGTCAGCACAATGCCTGACGTAGAAACTAGGTCTAATAAAGAAAATGATGGTTAATAAAAATAGTTGTAGGATCTTCTTCTGAGAAAAAGGATAAGTTCTTTAGATGTCAAAGATGTCTACCAACTGCCTAGGTGCAAACTAAGATACAACAAACACCACAATTATGAAGAAAATGAAAACCTAAAAAGCACAATGAACTAGGTGATGAAGAAAGTCTAAGGCTGTTTGGATCAAATTCAGTTAAAGTAGGGGGTTTTCTAAGGAATTTGTAAAAAGGGGGTTCCCCTGTATATAGAGAATCCCCTACTTTCCCTACCATTTAAAACACCCTGTCCGGTAAATTTTGGATGGAGAATTAGACATTCCCTAGCAGAATTGTGGAAATTTTAAATTTTTATTTTTCCTTCTTTTGCCTAGTAATAATGGATTACTATTTATAATATGTAGAAGGACCCCACTCACTTAGTTACTCATTGACATAGTCATGTAAGAAAAAAATACATGGTGGGGCCCATATCTCATTTTTAATCTCCATGTTTATGTCAAACTTCTGCTATTTAGACTTATAAATCATAGATGTCATACAATCATTTGTTTCTCGTAATTATTTTATTTCAATAATTTTGTATCTAGAAAAAAAATCTCCTCCAAGTATTATTAAATCGCAAGTGTTAGATTATATTTAAGTCATAAAAATGAGGAGGAACGGAAATAACATAATGATGACTATAATCCATACATTGTATTAAAAAAAAAAGAATTAAAAAAATCAACCACATGTTGAGAAATGGCTAAGCAATATAGGGGGTCCAGGGTGAGGAGAGTAGAGAGTGGTCTGAATTCCCCGCCCTTTGGTGGGGAAGTCATCCTGTTTTGGGTGAGTTTCTTTGGTGTGGAATCTCCACATCTACAATCCAAATAGAGTGAGCTTATATTTTTAGGGTGAGTTCAACTTCAACGCCTCAAGTTATCCTGATCCAAACACAGCCTTAGTCTCTCTCTTCAGTCATGAAACAAGTGCTTGGGTAATTAAATTTGTTAAGTCCAGATGTGATTTGAAGTAAAATGTTGCCGGCTATAGTTTTCCACAGGAATGAAATCCAGATGGCCCACTAGCATCAGTTCACTTCAACTGACCATTTTAAACTGCACAAAGAAGGGAGGAGATCAATACGTACCACAGAAACTGAAGTGACAAGGTCAAACATCATAATCCCTGCATCTGCTAAGGCAAGACTTGCACATGAAATGATGACCGGGAGATCACCTACAACAACGTGAACACATATCCACAACTCAAATGAAAGAAACGAAAGTTGTAGCTTGCAAAAGGAAACAAAAAACAAGATGGAAAAACTGTAAGAACAAATACTTCTGAGCTGGAGTTGAAACAGGAAAGCATAAGAAGCGAATGAGAACTCTCTTTCATCAATGTGCAAGCTCGCAGTGTCTATTCATGGTAAGTACAAGTTTTAATGTGCCAAAATGGCATCACAAGTTGATCCTTTCATAATGCCTTGCAGTGGTTACATAACTGATATAGTGATACTATGAGCATCAGACCTAATATCACCCACGACAATGGAACATACAAATGGATGCATGCAATCAAATACCTTTTGTTCTCTAATGTTCCCTTTGTGAAACATAGGCATGAACTCTTGTTGTCAATACAACCCTGGTAAGTGATAAGCCTAAGTTGAACATATGATTTGAGTAAAGGAAAGATAAATGGATAAAAACAAGCAGTGGTCTCCAGAATTTGTTGCACTTAATAGCATAGAGGCATCTTCCTAGCATTCATCCTTCCAAAGAATAAATCAGTAAAAGTACAAAATGCTTGCATGAGGAAATTCGTAATTGTGACTGCTAGAAGAGTTAATAATAGTATGGGCAGGAAGGATATTCTTCTCATAACTACATAAGAGTTGGTCATAAAATTAATTTAAGCAGAAGGGGATCTACAAGTTGCATGCATCTTTAGAAGACCAATTTGACCATACTGGTAGTTAGTCATTTGAATATTTTTGGAAACTTAGTATGCTTCACAACAGCTAGTGCAAGCACAATGTGCTCCAGTCAGTTAGATCCCAGATATGGTCCTGATCTAACCAAAACCTCATCCCTTAATTTTTAAGGCATACCCATTTAGTTAACAAAACCATGTTTGTCTTACAACCACCATGGATTGAAATCCAAGATCTTCTGGCCCTATTTAACCATTCAAATGACAAAAAATGATCAATCTTTGGGGCTATGAAAACCAGTTGCTGATTCAGCAAGTTGTCCAAGAACTCACCCATGTTGGTTCCACCTAGTTCATTATTGGTTGACTTGGTGGTGTCAAACTTGTTTGAACAAGTATGACCTTTTTGGTCAAACCCACTCAATTACCTGTTTAACTAACTAAATTGCCCTCTTATCAAAATTTTAAAGCCTTTTTACATAATTAAAAATTAATTAATTAACCACCTGATCGACCCACCAAGTTACCTAGTCAACTTGATCCTCCATTCACTAGCCAACTACTGATCGATGTCCAGACAGCAAACTATGATGAGAACATTACATATAAGAATCTAACTAGGACATTTTCTGTAACCTCCAACCCCTATATGGACCCCACCAACCTTGTCATGTATCTAAGTGGTCCTGGAGCAGCAGTGCATGGAGACAGACAGAGAGAGAGAGAGAGAGAGAGAGAGAGAGAGAGAGATGATGATGATGACGATGATGATGAGGAACTCCAACTGGTTGCCCTATAATACTAATCCAACCATGATATGTTAGTCCACATCTCGACACTTATATATGGTGGATAGGTAGATAAGAAGCATTTGGAATAGATGGTTACTGGCAAAAAGATCACATTGAACTGATGATCAAAACTATCTCGTGAAGGGCCTCCATAAATAGACAGCCAGTATATTTTTGCAGGCAATCAACATTGGTAATATTTGGTTGTATGATCATCCAACGATTATTATGATGATTCAATGGTCATTAACATCAATCAACTGAAATTAGACCATATAGAACCAACATTGATTCCTTCCTATCAAACCATCAGCCACATATGCAGGACTACAACTTTTGGAATTATCATTATGTGTGAGGTACCAATAAAATCAATAAATATAGAGAACACAATGACCAATTTAATATTTAAATGCTGTAAAACTTTATTGCTAACCAAACACAACATCTCATTAGAAGCAAAAGAAAAGAAAAAAACAATTTTGTTACCACTGTTAAACAAAATTTGAGCAAGTATAAAAGGTCAATGTAACAAAGAATTCCACCCCGCGCCCGCCCCCCACCCCCACCAAAAATAAAATAAAATAAACAAATAAATACATAAATAAAAAGAAAATAATAAAAAAGAAATAGAGCAGAATCAAGATTTGGTAAAAACAAGGAATTGAGGACTTACTGCCGCCAGATTCCAACACCAATGCGAAAACATCAACAGTTGTCTTTGGGAAAGATTCCAGGAATATAGCTCCCTCCAAAGCTTTATGAAGCATTGATGAAAACTCGTTGTGGTCTGATCCCTAAATGTATAGAATGCTTGCATGACAAAGATACTAAATATAAACAGGACTCGTGCAAAAGAATACCTCTAATGCATGAACAAAATCCATACCTGCCCACGAGTTGAAGAGGAAAAAGTTGTATAGCTGACATTACAATTCAAGCGACCAACATCACTGTACATCATTGCTTTCTTACTTTCTCTAGGACCAAATCTAAAAGATGGAAGACCAGACACATCATCATTCAATGTTTTTTTATTCTTCTCTATTGGCAATAATGTCAGAATAAAAAATTCAGTCAAGGCATCAGCTAGGTAATTGACCCATGGAAAAAATGCCAAATCTAAATATGAGTCTCAACACTAGATAGATGGGATAAATTACTTAAGAGATGATGATAACGAGACGCAAAAGAATAGTATAGTGAACACATTTCAATAATTATAATCATAATAGTCAAGGCATATGGCACACAAAGGTGCCAATGGATCTCACAACCCAAGTCACGAGGTGCATGTTTAGGCACAAGTCTAATTTACTAGATGCACTTATAAAGACACTTTGATAATATATCTGGATATTGATCAATTTGTGTCTTTATAACATCAATATTAGCAAAAGACGTCATTAAGGTACTTTGATAATATCTGTATATTGATCAATCTGTGTCTTTCTAACATCAATAATAACAAAACATGTTTTTATTCGTCCATAGCACCAAAATGTATGGGCAATGGGTTTTCCAAAGGTATTGGTGACAAAGAGGTGTGTTAAAGATAGATGTATGGTTTAACAATAAATGAAACAAGTAGAATGTCTGCATTAGATGAAACCTAAAGGTTGACGGAATGCAACACATATAAGATATAGAACAACCCCAAGAAGGGTCAAGTGATTGCACGTAGAGGGTACTAGGAGACGGGGAGAGCATTAAAAACATGAATTAATTTGGTTGCACCCAACTCCTTCTTAGGCACCAAGACTAGGAAGGTTGTACCCAACTCCTTTGGAAGGTGGAACTCCTCGATGAAAGCAATGAGATCATGTTTGATTATATCCTAGAAAATTTTGAAGAAAGCAATAGGGTAGCCATCCGGCCCAAGACCTCTGTCCTCACTAAGATCCCACACAACAATTCTGATTTCATCCTCTGAAAAAGGCCACTCAATGGAGGAAGCATTCGAAGCGGAAATAGACATGAAGGGAAGACCAGAAATTGGCAATCTATCAACTGGGGTAGCTAAATATAACTCCTTGAAAAGATTTAAAATAGCTGAAATGATGTCCTCCTTATCAGTCACTGTGGAATCATCAACTGTTAGTGATCTTATACTGTTTACCCGTCTATGAGTAGAAGCCATGGTATGGAAGAATTTGGTATTTTTGCCCCCTTCATTAATCCACTTATCTCTGGACCGTTGTCTCCACTTAATCTCATCATGTAAGCTCTTGACCCGGTATTGTTCCTGAAGATCATGATGAAAAAAGAAATCCTCCTCAAAGATGGAGCCAACTTGCTCACTAAGGTCAATCTGACCGATGCCATTAAGAAGGGAAGCAAGGGATTCTGATAAGGACCCAAAATTAGCAGCACACCACGTTTTCAACTTGACCTTTAGAAACTTCAATTTATGATGAAGGATAAAACATTTTTTTACCAGAAGGAATGAGTTCTGCCCACCATTTCGCTGTGAAGTCCCTAAGGCCTTTTTCTCACCCAACACAATTCAAACCTAAAAGGAGCGGGACCCCAAGACTCATCAAATGTGTTCAGTACTAAGGATCAATGGTCAGAAATGGGCTGAGGGAAAGCTAAAATGTGCGAGTCTGAGAAGAGATCCAACCACTCAGTCCAGACAAGGAATCTGTCAAACCTTGAGAGAGTAGACATCTCTTGGCCATTAGACCAAGTAAATTATGCTCCAGATAGCGGCAGGTCCACAAGGCCAAGGGAAGATATGCAGGCCGAGAAACGACACATAATGAAAGCGAGCCTCGTTGACCACGTCTTCTCATGCATAAATCTAATGAGATTAAAATCCCCACATATGCACCAACGGTTACACCAACGTCCACTTAGGGATTCAACCTCATCAAGGAAATCGACCTTTCTAGAGTCATCACACGAACCATAGACAGAAGTTAGCATCCACAAATTACCGGAAATGTGATCCTCAAAATGGACTGATAGAGAGAAGTCAGCAACGAAAGAGTCTAATTTGTTGAGTTTGCTACGGTCCCAGCAAATGATTATACCGTCGGGGTGGCTAATATTGCCTCTTTTGCAACTGCAACATAGAGCATGGCTGGTTCTCATTCTCCCTTTTAATACATCAGCCTCACATTCGATTAATAAAAAATTGCAATGGCATGAAGCTTGTGCAGAATCATTAGATGAAACCAATTTAAATGATAAAAAGAGATGCCATCATTTATGGCATAGAATATACAATCTCTGAGACTCAAAGTAGAAGTGGAAAAAACAGGGAAACTTTCAACTAATGAGATAATTGAATTACTCACACAGAAACAATAACCTTGGTATTTCCAAACTCGGCATAAGCAGATCCTGCTGCAGCATTCACTGCACCACTCCTCAAGACTGCAAATTTAACATCTTAACATAAACCTTCTAGTGAATATCATGTATAAGCCCAAAATGCCATCAAAATTCAATCAAAGTAATGGTGAGGAACAAATAATAAAATTGAAAACCCAGAAAAGGCCCTAAGATTTACACCCACATGATCAAATGACTTGACATTTTGAACATTATCAACTGTTACAAATCATATTTCTTCCACCAGTAAAAAATAACTTTGAGTGAACCCATCGAAGGCACAAAACTTTTCAACTGGTTGAAAACAAACAAAGTCATCAAAACCAGTTCTCATCTATAGTATGGCAATCTAATTCAAAAACAGTCCTTTTTTTCTTAAGATGAAACCATAGGCTCTTTCTCGAAACAAATAATTCATCGAGGGAACCTACATTGGCAAACGAGGAAAAACCTAACGAATTCTTTTACTTGCAAATAGAAATGTCACTTGTTAAATCAGTACTAATTGTACCAATCAAATTGAGTTAACTTCGTAGCCACTTCTACTAACAAAACAACACTAAATAAAACTTCCAGAAATGACTCAAAATTCACCTTTGTCAATAAGCAGGAATACTAAAAAAAAAAAAAAACAGCTTGGATGTTCAATGAACATAATACCACAGTGAGTTCATATAGAAGATACTTCTTTACACCAAACAATACGAACAGATACAAACTAAAACCCAACACTGCAGACAAACACATGCGTGCAAAAAATGGGTTAAAAAAAAAACAGACAAACACACACACACAAAGCCCATTACCACACCATCCAACCCAAAGCCAACCCCCCTCACCAATGAAAAGAAACCACAAGCCACAGTTTTTTGGGGAAAGTAATTAAATTTAAAAAAAAAAATCCTACTATCATTTCTTCTCATCCAAAAACCAACTTCGTCACCCCAAATACAAAAACTGGAAAAAAAAAAAAAAAAAGCACACAAAGGGTGAAAAGATATATCGATCATTCTCTACATGGAGAGAAGCAGAGAGGGAACGAGAGTACTGACGAGCAGGCCTGCATTGATGAAAAGATCGAAGATCGGGACGAGTCCAATCAACGTCTTTGAAAATGGGTTGTTGTTTCTTTCTCTTTTGGGTCGGAGCCGGACAATACGTCGTCGGAGCCGCTCCACCTTTTCCTGCCATCTCTCTCTATCCCCTCTCGTCTCTCTTCTGCTGCTGCTGTTTCTTTTGAGTTTTCCTTTTCTACGAGAAAAAAAAAAAGGAGAAAAGAGAAGCGGAGAATGAGAGACTGAGTGGAGAGGAGACGGCGGATCCACCGCGCAAATCACGAGCAAGTCACTTGGACCCCTTCTATGGTCGTCACTCGCTCTCCCAAGCAACTCAAAACACACTATGGTCCATACTCTTATGTACGTTAGGTTAATGAAGAAATTCAAAAAATTCTTAAACTATAGAATTTTAGACTTTAATCATGATTTATGTGTCAAATGAATCTTATTTAATTAGTCAAAATCTAATTTTAAAAAAAAATGAGACATTAGAACTACCTTTATATATCAAAGATATGGGCTATATGATAAATAAGCCATCATTATAGTCATTTGTTCCATCCATCTACATTGACTTTTAAGTATTTTTCATAGATGCTAAGATGAAAATCAAATTTAGAAACTTAACTACTACAATAATGAACGATTGCCAATTAGACTACATGCTCTTGTGATAGCCCGCACCCAAGTAAGTGTGTGTGGCGTGAAATAGAGAGAGAAGGTGTCTCATCAGTGAAAAAAGTCTCACATTGTCTGGGAGATTGTTCAAATTTTGGAATATAAATGATATTCTTCTTTCAACTAGCAGTAGGCCTTTTGAGGTGTGTCTATAGGCGCACATCCTAATGCAAAACCGTGAAATCATGTATGAGTCCAAAACGGATAATATTATGCTGGTTGAGGCAGGATCATTATAGTTCTTATCAAATCATGGAGTTGTATGAACAACTTGAGTTGTTATTGAGCAGAGAGAAATGATTTAGTGCAAGAGGTTTGAAACTAATAAGGTCAAATCCTACATTCCCACTATTCATTATTAAAAAAAAAAAACTACAATTTCTCTTCACTATCAGTTGTTTATGATTTAATATTGTGCTCTCTACTATCAGGGCCAGCCCTGGGTATAGGAGGTGTAGGCAGCCGCCTAGGGCCCCCAACCATAATGGGCCTCCATACATATAAATTCCTTAATATACGAGTCACAAAGGGCCTCTGAAATCTTACTCAGCCTAGGGCCCCTGAGATTTTAGGAGATCTCAGGGCTGGCCCTGTCTACTGTATGTTATTCAAGTTGAAAAAAGAGAGAAGTGATGAAAAAATCTATTAAATATGAGCAAAAATAACGACTCATCACCTTAACATATCAAGATAATTTGCCTTTTCAAAAATTAAGATCCTTTTTGAGAGATAAATAGTCATCTCCATATCTCATCAACCTATTTCATATTAGATATCTGACCAATACGCGAAGAACTATAGAGCTTATGAACATAGATAATGGTGTCGGTGAAATGATGAATAAAACCATTGTGGAAAGAACTTGATGCATATTCTCTTCAACTAAGCTTCCAAGTCCATAGAAAATGGCATTCCAGAGAAGGTGTGACTGGCAAAGATGTTTCTATAGTCATTTGAAAGACTTTGGATATAAAGCTTTTATCTATACTCTTAGATAGCAACTAACAAAGTTTAATGATAAAGCAATATCATGCATATTTCTAAGCTATAGTGATGATGAATTTGGCTACAAGTTATGAGAACCAAAAGAAGAAGAAATTTCAAAGAAGTAAGGAAGTGGTCTCTTATGAAGATTCGACATTTGAAGACTCAGAAAATTTTGAAAACAACAGAGTATTGTTGATGTTGTTCCATGATAATTAGGCTATATGGACTGATCTAATGGACTTTGATTCATTAAGCTGCTGACTAGGTGATTGAATTTACTTTCACCGTGCCTTTTAAGATGTGGAAGAGTGATTTCTCCTTTAAAAAGGGAAAGACTAGAATTACTCATTTCGTAATTTTATTTAATCAAGGTGTTCAGACATCTCACTTGATTAATCTTCGAAGTATGTATAAATCTTCCAATCCATATACACCGGATAAGTTCAACAGGGAGTGGCCCTCTAGAGTTGAGTGTGGATCGAATACAAGACTCCCATTTCCTAAGACGGGTTCTTGGCTATCAGACCAACCTTAGTGGGAAAAAGTATGAACCCACTTACAGGAGTTTTACTTTTTCTACAGTGATTTAACAATTGGCCGAAGGGCCAATTTATCTTTGCTCAAAATTTTTTGCATTGGTCAAAATCACCTCCTTGTTGGAATCACCAGTGAATTGCTAAACATTTCAGTCCAATCCAAACATGGCCGACTGCCAGCGGGGCCACTGGTATATGATGCCAGGATCAGATTTGGTGCTTCTCATGCATGGAATTCCATGCTTGTGTAGAGGTAAATCCCAAGACAAGGTGCATTTCTTTTTTCGATGATTAATGTGTCAAGGTCTCTTAGAGTACCTGACTGATCCTTGGAGCATGTGCAAGCTTCTCTATCAACACACGCTGGGTAACACAAGGTGCACCTTCTGTACCTGACGAATATGAGTTGGGTCTAACCCGAGCTCACATGAAAAACTCTAAAGTCTAAACAATTCAGGTTCAGATTGGTCTTGGCTCACTCGGGCTCATTTTCAGGCCTAGAAATATCAAGCTGGAAGTAGAATTTGAGTTGAGTCAGGCCTAGTACATAAAGCCTGAGTTTGGCCCGAAAGCCTAATTTGAACCCTAATTTATAAAATTTAATTTTTCTTTAACTAATGTTATGTATAATTAAAATTTATGTAATTTGTAATTTATATTTTTATACAATAATACAAAAAGCTTCTATTTTAGGCCCAAATAATCTCCTGCTTCTGCAGAATACTATCCTAGCTCTTACATGGTGGGCTTGGCATTGTACAACTCCAGAGCCCACATGTCAGCAATGCAAGTGGAACACTCATCACTGTCTCAAGTAAGATCTGCTATTGAATTCTGAAATGAAAATCCTCAAGCTTGGGTGGTAAAGTCTGTTAATTTCAATCTTTTATGCTTCCTGTTCTGGTTTCCTAGCCATGAATGTGGGCCTGTTGCTTCTAATGATAGAGACTGATCCATCTTCTATCTTTTCATTTCAATTTGCTTTCATATCAGAGAAATGTTTAATAGATTTTTCTTTACCTTTTTTTTGAAGGATTTTCTTAATTATTATATATATTAGTGTTTAATGTGTGGGTTCCATGTGGGGCCGACCAGGTCCAAAATCACTCTCTCTTTACACCTATCTACTCATTATGAATTACACCTGTGCTCAATTTGAATCCGTTTCGAGTTGATCTCACTATTTAATTAAAAATTCATTCAAAACTAATCCCATTTACTCTTGAACAGTATGACATTGCGTGATTTATAAGAAATATCATCCTAAAAATACTTTTCAAATGCACCTGTCCGCTCATGAGCAACGACACTCAATATAAAGTGATTCATGTTTATGCATTATATAGTTGTGTACTTATCATATTAAATGAATATTGAAAAATTAACATGTAATTGAGTGACAAAAATGGATGAAAATAAGTTAAAAAGTATAATCTAGCCAAGTATAGAAAAAATTCATAAGACGTTAGAATTGCATAGAAGACTCACTCATGAGTTTTTCTTAATTTCAAGCTCCAAAAAGTATCTCAATAATAATTTGAAAATGGAATGTCAATATTCCTTATTGTCACAGTAAGTGCCATTTTTCCCTTCAATGTCACCATATCCACTTCTAAGACCTCTCATTTTCAGAAAAAAAATTAGGCCAATTTTCCTCATTTTTATAAATCCTTCAAACTCTCTAAAGCCAATTATAAAATCACTTCTATACTTTTGGCCAAAATGTTCACAAATTCTCTATTTTATACTCAGTAGATGAACACGAAAAACGTATTCCCTCTATTTACAAGAAAGGTAAAAAAAATAAAAAGCATATTCGACTAATAATAATTACTTTATACATGTAAATATAATGAAATATGGACTAATGGACATTGGGTTTTTATTTATGTGGAAATGATCATGTGATGCAATCCTCATTGTAACCATTACAAGGAATGAATCCACCATCTACCTAAAACATATTGATCTAAACTCTAAGAGGTTGACTTAATGGTCAAAACGCGCCTCAAATCTCCCTCAACACAAAAAAAAAAAAAAGAAGAGAACTCTCCGTTGTTATGTACCAAACGTGTGTGAATTGAAAGATTTACCCACTCCAAAGATTCGACAGGTGAGACGTCTGTTTACCTTGACCTTAAAAAAAAAACCTATTGATCTAATTTTTTGAAGTACTTTTCAAATGTATGGCATCAATATACACTTTGCTGATTGAATTTGAAAAGGAGCTATTTAATTGGGCTTTATACCTTGATAAATACTTTAACACTAAAAAATATTGTAAACCAAGAGAAGTCCTCCTTAGAGCCAAAGAAATAGAAGCAAACAAAGAAAAAAAAATAGCATTACCATAAATTCGAGGGTGAGAAATGAAGATCCAGCACCAGCTACTCGCACCCCAGAACTTCTTGAAAGAATAGAAGCATATTTAAATCCAAGACAGGTATCCCCACAATTACAAATCTTATACCCCCAAAAAGAGAACAACTTTCTCCTTATGTACATCACCAAAAGAAAGGAAACTTAGAAGCCCTGAACAATTCTTTATCCGAAACCAGCTCCCCCCAATCCTTACTTCCCAACTTATTTCATTTAGAAGACAGGAATATACCCCACCCATGTAAACCTATAAAACCCTCATCTCTTTCTCAATTTTCCCCTCCACCAATTTTTTTAAAACAAAAAGAAAAATGACGCCAAGGAAATATAAAAATGGGATTTGGCATAATCCCACGAAGATAAAATTACCACCGCTACCTCGGCTGAGGCTGTGCCGGGAATGATCGGGATGGCTGAATTGGTGGTGAGCGAGTTGAGGCTCTGGGGGTCATTGTCTGTGACCGTGCAAGCATGTCAACCATCGATGGCGTCTGGTACGCATGCATAAAACTTGCATTTTCAGTGGAGTCACCACGTGCTGTTGCCCTCTGCCATGAATGTGAGCTGAGGCCTGAAAGTACATATGCTCGACCAGATGTTTCATATACACGACGGCTAGCCATTCTTTCCTGCATCTCCCTCAGCTCGGCATCAAGTGCTGCACAGAGCTGGTCACCAGCCCGTCCAGCAGCAGATTCGGACAATGCGCTCCGGCAGTTCTCAAGGACAGACACTGCACTACCCAGATCACCCTGCTCGGCAAAGGCCCGTGCTTCTGACATTGCCTCAGCAGCTTGAATCCGATTCCTCTGCCTATCCACCTCAATTGATACTGAGCATTCATTAATAAAATCTGGTCTCTGGATCCTGACCTCTTCGGCTTCCAAATTCACCTTCTCTTTTGAGATGGGATCTCTGTAGGTACACCCTACCTTCATCAGAGTTGTTACATCAGTATCACAGGCTGGAATGTTGACTGACACTAGAAAATCTCTTTCTTCATCCGCATACAAGTCTCCAACTTCAATGGAGCCTGTCCGCTCATCACTTGACAGACAGCTTGTATAACTGCCTGCTTTGATAGAACTTATACGTGTGCTGGGTTGCACACATTCAATCCTCACATGCAGTTCCTGCACCACCACACTCAGAAGTCCACCAATACACTGAGCAAATGCATCCTGGATTACGCCTTCAGCCTCAATGAATGAAAATGTACCACCTGAAGTCTCTGAAATAGAGTGCATCGAGGCAGCATCATGGTCCATTCCAAAACCAAATGCATGGATTGGAATCTGACAACCAGAACCACCACGGGCAGAAAATGGGAGGAGGGACTGGTAATTGGGGAGTGGGTTGGTACCACTAGTGCCAGATACAGTGTAAGTGTCCTGCCCATCTGAAAGCAGGATGATGCTACAGACAGGGTTTTTCTCTCTGCGATCTTCTATCACCTTTGCTCCCTTCCTCAGGCCTTCAGCAATGTTGGTCCCACCGCTTGAGATAAGAGAATTCACAGCTTGCAGTGCCTGCTGCTTTCCAGAATCTGACATCCGGCGGAGGTGGAACAACCGACGTGCAGTTGATGAGAAAGCAATGACAGACAACCTATCAGATGGCCCAAGGTTCTGTATCACAAACCCCATGGCTCGTTTTAGGAGTGCAAGCTTCGTACCCGCCATGCTACCACTAACATCAAGCACTGTGATGAGGTCCACTGGAGCACGGGAAGTTTGATGACTTACGTGTTGAGCACCTTGGTTCCTTCCAGTACTCTGTTTCGAACTCGTAAATGGAGCTTTCAGATGAACCAGAACAGTGAAGTTTTCATGTGAAGTAGGACGTAAAACAGATGAGAATTCAGGGTACATTTTAATCTCAAGTGTCTTGGCTAGGCTGGTTTCAACATCCATAGCCGGAGTAAGTTTCTCTGGCAAATTCGACTGAGGTTCTAAAGCTTCATCTAAAGCTTCATCATCATTAAAGATACTTGGCTCAGATGCATGGAATAGAGATCCCATCTGCCTACCGGAATCTGAACGTGGGGGAGGAAGCCGACGCAACAAAGTCATCCAACCATCATCCTGGTGCCAATCCACCGGGTTTATTCTTGCTCTCACATTGAGCTCCGAGGGACCTTGGAAGGGGATCTCCTTCCATTTTGCTCTGCAAATAGGACATATCTGGTTGCCGTGTTTCACATTTGATGCAATACAGTGAAAATGGAAAGTGTGTGAGCACTCAGCTGTGAAGAGAGCATGACCATGGCCAGGTTTCATGGTTCCCAAGCATATAGCACATGTCCTCTGCAAATTAAGGAACATAAGAAAATAAGAAAAAAGAATCCTCATGTACCAGTAAAAGGGGGTTCAGTTACCGAAAGCTATAGAAAGTTGATTGCTTGGAATACACACAAAATAATAAAATTACAAACGATGTTGGAATTGCAGATACACAAGGACCTTAGGTTCAAATGAGGAAAAGAATGGCATCTTGTTCCTCATCACCATCATTATCATAGCCATTTTCCCATCCAGCTGAACCAAATAGATGGGAAAATGGCTAAGATGATAACGAAAGATGATGATGAGATACATCAGCTCTTCCCTTTTTTTAAAATAAAAAATTTGAGATAAACACCAGCATAAAATTATGAGCAATGTTGAGGTGGCTTAGGATTAGGGTGATTTCCCATTTAAGTAGGCCATACATGTTCTGGTGGCATGTGGAGAAATGACATGTAAATGACTGTACCTGGATGGACAAAATTTCAGCATCCTAGCCTTATCTTTGACCATGAAGATTTCACTGTTATATGGAATTGATTTTTCTCTTTTGTTTATAATAAGCCAATTAATTTTTCACAGCTCATCTTACAATTCCACAATATTAGATGGGGAGTTTCACAAAATCTTTCCATCAGTGTAGTACTATATACATTGCACCCAACAATGAGAAGTCCAACCCATTATTAGATGGTTAGATGATCAGCCTCCCAGGCATAGAGTTTTTCTGAAATATTATTAGTGCACATCAAGATTTATCTATCCGTAGCTACATCTTGGTGATCTTTGTCATCTCAAAAACAAATTAAAAAAAAGGGCACCTCGCCACAAAATGGGGTTAAGGATGAATTGGATAAAGCAATATTAGATATCCTTCACAAAATGGCAAAACAATAATTACATGGATCCTTAGCATATCTTTTTAACAAGAGGTTAAATTGACAATACTTCTCTCAAAAATAAAAGAAGTATTGAACTTGTAAGGATAAAAAAGGCTTGTACATCTTCTCTGCCAGTACCATTTCAAAAAACATCTTCTCTACCAGTAGAAGCAGTAAGTAATAGTAGCCACGCTGATGAATTGCTTAAGTTTTCTCCCATTAGTTTCTCCAAATGGGTTTATACAAAAATAGGATCATCTAGTGTTTGTACCACAAAATCCTAATGGGGCTAATAAATAGCACCGCATAGGCATATCGGAAGGTAATTATGTAATTTTAATAAAGCAAAAGACAGCTCATAATTATTAAAATGACAAACTGTGGAACCATTGATTGGCCCCACCAGGATTTTTGTGGTGCGCATGGAAAATCATTCACAGCAAGTGATCAAACCCAATTGTAATTGTACGTATATGCCTAGAATCCCAAACCGTGCATCCGAAATGGGTATAGGCACCACATTGGAGATCGTAGAACCTAACCATCCAATGTTGAGCACGACACAACACAAAAAAAATCAATGTGCAACATCAAACAATTACAACCACACAAAGACGTCATTTTGAGGCACATCCCATCTGAAATATGGAGTACTGCGGACAGTCCTGATTTGGGTTTTTATTACTCCATAGTCGAACATCAATACAAGTTACCACAATGTTGCTAGTTGTGGAAGCCACAATGTTGATTCAACAAGGAATATATGTTTTATTCAATTTTTTATAAAATAAATTATAATATATAAAACAATATATATATTGGAGTCTACCAGCCATATTAAATAAAACATATTTTTAGATCTGTTTGTTTAGCGATCATATTTTTAAATCTGTAAAAATACCAAATTTATTTGAGAGTTTTATTAAATGATATAAGGTTGCAAAATAGCCGGTAAAACTTGAAAAACAGTTTTAAATTAGAATAAAGATTTAACCCTCCGGGGTGGGCATGATAGACAAGAAACCCACCACAATGTAAGAGTTCTTGTGTTTAATTCACGCTCGACGTATAGGGCCACTCCCTGTAAGGCTTCTACCCGGTGTGTAGGTAGGGAGGCTTTCATGCCGCATTAGTCCAAGTGAGATGTGAATAAAGAATTTCAAGGTTCACCATCTATTTTATGTATTCAATCTAAAAAAAATCTAAAGACAAAAAAATATTTCTTAAAATCAAATGTGATAATTAAATAGATCTAAATAATATATTTTGATATATTTAGTGGGCCAAAAAGCGAAGTTTACGGCATGGAGATTGCAGCACTGACTCTAGAGTCTAGACAAACAAACAGTAATCTTATCCATCTGTGCCAAAAGTGAGTGAGCGTCGTGGCAAGTAACCAAATATGGTATAGTGGCAGGGACTTTTCACTATCATTTTAAAAATTACAGAACAGGCAGACGATTTTTTGTGTTTGTCAGGAAAAATACTTTCTAAATTAACTGCATGATGTTAATCTTAAACTTAGTCCTTTTATCATCTAACCAACGAATTCATAAACATTGATTGGACTTTAAATAGCTTATTTTTATGAAAAATACAGAAAGTATCCCTTTCAATTAATTGGTGCATCAATCATGAGAAAAGTTATAAAACCACTAAATGAAGAACATAAAACATGTAAATACCTTTAAAAAAATCAAAAATGGCAAAATAAAATGAAACCCTTTAAAAAAAGAAAATAAAATAAAAACAA
Organism: Chimonanthus salicifolius; assembly: GCA_013350335.1. NCBI lineage: Eukaryota > Viridiplantae > Streptophyta > Magnoliopsida > Laurales > Calycanthaceae > Chimonanthus > Chimonanthus salicifolius. The sequence continues at coordinate 38,809,653 of CM023532.1, read as the reverse complement.
ACAGCTGAAATTTTCCAATAAATCGTAACAAAATTATGCAATGATCCATCAAAGGAATCTCACAAATGGCAAAAAGAAATTCAAATAGAGGACTGGATTTAGGAGGGGGAGGAGGTATGGAGGAATTTCATACCTTGGAAGATCGGCTCCCGGTCTTGGAAAGCCGAAGCCCAGAGCTAGACGGCGTGGGCGTGGACGGAGTCTTCGGCGGGGAATCCAAGCGCCCAGACATCCCAGCTGGAGAAACTGCACAAACATCGGAAAATCTCGCGGTATCGTCATCCAAGACAGACGAGGACTCATCGTTGTGAGATCTTGGAACGTATACGCAGAGATTCATCCCCAGAGCAACCTTCGCTTTCCTCCACTTACTCCCCATTTTACCAAGAGCTCCGATTCTTCAATATCTTCCCTTTATTCGAAGAGATTCGAACTTTTTAGAGTTTTCAGTATCAAAAGCTCCCAAAAAGAAACAAGAAAGCGATCCAGATCCGTTCTCTTTCAATCTGCAGTCTTTTGCGAGTCGAAAAGAGAGATTTCAGTAGATCGCGAGCGAGAAGCAGGGACACTGAAACCTGATAGATTTCAGACAGAGGGTTTAAAAGAGAAAGTTCAAAAGAAGGAAAGAGAAAGAAAATGGACTCTTCTTCCCCTTCTTATTCCCGCCGCCATGATAGGTCTGGTTTGACCAGTGGAACGGCGTTACGGCTGAAGCCGAGAGAGAGAGAGAGAGAGAGAGAGAGAGGCGGTGAATAAAAGGTAAGACTAGGGTTTTATAACCCGAATAAGTCCGAATATACACCAACATCTGGATGTATGTCGGGTGGTGCTATAAATTACAAGTTATAATATAATTTCATATTATTACTGTCGCTTGGTGTATAAGAGTTATAAAACGCCGCCCTTAATAAAAATATATGAATGGTGTCATGCTAGAGTCAAACACCATGTGCCATGTGTCTATTTCAAAAATTAACAATCCGTTGAATTAACATGTTTTAGTGCACCAAGGGTTCATTTAAGTGATTTATATTAAATTATTAGAAATTATATACTTTATTATTTATATGAGAAACATAAATTATAAAAATAATACCAAAATATGATTTTCTTTAAATATAAAATTAAATTATAATTGATATGTTATACATGTCCATAAATTAGTATTGAATAAGAGGGTCTCTTAAAGGGTTCATCTGTGGGGGGTTTTCGCTATATATCCGCAGTTTCTCACTCATAAATTAAAAAAAAAAAAAGCTATTAAAAAAATGTAAGATCTTAAAATAATAAATATTTAAAAAAATTAAAAAAATATAACTTTTATAATTAAATCAACATGACCTTTTCTTAAAAGATCTAGTCAAATGACTTTCATATGTGATAAAGTTGGCTCCTGTCTAAAGTGTAAAAATTTAGTAAATAAAATATAATTTTAAATAGTAAAAATATAGAGAAGTTAAAAAATAGCTTTTATAATTAAATTAAGATGATTTTACTTAAATCTTATATTTAATTAAAAATCTACGTAGAGGAACATCATCTTAGATAAAATTGAATTAATTTTTAATGAATTAAAAGTTAATATTCATTTGATGGATAGTTAAAAGTATCACGTGAAAAGAGAAATGAAAAAAGCTTAATCCTCTTTGAAAATAATTGATCTTCCTGGATATCTTTCTCTTGTAGTTACGCCACGAGAATAGGTATAAAAATATAAAAATAAATAAATAATTAATAAATAATTTCTTATGTCTATTACATGTTAAAAATATCTCTCACATATTTAGGATGGAGTTTTTGCTGGTGAAAGTTATTATATTATATTTTAAATGGTTAAAATTAACTCGTTCTATTTAGATAGGAAGACTGACACTCTAAAATATCTAAACATCTTAATCATTAAAAAAATACAAAATTAATTATTAACTAATGGACTTGGCTATCATGGGTCTTTTCATCTCATGTGGGACCAACATGTCTCTGATCACACTAAAAGCAAAATGGATTTAGATTTCACATCTTGTTAGCAAATTTGTCCAAAGTTGAAAAGCTTTTGTGGTATGGGAAAAAAAATAAAGAGATGAGTTTAGTGTTATATTTTCAGAAGGTTACAATTGGAACCTTGATCCAACATTATTATCACTCATGAGTGGTGTACATCAGTTTATTACAATTGAATAGATGGTTTGGCCACTGTCATACATCATCATGCATGATGCCATGGCATCACTCATGAGTGGTTTACATCACTTTATTATAATTGAATTGATGGTTTGGCCACTGTCATACATCATCATGCATGATGCCATGGCATGGTGGGATTACTTTATCACTTTTATTTTATATTTCTGAGGAATGGTCTTTACCACACGTGCACACATCAGGCAAGTTTATTTTATATACTGTTAGATTTTATTTGTTGGGTATTGTTTAATAATTATACTTTATAAAATTTAAATTTTATTTTTTAAAATTTTATAGATTTACTAAAAATCATTGATTCTCATAAAATTAATAATATATTAGGTTTTCTCTACTTACATTTATCAAATAAGATTTTTTTCTTCCCTTCAGCGAATATCAAATTAAGAATGATCAACCATAGATTAAAATTTATTTTAAAGTGATTTAAATTTTAAACTCATAAAAATTCTAGTCTTACTTATTCAATTGAAATAATTATTTATATTTAACTTATCAATCTTTTCTTAATGAAATATAAAATCAAATAACTTAGGAAAGGTATTTGTGCCAAAAGCTAATTTCATATAATAATAATAAAACAAAACAATTATGACTTTATATAATGAGCAAACATGGACAGACAATGTGAGTTGGCCCCAAGTAAGCTCGTGGACTTATAGCAAAATTATAATTATGAACACTGCCGGTCAAATTTTGACCAACACATTACATGCAGCTCATATGTTAGGTATGATAGGTTGACAATCTAACTATTTTTAGAGAAACTTAAAAAAAAAATTATCATACATGTTCAAATATTTTTCGAAGATAGAACCGATAATGATATATGCACTATTAGTTTTTATCATGGTACACCACCTTTAAAAGAAAAAGATAATTTTAAAAAAAATGACAAAATTATCATTTTCTTTTAAAGGTGGTGCACCATGGTGAAAACTCATGGTGTAGGGATCATTATCCAGATGGAACTCATCTTATAGTAAAAAATATATAGATAAATAAATTATTATAAAAATTGTTTAAATATAATAATGGAATTTATTAAATTAATCAAGCCTTTGCGATTTTCTAATATTGAAAACAAATTATCCAATAAATATATATTTACTTATCATAATTCAATCAACAATGTGAATGCATAAATGAAAATTTTAAATATTATATCATGATTTATTCAATAATGAAAATGCATAAACTTTTTAAAAGATATATTTAAATTTGGATTAATGATACATTGAATCTCACATGGACCACTTGTGCCTAGACAAAAAAAGGAAGTGGATGTGGGTTGGTGGGTGTGGCGTAGTGTGATTAGGCATTTGTAGTTTTTCCAAATTTTTAAAATACCCCATTAGTTTAGAGACTTTTAAAAAATGCCCCTTAAAATGTGTCACAAATTACATATTGACCTCTCACGAAATTGCATTTTGCATATTAGCCCTCAGCAAAAATTTCTTATTTCGCTTGTGACTATCATTGTCACAAATCTCGTTCTCGTGATATTAACGGCAATTGTTAATAGTGAGATATTTTCAAATTCTCGGGGTTTTATTGGGAATTAAATGGGAAAATCTCATGGAAAATATATTATTTAAAAAATATAAAAAATAAATAATGTGGCTGGAGTTTGAAAATATAGATGATATTTCATAAATAAAAAATGTATATTTAGTTCAAGCGTTTTTAACTGGAATTTAATGATAAAATCTCTCGATTTTAATGGGAACTTACCATTAAAATGGCAAACATGATAAAGTTGGGTTTTTAATACGCAAAAATTATTTTACCAATATTTTTGTGATAAAAATAAAAATATCAAAAATATTTGTTACATTGGTGACTATGCTGCCGACTACTGACCAGAGTCTAGAGATAACCAAACCGACCTTTCAACATCAACGGTAGAATTCAAAATTTCAAACCCTTTTGAAAATAGCTAATTGTCAGCACTCAGCACTATTCAAGAACCTGTTAAGAACGTGTGAAGGAATTTATAACAATTATTGTTTTTTCAATAATAACAGTATTTACCCATTGAGAGTATTAAATATTGTTTTTTTAAAGATATTTAAAATATAATATGGCAATATTTGTATCATTATAATTAAAAAAAAAGTTGATATAAGGTGGTAGAAAAGTTAAAATTGGCAGCATAATGTTGTTTTAGACTGTTAAAGATTTGTATAAGACTTCTTATTAAATAGGATTTTCTCTATGCAGATAATGAAGAAGTTTCCTTTCAATTTACTATATCTGTTTATAAAATTCATATTTTTTTAATAATTTTACATATATATTTTTACTTTTACGTAAACACCAATGAAATCCTTCAAACTCACCAAATTTAATTAAAAATCATCTTTTCTATTTTTTGTCATTTTTGTATGAGGTTCTCTTATTTTATAAGGGTCACAAACAAATTCAACAATAAAATCTCTTTTTTGTTTTAGTATTTTTTTTATTTTTTATGTTTAATACAAATATGGTGATGATGAGTTAAATCTTTCAAACTTACTAAATCATATCTCAATTTTTTTCCTGATTTAATTTAATTTAACTAAACATTTTCAACTCACTAAATTCTATTTTAAGTTATCTTTTTCTATTTTTAACTCATAAATTTGAGTGGCACCATAACTCATAAGAGCTAAACAATGTAAGAAAATTTGTATGGTCCAAAAATGAACTTTAGCCTCATCTAAAAACTCATGTGGATAAAGTTATGGGTTAGTTCATATTGTTTAAATAAGCTTCACAATTAAAACGAGATAAAAAAGACATCTAGATAACAACAATAGGCTTTAGTACAACTGATTAGAGTTTATCATTGTAGTTATACCTTTAAATGACTGAATTAAATGAGTGGTCAATTAAAATAGTTATAGAAGTTAAATTAGATGTAATAAATCAATATTTATAATGACAATAATGATGATGATGATGATTGCAGTTCCCTGATTTTTTTTTAAGATAAAAGTGAACACTGAGACATTTTATTTAACTAATCTTTAGAGTATATATAAGCCTCTCAATATGTACATATCTATTTAGATTATAGAGAGTAATTCTATGTGTTAAAGATAACTTTAATTCAATCCCTCGAACATTTTAGATAGATTCTTTATCATCAAGTCAAACACTTAAAATTGTTACAGTTGGCTGATTGCAATGACTAATAAGTGTGTAATGGTATTAATATTCCATTGACTAACCCTTGGACCATGGCAACCATGTATCATTACAATGTTATGAAAGGCATTTATGCTTTGAATAGTTGGAGTGAGGGGTTATAGATTCCATTTGGGTCATTTTCTTGAAAACAATTTTGAGCCTTTTTACAAAGTCACATCTCTCTTCTATGACAACAATGCCCTCTCTATGTTTGTGTCAAATCAATGAAAAAAGCATCTCTAAATATCTTATCTTTCAAACAAGTGTGTGGCATCCATCCAATACTAGACACCCATGACTATGATCCTACTTAGATTTGCTAACCTTTATGACAATCCACCTCACTAATAGATCACAATGAGTTGACTATTTTTTTAAAGTTTGAAAATATCTTTTCAATGTTCACAATATCATGATTTTTTAGAGATTTGATTAATTTCTATGACATGAGTAAATTTTTTTATACACACAAATCAAATAATTTTTTGAAGAATAGATCTTTAGAAAAGAGTATGAATCGAACTCAGTACACCTAATTTGTGCAACAGATTTTTTTTGGTCACTCAAATCTTTTGAATTTTTTTAACTCGAAAACTCCCATCAAGACTTAGAGATTCTCTTTATTTGTTAAGATTAATATTTGAATTGAGTGACTCATTTTTTAATGAGACAACTAGAAAATGGTGAAGATAATGAGCAGATAAAATTTAAATCATATGATAATTTTAAATTTAAAAAATTTAGTTGTTATAATTATTATTATTTTATAATTCATCTCATTAAATTTTGATAAATAGAAAAATTAGTTTTATTTGAATTATATCATTTATAAACTCCTTCATCTATTTTATTCAACTATAGAGAAATATACTCTATTGAAAATGTATAATTCAAAATCGCCACACCTACTTTCTCAAGTTGCAATACTTCACATGCTCATCACTTGGTGGTGGGTGGGTCCATCTCGACAATGACTATGGTGGGCCCCACTTATATTAGACTGTTTTGCTCATCTAGTGGGCAACCATAAACAAGAAATGGTAGGAGAATCAACCATATTCAACGTTTAGGTGTGGCCTATTACGGCCATTGGATAAGTTATCTGATGTTGAAAGATTTTATCCAAGCAATATTTTTAATAGAATTGAATAGGTTCGTAAAATTTAAAGAGAAATTATTAATTTCGTTGATTATTAATTATTAATTTAAAGAGAGATTCTTTGATAGGCTAATCAAAATATAATGAGAATGATTTTCATTCATTTTTAAAGAGGATAAAAGTGAAAAATAAATTAAAATTACATTAGCTTGTTTTTCCATTATTCTTCTTCATCTTTTTTAATGACGAAGAATTTAAAGTACGTGGGCATTAGATAAAACTCTAGATACATAAAACCCTTGGCAAACTATGGGTATTAGGTGACTGCGAAGCTCAAATCTAAGACCTCTAGTTCCTGAGTCAAAGAGTCTGCCAATTAGAGATTGAGTTAGTTTTACATATGAATCTATTTTTTATCGAATTTTTTTTTTGGATCTTAACATTTTCATATAATTGTCAATGACTCTCAATATCAATTGTTTATAACAACTATTCACTGTTAAATTAAAATATATAATGATGAATTAAGAGACTCATAGTGTATCTAATCCAATAGAAACTAGGCCTTTTGAGTAGTTGATTACACAGTCTATTATTTATAATAATTGAATGTTGAGATGTAATAGTTCTTCACAATGAAAATGGACTCCATATGTAAAATTTACTCAACTTTATCTAATCGTGTGTGAATTTTTGTTTTAAAATTTTAAAATTGATCTAAAAATTAAATTCGATTGAATAATACAATGAACAAGTATTTTAACTTCATGATTCATTCAAAACATGATTTAATAAAATCAAAGTCCGAGTCAGCCATGTCAAATTCAAGGTTGTAGATTTTTTTTTTTAATTATTTTAAAAGAAAAATAACTTATTGAGTATTGAAATTATAACCAAAACCTTTAATGTTTCCTAAGCTAGTATCTGATTCAAGGTTAGCATTAGCCGACGACCAATAAATGCCACGACCATGGAAGGTTGTAGAGTACAGTACATGCATGCATGTATATAAATTTGACACATGTGAGACGATGATTGAGAGAGGTGGGCCACATCTTCAAGATAAGGATGAATGACAAGAATGCCCACAGAAAAAAAAGTTAAATAAACTCTTAGAGTGATATTATATTTTATAAAATTTTGACTTACACGTCGTATTAAAGAATAATTATCCTCAAAAGCATGTTTAGATGGAAATAATTAAGTTACTGATGTCAGTTCTCTTCTTTATTGAAAAGGCACAAATCTATCTTACACTTAAAAAGAGAGATAATACAGGGGTCCAAATATCCTATATGATTCTTAATCGGTCAATATCGTTAAAAGGAAATAGAGAGAGAAAAATATAATACCAAATTTTGAATCCCTGTTAAGAGCATCCATTTCTATTAAAGATATTTATGATAACACATCACTAAACATTTTTAATAGACAAAATTATAAAATGCTCCGACATTTTTGTCACTGAATTAAATTCTTATTTTTTATTTTTATTTTATCTTTGATAATATTTATTTAATATATTTTCACTAATGAATTGATTAAAAAAATTAATAATTTATTTTCAATCAAAATAAAATAAAATTTAAGATAATTCAATGACTCTCAGCCTACATGAATACTAGGGCTGAAAGCCTGAAACTCGGGTCGAGTTGGGTTTTAATAAACCCAACTTAACCCATATAAAAAATTATTGAACTCGACTCAACTTGACTCGAATTGCTGACCTGAGTTATTCAACCCGATTCGACCTGATCCGAATTTCTGACCTGACTCAACGTAAGTGTTGTTTTATAATTTAGTGTACTCGAATCAGATCGGATTGCTTTTAAATTTCTCAACTTATTCATGCAGATTTATTTTTTCCAACTCGACTCAAAATATATAAAACTATAATCCAAACCTATGACAACCTATTGATTTCTAGGTCATGAGGATAGAGTTAAAACCCAACCTAAATTTTGCCCCTAATGAATAAATACAGGTCAGAGCAGTGGGGCATCTCATTCACTTTTAATTTGAACGTCATTGCACCAACTGACCAAAGCTTTAAATCAATGTTCCCCACGTTCATACTTAAAACAATGGGTACATCATAAAAGATTTGAAAAATGGGATAAGATTCTCTCACAACATTGTAATCAACGGTTGATATGATGTTTAGCTGTTTCAATAATATCATGATCAATCTTATCAAAGACCTAACGAATCAAAGAGATGTTTGACATTCACATTCGATTCCCATTATTTTCTTATAGAACATTTAGTAAAATTCTATCAATCTTATCATTCAATGTTGAAGAAGAAAAAAATTATAGAATGTTGAATAAAAATGTTAAATAGTAAATGATAAGTAATCTTAGTAGTGTATAAAAAATTCCTACTGGTTGACATTTTAAATTTTATTTTTTAGAATTTTAAAAACTTAAACTACTTTCAGCATGGAATTCTCATATTTCAAAGGTCTAGTCATTAAACCCATCAATAGAGTGTTAATGAATTTGTAGAAAAGGGGTTTATTTGAGTATTCGCTCAAAAAATATGTCAATCGGATCAATCAAGAGCATTTTTGAAGTTGTAAAGTTTAAACATTAAAAAAAATTAAATTAATCACATTTTAGAGTTTAAGGAAAAAACTTTCCAATGGACTTCTCGTTGCGTCAGTTTGTGAGCCGATATTCAGAATTGATTCACAAAACTTCATATATTACCGAATGTATCTCAGAATTGATTCAAATTAGATAAGAATTCAATTCAAGATATAATCATGAATGTGAAAGAAAAAAAATAAAAATAAATGTGAAACTCCACTATAAGTAATTACTCAAATTCACAATAAATAATTATTTTTCAATATACTATTTCTTCTTCTTTGGTGAAAAGCTTAATCAGCCACTCAAAATGTAGGGCACTGTTTCCATGGGACGCTCCCATTCAAAGAGCCTGACTAATGCCTCAAGCCTTTTATGTTGACTTGACCTAGAAAAGTATGTCAATCCAAGGGATGGAAAAGGAGTTGCAAACCCCACAAAGGAGCACTTGGGATTCCTTTTCTTGTTCTTTCTCCACTCCATGTATTCAATCCACAAGTTGGGACTTGGGAGCATTTGTGCTCTCAAAAGTATCAATGAAATGAAAGAGAAAAATAAATAAAGTCATTGGCTTGGTCCCTTGTTCATGTTCTCTTGTGGGTAGGAATAACTTTGTATGTAAAAGATGGAGCCTTTTCTTTTGAAAAAGGGAGCTTTTATGGACTAAAATAAGTTGGCAAAAGAACCCACCCACTCAATTGTCAGACTCTCAACTTGTGGCTTTGTGTGGAGATTTGCATCATCTTCAACTTGAAGGGGTGAAAATAAAAAATATTCAAAAAATTATTTTCTATGAATTGAATATATATCTACACTTTTCTTTGAGAAATAGAAGTTCTGAGTTCGATTCTCACTTCATTCTAATGGGACATTCTCTGTAGAGTTACTCAGTGTGTATGGATAAAGAGACTTGCACATGCTGCAAAGACTAATCGAGCACTCTAAGAGACCTGAATACTTTGGTCATCAAAATTTCTCAATTTATACTCTTTCTTAATGACTTTTTAAGATACTGTTAGATTAAGCTTAAATCATATAGACAATTAAAACAAGTTGACAAAAGAACCCACCCACTCAATTGTCGGACTCTCAACTTGTGGCTTTGTGTGGAGATTTGCATCATCTTCAACTTGGTTGATTTTTTAGGCTGCTTATGCTCAAAACTGGTGAAAATAAAAAATATTTGAAAAATTATTTTCTCTTAAATCAGTTTATTGTAAGTCAAGTATATATCTATACTGCTTTCGGGAACTGAAAGTTCTGAGTTCGACTCTTATTCTATCCTAAAGGGTCATTCTCAATAGAATTATTCGGTGTGTATGAATAGAGAGACTTGCACATGCCCTAAAGATTAGTTGAGTACTCTAAGAGACCTGAACATTTTGGTCATCAAAATTTCACAATTTATACTCTATCTTAATCACATTTTATGATACTGTTAGATTAAGCTAAAGTCATATAGACAATTAAAATTCTTGACAGTTTAAAATTATACTTAGAATGATTTGTTTAAGTCAAATATTGAGACATTTCTTGTACAAGTGTAAATCACTGAAATAAACTCATTCTAATTATGTAAAATAAATCTTATAAAAATAAATTATCTAATTCATGATTAACCAATTTACAAAAAAAAAAAAAAAAAATCTTAGTCCCCATCAAATGAGTGAGAGGAGAAATAAAAGGCGGCACTACTGAAATTATTGTGGATGGGTTTCAATGCTCAACCACCAATAAAACTTTAAGTGTGAATTAAAATTGTTACTATTTTGATTTAAACATGTAACCAACCAGCCAAATATTGAAAGGGACTGCCTCTTGTTCCTTTCTTTCTTTATTTTTGAAGTCAATCGTAGAAATGGTGCCATCTTTAAAGTAACATCAACTGTAGGAGTTTATCACTTAGCTTCACCATTTTGACTCATTTGGATTGTCTAATTACTGAAATATCCCTTGATTGACATGCACCTTAGAGATCACATTAATTTAAATCCCCATTTGATCATGAATGATATGAATGTTTAAGGTTAATATAAGAGTTTTTGGAGCTCTTAATCATTTAAGGCCTTATAGACACTATTTTTTTTTTCAATGGATACATCATCTAAATTATAGAAAATATTTTAAACGGGGAGACAATGCATTTATCATGAAAGGGACCCCATAAGGGTGGGTTAGATGGATAGAAAATTTCATGGATGATATAATCCAAGCAAAACTCGTCTTTCTGGTCATCATAACCTTGTGAAATGGGTTATGAAAAAAATAATGATTTTGTAGCAACCAAATTTTTAAATTCTAAAATCAGATGAAGCTCAAATTTTATATTCACCTCATTATTTAGAGAGCATCCTCCTTAAATAGAGAGACTTGAGAAATCTCTTTAAAGATTTTTTTTTTTTTTGAATTTACGTGTGGAAAACTGTAGGATACCCAGCGTAAAACCCTTACGAGTGGATCCTTACCCTTAAGGCACACCAGGGTTAGGTCATGGGGACTCGAACTCGTGACCTTCCACTTCCTAAGACGGAAGGTAACCAACTAAACTACACCAAAGTTAGCATATATATATACAAACTGATATACAATATATACTGAAAATATCATATCATTATATATAGAACCTGAAAAATAAGTCAAACATTAAAATCTCAAAAACAAAATACAAACACAAACAACTAATTCTTTTTCTTAGATTGGCCCATGAATGAGTTGGCTCATCAATTGGTTGGTACTGATTGATTGACACAACTGACAATTTCATGAGTTGTGGGCTTGTAACATTGATGCTATTGGTAGTGGCACTTGATGTTCATTGAACTAAAACTAGGAAAAGCAAGTGTGTAAGTTGAACAAACAAAATAAAAGGAGATTTGGTGATGGCAGATAAGGGATTGGGATGGTTGGCTAGTGGGTTGGTTGGCACTTGGTAGTGCCAATGTGCCATTCACTCAAAATAAAAGCATTGGATTTCTTCCTCAAGTAAAGCAATCAAAGGTTGTCAAGACTTTGATTGCTTTGGTTTCAACTAACTTTGGTCAATATAATATTCATGTCATGAATCATTTTCTCATGAAAAAAATTCAAATAAAAAAATACTATGATGACATGAGTTATAAAATTTTCATGACTAAATTTGAAGTATATGACATTTGATAAGAGTCCTCATGAAATCAAAGAAATCATTTGTTGATGTGAAAAGTAAAAGAAACTAATCACTTCAAATATTTATCATATTTAAATTAAGGAAATTGAACAAGTAAAATAAAACTATTTGTCAATTGTAACCTCCATTTGTTTAAATTAAATAAATAAAAAAATTTAAACAAAACTTACTTTTCGTAATCATAATAATAAAAATCTCTCCAACTTACTTTGATAAAATTAGTTTTTTAATAAATTAATATATTATTAAAATTCAAATGTCACTATTTTTCCTTTTTTTTTAAGTGTCATGGAAAGAACTCACATAGCATATGGAGAGATTGGGTGTACTAGAGGAAACACATGACCTCAACTGGAACGAGGATTCTCTATAAGTGAACTTTCATAGAGTACTCTAAAGCGTCATTAAAATAAATATTTTTTAATAAAATCATAATAAAAAAAGTCTTATTCTATGAAAGTCCACTTCTGAAAAAAAGTCACTATTTACAAGTGACTGCTCATGGCCTTTGCTGTATTTCTACTTTTCTTCTTTCCTCTGGTCATCTAAGCATTTGGCCTTTTGGGCAGTGCCTTGCTTTGACCAATCTCCCCAAATTCTATTCTTATCATTCATTCAAGCTGCCCACACATTTTGACAAATCAAAGCTTATATTACTAACTTAATTATGTTACTTTAATATATTTATCTATTTTAATTCACTCTCAATACAAAAAGTTACTCTTCGTAATGTTACTCAGTGTATGTAGATAGAAAGATTTATGCATGTCTCAAAAAATAATCAGATGCTTTAATTAACCTGAACACTTTAATTTAAAAAAGAAAATCATCTAAGTGGTTAAAAGATCCATAAATGTCTTTTATTATAAAAAATACTGATTTCCTTATTTTATTACTTCTCTTTACTTTTTCATCACCAAAATCTGGCTTTCAGCTTTATTCAGTGAGATTCTTGCATGTAAAACACAACCTAGAACTAATTTGGGTTTGGCTTTATGATCCAAGTCACATCAAACTGACTTAATAATAAGTTAGGTCGATATGTTGACAAGTTGGTCAGGAAATTGCCACTTTAGATCTACCCCCTATACCTGCAAGTTCTCAATCCCAAATATCACTTAGATGAAATCATGTTCAAATTGAATTGAATCAATTGAAAAGAACAAATATTAAGTGCTGTTTAAGTTAATAGACAGACTGTTTATAAAATGGATTGATTTGGGCACCGATGTTTTTACTAACACTGAACTCCATCTCATTAGAAATTGGTACTTTTTTTTTCATTTTGCCTTTTATTTATCGCAATAAATTGAAAGATCAAATTTAAAATAATTCAACAAAATAATAAAATAACAATTTTATCAGAAGATGGTGCCCAATGCTGGTAAAAACACCAATTCCTAAATCAGACTGTTCATAAAAACTGAAATAATTAGTATTATATAATATACAAGGAATTGATTTGGGCACCATTGTCTTTACCAACACTGAGCACTATCTCAAAAGAAATTGATACGTCTTTCATTTTGTCTTAAAGCGATTCAGCATAATGATAAATATCAATTTTGTCAAGATTGTGCCCTGCACAAAATGATGAAATATCAATTTTGTCACGAGATGGTGCCTGCGCAAAATGATAAAATATCAATTTCATTTACAAGGCAATACCTTGCAGACAAATCTAAATAGGATCCACCTGAAGGCTACTACCTGAACCACTGGTCAATGATTTGATTACCCACTCAATTGAATTAAAATTCTCTCTAAAATTTCAATAGAAATTTTTAAAAATATGGCATATTTTTTTATAATTGAAGGTGAGACTAATCCCATAAATACAATAAACCACCTGCAAGCCTCGTATATTAGATAAGCAGATAAGTCCGGAAGGAGTAGAACCCAAGATCTCTAATCTAATCTTAGAAGCTTAGACCAAACCAATCATAACCCATCCAGGACAGTCCAACTACAACCCAAGGTAAATTATCATACCATCAAGCAGATAAGCACCTGTGGAGCTAATGCCTGTAAGGAAGTGTTGTCACAAATTTTGCATTCTTTTAACAAGATTCTGCATTTTTGCATAGTGAGACATCCATGGGTGCACCTTCAAGTAACCCAATTTTATGATTTCAATATGAAAGAAAATGTATTAGAACAAGAAACAGAGATGACAGAATTTTGGAGTGAGCAGACATTTTATGCCATTAAATAGCACCATGGTCCATTAAAGGGATTTGTTGCTAAAGCAAGAAATCTAGTAGACTCTCCTGGAAACTCAAGAATAGAAAATTTCAGGTCATAGGTACTAAAATACTGGCATTAGAATCAATAGTAGCCTTTGCTGAAATTAGTTCAAGCAATCGTCTCGTATGTTATTATTGCAGTGGGTTAAACAATGGCAGATTTTCCTAAAAAAAGTGATTACTTAGAGGGAAACTTCAAAACATGTCACACTACAATGGTAATGATTTGTAGACTGCATTCTTCTTTGTGTGTCAAATGCTGATTAGAATAGAGAACTTGGATATTCAACTCATGCATGAAAGTTATTGGGTGTTTCGATCTACCGATGGTTGATCAGATATCAGATCGTACAAGTAGATAGCAAATTTTGTAATGAAAATGGATCCCCACACTCCTCCAGAAAAATGAATCCAAGCAGGCGATAGGAAATGGATCTTCAGCTTCAAATTTTTGGTCTTTTCCCTTTTCTCATTGCAATTCCTCAAATCAAGGATCAAATAATTCCTCAGCTTTAATGACATGGGATATAAAATTTAGACAGCTTTGAAAAGAATCTATACAAGAACTGGCAACAGTATAGAAACTGATGTGATATGATACAAAAGCCCTAAGCATAAACAACTATTATGATATCCTAGTTGATAGTGTGCTTTTGTCACTGATTGTGAGTCCTCATGCAGAGCATTGCGTCGTGCATAAGCACAAGAGTTTCTTGGATCTCATCTTCTGAGAGAGGATTTGAGCTTTCAGTTTGGCTTGATCTGTATGCTTGCTTCTAAGTATTTCATGAGCATTTGATGAATGCCAAAGCCATCATGAGCAGAACTTGTCCATGCGTTCCATGTGTAAGTGTAATAGGTCCATGTTTATTTACCTCCCTTAGTTCGTCTATGATACTCATAAAACAACTAGAAGGTCCAAGAAACAATGAAGCTGAATCTTAAAATGAGATGCATCAACATAGTATGAATTATGAAATGATCATCTATAGAACCATTATCACATCTATCTGGGCTAGAGCTCATAATCGGAACAATAAGTTCATCATTTTAGTTAATTTATAATGAAGTGAAATAATAAATGATGCCCAGGAACTCAAGAAAAAGAAAGAACATCATTCGCTGGATGTAAAACTGGCAAACAGATGAATTTTCAATGGAAGAAGAAAACAATAAAGAAAGAAGCTGAGACATTTATTTCAACTCATATACTATGAATGGCAAGAGAATTTTTTTTTCCGTCAGGAACATTTTTCATGTATATGAAAAGAATTATGAAGTCCCATATATTGGCACACTTCAAACAAGGAATGTATAGTACCTGTCATCACCCTTTTCAGAAATACTTCCATCGTATCTCAACATTTATCACTCCATTTTTAGAATTAATCAGATGGTATTTCTCATTGATGCGTCCATTGTTCACTACATCTGTAAGATTAATGTCAACGTGTCCCAGTGATTCTACAGCAAAGGCATGTGAAAAAAAAATTATGAGGGGTAAAGACGTGAAAATTGACAGGAACCTACTCAACTATTGCACTTTCCTGACCTTCAAACGAAACATGAAGACCATTCCCTTGCTCATCACTTCAATATGGATCTTTTGATCTACTGGGGCTTCTTCTAGCATGAATTGGAATTCCTCATCCCATGTTGGATCCCTACTTTTTTTGATAATCTGGAGAAATAAGATCTCATGAGGACATGAAGGTTAACTGCCTTAATTACCAACACAAACACACACAATTGAGGCTTCAAGCCTTACAAGGACATGCAGTTGCAGCAGAATTACTTTTTCGTTTCTTTGAATTATTCCATTTTTTTTTGGGCATTCTTTTGACATTTAGTGTGCTGTACATGATTGGCACATAGCATATGGTCATCTATTGATTGACATATTATTAGACTTCCCACCTTTATACACATTAACAATTAGTGAATCCACCTTTCCAGTTGCAACACCAAATGAGCAAGTATGGTAGCCGCAGGATCACACTTTGCCAGTTCTGAATGTTAATGCATACATAAAGATGCATGACAATACAGAGCAAAGTCCTCCCATGGATAGTAGACTCACCCAGAGATTATGGCCATTGAATCATCCAACCAAAAGGCCACAGAAATCAAATGCAACTCAATGCACTTTAAGCCATGGTGCCTTCAATTCAATTTGTCACATTCAAACACTTGAAAGTTAATCTATTATCCATATGAGTCTTAATTA